>OY756208.1:70088400-71447567 GCA_963576795.1 Metopia argyrocephala
AGAGACAAATAAATGTATGCTTTTTCTTTTTATTACACACAAACAAAAAATTTAGTGTTTCGTCTGAGAAAACGTAAATCAGTTAAAAAAAATAAATCAGTTTTATTAATTTTTTCTCTTCCTTTGCAATGTAAAAAAGAAAAATATGAGTTAGAGCCATTCTATATTAAAGTAACGATACACATAAATAGCTTTATACAAATGGGCCAATTTTCCAAAACACTTATAAAAAAATAATTAACCCGCAGCGGGCTATGCGATATATTTTACCCCTGGGTACACTATGTCATATGCTTCTATAAAATTTTTAATTAATTCTTTTTTTTTTTTACAGCAATAAAAACAATTAAATTTTATTAAAAAGTTTTTATGAAAGTTTTAAAGTCAAATTAATTTAAAACTGCAAATATGTGAGAAATTTTATTTTTTAACGAAATATGCAAATACCATGCTGTCTCTGGAAACAGGCTAAGCACTTTTGTTTTAACCCAATAATTATAACAAAACAATCATGATTATTGTAACAGCCATGAACGGCTATATAATAATACCCAATGCTCGAAAGTATTTTTAGAAAGTACTCACTTCTTTTAAGGCAATTGAGACATTAATGGACTGAATAAATTCATTGCAGAGCATGACCTTCTTCTGAGTTATTGACAATGAAGTTGTTGCTTCAGTTTTTGGTGTTTAATGAATAACTATCTGTTTTTGCTCAAGTTTTATTAAAAACTATCTTAAGCCCATTATCATTTGTCCACATTTTTCGACTGATGATTTTTAGTGACTACGGAGTAATTCAGACCAAATTTAAAAAATTTACCTGTTATTGATTCAAAGACATACTCAACTCAATAGTTAGTTTGTCTGGAAGCTACCACGTCTATTTGTCCGCACTTTTTCTTCTGATAATTTTTAATGACCACGAAACCAATCACACTAAATTCAGAAATTTTAGCTTCAACACTTCTGAAGATACGTGTGTGTAAAGAAATCAATTCTTAACTTGTACGGGAGGTGTCACGCCCACTTGTCTAAATTCGCCCACTTTCCGACTGATGATTTGGTTTGCCCATGAAGTCATTCAGATCCAATTACGAAACTTTAGCTTTAACCGTTCTGAAGATATGCAAAACTCTGTATTTAGAAATATATAGAAAAATAGTGGGCGTAAAAGTAGGCGTGAAAAATTTTTCTCTCGATTAAAACTTAAAATGGATTAATACAAACATTTGAAAGGAAAATTAGTCAAATCGATATAGCCGTTTTCTGATTTTAGGTAAATCAAAAAAAGTGGGCGTAAAACTAGGCGGGTCAAAATTTTCTTTCCGTAAAAAGCCAAATTGGATCACGACGATCATCATTAGAAAGAAAAAATCGTCAAAATCGGTCCAGCCGTTTTCAACTCATGCGATGACCAACGAAAAACATTGATTTTTATTTATATAGAAGATAGATTTTTCCGACAACTGAAGTTAATTATGAATTCAATATAAAGTTTATTAAGAAAGTGACGTTGGACCTCTCAGATGATGCACTTTTACTAGCGTCAAAAAGCTACATATCGTCATATTAAATGCAAACGGCCGTAGCTACACAAAATTTCGAAATTGAGTTGTTTATTAATTATTGTTCGTTTTATCAAAATACTTACATGTTCGTGCAAAATTTTATTTTCCTACGATTAAAAATGCCGATTTTATTAACATAATTCAAACGGACGTAACTACAAATGCATGTGTTTCTAAATCCAAGAAGACATAACTAGATACATATTTATATGAAAAACTACCATACAAACTCATTTGTTGTATATAGGGATGCTAATCCTTACAAATAGAATTTACAAAATATTAGATTTTAAAGTTTTTTGCTTCTCCTGTAAAAAAACAAAAAGTGTAGTTACGTTCGTTTGCATTTAATATGACGATATGTAGCGTTTTGAGCTGGGGTTTGAATCCGGAGCCCGTGTTTACTAAACCAACACATTAACCACTAGACCTTACACTTTTACCAGCGCAAAAAATCTCTTTTAAATTAAACCTTCCTGTAATATATTCAGGCGATATTTGAACAATATACGAGTACAATATGCATATAATAAAGTATGTGATGAAAAAAGTTTTTGATCGGAATTGAAATCAACAGAAATTTTAATTTTTATTTTACTCATTACTTAAAGGACTGTTGAAACCAGAGTGGGCAAACAAACAAAACATTTCGCAAAAGTTTCAACAAAGTCATACACTTTTCAAAATTTTTTTAATGGTATTGTGCATGAGCAAAACAAAAACAAATACTTTCTAAATGAGAAAGACCGCAAATGAAACAATTAGCTTTTCGCTCTTGTGCTTGCTTTGTTTTTTGTTGTTTCTTTCTCTTCTTCTTTTCTTTTTCTCTTCTTCTATCCTTTTTCTTCTCATTCATTTTTTGTTGTACCTACGCACATTTGAGTTAGTGTATTTGTAGTACTCAAAACAAAAACAATATACAAAATTAAATGGGACAATCTTTCTCACTGTTTCTGTTTTATTTTTGTTTTACTCATTGTAAAGAATACAACAAAATGAGATCAAACGTTGAGTTTTGTTTATTTTCTTACTCTGGTTGAAACTAGTTTCTTGATTATTTAAATTTAAAAAAAATTAAAACAAGTAAGATTTATATGACTTTGAAAAGACAAACGATTTCTATTTCGATCGAAATAGTTTTTCATCACATACCGGAATATATATTTCTCTACTCTCTGATTTTGTTTTGATAGGTGTACAGATAAACTAAATTGGGAATTACTTATAATGTATTAATAGAGAAAATAAAATTATATTCTGTTTAAATAAAGTTGCTTTTTGCTATCTCAAAATGTCCATGTGCAATGCTTAATACTGGTATATGGCGAATTAGCTCAGTTCCACGCCTAGGCATTTAAAGCGGCAAGTGCTATCATGAATTAATAAAGAAGTTGTTTGAGCCATATGCGGATGTAATTAACTGAGTTCATATTCGTGAATATGTGACAGCGAAAAGTGTGCACATACCTGTGGGAAAAAGTTCATATGAGAAATTGAAATTGATTCTACTTTAAGTCAGGCCAAAGTTACATACATATATTTTTTTAATTGAGATCAATGCACAGGAGTAAACTCCTACTAATGCTATGCATTGTATTTGATTTTTTTTTTTTTTTTTGAAAGAATAGGAGAAGTTTAAATTATTATTAAAGGCTGAATTTTTTTTGTCTTTACATATTAGCCTAAACAAAATAATTTCATAAAAACTCTTTAAAAACAACAATCAACGATAGTGGTGTAGGGTATAGAAGCGACATATCCGGTATTGATTTGATGACCTTTAGCTACTGAATTTAATGATTTTGTCGTTGAATTTTTCAATTATTGGTTAAATGGTTGAATTCTTAGTGAAAAAAAATATTTTATTAATTTGTAGATATACGAGTATGTTGTAATAATTGCAATTTGCTGTTGCAGGCATCATTATTATCTTTTATATTAATATCGTAATAATATTTAACTGACAATATGAATTCTGACTTTTAATATTTACAGGAAATTATATTTATGTTTTTAAAACCGCAAAATGTTATTAAATTCATGGCGTTTAATTAAATAAAATTCTTTTAATTAAATTTTGTAATAAAAAAAAGAAAATAAAATAAAAATGCAAAAAAAATTTATTAAAAAAAAGAATATTAAGTCAAGAGCCACGTGAATCAGCTTCGAGTTTCTTATATTAAATATTAAATTTCAGCTTTAAAATTCCTTTTAAACCCAGGTGCTTTATATCTGATATATAAAATTCTCATGTCGCGGTGTTTGTTGCCATACTCCTCCAAAAGGGCTCGACCGATTTTCATGAAATTTTGTGTGCATATCGGGTAGGTCTGTGAATCGGTCACACTACGGCGTACCGTAGAGCATATATGGTTTAAGAAGTACTCAGAAGAGGCGATACAGGGGATATTTCTCTATCCCCAACTATCAAACTGGAGTACTGAAAACGCAGTAACGCAGACATTGATTGCTCATATCGATGTTACTTATGCAGTTCGGTGAAAAGTATCAAAAGTATTTGAATTTATATTTCAAAACAACGTTTGCTGGGTTAACTAAGTAGTTACTACATAAAATAATAAGGGGATAACACTTTTGGGATTTTAAGATTTGGAAAATTTGTACATGAAACAAAGCTCTTGCAACCAAATCACAGTTTCGTAATGTGAGTTTAAGTTGCTGCAATTCAAAATACCAAATCATTATCAGACTATCAGCAACAGGAGTTAAGAATTGAAATTCTTAAAATTAAAATTTAAAAATTTTTTTTTATTTTTGTAGGTTTTTTTAATTCATCATTATTATAAAGCAGGATTCTCACATTTTCAGATACTTTTTTTTGTGAAATTTATTCTAAAACTTTTAATAAATTTAACAAGACGTTACGTTTTTTGTTATCACATCTTCTGTGTATCCAAAAACCGAAAACGAACACTTTTACCCGTGTTTTTGGTAAAAAAAAATACTTTACATTTTGAAGTTATTTGAGAGTCACGTTTTTAGGCGCATAAAATCATAATAAAAATATATATTTTTAATATAAAAACAAAACCCCCTTAATCGGTTTATTATGTAATCGAAAATGTTTATTTACCAAGTTTTGAAAGAACTTTCCCATTTGAAAAAGCAAAGAAATAAATAGTAGGATTTTTTTAGGGTTCCGTTTTTGTGACTGTATTATCGGGGGCATTTAAATTTCTATTAACCTGCTTCGAAATTGAAAACGGGGTTTCTTTAAAATTTTGCAGAATAATTCGGTCTTTGCGTTCTGTTCTTTTTCGTGATGCGTCTGCTAAATTATGCGTGATGACACCGTTTGTAGACCTCAATTTTTTATTAGTCTACTAACAATTGACCTTTTAATACAATATTTCTTTGGGAGTTAAGATTTGCTGTTCCTTAATATTTTTGTTTTGTTTTCTTTACTAAAAGCAGTACTAAGGGGATAAACGTCTACTCATGCTGTGCATTGTACTGGAATTTTTGAAATGATAGACAGAGATACATTTTTTTTTCCTATTAAGCGCCTTAGGAATGAGACAAATTGATTTGATCAATTGATAATTGATTTCATCACACAAAGGCCAGTGTTTATACTTTCACCCTTGAATGACCAACACCAATTACCTCATATGTTGTTGAAGGTTTTTGTGGTGAGAGGCTTCACTATGTAGGTTACTTTTGTTATGTCTACTACTTCCCAGTAGGTGGCGCTTTTTCCCCTGATAATTCGTTTTTGATGAATAGTGGAATAGAGTGGAATATTACAATTATTCAAAAGTTTTTATTTTAAACCTTTACTTAAAGCTTTTGTTAGTGTAGATCCCAGTTTTGTGTTTTTTATTTACAAACCAGAGTAGGAAAATAAACAAAACTGAACGTTTGATCTCATTTTGTTGTATTCTTTACAATGAGTAAAACAAAAATAAAACAGAAACAGTGAGAAAGATTGTCCCATTTAATTTTGTATATTGTTTTTGTTTTGAGTACTACAAATACACTAACTCAAATGTGCGAAGGTACAACAAAAAATGAATGAGAAGGAAAAGGATAGAAGAAGAGAAAAAGAAAAGAAAAAGAGAAAAAATAGCAAATTATACGAATGTAATGGAATAACAAAGCAAGCACAAGAGCGAAAAGCTAATTGTTTCATTTGCGCTGTTTCACATTTAGAAAGTATTTGTTTAGGTTATGTTCATGTACAATACCATTAAAAAAATTTTGAAAAGTGTATGACTTTGTTGTAACTTTTGCGAAATGTTTTGTTTGTTTGCCCACTCTGTTACGAACACTTTTGAAGAAAACTTGTATTAATATTATAATGAATGGAATAGTTTCAATAAAAAAAAAACTATGCCAAATGGATTTTTTATAACATTGGCTTGAACTTTTTTTTCTCACTGCCTTAAGTATTTTCGAAAACTCGATCGGTGTCCATGGTTGGAATCGGGAAATCAAATCCACGACTTTTGGAATAGCAGACTTCCACACCCCACGAGTCGGGTACATTCTGTAAACCAAAAACCAAGATTTCGATAATTTTTTTTATTCGCTTAATGACAATTAACATGACTTCTTTGTTTAACAAAATGTTAAAATAAGTGTCGCAATAAAGTTTTTTGTTTTTCAATGCAATTGCTTTCGTTGCAGTGATTTTCAATCTTTTAATAGCTTGACAGGATACTTAACTGTTCACATGACAAAATAGAATATTTACGTGTGAAGCTTATTATTGCAAAATGTAAAAGTCCACACCATATCATGGCAGATATCTTTTCTTTTTATGCTGTTGTAATATAAAACTTCCTATAATATCCTTTTTAATGCAAATACCTATAAAATTATATTTATTACAC
Source organism: Metopia argyrocephala (assembly GCA_963576795.1). Classification (NCBI taxonomy): domain Eukaryota; kingdom Metazoa; phylum Arthropoda; class Insecta; order Diptera; family Sarcophagidae; genus Metopia; species Metopia argyrocephala. Next base: position 70,094,828 of record OY756208.1, read on the forward strand.
AGTTTAATGCAAATTTAATCCAATAAAAGAATATTACAGAACATGTACGTCTTGATAAATAACTCAGTAAAATTGCATGAAAAAAGTAAATTAAGAGCCAATAACAAGAGCAAAATACAAGAATATATATAATTAGTAAAGTAACATACAGTCGAAAGTGAAAATGTTGTGCCCTACTGCTCAAATAAGAGAAATTGTAAAAAAATAATTGATTATTAACTTTGGCCACTATTCGGAAGCAACACAGAAATTTAAATTGATCGTTGATGAGTTCTTAACAATATTTTTTATTGAAAGTTTGAAATCGTGGCTAGAATTAGAAAACAAGAGTGCATCGTTAATAAGATGTTTTAAAAACCGTCGAATTAATTCTAATGATTCTAATATATGACTTATCATTATTGCATTACACTCGGAGCTTGAGTCACAAAAGAGCAATGCAGTTCAAATATTTGGGATATGATATAATATTTCTTGTAGATATAACCAAGAATCTGTTTTTTGAAATTTATCGAACACCTTAAAAATCTTAGTTACGGGTAAAAAATCAAATTTTTTTCAATATGTCAACGATTCGATCTAATTTTCATTAACATTTTATGTCAGAAATTTGTAACAGAATACCTAAAAAAGCTTAATTTCTGCGATTTTAAATTTCAGTATAAATTTTGTCAAAAATAGTTGCGCTGTTTAAACCGAAACATAATTTATTCTTTATTCATATCATATTTTTTTATAAATTACAATGCAATATTAATATTAATATCTTTAGTAGTAGTTTCACACCCGACAGCCTCTAATGTAAATCGAACCCACAACCCTCATATCGGCAGCCTGGCACATTATATACTAAGGCGTAGCCTACTACTTCAGTTAGTTTCAAATTTTTTCAGATAAATGGTTTTTGGTTCTACTGTTTTTAAATACAATTAACGAGTTTTAACTTTAACGTTTTGACATATATTAGCAGTGAAGCCGGTAAAGCGACAGCTGTAATCACGGTAGACTAGTATATAGTGTGCTGGCTTACTAAGAAGATAGCTCTGAGTTAAAATCCAAGCTCTGACATCTTGAAAAAAGAAATATACAAAAATATTTCTTTCGGCGACCACCTCTCAGCAGTCTTCTGGCAAAAGCTTTAAGAGTAACTGATTGCCAGGCCATCAACATGCTTCTAAAGTCTATCGGTACTTACATATTACAAAATTTTGTTCTACTGTTTTTAAATACAATTAACGAGTTTGAACTTTAACTTTCTGACATAGATTAGAAGTGACGCCTGCAAAGCGCTAGCTGTGATTGCCGTAGACCAGTATGTAGTGTGTTGGCTTACTATGAGGAGAGCTCTGAATTCAAATCCCATCTCTGACATCTTGAAAAATATTTCATTCAGCAATCTTCTGGCAAAAGCACCGAGAGTAACTGATTGTCAGGCCATCAATATGCTTCTAAAATCTATCGTTCAGAGTCGGCGTTGAACTGTAGGTCCCCAGTACTTATTGCAAAATTGCACACAATGTGGGTGATTTGTGAAGCTCAACCGTAACTCTGAAAAAATGTTCTAATGCCCAATTATGCATGTATGTATGTGAACTTTAAACTCAAACTCCGATTTGGCACTGTGGGTGAATTGGATAGTTAGGCAAATTTACAGTATTGCTTTGCCTCTTTATACAAAAATTGCTCTTTCAAATAACTTACTGCACAAGGAATCGTATAAAGTTATATCCCAACAACCAGTGCAAACAATCTCACAAATATTTTTGCAAATCTAACATGTTTTGCTTAATATATCAGTTATAGAAAGTGACACAAGAGACCACACATATATTCATAGAACCAAATTTTATAATAAGTACTATGACCTACAGTTTAAGGCCGACTCTGAACGATACAAGTTAAAATTTTTACTGTCACAATCACTTTAATTAACTAATAACATTGGTGTAGGGTATGCAGTTAATACTTTCGAACAGAGATTTTAATAGTGCTATTATTATTGTTGTGAATTTTGCTGATGTTGCACAAATACAAAGACCACACATATATTCGTACTGGCAGCAGGACCAGTTACTCGACTTTTACGCACTTGAAATTAGAGCCTGCAACAACAAAATATGCAATGGCAACGCTAACTGCAAAAGCAACAATTTAAATCAATTTGTAGAGAATTTATGGCAAATTAATGATAAAAGAACAACAAAAGAAAAAAGACAGAAAATGTGGAAAAAAGCCAAGTAAGACAAACAGACAAAAAAATTGAGAACAGGATTTAAAAAAAAAAATCCAACACTAACAAGAATATTAAATAAAGGGTGATACATTGAGAATTTTTTGCTTTTTTAAGTTAAAAAATAATGTTTTTTTTTTATCTTTAAAGGATGAGATATGTTGAAACGACGCATCAATTTTCAAGAAATAAAAAAAGAGCGCAGATGTTAAACATTTTAATTTTGTCTAAAGGTTGCTTGTCGTTCAATTGTTGTGTTTTACACTTACAGAAAAGTTCCATTCATTTAATCACACTTGTTGTCATGTTACCATAATACGATGAGTATGTACATACACTTAAAATATCACCCTGTTGCTCATCTGCTTGTATTCCGCTTTAACGCAATAATTAGTCTTTGCAGTTTACACTCCTTTGCAGATGATTTTTTTGTTTGTCTTTCATTTTGTGAAAGGACAAGATAAACTTTTACTGTATGCTTCTTGACTGTAACAATTTTATCACCGAGATAGTTGATGTCCACTCATGTATGTTTCAATTTTATTTGGTTGTTTTGACAGTTATGCTCTGTATGTAGCAAATTGCTGAAAGTATTAAATTTCGTACAGGTAGACAGTAATGACAGGTGAACTCAAGTTTATCGGTATGTTTTTGTTTTGAAAACTTTCTACTTAAGGATTAAAAGGAATACATAAAAATATATTCCAAAGAGATTTAAACTCTACAAAAAGGATAAAGAATAATGTGTAGTTTGTTTTAAGAGGTCACCTACTTTTAAATTCAGAGTAGTTTCTTACAATGAAGAAAAAAAAAATTCACAAACTAGAAGCTCAGAATTATTGTAAAACTGCCTCAAAAGTCAATCTGTATTAACCAAAATAAATTTTTAATTTGCCTAGAATTGTAGTAGAATTTATTAATAGTGATTTGGTTATTAAGCGGTATATATACGGCTGTTAAATATACGATATTTAAAATGTCATTTATTTGGGGAAAAATTTGCCATTTTTGAGCCACATGGTAATGGTTGAAGTCGACATCGACCTATTGTGCAAGAATAGCCAAGATGAAGAAATTTGAAGAGACTGGAAACATTACAGAAGTCATTAGGCCGGTGCATAATCGCAATGCACGTACTGTAGGCAATATCGCTTCTGTTAGTGCATAAGTGGTGGATAATCCGAACTTGTTGCTTCCACCGAATATATTGAGATCTCATTATGGCATATTATGTATTTGAATTAGCATATCCACATACATACATAATTGGCCATTACAACCCTTTGTCAGAGTTACGGCTTAGCTTCTCGCAGAACTCATGTTGTGTGTGTTAATTTTTATCCATGAGTAGCGGGACCTACAGTTTAAAGTCGACTCTGAACGACAGATTTGAGGAGCTTTTTCATGACAATCAATTACTTCAAGAGCCAGAAGTCTGCTGAGAGCTATTAGCCGAAATAATTTTTCATATTTCTTTTCTTCAAGATGTCTTCATTTCTTACTCCGTGGTTATGTCAGCAAGCAACATTGTCATACTGGGTTCGGAGCAACAAGAAGTGGTTGTTAAAAAGCTTTCTTTTGGTTTGCAATTGAGGATTATCAACTGAAAGATATGTGGTTTTAATAATGCGATTACACGAGCTTCAAAATACTAGAAATTTCCCGGTCGCATGTTTTTCAGCTCGGCGAAGTGAAAGATATTGGCCACCAATATCAAGAAAGTTTAACAACGTGGGTATATTCCTTTAGCGTAAGCATGTGCCTTTCTGAACATATTGACTTAAATCATTTATGAACTCCACATTTTCTCCCGTGGTAGGCGTTTCACATCAGTGCTATTAGAATATCAGAATTACTTACAACTTGCGAAAAGATCATCTATTTGGCGTGTCTAAAATTACAGTCCCTAATTTCGGTTAAGCGGATTTTCTACTATCCAGGTCATCCTTAGTTTCTCAATTTTCAAGCATCCGTTTTTCAACATTTCATTGCAATATTTGTAAAATTTAGACGCCTTACGATGATAGCCAAACCAGCGAAAACAATTACTTTTTCCTTATCTGAGTGGAATTTCTCTAAAGAAGATTTTATAAAATATTTTTGCGAAAACGCTATAATCGTTCGGTGCCATGATGACCTGAAAACACTGAGTAATTCATTCCTAATAATTTTATCCTGCATTTATCAATGCCTGTAAAGTCTTCATTGAAAAATGCAATATTTGCAATTCAGTGCTACAATGCACGAAACACATGCAATGCAACTCTACATTGAGTTATTTTATAAAATCCTGAGAGTGTTCTCCTTTTTAATCGAGGAAAGAAAAAATTACAAACCAAATGTGTAATTTCCAAGGAAATCTTCGTTGTAACAGTAGATTTTTAGTGATCATTTATAAATAAATTCTGTGAAATTTTAGCGTATATCTGATAAAGCTGTTGTGAAGAAACCGTAGTACTGTGCCCTCTATAGTTTCGATTAAACGCCATTATTTCCAATAGCAATACAACGAGGACCCAGAATTTTATATATGTATTTGTGTTCGAACTAAAACAGCATTTACAATATAAAGTTAAAAACTAAAAGAATGTGTTTGAGGCTCTAGGTTCGAGCCCCGGGAAAGTTCTGATCAATATTTTTATAATTTAATTTTTGTTTCGTCAGAAACGCTTTAATTAGATCAAAGTTAACGGCAATGAATATTTTTGGTAATTAAAGAAGAAATGATGTCCGTGAAGGAATAGTACACTAGCCAAACTGAACAATTGTTTTCGACTCCAGCTACGGTAGTCTCATCAGAGTTCTTTGTGTCCTGTGCATATTCAAGACCAAACATCAACTATTTAACTCACACTTTTTTGGAAATCGCATACTGAAATTATATTCTTTCACATGTATGTACATACACTTGTATGAGTTAGTCGAAGTAAAGTCTTACAAGTAATTTGTTGTCTTTAGATCATAAATTTCATTGATTGATTTCAATATTACTCGTACGTTGTTTTTTAAGTACAGAGAACGGAACCTTTTTATCAGACAAAATTTCCAGTGCTATAGTTTTGTCAACTTTTAATCTGAATTAAATTAAAACTTGCCTTTGCAGGCTATTTAGACAAGATTGTTTCTGCTTTAATTTGCCTCAACGCAATTATTTTCGAAAGTTTTACATGGATTTTAAGCTGATTTTAAAACGCTATATTTTAGGTGCTAATAAAATTCTTTTTTCGCAAATTGTTTAGCAAATTTTGGAATTCTGATCCCCATTGCCCCTTTAGTGTTCTCTTATTATTGTGTATTATTAATAACATCTTCTTCTTCTCCTTAAAAAAGTAATCTTTTGAAATTTTTAAACATTATTTTCTTACATCTTGTCACGCTTTTTTTTTACGCCACCATCGTAATGCGTGTTTCATTAACAGAGAACAGAGAAAGATAATCCTTAAAAGCATTAAATAAATATGAGAAACAATTTGTGTCGTTAAGAAACAGACTTGTCGTTTGTTCGTTACTTAATGTGGGCGTCATTTTATTAAGTTTTGAAATCTTTTCCTCATTGCCATCGTTTCGTTTCGTATTAAATTTGGGAGAAAATTAAAGAAAATACTTTTTAAAACTAAATATTTGACGGTTATAATGTTTCTAACCAGTTTTCTGCTTATTTCCTTTTCTTTTCTTTGAAATACACTTGAAAGTGTAGCAGCATTAGCAGAGTTTTAAAATAAGTAAATCACTAAAAAATGTTTTTTATAATGAATTTGCAAGGAATTCTAACGACATAAATAAATGTCAATAGTTTCAGAATTTGGGTAGTGAGATAGTATAGTTCCACCAGCATGAACGAAAAAAATTGTCGGTTTTTCAATAATTCAATTTAAAAAGAAGTTGGTCCTCTTCCTAAAAGAAATCCATTCAATAATAAGCCGCCCCCTGACATTTGACTCTATCCATCTTTGGCATTGGCATAAAACATCCGAATAATCAGCTCCACCTACTGAGTAGCAGTAGATAACTTCTACCAACTTAGGATAGAAGTGGTTAGGCACTTCACAATCAACATCCTACGACAGATATGGAAATTTCTGTAGATCATTCAAGGGTTAAGGTATAAACACTGGTCTCATAGCATGACTCTTCAGCATTACTCCTCTGAATATTGGTTTTTGTGAAAAAAAAAATGAGTTTGCCTGCAATAAATATGTAATCTAGCATGTGATTTCAATTTAATTTTACATTATATTCGTAATCAGAGTAGGAAAATAAATAAAACTGAACGTTTGATCTCATTTTGTTGTGTTCTTTACAAGGAGTAAAACAAAAACAAAACAGAACAGTGAGAACGTTTGTCCCATTTAATTTTGTATATTGTTTTTGTTTTGAGCACTACAAATACACTAACTCAAATGTGCGTAGGTACAACAAAAAATTAATAAGAAGAAAAAGAAAAGATGAGAAGAAAAAGAAAAGAAGAAGAGAAAAAAGAGCAAATTATACGAATGTAACGGAATAACAAAGCAAACACAAGAGCGAAAAGCTAATTGCTTCATTTGCGCTCTTTCTCATTTAGAAGTATTTGTTTTGGTTTTGCTCATGTAAAGTACCATTAAAAAAATTTGAGAAGTTTACGATTTTGTGGAAACGTTTGCGAAATGTTTTGTTTGTTTGCCCACTCTGTTCGCAATAGTACACTGATGTATATAAAGCTTCTAAACAACGTATGTTAATTCGATCCTATATCATGTTACGCTATTCTTACATAAAATAACATTCTTATATAATATTACAGCTATTTACGTTACCAAGTTATTATATCTACGCTACTTTCTGTTAAAGTGACGAAGTGACATCGCATAGACTGCCGCTGCTCGTCTAAATATTTTTTTTTTTATATCATCTTTTTCAACGGCGATATGTTTTCCGAAAAGTAATCATTGCATTGTTGAAGTTTCAACGGTAGGCCTTTCATACCCCCTGGGGGTACAGTAAATGGCTTCTAGTGATCTACGTCGCACCAGGGGCCTGTACTCACGGGGGAATATGAAGTTCTCCTAGCTCTGGGTAGCCTGGCCTCGCTATAGGCAGAGAGGTTGGTAATTTATTACTGACCATTCCAGGGACTGACCAGAGAAACCTACTCTAATCTGGTACTACGGGCATCAGGAAGCCCCCGGTTTGCCTGTGACCCTCTGTCATTCGGGGAGTGAGGTAAATCGGCCTGATGGTTTAGGTGCGGCCCTTCGGGGAGTACTCGTAGTGGTTGTGGTAATGTTATATAGAAACCCCTCAAAGAGGATGGTAATACTACCCAGGCAGTGGTATGCTTAATTGCTAATTCGATTCCAAAAACTTTCTTCTGAGCCACGTTACATAGATATGACCGAGATTAGAGGGCACCGGCTTCGGATGGCGTGTGGTGAGTCTCATGACAGGTACGCACGATAAACCCAACTAGTTGTTGTATGCCTTTCATAATATATTGCATTTATATAGGGTATCTAAAGTAATACTCGGATCATAGGATCCACGTATATTCGTGATGGTAGAATATCATTCTCTACGTATCATTGAATCAATAAACGAATCAGCTATTTTACAATTTGTTTTAGAAAAATGAAAAGTAAGGTTACAAAATTCCTTGTGCAATATAATTGAAGCTAAAACTGCGGCATATGTAATACCGAGAGTTTATGGTAAAATAATACCGATGGCCAACATTTAGAAATTTAATCTTTCGGCCTATGAATACTCTTATTTTGGACAGAAATTTGGTTATAGTCGTACCAAAACAAAAATGGAAAACTGAAGATTTAATTCTTTTACATAGAGGTTTTGTCATGCCAGTTTATATCCACATACATATACGAGCATTTTTCTTTTTTTACCTCCTAGACTGACTGAATGTCTGGCTTATTTATTTAAGTACCGTATCTCTGTAATTTTTTTTTTGCACTCTTGACAGACACGAAAACTTTTATTTTTGGGTTATTATTGTTCATTAGAGGGCCGTAATATTTGTTATTTCTTATGGGTTTTTAAGTATGTCTTATTACTTCGTTTTCTTTTTCACGTTTCCAGCCCATTATTTGATGAGAGCGAAGAAGTGTAGCTTTTTAAAAAGGAAATACGTTTCATTATTAAAAAAAAGAAGAAGAAAGAAAGAAAAAATTAGTACTTTTTAAATTTAATTTGACGATTTTATGGGGCAATATAAATGAACTGTCTTTTGATTATTACGAGTATTTCTTATTATGGGTTTGTATACTTCAATTTTCCTAATGTTTTTAAAAACAAATTTTTTTCTTTTGGATTTAACTGGGAAAATATTTTAAGAAATTTAAACCATTTCATGACAAATAATGAGACCATGTTTTGTACTTTTTCTGCACTTGTAAGTACTATACCGATCACTCTGTTTAGGTGTCATAAAATTTTAGTACCATATTTAAAAGAATATTTTTGTTGATTATTAACGTGTTGTTTTCGGCTTTTGTTCTTTGCAAGGCATTGATGTTTAACGTAAAATTATTATTTCCTTTTGTTTTAATGAAGTCATAAAAAAATACCCAGAATTTTTTTCTTCAATGATGAGAAAATTATAATTTTTTATGTAAAAAAATTGTAAGTACATATATTTATATTTAGTCCAAGTAATTATACGCTATGACATTAGAAGGGCGATCTTTGATCTGAGACTTAATAGTAAAGACTTAAGAAAACTTTCAGCGGCACTTCAATAGTTCAATTTGCTTGCAAGATGAGTCGATACTTTAATCACCAACTGTTTAGCCATGGAGAATAGAGAATAAAGTCTACTGTATGCAAGCTACGCAGCGTAAACAGGAATTGTTGATACTGATATTAACTAAACTGTTTACGGTTATATGACTTACTAAGCCTGTGATTGACAAGAAAGTTATTGGGTTGGCAACTCAGTAAATGCGGATTTTACTCATTGATGGCATTAGTTGAATTTTTAGGTTAGATGATGTAATTGCAATATCAAATACATTTTGTTATTTGATAGTCGGTACTTCAGCTGTCAATAAATAAAAAAATTTTTTGATCGGTTGCGTGGTTTTTGTTTGGCGTTTGTTGAAAAATGAAAAATCAAAAGGAACATTTCCGTGATATTTTGCTTTTTTATTTCCGGAAAGGAAAAAATGCTTCGCAAGCTCATAAAAAGTTATGTGCTGTTTATGGTGACGAAGCCTTAAAAGAACGGCAGTGTCAAAATTGGTTTGCCAAATTTCGTTCTGGTGATTTTTCACTAAAAGATGAAAAACGCTCCGGTCATCCAGTTGAAGTGAACGACGACCAAATCAAAGCAATAATTGATCGTCACAGTACAACACGTGAGATTGCAAGGAAAATCGCATAAAGCCACTTGACTATGTACGAAATCTTGATGTATGGGTTCCTCATGATCTGAAAGAAATTCATTTAACCCAACGCATTCACATCTGTGATTTGTTAACTAAAAGTAAAGACGATTGAAAACTGGTGATGAAAAATGGGTTCTTTGCAACAATGTCACTCGGAAAAGATCGTGGAGCAAGCCAGGTAAACCAGCGCAAACAACATCAAAAGTTGATATTCATCAAAAGAAAGAAAGTTTGATGGGATTACAAAGGAATTGTCTACTTCGAACTTTTACCACACAATCGAACGATAGACTCAGATGTCTACATTGAACATCTAACAAAATTGAACAATGCAGTTGAAGAAAAGCGGCCCGAATTGGCAAATCGAAAAGGTGTTGTATTCTATCATGACAAGGCCACACACATCTTTGGCTAGTCGGCAAAAATTATTGGAGCATGGTTGGGATGTTTTGCCACATTCCACCATATAGTCCAGACCTTGCACCATCTGATTACTTTTTATTTCGATCTTTGCAAAACTCCTTGAATAGTAAGAATTTCAATAATGATGATGATGTCAAATCGTACCTTGTTCAGTTTTTTTCTCATAAAAACCAGAAGTTTTATGAACGTGGAATTATAATGCTGCCTGAATGATGGCAAGAGGTCATTGCTCAAAATATGAAAAAATTCACTTTTATTTTCTAAAAAAATCAGCAATTACTTAGTTGCCAACCCAATAAATTTGGATTAATCATAGCCTCAGTCTTATATGGGTTGTCTTTGACCTAACCCCACTTTCTTTACAATTATACTCTGCCTGTATATTACTCATACTACGAGTCCAGTATTCATAGACAACTACTTCGAATCTCCATTTTTGTATCAAACATACCATAAATAATTATGGGTAAAACAAAGTTTAAATGATTTAAAGTATAATACTACAAGCTGGCGATAATAACCGCAAACAGTTAAGAGATAACTCTAGATATATAAAATTGCGGATAGAGCACATAAACTCCCGCACGACGATTTGTTAAACAGTGATATACCACTTGTATGTTGAACGAACAAATGTAATCAAAACATATCGTCGTGCGGGAGTTTATGTGCTCTATACGCCATTTTTTATATCTCGAGTTAATGATGCCACTTTGGGTTTTTGACACCAAAATTTTTAAAATCTGCAATCCGTTTTCGACTATTTATCACAGAAACTTGACGAGATATTCTAAAATAGATTACAGATTTGAAAAATTTGGGGTCGAAAACCTAAAGTGGCATCATTAACTCGAGATGTATAAAAATATGAAATGGCGTATAGAGCACTTAAACTCTCGCTCGACGATATGTACATATTGGAATGCCTTTGTGTGGAAAGATTTTATTTATCAACGATAAAAGTTCGTGTCTGTGTTGTCAATTCTGAACAATAATTATATTTTTATTTTCCTTTTTAATGACTTTTTATATCTTAATATTTTTTATTTTTTTATTTTTTAGGTAAGTGGATTCAATTTGAAATTAAATTTTCCATGTCGTAAGATGATAAAAAATCAGCAAAATCTGTTGGTGGGTACGTACTTTAGAAATAGAAAGAACACATAATTTCAACTCTTGTAAAAAATTTATAATTTATTTAAACTTTCAAATTTTGCCTTTTATTACTTGAGAATTAAATTTGGGAAGAATAATGGATTTAATCAGATCGTTTATAGTTTTATACCTGAATTTCTATTTTTTATGATATTTCGGTTTTATGTATCAAAAAAAAAATACTATTGAGTCTGTAGTTTATTTGTTATGTAAAGTATAATTACCTATATTAAGCGGCTGTAGTGGGAACAAACTTTTCTCTGTTGGCTAAGGGTAAATAAATGTACTTCGGGGACCATTTCGTCGTGCAGGAATTTATGTGCTCTATCCGCCATTTTATATATCTCGAGTTAATGATGCCACTTTAGGTTTTTGACACCAAAATTTTTGAAATCTGTCATCCGTCTTCGACTATTTATCTTAGAAATTAAACGAGATATCCGAAAATGGATTGCTGACTTGAAAAATTTGAGGTTGAAAATCTAGAGTGGCATCATTAACTCGAGATATGTAAAAAAATTGAAATGGCGGATAGAGCACATAAACTCCCGCACGACGATTTGTTAAGCTGGAAGTTTCTAAATTATTACTTTTTTCAATCATTCTATGATGTCCAGGTTTTTATTAACACTAAACCAGTTGTTTTATTGGATGTAGAACAAAAGCAGAAATGCTTTTTATATCACCCGGTTTGTTGGGAAATAATTCAATTAGACATTCTTTTGTTATTTTCTAAATGTTTAATTTTATAAAAGTATTCCAAATTGCTGAGAAATTGCTGGCTAAGAAGAAAATGTTTGGCCCCCAAAAAAAAAAAAAAAACAAAAAAAAAAGGAATAAAAAACAGAACAAATTGAATCAAAACATTTCATGTTTATGTCTGGTTTAAAATAAATAAATTTAAAAAGGTATTTAACGTAAATGGCTTTACAATCACAGCTGAAACGTGAAATTGTAAAGAAAAAGTGTTACATTTTTTTTTTCTTATAACTTCTTTACTTCTTCATTCAAGATAAAGTGCCAAAAACTGTCAGAATTCTTTCCAACACTTCATAGTTTTGTGGGGAGAAAATAGAAACAAAAAAAAAAAAATCTTAAAATTATAGGACAGACAGAAAAGCCTGGACAGACTAATAAAACATAAGTAAAGTTAAGCACAGACAGATGGACTGGGACAGACTTGCTTACCGGTAACCCAAAATAAGAAAAGAAAAGATACTAAAATAACGAAATTATTATTTTTCCTATAGTTTTTCTGTTGATTCTTTCATGTTTTTTTATATTATTTTATTTTTCGGAATAATTCACCTTTTTTTATGCTTCAATATTCTACTTGAATAAAATATTCTTTTCGTCTTTTTGGTTAATAAATGAAATGAATGAAACTATTCCTTAAACTGCCGTAGGCAAATGGGGAGAATGAAAGAACCAACCAAGGAACTAAAAGAATACTCGTACCCACCACTACAACGTCGTCATCATATTCCGTTTCTTTAGCCGTTTTTAGACAGCTATTGTTTGCCTTTTTAAAAGAAAAACGAAAATTTCCTTTTCCTTGTGTCTGCTGGTTAAATGGAAAAGCAGCTGCAGGTTTTTTAAAGCGAGTAAAGAAAAATTTGGTGGTATAAGAAAAAAGCGTTAAACTCCGCTTACATGTCGAAGTACTCGTATATTTTCCTTTTAGTTTTGCCTTCATTTTGCTACCCTACACCTCAACGGTTTTTATGAGTGTACTCGCATCTTTTGTTTTCTCTTAAATTTGTAGCTCAGTTAGTCTGTCTGTGTAAAATTTGTTTTCAAAGCTACTCCCTTCTTTTAATTCCTAACAAATTAATTGGAGTATTAATGTTAATGTTCATTCAATCAAACAAGCAAATTAAAAATCTAAATTCGTACAGCTGATGCTTTCTTTGTGTTCATAATTAAGGAAGGAAGTGTAGTTGGCAACACTATTTTATTTAATATCCGATTTAACAGCTGAATGTTGCTTTTTGTTTATATAGATTTACACCAGTGGCGCGATTCAGTAACATATTGTTACGATAATCGCATTGTTTTCAACAGTAAACAACAGAATTCTCGATATTGCTATTCATTATCTTTAGTTTACGATGGCTGTTGTCGTAAACTAACGCCAAACATTTTTATGCCGTTTATTCAGTTGGAAAATCGTAAATTTTTTATATTGAAATTTTGTAGAAAGATGTGTCTATGCTATTAACTAGTTTGTTTGAGAACCATTTTTGTGTGTTTGTATACCCAAAGAAACTAAAGGTTTGTAGCTTTGCTAACTTTCTACCCATTTTAATTGCCAACTACTCAAAAACTAACTGATTTTATACGGTGCTGCCCCATTATTGCAATTTAAACATAAAGAAAACTAGAGTTGTCGGCTGTCGATAAAGTGTACTTAGTGAATCACATAATCCTTACTGCAAACAATAAAAACTATTGACTTCTTTTGCGAATATCGTATTGTTAAAAGTTACTGAATCGCGGTACAGAGCAACACTTGCAGATCCATGAAATTTTGTATCGAAATAATGGTTCTGTTTCTATTCGTGCACTTTGCCTTTTTTATAACGTACATTACTGGCCTACAGAGCGGCTAGTTCTTATAACAAAGGAGCATTTTCAGACTACGATAGCTCTTACTTAAAATATGCATACCGTGAGACACCGAACAGTGCACACTGGAGAAAGTGAAATCGATGTGCGTATAAGTATTGAAGAAATTTCAAATCAATTAATTCGTCACCATTCTCAGCCGTTGGAATTATGTTTTTCCACTTTATGGAAGATTTTATGAAAGAATTATTCTTTAAGCTTCAACCTTAGTGGCGCGATTCAGTAACATATTTTTACGATAATCGCATTGTTTTCAACAGAAAACAACAGAATTGTCGATATTGCTATCCTCAATAGCTTTTGTCGTAAACTAAAGACAAAAATGTTTATGCTGTTTATTCAGTTGGAAAATCGTAAATTTTTTATATTGAAATTTTGTAGAGAGATGTGCCAACGCTATTTACTAGTTTGTTTGAGAACCATTTTTGTGTGTGTTTGTAGCTTTGCTAACTTTCTACCCATTTTAATTGCCAACTACTCAAAAACTGACTGATTTTATACGGTGCTGCCCCATTATGGCAATTTAAACAAAAAGAAAACTACAGTTTTCGGCTGTCGCTAAAGTGTACTTAGTGAATCACATAATCGTTACTGCAAACAATAAAAAGTGTCGACTTCTTTTGCGAAAATCGTATTGTTAAAAGTTACTAAATCGCGGTATAGGTTTCAAGATTCAGATTTCGCGACCATGCCGTCAGTTCAGTGAACAATGATGATGCACAATTTGATCTTAATGCTGAATTTAAATTCAACATGTTGTTTTTCTAAGAAGCCTATATATGGTTGAATGTAAACATAGTAAATAACCCGCACTATGGGATTTGTAATGATATTTATCCACAAGCTTTTGTCGCCACCCCACTGCGTCTGCAGAAAGTTACTAACTGTTGCGCTTGATGGGTTAGAGGAGTCACTAGTTGACATGTCTTCGCATATGTGCGAGAAGTTTGTGAAAGTTGGTATTCCAGATCGAATACAACCTATTTCATTCTAATTACTGCAGTGAATTTCATTTGAAGGTCATGGCCATACTCAATAATGTAAAGTTCTTGTTGCACAGTAGAAAATTGATTTTGTGATTTTCTAAGACAACTAGGCTGCGATCAAATTATTTGCGAGCCAGTCTTTATTTGTTTGTAGTCCAACACCAATTTGTAGAGTTTCTTACAGTCGTTTTCTATCCCCCATAATTTTCCTCAATTGTTTTGCTTGAGGAGTGAAAAAAAAACAATAGACGCTGCTGTCTACAACTGCATTGCATCACTCTATTATCCATTACCTGGTTGTAACATTGATGATGTTTCTACTTTCAAGGAAGTTGTTGGCTGGCTGTTTCTCTAAACAATGGTTTGGGTGAATCAGTCTCTGCATTGTTAGTCAAAATGCTTTTTGTCAAGTTTTGAGTTGTGGTGATGATGTTTTTTGCATGGTGGGAGTATGAAAATTGATTTACAAACTTTGCTTGTTCAGGTAAAACTGAACGTATTTTCGTGGTTTGTATTTCTTTTGGTTTTCTTTCTTCCCTTTCATGTGATTTAATAGAATTGTTTAAAGTTTTATTGAATTTTAACATGCAGTGCGCTCGTAATTAATTATAAAATGATTTACAAAGAAATTACACGAAATTTTTTCTGGTTTACTCGTACAGCTTGAAAATGATTGATAGTAGTAAACTGCACAAAATTCAATTTGAAGAAAATATATTTTAAAATATAAGAAAGCAGAAACAAAAAATTAATTTCAAGATAATAAAATCACAGAAGCTATTAATCAGGAAATCTGCGCAAATTTTAATTTTTTTATTCAATTATAAAAATGCCAGGCCGTAGAATTTTATTGATAGGAAAGCTTTAAAGTGTTACTCTCTCAGAATATGAAATATTCAGTGAACAATATTAAGCCATGGGCGCATTGAAATCGTTCCTATTCATACAATCATTCTCAAAGCTTGTCAGCAGGTTATTTTCAAGTTTGCCATTCATGGTTTGTCCCTATGAGCCGGTGGTAAATTTTATTGTCATACACAAAAGAGTTTATAGAATTAGAAGTAAAAATGAGAAAAATCAAGAGAAATTACATCCGACAGCAAGAGCCATAAGTTTCAATCTAAGTATGTCGTGCTTTGACAAAGGGGAGATAGGGCTCCAAGAAAAGCCATACTGGCGATTGTTTATCAATTTTTTAAGCTCAAGATACCACATGAGGTGGCGTTAATGATACTCTCCGTAACTCTAGAGGGTTTTTGGTTATAAGACTACCCTTCTTAAAATTAGCGTCAGATTAGAAACTCAGAACCTTTCCTAGCTGTGAGCAGAAATTTAAGAAGTAAGAAGAATGAAAAGAATACAGAGAAGACCTGAATTATCGAGAGGTACAAGAACTTCAATTACGTACTTGCCTACTAGTAACGTGGAAAAAAGTCGAGTGTGTTTTTTTTAGTCCATATAGGTTTGTTCATTTACTAGTTACCCGAAATGATGCAGTGCTGGAAACAACTTGACATATTGGGATAAACTACAATTATTAAAATCACTAGCCATAACAACAACTTTACTATTCGTACAATTAGAAACGATTTTCGATACGGAGTCGAAAAGAGAGTCAAAGTCAGATATGGTGACCTCCCTTACCGAGTTTAGAACTTTATAGAGGAAATTGATGTGACTTAATTTGCAGTTTAACACAAAGACAGTTCGTCGTGCGGGAGTTTAAGTACTCTATCCGCCATTTCATATTTTTTATATATCTCGAGTTAATGATGCCACTTTCGGTTTTCGAGCCCAAATTTATCAAATCTGTAATCCGTTTTGGGATATCTCGTCAAGTTTCGAAGATAAATAGCTGAAAACGGATAGCAGATTTTAAAAATTTTGGTGTCAAAAACCTAAATTAGCATCATTAACTCGAGATTTAAAAAATGGCGTATAGAGCACTTAAACTTCCGCACGACGAGTTATTGGCTGCATTAGAAATGTTGCCACAAAACGCTGGATAAGAACTTTATGGCTATTGTAGACCGCAAAACCTCTATTGAAATATATAATTGATACAGATGATACATAGATATATGAAAATCAGACGTATGAATAAAGTTTCATAAAATATTAAAACAATTTACATAGAATTCTTAGTCGATATCGAATGCCATAATTTGTCCCCTGGGTTTTACAAAAAGCGAAAACAGAAAGAAACCTGACCTTTAGCCAACTGAAATTAATTCTAACTCGAAAATAAATAAAAAAATAAAATTAAATTCGAGAGCCTTTACAAGACGGCAATTCAACTAAAAAAAATTTTTTTTTGTCATTTGCAACTGTCTATCTAATTAGCCCACGAAATTTTTTTCGATGTTGTCAAAAAAAAAGGGGATGCGTGGTATAGTGGTTAGAGCGCTCCCACAAAAACACAAGCGGCCCAGTAAAGATGAAAAATTAAAAAGTTAGTTTGCGGTTTTTTCAAAATTATAGCTTAAAAATAATAAGTCCCCTTCTCTAAGAAGACCATCTACAAAGAAACCCCTTCCCGACATTCCACTCTATTCCATCTTAACCAATGTCAACAAAAAACGAATGCTCATGAGAAAAGCGCCATCTATTGGGAAGCAGATGACGGCTAAAAAACTACTTAGCGAAGGCAGTCACTGCAATCAACATGCAACAATGGGCAATTGCTGTTGATCATTCAAGTGTGAAGGTATAACACTGGCTTTTGTATAATCAATTCACAGCAAATTGTTTCATTCCTAAGGCGCTTAATAATATTATAAGAAAAACAAAATATATGTTCTGTTGTCATCATGTATTGTCCTTTCCGCAAAAAAATTCCAATACAATGCACAGCATTTAGTAGGGGCTTAACCCTGAGTATTGGAAATGAGCAAGAGATGAAGCGATTTGCTCAGACTGTTGTCCTGTAACTGAATAAAGTTACACTGCTGTTGCACCATAAGTTGTTGAAGTGAAACTTTAAAATTTTCGTAGTTAAACTTGGTGGCTCACTTTAATTTAAGAACGCTGTAACTGACAAAAAATTAAAAATACGTTTTTTTGCATCATTTTTATCAGAAAAAAAACTACGCGTCGATTGGTCCCGGTCCCAAATTTCTATGATGGAAAGAAATTCGCTTAAGCCATTTGCCTTTTGAAAAACCCCAGTGTCTTCTTTCTACTTTCATACAGGTTTTTTAGCTCTGGTGAACATTAAATGCTTTGTCAGTTACAGCGTTCTTTAATTCTTGCAACGATATAAACAATTATGCCACTTTAGCTCTTGCTTGTTTTGTCTTTCGTTCTTTCGTTCTTGTGCATTACTTTTAATCAGAATTTAAAGTTATTTAGGATTTTAATTTTTATTTTATTTTCTTTAAGTATTTTTTTTTATTTTTTATTTTAAAATCATAAAACAATATTTTTCTTGTAGCTTTTAGAAACGCATTTAAGACTTCTCGATCAAAAATTCCAACTGTTGTAAGCAGGCAGACGGAAAGATAAATCGTAAAATAATATTAATTCGTGACGATTTTTTGTTTCTTTGGGTGTTTTTTTTTTTTTTTTTTTTCTTTTTAATTTTTTATGGAATTGTTCTTGTCTTCTTTATGATTTAAATTGCTGAAGTATTTTACAGATTTTTATTGCCATGATACGTTTCCTTCTCCGTTTCTCTGGTTTTTTGTTTTTCTTTTCTGTAGTTCGTAAAAACATAATTTAAGATATTGACTGAAAACCAATGCAATACAGCAGCTCTCCGCAACCATTTTGCAACGTATTTAACACCAAAGATACATGTAACTTGTACACACGACTAAGGAAGGTACTAAAGTACAACCTTCCTAATAGTACATATTTCTATGATGTTGTTGTGGTTGTTGCATGTGTTTGTGGCAATCATGATCTTGAAAAGAGGATCAGCATTTATTTTGAGTCGTTAATGTTTTGTGTAAATGTTGTACAAGAAATGAGGAAAGAAAAACTTTTTTTTTGTTCATTTAGGCTTTATTGACTATACTTTTTCATGTTCGTGTTAATGACGATATTTTGTAATCTTTAAAGCGGTTTACAGCTGGAAAAAGGGATGCTTGTAATACAAAGGGAAGTATACCATATAGAAAACTATACCGGGTTTTAGGGTTTTGGTTTATATATAGAGACTACTTCTATAAAACTCGGTGTAGTTTAAGGACAATGTATGTAGAAATTCTGTTACGACAAGCTTCAAAAACATTAGGAACTTAGACCACTGCCATGGGATTGTATGCAGCTTTTTAAGAGCATTATACCATAATCACTAAATTGCCTAAGAGGGCTAAACAATTTAAGTTTTTATAAGAGTTTTCGACGAAGTCAATTGTAATCCCAATATTAGCTACGCTACACTGGTATCATAGTTTTATTCAGCATGTTGTTCTATTTCTGCTTGACGATGCTATTAGTGTACAAGTAGGGTTGTGTTGTCGTCAAAAGCGGCTTATAATTCCGATTTTAACCACTAGTATTTTGAAGGTTCGACATTATGTAAAAACATATTTTATTTTAATTTTTGAAATACTCTTTTACTGCAAACCAAAATACAATAATAACTAGAAAATCTATATAAATAAAAATCAATGTTGTTCGTCGGTCATCACATCAGTTGAGAACGACTGGACCGATTTTGACGAATTTTTTTCTAATGATCGTCGTGATCCAATTTAGGTTTTCACGGAAAGAAAATTTTGCCCCGCCTACTTCTACGCCCACTTCTTTTGATTTATCTCTAAGTACAGATTTTTGTTAAAAGCTAAAGTCTTGGAAATGGGTCAGAATGATTTCATGGGCAAGGCAAATCATCAGTCAGAAAGTGGGCGAAATTGGACAAGTGGGCGTGACACCTCCCATTCAAGTTAAAAATTGATTTCTTTATAAATAAATACGTATAGTTCGAAGTGTAGAAGCTAAAGTTTCTGAATTTGGTGTGATAGATTCGTAGTCATTAAAAATTATCAGTATAAAAAGGGCGTGGAGCTTCCAGAGGAACTAACTACTGAGTTCAGTATATCTTGAAATCAGTTACAGTTTAAGTTTTTGAATTTGGTCTGAATTACTCTGTAGTCACTAAACATCATCAGTCGAAAAATGTGGACAAATGATAGTGGTAGGTGTCGCGAAGAATGTCGGGTTTAAGCTAGTCTATAATAAAAATATTCTTTGCTTTTGACTTTAGGAGTAGAATAGCCGCAGTCATATCTGGCTTCATTGATGCTCTCAAATCGGGCATGATGATTCAGATGGCAGAAAATAATTGCTCCACCAAAACTTTTAGATCAGAAGGGTAACTTACAATCTCATCTTTCAGTTATAAAAGTGCAGAACGAACATATTTCTCAACTTCATTTAATGCCTGGTAAAAATCCATTTTACATTAGGCCAAGACCGTTGAAGTTTTTATGTCTACGCTGCTTTCTACCAAATGTAATTAACATTGCTTGGACTGCTGCTGCTCATCGAAATATTTTCTAAAATCATCATTTTCTACGGCATAAGGAATAATGGTTGATTAAGAGTGATCACTACGCTGTTCATATTTCAACTGTATGCCTTTCATACAAATAACTAATTCATATATAATATCAATATCTTGACGTCTAATTTCATGTTCCTCAGTTAGTACACTCGATCTATGGGATCGGCGTACATACCCCCTAGTAGGATATTAGTCTCTATGAGGATAATTTGTCTTCCTAATAAATTAAATAAAGTTCGATAATGGCACATACTTAAGACATTCCTGCCCATAAAGTGAGGTCCCACGGAGCGGGATAAACAGAAAGTATTCTTTGTATTGTATTGTACCAATTCCTTCTCCTCTTCATGCTATCAACACCTATAAAAACCATGATTTGGGTTTTTCTTTTATTATCCATAAGAAATCGATTCCCTTCTATACGTTAGAAAGGCTTTAGTTTTGTATATAGGTCTGGAACGCCAGATCATCCTGGATACTTTACTAAGTTCTTCTCACTCGATGCCCATCTATCTATCAAGTTCAAAACGTGATTAGAAGGACATGTATGACGCTTTGTGCAAAAGCCAAATCCAGTTAAATTTTCAAGTCGTACATTAATTAAGAGTGTCATTTTCTCGAATATGCGTTTGACTCGAAATCCCGACACAGTGTCGCTCAGTGAGCAAATGTCAAAAAGACCTGGGGACTTTTCTTGAAACAACTAAATATCAGCTTGTATCTGTAGTACGGTATATACATATTTTTATTCTTTGAGTAAGTAAAGAAGGCAAATTGCTGAAACCAGTGTTAAAATCTTTGACTTGATATTTACAATCTGAATGAAGAACAAGCTCAAATATAGAAAATAATTCCAAAATGCTGCGTCATGATGCGATGATGCAAATCCCGGCTGCTGAGCACGTAGTAAACAACTACTAATGCAGTCTGGTCATCCTGTTTTTCATATTATTCAATAAACGCTAGAAAATGCTTTTATGTTTTCAGTTGGACATAAAAATCCTAAAAAGCGTGAATGGTATTTATTACACTACAAACAAAAGTAATGTTTCGTTATTTTTTCTATCTAAAAATACAAAGAACTCCAACGAATTCCTCTACTAAATACATTAGAATTCTCATATTAAAACACTATTGCAAATGTGCAAACCTTTTAATGTAAAAATTAAAGGAGTATTTAGTAACGCCTTCAAAAAAAAAAAATATGGAACAATAAAAGGCAAAGCGTAAAAGCTCTACTCGCGTAAATCTTTTTGCAATAAATTGTACAACAGCAAAAAATTTTTGCCAAATGACTTAAATTTCAAGTTCACGATCGTGTAGCACGATTTTTTTTTTTTTTTGTCTTCTCTCGCCTTCCACGCGCATATTTGCTCTCATAAGCAACAGACACAAAATAGCATTCAAGTGAGTTTATTGAAGTGTCGTACCAGGTGCCAAGTTCTTTGTGCTTGTTTAGAGAATAACAAAACGAAACTAAAAAGAAAAAAAACTTGGAAACCAGTTTCAGGCATGCACACTTTTAAAATGTTCTATAATCAGTTGTTGCACTAACAAGATGCGGATTTTACAAAACGAACTTAATTTACGGCCACCCAAACTGTCCATCGTTTTCATCTTTATTCACTTTTTTCACATCATCTACATCATTATCTTCTTTGGGTTTCCGATCTATGAATAGTAGTTACATAGTCATACGTGCCGTAATGCAGAATGTTCGAACGTACTTATGATCATTATGCTGTTCTTGTTGTCCTTGTCCTCTTCTGTACTCTCTGTGGACATTAAGTCGTGCTCCTCAAAATATATTTCGCATCCTTTTTAAACCTCTTAGCACTTTCCTACAGTTGAACGACGATCACTTGGAACGGATTTTTAGAGATAAACAACGAATTGGATGGACTCTTTAAACTTGAAATCATAAAAAAGGGAATTGGTTCTTGTGGTGTATTAAACTGTTAGCATGGTGCTTTGACTGGCAAACTTCTACTGCCAATATATCTTATCTATCATTTCTTAATCGATTGCTTAACTATTTAGCTTTAGCAGTTTATATTTCTATTATATATATACGAGTATATTTGTGCTTGTATACTCGTAGAAGAACAGCTTTAATCAAAATATAAAATTTTAAAATATTCCCCTATTAGTGTCAATTTTGCTTTTTTCCAAAATTATTATTTTTATTTTTTAATTAACACGATCTTTTGTCGAAATAAGCTATTGTTGCATATTACCAATCCATTGAAGATTTTGCTGTCATTTACTCGTCTTCAAAAATCTCCCACCATAGATTCTGGTATTGGAAACAAAGCCCATTTCGTCGTGCGGAAGTTTATGTGCTCTATCCGCCATTTTTTATATAACTCGAGGTATGGATGCCACTTTAGGTTTTCGGCCCCGAATTTTTCAAGTCTGCAATCCGTTTTCAGATATCTCGTCCAGTTTTGGAGATAAATAGCCGAAAACGGATTGCAGATTTTAAAAATTTTGGTGTCAAAAACCTAAAGTGGCATCATTAACTCGAGATATATAAAATGGCGGATAGAGCACATAAACTTCAGCACGACGATTTGTATTCGGAATCTGGGCACTATGGAATAAGCGGCAATAAGGCTGTGAATGCCTTAGTTAGAAAGAGAATCGTTACACCATATATTGGCTTCCTCTTAGTATTATCAATCTAGTTAAATATTGCGAACTTGGCAATTGCTTGGAATACTTAAGTAGGTCTTAGACACCGTAAAGCGTCTTTGGCACAATTATGATGTTCTGAAATATAGAAGACTGGACCTGAAATTACTAACGGATTTTATTATGGTTCACTGTAGCCTGCTGAACAAACACAAAATAAAAAAAGGCACACAATAGTCGCAGTGTTATGAAGTTCTGCTGGGATTATATAAATAATTATAATGAAATAGTACTAAAATTTAGTACTCTGGACAAAACCCTTCAAATTTTTATGGCGAATCACTATTGTATAGTTGAAATATTTATAAGAAGGTTTTTATAATCAAAATTCAGTCCCATGTTTAAGATTGAATCTAATTCCACGTACATATAACCATCTTAACCAATGTCAACAAAACAGCGAATAATCAGGAGAAAAGTGCCACCTATTGGGAAGTAGCAGATAACAGCTAAACCTACTTAGCGCAGACACTCACCACACAATCAACATGCAATTGCTGTAGAGCATTCAAGGGCCTTTGAGCGATCAATTCACAGCAATTTGTCTCATTCCTAAGGCGCCTAATAATATAAGACAACAAAATATATGTACATGTACTGTCTTTTCCAAAAATTCCTATACAATGCACTGCATATAGTAGGAGTTTACCCCTGAGTATTGATCTCAAATAAAAAAAAAATCCAATTTCCCAATATCCTATGTAGGGGTATATACATATGTATCCACTCGATTGGTGACTCGAATTAACATTTCATCAAGTTTATCATTCTCATTAGTGTACATCATGTCCCCAGTCATGATCTAATGAACTTTTATTGTTCTCATATTTTAGAATATTTTAAAGGAATTTATTTTTATAATTGTGGTCGCATAACCATAGTGAGAATGAAACCAAAGAATTTTGTTCTCCCTTTTTAAATTAAAGCAACGAAGATGACAAAACTTCATGTATTAACAGCTGCAAGTTCTGGTGTTATAAAATAAAACTAATTCTCTTGAAAAAATGTATTTAATTAAGAAGAACAGGATTATGTGTTTGTTTTTGTTCATGGTCACATACTACATGTAGGGGTTTAATTAATTTATGACCATTGAGGTTCTCATTTAAAAGCAATACAAGGATAGGTCAAGAATAAAGTGTACTAATGAGTATCAGTGCAAAAAAAAAAAAAAAAAAAGAAATGAGATTCTAAAATACTGATGGAATTGTTTATGCTAAAAATAAAAGAACAAATTTTATTGGCACAGTAGAATCAAGATGAAATAGAATGAACGAAATCAGGGAAATTAAACCAGTGTACTTTATTTTTTTTTTTTTTTTACATTCGATTACATACACTTATTTAGTTCAATTTATTACTGGTAAAAGTTTATAATAAATTAACTTTTTTTGTTCTAAGTTTTGGTTACAAAAAAAAGAAAAAAATTTTTAAATTATATTGTTATGGGACAACTGTGGTATAAACAGTATAGAGCTGTGTGCTATATGGCAATCCCAAATATTGGCGTACTGAAACTAAAATTTGGTGATAACGTTGATTTTGAGAAATCAAACTGCATTTTTCCATTATTTTCTGTGCAATTAGTATACCTGGGGCCAAATCGTCACATTCGTGATTGAGTAAGTTTTCGTATCGAATAAAATTTCGTGACGTATAAAAAACGGTATTGCGGCATTCGATAGCTTTCGAATCGAAATTTTTTTAAAAATGTAATAGATTTTTTATTCACATTAGTGTTTATATTAAATGTCAACAAAGAAAAAAGATTAAACAATAGAGGTAAGTCAATATAAATATATTTAAATCAAATATTTTAGTTGATTTAAATTACTTATTTTCTACAGTTAATGGATCCTTCATATTTATTTTGTCTTACTCTGATGAAGAAGAACAACCTACTACGAGTATTAGAAGACAAATGCGAATTAAAAGCGACCCTTTATCATTATCAGATACAGCGTAAGTAGAAAATGAACTCACAACCTACTCCTATGGTTCTTTATAAAAAATCTATGTTGATAGGTTTCGAAAACGATTTAGGTTAACGAAAGAGGCATTCAACTTTGTACTGGATCAACTTGACTTAAAAAACAATATGTCAACAGCAGTGCCACCAAAACTGCAATTAGCGGCTACATTGCCGCTTTTAGCCGTTGGAAACGATTATTTGCTGGGCATGTGCCAAAGTACAGTAAGTAAGTACGTTGACCGATGTATTGCAGAATTGGAGTCTAAACTGTGCCCAACATTCATAAAGTTTGACCCCCTAAACTAAAAACTAAAACTAAAAAATTATTATTATATGTAAAGCAAACAGTAGGAATAATATAATTAAAAAAATGTAAACAAAACACATACATATGTATTTTTAAATGTTGTCTACTTTTATTTTTTAAGAAAAAAACGCTACGTTGATATAGTAGTAGCGTTAAATCGGTTTTTTTGTGTGTTAAATCGGCTTATTTGGCCATAAAAATAAAATGTTGACAACATTAATTACTTTTACGAAAACCCTAAATCTATCGTATAACTTTTCGAGTGAAATCAGTTGATCAACTACTCGTTATCGAATGCCAAAATCCTAAATTTCGATGGAAGACATTCGATAACGTATGCTGCGATTTTAAAAACAAAAATTTCGATCAAAGTCTTTCGATCACGAATGCGGCGATTTGGCCCCTGTTATACGTGGCATTTGGCCAGTAAAGAGTGGTCTAAAATTACCGAAATTATTTTGAAATGTTAATTTGTGGGGGTGCGTGGTATAGTGGTTAGAGCGCTCGTACAAAATCTCCAACGGCCCAGGTTCAAATCCAAGCAAAGGTGAAAAATTAAAAAGTTAGTATGAAAAATGAAATTAAGAATATAATAGGCCCACCCCCCTCTCTCCAAGGTTTAAACAACTGCTCCCCGACATTCCAGTCTATTCCGCCTTAAACAATGTCAACAAAGCACGAATGATCAGGAGAAAAGCACCACCTATTGAGAAGTAGCAGATAACAGCTAAACTTACTTAGCGAAGGCACTCACCACACAATCAACATGAACCACACAATCTTCATTCAAGGATGAAGGTATAACACTGGCCTTTGAATGGTCAATTCACAGCAAATGGTTTTCTTTCCAAAGACACAGCATTTAGTAGGGGTTTACCTCTGAGTATTGTTCTCAAATAAAACAAAGAAAAAATATTACTCCCTTGAATAACAAAAATGTTCGAATTTAAGTTTAATTTATTCTTAAAGATCTAGTGCATAATTGCCCAACATTTAGTCATCACCTCTAATGTCTGAAATGCTTAAACCTCGCTGGGCAGGAAGCCCTTACCCAACCCACACAGCCACTATTTCGTGGCTATGCTGATATATTATAGAACATTTGTTGACTACATTTGCTGCAAATACCACAACTGTACTTGTTGTTATAGCCGCTAAATCAAAAATTAAATTCTCTCACTCAATGAATTGGTTTTTAATCTTCATTAAAAATGTCATCTTAAATCGTTTTGAGTTTCATATTAAAACTCTTATGCTGCATACCAATATGCCAGCAACAAATTGCCTTCCTTGAATTGAAATGCTACAAAATCCTCTTAAAACTTTTCATCCTATTTGCCAAATTTAGAAAAGAGCAAATATGGGAAAAGTAAGAAAAAAAACAAAAACAAAAAAAAACAAAATAAAAATAAACTTTAAATTGCAAAACAATTTTAAACAAAAGCTAAACTCTAGAAAGTAGGTGGAGAAGATATTAGTAGGGGAACTTTGGTATTCGTATTGTTTATTTTAATGTTTATTATGAACAACTAATTGCTTTTCATAGTTTTGCCAAAAACAATGAACAACAGAAAAACTTTAAATATAATAAACCCTTAATAATCCTCTACAAAATAATAAAAAAAATTTAAGGCAACAGCTCTGATATACTCACACACAGTTACATACACGCTCTTCCCTCGGTGAAATATAACTCTTAACTTTTCCCTATACTAAGGCGTAGAGGAAAAAA
The DNA here is from genome assembly GCA_963576795.1 of Metopia argyrocephala. Lineage (NCBI taxonomy): Eukaryota > Metazoa > Arthropoda > Insecta > Diptera > Sarcophagidae > Metopia > Metopia argyrocephala. Next base: position 70,121,846 of record OY756208.1, read on the forward strand.
GTTGCAGATTCTGGTTGAAATTGCAGCTTAAAACAACAACAATAAACAGGCTAAACAAACAGAATAAAACTATTAATATGTGGTCTATGGAGCACAGATTGTATGGACCATAAGCGAGTGGATCCTTAAAAATGTACAAATACATGTATAGCTTGACTGGGTAAAGTATGTTGTTTGTGTTACTCTGATAGCACGATACTGCACTGATAGTCCTGCTGCAAATGCTGCCCTCCTACTGTTTTATATTGCGTTGGTACAACATTTTTTAACACTTGACCAACATTGCAGTTGTTGTTATTATTGTTGTTCTCGTTACCCTGAATCTGAATCGCTGGTAGTATTTTAATATGTGGAACAACAAATTGTGGTTTAAATATACACTGAGGTTTTTCTATTTTATGGATTTATTTTTTATTCCAACCAATCGTTAGTTTTTTTTTTTTTTTTTTTGTAACCATTTTCATCTTTAATGGGTAGAAAATCTACCATTTCTAGTTGAGTGCGGGTTTTGTTTTTTCTGCCTCCTCTCTTTCTCTTTCTGCACAACTGAACAACATTATAGTCAGTGTTGGAATCAGGAAAAAAAAAACTTGTCTGGACTGTGGTTAAAACTATATGACCAACATGCACACACACCAACACACTCTCTTGTACTCATTTATTTAAACGATATGGCTTAGAACACAAATTGTTTTTTAGTGTTTCAGTTAACGCAGAAAAGCAAAAGAATAAAATCGTCCTTTATTCGTCTCAAAGTATTTTTCCATCAGCAGATAGTACTTGTAGTCATAATATTGCAAAGTAGCCGAAATTTCATGAATTAAAACCAAGACCAAGCAAGCATCGAAGACATAGTTTGATTTGATATTTTTTAAGCCAGATGTTGTTGCTAATTTAGAAATCACTAAAGAAAGAAAGGAATTTTACAAAAGAAATTAATCTAAAAATAAATTAGGGCCTTCTTCCAAAGTTCAATGTAAAATTGATCCATTACTCACTGGATATAAGCAAAGGCGACAGCTGGACCAGAGGAAACAAACAGCAGTCTGCATTATTACGGGTGTACTGGGTACTACAGCTACACCAGAAATGAAAGCGATTTTGCATCTCTTGTCGCGGAACTTTTACTAAAGGTGTTCAGCAGCAGCTAACACAAGTAAGCATTTGTAAGTGATCATGATGATGGTACAGGTTATATTTTTTATTGTTTTTTGGATCAAGGGAACATAAAGACTTATTTAAATGACGTTTAAAAGGCATTCGAATTTTTTTTTATTCAGTCTGTTATAAAGTGTGATTTTTTAAGAGCTATAGGAAAGTTTTTCAAAAAAATAAACACAAAAATTCAGAAAAATTAATGAAATATTTATTTGAATCGATAGTATGCCAATTTCGGCATACTCTGTCGAACATTTATGAGATACCGCACAAATAAATGCTTCAATATTGTCTTCTAATGCGTCAATTGAAGCGGGCTTGGTTGTATAGACATGAGCTTTAACATAGACCCACAAAAAATTGTCTAAAGGCGTTAAATCGCACGATCTAGGCTGCCAATTGACCGGTCCCAAACGTGAAATAAAATGTTCGCCGAACTCGCCTCTCAATAAGTCCATTGTTACGCGTGCTGTGTGGCATATGGCACCGTCAAGCTCTTGCTTGTGACTTTTTCTGGATGCGTTGGTAGCTTTTGCATTTCTTCTGTCTGGTCTTCACTCCAAATTTAGTCACAATATTCCGAATAGCCGCCTCAGTGGGTCGCTAAACTGACCATAAAATGGAAGAAGCGCACGATGAACTTTCTTAAAAGAGCACTCATTTTGATAATAAAATTCAATAATTTGCAAGCTTTGTTCGTTTATAAGACGATTCATTGTTAAATTATAGACCAAACTGAAGATGTTTGACAGTGAAACAAAACACGAAACGTGCGTCAGCTTTTAAAACCAGTGTTGCCAAAAAGATAATAGCTAAAAAATCACCCTTTAGAATATAACACTTCGATATATTGTTTTATTTCTAGACCAGCCATATATAGTTTTAAGTTTCCTCTTGACTTCTTTTCAGTTTGAATCTCAATAGCTTGCAGCTATCCTTCCTTTCTTAAGGCATCATTTCATTCTTTGATTTCACTTACGTTGAAAAGCTTTAAATAACTCCGTCATCTGACCAACTAATAGTGGTGGGTAACAACTGTTAAATGCTTGACCACCATGAAGAGTAGCAAAAAATCTAAAGAAGATGGAGCAGAAAAATTAAGCCGAACGAGTAGAGGAGTATTCATTCATATGGTTTAACTAAATCAGGCTAACAAACGCCGGATACACACTACAAAGCAAAAGGCAACAAATAAGAGTTTAATTGCATTTCAATTAGAATGGAGAGCAAAAAAGAAAATTGAAGAACAATTATGCAACATATGCACGTTGCTAACCAACTACCTTGACAACTTGCCACGTTCTTCTCATCTGCTTGCGTTTTTTTTTTATTTGTCGTTGTGGCAACAATTTTAAAAACACAATAAAGCAGAAATTAAAACAATTTTCTACCATTTTGACATCTTTTGGTTCTCTATTGCAAACTGGAGAAGAAACAAGGCAATAGAAATGTGTGTTTGTATGTAAAAGTGTGTGGTTACACACGGTGTTGAAAGCTAAGGCCGGTATTGAGAGAATGTGGTTCATTATTGTAGTAAAAAAAAAAACAATTACGAGTATTTTATAAATTTTCGAATATCTGTATCTCTTCTTTAATGTCACCTTAACACCACAAACCTATTTGAAAATAAATGTTTCAGTAAAAAAATTTGCTTTTGCTTTTACTGGCTTTCTTTGCCATTTTCTATTTTTTTCTTCTTATTTCTGTGAAGTTTTCTTTTGATAATGAATTTCTCTTTATTGCCTAATTTGCTATCAATAAATGACTGTTTTAATATGATTTTTTTAAAGATGATTGGATTTATAAGAGGAAATTAATGACGTTGTTTATTGCTACAGATCTGGTATTTAATAGTGGACATGGATATGAAAGTCTGTAAATCAAATTAATTTTAAAAAGAAAAATTTTTTATATTTTTTCTACTCCATAAAAAATGTTGGGATGTATATTCTCTAAAAATTAGTATTTATTGTAATCAAAGCAGACGTCGATACTTTTTGTAATATTTGTTTCTGACTGTTTAAAATCAAACCCATTTTTTGTGTTTGAAATTTAATTCTTACAAAAAAATTCAACATGATATCGAATCAAGCTCAGTTCTTTAATTTGGTAAATATCGGTTTATGTTTAACTCTGTTTGCCATCACATACATAATATTTTACCCCAAAAATTAAAAGAAATTTGCAAACCTTCTATTCAATATAAATATTTCGAAATCAATTACAATTAGTTTTTTGTAACAATCGATTTATAAAAAAAAATACCCAATTAGTGGTTTCTAAGCCATCGGTTTGGCAACATTGCCAGCAAATAAATCTTTATCATCTGAAGTGTCATTTAATTACTGAAGCCTATCAGTATATATATACGAATATGAACCAAATAGTTAGAACTTACTATAGGATATATACTCATATTTAAAAGCTTAAGAACAAAAAATGAGAACAGAAATGTTTTTGATTATACAGTATTCCCCAGATAATTGCCCAACTCTTAATTGCCTTCCACGCTTATTTACCTCAATTTCTAAAACCCCATATCTTTCTCACAATTTTCTAATAACAATTAAAGATCAATTAACTTTCGCTTAACTGCGTTATTCGCTTAATTACCTCAAATATATTTTCCCCAATGAGAAATTTCACTTAAAATTCCCTCGTTTAATTACACAAAATAATTATTTTCTAAAAATTGCAGCTTAACTCAACTATGTTTTTATATGCATAAAATGTTCGTTAAATTTACTTTCAAACTACTTTTTTGATACAACCTTACAATTAAAGTCTACCAAGTTTATGTAAAAGTATAAGTATAAAGTTACTTGCTTTCCACATGTATTGACGGCAGTATATATAATCGTATTCGTTGAATTGCCTCAAAGAGGCAAGTAACCATATTCGTTTAAATAACTTCCACTCATAATTGCCCAAAAATTTTGACATTTTTGTCGAGGCAATTATTCGTGGAATACTGTAGTTATAATCTGAAAAACAACTTCGGGCATTTATTTCTTAAAGATGATTTTCGAAATGTGTGCGCCGCAGCTGTAGTCGCCGTGGTCTAGTGGTTAGTGTGTTGGCTCTGACATCTTAAAAAAAAATATGAAAAAAATATTTTTTTCGGCGACTACCTCTCAGCAGTCTTCTGGCAAAAGCTCTGAGGGTAACTAATTGATATGAACAAGCTTCTCAAGTCTGTCGTTCGGAGCCGACATTAAACTGTAGGTCCCGGTACTCATGGATAAAAATTTACACACACAACATGAGTGCTGCGAGAAGCTAGGCCGTAATCCTGACACAGGGTTGTAAAGGTCAGTTATGTATGTATGTATTATCAATGTGCACCGCAGCAATGAATTACATGGTCCTTTCGTTGAGTCCAATTTTTGACAACTTTTTGCAATAAATCTGGCCATATGGTAGATTGAATATTTTCTTTTAATGCTTGAAGAGGTGCTGGTTTGTCTTCAAATAGCGAAATAAAAATTAAAGCAAAGGGGTTCAGTTTGCGGTGGCCAGTGGACAATGAAATTGATTTTTCAATAAATCGATTGTTAAGCGAGCTGTATGAAAAATTGGGCTGTCTGTTTGGAATCAAGTATTGTTAATGTCAAATTGATTAATTTAAGGAAACAAAAATTCATTCAGCATGGCTCGATAGAACTCGCCAGTTACCGAAACTACAACTTTATGTTCATTTTTAAAATGAACAGATGATGCTGCCTGTAAGTAATCCACACTAGGTAGTAAATTTAAATGGATGTAATCGTGTATCTACATGCGAACATTTTTTCATTCATTTATTAATGAGCTTCATAAAGGAACACAAATTTTTCAACAAAAATTATAATCTTCAGTCAGACCAACCTTCTAAAATCCTTGTTAGAGCTATATTTTATAGGCACGTAAGTCAATATGTTTACTTAACATTTTTTAGATGATGGAAATACGTATCAGCGTCTTCTGCAAGACTTCGCGCTATAGTAGCCATATAGTTTAAATCGAGAAGAGCAAAATTGGTGCTCACAAAACTAATTACATATGTTGACAGTAAAATGAACGTCATCCTCTATCGATATCATGAATAGATCTTTTATTTTTAGATTAATTTCCACAATTTGGAAGAGTTGTTCTGGCATAAAATGATTCATGATGACAATGCAACTCAGCACAAATAGTTAAGTATAGTCGTCATAATTGAACTACTGTGCAAGGAATTGGAAAGATTTTAAAAAGATTTGAAGAGACAGGAACCGTTTGGCTTGTGCATAATCGCAACGCATATCTTAGTAACAAGTCATCGTTTACCCGCAGATTTGTCATGGAATTTCGTGATATTATTAGTATTAAAAAAGAATCTTAAATTTTTTATTCTGTGATTAAATAAATAATTATTTTACTTTTCTGCAGCATATTTTACATCTAGACCTGTATCTGTATCCACATAAAAGCAAACTCAGTCAACATATAAAGTCTGCGGTTGATACATAACTTAGTAGATATGTTGTTTGGGTGCCTAAGCAACAGGTTTTCATTGCTGATTTTTCTACCAAATTTTCTTACGCGATGAGGCTGATTTCTCAATCGGTAGTTGCTTAGACAAGCAAAATTGTTACCTATGGAGCTTGAAGAACTCAGATTGTGGAAAGGCCATTGCATCCCGAAAGAGTATCTATTTGGTGGCAATTATTATAATTTTAACCCTCTGAGGAACACCTGAAACTCATATAAACAGTGTAAATAACAAAATTAGAAGAAATATGTTTGAATGGGAAGACGTTCACGACAAATGTTGAGGTGGGGGAAGTTTTTACGGTTTGGTCTTATATATGATATATTCAGAGGCTTTCCGGACTGAGTTAATAACTCTGCCTCTCTATTTCCTTGCTGGAATCACGTCAACTAACCTACAGAACATACATACATACATAAATGGCCCTGTGTCAGGATTACGGCCAAGCTTCTCGCAGCACTCATGTTGTATATGTCAATTTTTATCCATGTGTACCGGGACCTACAGTTTAATGTCGACTCCGAACGACAGGCTTGATTGTTCATGGCAATTGTTGATTGTTCATGGCAATCAGTTACTCCTAGAGCTTTTGCCATAAGTCTGCTAAGAGGTAGTCGCCGGAAAAAATATTTTTTGTTTTTCAATATTTCTTTTGTTCAAGATGTCAGATCTCGTCTTAGTAAGCCAACACACTAACCACTAGACCACGGCGACTACAGAACATACAGGAATTTATAAATCCATCGACAGCAATTAACCGCAGTTTCTAACTCTTCTTTTATGCCCACAACATGATAAATTGCTATCATATGTTTATAACTGTTATCTACAGTTGGTATAAAAAGTCAAATTTCTTGGTGTTCAGATAACAAAGTCAATATCGACTTGCTAAGATCTAAGCTAAAGATCTTCAAATTGTAGTAATTAATTTATCCTTTTTTATTAAAAAAATAATTCCATCAAACATTTGTTATTAAAAATCTTTTTGAACAAAAAACCAGTCCTAAGTAACAGTTCCTTTTATTATTAGTCCCACTGTAAATCACTGCTTTAAATAAAAGAAACACTCACGTTAAACTACCGTTTACTTAATTGCAATCATTTATAGTGGCACTTATTTTCATCTCCTAAAATCATTGTGCAAAATTCTTTTTAAGAATTTTTAGATTTTTTATAACTCAATGCCTGTTGAATTGTAATTTTGCAGCGAATAAATATTCATTCGTCTGTTCAATCAATAAATATTGCTTTTACGTTTATAACTTATGGCAAATAATTATTCACTCTTAATAGGCTTAGGCTGTTATTAGTTTTTCGACTCCAGTAATTTACAAATGCCAGTTGTTACTAGTATATAATGGCATTAGCAAGCCAGTAAACCGTTTCTTTCTTTTACTGCTTCTTACTAAAGCAGGCATCTCATTGAAGGCTGTCTGAAGAAGGAGTAACTGAAGCAGAATGCCAACATACAAATTTACTATTTTTAATGCGTAATAAGGGAGAATAGGAAAATGTGCGAATACGATTGCGAATGTAATTAAAGTCTATGCCTATCATATTAAGTCATACGCACCATAAGTGTTTCTATTTTCTTTTCACGTTTTGTTGAGGCTTTAAGAACTTATGCTTTTGTGAGCAGAAAACAAAAAACAAAAAATTCTAAACCGAATGTGAGTAAATCTTTAAAGTGCACTTCATTTTGCATTTGCGTTTGCACAAATTCATACGCACAATGCGTATTTAGAGTTTTATTTAGAATTCGTTTCTTGTCTCCCCCACATCTGTTAACAAAGATTAGTATTCTGCTTTCTAGTTAACGTTCGCTGCATAAAGTTTTCAGTCATTTAAATATGGATTTATATTCAGTTTTTCACTCTGTTATATGCGTATGGATGGTCCTTCAGTAGTTGATTTGCTTTCTTTACAATTATTGTTTAGTCTTACTGCCACTGCAGCTCTCTCATACTGTTTATGTTTCCCTCTTTCTCTCTCTCTCTCTCTCTCTCTCTCTTTCTTCCTCTTTATATAGTAATTAATTGGATTAAAATTGTGTGTGTTAACTTGACTTCTTAAGTATCTCCTTCGTATTGGAATATTAAATATTGTTGCTATTTGCAGCTATAATACCTCTTGCAAATATGTGGCAACTTTTAGTTTTAAATATGATTTTTGAAAAGATTTTTTGTTATTTTTAATTACTGTTGTCTCTGCAGTAATTTTTGTATGTGGGGTTATAGAATAATATGTACCACAATACGTGTGCGTTATTGTTGCGCCATTTAAAGGCATTCGTTTAATTTTAAATTTATGAAGTACTGGTGTAGTCGTGTTATAATTCTATCGCTAACGGAACAAGTTTCTGAAAATCCCTTAAATCTTAATAAACGTTGAGAACTCCCTCTTGGAAAGATACGAACATTATATTCACGCATAAAATTATTGTATTTTGTAAACTTTTAAAAAATTTTAAACTATGGCTAATACTCATATTTAAAGGCATTTTTAGATTTAAGGGGTATGTGGCAGGCCTTTAAAAAACGTAATGTTTTAAAATGTTTTATATCTTCTGAATCCTATTTTGTTATTCAGTAATGACATTATGTTACCTTTAAATACGCACATAATTCCCTTCTTAACATTTTCCGCCGTTAAGAGATCAGCTCTATGGGTTCATCAACTTAAAAACATAATTTATTTATCGTCTTAGCAACCGTTTACAAGTGCTCATCCATTGGCCTTATTGGTTAGTCTTGGCTCCAGTTACAACATTACTAAATACTTTACTTATAAACTATAAATGTATGGTCACGTGTATATTTACCTACAGTTGCTAACAGTGTGTCATATTGATTTTCTCAATATCTTCCTTAAGACTTCCATTATGGTAATCTTTGACAGTTTTGCTAATGCCACTACTTTCTCTTGGCAACTTTTTAAGAGGGCCACAAGCCCACCCTTTTGCATTAACGTTAAATATTGGCAAAGTTTTTTTACAACAGCTTGTTTTAGTTTTTTTATTTGTTTTAGTTTCTTTGTGTTTTTTTTTTTTAATTTTCTGTTTCATTTTATTTAAGCCTTTCATTAAATGCGAAAAAAACGTTGCTTTCATTGCAACGAAGAAAAGCCCGAAATAATGAACGAATTTTTATTGAAAAGCACTTCAGAAGAGTATTAGAAAACTTCAAAGAATATTAAAAAGGAAATCGAAAATTTAATGACTCTGTAACAATTTCCAGCGTTAGTGGCTGTTATACTTAGTACTATCAGTAGCATTCCTAAAGATTCCTTTATGTTTTTATTTTTAGAGTTCGTTTTGTTAGTTTTATTTGCTGTTTATTTAAACCAACTCATTCACTTTCACCTCACGTACTAGTGAGAAAAGACAAGTTAGCAGATGGAAACACATGTCGTGATATTGATACTAACACTACTAATAGAGTTTGCAGTGCTTCACACTGTGCTTGAAATGCCTTGAGAAACAAAAGTTTCTCTCAAATGCTACGCAAGTAGTAAAGAGAGGCATGGCCGAAGAAAACATAAATATCATACTTTTAGGTCGATCTAGTGCAAAGTAAAGCTTTGTATCGTATAAAATCATGTAAATAGTCGCTTTACCTTTTCTAGCATAGCTTTAAGCAGTCGCATTCAGCCAAAATACGACTAATCACACTGAGTTAACACAAAGCAGGAAAAGTAATACAAGCCAATTATTCTATAAAATAGAGTAGAATGATGGAGTTCAGGCTCACATACCGTTTAGAAGTATTTCCGCAATTTCTGCAGTAAAATTTAAAGGACCCAACTTTTTAGTGTGATCACCGATTACCCAAAGACTCGCATACATCAGTATAAGCTGCGAAAAATTGTAATGAGGCTAAAGAGTCTTAAAACATTACAGGATGTAATGAAACCACATCTGTTCTCTTCTGTTTCTCCCTGTAAAACCAGAAGACCTGTAAAGAGTGAATAAATGGGTGGGGGCGTCGTTAGAGCGCTCGCACTAAAACTCAAACGGCCCAGGTTCAAATCCCAGCAAAGGTGAAAAATGAGAAAGTTAGTTTGCGGTTTTTTCAAAATTATAATTTAAAAAATAAGAGGTTCCCCCCCCCCCCCCCCCCTCCCTTCAAAAAGGCCACTCCCTGACACTCCACTCTATTCCATCTTAACCAATGCCAACAATGATCAGGAGAAAAGCGCTACCTATTGGAAAGTAGCAGACAACAGCTAAACCTACTTAACGAAGGAACTTACCACACAATCAACATGCAACGATGAGGCAATTGCTGTTGGTCATTCATTCAAGGGTGAAGGTATAACACTGACCTTTAAATGATCAATTCACAGCAATTTGTCTCATTTCTAAGGCGATTCACAGTAATATAAAAAAAATATGTATATGTACTGTCCTTTTCAAAAATTCCAATACGATGCACTGCATTTAGTAGGGGTTTACCCCTCAGTATAGGTCTCATATAAAAAAAAAATATTTTTGTAAGATAAGTTGGGCTTAACAGTAAAAAAAAAGAAAAAAGCTCGCGAATATAAAATTTTTTTACGTAAATTTCCTTTGCGTTGCATTGAAGCTTTATGGCAAACCCTATAATCTGTTACAAAATATTTCTTTCTGTTTACTTTACGGTTAGAGCTTTAAAGTTCACAAGTTTAGTAGCGTAAATATTTGCAATTAACTAAAGAAAAAGTTTACACAAATGTAAACATGAATAGACATGACAGGGTAGTGATTATTATAAATTCATACATAAATTCTTAAATATTTCCTTTATTCGTTCTGGGAGCCTAATACTTGCAATACAAAGACTCTCTTATTCTACAATTTGATGATTTTAGTGGTGCCAAATAAGTCACTGGCAATTATTTGAAGAACAGCAACAACTATAAAAAACAACAAACTATTGTTGGCAGTTACAGTTAGTTATAGATGTTGCCACAGCTACAGCCAATGAATATCGTGCAGCATTTATTGAAGTTGTCAGTTCTCAAAAGGATTTTCCTTTTTATTGGCCTCGTTAGTTGTAGTGTGAAGATGCAACATTAAATTGTTCAGCTTATGTCAGTTAAAGTTATTTGTAATTCTTTTTCTTTTACTTTTTCTTCTTCTTTTTCTTTTTCTTTTACTTTTTCTTCTACTTTTTCTAATGTATTGCCACTATTTTGAAAGTGTCTGAAGACATATTTTAAATTCGAAAACAACTGTTGTCGTTGCAACTACACATTTGTTATTCCCATACCTGCTGCATTGAGTCGTTGTTGTTGCAAACATATATGTATAGCATGTGTAACAACAATATTCGTATTTGTTATGCCTTTAAGTTGATTGTATTACATACTTGCTGTTTTTTGTTGTTTTTTTCTCCAAAAATTTTTTGTAATTTTATTTTTTTCTTTTGTATATTTTCGTGTTTCTCTTTATTTTTTCTTTTGCCTGGTTTCTAATGACAAAGTTTCCTTTGACTTTTATTTTTTATTTGTGCGGTTTTTGTCAATTTGTTTTTACGTTTTCTACTACTTTTTATAGCAATAACGTTAAAAGCCTTATTCTGCCGTTGGTAGATTTGCTACAAAATGGTATAACCACAGCATGACAATTTGAGGTTTTTTACTGTCGCTCTTGTTGCCATTCGAAAATCAAATCAATTCATCAAATCAGTAAAATATGAATTTTGAATGATTTAAACTGGCATTGTTGCTCATATTTGGTGTTGCGGTTCTAATACAACTTTCTAATCAATTTTGGCTGAAAAAAAAAATAAAAATTGTAACCCACTTGACAGAATTGTGCAAATGTTAAAAGTTGTTTGTTGCAATTAAAGAAGGAGACGGAATTTAATCAATTACTCTCTGGTATTCCTTCTTTTCGGCCAGACAAACGCCATCTTTTTTGGGAACTGAAACCCAATGTGTGACGTCTCTCAGTATGTACCGAGTTTCCTATAACAGTGTCTTAAATGTGGAATGATTTTCTATACACTTGCTGTGAATTTTTTATTGGACTAATACGCTCATCGTGCATGGCAGACTCAAAACCTCACGCTCTTACATATATACATAACTGGCCTTTACAACCCTGTGTCAGGATTACGGCCTAGCTTCTCGCAGCACTCATGTTGTGTGTGTAAATTTTTATCCATGAGTACCGGGACCTACAGTTTAATGTCGACTCCGAACGACAGACGTGAGAAGCTTGTTCATGGCAATTAGTTACTCTCAGAGCTTTTGCCAGAAGACTGCTGAGAGGTAGTCGCCAAAAGAAATATTTTTTTCACATTTCTTTTTTTGAAGATGTCAGAGCCTGGAGTCGAACCCGGGGCCCATGTCTTAGTAAGCCAACACACTAACCACTAGACCACGGCGACTACTCACTGTTAATTAAACAATGCATCTGCCAATGCCCTCAGAATCTCTGCAACGACAGCTGCGTAAATGTTATATAGAGCGTAGTATTTTAAAACTCACCGAGTTTTCGAAACAGTTAACTTTCGTAACGCGCTAAGTTTTGTCAATTATCATCACAGAATATCTTGACGTTTGATCAATAATCAATTCCCAAAATCGCATAGTTGTGCTAAGCGATGGAACTCAGTTCCATTAATTAGGGTTTACTTAGTGAAATTAATCCACAAAATATTTAGCCCAGGAAAATTAAAAATTTTTAGTAGTTTACATGACACTGTTTTAAGGTTGCTCAAAAATAGATATTTAGTATTCGCTATCTGACGGCTATAATTTTCAAATCGTTCTTAACTGTTTATGTCATTAATCTTTTAAGTAAGAAAATCTTCTCTAAAAATTTAAAATTTGTTATTACTTTTACAGTTTGAAGTTTTATATGGCTTAAGAAAATACTTTATACAGGGTGTTTTTTATTGAGGTATAGAACTTTAAGTTGGCATCACTTTTTTAACTGACGGCCATTTTGTCAGCTGTCAAGTGATTAACATTTAGTTTGGTTTGCCATTTCATCATGAACAAGTTGACAAAAGAAGAACGCTTGCAAATCGTGCAGTTCGCGAAGTTTACCGCAAGCTCCGTCCATTTTATGGTCGACATAATCGTCAATCAGAGCAATTAATTCGGTTAACCATGGATCGTTTTCTCACTACGTTTACTCTATGTGATAATACGCATCCCCAGACACGTCGAACAGTGCGCACCGAAGAAACAATTGCCGCTGTAGAGCAAAGTGTTGAAGGGAACCCGAATGAATCGATTCGCCACCGTGCACAGCGATTGGAGCTTTGTCCATCAACTTTATAGAAGATTTTGCGCAAAGATCTTGGCTTGCGACCTTACAAGATCCAGCTTGTGCAAGAATTAAAGCCGCGAGACCATGCAATGCGTCGTGATTTTGGTATATGGGCCGAAAATGAGATTGATCTTGATGCTGATTTTCATCGCAAAATTTTGTTCAGTGATGAGGCTCATTTTTGGTTGAAAGGCTACGTCAACAAGCAAAATTGCCGCATTTGGAGTGAGACCCTTGAGACGCCATTACATCCACAAAAACTGACTGTTTGGTGTGCTCTATGGGCTGGTGGAGTCATTGGGCCATACTTCTTCCGAAATAATGCTGGAGAGTCAGTTACCGTTAATGGAGACCGGTATAGAGCCATGATAACCGACTATTTTGTTCCCGAATTGGATGGCATGAATGTGGATGAGTTGTGGTTCGAACAAGACGGCGCTACATGCCACACAGCGCACGTCACAATCGATTTATTGAAGGAAACATTCGATGAGCGCATAATTTCGCGGAATGGACCTGTCAATTGGCCACCAAGATCGTGTGATATGACACCATTGGATTATTTTCTTTGGGGATATGTGAAGTCGCTCGTCTACGCCAACAAACCAGAAACGTTAGGGGACTTGGAAGCCAACATTCGTGGCGTTATTGCCAAAATACGGCCCCATATGCTCGAAAAAGTGGTTGAAAATTGGACCTGTAGAATTGGCTTTATTCGAGCTAGCCGCAGCGGCCACATGCCCGAAATCATATTTAAACATTAATGGCATAAAATTATCCTTCCAATAAAGCCAAATTGATGGACATTAAAACGATTTTCTTGTGTTTTATTTCAAGTCGAAGTTCTATACCTCTAAAAAAACACCCTTTAGCTACTGTGTACAAACCAAAATCTCTGTGGGTTTTTCTAATGCAGGAAGTACTAAATTCATAAAAAAAATCCGCATATGGCAGTAAGTATAAAAATACTCGTCGAGACTAATTGGGAGAAGAATGCAAGAAAAACCTATAAATATGAATGTGCTCAACATATGCCTGGGACATAAAGCATGGTGTTCTCTCTACACCTGGTAGGGCATTCGTCAGCGTCTAATGGGGTTCTACAATTGGGTTAACACTGAGTGACCGTAGATTCTTGTTCAAGGTTTTATTAAAATTTTCGTCGCAGTACTGATTTAGTGTGTTGGTTTACTAAGACGATATCGCCGGGTTCTCTTAGCAGTCTTCTATCAAAAGCTCTGAGAGTAACTAATTGCCTTGAACAAACTTCTTAAGTCTGTCGTTCGGAGTCGACATTAAAACTGTAGGTCCCGGTACTCATGGATAAAAATTAACACACAGAGTGTTGCGAGAAGCTAGACCGTAAACCTGACACATAGTGGTAATGGCCAATTATGTATGTATGTATTGATTTAGACTGTTGTGAACTATAATAGGGTCCGTAATGCAACTCCACCATTGTTAATAGCCTATGCGTGCAATTGAATTTTTATTTCTTAAGAGTAAAGGAAAAAAAGCGGAGTACCTGTTATTCTTGGTTTTATCAGAACTAAGTAATTCGAATACCGAAAATATCCTTTTTCGGTTTTATCAGAACTAAGTAATTCGAATACCGAAAATATCCTTTTTCGGTATTCGAACACAAGGTAAAGGGAAAGTAGCCTCTTCCGTCCCTTCCCCATTTTAAACTAGTGGCTTAAGCATAACGGAAATATTTTTTACACGTAAACTAGTTTAACGAATTGATAGCATAGGTCTTCGATCTATTTTCAAGCTCAGCTTCCAATTATACGAAGACAGAACAAAATATATCTGAAATCTGAATTTCTGACAACCGAATGTGAAGTTTGTCATATGGAAGATTGTCTCCTATTTGTTTTTTTTTTTTTTTTTTTTTTTCAAGTTAAGAAAAAAATATATGAAGGTATAGTATAACTTAATAACCTCTGCTTGAATATTTTTTAATTCAAATAACGATCTAAGGTTTGTAATAAAAATAACCATCGTTTCTATAAACTTCTTGAAGGTTTCTTAAAGACAAGTCCAAATGTCACCCCATGTAGTGGCATCTACAAAATGTGTTTTTACAACTTTCAAATATGTTTCTATATCAACATTTATTTTTAAGAATTTCAACTGTGCCCTACAAATAACATACTGGCTGGTCAGTATTACATTCTGCTACTTTCTGGACCAAAAACTTATTACAAAAAAAAAAAGCAAAATATGTTTGTGGCATGTGCGTTATAAACAACACTTTATTGCTATTGCCGTCACCAACTTCATCGGCACTTGATTTCGTAGCTTCTCTTTTAATGTTTTATATCAATGAGTGCTGGCGTGTGTACGAGTATGTTGGAAGTGTTGTTGATAAGAAGATTGCAAACGTTGCTGGTTATCGCGCTTTTGAATGTGTTTTCTCGTTAAACGAACATCCTGCCATAGAGAATATCATGCCATGCCATAAAATATTATTCTGTCTGGTCATTCGAAGTCATCATACACAACACTCTGTGACTTGGACACACACAAGTACTCTCCCTTGGTATTTACAATTACTTCTACTATTTGCAACTGCAGTGTTGTTGTTCGCTTATGCTGTTATTCTAAGCATTTTCTTACTTGTAGCTGTGATACGTGCAACATAGTCGCACCAACACTGCATAAAACAAATTTAATTGATTTAACGTGTAACGCAATACTTCAAATATTTTTGTATATGCTGTTGTTTTCGGTTTTGTACTACTAAATATTCGATTTATTTTGCCAATTTAAGTAAATTTTCTTAGTGAATACGTATTGCAAAGTAAAAAATATTCTTTGAAATAAAATTGAGTTCTCATCATTGCCTCAGAGCATGTGGTATAGATATTCGGTATAATTTGTAAATGATGATGAATTTGGATTTAATTATCAGAGAGGTAAATAATTTTTGTTTAAAACGTTAACAATTTACCTTAACAGAGCACTGTGGATAGTTTACCAGTGATTGTAGGCAGAACATATAGGAAATTTTATCCAGCTAATGGATATGAACATGGCACACAATAATTTTAGAAATTTAAGAAACTTAGTGAACAAAAAACAAAAACTGTTAAGAAAAATATTTAAATTCAATTAATATTAGTGCTCATTTCTAAGGAATTTGTGGACAATATGTCAGGCCAACAGTCAGTTGGTTTAAAACGACATTGTTCATGCTTGCTTTGCATAAGACTTATTAGCTGAAATGACTAAAGTATTTTTTTTTTTTTTGTAAAAGAACAGCGAAACCAGTTCCTTACGCTTTTTTAAATGCTCTAATGTGGTACAATAATTTCCGCAGGGAATATTATTACACATTCAAAAGTAGCAACAAAGCTGGCAAATTTTGTTATAATCGCCACAAGTACTCTTGATCCTTGATTATATATGTAATATTTTCGAAAAATTAAAACATCCACAGACTTCATTAGAAGATGAGGCTTCAAAATGTCCAGTGGCACAAGTAAAGTTGGAATTAAAAAACACTGTGACTTTTTGCTTTGGTTCTTTCCTTAAGAAAATCCCATATATACGATTCCGATTGGCAGTTCGTATCGTCTTGACATAAAATGGCACCGCTTAACCATATTTTAGGCAGAGATATGGAGATATATCGTCGTACAAGAGTTTATGTGTTCTGTACGCCATTTCATATTTTTTATATATCTCGAGTTAATGATACCACTTTAGGTTTCCGATCTAAAATTTTTTAAGTCTTCAATCCGTTTTCGGTTATCTCGTCCAGTTGCGGAGATAAATAGCCGAAAACGGATTGCAGATTTTAAAAGTTTTGGTGTCATAAACTTAAAGGGGTATCATTAACTCGAGATATATAAAATAGCGAATGAAGCACATAAATTCCAGCACGACGATATGTATTCATTGAAATGTGTATTAGCGATTGTATATACTTTTAGATATGCCAGTAATAGCCTTAGAACCTTCGTGAGGCCTGCACTATGTTGTGGTACAGCCTTGTCTTGTTAACACCGTATATCATTATTGTTCATATTATTTAATTCTAAGCAAAAGAAGTTAGAAATAGTCAACCTCTTGAAATCGCCTATCTGACGTCGCCTGTAGCAAAATATAAAGCAATTGCACTGGCAAACACAAATTCATACTAAACAATGAAATTTTAATTTTTAGATCCCATTACGTGAATCATTCCACTCTATTCCACCTCCAACTTTTGACAACGAAAAAATAAATGATCAGGAGAAAAGCGCCACCTATTGGGAAGTAGAAGATAACAGCTAAAAACCTACTTAGCGAAGGCACTCACCGCAATCAACATGCAACGATGGGGTAATTGCTGTTGATCATAAAAGGGTGAAGGTATAACACTGGTTTTTAAATGTTCAAATCACAGCAATTTGTCTCATTTTTAAGGCGTTTAAGAATATAAGAAAACAAAATATATGGGCAAAAACAAAATAAATTTGTAATTCTGTTTCATCCAAATAAGATGACGATTACAAGAACAGCAATGATGGTAAGAAAAGGAGAATATGATATAAACTGTTGTGTGACTTTACTTCGACTAACTCATACAAATGTATGTACATACAGTAATAATTTCAGTATGCGATTTCCAAAAAAGTGTGAGTTAAATAGTTGATGTTTAGTCTTGAATATACACAGGACACAAAGAACTCTGATGAGACTACCGTAGCTGGAGTCGAAAACAATTGTTCAGTTTGGCTAGTGTACTATTCCTTCACGGACATCATTTCTTCTTTAATTACCAAAAAATAACATTGCAGTTAAATTTGATCTGATTAAAGCGTTTTCTGATAAAAACCAAAATATATGTTCTGTTGTCATAATGTACTGTCCTTTTCACAAAAATTTCATTACAATGCACAGCATTTAGTAGGGGTTTACCCCTGAGTATTTGTCGCAAAAAAAAAAATTCAGAAACTTCAGTTCGTTTTTTAATAAGTGGGCCTAATCGCTGAAGTATATATTTTCAACAGAATTTTATGATTTGCCGCGTTCATACAAACCTGAATAAATCACAGCTAATTCGACAAATGTAGTTTTCTAATCGTAAAATTTTGAATGTCCTTTTCGAAAAACTTACTTTTCTGTGGTAGTGATACTTTTGTCACTTCTTACTTTACTTACTGTTTAAAACAAAATTTAAATCTTACTTTTGTTTCATGTTCTGTTAATAAATATTTCATATTGATGTTTTTGTTTTAAATATGCATTTTAATTTTTAAACATTTTCTCTTCTTTGCAGATTTTCTGCAATATTTTTCATTAAAGGATAATAATTTTAAGGTAAGAATTATTAAATATTTTAATTCATGATCCTGTACTTGTCTCCAATGTAATTTAAAACATTAAATATTTAAGTATTTTGAGCAAATTTGTTAATATTCATGATAAATTTATATATTTATTGTCCTTAAACGAATTAAAATATTCCAGTATTCAAGTTTTTAATAACATTTGGTTATTCCTTGAGGGTAACGAAATTCATTTACATTTTTATCTTTAAGGTTTTTGCATATATTATTTTATCAATTCAATGAATAACACCATCTCTGAATGAAAAAAAAAAGTAGGTCACATTTCAAGATTATTTCAATTTATTTTTTTTTTATTTCTTTTTTTTTGTATATATATATATGTATAACAGCCACTATAGGCCTTAAGGTAGTGGGTGGATGGGTTGTATATTTAGATATTAAGAGCATTTGAGAAAAAGAGTTTAAGACCAATATCGAGAGTAAGAAAAGAAATTATAAAAAAAATTATATTTTGTAATATTCTTACTTTTGAAAACAAAAACAAAATAATAAATTTCTATTCGTAGCCTTGCTTCTTCTTCACAAAAACTTCTCAGAAAAGCAGAACCAAAGATATGGTATAATATGCTTACAAAGCATAACCTGATCTAAAGAAAACACGGCTTTGTGTTCCTCAGCGATGCCAACTTTTTAGAAGCAAAAAGAGCCAAGAGCACATTATAAAAGAGCTAAATATAGATTTAATGTTTTTTAAATTAATTTTCTTTGTACTTTCAAGGTAAAGAAGGACTTAGTAAGGACATAAATACGTTTACTAATATGTTGGGCTATAAAACAAAAACTAATGAATGATTTTGGAATTATTTTTTTATATATTTATTGATATGTTTTGTAAACAAAAATCTTAGTTTTATTCAAAATGTTCGCCTTTGGCCTTAGCACACGCCTTAAGTTGCATTGGCTAGTCGTCAATAGCTGCACGCACCTTATCCATTGGAAAATTGGCTACAGCACGAAGCAGAGAATCAATGTTATGGTATCTTTTGTGGGAGACAATATCCTCTAAAATCGGCCACAATTTGTAATCCAAAGGATTCAAATCAGGCCAGATGGCCAATCTTCAAAGCATATGAAAGCTGGAAAATTATTTCGAAACCAAGTCTACGTCGTCTTAGCCTTATAAGCTGGTGCAGAATCTTGTTGTTAAACGGCTTCACAACTGTTTACAAAACGGTTTCTTGGTGAACTTTGGCCGATGTTTTGACTCTTTTTTACAGAAATGCAAATCAGTCACCACATCATAAGAGACACCCCACCAAACCATGACTGCAGCTTTCGACTCGTTGAATGAGTTCTGATGCTTCTTTAGATGACCGGGCATAAACCCTATCATTTTTTGTGATATTTAGAAGCAAACATTCAATTCGTTATTCTTCAGTCCAGTTCTTCGTTTGAATTAATTTTTATATTGTTTTATTTCGTAATCCGAACACCAGCATTTTTTTCTCTTTCTAAAAAAAATGCATAACACTGAACGTGCCTTATGCATTTGAATAAGGCAGTATCAAAAGTCTTAAACCAAAAGATGATATGTTATGAAATGGATTCTCGTTGGTTCAGTTTTTAGAATGATGCACTTCGATCCAAAACGCGTCATTTCTATCCAAGGTTTTCCACTTATGTAGTTTTTTAATTTTTATAAAACTTTCAAGATCCTCTTTAGAGTTCTCTATATTGCAGAAATGCTTTCTAATGCCTTTATCATTGAAAGCAAACAAATACATACATTTTGATAACTTCCTCCTGGAAATGGTGTAAACATGTGTAATCGTTGTAGTCAAAGAAAATAACCAGATTTTCCAGACAAAATCAAATAAAGACAACAATTTATAATAATTCGTTGTAATCGAAATAATAACAGAAAACAACAACAATAACAATAACGTTAATAATACTACAAGAAGTAATCGTTATGCAAATAACAATTGCTATGAATGAGTGTGAGTACTCTCACACTAACGAACTGTTATTAAATAATACGTTCATCCATCTCACTGACTGTTTGTTTGTCTGTTTGTCATTTCATAATAATAATGCGGACTTAAACACATATTTGTAAGCAATCATATGTATATGCATTATAAGGATAGTCCAAACAAACAATAATGGATATGGAGAGGCCATGCAAATACAGACAGTGTGAAGGTTGCAGAGAGATTCGAGTGTAAAGAAATTCTATTGAAAATCATAATTTGTGGAGAAATCACATAAAGGAGAAAATTGTTTTCTTAAAGTAAAGTAAAGTAAGTTTTTGTTTCGGTTTTTATTGATATTTCCCTTTGATTTAAATTTTTAAAGGCTTGCACATGGGTGGAGTACTATGGAAGAAGGCAAAAATTGGACTATAGGGTGTCTCAGTAAGAGTACAAATTATTTATTTAAAAAAAACACGTATTTTTTTAAGCACTCGTGATTTTTTAATATAGAATAAAATGTTCTTCAAATGGAACCTACGGACCTAACGACTGGCAACTACTCTTTTCCTGAAGTAGAATCTCAACGATTACGCTATAAATATCAGATTTAACCTCAAATGTTTGTTTAAAAAACTCCAGAACAATTTTTAATATAATTTAATCGTTGATAGAATAATTCGATTGTTTCATGTGTGGGTGCAGACGGTGGCACCACATTCCGTCCGAATCCATGTCGACCTATTGAAATCACAAGAACTCTATTATCTTTTTATATAACGAATGCCTTTCACAGTCACTGACGAATTGATGTTTTCGTATTTTCTAGAGACTTACCAGTACGCTGTTTTACAATAGTCCTGCTGTCCATTTGTGATTTATCTTCCCACCGGAGCTCCTGCCAATTCAGCTTTGCAACTTAAGAAAATAAAAGACTCCACGCATAGTAGCAAAATAAGCTGTTGTTTTAAAGAAGAATAACATAAAACTAGTCCAACAAATTTTACCTTTAAAAGGCAGAAAGTCTGAGTATGCAGACTCCAGTAAAAACTGGAAAGTCATAAACCGAGCAGTTATCTATCCATGCATTGTTTGCCTCACATAAATAATTTGGCAGGCTAATAGCTGCACTCAGAAGTCATGGTAGTAATAGCAGCTTTCGGATTAATTTTGAAAGAAAATAGGTCCCATATAACCAGAGCTTTTGCCAGAAGACTGCTGAGAGGTAGTTGCCGAAAGATATGTATTTTTTTTTAAGATGTCAGAGCTGGGTGTAGAAACCGGGGCTCATGTCTTAGTAAGCCAACACACTAACCACTAGACCACGAAAAACCCAACAGCTCAATAGCCCAATCGATAAAAATACGACACTAATTATGGCTTTGGGGTTTTAACTTCTGCACTAGCTTATTGTTAAACGGGTGCAGGCCATGACATATAGCGAGAGTTTTCAAGTATTGTATGGACAAAATCCCAACTCTTACGATTAACAGCGAGTGGAACTTCTCCTACATAATCGTTTACGGCAGAGTTATTCTTTTCAGTACGCACATTCCTTTTACGTGCTGACAGGTTATTGCATCATCTTGAAAGCTAGTGGCATGAAATCTATTCACAGTTCGACAAACTGCTCTTTAATTTGGGCGTATTGATAACTGATATTTAAAGCGAATCTGTTAAATTTGTTGGCATTGCTCAAGCGTAAATCATGATGATTAGCCGGAGTATACCAGTTGGGTACTTTTCAAAAATGATATTACCTTGAAGTACTTAGATGGAAATTCGTATATGAAAGGAAGAAAAGCTCTATTGTAGTTAATCAGTGAGCTAGTTTAGCTCATTCAACGACACTTTAAGAGGTTCCTACTTTAACTTTGCAAACAAATTACAAAAGAAAAAAAAATCAACCTTAATTTCTTAAAGAATTTTTCTATTGAGAAATCTATCAATTTTACAATTTAATTGCTCTCAATGTATAAGTAGTTTTAAAATAAGTATGTAGTACCAATAAATCGCTATTCTCCTCGTCTCTGAAATATTAATTTATGAATTTATTATGTGCAAAATTATTGTGTTTTGATTGCCACATGACTAGACTTTTCAAGATATTGTTTATTTGATTGTGCTACATGCTAAGTTGCAATCTTAAGAAAGCCAGTGGCATAAGCATATGGTAGAGACTACTAAAAGATAAGACAAACATTGATTTGATATTAAATTTAATTAAAATTTCCAATAGAATTCAATATCTAATGGTTTTCTAATAATCATTTGCAACAGACACTAAATGGCTGATGTTTGCCATGCATTTACTTATTAAACTTGTTAAACGAGAAATATGAAAAATACGTTTAAATGCTTATCGACAAAATTGTTGCAGCCAATGTTATCATGAAAAGTTTAATTAAATTAATTAATGAATTTCTTTAAATTTATAACAGCAAGTGTTGCGACAACTATAATTATGTAGTTAAGTGAGAAAATGTGTGGGTTTCCCCTGTTTACAAACCATTTATTATGCATAAATTGACACCAAAATTATAAACGGCGCGTTTTTTGAATATAAAAAAAGAAATACTGGAATGTAAAAAAAATTACTGCCAAAAGTTAATTATTCGTTATTATGCACTCATAACATTAAACGTTACATTCGAAATGACATAAAGCGACGACTATTGGATACCCTACATCACAATAAATTTCTTGAAAAACTTGGATTTTTGGTTAAATTTCGTTTATTTATTCAACATGTAAAAGCAACTAATGGAGTTAAACAATGAAATGAATTTAGCGAGGTTTCCGTTTCAAAGTTAGTAGAAAAAAGTATTTTAGTTAAGTTGGCAATTTCCAAGGCTATTTTTATTCTAGGTCGGTTTGTCCTCACAATGGTTTCAGTGCACATTTTGCGTAAACTATTTGCTGTTAATTGAAAACGCCTAAAAAATATAGTGACCTGTGGCGCGATTCAGTAAAATTTTTTACGATAATCGCATTACTTTCAACAGTAAACAACATAATTTTCGATATTGCTATTCATTATCTTTTGTTTACGATGGCTGTTGTCGTAAACTAACGCCAAAAATTTTTATGCTGTTTATTCAGTTGGAAAATCGTAAATTTTTTATATTGAAATTTTGTAGAGAGATGTGCCTACGCTATTAACTAGTTTGTTTGAGAACCATTTTTGTGTGTTTTTATACCCAAAGAAACCAGAGGTTTGTAGCTTTGCTAACTTTCTACCCATTTTAATTACAAACTACTCAAAAGCTGACTGATTTTATACGGTGCTTCCCCATTATTGTAATTTAAACATAAAGAAAACTAGAGTTGTCGACTGTCGATAAAATGTACTTAGTGAATCACATAATCGTTACTGCAAACAATAAAAACTGTCGACTTCTTTTGCTATTATCGTATTGTTAAAAGTTACTGAATCGCGATACTGAGCAACTTACATTACTGGAACGAGCTAGAAGTGTGATAAACTGCTTTGCAAGCTCCTACACTATTACATTGGCTGATCGTTGTTTTTTTGCAAAATAAGTAGCAAAAATTGTTGTTGCCGAGGTTTGCCTGGCTGTTGTGCTCCTTTCGATATAAAATCACACAGGTTTTTAACAAACCCTTTACACATTATGCCTATTGCGTGGATGCAATTATGTTAAAGTCTAAAATCTTACGGCTCTTTTTAAGCGTTCAAAAATTCTTTTGTAATACCATTGCTTTGCGTATCATCGGTCTCTCTTTCGGGAACATTGAGCCCCACTTAGCACTAGGTGGCAAACGTCAACGTGGGAGCCAGTCTATTGGAGAGTTTGCTGTATGAAATTTATCCAGAGTTCGATGGACGGTCAAAGCGTTTATTAGTTGACCGAATTGAACACGGATTTTCGAAATAAAAATTGGAAGTGTACAGCACTGCTCTATAAGCAGTAAGAGCACTGCTCTAGCGTCCAGCAATTGCCTCATCGTTGATTGCGTGGTGAGTGTCTTCGATAAGTAGGTTTAGCTGTTATCTGCTACTTCCCAATAGGTGGCGCTTTTCTACTGATCATTCGTTTTTTGTTGACATTGGTTTGGTTAAGGTGGAATAGAGTGGAATGTCAGGGAGCGGTTTCTTTGTAGATGGTGGACTAGGAGGGAGCGGACCTCTTATTTTTAAATTATAATTTTGAAAAAACCTGAAACTAACTTTTTAATTTTTCACCTTTGATGGGATTCGAACCTGGGCCGTTGGAATTTTTGTGCTTGAGTTCGAACCACTATACCACGCACCCCCTGATAATATGACAAATTTTTAATAAATCTCTTTAATTGAGTGTACCTCGAACGATAGATCGTTAACGGTTCACATTGTCGTCCGTTTTGTCGTGTTAAAAAACTCAATTACTACAATACAAATTGTTTCAAATGTCAGTTAAATGATTGCTTAAATTTAATAGGTATCTACATATCTAAACAAAATTTAGTTCTTGAATAAATATAGAGTTCTGCACGGTATATAATATCTAAAGTTTTAGAGAGAAATGTTTTAAAAGGTTTTGTAAATCTACATCAGTGGTCTTCACCAGTATTACTCAGGTAAATAAATTGTTCGGATATTTTTTAAGTTTTTCTTACTCTCTTCGTGAATATTACAACCAGGGTTGCTTAATTCCACAAAAATTCTGGCAAACAGCTTCTTAAAATATACCAAAACTACCCGTATCGTTAATTCTTATTATATTATTTTAAAATTAAATGTATTGTACTTTATTAACAGATATCACTTTTAGAATTCCTGGAAACCAGTTTTTGTTTTATTTTCCTATGAAAAACTTAATTAATTATTAAAAAATTTGCAATGTTAAAAATCTTTCATAAAAAGAAATCCATACGCTTTGTTTTCATCATGTTAAACGACAACCACAATTATTACAAAAACATGTGTGTGAGACAAAAATTGCGTATGTGTTTATGTTTTATTAGTTTTCAAGAGAGCTAAATTTGTTTGTCAGACACTGAGAAGTTATGATAATAAGCAACATAAACTTATTAATGTTTATATTTCTTTTAACTACATTTCAATTTGTTAATAGCATTTACAAACAATTTATTTCATGAATAATTTTAATAAATTAGTTTAAATTTTAAAATTAAAGTTTTTTAAAACGAAAATTTTCACAAATTTCATTCAAGTTGTCAAAAACAATACAAATGAAGAAACCAATCTCATCTCTCAGTGTATTTTTGTGTGACTCTCTTTGTGAAGACCACTGATCTACATGCATTCATAATTGAGCATTGAGTTACGGTCTAGTTTCTCGCAGCACCCATATCGTGTGTGTCAATTTTTATTCATGACCTACAGTTTAATGTCGACTCCGAACGACAGACTTGAGAAAAGTGTTTATGGCATTTATGGAGATATTCTCAGAAAGTTTGCCAGAATATTGTTAGAAGTTAGCCGCCGAAAAAATAATTCTTTCTCATATTTCTTTATTTTAGAGCTGGTGTTTAAACCCAGAGCTCTTGTCTAGTACGAGTACTAGACTACAACGACTACCAATTATGCTTTGATAATATAAATGTTGAACAAAAACTCATAATATATATTTACAACGAATATTTTTATAATCCAATAAACAGTTTCACAGTTTTTAAGTTTTTGTGCAAATGACTCTTTTGTGTTAAACCAGTGTTATTTTTACACCATATACTGAATATAATATACAAATTTAATTATTTATAATATTTCAATTACTATATTTCAAATATTAACATTGACGTAAGTATGTAGGGTGTATACCATCGCTTAAATTTACAAATTATGTTTAAATGGTAAGAAATCATTCATTCATACCGCTGCTGTCTGCGAAATTATTATTTACGCCCAATTTCAATTGGCCATTAAGAATTTGTAATTTATGACCATCAGGTGACAACAATGTTTTGCTAATGATTGATTTTTTTTGTTTTTTGTTTTGTTTTTTTAATTCACTAGTAACAGCAAAATAAGTAAAAGAGTAGAGTTTTAGGGTATAGTAAGTAATAAAGGAGTTTAACATTCATTAATGACCAGCAGCTTACGAGCAAGGAGAAAGGAATTTTTAAAACTAAAGTTTAAACGTGTGAAATGTATAAATATTAACACCTTGAGTTATATATGCACGTAATTGTCCTTTGAATTTAAAAACTTGGATTAATTTATTCGTTGTCTAAAGATTGATTTTAATTAGCTTACAGATGAAGGGCATACCCATATCTTCGACATGGATACCGATTATCCAGTAACCTCTGTATACGTCACCGAGCCCTAATGAAGACTGCAGGAAAATTCTAGAGGATTTAACGTTCTGCCCTCATCATATTGAGGTCAACGGGTTCTGGAAACAGATGGAGGAAATGGAAAGGCATTGCTAAGCTTGTCTTTACAAAAGGTAACCAAGACCTACCTACTGCTAGGCAACAACAGAGCGTTGATAGCAGCTGGTTATCACTGAAACTCCATTCTTCATCCTCAAAGCCCCGCTGCCTCAGCATCTTCAAAGCCTGCAGAATCGCAAAAATCTCAACCTGAAAAAGACTGCATGTGTCCAGTAGTGTAAAGAATTTTGAAAGATTGGCATACTTGCTATCATGTCAAAATGGGAATACTCTAATACCAGAACTCTTACGATGCAGGTAATCAATTTTCCCCTACAAGTCTGTCTCTCACCAAACTTCCGAATGGACAGGACTATATAAAAATCTCTTAAATATGGTGAGTGAACAATAAATTTCACAAGCCTAAATTCCGCAGTCTGCTCACATTCTGAGGTGAAATTAATAATATTAAGAGCAGCCAGAGGGCAAAGCCTGCTTGCTCTAATGATGCCTGAAAAGTACAAATAGTCTTCAGCACCCTTCCAAGTATAAGATGGCTGCATATAGTATGTGTTTATCTCTTACGAAGAGCTACTCACTGTACCAAGAAACTTATTGGCAAATTTGTCCGATCCTCTATAGTGTCATTCTTAGTTGGAGTTCCCATTTTTACCATTATCAAAAAACTGCTGCCTGACATTTCCAGTCTATTTCACTAGAAACAAATGATCAGGAGTACAGCGCCACTTTCTGGGAAGATGACAGCTAACGTGCTTAACGAAGACGCTTAGCATCAACAGACAGATGGGAAAATTGCTGTTGATCATTCAAAGACGAAGGTATAACACTGGCCTTTGAATGATCAAATTGACAGCCACTTGTCCCATTGATATAAGACATCTCACAAATCACAAATCTATCGATAATTTCAAATTCCAATACAATGTACTGAATAAGTAGGGGTTTACCCCTAAGAATTGGTCTTAATAAAAAAAAAATTTACTGTTATCCTACTCTTAGATAACATGTTGTCTGAATAAAAAGGAAAAAACTATTGAGTGATGGCAGCAATTGCCCTTGGGAACACCCCACCGTTCAGGGTGTTTTATTTGATTCTTAATTTACCGGAGAGGTTTTTATGGAGATAAAAACTTGCACTACGTCTTACAGTATAGTATGTGGGCCTCTTATCAATATAAAAGAAAATATGCACTCTTGCTTCAGTAAAAGCATTGCATTTGCCGATCTCACTTTTCATTCCGTTAAGGAGATGAAATTCACTAAGATGATATGTATGTTGAACTGCCGAATCAACAACTTGTCTCCGCAGGTTTGATATTTTTGTCTTATTCTCATTACATATCTTCGTCTTAATTTAAATTACATAAGCTTTTGATTTTCTCTAGTATTGGTTCCTTAGTGGGTTATTCCGTAAACCTGATATTTCATATATTATGCCTCCAACCTGTCAATAGTCTGTCTGTCTGTATTTATAGGCTCTTACCACTATTATTATCTGTTACCTCTTCCTTACTTTATTACTTTTGCTGTTTCTTGTGATCTTTTGGTTTTATGATTAACTGCGTACCATATTAAGTGGTTCCATATTCAAAGCTGGCAAGACAACACAAGTTCATTACAAGAAATATCCATAAACTCTTAAAGAACATGTTTTTTATTAAGCACAGGGTATATTTTTACAAACTAAAAACCACAATTATGATCATTTTTACAAAGTCGACTCAAGCTAAATAGTTGTTAAGGAAGAGTTTAATGCAGGAGAAGAAAAGTTGACGTTTTAAACAGAAGCAAAGAAATTGTGGTTTTTCTTTTACTTTAACTGTTGCCTTTCAAAGCTTCTCATTCTGGTTTCTAAAAAGAAAGAATATTTGTAGTAGAGTAGGTATAGTGTATAGGTACGAGTATATATTGCTTTTGTGGTGGTAAAACAGTTTATATAAGCCTGCGGCTTTAAACGAGGCGTTGTGCTAATTGATTTTCCCGCTTGTGATTACAGTATTACCATAAAGAGAAGAGTGATGTCGTCGGTCTCTTTTTTTTATTTTCTCAGGTTTCTTTTTTTTCTTTTCATGCCAATATTTTCTTTCTGTGGCATTGAGATCTTGTGGTTGGTATTCATTGCAAACTGAGCTAAGAAATCATTGTGTTGCAGCAGAAATGTGTTCTACTGTGATGTGTGGAAGAAATTTTGTTGAAATTATTTGTTGACATGCTTTATTAAATATTTCAAAAACTCATTAATTGAAGGTAATAAAATAATGAATTTATTTTTGTTTTCTTTTCGTTCGAAAAGAATGGTTAAAATCGTTAATTTTCTAGTCTCTTTTCAAATTTTCTTATTTTAAGGCAATTGGAGGAAAACCAAATATTGGAAGCTTGAAGACTTTTTCTATCTTGTATTTAATAGATAAATTGATTTCATGATTTTAATCATAGAAAATCTTTAAAATTTTCAAATGAATCTTTATTATAAAAGAAATGTTTTGCCTTTTCCTACTGAAATATACATTTAACAGAGCATTACAAGGTGACACTCTATTGCTTAAGCTCGCAGAAATTTAAAATAACCAAATGGATATTCAATTAAACCCAGAAAGGCGAAAAAAGTTACAAATTCACCATCCATCCATAGAGTTTTAAGAGGATATAGAAAAAAGCGATCGTGATAGATGCAGAAGAACAAAACAGAAGAAAATGACATGCCGGCTCTTAATTTAGATCTCCTAGAGCTCAACAAATTCCAGAAAACTGAGTAGAAATAATAAAAAATCATTTCCCTCCTTCATATCAAATAACTTTAACAATACCAGCTAATTGTAGTCGCAGTGGTCTAGTGGTTAGTGTGTTGGCTTACTAAGACATGAATCCCGGGTTCTGCACCCAACTCTGACATCTTAAAAAAAAGAAATATGAAAAAAAAATATTTCTTTTGGCGACTACCTCTTAGCAGCCTTCTATCAAAAGCTCTGAGAATAATTGATTGCCATGAAAAAGCTTCTCAAGTCTGTCGTTCGGAGTCGACTTTAAACTGTAGGTCCCGGTACTCATGAATAAAAATTGACACACACAACATTAGTGCTGTGAGAAGCTAGGCTGTAATTCTGATACAGGGTTGTAAAAGCCCGTTATGTATGTAATACCAGCTAATGGAAAGATCAGTTTATAGTTGTCACCAAGGAAACTATTTGCACGTCTTGGGATCTTCTATAGGGTCTTCAAAGAGAGTTATAATCAGCTTCCTTTATAGGAAGGTAAATGCCAGGTGAATGGTAATTAAGTCCTGCAGGACGTCGACGCTGATGTGGCCCTGTTTTTGACATTAGACATACTCGGTCGCTATTGTGTCACAGTTGGAGGTATGTTTAGAGATTGATTTCTGTACTTACTCTATTTGAAACCATTATTGCCGAATGGGCTAGCGGTTCAACGATCGCTGTCACAGATGTAGTGATGCGTAGGAAGAGAAGACAGTTGACCACTTCCTTTAAAACTTCCAGAATCTCTCTAAACGGCGTCATAATGCTGTCAATATAGGATTAATACAGGATATCGTGGAGATTTCTGTTGTTGATACAGTACAAGTTTTCAAATACCTCAATCTGACAAACTAGATACGAGAGGCATACTGACAGCGGTCACGGGTACTCAGTTTTTTTTCAATATGGCATCGTATGATGCTAATTGACGCTCGCTTAGAGCGGCCACTTACCCAACCAAACTATTCGCCCTGTTTTGAAAAAAAAAATAAGAATCCGAAAATCTCTTACATTAAAACCCTGTGCCAGGGTTACAGCCTAGCTTATCGCAGCAATCATGTTGTGTGTCTTAAGTTTTATCCATAAGTACCGGGACCTACAGTTTAAAGTCGACTTCAAACGACAGATTAGAGAACCTTTTTCATGGCAATTAATTACTCCCAGAGCTTTTGCCAGAAGACTGCTGAGAAGAAGTCGCCGAAAAAATAATTTTTTTCATATTTCTTTTTTTCAAGATGTCAGAGCTGAGATTTGAACCCGGTGTTATCGTCTTAGTAAGCTAACCCACTAACCACTAGACTACGCGGCTACGACATATCTAAAATATCAATTGGAGAGGTAATGCGATATTACCTTATTTCCGAGTTTAGTAAGCTGGCAATAAAAATTGGAATAATATGTCTCTTTAAATTTGAACACGGTGCGAAAAAATATCTTTAAAGCTAAAAACCATAAATGTTTGGAGTTTGGTTTGCAACCAATTCAAATGTCATTGCATTGCAAGAATTGTTTACTGACGCATGCATTTCACCATCCATCCCTACAACAGCAACTGACATTATGATACACATGTCTTTAGAATCATATATAAGTAAATGACAGTCATACCAACCATTCCCCCATTTGTGCGTATATTTTATTTACTCATCAAAGGATTTCCTGTTTACGGTAAAAGGAAACCATAGCATAGCACCATACAGGGTGAAGAACCAAAAGAAAGCACGCATTACCAGCAATAGAAAGAAAGGAGTTACAATGATAAGAAATGTAGAATAATCTGTAACAAGGGGTAGCAAAACGAAAAAGAAAAAAATGCGTAGGCAAAGATATGGAAAAAGAAATTAAAATGGAATTGAATGAATGGATAGATGGATGGATGGATGGTTTTATTATAAATGGCTGTTAAAACAGCTTCGGTTGTTTGGATTGTACTTCGGTTGTTCGTCAACTGCAGTATAATATTTCTGCAGTTGTTTCCACTTGTTTCACTTTTAATTTATGTAATAGTTAAGTGGTCACCCACTCTTAAATGAATATAACACATGGAAGATTTCAACATATGTGTGCGTGTACATGAACCCTAACCTCCTACTACCAACTGAGGATTATATTGTCATTAACCTCGACGTAAAAACAACGTTTTTCATTATTTTATTCTTGTAATTTGTAGTCATTGTTTTTTTTTTCCTTTTCGTCTTTTTTGTTGACAAAAAGAATAGCAGCAGAAGAATAAGAAATATGCGAGGTTTGGTAAGAAAAATATAATGGAAAATAATTTTGTTGGGCTCTTTAAAAATCAATTCCTAAAACACTTTTGCTTATCACTACTTACATAGTACAACCATGAGCTTTTTTAAGCATGCAGTGACGTTTATTTTAATATTTTTATAATACTTGTGGCAAAGAGCTCAAGGTAGTATTGCTCAATAAATCCGGGTATATTTAAGGTTGCTGTGTTATAACCACTAACGGGTTTCAGCACATCTTGCCTCTATATCATTGCCATATACTTCATATTTATTACCACTTTGAACGCTTATGAGTAATGTAATGACTTTCTTCCACTGTCGAATCTACGTTTATTTAGTGGTTCTTACTTTACATTTTCTGTTACGAACAAACTACATAAATTGTATGATTTTATTCCAAAAATATAAGTAATTCCTCTAATAGTGGTTCGAAAACTACAGTACATTTGACTTCATTTCATTTAACCGTTTTATTTGTTGTTCAAAGATACAGTACTACAGTTCACATAGCAACCGATTTTCTGAGATTTGACGTGTGCTACGCCTTCTAGTCGATGAAAAACTCGTAAGCTAACATGAACATTCTCAGGGTAAATTTTTCACCGATTCCTTGAAATATCTACTGCAGGGGTGTTATTAGCGGTAAGTGAACGCTATAATAGAGCACAGCTTTGGAGATACTTTTTTTAGATTGCATTTTCAGTTTTCTTTCTTTCGAGTAAGACCTATGTCTGGTTACTGATAATCCAGTGTTTAAAAAAATATGTGCTATAGACTTTGTAAAATCTCACAAATTAAATATTGGTAGCGAATAAGACTGTCCGTTTACGACAAAGTAAGCCGGTCTTCTTATTTCAATTGACTTTATAGTATTCCGGAATACAGCAAGAGACACTAGCTAACTTTAAGCATGAATTAACAGGTACCAGGGGCCCTATTCTGTAATTCTCTTAAGCTAAAATGGGTTTTTGGTTTTTTGGGTTTTTGAAACAGGCTGGGTGTTAGAATATATAAAATTAAAAAGTTTAGAGGTAATAGGCATGAAGCTTTTCAATTACAATAAGCTTTCAAGAATTGTATTCGTAGCCCAAAAAGTTCTAAATCAAGTTTATAAATTTTTAGCGATAGAGTTTTAGCTAAGGAGAGTTACAGAATAAGGCCGCAGGTCAGGTATGGCAGCCTGGTTATAAATAACTCTGCAGATTTCTCTGTGTTTGGTCTATAGTGACCGACCTTTCTATCAGTTTGAGATGCATCTTTGTGGAAATCGATAATAGTATTTTTATTATCTGATATTGCGCTCTCGCCATCGTCTTCCCTATAGACAAACTGGCTGCAAATAAACTTACACTTCATGTTTTTTAGGAGCAGAATACGCCCTTGATTTTTGCTGCATTATTGACAATACAAGTTACAACCTAAAGAGTGAATCATTAGCGTTTTTCTGTATTTTATACCTAAACTTTAGTCAATACGTATACTTTCCGAAAAGCCCCAATTAATCATCAAATCCCTATCCTAGGTCCTAGAGCGATCAGTTAGCTTAGTTCTATAATTATTGTTAAACTTTAAATGGTCAATTCTTTATAAATATTACGTATCTAGACTTTATAGAGTCTGGCTTCTTTATCATGGAGCGCAAGGTACATAACTAATTTTTTTTTTATTGGGACCAATACTCAGGAGTAATCTCCTACTAAATGCTGTGCATTGTATTGGAATTTTTGTTAAAAAGACAGTACATTATGACAAGAGAACATATATTTTGTTTTTTTATATTATTAAGCGCCTTAGGAATGTGACATACCTTCACCCATGAATGATAAACAACAATTGCCCCATCGTTGCATGTTGATGGCGGTGAGTGCCTTCGCTAAGTAGGTTTTCAGCTGTTATCTTCTACTTCCCAAAGATGGTGCTTTTCTCTTTATCATTCGTTTTTCGTTGTTAAAAGTTAAGGTGGAATAAAGTGGAATGTCAGGGAGCGGTTACTTTGTAGAAATCTTATAGTACGACGTTACATTGTGGCTGCACCAAAAATAAGAACCTGGTTTTATTCACTAGCATATCTGTGATTTAGCTTGAACATAACATTTCTGATATATGTATATACCATTTCCGAATATAAGTATATATGTATATGGACATTTTGTCATTAAATTGAAGATGGTTATTTATTTCTTTGATGCCAATTTGTCATTGCATTGATGGCATTTTGTCATTAAGTTGAAGATGGTTTTTTATTTCTTTGATGTCAATTTTACATTGCATTGATGAAACATTGTAATTAAATATTGTTAGTGAGTCATTGCACTAATGACAATTTTTTATTAAACTGATTCCAATTATGTGATGCTGATGTGTCATCTCATTGATGACAAAATGTCATTGTTTGACCATGATAACAATTTGACCAAATGATGAAAAGGCTGACATAACGGTGATGTAAAGTGTCATGGGGTCAAAATCGATGTTATTTGTCATTGTATTGATGTCAAAATACATCAGGGTTTCTACCACTTTTCTATCAGTGTAAATGCAAATACACATGACGGGACTTCAATAGAAGTGCTATATCAACAGCAGGTAGAAAAGAAATATTGCAAAATTCAAAAGCTGACTGTAGTTCTTTAACAAACCTCGTAATACACATGAGGTTTAGAAGTTTAAGACATTTACTGTTTTCTCTCTCACTCTCTCTTATTCTGGTTATACTTCTTCTAAAGCTCTTCGCATAATTTTTTAAGAAGACTACAAAGAAGTCAAATTCCCTGCTTCAGTTGGTTTTGTTTCCTTTTAGTGTTCTTGAAAATGTTCCCCTAAGCAAATAGTAAATGTTACATGAGGATTGTATTGGTAACTGAACGTCCTGTTTCGAACTGTTCTATAGAATTATTTCCCTTTATAAGCTCCCCTCTTTTATTATTAAACGCTTTTGTATATATTTTATTAGAGCAACTTCCACGCCTCTTTAATACTCTTGTCGTTACTAATTATTTAACAACAACAAAAAAAATATTAAAAAAATATAAAAATTAAAGTTACTTTAGTTTTTTTTTGCGAAGGAAACTATTCATAATTATGCTTTTGTTGCCAAACCATTCATTCATTATATCCTTTCGTTAGAAGGATTTTTTTCTAGGGTTGCTGAGCTAACGGAAAGCCAAAAAAGGAATAAATTCCCCCTATTGTTTATAGGTTTGTTTCTATTGAAAAAATGCATGAAAACGTAAAAGTATTACAATTTGTTTTTCCACTTTTTTTGGCATTACTGTTGTTGTTGTTGCTGTTGTTCAAAACTAGGTGTGGGTCACTTTATTTTTAAGTACTTTATTATCATTATATGTACTTGTAGTATATACTTGTAAATGTAGAAACTTTATATATAAAAATAAAAATGCATTTATTATATGCAAATAAAGGAAATAAGTAGAGAAAAACATGCTGTATTGAAATCATATATGTACTTAAACAACAACAGAAACATATGAAATAAGAAATAAAACATACTCCTACTCGTACACTCGTAATAAATACTCTGCTTTAAACTAAAGTTCTATTTGACAAAACATGTTCATGTTTTTGAATGTGACATATGGTAACGAGGATGCATCGTTAAGTATACTCACATAAGCTTTAGCTATTCTGTGATCTTAAACCTGTTCCACAAAAAATATTCAAAAAGTAAAACGACTTTTCTGATAGATGTCGAGTATAAAAAAATCTCTTTTTAAATTTTTTAAACATCATCAAAATTCCTGTTAAAAAAACCGTTTTTTCTTTCAATCGGGTATTTTTTAATAGGTTATATTGGCCATATAAGAATAGTCGGATACGTTAGATGTCTAGTGGATAATGCGCTAGACTGCTAGTGCGAGGGTTGTGGGTTCGATTCCTACCAGACCCCTTGTTGTGGTCTTTCAAACACTGCTTGTTATAATTAATGTTGTATTGTAATATCCCTTTCAGACCGTGATGCATCGATTATGCGGGTGGGTTTAGGTCTCACTATTTTCGTTTATATTTGATTAACATCAAAAAGAACGACATGCATTGATTTCTCTGATTGTTCTTTATATTTGTTTTTCACACCATTCTGCTATTCGATTTACCATTATTTAAATTATTTCGAAAATCTTGCGTCAGATTTCAGTTTTGTCAAAATGAACGGAAGGAACAATTTGTGTTTACAACTACAAAAGTACTAATGGCTAATAAATAGTGAATTGTGGCATATTTTAACTAAACAAATTATAAATTTTAATGTTTCAAACCATTTGAAGTCATTTGATGCAATAAATACGCGTTTAAGTTAAAAAGGTTAATAAGTGCATCAATGCTGTGTGTGTCCTGAAAATCCTTGAAGGATATAAAAATAGTAAAATCTAAACATTGATTATATTTTCGTACGATATGGAGACCATATATTCCAAAAATCAGTAAAAAATTCCCATTAATTTAGTGGCAGGTCTGAAAGGGATATAGGAAAAAAATAAATGTGAAAAGTTACATATTTTAAATTTATATAAGGGTAGAAGGGAGAAGATATCCAACCGTTAGCATAGCGATATCCAAACATACAACTGAAATTAAGTCGTCAAACTGATCATATTTAATGTGCTGGAGGCCCGAGGTTCGAGCCCCAGGATCATATTTATTTTCTTAGCTATCTCAATGACAATAAGGTCAGCTTATGCTGGGAACAGCTATTCCATTACTGAGGCCAGAACCCTTTTGTGGAATAGGAAGGGGAGTTTGGAAAAGCATACTAAAGGAAAAAGAAGAAAGGAAGACAGACTTGTTCTTCTTGTGTCAGACTGGCCTTAGACTTTGCAAACTTCTGCTTCTCTACTTGACTGGGCTCCCTATAATATCTCCCCCAGTCGCGTCGCTCTAACGAACTTAAAAATATCGGCCGGTGCCAACCCCGAGAACTCCCTATCTGATAACTGATAGTTACCTAGGTTCCTCTTTCTACTATGCATCAAGGCTGCACAATTGCCCAGTTTGTGCTCCGATAATTCGATCGCCTCGTCATAGAATCTGCACATATCGCTCGAAATGACCATTGAATCTGCAGTGACCGGTCAGAAGGTGCGTTAGCATTCTCAGATTATTCCTAGAGAACCCTTATTCCCTTATTATAATTTCTAAGCAGAAGTTTGGAAAAGCATACTAAAGGAAAAAAAGGTAGTCAGGAAGAGACACTTGTTCTTCTTGGGTCAGACTGGTCTTAGACTTTCCAATAGACTTTTAATAGTCTATGTCATTTAGTTTGTAGCTTCTCTGCAGGGAATGCCTATAATCAAATTGCAGTGATTTACTAGTGACATTGCCACCGGTACTAGTGACCAAGTGTAAACCAATCAATGTAGTCGCCTATTGACAAATAACATAGGCTTGTCATTGAAAATCTACCAGTAGACTTTAGCACTAATGATGAGCTAGTTCTTTTGCGGTCATATAGAGACAATAGAACCAAATAGTCACTAGTACATTTTTATGGCCCTGGTCTACAATTTTACTACTTTTTTTAAAACTCAAAAAATCCATTTTAAATTTTAAAATGCTACAAAAAATTAAACAGACTTTAAAATGGATTTTGATTATAAACTTAAAAATTTTGGTTTCAGTATGCACTGATTTGGTTTGAATTTAAGGCTTTTGAACAGTGGAATTTCGTCCATGCTTATGTCCAATACTACCTCGTCAAAGTTTTCCACAACGTTTTCCACTTTTCTTCCACATTTTCAATATCAATATTTTTGTATAACATTCTTTGTTTTTTAACAAGTCTTTTTTAATTCCTTTTACTAATTTTTTTATAAAAAAACAACTTAAAGCACCTTTTTTATTTAGCTCACACAAATTATAATATTTAATTCGACAAAAAACAATTTTCTTTAATACAAAACAATATTTTTCCAAAACACGTGTTTCTCGTACAAAAAAACCTGATGCAATAAAAAGAAATCTCTGCACAGCGCAATAAAAAAACTGTTGACGCGTTCGTTGACAATGTCACCAGAAATACACTAGTACGGTTATCTCTAACGTATCTCTACTCGCGCTTAAAAGAGAAGCAGGTGATATTTTAACTAGTGCAAATGTCGCTAGGGAAAATGTACTGACAAAGAGACATATGATTGTTAGGCTGACTACAGGGTTTTTTAGCTGTCTACTTCATGATTTTAAAAGAACATTTAAAAAATTGTAGTTTATGTGTTATGGGTACTTTTCAACATTAAGTAAGATGCAAAAAGGCGGTCTACTGACTTTGGTTGTCAGGAAAATACGAAACGTTTTAGACTCCCAGTTAAGGTCTATTTGTTCAAAACTCAAAGGATATTATTTCAAAATTTAAAATTATTCGCTAGACTAAAAATTTTAATACATTTAAAATGTGATCTACTTAGTGACCCTCATCCGTAGTTGCTTTCAGCTTTTTGCCAATATTTAACCGTGATAACGAAATTACGTTTCCTCACATTAGGCAATGCAGACAATTATGAATTGTGCGACTCGCCTATGTGCTTTAGCATAAGTAGGTTTGCATGTATTTAAACGATAAAATGTCCATATTCTCATGTGATTCTGTTATTCTTGTTTGTGTTGTTTAAAATAGGGTGCAAAATAGAAAAATTCCTTTTGTAGGTTTCCTTTCAAATAATTTTTATTCTCTTTTGTAATTTTTTTTTGTTTTTTTTCTTTAATTTCTCTGCTTTTATTTTTACTGTGCTAGGGGAACAGCTCCAATACGAAGAGTATAACGATGCTGATGATGATGAGTATTTCGCTCACAGCTAAGCTTGTAGTTGAAGTGCACTTTACATTTGGAATCATTTGTGAATATGTGTTGGATTTGATTTGCTTCGCTTTGCTTTGCTTTACTTGGCTTTCCTTTTATTTTGATCCTTTAGTCTTTTTTCCAGTGGAATCAACACTTTTTTTAAATTCTATATGCAGAGTTGTTTTTTTTTTTATTGCATCACATTTAACGTGAGCCATTCCTTTTGAAACGAATACTGCTGTTGTTTTTTATTCTTCCTAACATGATATTTAAATATTTTACATGTTAGGGGAGCGCGTGCATTGGCACATTGTATGAAGATGATGATGCTGATGGTACTCGTACTATTGGAACACAAAAGTATTGTATATATAAAAGCAGAACTGAAAGAAAAAGTTTACAACACAACTGAAGTTTATTTCTTTCCCTTTTTTTGTAGAAGGACATTGCCCCCTAGATATAGGCCTACACAAGCCTACAAACCTATGATGCGCGTACTATCCTGGATACAAACAATCACATATAAAATCATAAACAAAATCAACAGAAAATATAATTTCTTCTGTGAAAAAAACCCCTTTTTTACATATTTTGGTTTCTTTAGTTACTCGTATAATCCCTCTACTCTATTTGAGAAGTAAAATAAAAAACAACGTGTGATGTTTGAGTGTTACAAAGAAACAATAAAAAAATTTATATTTTTAAAATTGGGAAGAAGAAGAAGAATAAGCTAACTGTAGCTGTGTTATGTTAATGTGGCGATTTTGCATCGCTATAAAATGTTAAGCCTATACATACCAGTACAGGTGACATTAATCTCCAGTTTTCGCAATGCAACAGCTATGCGAGCTAGCAGTGGTATTCAGTTATCAAAAATTTTATCTTAAGATATTAGATTTTTTAATTTAAAAATTTAGACAACTGAGTTTGAAAAAGGCATATAATTATGTACGAGTACTTGAGTCCCAAATAATCAAACAATGGGAGTGAAGAATGTCTTAAAGCCCCTTAGAACTTAGAGAACTTATGTTTTATGTTCATTTTTTGTAGGTTATGATCAGTCTCTGATAAATTGTCCTTTAAAATAATCAGCAATTGGTGCAATTTATTAACAGCTTCCTTAACTTAATGGCGTATGTAATTCGCCCGGAGCTCTAAGTAAATTCCATAGTCTCGAAATGGTAAAAGAACACCAGCACATTCTGTGAACTATATTGTGAAAGAATAAAATATCAAATTTATCTTATCTACTTTGGATATACAAATTTGTTCCCTGTCTGTTCACTAAGTGGAAATTGTATGTTAAAATCTTAGCCTACCATAAGCTCTAGAGTACTTATATCACCATGTCGTTGTGCGGGAGTTTATGCGCTCTATGCGCCATTTCATTTTTAATATCATACATATATACATAACTGGCCTTTACAACCCTGTGTCAGGATTACGGCCTAGCTTCTCGCAGCACTCATGTTGTGTGTGTCAATTTTTTATCCATGAGTACCGGGACCTACAGTTTAATGTCGACTCCGAACGACAGACTTGAGAAGCTTGTTCATGGCAATTAGTGACTCTCAGAGCTTTTGCCAGAAGACTGCTGAGAGGTAGTCGCCGAAAGAAATATTTTTTTCATATTTCTTTTTTTGAAGATGTCAGAGTCTGGGGTCGAACCCAGGGCCCATGTCTTAGTAAGCCAACACCCTAACCACTAGACCACGGCGACTACCATTTTTAATATCTGCAATTCATTTTCAGCTATTTATCTCTGAAACTGGACGAGGTATTCGAAAACGGTTTGCCGATTTAAAAAATGTGGGATCGAAAACTTAAAGTGGCATCATTAACTCGAGATATGAAAATGAAAAATATGAAATGGAGGATAGAGCACATAAACTCCCGCACGACGATCTGTTTGTTGTTTATTTAATTCTTTTTTTATGAATTTGAACCTGCTTCTGCAGAATAAGGTGCTGGTAAACAGAGAATAGTGTTTATGGATATTTGATTTAAAGTGATTAACAACGTAATTTGCAGAAAAAACTTTAGCAGAAACTTTATTCCGTAAATGAACATATGGTAAGTTTGTTACGTTTTCTGGATTTGTAAGGGCGATTGCAACGAAAACTGTTTACGCTATTGTCTAGTATTCCATATCTTTTCGTTTATTACTATTCTAAAGCTTATAATTTAGAGTAGTAGGCTTTCCTAATGTTACTAATGCGGAGACATTCGCTTAATCAGGTAATTTACTTCAAGTTATTATTGGAGAATATATGGCTAATTGGCATTCAAAGCTTGAGCCGAATATTAAATCTAAAGTTTTCTGCTCAACAATTAGAGGTGGCTATTCAAAAGTACTATAAGGAGAGGTTTTGTGTTTATAAGGAACTGTGTAATACAGTGACGAAACTACAACAACTATAACAAGAACAACACAGCCAAGATAGCCACAAATTATGATAATGAGAGATAGATGTACGAGGGCGGATTGATATTGAAGCTACCTAAGTAGGAAAAAAACATTTTTTTTTTCAAAAACCCTTCATTTCAATGAAAAAGTTAGTTTGCGGTTTTTTCAAAATTATAATTTAAAAATAAGAGCCCCCCCCCCTCCAGGAAGACCATCTACAAAGAAACCGCTCCCCGACATTCCACTCTATTCAACCTTAACCAATGTCAACAAAAAACTAATGATCAGGAAAAAATAGCGCCACCAATTGGGAAGTAGCAGATAACAGTTAAAAACTTACTTAGAGAAGGCACTCACCGCAATCAACATGCAACGATGGGACAATTGCTGTTGATCATTCAAGGGTGAAGGTATAGCACTGGCCTTTGAATGATCAATTCACAGCAATTTGTCTCATTCCTAAGGCGCTTAATAATAATAAAATAATTAATAATAATATATGTAATGTCCTTTCCAAAAATTCCAATACAATGCACAGCATTTAGTAGGGGTTTACCCCTGAGTATTTGTCGCAAAAAAAAAAATATATAGTCTCCTTTTAGCTCAATACACATACTTAGTAAGACGATTTTCCAACTTTTTTATATCATCTGAATAATACGATTTAAAATAATCTTCTAAATATATAAAATTGAATGTGTGTTTGTTTGTTTGTTTGTTTGTTTGTTTGTTTGTTTGTTTGTACCTTATAGGAGACCAAACCTCTAGACCGATCTTCCTGAAATTTTCACAGCATTTAACTGGGACTCCGGCATGATTAATAGGGTACTTTTTTTTCGACCACACCCACTTTTACGCCCACTTTTTTAAAATTACGTAATTGCTCCCATATAGTTTTTAACAGATTTACTTCAAATTTTATACACATTATACTACAGGCGAGGTATAAATAAACATTTCTTACGCCAAGCCCCCTTTCACTCTTAACTGTATTTGAAAGTTTTAAACTTTTTGTTCTCTGTACAAATTTGTTCCTTCCAACGGATTTTTTTGGTAGTATATTGCTCTTAATACTGTTAACGTCGCCATATAACTATGAACCATGTCACCGCCGTTAATTTTATTATATAACGAGGGGGTAGCGAAGCACACCGGGTTCAGCTAGTATAATATAATAATACTCCTCAAAATACGCATTAGTTTCGGTAATCACTTCTTCGTTTGAGATGAATCTTTTTCCTGCGAGCCAATTCTTCAAGTTTGGAAACAGGAAAAAGTCACTAGGGGCTAAATCTGGTCTATAAGGTGGATGATCAACCACTTCGAAGTAGATTTCTCGTAGTTTTAGCATCGTATCTAATGCTGTGTAAACCGGTGCGTTGTCTTGAAGAAAGGGCACTTTTTTCTAATTTAAATGTGGTCGTTTTTCCTTGATTGCCAACCAATTGATCAAATAAAGCACGATAATACTCTCCTGTGATTGTGGATCCCTTTTCAAGATAATCGATGAGCAATATTCCGTGTGCATCCCAAAATACAGTGGCCATAACCTTGCCAGCCGGTTTCGCTGTCTTCGCCTTCTTCGGAGCACTTAGACCAGCTTCCACCCATTGCTTCGATTGATTTTCGGTTTCAGGTGTGTAGTGGTGGACCCACGTTTCATCAACAGTTATTAATCTATGCCAAAAATCAGCAGGATTATTATTTATCATATCCAAACACCGTTGTGAAGTGATCTGTCGCACTCGTTTTTGTTCAACACTGAGCAAACGTGGCACCCATCTTGCCGATAGCTTTTTCATATGCAAAATGTTGAACACACTTTCATATGATATGCTTAACATTTCAGCAATCTTACGTAGTTTGACCCGGCGATCATTCATAACGATATCAAGGATTTTCTTGATATTTTCTTCAGTAACCACCTCTTTTGGCCTTCCTGTTGAGTATTGTTGCAGTGCTTGTTCGGCCCCGTTTAAATTCAGCAATCCAATATTTTACCATATAATCTGACGGAGCAGATTCGCCGTAATGTTTATCAAGCTTTTCTTTTGTCTCTTTCGCCGTTTTGTCTTTCAAATAATAGTGCTTAATCACTACACGAAATTCACTTTTTTCCATTTTCCAAGAAACACAAAAGTTGCTCATTTTTCTCCAGTATTTAATATAGCCACAACAAAATTGTAACAGCTGATTTTAAACTTTTTGAGCTGTCATTTCCTTCAGCACTGTATAGTATATACACTGTATATAGCTTTTAACAAAAGCTCTGAGAGTAACTGATTGCCATGAACAAGCTTCTCAAATCTGTTGTTCGGAGTAGATTTTAAACTGTAAGTCCCGGTACTCATGGAAAAAAAATTAAAAGAAAAACAACATGGGTGCTGTGAGAAGTTAGGCCGTAACCCTGACACAGGGTTGTAATGGCCAATTATATATGTATGTGCTAATACAATATTTGTGCAGTTTTATACGATTTTTCTAATTCGGTATCATTTGGGGCGACAACTTCAAACGCTCAAGTAAGATCTTCTTGAAAAAAAGTAGAAAATCGAATGTCGTGAACATTAAAATGTGGACGAATTGATGACCCCAACTAGCATCTCTAAAGAAATATTGCCTTTTTAGCAAAGTTTTTCATAATTTTGTATTCTTGTACTTGCTTAATAGATTGTGCTGTTTTGTTGTTGCCAGCAATCGTCTTACAAATAAAAATCTTTAATTGGCGTTTTTTTTACTGCTACTGGATGCCACACTGTTGCTGTGTGTTGTTGCTACGTTATTGCTATTGCTGTTGTTAGGCTCTTAAAATGTTAAACTGCTTAAAGAAACGTGCAGAAAATAAAACGTTTTTATTTGGCCTACAGAGGAACCCCTTTTTTTCTTACTTTGTGGCATCTTCCATGACAACATCAAGAGAATAAGTAAAATGGTGGTGGTTGTGGTGGTTATACGAATCATAATGTCATCAGCAATTCTAAAAGGATACAATTTGTATTTTTTTTTTTTTGTGATTTGCTCGTATTTGCAACTTGCCACTTGTGTGCCATTGAATTAAATAGATTCTTTTGCTTGACAACAAGAAAAATAAAAATTGAAAAACATATAAAACAAAAATTAATAAAAATATTTAATATTATGCTCATTCGTTAGAAACCATATGAAGTTGCATAAGTACGATGATACTTGTAAAATGATGATGCCTTACTAGTTGTTGTTGCAAGAAAATTTAGGGAAAAACAACTAACGTTGATATGCAAAATATGCCTTAAAGCCCATATCTATCGTACACGAGATACATATACTATATATGTGCGTGTGTGTGTGTGTGTATTTAAGTAAGCAGTAGAAGCAACAACATGTGAAATCATCATACATGTGGCATGTGGCAATATAGATTTCTTTTACGTTTTATTGCTTAAGCTGTAATTAACTCTACTCTGTGTATCAGTAAAAGAAAGAACAAAAAATAAGAACAACAAACGTTTCCTCTCTTAAAGATTTCTAAAATTCATTCTTCTCATTTGCTCGCTACTAATGCTTCTTCTAATAATGCTGCCGCTGTTGTTGCACCTTCAATTGCTGTAGTTGGTAGTTGCTAGCAATGTCTTGCTTTTTTAA
Organism: Metopia argyrocephala; assembly: GCA_963576795.1. Classification (NCBI taxonomy): domain Eukaryota; kingdom Metazoa; phylum Arthropoda; class Insecta; order Diptera; family Sarcophagidae; genus Metopia; species Metopia argyrocephala. The sequence goes on from OY756208.1 coordinate 70,166,228, forward strand.
GACTGTTGTAGGATTAGTTGTGTGTTGAGATGTAATTTTTTATTTACACTTCGTTGGTTGAGCTGAGTTGGTTGGTTGTTTCATTTGTTTGTTCGTTCGTTGAAAGTAAAAAGTTTTTTTTTCTTGTTCCCAGAGAACTTTAATTTCTTTTTTAGTATTTTTCTATTTTATTTATTTTCATTTTTTACATTATTTGCCTTCATTTTCATATGCATTTGTTTATAAATTGTAGATCCTTTTGGTCATATTTGCTGTTTCAAATGGGGGAGATTTTGTTTTTTTTTATCCCTTATTTTGATTTCTTATCGTTTAGATTGTAATGTAGTTCATTTACCCAGGCTTTCAGGCATATGAGCTGACAAACAGATGACAAATAGGAAAAAAAAATGAGAAAAGAAATTAAGAAGTGAATTATGAATGAAATATAGATTTTAATTGCTTTTAAACTGCTTTTCTTTTTTAAAGAGCAGAATTACATAGAAAGTTAAAGAAAACTGCAGAAGTCTAAGAGAGAAAAATTATATATAATTATATAATAGTGGCATATCTGAAATAATTTTGGGAGTTGATATATTTGGGTTCAAAAAATGATCTATTTTGAAAAAGGTCAAAATTTCTGGAGAAGATTCGGGGTCATTATGGAAAATCTAGGACTTCTACAGATATAGGGCTATATGTGCGTCGTAGTAGTAAGGGTCCTCTATCCAACTGGAATAGTGGCATATCTGAAATAATTTTGGGAGTTGATATACATACATATGTATATTAGTTTTAAACATTTATTCTGAAAAAATTTTAACATTTCTGTTAACAGATCAGACGTAAAAAGAAAATTCTTACATAAAGAGGATTGTATGTATTTACATGCAGAGAAATGTTCAAGAAGCTTTTTAACAGAAAACTTTGTTTTATTTTTCAATTAGAATGTGTATTTCTGATCAGGCAGTTTTTAAAAATCACTTTATCAGTGTCTATAGTTGTGTAAAGTGATTTAACCCTTTAATGGCCAAACCATCTTATCGTCAGAAAATTATAATTTTTTTACAAAATTTCTGCTTTCTGCATAATTTAAGCTGATCTATCAAATTTCATAATTTTGTCGGATCGGGAAGGGTATAAATTTTATCCGGTACTCAGAAGTACCGTTGGCCCAATAGAACTTAATTTTGCATATTGTTCTTTAAAATCAAAAGATAGTATTTCATTAACAAAAATCATAAATTTTAATTCAATATATAATGTTTACAAAAAAAAAAACAGTAAATTATTTCTATTTAATATTTTAAAGCTATAGTAAATTTGAGATCATGTAAAATTTACACCATGGTAATTAGTGAACAATTTTTTCTATCATTGCAACACAAAAATACATCACAGTGACTGCATTTTGAATATGGTCTGGACTGGATGTTTTTGATGCTACAAAACTCACATCTTCCTCGCGTCTCCACAAATATTGGCCAGTGTACACCAAGGTTACCTAGTCTTACATCTGCGACAACAGATTCTTTTTTTCCCCGGCGCCTTTTATTTTTAGATGTTGCACTATCTGTTAGAGAAGTTCTTTTGGTAGCAGGAAGCTTTTTATAAGTCATAAGTCCTTGGGTAACGGAACGTCTATATTGAAGCAAGCTCAGTTTTTCATTCATTTGGCAAAATATTATATATGAATTTACAAACGCAACCTCAAGAAGAGCCCAGAAAATTCTATGCCACCATTTTCTAGATTTTCGGTTGATACCATAAAATGAACGCAATTGATCAGCATGATCCACTCCGCCCATGAATGTATTGTAATCTTTAACAACTACCGGGCAAATCACTTCATGTTTCACTTCCCTGTTAACTCGTCTAGACACAGTTGCACCCTCACTACCATGATAGTTTGATGCTATGTAAATTGGCTTTTTATCCATCCATTTGTAGTAACTAATACCTGTATTTGAAACTCTGAAGTCCCAATCGCCTCTTTTAATTTTTTTGTCAGATTTCAAATTTTGAGGAGTTAATTTTCTGTTTGAACGAATTGTTCCACAGGCCAACATTTTTTCGGTTTTTAATTTCTCGAGAAGTTGTATAGAAGTAAAATAATTATCAAAATAAACAATTCTGTTTTGGCCCCATTCTTTTTCTGTCAGTGATAAAACCACTCTTTCACCTAGACCAAAACTGGAAAATTTATCTTCTAATTCAACATCTTTTCCTTGGTATATTGAAAACCTTTTTATATAACCCTTTTGATCAGCCAAACACCACATTTTGTAACCCCTTTTTTATGGGTTTCATAGGGCAATATTGCTTCATTGTATTTCTACCCTTGAACAGTATCATTGATTCGTCAACAGACAACTGTCTAGTTCCATGGTAAACTTCTTCAAATTTCTTGTTCAATCCGTTAATAACTGGTCTAACTTTTGAAAGGCGATCAGTACAATCTTGTTGAACTAACGTATTATCGTTGCAATGTAAATGTTTCAAAATCATATCAAACCTGTTTCGGTTCATAGTTTTGCCAACTATGGGTACTTTCAAGTCTTCGCTTGTACTCCAATAGTCTTTCCAATGTGGTATTTTGTGATATCCCATTAGAAAATTTATACCTAGGAATGCGAAAAATTCAGTTTTCTGCAAACTCAGCTTTCGATCATGTTGTGTTGCATACAGATTTGATTGATAAATAATGTCGTCTACAATATTGCTAATTAATGAAATAAAATATTCTGTTGGCGTTTTTAGGGAGTCAAAAAATCCAGAAACAGGACCTTCTGGCATTGAAAATTCAGGTATTGCTGCATCATATTCTTTTATCTTCCATTGTCGATTGGTCTCATAATTACTCTTACTGCTAGTACTTGGCAAAACTTCCTCAGCCTGTTCGTCCATGTTATTATCATTAGTTATCATCTGTTCTAGATGTAAGCTAAGTTCCTCGTCGTCCGCTGTAAAATCCTCTTCTTCATCTCCATCACTCTCTATTTCAGTGTCCTCTCCATTATCTTTTGGAATTTCTTCCACAATGGCCATAAATTTTTTATTTTCTAGATAATTACGACGGTTTCCAATCATTTTTTTTTTCTAAAATAATACACATTTAGATTATACTCGAAGTTAACAAAACACGTGCTCTTATTGGCCAACGGGTAAGTACCGTTGTCCATGAGAAAAAAATTAACATAAATAATAAAATATTAATATACAGAAATTCTAACAACTCGTATGTAAAGCCAACTATATATTTGATAATATTTAAATTTGAACTGAGCAATTTTTTAACTATATGCAAAAATTTTATTAACTTGAAAATTCAATTTTCAAAGACACTTGTAAATACTAAAACTGTCGTCAAGAAACTGACTTCTTGATCAACAGTTATAAAAAATATAACTGTTTATTCATTTTCAGTGATGGAAAATATTGTACTTTAGACAACTATTGTCAATATATTACGAAAATTTTACTACTTTTTGTATAAGGAATGAAAACAAATAGTGGTACTTGTAAGTACCGTCGGCCATTAAAGGGTTAAAGGATCAAAGGTTTAATATTTGTAAAAATGTCCAAAAACGATTTTAATATCAGATTGTATCAGAAACTTTTTACAGAATTATACTATTGTTATTTAAAAGAAAAGAAAGATATACTTATCATTAAATGATTTTAAAGCTAGTGGTGATACAGATCATTACAATACCTTTTTTGTTATTATTAATAATGTTAATAATTTAATAAAGACAAAGGTTAAAGCTAACAATAAGATTCAGCGTCTACGTGTTTATTCTTGTATGAAGTATGCACTAAGTATATGTAAGTACCTGTACAAAGTTCATAGTTTATTTCTTATAGAATATCTGCTGTATTCATAACAAATATTGTAGGTTTATTAAAGGCTTATTTGACAAGTATTGCATAGAAAGTTCTCAAATAAATCAATAATAAACCTAAAATATTTTTTATGAATACAGCAGTGTATACCTATGTACATAAGAATATACGCAGTGGACATTTCAAAATTTTGTATACATAAGTAGGTACGAACGTACGTACATACATATACGTATGCATACATATGTATGTATGTAAGATGTGCGTCACTATAAACTGTAACAAATCAAAAGTCAAATAAAAACTGACTGGAGTAAGCTAGAGTTAAAAGTAAAACAGTTTTATTTTGCATTTTTATTACAGATTTATATTCTGTATTATTTTATTTAAAAATTAATTTAATTTTATAAAATTTTTTATTTTATTCATTATGCCATCCATAAGCAATGTTATAGTGTTTTCGGTGATTTTTTTGGTACCAGCTGTCCATTTATATTGAAAACTAGTAATGGTTTTGGGAACAGATGTACTCTTCTTTAGTTCTCTTTTGACCAGAGCCCAATATCTGTCAATAGGCCGCAGCTCTGGGCAGTTTGGTGGGTTAGCCTCTTTTGGAACAAAAATAACATTATTTTTATTATACCAGTCTATTGCGCTTTTACTGTAGTGACATGTTTTCAAATCTGGCCAGAAGAATGTTGATATGTTGTGCTGTCTTAGAAATGGGAGCAACCTCTTTTGAAGACACTCCTTGATATAAATATCTGAGTTTATTGATCCCAATGTAACAAACGATGCACTTCTGTTGCCGCAGCTACAAATAGCCTGCCAAACTAGGAACTTTTTGGGAAATTTTGATAGTTTTTTAGTTCGAAACTCTTCAGAAACATTGCCTCTACTATCCGCTACATAAAACTCTTGGCCAGGCAGCTGCGCAAAGTCTGCAAAAACGTAAGTTTCATCATCCATTACACAACATTCGAACTTTTGAAAAAATTCTTTTTTGAGGAGTTTTGCTCTTTTTTTTGCTTCAATATTCTTCTTAGCATTTCTATCCGGAACTTTTTGGACTTTAAATGTTTTAAGGCCAGCTTTAGCTTTAATTCGGCGCACAAAACTTTCCGAACATTGCACGCGCCGGGCCACTTCGCGACCAGAAATGTTTGGAAGAGCCAGCAAAAGCTTCTCATCCTTTTTGGCTTTCGCGTCGTTCGTTACCAGTTTTGCTTTACCTGTTCCAGGCTTTCTTTCAATTTTTAGGTCTTTGTTGAACTTTTTGACCACTCTGGAAACACATTGCCTGGTCACGTGGACTTCCCTAGCAACTTTTGTATAACTCTAATATGGTTTTTTTGAATTATTTGAATAATATTTATATGCACTTGTCTTTGATTATCCATTGTGAACTAACTAACAAGTCAAATTTGACAAACTGATACATTTTAAAATATGACACATTATTCAATGATATTGTGATTAAGAAAAATAATTTTGATTAAAGGTGAAAAAAGTTATTAAGAAAAATGGGTGTTACACTTTATAGTGACGCACATCTTATGTACATATACTTACGGTTTCTGAATTTTGTATTTTCACATACTAAGAGTGGGAATTAAAAACAGAGGAATCCCAGTTTTATTACTGGTTCATGTTTGTTTACATGTAGTTGTGCCTTGTTATTTAATTTTAAAAATGTTAAAAGGCAATTTTCAGTATTGCCAGAGTAAAAGTATTTTTACTACCAAAAACACTGTTTATGTTATCCTTCGAAAAGTGAAGAAAACAATTAAATTGGCGAAATAATTTTAGTTGTTGGAACATAGTGTTTCGTACCAGCAAATATTTACTTGTTCTCATGTCAAATTAATGGTTTACGTATGAAATGGTATTTAAATAAATTATACTATTTACATTATACATATTTATATTTCGTATTGTCTTAAAGAACTCAAGGACTCAAAAAAGAAAGAAATTAAAATTTACAAGTACCTCGTTGGAGGATATATATTTTTAGAAAAAGAATTTAATTACATTAACTCAAAATTTTTGTCTAAGGGCGAATACCAAGAGGCGGTTCCTTATTTACAGGATTACTTAAAAGAGAAGCTTAAAATGTTTAATAAAACTTGCCCGATCAATTTTAATAGTCAAAGGTGGAATAAAACCTTTACGATGCTACAACTGTATTCCAGGTGTATATATTTTAGAAAAGGTTGTGGTAAATTTAGAATTACAATTTATTTGAAAACAAATAATTATGAAGCAGTAATACTTATATTGAAGCAGTATACTTAAGTATATTAATACGGTATATTTCCTGAGGAACTGAAACTCGCTGAATAAAATTTTTCCAAGTTTTGTCTTTTTGCATCATGTCATACTATCTTAAACCAAATCAGAATTTCTATTTAATTGCTGCAAAGTCTCACTTTTTATTTTGCTTGCAACCTCTTTTGAAGGAACATTCTGAGGATTTCCCAATGAAAATAACGCTTTTGATTGGCACATGAGCATTTCGTTCCGGTAGTTAGAGGGCTCTAGAAACGTAATTTTGTTTTTCGCAACAATCCTATTTACCGCACGAATCTGCTGTGTCCTTTTATGTTTGGGGTGGACTATTTTTGTTGCATTCGTGTAAATTTCGGCGGTAAATGGACGTTTTTTTATATCAATTACAAATTTGTACTTCCTACAGCCATCTCTTTTGTACAAACAATTTCCATACACCCGCATTTCTTTACAATTTTTTGTGTAAGCATGACTTACAATATTTAGGGGGCATACATTATTAATTTGCTTATAATTCTCCTTAATCATATCTTCTATGAATTTTGTAAATTCTGCTTTGTTCACAATTTCGTTTCCCACCATGAAATACTCTTTCAGATATGCTGTTTGTTGTTTTTTGAAAATAAAAAACCCATTTTTAAAAGGGTATCGTTTTGAATTTGATGTATTTTGTCCCACTTTCGGTGTTAATTTTATGTCCTGGTTAGGAAGGGGATTTGATGAACGAAATTTTTTTCTTAAGACCGTATATTCTTCCACTTTTAAATCACTGGTGGTATCCCTAGCGATGGCTTTACCGCATAATAGTAGAGGTCTTAAGCTATGCATTCCATATAGTGGTATTCCTAGCGATGGCTTCATTAATGAAGCAACAAATACTTAAAAAAGAAAAAAAATTAAACTTTTTTTCTTGTTAACTGGGCTGTTATCTGTCTTTTTTTTAAATATTTTTAATTAATATCTACAAAAATATTCATTTTCCACTTTAATAATAATTTTCCAATTAAATATGTTTTTCTGACTCGCTACTTCAAAAACATATTTATTTTCCACTTAAATATGTTTTTAGTTACTCGTTACTTTAAAACATATTTAATTTTGAGTTAAATATGTTTTAAGTAACGAGTTAGCAAAAAACATATTTAACTTGGCATATTTATCTTCACACACATCATACATATAAAGCCGTCTAATTGAAGAAATAAACAATTAATAAAACAAAACAAAATGGTTAAGAAAGCTCGGCAACCTCCAAGAAACACCTTTTTGTTCTGCCGCCAGAAAAATTAAATCTGAGGAAATGAGGTGCCTAGATAGAGACAAAGATATGTTTATAGATATTTATAAAATGAGGGATTCATATATTCAAAAAATTTCAGTTCCTTGGGAAATTGATCTGTTTACGAAGAAACAGCTAAGTGTTCTGCACAACAACAGAAAGGAAATTTTAAAATTAAGTAGAAACACAATTTTCTTTGACGCCACAGGCAGTATAATAAAAAAAATAGAGAAGAGTTTTTATATATTCTCTTGTGCTTCATTGTTTCAAAGCCGCATGAAAAAGGAATACTTTTCTCAATAGCAAAAGCATTTCTCAGCAGTTACTTTTCAGAAGATATAGAGAGGTTTCTGGTTTATTTGTACACATTTTGCTTTCAAAATAATATCTCTTGGCCTCCATGCAAGCGTGTGTGTCTGGATTGGCCCAATACCTTTCGCCATGCTTTACAATATGCAAAAATACACCAAAGAACCCTTCCATAGTAGTGTTGCAAATATGCAGCGTGCATTTCTTACGAATTGTTTATAAAGACATTGAATCTTGTTTTAAAAATGAAAAAGCGGTAAAAGTACTAAAGGAACAATTAATAAGTGCTAAATATAAACATAGGCGATATTGACGTCTTCTTCACCTGGGTACATAAAATGCTTATAATAGTTGGAAGCAAGTATATGAGCGAAGATGTCGAGACCGCTCTTAATTTAAATTTTAATCCGCAGGAAGAAAAAGTAGAAGAAAAATACGAAAACATAGCCGTTGGACAAAATATTTTTTCAGCAAACTATAAAAAAAGACCATTTTTTATAAGACTTCATTTAAATATTGTAAAGAACTCCAAAAAAGATGGTGAAAAGAATTTATTTTACAGTCAAGAATTTTGTAAAACATTTCTAAGAAAGTACACTGCATTTGCTCCTCTGTGGACCAATTTAATGGGAACACTAGTCGAAACTAAGGGAAAAACTAGAATTTCAAACAGCCCGGTGGAAGACTATTTTAACATTGTAAAAAATGTCACATTAGAAGGGCAACTGAATATGTTAGAAAATCCTTTATACATATATATGCAAGCAAAATATAAGCAAATTGAAAGAGACTACTTAGAGAAAAATAAAGTTTCGCAGAAAATACCAAAAAATATTAAACTAGAGGAAGACATTTGGAGAAGAACGCCAAAGAAGGCCAAATGCCAAAATAGTGACAAAATTTTTTATGAAAAAGTTTTAAAATGTTGTTCAAAACTGCCTAGAAATCTTAAAGAAAAGCGAAACATTTTGCTTACATACCACTCTCTGGTCAAAAAATTGGGGTTTGAAAATATAATATTTCCTGAAGTGGATGTTTTAGAATTCAGCTGCTTAAACCCCCATAAAGAAATCTACAACCATATGGTTGAAATACTCAGATGTATTTTAATATCAAAAAACAATTTCAACGCTTATCTCTAACAAATACTTCAGAAGGCCAAAATTTTTTTTACAGTCAAAATTATAACCTTAACTTGCCCATTTTTAAATACAAACACATTTTTATTCCCATACTAAACCGAGGGCATTTACATTATTATATGTAAACGTTGAAAAAAAGGAATTTATTTATTTAAATTCTTTTGGAGAAGAAAAAAACAATTTTCTAGAAACCTTTCATTCAAAAACAAAGACGAGCGGATTTAACCAAATAACAATGAAACATGACAAGCAATCTGACACATTTAATTGTGGAGTATTTATATGCCTTTTTATAAAATGCATAATTGAAGGAAAAAGTATGGTAAACATGGAAAATCCTAATGATTTTAGAATTACAATGAAAAATATGTTTTACGAATATGCAGACAATATTCTCAAATCATGCTTCCACTGCGGTGAACAATTATATGAACCAACTTTTATATATTGTAAGTGCAATAGAGCACCCTGCCAAAAATGTTTGGAGTACTATTATAAAACTACATGTGGCAATGAATTTTGTTGCATTTTTTGTAGTGCTACGCTTTAAATTATTAAAACTTTGTTTTTTTTTCTCTTAATTTTTTTTTCTGTAATGCCTGGTTTTCATTATCACCCCAATTCTAAACTGAAACTTTCTGGGAGTTTTTTCTCTTTTCCCAACTATCCTATTCTAAAAAAATTCTCCCTGGGAGATTTAACTTTCCTCCTATTCTAAACAAACTTCGAAAAAGGGGAAACTCTTCCCCGTGAAAAAAGTAGCTATTATGAATGTAATAGAACGGGAGAAAATGATGACAAATTTTGGGAATAATTCCACCCAAAATTTAAAGAGGATTGCACCAAAAAATGTAAGTAATTTAAATTTTTCATTAAACATTTGATAAATATCTCAATTTATTCATATTTTTAGGTCAAAAACAACAAAAAAGAAACAGATAGAGATCCTTATAGATGTAATGCAGTCCCACCCAGATGTTGCCCGGTGATGGTTTAAAGGGAGCAAAGATGACTTAAATGTAATATGGCGCTCAATAACATTACGACACTTGAAATGAATTTCGTTGAATTTTATTTCAACAGACCCATTTTGCGGACATCTGTGAGGTGTTATAAGCCATGGTTCTAATGAATAACCTGCGTCTCCTAGTAAAAAAATATAAATCTTTTAATATTTCAATATTGTTTTGTTAATATTTAAAACCTTACCAAGGAGACAATAATTGCTACCGTTTCTGAGGTATTCTTGCTCAAGATGAGCTCTTAACTCACTGGTGTTCCAAATAAAAGAGTCGTGACACGCTCCAGGATGAGAGGCATCATCCTCAGCTCATTGTCACAGACCTGTAATTTTTTATTGTTTTAAAATTTGGGTTAAAATATTTTTGACAACATTCATTTACCAGCATTACATTCAAGCTATAATACCCCTTCCTGTTATAGTATAGGTGCTTATTATTAGACGCATCCCATAACGCTTGGAATACCATGCTTTATATAAAAATTTAACGCAATTTTACGCTTTTCATCCTCTGTTTTTTTTTTCTTGCTAACCTCTGTTGATTCTTGTCCAACACTTCACTTTCATCGTTTTCTTCTTCAGCCAACATTATACATGCCGCACTAAACATTTTTTTTTTCTCTAACCTCTTTTTTTTTTGTCAACATTAGGTAAAAGAAACAAAACAACTGACTTCGAATGTTTCGAATTCTCTCTCCCTTCCCAGACTGTTCAAAATTGGAGGATTTTATTTTTGGGAAAAACTTATTCTCCGGGAATTCATTTCCCTGGGAGTTTTAAGAATTAAGCTGTATGTCATGTGAACTGTCAACAAAAACTGCCTCAAATGAATTCTTGTCATTTTGTGTTATATGCGTTTTCATTACACATTAAAAACTGACAAAAAGTCGATAAAGCAGAGCTTGTCAAAGGCTTACGTCAAATTTGATGCGTAAATTTTTTTTCGGATAAACAGCTGATTAAAAAATATTAATTTAATAAAAAGTAAAAAAAGTGGAAAAAAATATTAAAAATAAAAAAGAAGTAAATGGCTATAGCTAGTGCGGCACTTTTTTACAAAACTAAGGGCTTGGTCTAGTGGTTAGTGTGTTGGCTTACTAAGACAAGGGTCCTGGGTTGGACTCCAGGCTCTGACATCTTCAAAAAAAGAAATATGAAAAAAATATTTCTTTCGGCGACTACCTCTCAGCAGTCTTCTGGCAAAAGCACTGAGAGTAACTAATTGCCATGAACAAGCTTCTCAAGTCTGTCGTTTGGCCATTACATTGTCATTACAACCCTGTGTCAGGATTACGGCCTAGCTTCTCGCAGCACTCATGTTGTGTGTGTTAATTTTTTCCCATGAGTACCGGGACCTACAGTTTAAAGTCGACTCCGAACGACAGATTTGAGAAGCTTTGTCATGGCAAGTAATTACTCCCAGAGCTTTTGCCAGAAGACTGCTGAGGGGTAGTCGCCGAAAGAAATAATTGTTTCATATTTCTTTTTTTTTAAGATGTCGGAGCTGAGTTTTGAACCCAGCACTATCGTCTTCGTAAGCCAACACACTAACCACTAGACCACGGCGACTACGAGTTGTTGTCTCTGCTTTTTCAGAAGCTTGACCTGACCACTCGTTGTATGCTTCTTTTTATTAAATGTCACCTAAAAACTTTTCTTCAGTAAATAATAAATTGTTTATTTTACATGAACTTACCCGAAAAGAGCAGCGAAGGATATTCCATTTCGTTGCCACTTCGTATCGCGGCATTTTTATTACATCCGCCACTTCTTGCCAAAGAGCCTCTCGTAAATTTCTGTCCCGATATTCTTTGGACAGATAATTCAAGGAACCTTCCCTCGCTTCTATCTCTTGAATCAGCCTCTCCGTTTGCTCACTCGTCCACTTTTCTTTAAGTTTCCGCACACGCTTTCTGGGTTCAGTTTCGCTCTGACTCATGAAATATGTGTCATCTAGTGCATCACACATATCGTTTAACTAAAAAACACATTTAAAACTATAAATAAATTCTTAAATTTTAATACTTATATGCATGAAAACTTACCATTCCCGCAAAAAAGTAAAATTTCAAAAGCTTAGCGAACGTCAAAAAAAAAAAAAAAAATTGACAGCCTGTTGTCAATTTTATTTAAAACAAAAAATGCTGCCATAGGTGCTGACAAACTGAAATTTTACGTTTTCACTTGACCGTCATTTTAGATGGCAGTTTGTATACAAAACTGACTTCAAACTCAGACTACACCATATGACAACCCGTTTTCATACAATTGCCAATAATTTAGGCAAATTGACACTAAAAATGACATAGTGAAAACCATGCATAGGGTGAAATACACTTTATATTTGTTAAATATGTTTTATTATCTTATCATGAGGATTTATAATACTTTCAAATTGCAATTCCATTTGATTTAAATATTTTTAGTACAACTCAGTTTTTTTTTAATATCCATTTCATTAATTCGGAATTATCATCAATGATGTAAGCAGCAATTTTTCGAAATACATAGATATGCCCTTTTTAAAAAATGGCTGATCAGAAATACACATTCTAATTGAAAAATAAAACAAAGTTTTCTGTTAAAAAGCTTCTTGAACATTTCTCTGCATGTAAATACATACAATCCTGGGGGTCAATTCTGAATTTGTGAAAAAATGAAATGATAAAAAAAATTATCATTTGCACTTCACATTAATTTATCACTTCGCTTCGTCATTTATAGCGATTCTTATTCAACTTATGAAAAATAAGTTCGTAATGAAAACTGTCTGTCACTTTTGTTCCATTCTATTCGTTTCTTGATTATTTACCACGTATATTTACAATAAAATAAAAAAAATTGTGTTTATTTTAGATAACTTTGAAAATATTATGTTAAAAAAAAAAGATCGAAATTGCTAAAATATTTTTTATTTTTGTTCTCCTTGTTTGTGTCTGTGTTTTTTTAGTGCTGCATATTATACCATCTTATAAAAACGACTAAACTCTTTTTTGTTGTAAATCAATATATGTGTAAAAACTTTTGCTAAAATTAATTCTTTTACTTAGAATTAATAAATATGAAAAAAATGTAGTTCAATATGTCAATATGTTAAATGAAATACTTAAAAAAGAGTTTTAATAAATGATTTATGTATGTATTTATGCAATGCAATATTGTTTAAAGTGTATAACACTGGTTAGATATCATCGACTATTTATTAACGAAAAAAATTTATCGTATGAAAAAAATTTGACAGACAGTTTTCATAAAACTGGAAATTAGAATCGCTTTTTTTATGAAAAAGTGAAAAATTTTTTCATTTTGCTTTTTCACTAAAACAGAATCGACCCCCTGTTTATGTAAGAATTTTCTTTTTACGTCTGATCTGTTAACAGAAATGTTAAAATTTTTTTAGAATAAATAATGTTTAAAACTAATATATGTATGTATATCAACTCCCAAAATTATTTCAGATATGCCACTATTCCAGTTGGATAGAGGACCCTTAGGAATACCACGCACATATAGCCCTATATCTGTAGAAGTCCTAGATTTTCCATAATAACAATTATAAAAGAGTGGAAAAGTTCACAATCAACAGTGCTTTTGGCATATTTAGCTCTGGTAAAATAAAAGGTTTTTGTCTGTGCTAGTTAAATACGTATTTATCTTCACACACATCTAATTTCGGATATGTCCAAGAAACGTCGGTCAGAAGAGAGCCTATGGACATTGGGTTAACAATTTTGTCACTAGCATTTATTGGATAATAGCAACCCCCCTGTTAAGGAGGTTAAACCCACTACCCACCATATACCACTTCCACTACGTGTACCCCCGAAGGGCCGCACCCAAACCATCAGGTTGATTTACCTCATTACCCTAATGACAGGGGAGCACAGGCAAATCAGGGGCTTCCTGATGCCCGTAGTACCAGAGAGCGTAGTTCCTGAGAGCATCAGTAATAAATTACCAGCCACTCTCTGCCTATAGCGACCGCCAGGCCACCCAGAGCTAGGTGAATTCCATATTGCTTGATGTGACCTAAATCACCAGAAGCCATTTACTGTAACCCCGGAGGGGGACATTGTGAAGTGTTACTATTACCATAATGGCTGTTACACTATTGACATAATTTTTAAAATAAAAACTACTTTATTTTCTGTTTTTGTTGGCAACTTATTAGCCCACATTTTTCACTATTGAATCAATAGTGGAATGGAATATTTTTTCTCATCATCTATTAATTAAAATCTGGTTTGAATTAATTAAACGTGAAATTATATTTCAAAGCAAAAAGGCATATTTCAGCTTTTAATTTAAATTTTTTAATCAATTTCCTGAAACACTTTTTCTTTGAAAGAAATTAATTAAGAAATGAAAAGTATTCTCTAAAATATAATTAAATTTTATTTCCTTTTTTTTACTGATAAATGATTTTTAATTGGGATAGAGAAGATGTTGTCTCCTCAATGTTGCCATTTTCATATTTTAGAAATTGGCTGTTGTTGGGATAAAAACCAACAACGCATTATTATTATTTTTCTGTTTGTTTGTGTTTTCGAGGAAAAACGTAAAGTCAGTTGCAACCACCATAATATTTTTTAAAGTTTTTAATACAATAAAAAAAAACGAAACGGAAGGCAAAAATGCTGCCAAAAGTGGTTGGAAATATTTGTGTAGCACCATTTAAAAACTTTTGGATAAAATGTCTCTCTAAACCATATTGTATAACAAAAATGTATGAAAACTTTTTTAATTTTTAAATAATAAGTATTTTCCTTGCCCCATATATGAAATATTTTAAGTTGCTGCAAGTGTTGTGGGATATGTGGCAGTTTCTATTAATTTTTTCTGTGACAAATTTTAGTTTTTCTATGTTTTTGTAGAAACTAATTAAACCTTTAATGGTTGGGGTTATTTCGTATCACTATGAATTGTTGAAATTTTGTTGTTATTGTTGTTAAAGGGCATTGCATAGCATTTTACTGACATTATGTTAATGTCATTTTATATATGTACCAGTAACATGCAACATGTTTAAGCATACGAGTTACATTATTACAATAAATCCAATTCAACCACAATAGAAAGATTGCAACAATAGCAGCAACTTACATACATAAGTCAGTAGTGGAGAAAGTTGAGAAAACTCCATGAGATATTGTTGCAAATTAAGCTGGTGTAACAATAAATGCTGAGCAAAGATTAACATGACATTACAGGGCATTAGCTTTTTCCTTCAATACATTTGCTAAGATGGCAGAGGTATTTAAAGGATTTGTTAGGGAACAACTAATAAGCATTCTATATGATTGGTTTATTCCCTTAAGCACTAGAAAAGCAGTAAAGTTTATAGACCTTTAGAAATTTAATAAACAAAGAAAAAAAGAAGTTATTGTGTTGGTATTTTTAAACTACCGCATGTTTTATCGCTTAAATTATAATAAATTAAGCGGCAAATATTATTGACATTCTATATTAGAGAGAGGTATCGCTTTTTCGTGTATATTTTTAAACAATCGTTAGAGCAACGAGTATGATCGTCTACAACCCTGCATGTGTAATACTTTTTATAACAACTCAACTGTTAAATTCGTTATTTTCATATTGTAGGTATTCCTTTTTATTATTCCTTTTCTATTTTCTCATTTTTGTTTTATCACTGAATAAAGAAACCTTAACTATTAAAAACGTGTGGGCCCAGAAAATTACTATTCGGTGGTTTTTTATTTAAAAACAATAAAATATTTAAAGGAAAAAAAAAAATATGACTGGCGTAGTTAATATACATAGATCCGTTAAGCGCGGAAAATTATGACACGCGGCAGATGAAAAAAGATGGCAGTCGCCGTGGTCTAGTGTGTTGGCTTACTAAAGGTACGTTTAGACTATGCTAATATTTGTCCAAACACAACAAATAATGGTTTGGGCTAATAGTATGGTTTGTGACTAACGTTTGGGCATACGTTTAGATTGAACTAATATTTGTTTGAATTTTATTTGCACAAATAACAGAAAATTTTGTGTCAGCCATGTTTGGTACAAATATTTGTATACCCCTTTACACTGCACTAATAATTTTATTTGTCCGGTGTGTATGACAAACATCTGTGAAATAATGTTGTTGTTATGTTTATGAAATCCATCTACCAAATAGTGTCAAAGTGTTTGTGAAGCAACGTGAAAAGTTAAAATGTTTAGTGACAGTGATATTGAAGATTTATTATTAATAACTGCTGGAGCTCGTTAGTTTACCTTCGCTT
The DNA here is from genome assembly GCA_963576795.1 of Metopia argyrocephala. NCBI lineage: Eukaryota > Metazoa > Arthropoda > Insecta > Diptera > Sarcophagidae > Metopia > Metopia argyrocephala. The sequence goes on from OY756208.1 coordinate 70,182,341, forward strand.
TCAGATAAAATATCTAAATTTGTTGTTGTTGGTTGCCGCTGGATAACCTCCGAACATCCAACAAAAGCCATGGAGTTGAAATATTTCCACTTTAGTGCATTGTCTGCATTTGTTTTTTTTTTTTTTTTTTTGTTGAGGTAGCACCGGTACAGAATCCTCAAATTCGAACATTTTGTGGAAACTTCTTTCGCTGTAACATTAAGCATATCGCCAATTTCAGTCCATGCGCTATCCCGCATGGCTTTTTTATGGTAGTCAGCACTTGATGCATTCCAAATGCAAGGATGGCATTCCACTTCGCCGATCAATTTAAATATATTTTCTTCGCTCCAGTCGAGCGTCATCCTCTTCCTTTTGATTTTTTTGGCAGATAGTGCATTGATGTTGTCCATTTTCTTTCAGAAAAATATGCTTTATAATAAAGAATTACAAAAAAGCGCTTTTTACTTACCAATCTGTCAAACGAATTGACCAGTATTGCCATTTCAATTTATTTCATTTTTTATATGTTAAGCACTGTCAAAAATAACTGTTGGCAACCCACGTTTCTACAATTATTTGTCGCTATTTGTTCCACCAAAAATATTGTGAGAACAAACAAAATATCGAGCCAAATATTTTTTTAACCAACAAACAGTCGAAAAATATTTGGTGGCTAACAAATTTGAGTGTTTACATTAGGACAAAAAAAATTTTTATGATTTTGCACAAATATTAGCACAGTCTAAACGCACCTTAAGACAAGAGCTTCTCAAGTCTGTCGATCGGCGCCGACATTAAACTGTAGGTCCCGGTACTCATGGATAAAAATTAACACACACAACATCATGAGTGCGGCTAGAAACTAGGCCGTAATCCTGACACAGGAGTGTAAAGACCAGTTATGTATGTATGGAAGATAAAAATGTGTGCAATCCTGGTAAAAAACTACTTGAAATATGGACAAAGCAAGATCAAAAACAGTGGCAGACATCATGCTTCAATGAGCTCTTCAGAATTGAGTTTGATTTCGGAATGCGCTATTGCAAAACAGATGTGGTTAATGTTGAAAGCAGTCTATCAATCGTGTGCGAGAAGACAAAATAATAAATCATTTGAATAAGTTTAATATGTAGTAGCCAAATTAACGGTCGCAAAAGTTATGTATTTTGGGTAAAGAAGTTTTTAGCACTTTTTAATTCTTATTACTATAACACCGCGTTACTCACATTCTGTCCTATAAACTAAGTACACTTTTTCGGAAAGGGGAGAAAATATAAAATTACACGTGTATCGGCGATTTTTATGTTCACGTCAGAATTTTTTTTTTATGTATACAGTTCGTAGTGTCAGTCTGTCCGCCTGTGTGAAAGAATTTAAATCAATTTTTAACCCTTTTTCCATGATCCAATCGAACTGAATTTTTGCAGGCAACTCGTGAAAATGTCTGTATCACGTCAAATTTAAACAAAAAAAATAGATTCTAATCAATTCTCAGATTTTCCTGAATTTTTTTTTTTTTAATAATTTTTTTTTCACTTTATGCAGTATAACTTGAAGGGACTCCAAATTTATAAACTACTAAAAAGTTAAAAAAAAAATATATATATTTTTTCGACCCATCCATCGTATTTCTATATATTTCATTTGAGAAAAAATGCACTGCCCGACTCGAAATAACTTTTGTTACGTTTGTGGCTTATGTATTCGCACCAAGTAAAAATTTAAAAAATATTACGAAAACAGTGGTTAATTCGTTTCAGAAAATATTCAAGACTGCTTATGTTCCTTACTTGTGGTATACTCCGGAAGTGCGACTATTGCTATAGAAATCTATGCAAGTTTACTCATGAAAGGTCAACAATAAAGTATGCTGTATCAATAATTTGGCTATCACGTACGGAGCACTGCAATGAACTGTGCTACTTTTGCGTAACTTTTAAGGTAGAATTAGCCGAACGTTGATGTAACGTAACGCAACGTACGTTGGTTTCTAGCATATGAAAACAATGCAAATGGTTATACAAAGTAAATGTTACGTTGACGAGGCGAAAGAATCTGTATAAAATAGAATTTCTTAACGTTTTTACGTGACATTTCAATGAAAGTGATGGGACTATTGTATGTTAAATGGCAATGTGGCCCAAATGCCCTTTTTTGGACTTTTATGCTTATAAGCAAATCTTTTTCTTTTTTATGCGTACAAAAAGACTTTAATTTTTAAATTATTTAATTTTTAAAGTCTTTAGATACATATTATGATATTTATGTGAATAATTTAAAATTTTTATATGCATATAAAATGTATTTTTAATTCTTGTAAGTCCCATGTTTTACCTAATATATCTTCGACATTTTCTGAAAAAATTATTCGATTTTCTAAAAAGACGCATATGCGATGCATGATTGATTTAGTTACCGAGATAATTCCAATTTTTTAAAAAAGTTCTACTTTTTTCGTTTTCGGTCCACAATGGACAAATGGATCCGATTCAATAAATAATATCTTTAAACCAAAAATTTAATATTCAGTAGTAGTATATCTTATTTTGGTACTTCTGGTACTTTTTTTAACTTTGTGTTAATTTAACAACATTCATCACTGCTCTGAACAGCTGGATTCATACTCACATTTAAAAATTTATATTTCTTGTTTGTGATCTGTTTTGTGAAAAGTAAGTAAAAAAATATAATAAATTATTTAATGAGTAATAATAAAATAAAACAATTATTATGTTTTGTTTTTAGTGAACGACGAAAAACTCATTTTACTTGTGCAGGCAAATGAAATGCCTTTATAATAAATTTTGTGTTGGTTATAAGTTTGGTAAGAGGAAGAGGGCTTGGCTGCAAATAGTAAAAGAAATGGAAGTTCCAGGTAAGTTTCTGTAATTATGAGATATTCTTGTAATTATACTTAGTATATGTGTATATATTTTAGAGGAAGTAGTCGTGAAGAGGTGGGCATGCCTACGCGATAGATACGTGAGCGAGAAACGCCACGAAAGTGCTCCTTCTGGCAGCGGTTTGCTGATAAGGTCACAATGGCCTTTGATGCAAACAATGTCATTCGTTGACAAATTTGTTACACCACGAACGTAAGTAAATTTTATTTATATTTTAAATTATATTTTATTACTATTAATGTATATTGTTTTTCTTATTTTATTAATAGGACGCGCTGTTCGGTGAACATAATTGAAGAAGGCATTTCGCCACTACCGTTATTTTCTCCATTATCGCCACTATCACCAAACAGCATTGAGGCAACACCAAGTACTGTGGAAAAACCTGCAAAAAAAAAACAGAAGACAGGGGAAGAAGACAATTTCTCCGAAGCCTTCGGGGCTTTCAAGAAGCTCTGTGAAAGCAGGAGGAGGAGAAGGATCCGTTGCATGGCTTTGGGAAGATGATAGTGGCCACTATGAATCCCACCAAACAAATAATTGCTATGCAGCGGGTAACAGCTTTGGTAATGGAAATGAAACTCGAACTCGAGAGGGGTTTTATTTCTATTAAGCTACCCATACATTTGTGATTTGTTCGGTTGTCATTTCTCCACACACTATAAAAAATCACAATAAGTTTAAATCTCAACAACAAGACATCACTTTTATTTTTCCAAATGGCATTTACATTTTGTAAAATTTCAATGAATTCTAACAAAAATTGTTTGCTAGCCATCTCCGCAACCACAAAAAATATATTCACTTTTCGTATTTATTATTTTAATTCTATCGAAATAAATATTTTGGCATTTTATTGTGAACTAATTTAATAATTTTTTTCAATGTTCGCGCACAACCCCATACACTTTGTTACAAATCACAATAAATTGAAAAATTTCAAATTATTGGGATTTGTTGTCATACAGCCCCATTAACATGTAAAAAGACGTCGAACACAACAAATCATAGTCACAAATCACTAGTGTATGGCCACCTTTACATACATAACATAACTGGCCTTTACAACCCTGTGTCAGGATTACGGCCTAGCTTCTCGCAGCACTCATGTTGTGTGTGTCAATTTTTATCCATGAGTACCGGGATCTACAGTTTAAAGTCGGCTCCGAACGACAGACTTGAGAAGCTTGTTCATGGCAATTAATTACTCTCAGAGCTTTTGCCAGAAGACTGCTGAGAGGTAGTCGCCGAAAGAAATATTTTTTTCATATTTCTTTTTTTGAAGATGTCGGGGCCTGGAATCGAACCCAGGACCTATGTCATAGTAAGCCAACACACTAACCACTAGACCACGGCGACTACTGGCCACCTTTACCAAACGTTAATATAAGTGTTATATCTGTGTCGGTATGAAAGAACAGATATTCTTTCATATTGCCACAGATATAACACTTTTATTATATTAAATAAAATATAAAGATCTCATTTCAATATTTGTGCCTGATAGCGTAATGTTATGAATTTAAATAATTTTTTGGTTTTTATATAAATATCTGTGGCATTTTGACAAAACATCTTAAGTCAAATTTAAAAAGTTGAAAAAAATGTTAATGATACGAATTTTTATTCAAAAAATATTTTTTTGTAGGTTTTTAAAATTTTGTATTATGGAAGAAATTTGTCTTTAATTTTGGTTTAAAAATTTTTAAAAATTATTTTTTCCCCGAGTTTTTTTTAACTTTTTGTTTGCTAGCTTATCTCGACTTAAGGTGTTTTGTCAAAATGCCACAGATATGTTGTTTGTCTTTTATTAATTTTGTAATAAAATTTAAGTTTTTATTTTAATGTCTTTAAATGAATTTTTTTTTTACATTTTAATTATTAAATAAAGTAAAAATAAAAAATACATTTAAAATAATACGATATGTTATACATTTTTCATTCTTGTATTGCTGGAAATATGTATGTATTTCTTATATTTGTCTATTTTGTATTGCCTCTATAAATCCAAACTGTAATGATAGTATTCAAGATCTGGTATTCTTATTGGGAAGTAACATCCGTTACACATACATATTTATAGAGGCAATACAAAATAGACAAATATATTATATGTTATGTAGTATGTTAATCCGTCGTCTCATGTAGAAAAATCTGGCACTCAAAATTTAAGAAATATAGGAATTGTTAATATTTCTAAGGAGTGTTAAAAATAGGTTATACTTACGAAGTGAAGAATTGAAAATAAATGACATAAAGTCATTTGATGCTGGAATGATATTGCACCCTCTCTTGAAAAATATTCAGCCAAATTATTTCTCAGATCTATTTGCTGTTTTCGTGGATCTTCGAATATGGGTTGAAAACAAACGCATAGGTCTGTCACCATTATTTCTGAGCTGTCTTCTCCAAAGCAAAGTGCTGTCTTTTAATTCACGATCTACATAAGTTGGTGGACAATACCACCGTTTTTGATCATTTAACATAATAAAGTTATGTAAAACCGTACATGCCAACACATTTATGTCCACATTGTCCGGCGACATTTCTATTGTCGTTAGCAGTACTCTCCAACGGGTACATAATATTCCGAAACAGTTTTCTATTACTCTCCGAGACCGAGAGAGTCTATAATTATAAATAGTTTGTGACGCGCACGTTCGGAGGTTGAACCTTATAAGGATGGCAACTCCCCTGAGACAGCTGTGTGAGTGGGCAGACAAAAGCAATAGACATATACCGAAAATACAGATAAGAATATATATGTATATACTTTTGTTGTTGTAAATAACAAATTGGTGGATCAAGGAGGGCAAAATTGGAAAACAAATGCAAAGATAGTGGCTTTGGTTGGATTTGAAAAAAGTAATAAAAGGCAGAAGTTAGGAACGGGACCCTTTTTGTCTTTGGCTGCTGCTTTGAAAAAGAAAAGATATTGTCGGTTACAGTGGAGAAATTGCCGATTGAGTTTTGTTTCTGTTTTGAAAAAAAAAAGGAAGAAAGTGTTAAATTTTGGGAAAACCAGACAAATTTGTGTAAAGAAAAATATTTAATTATTTGTGTTAATACAAAAAGTTATATACATATATGAAAAAACCAAATCTAGACAAATATATCTATCTAAATAATATACATTAAATCTAAGAACATAAAAAAAGGTGAAAATTAGTAATAAATGAAAGTTTAAAAGCCAAAAATAGGAAATTAGACTCTTAAAATAAAAGCTAAAATTCTAAAAGGAAATACTAAAAGCTAAAAACTTAAAATAAAAACTAAAGCTAAAATACTTGAATAAAAACTAAAAGCTAAAAATTTAAAATAAAACTAATGCTAAAATCTTAAAATAAAACCTTAATCTAAAGTGGGCAAATAAGGCCATAATTAAGATCAAAAGAGGAAGAAAAAAAAAATAAACAGCGCTATCACCAACATCCTTCCAGAGACGGCAGCATTCATCCAGTGGCAAGTCCTGAAATATAGAAAATATACATATATATATATGAAATATTAAATTCTTTAATAACATTTTTTTATGATAGTTAAGTTATATTTATAATTAGGTTATTATTATTATAGTTATTAGATTTAAGTTTTATATGTACTAACTTTAGTTAATCCCTTTTTTTATATACATATATAAATTTTCTTCCCTTTTTTTTCTCATTTCATTTAATGTAAAACTTTTTTTTCTTTAATAAAATTTAAATTTAATTTATGTTTAAATGAAATCGATAAATCTTCTCATTTGAAAATAGTGTGGTAATTTTAATATTTTTGAGCGGTAAGTAGGGTGGGCAAAGGTTTGCAGGACAAGCTTGAGGCATCCATAAATGGATTTGGATGCCATGGTGAGGCCTTATGGTCTCGGTGGGTGGGCAGAACACCAGCAGAAGTATCCAATGATGTGTGTGGCTACCAGGGATGACGAATACTTCGGGCCTCATCAATAATTTTGTTTTTCTGTCATCGCAAGTCTGGCATGGAATTTTTTTTTGTAATGAGGTAGCAGAGACGGCCAGATTGGTAAGAACTACCCCGTCCGCCGAGCCACAGCCCGGCAATAAGCGAGCATGCCAGCGAGGCCAATAATCTGGTACGTCTCCAGTGTAATATGGCCACTTTACCAACAGGTTTTTTTTTACAACCACGCTGAACATTACAAGCTTTTTCCGTGTCGAGGTTTGACCCCACGTAAGGACGCATTAAATTCTTTCTTAAAGGAAATGCTGCGTCACCTATAAAATAGTGAGAGAAGGGATGCTGATGTGTTGGATATAGAGGCTTATCTGCTGGCACAGGTACTCTGCCTTCCATAACAGATTTTCCAAAGGATGATAAGCGAAATATTCCTACAAATAGTATTATTAAAGTCATTTAAGATAATAAAATTGAAAGTTTTACCTTCATCACTTTGGCTACCATAGCTTCCCACACTGACAGATGTGAAAGTGTATTTTCCATCACACACTCCCAATAAAACCAAACTGAAATATTTCTTTTAGTTATAATACATCGAAACAGAGTTGGGGGGACATTTTATAGCGATGTGTTTCCCATCTATTGCACCTACACAGTTAGGGGTATTCCACATGAAATTGAAATCCCTTTCAATATTTTCGTATTGCGACGTTGTTGGCTCACTTAAATACACTGGGGATAAAACCCGCTAGAGTATTTCACAGGTTTCCAGCACAATTCCACCTACGGTACTTTTTCCAATTTTGTGGCTCCATACTATTGACTGCAATGAACATCCAAGTCCCAAATATCTACACAACTCGACATTTAACCTCTTTTATTTTACCATGATAATTTTGTTTACTTACAAAAGGGTTATTTCCAGTCTTTCTTCTGCTCCAATTCTTTGCCTGGGTCTTACTAATTCATCACGAATTAGGGCCAGCAACAAATTAAATCAGAGACATAACAGTTACATATATTGAAAAAATTAATTTTTTTCTCTTTAAATTAAATTGAAAATAACAATTAATAAAAGTTTTTGTTTTCAGTAACTGTTATTCATAATAAATTTTTTTTTCCGTTGCTCATAACTTTTATTTTCGATTTATATTTTTTTACGTTGCCCTATAAGAGTTATTCTTAACACAAAAATTTTTACGTTTCTCATATCTTTTAAATTCGATTTACATATATTTTGTTATATGTAATTTAAAAAAATAGTTTTCATTGCATTTTTTGGATTTTATTGGTAGCTACATACGTACATACATATATTGCATTTTACATGTAAAATCTAAAAAAAAAAACTTAAATAAAAGTTATTTAAAATAAAATAATTATTTTTTTTTGTGTTATTCACAAAGAATTTAATTTCACAGAAATGTTTTAGCAAGCGTCTCGTATGCCAAGTTGCACCTTTTATCTGTCCACAAAAGACGCAAAGGCAGAAAATGCTCTTTCAACAAATACCTGCGTGGCCGGCACTACATGGACAATACGAACAAATTTACGTAAAAATGGAAAAGTCTACTTTTTCTCTTCCCAATAATGCAACAAATCGGCTTCTACATCTAGCCTCATGGGTTTAAAGCTGTCCATTTCTGATATGGCTGCTAGTAACTCTCGCGATGTATTGTCATCCTCGTCCTCTGATGTTGAATCCACTTCAAGCTCTCTAATTGATGATATAAGCAATCACGACGTACTTGTTTCTTAAGAAAAACTTTTATAGGGCAACGTAAAAAAATATAAATCGAAAATAAAAGTTATGAGCAACGGAAAAAAATTTTTCTTAACAATAACTAATATTTAACAACGTAAAAGTTATTTATTATTCTATGGCCAACTTTTTCAATCTCAGAAAATAAAATAACTGTTATTTTTGGTCTCTGAATTAAATATATCCAGAGTTAATCTGATGTGTTTAAAAAATTGTTCTGGGTCAAATTTTCTCATAAACACTTTTATATTATAGCCTGATACAATATAATCTTTATTAATGGGCCGAACACCCCATCTTCTACAGCGGCGTCCACGTATCGATTTCTTATTTTTTAATAAATTAGCAAGGTTTAGGAAGCTTATGTCAACAAATAAGTCGACCAATTCCATTTTAAACAGCTTTAATTAATTCTTTTACAAAAAAAAAAAAAAAACACGGAAAATTATTTTAATTAAAAAAAAGAACACAGAACAGCGTTTTGTTTTTTTTATTTACATTTTCTGTTGACATATGACACGTTTGTATAACTGCACTTGGCTAACTAGGCCTTTACTCAAACTAAAGGGTACCAATACTTTCACCGCAACAAAATTCGCAACGCTAATGTAGAATCGGTTATTCCAGCGGTTCTGTACTCACCAGAAGAACGTATAGCGGCTTCAGTGGATATTTTCGATGATGTTGCCGAAATAAGCAATGGAGAATCAACAGTAGTACCAACAATGCTATCAACATTTCTTTCATCGAATGCGAGAGTCCAAAAGTATCGGAATTTGTACCAACACCCAGTGAGTTTGAGTAACGATTGGATGATGGAAAAGTGTTAAAAATTGATGCAAAGTCTTTCACACAGACGGACGGACACTACGAGCTTTATACTTTATATATAAAAAAATTCTGACGTGTACATGAAAATCGCCGATACACGTGTTTTTTTATTTTTTCTCCCCTTTCCGAAAAACTATATTTGGCTCATAGGACAGAACGCAAACTCGTGTTTGTAACGCGGTGTAATATTGTATATCCAACAAAAATCGGTAAAAGTAGATATTTTACTAATGGGGTGAAGACACTCTAAATTGTTAAAATAGTAACTTTAAAAAATAAACCACCTACTACATACATATTTTATTCTTTATTTTTTATTTATTTCGAATAATATCAATTGTAATTACATTTGTCTTAAAATATTTATAAAGAGTTTAGAGACTATGTCTCTTTTCTACTTCTTTCTTATAATTATAGTACTGAAGTTTTATTATTATTATATGAAGAAAGAATTTTATAAAAAACCTACTTGAAACTATAAAGATACAAACCTACATACATATTTTGTTCTTTATATTTTTATTTTATTAAAAAGGCTTTTTTCTTACTTAGTATGTAATTAATAAAATATTGTTGCAAAAAAATCATTTTATAAAGCAAAATCATTATTAATTTCCTTAAAATTAGTTTTTGTTATTATTTCTAGCTTTTAAGTTATATGTATTTATGTACATAAATTATTACAATAACAAAATACACGTAGAACAATCGAGTATGTTTAAATTTATAAATAATTACAATAAAAAAATAAATGAAGGCTTAAAATTATTTAAGAATTATACAAAAACAAATTGAGTGTAAAAATTATATAAAATTAAAAATTGTATAAAATATTTTTATTTTAGAATTATATAAAAACTAACACATTGAAGAAATTGAAATTACTAGAAAAACTGTAGGTACTATAAATAGAATTTCACATTAATGTTTTGAGTCAGTTGTAGATAAAACGTTATAGAGTGCAGACAAAGCATTAAAATCGAAAAATATGTATCGGTGTTTCAGTTTACAATAAGGAACCCTAGAATATAAAACGAATTGGAAAGAACAATTCGTAACAGTATAATAAATTTAAATAATATAATAACTTTATTGAACTCTTTTTTTAAATAATAATAAATATCTTTTTCCGATCTTAAGGTCTTTTTATATTAACTTTAAATATTTATTTTTTTTCAATATTTCGCTGCCCCCTCGTGTAGCGTCTTCAGGAATTATTATTTTAACCAGTGTTCGAAAATAAACGATACATTATTATATGTACGGTTCACAAATCCAAGAACGGTATTTATTTTTTTAGTGTTTGTGTATTTCTACACAACCAGAATAAGTCGTTCTGTTTTTTGTTTTAAAACAGTACAGTTTTAGTGTTTTTATACATTTTGGTTTAGTGATCTTGGGTTATTTTTCTCTAAATTTCAAAATATTTTCTTTTTTTGCATTTTTTATCAATCAGTTTAAAATAAAAAAATTGAAAAAAATTACAACAACAAAAAATGTTTTTCCTCTGTTTTTTTTTCTATAGGTTAAGAACAGTATATTCGTTATGTAGAAAATTCAAAAATATTATAATGTTTTTTGTTTGTTTTGAATTTCCTACACAAACACTTTTAGTGTTTCTGTACTTAATATTCTACAGTACAGAACACTAAAGTACGTTTTATAAGGTAAATTTTCGAACACTGATTTTAACAAATAATAACAAAATGAAAAAATTTTTAAGACATAAAAATTTCCCTCCAAAAATATTTGTCATAAAAATTAAATATTTAAAAAAAAATTCACCCTACAGACATTTTGAAAAATCATATAACAATAAAAATTATAAAAAATAATATTAATAATAAGTAATAATAAATAATAATAATAAAAAACACAACTATCAGTAAAAATTAATAGAAACAAAAACGAGTAATAACAGTAAAAACAATATTATTAAATTAAATAAATATTTAATATTAATATAAAAAGACCTTAAGCTCGGAAAAAGAGATTTATTATTATAATAAATTTAATTTTATTAAAAAGATGGTGCAAAGGGAAGGAAGGCAGATATAATTTTTATTTTATTTATGCAGCATTTATTATTTTAAAATTAAATAGAATTATGACTCCATAATGCAATCACTCTTTTATTATGTAATTTTTTTGCTTTAGCAGTTTTGATTTCACTATTTCGTCACCATTTTTTTTTATCAGAGATTCTATGAACTGACAGGAATATACTCCCCTCTGTGGAATGTCTTCATATACCCTTCTTTGTGTTCAATTTCATTTAAGATTTTAAAAGTTTTTTTTATTATTTTTTTTAATTATTGTTTATAAATGAATTTTTGTACCAATCGGATCAACATAGTAAAAACATTTTATGATATGATGATTAGTAATAGGTATCACAAAGCTTTTGGCATTACAAACATCGAATAAATGTATTGGTAAAAATCACCTTATTTGAAAAACAAAAAAATTGTTTCACCTTTATCACAGGTGCAGACCGCAGTGGTAACGCCCAACTCGAAAACATTGTTAAGTAGCTGTTTAATACGTTATGGAATTCAAATTCCCTTATTTTCCTTGACGTCGTTTAGAATGTATTAACCTTCTTATAAAGTTTAAATTAAATAAACTTGTATGTATTCCAATGACTATTCTAACTTTGCTCGTAATTTTTTTTGGAAAATTTTCACTGCATATTTCGATTTGATATTCTACATCAAGATATTTTTTTCTTTTGTTTTTCTTTCTGTCTTTTTCAATGCTCTTCAACTAAGTTTATATTTTGTTTACAAATATATTGGTTGTTGGTCGTATTTTAATTTTCAATTTCTTTTTCTGACATATTCAGAAGCTCTAACATTGCGTTTCCCTTTTAATGTTATATTTTTTAGTATTGAAAAATAACCTACTGCTGGACTGTTAGTAATTCTAGTATCTGCTGAATCTACATATGCTTCTATAACATTACACCAAAGCGGTACATGTGGCTAATATTTTGGAGTTTTTAAATCTATTTTAGGATCATGTTTAAATTGGCTTTCGCGTATTTTAATTTTGGTTCAACTTGCAACAGTAGTTCAAAGCTTTTGAAAATTGTATGCGGTAACTTTAAACTTTTATTCAACAAACTGCTTTGGATAAGGCATAAAACAATACATACCTCACACTGCATTAACCCTCTTCCATATATTTTCAATTGTTGATGCGTTTTTTTCTGCTAACTTAACATTTAAAAAAGTGCCCGATCATAATCATTTTTTGTTTTTGTGATGCATGCATTTACGCACTTAGGTGGTTTTTGCCACCCATCGTGCCGGACACACACAGTTATTGCATACTTACTGATTTAGGTACTACTTCCGGCAATGGTGTAATGGCTGTAATTCCACAGTTTGGCATTAGTGCGGAGTTGTATTTTTTTTTTTTTTTAATTTTGTTAAGCTATACGGAAGAAAATTTGTAAAGCTAGGTTATTACTGATTTAATAGGTATAAATTTTACTTACCTTCAAAAATTTATTTTAAGTAGTTTTTTAAATCCCATTATCCTCTGCTTGGATTGTTGAATTTTTAATCTTTTATTCAGTGCTTTATTCGAAAATAAATACGGCACTTGAAAAAAAAATTTTACAATATTTTCTGGGAGATTGGCTCCTGTACTTTGCTCAGTCAGGTGCTTTTGAAGTTTTTTCATGTGAGATATATCCTTGGCATTTACGTTATTAAATATATTTTCCAGTTTTCTAATTTCAGCAAGGAAATCTTTTGATGTTTTCTTCAAAAAACCCGCTGACACGTCATCCACCCAAGAAGAGGAAAATTCCCTGCTTTCGTGTTCTTGCAGGTTTAGCTTTTTGATTATATAGCCTGCTATATATTCCAATGCATCCTGTTGTAGAACACCAGTATCCTCACATTTATCAAGTTCTGCTATATTTGGCTCTGATGTCCAGTCTTCAATAGAGCATGTACTTGAGTCTGGAGTTGGCTCTTCCATCCAATCTGCTGTATTTGGCTCTGGAGTTAGTTATTCCACACACTCAGGATTTAAATTCTCTTTCTCTAGAGATCTTAAATCTAGACAAGAGCCAAGCCATTCTGTGGAGTCACTTTCTACATTTAATACCCCGTCTAAATGTTCTGTGTTTCTTGCTAAAAATGTGATAAATTATTAAAAATTCTCTAAGGACTTACCTAAGACGTATTTCCGGAGTCGGTATTTAAAGTCCCTTGGAGACGGGTGGTCATTCAAACCGCCTTTACTTCTCATTGCACCAAAGAAGTTTTCAAGAATATCTTGATTTAGGCGGTTTGTGACCAGATATTTCATTCCGTACTTGTCAACATAATTTAGCAACATTTTTAAGGCTGCCTTTGTCATTAAAATACCTTTTTGAAAGGGCTCCGGTCCTTTACGCCCTGTCATGATTGGCGATGACATTATTTGATCAATTTTAGCCAAAATTTTATTTTGGCTTTCCAAAGCCAGACCATAGGGTTCCTTAAATGACATAAGGTTTTAGTAATTGATATGTAAATATAAATAAATGAGCTTACCTTTCCGGGATATTTAAAAGTACTTAGTTTCGAATTCAGCACAACGAACCAATCATTGACCAATTGGAAAAAGGTCGCGGTCTCATTGGCATTATAAATTTCCATTCCGTGAAAATGGCATCTCTTTATTGCATTCGCAGTAGAATTTGAGAAAAGTTGCGACGCAAGTTTTACTTTTTGCCTGCATAGAAGTTATAATAATTTATATTCTCCAATATTTTCTAAAACGATTAAAGACTGACCTGCACCTTTCACACTTAAATGGTCCTTTGTCAATTTAAATGAAATTGATAGATCAGACGACGACGTCAATTTCATCAAGTCATCAACTGTTCGAGGCGTGACCACTGTATTATTAAAAATAAGTCCTGAGTCCAAAAAATGGTGCCGGATTAATTTTAATAAATGTTGGGCATCTACAAAGAGTTTTTAAATCTATTTTTAGGATCATGTTTAAATGGGTTTTCTCATATTTTAATTTTGGTTCAACTTGTGGTAGTTCAAAACTTTTGTTCGAATCATCATTAATCTCTTCTACATCCAGAAGTGTATGCGGTAATTTTAAACTTTCTTTCAACAAACTGCTTTGGATAAGGCATATGTATAACAATACATACCACACACTGCATTAACCCACTTCTATATATTTTCAATTGTTGATGCGTTTATTTCTGCTAACATAACATTTAAAAAAAGTGCCCGATCATAATCATTATCGACATTGTTCTCAATGTCATTGCTAACAATTCGAATGAAGTGACCGCATACATACATATGTATCTGTACTACAACAAAATTAAGTTTGAGCAACTTTTTAGGTAAAAAACTCTAGCATTCATTCATATAATTAAATATTCATTGATGTTGGTAACGTCTTTGCTAAATGCTTTGACAATTGCGTTTTGTTATGTCTGCTACACAGAGGCCAGTTTATTTTGTTTTGATTACAAAACATTTCCAATTCATAAGAAAAAATCGTACAATATCTTCTTCAAAATTCCTATATAGTAAGTTTTCAATAATTGAAAATAATATTTACCTATTACATACTTTCATTTCGGATATGAAAAATTATGCTGCATAAGAACACTCTTTTTGAATTTTTTTCAAAATTAGCTACAATACCGCCAGTAGAGTCAGGGCATTTTTGCAAATTTTTTAAGTTTATTTTTAATTTTCGTCAGTTTTATTTGATCTGATGAGAACAAACAAATTTCTAATGGATTAGCCATTTCCTGTCCCAACATATTCCACATTGCAAATTATATATTAAATCAATAAAACTGTCACTGTATCAATCTAGTCTTCGTAAGGATTCTGGCTTGATTATTCTGCATACTTCATTTGTGGCGGCATTGCCGCCAATGTCGCTGAACAAACCGGATTGTTCCGACAATTTAGGGGCAAATTCATGATTAAGAGTTTGTTTGGCCACCCTTCTTATAACAATTCCAGCCTGCTGTATTTTTCTTAAAGGTTTGATTTTAATGATTAATGTCTTTTTATATTTATATTAAATATTTATTTACTTTCAATATTTCGCTGCCCCTTCGTGTAGCGTCTTCAGGTTTACTTTTCTTGTCTACAATAAAGTTTTTTTTTTCAATTTCTTTTTCTGACATATTCAGAAGCTCTAACATTGCGTTTCCCTTTTAATGTTATATTTTTTAGTATTGAAAAATAACCGTCTGCTGGACTTTTAGTAATTCTAGTATCTGCTGAATCTACATATGCTTCTATAACATTACACCATAAGGATGGATACATGTGGCTAATATTTTGGAGTTTTTAAATCTATTTTTAGGATTATGGGCTTTCGCGCTTATATTGATTTTGGTTCAACTTGCGGTAGTAGTTCAAAGCTTTTGTTCGCATCATTTTTAATCTCTTCTACATCCAGAATATACTTATGTATGCGAACATAACATTTAAAAAAAAAGTGCCCGATCATTATCGACATTGTTCTCAATGTCATTGCTAACAATTCGAATGAAGTGACCGCAACATATGTTTCTGCACTACAACAAAATTAAGTTTGAGCAACTTTTTAGGTAAAAAAATCTAGCATACATTCATATAATTAAATATGCATTAATGTTGGTAATGTCTTTGTTAAATGCTTTGACAATTGCGTTTAGTAATGCCTACTCCAGTCTGCTACATAGAGGCCAGTTTATTTTATTTTGAATACAAAACATTTCCAATTCTTAAAAAAAATCGTACAATATCTTCTTCGAAATGCCTACATATGAAGAATTCACCTATTACTTTCATCTCGGATATGAAAAATTATGCTGTATAAGAAAACTCTTTTGGAATTTTTTTCAAACTTAGCTACAATACCGCCAGGAGAGTCAATAAACAGGGCATTTCTGCTCATTTTTGTAAGTTCATTTTTAATTTTAATTTACGTTAGTTTTATTTGATCTGATGAGAACAAATACATATCTAATGGGTTAGCCACTTTCTGTATGTATATGTCCCAACATTTTCCACATTGCAAATTGTACATTAAATCAATAAATCTGTCACTGTATCAATCTAGCCTTCGTAAGAATTCTGACTTGATTTTTCTGCCCACTTCATTTGTGGCGCTATTGCCAATGTCGCTCAACAAACCGGATTGTTCCGACAATTTAGGGGCAAATTTATGATTAAGTCAGGCTTTGTTTGGTCACCCTTCTTATAACAATTCGAGCCTGCTGTATTTATCTTAAAGGTTTTGATTTTATAATTTTATTATTTTCATGAATAAATTTGTACTAGTAGTGGATTACTTTTCATGTCTACAATTAATTTATAATTTTAGAACATTGTGTCCGTTTAGGTACAGTATACGCCCATGTTCTGAAAAACGCTGCGTTTTCAAAACGCATTTGAGCATGTTCTGACAAACGCGCGATTTGCTTTTTTTCGATTTTAACGCAAATGAAAATATTAGCTAAATAAACGCAAATGGCGATGGTGGTATTAAAAAAGCATATTTTTAAATTATAAATTTTTAATAAAAATTTTAAAGAAAACGTAAAAGATCCCTTCAAATTAAAAGAAATCATATTAAATTTATATATTGTATAATTTTTTAAAGTCTACATTAAATACAATTGACCAAAACGCTTCAGGGTACATTAGCGATTTGAAATCGCTAAAGTTTTAGCGTTTTCGTTTTGCAGAACACCTATTTGGCGATTTCAAATCGAAAACGCAAAATTCAAGCGTTTTGCGATTATCAGAACATGGGCGATAATCTTATTTTTTTTTTTTTATATAACCAAAATATTTAAAATTTATACGACACATATTATATATTTTTTAAATTTTTTTCTTAGGGTTTTTATCCGCAATAAATTATTAATTGTTTTTTTAATTAAAAACTTTCCCACACGAAATATGTATTCTCTGGATTTTTTTTTTTTTTTTTGAAATATTTCATTTGATATAAAAAAATCCATTAGAGGAGATTTAATAATTTCTGTTTTTCTTATTACACAGTATTCCTCTATTTTACTGCTATAAGATAAATCAATATTGGAATGTGTCGAGGAATTTGTTTTGTTGGGGAATTTGCGAATACTCTATTGCACATATTAAAATCATTAGATAAATTATTACCGAAAACATACTTTCCTACGTATGTATGTATATGGTAGCGTCCATATCGGCCACTTCAAAATTATTTATAGGCGGAAGCAGTTTCGTGTTTACTACTTGTGGCTTACTTTCTACTGTATTGCATAAAATTGGTTCTGCTGCAAGTTCAATGTGGGTTTTTGTACACGCCTAGTTATATTATTCTTCTTGAGGAAATGGGGACTCCAAAAGAAATTTTATTTCTTCGGTGATAATAATATTACAAGAATCATCTTTTAAACCCTCCTGAATATGAAACAGGGTCTTTCTTTCAAGTTTGGATATACTTTATGTACGTCAGGTAATGAGTATGATCTTTGAAAATTTGTTAAAATGTTTTTCACAGAAAGATCAACTGCGAAAAGAGTGAACGAACAAGAATTAAAATATACACACATACATACATACATACATATATTTTAGAAACTTACTCTTAGATATTAAAACCACTGATATACTATTAATCCTAAATCAATAAAAAAATTATGAAATTTTGTATGAAAATACAATCCTTAAGCCTTCTATAAATTAAAAATATTTGTTTAACTGGTGGTGTTGGTTGGAGTGGATGAGGAAGTTAAAATTGGTTACCTTTATTTGATGCAGTGTCAGGTTTCCTGCTGATTGATGATTCAACTTGTCGCTTCTAATTTGCGACATGGTCCCATATCGTGTTTTCAAAGAGGAAAAAATCGTTTTCCTTTTTTTTATTTATTATTCTTTTATTTTATTTATTTATTTATTATTATTATTTTTTTCAATTTAATTCTTTTTAGTATGTATTTCAGTTTATAACTTTAAAAATACATACTCTTTTTAATTTACAAGTTTTAAGAGCGCATTTTTCTTGATTTAAAAAAACAAAAGAGAAGAGTTGGCTGCGGTTTGTTTACATTGCAATTCAAATTTGTCATCGTCAATGTTGCCAGATGAACAAAGTGAAAACAGCGCAACGGCTAAGGCGAATGTGTCTCTACATTGTTCCATTTACACGTAGGCATGCAGATGACGAAGTAAGCAAAATTTTTATTTCGAATTTAGGCCATATACATATATCTGTAAGTTTACCAAAAGAAATTTTTGTCTTTTAACAAATACATACATAAGTTATAAACAATAGTTTTTTTCAAGGTTGGCAACCGATACCGTTATAATACCGATACCGTTTAAATACCGTTTAAAATTGAATACCGGTACTGATACCGATACCGAAATTATTTTTGGCGTAAAATACCTCTGTATACCGTTTTAGTCAATACCGGTATAATAAGTACCGGTACATAAATATTTCAAATATTAGAAACAAACTAAAATTAAAATACTGGCAACATTTATGTTTATGGAAAATTTGCTTGTTATCTTTTCACTCAGTGCAGCACTGTAATTGTTGTTGAAAGTTATAACGATCCTACAACCATTTCTGCCAGATTTGACAATTTTTTTTACCAATTTAATCATATTAACGTTTTGACGATTTTTGCCCGTAAAATCACGTTTTTTTATTTATGGAAGAAATGGCAATTCTTTCATGTTTCTGCATTTCTTTTCCGTGAACAAGCTAACAAACTCTCTTGTCTGCACACATACAATATCTTTTTTGGTTACGTTACGTGTCATTTTATTTTTTATGAATACGGGCAAAAGTTTTTTTATTACGTTTCGGTATAAGTGTATACTGGTATATATACCGGTATTAATATTTTGGTACCGGTATACCGATACCGATATAATTAAAATACCGGTATCGATACCGAAATGACAAAAAAATTTTTACCGGTACTGATACCGATACCGAAATTCGTTTCGGTTGCCAATCTTGGTTTTTTTTTTCTAAGCCAATTTCTATTTAAGATATCAAAAAAAAGAAACTTTTATTAAATAATTACGTATTGTAACAGTGAAATAAAATTAAACAATTTTTAATTAATTAAATTATTAATTAATTAAAAATGAAGATAGAAAAATGTCTAAACAATTAAAGTAAAATATTTATTCATTTAAAAGAAATGAAATTATTATAATTATGAAAGACAAGGGGGTTATGTTTTAGGATTTTAAAAACGGACAGCAGTAACATCAAATTACTAAACTCTATAATTTATAAATGTTTGTTAATAAAAAAAAATATTTAACTTAAACAAAGCATCTTGACATATAATCAAATAAAACAATATACTTTGGGGTATCAGAGAATCTGATGTCGGAATTGGATTTAAAATCGACAATAAAAAACACCGACTATTGTCATAAAATCTAATGTTATGCATTGATATATGTAGACTAGATTAAAAAAAAGTAGCATTGTATTTTACCAAACCAAAATAAATTTTTCTTGTCGTTTTCAAATCCACTAGAATTATATTTATGTGTATATACCTATACATCCTATATATTCTAAAGTTTCCTAATTTTTTAGGTTATATGTATGTATGTATGTGTACTTACAGTGTATTTTTTTAAACTATAAATTTTTTTAATCCGTGCACTTATAACAATTGCTGAATAATTTATATTTATCTGCCATATTATATATTTCACATATGTATATGCAGTACGTATGTGAATATATATGTATGTACGTGATAGCTGATCATAAAATCCATATTTTTTACAAAAATCTTTATACTTATGTACGTATGTACATATAGTAGTACGTATTCAGTAATATGTAAATGTTTTTTTTTATACATATGTAGGTATTTTAAATAAAATATTTTTATCAAAAAATAAAATATTTCTTTGTTTTGTTTAGACAAACTTTTTTACTGTTATAATACTTTGCACTTGAAGCTTAATAACACATGAAATTGTAATTTCTTTATCTTAAGCATAAATGCTGATACATACCTACATATAATTTAGAATTAAGAATTTATTTGGGGGAATTCCCATATTTAACACACGTACATTTAAACTGGGGGATCCACCATCTAATTCCATTCGAAAAGTTAAGCAATCGCAATTGGTACTCTGTTGTTACTTGAAAAGAAGGCAGAGATGTCTTTATAATTTAATGTACAAGAACTTGGCAGTACTTTTCTAATATTTCAACATAAAAATACACAAATCGTATCCTTTTGGATACATTCGCACCGTTGTCTATTTAATTTTTGGAATTGTAATAGGTATTTTATTTTTTTACTTTATTTTTAGAATTATGTACATAAATAAGAATGTGTAAGCTGAAAACAATTACAAAAGTAAACATTTTCTTCAAAAATTTTTGGAAAAAAATATTTTCCAAATTTCTATTCGCTTGGAAAACGCACAATTTTTTTAATCCCTACAATTCCAAAGTTTGTTTTCTCAAAACTTTAGTTTTTTTTTCATCTTTATTTAATGTTCGAAAAAAAAGTCAAATGTCAACAACCAGAAAATACATAAACGATTTTTATAAGCTTTTAACAACATTTGGTATTGCTAAGAACCATCCCTGAATAAATGCGGCAAGTGGTACGTCTTCTTAAGCTCAGCGTTTGCCCTGAACCACCATCTCTAAATTAAAGCAACAACGTCTTGTAAAGACACCAAAACAGGGCAATTGAAACCACATATTGTCGTGCGGGAGTTTATGTGCTCTATCCGCCATTTTATATATGTATCTCGAGTTAATGATGCCACTTTAGATTTTTGACACCAAAATTTTTAAAATTTGCTATCCGTTTTCGGCTATTTTTCTACGAAACTGGACGAGATTTACGAAAACGGATTGCAAACTTGAAAAATTTGGGGTCGAAAACCTAAAATGTCATCATTATCTCGAGAAATGTATTGGAGGATAGAGCACATAAACTCCCGTACGACGATATCTATATTAAAACAACCCTGACTAGGGTATTCAATTATTCGACTTTTTTCTTTGGTCGATTAATCGAGTGAGTAATTATTCGGGGTTTTTCTTGATCGATTAATCGAATAAAATTTCAAAATTGTTCGGTTAATCGTATTTTGTTTTATGTAAACTAACATACCAATTTTGTGTATTATTAAAACATTTTATTCAAAAAAACAAATAATAATCAAAAACATACATAGTAATGTGTAGTGTAGAAAATGTAATGAGATCGTATATTTTACTTTTGAAAATTATTGATAAACTAAACCATAAATAATTCATTAATTAATTTTAATATTTTAAATCATATATATAACGATTTAATATATAAAAGTAATAATTTACTACTTCGTATGCAATAAAAATATTAAATAAGTAATTAAAAATAATTCATATTATGCGTTAAAAATTGGTTAAAAAAAGTATGCACTTCTATTAAAGTAGTCTTTTAAAAAAAGGATGTAATTTATATGTTTAGCTTTCAACCGATTGTTTTCTTTAGTTTTAATAAAAATCGATTTTGAGAACACTCTCTTGCTGATTATAGATATTGGAGAAATAAAGAGAAGTGCATGGAAAAGAATATATAATTTTTCGGTTCTGTTTTTGGTTTTTTCTAAATATAAGAAATCACCCATTAAATCGTTGCGGCCTCTTTTAGGTTTTTTAAAATTTTGTACACTTTTAATTGCTTCATTGAATTGTGATAATAGATTATTTTAGTTTATTTCAATTAAATCTTCTGCAATCATATCACCATCTGACACATTTTGTTCCATATTTTCTAAAAACATTCTCAAAAACAATTTGTTTGCAAAATCTTTTATTTCAGATTTTGTGCAATATTTTAAAAAAGTGAAAATGTACCAGAATTTAGATATAAAATAAGTGTACTAAGTAGTTTCACAGGTCTTTCATTTATTCGAATCTTAAGCCTTTCTAATAAATAATTTGGAAAAGGATTGTTTGCATTTTCCATTGTATTAATAACAAATTGTATAATGCCTTCTAAATCTATCAATGTAGCAGAATCCTTGCCGAGCTCTGTAATAGCGACATCAAGTGGTTTAAGGGCTTTATTCAAATTTGATACAACTTTAATTTCCATATCTGTAAAAGTCGTCAAACTAAAATCAAATAGAGCATAATTTACGTATTTACAAATACGAAGAAAATTTTCAATCATGGTAGATAAAGACTACCATCGATGCTTTACATCATGTACAAGACGAATTTCTTTTTCTTTTCTTGCAGCATAATATATGTTTGTAATCTCTTCTGTTTTTCATTAGATTTATTAAATATTTTACAACACTTAGGAAGTTTATTAATACCATTTATTATTTCTATAAATAAAGTATTTTTTATATGGATTAATCGTAGGAAATTATTTGAGTTATTCGTTATTCGAAATTTGACTATTTTTAATTGTTCGAACAATTCTTTGAACAAAATTCTTCGATTAATCGATTAACGATTATTTATTTTATTATTTTATTTCTTTTTATTATATTTAATTTTCTTTTATATATTATTATGTATTTATTTTCTTCTATTACGTTTATTTTTTTGCCTTTTGAAATTAAACAGGGTTAACCAAACAGCATATGGTAATATTACAACCCTGTTTTTTCTTATTTATTTACATTTTATTTGCCTTTTGCAGCCAACTTTACTATTGAACGTCATCTGTGGATTTTCCAATTGCAAACCGTTGGCACCGCGTTATTTCGGAATGCTCCATATAAATTGTATAGGCATGAGAAATTGTGACAGCTAGAAAAGGCTTCCCGTTTTATTTAGTTTTTTATTCGTATGTTCTTTTTGCACATACAAATTTTGTTTAATTTTTTTATTAATATTTGAATTAATTTTATTAAAATGAAAACCAAAATTTTGTATTAGTCAAAAATTTTGTCACATATTGGAATAAAAATCTATTCCTGTCACTTTCATCAAGCCTTTACCACTTGAACTGAAAACGAATAAAAATATGTATATGAATGTGAAAGCAGAGCAACAAAAATGCTAAAATAATTCACTTTCGAGTAAGTCCGGATTCCAAATAATCAGTTTGTTCCAAAACTACATTTTAGATATTGTGACGGCAGGCTCCAACAAAGTTTTATTACCTATATTAAAACATTTTTTTTTTGAACAGCAGTAGAATAAAGCTCTGTTCAGACGGTTGGCAGATCTACCAATATTGTCAGAGCTGGCAAAATGCTGACAATAACCCTACAATGAAAAATTGTCAGCACTAAATAAATTGTGTGTTTACACGATTGTAATAAAATTGTTAGAAAACTTACAATTTAATTGTCAGACAATTTTCTGATAATAACTGTTTCTGACAACGTTGGCAGAAAAAAAAAATTGTCCGTTCACACGGTAGTCAGATTTGCTATGTAGTAAAAATGTTCAGCTCAATTAACGGAATAAACTTATTGTAAAATGTGTGTGAGAGAATTTGGAAATTGTGATATAAGTACATATTTTATGAATTAAATAAAAATATACATATAAATTATGGATGTTTTTTTTTCTGACAATGATGTCATTGTCAGATGTTAAATATTCTCGCATCTGACAATGATATTGCAATAACAAAGAAATGCGTTTACACGGTTGCCAGATGTCTAGCAATATTGTCAGTTTTTCCAATCTGACAATGCTCTAACAATGTTTTATCTAGCAATGTTGAAACAGAAAAATTGTCAGTTCACATGATTGTAAGAAATTTTCTGTACATTTTTCTAACAATATTGTCAGATCTGACAACCGTCTGTACATACCTTAAGACATGTTGGCACTTTTTGTTTGTTTAAAATATGTTTTTCATATGGAAAAATAAGTAGAAAGATAAGATAAATATTTGTATGCTTAAACAAATTCCGTCAAATTAAATTTTTATTTGAAGAAACAGGTGAAAACACTGTTTTCTAATTTATTGAACTTTTGTGCCTTAATTTTGGAGCAAATAATTTAATTTCTTTATCTTAAGCATATGTAAGTATAGATCATGTTTTTCATATGGCAAAATAAGTAGAAAGTAAAATATTCTTATGCTTAAATAAAATCCATCAAATAAAATTTTTATTTGAAGAAACAGGGGAAAACACTCTTTTCTATTTTTTTTTGCCTTAATTTTGAAGCAATCATATTTTAAGATTTTTCATAATTATTGTATTAAGAATAAATTTAAGTAATTACACATTTATTTCAATGGATTTTTTTTTAAATATTCACACACTAAATTTTTTTTAGTTAAGCACCACATGAGCAAAATAAAAATAATATTATGAATTAATATTTCCCAGCTCTGCTTCCATAAATTTGATAATCAGAGTAAACTATTTAAAACAATGCCTTATAGTTTGTTTGAATTAAAAAAAAAATCAAAACATTTCTAAAAATAGAATAAGCGAATGAGGGGAACAAAGAGGAAAAGGAAAAAAAAAAACAACTAACGTAATAGCTTTGAACAAATCAAGAAAGTATGACAAACATAAGAAAATTCTTTACAGGTGGCTCGTTGGTCTAGGGGTATGATTTCCGCTTAGGGTGCGGGAGGTCCCGGGTTCAAATCCCGGACGAGCCCAAGTGCGTAATATTTTTTTTCTAATTTTTTCCTGTCAAATTTATTAAAAAAAATATATATATTTTTAACAGGCAATTTTCTCATTTAAAAATTAAAATATTCGCCATATAATGGACTTGATAACAGTGACGACACAACGTGCCATGAAATGTTAATGAAAAATTGATTTAATTTTTGTTCGTTAAGTGCTGACTGACAACTAGCTGTTTGCCTGCCTGGTTATCAGCCTTTTTCTCTGACCTAAAAAAAAGCCACTAAATAATGGAGCAGCAGCTTTAAAAGTTGCTTAAATATATCAGTTGTTGTACGGCAATCACTTTGTATAGGTATGATGGAGTAATTAATTTTTGCAATATATCTCCTGCACTCACAATATACCGCTGCCGCTGTAGCAGAGTGATTTTTTTGGCGCCTCATAATGAAAATTACATTTTATATTGCATACAGATGATGATGAATCTCCCGCCTACCCACCAATTCATGGGTAGTCGTATGAATAGAAGTGCATAAATTCATATGAAGGCAACACAAATTCTGCTTATTATGCATAATTTAATAATAATCAGATATATTTTGGTTTTTTTTTTCTTTTATTTTATTTCAGTATTAAAACAAGTGTCACACACACATTCACAAATTGTAGTTTTGAGCACACGCCTGCTGCAACACAACTCAATTCTCTTGCCACCAGTCCAAAAAAAAAAAAACCAAATGACAACCTTTAAGTAAAACCCATTACCAGAGTATAAGTACTTATATACGAGTACACATGAGAGTAGTACCTCTTTGTTTTTTTGCCTCTATTTGGATATGGTCAGGCGTTGCAAGTATGCAGGGTAAAGAGGAGGTCCAGGAAGAGCAATTTGTTAAATTTTTATTCAGATGGTCGCCTTTTGTAAAACTATCTATATATGTATGTATGTAATAAGCTTACAATTGCTTTTGTTTTTTACTGTTGGTGGCACATAAAAGCCGTAATTGTTTTGAGTTTAAATAATGATTTTGGAATTTATTTTTAAACGATTGAAATTGACTTACCAAGTTGCCAAACAAATTTTAAAGTGAGTGAAAATGGGAATACATATGTATATGCTTCGGAGGTAAGGTAGTTTAAGGATAGCGTAATGTAACCATTTAATAATGTAATTAATATGATTAGTAGTATAATTAGTTGTTTATATAAAAACGTATCAGCTGTTTTGAAGATAATGTATTAGGGTGGGTCTGTATGTTTGTGTGAGAAAATATGACTCAAATGTATTGCAAAAATGGAACAAAAATTAAAACCGAGTTCAGGGTGAGAATTATAAAGATTTTAGTTTAAGGCATTTTAAAAACTACACCAATACCTTATCGTCGTTACAAAGATAATATATTATTAGTTTGGACTGATTTTGAGGCAAATTTTAATATCCCTTAGAATCTAAGAATTAGTCTCCGTGATCGGACTATGTTTCCTACTAAGACAAGAGCTCCGGGTTCAAACCCCAGCTCTTACATACTAAAATAAGAAATATTAAAAATTAGCAGTCTACTGGCAAACGTTCTAAGAGTATTCGATTGCCTTGAACAAGTTTCTCAAAGTTGGTTTCTCAAGTCGACTTTAAACTGTTGGTTTTGGTACTCATGGATAAAAATTAACAACACGGGTGCTTCGAGAACCATAACCCTGAAACAGGGTTGTAATGGCCAATTTTGTATGTATGTATGTAACAATCTGCTTAAATTTTAGTAAAACTTTTATTATTAACTAGTGTTTTATTAAAGATTTGTTAGTGACAAACTACTGCTACATCTTAGCTTAAAAATGTTGCAATTTCACTTTTACTCAATCTTGCCATGCAACATATGTACATGTCTTTAAACGAAGGCTTATTGTCGTGGTATGTTTCATAGACTTGCTAATGTTTTTAAAACTAAAAACAAAGAACAAATATTTAAAATCTTTCATTTTACATAAACCGGTGAAGGGTTTCTTTGAGGAATTTTTTTTTAAATTTTCCGTAAAAAATTTTAATATAAAAACTTGACACAACCTACGAGTAATATGAATTTATGCATATAAACAACAAATCTAAAAAAAGATATGCTTTATGAGTTTTCGTCCAAAAGTGGTATAAATTTCAACTTCTTAGGTAAATAAAATTTATATTTTTTTACCCCAAACACTATACAAAAAGATCAAAACATTAAGAGCCATCCCTAAAAGAAGCGTCAAGCATTTGTTTGACAAGTTTCGTGGACCGTATATCAAGGCTCTAAAAATCATTCTAATTGAGTAAGAAGTTAAGCTTGGTTACTGGTGTCAGAAGACACTAATTTTGAATCGAACACCTTTAATCACTCTTAGTAAAGGCCAATACGATTTGTCAAAAAAATCGTGTCTGTTAAAAAAATATAACAGTGTGGCATAAAAATGCATCTGTATGACAGATTTTTTTGCCAGGTCTGTCCAACTTCATAATCTTTTGAAAAAATTCATAAACATTTTTTTCTCCATGCGATCAGGGTTGCATTTTATAAGATTTGAGCAAAAAGCAACTTTGCATATGCTTTGCATCTTATTTTGTGTGATGGGGACTAATGTTGCCATTTTTATGCGACTTTTAACAGTGTGCCAGAAATCGATAAGATTTTCTTGTGAATGAATAATAGATAAATAAGAGATAAATTTATCAAAAAGTACGGGAACGCAAAAAAGCAAATATTTTACCCATTCACATAAAAATATGAAAAAAACACAACTTTATGTCACACACACATATATATATATATATATATATTGAACATGTACTTTCACAAAAAATAAACGACAATAATTCTAATTATACATGTTAAATAAGACAAAAACTTTTCTATATAAATATTAAATTAAATTATACTATAAGCCTTTCACTGCAGGTTTATAAATATTTTCTAATTCAACTTTTGAAATTTTTTTTAGTCTTCTGAACCTTTCATTTTTCTATTATTTTTGAAACAGCTGATTATTTGTTTACTTCCACAAACTAGCCCGAAGAAACAGTACGGGCTATTTCGTGCATGAAGAAGTAGAATGTTACTCTCTCAAAACTTCTCTCATTTACCCAAATTTTATGTACGGCAGCGCTTTTTTGTTAAATTGGGATGCCGCGGGCGCCCAATGTAGAATAAAGAAACCGACTTAGTGTATCATGAACCTTAAGCATATAAGTAACAATTTTACAGCTTCCCAGGACATCACACAAATTATTATTATTTTTTTTAATCAAATTTATTATTTCCTTTCACTTGGCAATTCTGTTTTTAAATGAAAATTTTTAAAATGTTTTTGCTCTCAAAATTTTTGACACACAAATAAACTCTGGCCATTACTTGTTAAGTCAATGTGTTGCAAAAACATAATTTTCAACTGAAATCACCTTTTGAAGCATTTATGCATCAGCGACCGACAGACAAACGGAAAATATAATGAAGGCTGAGTGGCCAACTTTAAATAACAAAGCAAACAGGCAGCTTGGCTGACTGGATGACCAACAACACAAGTAATGGTAGCCTATATAGGTTGGGAAAATATTATTACTGTTGTTGTTGTTGTTGTATTTAATATAATTTTGTCATTTAAGTTCTTTAACATGCATGTGGCAACGTAATCAATTTGGCGCCCAATAAAACATTCATAAGCCTTTAAAATGGACAAATGGATTCTTTTGTCTTACTTCTTGCAACCCTTATGCTAAACTCGTTGGCTGCTGTCAGTTTTAAAACTATTATTTTTGCTTTCTGGCTTTCTGTTCTCTTTTTTTTTACTGTGGAATTCTTCTTACAACACCTATAGGAGCATTTACACACATATTCATGTATTTGAAAGCAAATATTTTACAGTCCATAGTCCAGCCAGTAAGTCCTGGCTTAAAACTGAAAATCCATTATTATCGGTATGTGGTGGCGTACATGAGCACAGAGAATAATCGAATATTCAATTCAAAGTGTGCATTGTAATAGTAAAGGTATCACTAAACCCCTCCTACCCTATCACATGACACTTATCCCGTATATTCTCAGCTACAAATGCTGGTTGGTGCTGCCGATGAGTGCCTGTTGAAATATTCAAAATGGGAATAATGGTTTGTTAATGCCTTAAAGGTCTTTTGTTGTTTTTTTTTTGTAGTTAAACGCGTTGTAAATTACAAAATTTTCATACTCAATTTTAGAGGCATTTTAATGTTAATGCAACACAATTTTCTTTACCTCAGTTCTCTACTAACCATGAGCAGCAGCATACATTTTTTGTGGCCCCAAGTATCTTGAATTTTAGTTTCTCTACAAGTTAAACTTAAACTTTAAATTGCTTTTAAAGGTATTGGTAGTACACTTTTATGTTCATAAAAATAGTTGTCGCCCGGTCTTGTAATGGGGTTATAATTTGTGGCATTAACAAATGTGAACTTTTGACGCAGGTGATTAAGATCTTTCTGTAAATTTGGGTAACATTTTGCTTCCGCAGAATGTGTATGTAATGATAGTAATAAGTGAATAATGTATGAATTACTTTTATAGGTCACTGTTTGTAAATGCTTTTTTGTTAAAACTAAATTTTGGCATGACTTCTACTTTTCCGACGATTATTATTTGTATGCTTACAAAATACCATAAAATACCATTAATTACAAGCGATTTTAAATTTTTTAAAAAGATAACACAAAAGGCATACAATTGAGTTGATAGGTCTAAGGAATTTTCTTTGAAATGCCTCATAAGTTAATAAACGTTTTAAAGTGTTAACCGAGACTGTTAAGTGAAATACACAATAGACGGATAAGCATGACAGTAACATTTGTCACTAATTCTCATTTGATCGTAGGTCCAGCCTTTTGGAGAACGGGGTGAGAAGGCAGAATATGAATGACACACTCTTAAAGGACCTGCAAAGAATCTCCGAGTGGGGTCTCGCGAACAGGGTCGAATTTAATGCGCGCAAGACCCAATGTTGTTTTATAACGCATAGGCGTTGTGATGATTTAATCCTGCCATCTGTGACTATGGGTAATGTAAATATTGAGAAGGCTGACGCTCTTGATGTTCTGGGTATGAGAATTAATTGTGATGTCCGTTGGAATGATCACATATTTCGAGTGTCGAAAGCATTCAAGTGCCTCGGTTTTCTAAAACGGTGCAGGAAATACTTCACTCCATCTGACCTTCTCAATATTTACAAGACCATCATCCGACCTAGGATGGAATACAACTCCCATGTATGGACCGCTACTTCAAAATCAATTGTGGGGCTTCTCGACCGCGTACAGGAGAGGGCGAAGGTGTTTATCAGCGACGGTAGGGTATCCAACTCTACCGATTCGTTGGAGCATCGGCGCAATGTGGCGTGCGTTTCATTGTTCTATCGGTACTACCATGGGAGGTGCTCATATTCTTGTGGACTACACGTACCTCTCTCAGAGCGCACCCATTTGTGGTTGATTGTTCAGCGAAGAATTCGTTCTATAAGCCGCACCGCTTGTTTGTGGAACAATCTTCCGGCGAAGTTTTTCCTGCCAATTACGATATCAGTAGGTTTAAATCAAATGTCCACAAATACTACTCCCTCTTTCCCCCTTCCCACAACATATTTTCCTAGACCAGCACAATGTACTGCATGAGTAGGGGCCGTCCCCTGTGTGCCTGCCTTAAAAATAATAAAGAATAGACGGATAAGCAGTCAATACTTAAATAACTGATCATATTAATAAACTTTATTTTGTTTTTCGACTGAATTAAAAGTACAATCTACTTATATATGAAATCTCGAGATATTTTCTTCTCTTTCCATATCAAATGCTTGTAGTCTCCAGAACGATTTCGTACATCTACCGTCATTAGCGTCTTCTTACTTAAATGGGATGAAGTAAGTTCTCTAGAGAGATCAAATTGCTATCAGAATCCGGTGTTTTTTATATAAGCCCATGATATCATTTGAACTCTTTATGAAAGACAGTGTTTGAACGAGGAAAAAAGTTTTTTAAAAATCTGATCATAGAATAAAACTTGCTACCACGGTTTATCTGCAATTCACTGCCATATAGTTAGATATATATTTCTTGATAAGATGACCTCAATGGGTAAATGATAGATGATATTATCTTTTCACAATAGCCTTCCGGTTCCCTTAATCTCTTTATAGTATTAACTATTTCTTTATGTATCTATTTTCCTTTGACGAATACCGAATATACCTCTGGCATACTTTAATACCGTAATTATAAAAAATACCTATACGAAAATAATGCGGTGTGCTAAAACACCGCAATCGATTTAAGACAAGACGGGAAATGCCGTCGGATTTAAAGAAAAACTGAGGGACATTCCATAAAACAAATAATAACGACCAGTTTGAAAACACATGTTGTAATACACCAGCAGAAGTAAGACGGAAAATATCTTCAGTGTTCAGCCAATGCCCCATAAAAGTTCAAGTGAAAATTAACTGTCCGCCAATGAAGTTACTGTGCAACAATGTTTCTATATCCGGATTGTATCATAGCTTTGCTAAAATTAGCAGGTCTTTATAACAGTTGAGTCTTGTTCTTGCCACAACTTATTCTGTATTATCGCTACAGTTCTGACTGTGGCGTATACATATCCATATGTCAAAGAATTAAGCCGTCTTTGGACGTTTTAGTATGAATAAGTGTGTGACAGGGACAGGTAGAAAAAAAGGAAATTAATATGGTTGCAGTAAAACCACCACTATATGGTTTATTTCATTCAATTCATTTCAACTTAACTAGGATTTCTCTAGTATCTCCCTTTCTGTAGTATCGTCGCTTTAACCAGTTTTTAAATTTCGGCCGGTGCCAACCTCTACAGTTCTCTCTCCCTTTCTACTTTGCTTCAATGCTGCACCAGTGCTCTAATGACTCGATTGCCTCATCGTAGAATCTACTCAAACTTCTCGAAACGATTTTTTTTAAATATCCACTAAACCGACAGTACTGGGTCAAAAGTCTAGTTAAAAACCCCGGGTTCTCCCGAGAATCTTTTGCATAAATCAAATCTCATTCGATCATAAGACCTGTCTGCCCTGAGAAGAGTATCCGTCTCTTCTTTTCCTCTCTTCCCCCCATTATGCGTTTTTAAACTCCCCTTCTCATTTCCATTCCACAAAAGTTTCTAGCCCCATCAGTGGAATGGATGCTACCTTCCTGGCAAATTCGTCCGCCGATTCTGTTTCACCAGATAACCTCATAATAACATCGACTCAATGGCTTAGTATCCAAGTCTCTAGATTTCAGTTTGAGAGTGTTTCAGATTGCATAGTTAACTCCTTGCCCATTATACTTATCTCTGTCCAGATTGAATTAAAAGCATCTTTCAATGGCATAAATCCTCGCTTGACATATGCTAGCGGCCTCAATAGGGCTCGTCCCAGGTATAAATAGCCCCACTCCTATGCTGTCTTTAGTCTTCGAGCCATCCTTACCCAATCGGATAGTTCTTTCTTTCAAAGAGTATGCAGCCTCTAAATTACCCCAGTTTAAGCTTAAATTATTTTTCAAAGTTGTGCGGCCATATGCAAAAAAAAAAAATAAGAAAGAAAAGTCTTTATTTTTCATATACATTTTGAGTTAAAGTGTACTATAAGTTTTTCTTTTCCATATGGCAATAAAATTTCCCGATTCTATCTAATGCACTCTTAAAAAATGAGTTACTAAAGGCCGTGGTACACTATCCCATCGAGTCGTACGATTTGTCAAAAAAATCGTGTGTGTTAAAAAAGTATAACAGTGTGGCATAAAAATGCATCTGCTTGATAGATTTTTGAACAAGTCTGTCCGAGTTCATAATCTTGTGAAAAAATTTATAAAAATTTTTTTCTCCACGTGATCAGGATTGCATTTGATAAGATTTTACCAAAAAGCAACTCTGCATATGCTTTGCATTTTGTGTGGTGGTGTGGCACTAATGTTGCCATTTTGATGCGACTTTTAAAAGTGTGACACATGGTGGAATTACGTACAAGGTGGTGTTGCCAACCCAGCTGGGTTTTTTTTTGGTCATACCGCTCCTGTCAAAAGTTTTGTTTATATTTATGTTTTGTTTACATTTTGCTTTGTGTGTATTCGTGTTTTTGTTTTGGTGTAGAGAGATGTATGTTGTTAAAAATACACGCACACACTTCTGACATGTGCTTTTTTAATTCACCATACCTGCTTTTGACATTAAAGAGCTGAAAAAACAAAAACAAATTCCCTGTTGTTTTTGTACTATATTCACCTGCCACCACCTTGTAAGTAATTTCACCATGGTGTGACAGAAATCGATAAGATTTTCTTGTGAATGAATCGAACGACTGTGTATGTTAGTGTATCAATGTCTTAACCAATCGGCTGGCTGCACAATACACAATTTCATACCAATTACAACGCAACTACTTTCAAGTTACTGTTATTATCCGTAGCTGGGTTTGTTTATGGGTCTGTTCTTTCTACTATTTAGCTGGTACGTAGTTCACTGTTTTAGTTTCCATTCATTACAGTTAAATCGAGCATGACTAAAATCTATTATATATTCAATCCATAATTTTATATTTAATTCTTAAATAATATTTTGCGGATTCTGGGCTTTATTCTATTTAAGTTTTAATTTTTCGATAAGAATAAAACACGGGTTAGAGTGCACTTAAACATACACATATTGTTACAGTTATGGGTAAAATTTCATAACAAGACTCCTACCTAAACCCCATTATTTAACACCATAATTCGCATGTTATTTATATGAAAATATCAACAACAAAAATTTTACATTTTAATTAAAACAAAATATATATAAAAAAAAACTCATTTTTTATTTGATTTTCTTTTTCTATTTTCAGCCTTTTGTACGATATTTGAACGTAACAGCTCTATAGCAACTGGTAAGTTATTAAAAATATTTGTTTTAGTAGGTATTTTAAATAATTTTTTTTCCTTATAATTGTAATTTTACATCAAGAAACTGATTTTTGTTTTTTTTTAATATTTTAATTAACTGTTAAAACCATTAGTAGTTTGAAATTTTTATAAGCCCCTCTATAGCCTCCATAACCAATTTATTACAACCATATACTACTGCCTATTAAAATCACAACGTATTTCTCGCTCTACTCGATATTTAAAGAAAAACGTGCTTTTTCTTTTTTCTGAAAAAAGTGTGTGTGGAACATACCGCACAAGTCCCAGTTTTAATTTATGCATGTGTTTCGCTGTTAAGTGACATTTTTAACATGAACATGCAACAACAAGACTCAGTCACATACGAACAACCACCAAAAGAAATAAAAAACACATAAATCTACCATTTACTAACAATTTAATTTCGAAGAGTTACAAAATAATGCCAAAAACATAAAAAAAAATTTAAAACGAATAAAATGTTGTTAATGGTGGGGGAAAAAATTAATAAAAAAAAACAAAATTAACAAATAATGAATATGTACAATTGTGCATAAATGTATGAACACCTTGCATTAAATAACACGCATAATAGCCATTCATTATTTTCTTAAGCAAAAATAAAATAGTGGGGCGGGCAGTGGTTTAAAGTTATGCAAACTTTTAAATTAAAAAAAAAATTATTTTGCATTTTTCTATTAATATTTTAGGACGGAAGTTGTTTTAGAATATTAAACATTTCTCAATCAAAGAACATAGTGACCTGAAGGAATTGTACACAAGCCGAACTGAACCTGTTTTCGACCCCCTATCATCTACGGTAGTCTCAAAGGTTTCTTCATGTTCTGCACTTATTGACAATAAACAACTGTTTAACTCACACTGAACAAAATCACTCCTTCAAAAATCTGTAAAACAAAATATATTTTGAAAAATCTTTTAATTTTTTGTGTATTTTCTTTCAACACAAAGCGTTTGGTTAAGTTTACAAGTTTATAATGAAATTTTTTGCATATTTTTCAAATAAATTAATTAAGAAAATTTTTTAAATTAAAATTTATAAAGTCGACAATACAAAACACTAAACAAAGATTAAATAAATATTTTACTTCTACCCCCTCATATATCACTACTATTTACTCCGCATCCATTTTTACCACTTAAACACGTACGACTACAAAAAAGTGAATTAAATATTGCCGGAAGGGAAAAGAGGACATTGATACACAGAAACAACTGGATTAGTTCTCTTTCTGCTGTTTCCATTTATCAACCACCATAGTGGTTGAGCGCGTGCACAGAAACTCAAAGGACCGAGGTTCAAATCCCAGCGAAGGAGAAAAATAAAAAAATTAATTTGCGGTTTTTCCAAAATTATAATTAACAAAAAAATAAGAGGTTCCCCCCCACCTCCAAGAAGTCCATCTTCACGAAACCGCTTCCTGGCATTTCCAGCCTATTCCACCAAGAAAACGAATGATCAGGAGTACAGCGCCATCTTCTGGGAAGATAACAACTAACCTACCTAAAAAAGATGCTCACCACTCACATTCAACATCCACATGGGGCAATTGCTGTTGATCATGTGAAGGTGAAGGTATAACACTGGCCTTTTCGTGATCAAATTGACAGCAATTTGTCCCATTGACATAAGGCGCTTAACATCTATGTATATCTATGTATCTATGTATATCTATGTATTCAACATTCCAATACAATGCACTGCATTTAGTAGGGGTTTACTCCTGAGTATTGGTCTTAAATAAAAAAAAAAAAAAAAAAAAAAAAAACGAAAAAGGAGGGAACAGAATTTTATAAATATTTTTAAAAAATGGTTAAGCCGCATAAAGTAAAAAAAAGTGGGAACAAAATATGGTAAATTTAATAGTTGAAATTTTTATTAACGCTTCTCCTGCGAAAAGCTAGACCGTAACACAACAAACAATAGATCTACAGGTCGAAGTATATGAATGAATACTGAAACAAGGTTGCAATGGCCAATTATTTATGTCTGTATGTATTATTCTCCTCAGGTCCTTTTGCAGTATTGCCTGTTTTACAAGAGAACTTAAAATTTCGCTGTTCGATTTTAAAAGCCTAGATATTACATTACAAATCTT
This sequence comes from Metopia argyrocephala, assembly GCA_963576795.1. NCBI lineage: Eukaryota > Metazoa > Arthropoda > Insecta > Diptera > Sarcophagidae > Metopia > Metopia argyrocephala. The sequence continues at coordinate 70,218,385 of OY756208.1, forward strand.
AAATTAATAAAAATAAAGTCATACATTTTTATAAGAAAACTTACTTTTACATGAACCATCAATGAAAAGTTGCTATTCATCCGCATTATAATTGTGATTTAATGCCGAAAATAGTTTTGGAACATCCACGCAATACACGAGATCACTGTCATTGGAACTAGTCTTAAATCTTTCTTCAAGTAACCAAGTCCGGTCACTTTTTGCACCAGATGTTATAACGAAATCTTTTTCCACCAAATTCCACTGCTTTAATCGCGACCCGAGGACTTTAGATTGCCGCTTTGTTGTAATTCTAAGTTGTGTTTAGGCTAACAGTGATTTGTAATTTTAAAGAAAGTGCATAAAAAGAACACGGAAAAAAACAATATTTTTGAATGTCTAAAACTCTCATTACAAATTTTTTTTGTGTTTAGGATAACATTGATTTGTAATTTAATAAAAGGCAGGAATTTTGGTAAAAATTTTGTTTTCATGAAAAGTTAAATAACTCAGTCATTTTCTTATCTATGTATTTTTAAATAAACGTACTTTTTGTTCAATACACATTCTTACAGATAGCCAAAATAAATTTTAATGACGAAAAAACTAAATTGCCAGTGTAGGACAATATCAGAAATTTAATATTATTTAAAGTTTTATATTAAATCTGCTTTATATCCACTATTTAAAACGACCCAGTATAATAAAAATGTATGCATTTGTAGTATGTTCATCAGTGATACGAGTAGCATGTACGTGTAAGGAAGTGAAAATAAGTGTTGAATACTGTGCCAAGAAAGTAGGACAATAAGCGGAAGTATAAAAATAATGAGGTTAAATTATATATTTATTATCTGATGAAAGGAAAAGAGAATACACACTCGTACTAACTTTATTCCATTTTTGTGTGTTGCATTTTTCACTTTCTTTTTTTGTCATTTCACTTCTATTGTTTACACAAAAGGATGTACGATGAGTAGAGTAAAGTCCACAAACACAAAGAAAAAAAAAATTGCAATCAACCACTACTGTATTTTGTAAAAGTTTTTGGGATGAGGAAAAGGAAGTTCATAAATTTTCTTATTTCAATAGCTAGAAAAGTGCATAAAAAACATGTTCTCAGATTTAAGAATAGTGTGAATAAAGTGGAAGGATATGTGTAAAGAGTATTAACGCTGTAATCTAATTAAATTGTAATGTGTATGTATTTGTTAAGGAATTAATAATAAAAAGGAAAATTAAAAAAAGAGGAGAAATTAGTTCACTACATCTTACTTATATACATATATACTCGTAGTATGGTTGCTAAATTCGTTAATATTAGATTTTGAATTATATTTTCGCGACTGTTATGTAATGCTTTACAAGCTCGTCCGAGTCATTGTAACTTTAGTTAGAACATATGGCACAACTCAAAAAAGTAGTTACCCTATTATTTCTACATTATATAATCGCTTATGCAATATATTGCTGAATGAAAAATAATTTTTTATCTGATTTTTGATTAATATTTGTTTTATAAACTACTTAACTTTCTTGTATTTTTTTTTTTTAATTTACGAGATTTTTTGTTTAAAATTTTGAAAAAATATCAGTGAAATATTCACAGTCAGTGTTAAAAGGCATATAGCTACAGACAACTAATTAGAATATATGGTAATTTCACATAAAATTCTTTTAAAAGCCTTTATTTAAATTTATTTCTACTTTACTTTTAGCATTTTGAAAAGCATATTTCTGTTTTGGCTGGATTTAAACATGTATGCATGCATGTACTTTGACAACGTATTCTACTTTTGAATTAATTTCATATCCTTAACATCATACATGTCTACTCGCACATTCTAAATACATATGTCTATCCTACATACATATATACAGTATGTACATATGTGTGTATGTCAATATGTAAAAAAAAATTTTTTTACGAGTTTTATTACATCTTTTCAGTCGGTAAAGTTTTATTATTATTTTTGAGAATGATTTTGCTTTTAACACATATTTTTTATGTTTTTATATATTTTTAGTAGCATGTTGCACTTTATTTACACACATTTGTGCAACATTCTAAAATTTTTATTGCAGTTTTATATAGACAAAGTGTCTGGCCAGTGTGAGACGCAAGATTTTACGTGAATTAAAATTTGTTTACTTTTGAGGGATGAAAATAAAATAATGAATGAAGTAGTAAAGAGCAGAATCATAAAAGTCAACTTTATTTAGACTAAAGCTGACTAAAGAAACATTCAAAGAGATTGATTTTTCATTTGGTTATATGTATACTTTTGTGCATATGTACAGCCTATTGCACTTTAATGTTCGAGCACCCACATGGCCAGTCAAGATGAAGATCTTGGTATTTTTTTTAATTAGGGCTAACACTTAGGAGATGACCCCTACTCATGCAATACATACATAGTGGTCTAGGAAAACATGTTATGAAAAGGGGGAAAGAGGGAGTAGTGCTTGTGGACATTTGACTTAAACTTACCAGTATCGTAATTAACAGGTAAAACGTTCACGGGAAGATTGTTCCACAAACGAACGGGGCGGCTAAGGAACGATTTCTCTATAATGCATTCAGCTATTTACTGACAATCAACTACAAGAAAGAGGTACCTGTAGTCCGTAAGAATATGCGACCACTTGAAATCAGAGTAGGAAAATAAACAAAACGACACGTTTGATCTGATTTTGTTTTGTTCGTTACAATAAGTAAAATAAAAACAATACAAAAACAGTGGGAGCGATTGTCCCATTTAGTTTTGTATATTGTTTTTGTTTTGAGCACTACAAATGCACTAACTCAAATGTGCGTAGGTACAACAAAAATGAATGAGAAGAAAAGAAAAGAAGAAGCGAAAAAAGAGCAAATTATGCGAATGTGACGGAATAACAAAGCAAACACAAGAGCAAAACCCGAATTTTTTTTGTTTGCGCTCTTTCTCATTTAGAAAGTATTTGTTTTGGTTTTGCTCATGTACAATACGATTAAAAAAAATTTTAAAAGTTTATGGCTTTGTGGTAACGTTTGCGAATTGTTTTGTTTGTTTGCCCACTCTGCTTGGAATCAAGTCAAGCGACCGCCTCCCTAATACTTATATTACTCAGAATCACATATGGCAGGATTGTATCACCACTACAACGCCTATACATAATAAGACAACATTGGGTCTTGTTCGCATTAAATTCAACCCTGTTCACGAAACCGCACTCGGAGGTTTTTTGTAGATCATTTGTGAGCGTGTCATTGTCATTCATATTGACAGTTGACATATTTAAGGCCGTCTTTATATTTTACACTTGAATGAATTAATTCTTCTTTCGAAAAATTTTTTGTTTTTGAAATGTATTTTAAATTATTAACTCAGTGTCGCTAATTTTTGTAGGTACTCTCGCTCCGTGGAATTTTTCGAAACAAAATACAACCGGAAGTTTATTTTGTAATGCAATTGGAAACAAAAATTGTACTCTTTTATAAAATTAGTATGATTTTGTAGCATCTATTACCAGACATTACGATGATTTCGTATTCAAGAATGTTTTTTTTGTTTGTTTGTTTTTTATTTATAACTCGACTAGACGTGAAAACAACGTGGGAATTAACCCATTCTAGGGCACTAAGCCGTCTTTTCTAAATGAATATATTTAAAAGTGCAACACTTTTAAAGTTCTGTCTACTCTAAATGTGCAACATGTTTAAATTGGCTCTTAAATACGTTTTTTTTTTTGTTAGTTCTTACTACGTAATAGTATTTTAGAGTATACTTATACCAGTACATATGTATGGTGGTGTGCCCATATGTGAAATTAAGTGTAAATTCATATTTGATAGAGATTTGCATTTGCAATTTAAATTTCATGCAGTGCCAAAAATAGTAGTTAAACGTTTTTTGTTGTTAAATTTTGCTTTTTTTGGTTTCATACTCTTGAAAAAGTAAACAAAAAATCTTTGTTATATGGAAGAAATCTTTTTGTAAAATGCCGACCACCAACCACTGAGAAAAAAATCTTAATGCAAATGGTTTCATATGTCAAGGGTTGCATGTTGCTGTGCCTGTTTTCAATAAAAATAAACAAAAATTAAAAAAAAAATAAACAAAAATTTAGAAAAAAAAAATAAATGAAAAAGACAAAAACAAATAATTGTTTAATTTTATTTTGTTTTTTATTTTTGTTATTTGCATTATGCATCAGTATTTACTTTAAGAGTGATTCCTAAACTTTGGATTTAGTGGGTTTTATATGCCGACCAATAAACGAAAACGACTTTAAAACAACCGCTATGACAGTGCGGTAACCGACTTTTTTTGGTCTGAAATTGAAGATTGTAGACTGGACGATATGTGGTTTTAACAAGTTGTTACCACAAGCCACACAACACAATCAAGTTTGGCTTATTTGCATACAAATTTATAGGCCAGGTGATATCTCGCCTAGACGGCTGGAATTGACCACCGAGATCATGCTATACATATGACGATGTTATATTCTTTTGCTTTGTGGAACTGCTTAAAAGACCATGTCTACGTAGAAAAATCACTAATGGTTCACCATTGGAAAACCAAACCGCGCCAAATGTGTGGTAAATTATTCAAAAACTAGCTCAAAAGCAACGGCTACCAAAAGCAATTTTTTTACATAAATAAGAGTTTTTGAGCGATTTATATAATATTTTCTTTGCCCTTTTGATTAATTTTATTATTGCTTAAATTACACAGTGCTAGACCAAAAATATGCAGGGGTTCTGCCGTAGCAATTCTGCTTTGGATGCTTCACCAAAACTGAATTGCTATGCCAGAACCCCTGCATATTTTTTTCTTCACTTTTGTAGCATATTGTTATTTGAGCTTGATACCTCTTTACAATAGATATTTATTTTTCTTGTTTTTCATTATCCTTTTAATCAATAACATATTGAAATTTTTTTTGAAACCGAGAAATACATAACCCTGTGTTACGTTTCTAGTAAGTTTTTAGATCTTTGATTGAAGGGAAATTATTATTGATTCCAAAAGGTTTAAGATGAAAAATTATAAATATTTGTCTGTTCATATACATGAAATATTGGCATGAAAAAGAATTTGTCTAAAGAAGCTAAATATTTGATAATACTTAAACAGTGAAATTTATTCTCAGAGAGTTTAATTTATTTTATTTTGCTAGGAAGAACTTTTAGTGATTTTCTACAAAATAAACTAATAGAGGCAAATTACATATTTTAATATTCGAAACAACCTTAGTAAGGCCTGGAATTGTGTTCAAAATTTCGTACGAAAAGCTTTCAAATTACATATAAAAATATTTCATATAAAATACAGTAAAACACGTTTATAGCGAACACGGTTATAGCGAACTTTCCTAATAGCGAACATTTTTTTCTGTAGCCTTCATAGAATAGGGATTTTATTATTTATAAAGCGTGGGTGTTGGGTTATTTAGATTTTTATTCGATAAACGAATTACCAGAAGCGCTCTTTTGAAATTTTTGTATATAAAATAAATTATATATCATTATAAGCACTGCATAAAAGGTACAGGTATTAAAAAGAAGAGCTAAAAAACTAAAATACATGGAGATTTTGAGCTCAAAATAAAAGTTAAATCAGTTCTTATCAAAAGCAAAAAAAAAAATAACATTTTGTTGAACTGTGTTATTTGTTGTGTAAAATGGTGTTGCACGCATTTAGGGATATTTGTTGCATGTCAAATTTTTGAACGGAAAAATAAATGTGGCTAAACAAAATTGAACACAATACCAGTGGTGCGATTCAGTAACATATTTTTACGATAATCGCATTGTTTTCAACAGTAAACAACAGAATTGTCGATATTTCTATTCATTATCTTTTGTTTACGATGGCTGTTGTCGTAAACTAACGCCAAAAATTTTTATGCTCTTTATTCAGTTGGAAAATCGTAAATTTTTTATATTGAAATTTTGTAGAGAGATGTGCCTACGCTACTGAATCGCACCACAGGCTTAATACATATGTAACTGATGCGAAGGAAGTATCACAGAGCTTGGAATTATCCATTATACTATGTTCACACCTAACGTGTTTAACGTCTCAATCGTGTTTAAACCTTAAACACGTCGATTTTGAGATGTTTTACCATACATTGACGTGTTTTGTTAAACATCTCATATGAGATGTTTTAAATTTACAGCCTGTTTCTAGAACACGAATGGTTTTTGACATTCGTCTTTTTATATGTGAAACAACAACAAAAACACTGAAATTTGTTTGACATTCGTCAAACACCATTCGTGTTCTAGAAACAGGCTGTTAAACACTTCGTTAAACACGTAAATGGAAGGGTTGTATTTTATTTTGCGATGTGTTCAGTATGTAATTGATGAAACTGGCACGTTTTATGGTTATTAAACACATTACCGTAGTGTAAAATGGCGGCACATTTAGAAAAAACTAAAAAAAGCACCAACAATAATAACAATAGAATTAGTTGTTTTTTCACATTATTTATATTTTTTCGCATGACGCGTGGTTTTCTTTTATACACCCTTTGCTCACCCTTAAATAAATCATTAATATTGAGAATTCAATAAATGTATTCTTCAATTTTTCGTAGACATATTTTTAATTTTCTCAAACTTGTTTACAATTTTGTACAAGCACCAATATCAGCTGATAAAACTTCATTCTTAAACATCTCAAATATAATGTGAACGGTTATGTTTAGTTACTAAAACATTTTGCTTAAACGTGTTCAAAAACACAAGTGTGAACATAGTATTACACTCGTAATTAAGTTATTTAATACAATCTGATTACAAGCATATACATAATTCAGTATCTTGCTATGACGGTTTGACTTGACCATCAATCAGGTATTAGAAATCTAAACATTGACACTTTCTTAGGAATTGTGAAACTGAGTTAAAAGATTGGATATAAGTATTTGCAAAATATATATTTTTTTACAATTAATTTTAATATTTAAGACACTCTGGTTTCTGTTTATGAGTTCATTTGTTTATTGAAATTGTTTCTGTTTCTGTTTCTTTAACAAATAATTGAAAAGAAAAACTTGCTTAAATTTTAAAGTTTAAAAACTTTTGCCGTTTCATTGTTTGAATTCTATGCATGTGAGTTACAAAAAAAAAATCTTTTATTTTTGGCAATTTAAAGTCTTTGTGCCAAATATTTTGTCGTCTTCTAAACAATAACTTTAGTTTTTATTTAATTTTTTCGTTTTCTTTTTTATTTTTATTTTTAATTTAATAAAAACACTTGTTTGAGTATTAAAATTGTTTTGTTTAATGAACTCATTGTTTTCTAACACAATGCATATGCATTATTGCAGTGGCTTAAAAAAGTCTTCTAACAAAAATTAAAGTTAAATACATAAATAATGAAAGGTTGCATACTAAAACACAAAAAACTAACCGGACAATAGGAGGTACATCTTTTTTAAGGTTCCGATAAAAAGTTTTAATGATATGCAGGAGACCGAGTTCATCAGATATACTTTAATTAGATCAAAGTTAAATTTTTTTAAAGAATTTAGATTTTTGCAAGGTATTTCTTGATAATGAAGGGAGAAAATGATGTTCGTGAAGGAATAGTACACTAGCCAAACTGAACATGTTTTCGACTCCAGCTACGGTAGTCTCATCAGAATTCTTTGTGTTTTGTACACATACTGAAGAAATCAATGTGAGAAATCGCATACTGAAATTATTACTGTATGTACATACACTTGTATGAGTTAGTCGAAGTAAAGTCACACAACAGTTTCTATCATATTCTCCTTTTCTTACCATCATTGCAGTTTTTGTAATTGTCATCTTATTTGAATGAAACAGAAATACAATTTTTTTGTTTTTGCCGTTCTATTCTATTTTATGGACTTTAGTCGACATCGACGACATGCACAACTGTAGCCGTGGTGGTAAGAGGGACATCATTTTCTCCTTTGATTATCAAAAAATTCATTTGAAAAATGTAAATTCTTTAAAAAAGATTTAACTTTGATCTAATCAAAGCGTATCTGGCGAAACAAAAAGAAAATTGTTAATACTTTGTTGAAAACTTTGCCATTGATAACTGTTTCTTATTGTATATTCTGATCATTGATATTCTGGCCAAGTTTCTGTACAAAGATGGATCAGTGTTAGCCTATTCGTCGTTTAACGCTTTAACGAGTTCATTTTAATTCAAAATCGTGTATTTTTTAGCTCAATTTCTAAATGTGCTCAGAAATATTTAATTATTGCATATTAATGTCCGAGGACTGTGGTGGAGTTTCTTGTGCAGGTGGATTATTAAACAACAGCCACAGACGTATAGCATGCTCCTTATGTTTTGGATTGTTGTCTTCATAGAACCGGAATGTGTCTTTTGTACCAAATTTCTCAATGCCTGACACCAATAGTTGTTTTAATTAGGAACAAATTATGCAAAGTTTCCCACCTCCAGAAGACGATATGCAACCCAAACTAGTAACCCAGCGGGAAAAAATTGATTACCATATTTTATAATCAGTTAAATAGTTTACTTTAGAATTAATTATTTTTAGAATCGAGAAGGTAATTTCATGTAGCACACAAATAAATATTGATTACCTTGTGTATTCCCAAATCTTCAGAAGAAGGAATTCATTGTTCTACATTTTATTAAAAAAATTCGTTATTTCTTAAAATTATTAATAAAAAATAACTTTATGCATTACAAATAATGAATTCTAATACGCGGGGACATTGAAAACATTTATTACTTTTGTAGGACATGATTTGTGTATAGGGTAATGTTTTCCGGAATCAGTAGATTATATATTACCTTCTCGATTCTCATTGATTACCATTTTCCGCTGGAAATGAACTGCCTCCATGCTTGACAGTAGCTTCAATTTTTTTTTAAATTGACAAATTAATTTGAATTGTAAACTCATTTATCCTCCTTTCTCTCTATCCGCATGCGTTGTGGCTAAAGGCAAGATTGGCAGCGTTTATTAGAAATGGTTTGTTAGTAAAGCAAATTATTTTCACAACTTAACACGAAAATTTTTAATTTTTTATTATATTTTAAAGAGTAAAAAAACCTAAAAAGCTTCATAGATTAAAGGGTCCTCCAAAAATCTTTGAATATATTTTTTGTAACAGAAAATGTTAGAAAACTGTAACAAATTCTTTTTTAATAAAATGAATAAAATTTTTAAATATTCAAAGTATGTATTATCACGACAACAACAATAAAATTCATAAAATTTACAATAAAAATAAGTTTTTGTTTTTTTTTTCAAAACAAACAAACGAAAAAAAAGTCTGTTAAGTTGCTGCATATTTTAATGTTGTACCATGTCAACGAGATGTCCTTGTGTAAGATTTCATTGTTAATGTTGCCATAGCCAGTGCATGTTTTCTACTGTCAAATGTAACAACATCAAACTGAAAAATTGTCATGCTGTGTAACAACCAGCAATAAAATTTTTAAAATTTTATAAAAAGCAAAAAAAAAAAAAAAATTGGCAACCATTTATGTAGAATTTAAATTGACAAAAAAAAAACTAACTGGTTAAAAATAGTAGAAAAACAAAAATAAAATTTTTGTTTGCTCGTATTTTAAATAATAAATTATGTTTTTCTTGTTGTTTACAAAACATTTCAGCAAAAATTGCTTTTGTAATGACTCAATTGCTGACACCAAGCCAGACACACCATCCATATGGTCAGGGAAAACTGAAGTTAGAAAAAACCTTAAAATCAAATGAAGGGTGGAAAAAGGCAAAGCTAACTTCAGCAACACTGCAACAAAGGCTTATTGTCTCGTTTCTAAATAGAAAAAAAATGTTGCCACTACGACTACTGTTGCCTTCAACTGCTAGCATTGAGATATTATTTTCAAACACCCAGACCAATTCTTAAACTATTAATGCCAATTATTTCAAATCAAGGTCCTCCAGTGGTACAGTACTCGTATTTCTTTTCTCTTAATAATTTTTAATTTTGTTGTTCAAATAATAAAACCGAAACACAGCAAAAAATAAAACATAAAAAAATGTTTGTTATTGCTGTCGATTTTATTACTGTTATTGGGTAAAAATATGTTATTGCTGGCTGGCAATATAAAAAAGTTTGTTTTCAAACAACAATGGCTTCAAGAAAACAATTTTGCATAAAATCAACATTTTTGGTATTTTTTTTTCTTTTTTGTTACTCCAACGGCTTCTTGAGTGCAATTCAAATTCAATGCAAAGTAAAAATTCCTCTTAACTACACCCTTGCACTGTACAAGTAATGCCTGTAGTGGCAAAAACAATATTAGCAATTGCAGCAGCAGCAGCAGCAACTTTTGACAATGTTTGTTATAAAACAACGAACGTAGAAAGAAAAAAAAAAACTTATCAAAAGTTTCAATTTGAATAAATTAATGCTTAGACCAAATAAAGTGTTTTTTTTTCAATCTTTTAGTAGCAATAAAATAAATAAACAATTTGCACAATGGGTTTCTTGGGGAGTACGTGTATAGTGGTTAGAGCGCTCCCACAAAAACTCCATCGACTCAGGTTCAAATCCCAGCAAAGGTGAAAAATTAAAAAGTAAGTTTGCCGTTTTTTCAAAAGTAAAATTTAAAAATAAGAGGGGAGACCTCCCTCCAAGACGACCATCTACAAAGAAACCGCTCCACTCTATTTCACCTTAACTAATGTCAACAAAAAAAGAATGATCAGGAGAAAAGCGCCACTTATTGGGAAGGAGCAGATTACAGTTAAACCTACTTAGCGAAGCAATCAACATGCAACGATGAGGCAATTGCTGTTGATCACATAAGGGTGAAGGTTTAACACTGGCCTTTGAATGATCAATTAACAGCAATTTGTCTCATTCCTAAGGCGCTTAATAGTAATATACATATGTATGTACTGACCTTTTCAAAAATTCACTACAATTTAGTAGGGGTTTACTCCTGAGTATGGGTATAAAATAAAAAAATATGGGCTTCTTGCGAGAAATGCTAACAGAAAATTGTTTTTTTTTTACTTTTATGCAGGTATGACAAAAAACTTTTTTATAATTTGTAAAACACCTTCAGAATTTTAAATTGCATGAAGAAACCGGTTGTTTTTAACACTTAATAGGTAACGAGTAGTATAACAATCGAATTTAATTTCTTCAGCCAACTTATAAAGAGGAAACTAACACCTTCCCAATGGTGTATATACGATAATAATAAATTTCATAATGTTTGTTCCCATATTTGACATACCACACCCACTGTGCAGTTTGGTTGGAAACTTTAGCTGCTTAAAAACAGTGTTAGAAAATGAAATAGATTTTAATTAATTCGTGAATTTTGCTTTTTTTTCACTTTGATTTTCTTTCTTTTTGTTGCAATTTTTTCAAATTATTTTCATTTTCAAAGTCCCTGCACAATGACATTCAATTCAGTTACATGTTTAGCAACATAAAGTTGGTGGCATTTATTTAATAATTGCATTTTAATGTTGTTTAAATAATAATTTATTAAAACACCAACAGAGACAACTCCAACAGAATTTTAAATAAACCCCTTTGAAGAGAATCAAATTTAATGAAATAGAAATTAGAAAAATACTACAACAACTAAAACTCGTGTTGTCTATACAACCAGTATCACATGGTGATGAAAATTAATTTTCAAACGAATGTTCGACTGTAAGACAATTAATAATAAGTAAATAATAATTTTAAAAAGTAAAAAGACCAAATGTGGGGTTTTCTGGAATTTTTTTCTACTCAAGAAAAATTGTGAAAAACAAATACAAAAAATTAAAATTTGTAATTTTAAATGGCCTGTAAATCCGACTGGAATCCCAGTAAGACTGATGATTTTTTTAATTAATTTTGCAAAAATCAGTCTACATTTTTATTAAAATTTAGCTTTGATCTGATTAAAACATTTCTGAGGAAACAAATTTTTAATGTGAAACTATTTTATTCAAAGGATCAGTACAGTCAAGCCACACAGAAAATTATATTTCTGCTAAAAATTTACAAAAAGTCTGCAAAACCAATTGTATTCTATCTAAAATCATTGGTAAGCACTTCGAAATTAAGTAATCACATATTATTGTAAAGGATGTCGCAAAATTAACGCAAATTTGTACTTTATCACCATTTTTGTATATAATTATTGGCAATACTGAAAAAGGAACACATTGACAGTTGACGGTTTAGGGTCAATAAAAAATGGGGCGATATGCGATACATTAACGGGGCTTGATTATTGAGAAATATTTGAAAAATAATGCGGTCGAAATAGTGTTTAAATCTCCTTAACTGTGAAAAGATTAATTGGAGTCCGTCTTCAAGAAACCGCTCCCTGACATTCCAGACTATTCCACTAACAGAACAAATGATCAGGAGTAACCCAGCAGAAAATAGTGCTTACCAAAGGGAGAAATTGTAAACAATCACTTACTCGTGCGCATCAATAATGCATGATTTTTATATGAAATGAGGTATTCGTCGAAAGAAAATATTTTTTTCATATTTCTTTTATCAAGATGTCAGCACTGGGGTTCGAACCGTGAGCTATCGTCTTATTAAGTCAACACACTAATCACTAGACCACGGCGACAACAAATGGATTATTAGTTACCAATAAGTAGATGCTGATCTTTCGTCAAAATTATCAAATATTACTATGAAGTAAAGACGTGAAGTCTATGGCTTTGTTAAACGACAAAATGGCGGTGTTTGGGGTTCAAGAACTAACGTGTGACTGGTGGTCCATTTTGTGCCAAGACAAGGCAGTTCTCTCCGACTAAACTTAATGCTAATAATGTGGCCAATGGTTTCAACCAAACAGTGCCACATTCATAATATTCGTATAATTACTGCATGAAATACGTCCTGGTTAGTATATGTTCTGATTGGCTCCTCTAAATCGGGTGATTTAACATCGTTAATTAGTTTTTTATGCAGTTATTTGACATCAAAGTTCTATGTCAACAATCTCATAACCAAGCATGCATTACAAGAGGAAACTAAACGCTGCATCAACAAAATACAGCCACAATGAAGCCCGCTATTTTGTTCAATATTTTTGAAAATAGTTTGCGTATGTCGGTTGCGGTTCCGACTTTTTTACTTTTTGAATATCGAATAAACCGCTTTTTTTCATTGAATACCAGGTTTTTTTAAATGTCCTTTTGTATGAATATATATTCTTTTCAATTAATCTGGCAACTTTAAAGACACAATTGTCTCAAGAAAAAATTTATTTTACATATACACTATTTTCCTTTTGAGCATATGGGTTACAGATAATTTTTGTGTCTCCTCATTACTACCAGATTTTAGTTACAAAAACCTATACGGTAAAGTAGGGTATCAGATAGCCGAACTTAGTTTCATGAGATTTTCTGTTCTGTTGTTTTGTTTATTATTTTTATTCCTCTTGATATAAAAACCTTTTCATCCGTAGCATAATTTTGCTTTTACAAATCCACTTAGAAGTCATAGAAATGACATTCGGTCTATTAGGTAAGTTTTAATAACGTTGATATTTGAGGCTCCTTTCATAGAAATTCTTCTTTCATGTTTCAACGCTTCATTTAATTTTTCTTTTTTATATCATTTTCCACATCATTTCCTTATCAAAATTCACTTTTACATGTGAAGTAATTCATATCATTGCAAGACTATTTCATGTACTTTCCTAAGCACTATGCAAAAAAAGTAAATCCTGGATTTAAAGGTTATCAAAAGAAACAAATCAAATGCCAGCAATAGAAATGGAAAAAAGGACTTTTAATCCTCTACCACATACGAGTAAAACATGAAGGATTTCCTATAAAAAGAGGAGTTTCATAAGAGGAGTTTGGCAAAGAATAAAAGTGAAAGTAAAAAACTAATTGTGTGAAGAAAAAGAGTACCAGAGCAATTTAAATTCAAAAAGAAAGAAGTAATTGTGGCAAGTTAAACTTTTCTGCCACATTTTCCGTTAACATTATTTAATAGAATGCATTTGAGTTTTTTCTTCCTCATGTTTGCTTTGAGTTGCACCCTGAAAAGAACTCTTTGGCTGGCTTCTCTTTTCTCCCTAAAGTTTTCATAGTTCTTTATTTTATTTTATATTTTTGTTACTTTTTTCTGTTCTTTTTTGCAAAGAGTTCGTGTGTTGAGAACCAACCAAATAAGCCAGCGAATGAAAAACTTATTTAATTCAGTTGTTGGTTGTTTCCTTTTTATACGACGAGTTTTCTAACAAATTGATATATTGAAAGCATTAGCAGGAAGTAAGTAATTGCTTCTTCACTACTTGGCTGCCTTAAATGGTTGCAGTTGCTAAAAGTTGTTGCTGATGATGATGACTTGCTTACAGGCAATATTTACTTTTCATTCTTCAATTTTTTATTTTTATTTTTTTTTTTACTTTTTGTTTCTCCTTGCCACACTTACATTGTTGCATGTTCATATCTTAATCAAACTTAGCTGCTTGTGTGTATAAGTTGTGCAGTATTTATAGTTAAGTAAACAACCGACAACAAGAATAACAACATCACTAGAACAATAGCAACATATGGTGGCATCATTAAGGGAGCGAAACCATTTAAAACAAGAAAATAAACTATAGTGAGCCAATTACGAATATTTGGTGCCCTACAGAATATACATTAACTTATCGTAGCAAACTGAAAACCAATAAAAGAAATAAAAAAATTTCGTTTTTGTATTACCACACACTATTGACCAATCGTAATCTGCCACAACGCCCAATTAAGCCTTAAATTGATCATTTGATTAAGTAGTGCTAAGGTGATGTTTTTATAATATTTGCAAGACAGCAATGAATTCCCCAAGTAAGAAAAGAACAACTTTCAACCTAAATTGTCCATATAGTACCTTAAAGTACTTTGAACGTCTAAGTGCCGGAAATAGACAATTACGGAAAAAATGACCAATAAGTTATACCTCCAAAGTAATCGCGCAATATCTTCAGAGAGGCACAAAGGGCGGTTTCATCTTTTCAGTGACCCGTATACACCGCTTAAGCTAGTCGAAGATCTTCAGAAGATCGTTAATCGTTTTACACGCCATCCTACCGAGTCTAAAAGGTTTAGGAAATAGCGCAGTCTTCTGCTTTTTCATAGGAAACCCTTTCGTTCTAATGGCTGTTACAGTAGGATAATCTGTGAGCGAGTTTATTCCCCCTTTACTTTCCGCTATGTCCGTATCTCGAGGAAGCCATATAAATAAAACGATATAGGCTTTTAGGATCTGGACTATCAAAGTAAGCTCTAATTTTACCTGCAGTGCTCCGCTCCCTCATCGTCGTTACAGCCTGCAGAATTACAAATACTTTAGCCTGGAAAAACAGTACAAGTGTTAGGTAATCTAAAGCGGCATTTAAAAACTTTTAAATATTTAACTTCTTATGCTTCTGCTTTGCTGATTCTTCTTAAAAATCAAGCAGTCTCAGTTAAAGCAATAGCAAAAGCTGCGGCAAAACAAAAAGTGCAGAACTTCAACAATAGACTTGCCCGAAAGTTCTTTCTTTAACTAATTTTAACTTCAAGTTATTCCGAAGTTAGGAGCAATAAAAAATAACTGCAGCGCTTCTACAATGTATTGACTGACTTAGTTTTTTGGAATTTTCAGTTTAAAATTTGTTGGTTTGATTGTACTTGAACCGGAGGAGATGAAAATTGAAGAGAAAAATACTTAACCATTCAATGAAAGTGTGTTAAATGACTTAGTAAGGAATTTAAATCATTCGAAAGAGCAGTCCGAACTGTTGGCATCTTATCTGAACGGGAAATATATATCTACTTTCAGCAGAAAAGAAGATTACATTTTAACGCTCTTGTAAAAAAGATTTACGACCATATTTTTCTTCTGAAGATTGTACTGTAATGATGTCGAAGGCCTTATACTTATTTCGCGGCATTGCTTTTGATATTTAAGTATATTTAACACTGAATTTTAACACGAATTGACGTGGTGGTAATGGTAGAATCTTGTCATCTGTGACTATGGGTACTGTAAATATCGAGGAGGCGGACGCTCTTGCTATTCTGGGCATGAGAATTAATTGTGATGTTCGTTGGAATGATCACATATTTCGAGTGTCGAAAGAAGAATTCAAGTGCCTCAGTTTTTTAAAACGGTGCACGAAATATTTCACTCGACCCGACCTTCCCAATATTTACAAGACCTTCATCCGACCTAGGCTGAAATACAACTCTCATGTATGGGCCAGTGCCTCAAATTCTATTTTGGGGCTACTCGACCATGTACAGGAGAGGGCGAAGGTGCTTATCAGCGACGGTAGGGTATCCAACTCTATCGATACATTGAAGCAGCGGCGCAATGTGGCTTGCGTTTCTTTGTTCTATCGGTACTACTATGGGAGGTGCTCTGATGAAATAAAGGACTTGATTCCGTATATCGTATATTTTTGCGGACTACTCGAACTTCTCTCAGAACATATCCTTTTGTAGTTGATTATCCAGTGAATCGCGCAATGCATTATAGAGAGAATTCGTTCTTTAGTCGTACCGCTCTTTTATGTAACGGGCTTCCGGAGAATGTTTTTCCTGCCAGTTACGACATCGGTAATTTTAAATCAAATGTCCACAAGACTACTTCCTCTTTCCCCCCTCCCATAACATATTTTCCTAGACCAGCACAATATACTGCATGAGTAGGGGCCGTCCCTGAGTACTGGCCCAGCAGAACATTTTTCAAATTTGGAAGCAATAAATAAAATTGTAAGCAATACTAGAAGCATTGTATTGTTTATTCCTACCTTAAAGCTTCCAAAGATGCTATAGGATAAGGTATTATTTTTGATTTTGTGTAATATTTGCTTACTGGCTGCAATAAATTTGCGTTTCTATTGCATTTTAGCGGCTCATTTCATATAAAAATCATGCATTATTGATGCTCACGAGTAAGTGATTGTTTGCAATTTCTCCCTTACAAAATAACTTATTGGTAAGCACTAATTTCTGCTGGGGGCCTTAATGAAAAAAAAAGTTTGTTGAGTTTGAGTTATTAGAATGTAAGAAAATACACAAAGTCAGTCGAACAAAAAACATTCGAACAAGTCGAATGCTGGAGTTCTTCAACTGTTTGATTTTTAAAAAGCAAAAGTTAATCAATTTTGATCAATGGAAAACAAAAATGTTGCAGAAATTAAAAACCTTCCCGACTTTTACTACTTTGAGTGCAGTTTGTAATCACTCGGAGAAAGCACCAGCCCGGTTTAGGATTTCGTTCGTACATTTTCTATCATTAGCTGTGCCTAAACAAACTGAATATATGACAGCCAATTTGACAGATGTAGTTTTAATAATATGTGCCTTCTGTAAGATGATTTATTTTCCATGGTAGTAACTGTTAAATTCTCTTTGATGTAAAGCAGTTCCAAAACCGACTTAATTTAGACAATCACAGTAAAAAAGCACATCGATTATTTTTTATATTATGAGTTGCTAGAGAAGATCAGATTATAACGGAAACTCTTGCATTTCCTTAATATGACTTATTGCGGTATATGTCCGTTAAAGCAGAGAATACCCTTTTTAACACCGATTTTTACATTATCTTATACCGGTTTTCTTACAACATTAGCACCTTCAAGTTACTTTTGCCTTTGGAAATACTCAAGTTAAAAAAAAAATTCATGGAGAAATTCCCTAAACACCTTTTTAAATTGCGACTTACGGCAGTCGAACATGCACTATTTTATTTATTGTATGACTACTATAAGTCGCTCGTATGCTGCAATAACCAACAACTTTACAAGTGGTAGGGTACAACAAAAATAATTCATAAGAAATAAAATATAAAATGAAGCAACTTTAGCACTTCCTAAGTGGTTCATAATTGTGCGGGAGTAAAGCAAAATAAAGAATGAAACAAGCGTCTCTATTCGATATTTAAAGGATAATAGATTTTAAAAAATTTCCATTTTCCATTAACTGCTGGCTTTTCAATAAGTAAATAAAGGTTTTACAAATAGAAGAAGAAGAAGAAATTTTGCTAAAGTATTTAAAACTTGTATATGAGTTTTAATTGCCAAGAAATGTTTCTTCTTAAACTAAATTAACCAAAAAATAAATAAAAAATTATTTAAAATCTTACATTTAGAATGCAAAAAAATAGACAATTTCCCATATCGTTTATACAATGAAAATTTAAAATTTTCTCAAGAGAATTTTTATTTACCAGGAAATTGTTGATTTCTTTTTTATTACACGACTTTAGTTTTATTTTGTTTTTGTTTTTTACTCGTATTATTCGTTCATCATTTCATATTATTTTCTTCCTGATCCCTTAACACACTGCAAAATAACAGCACAACACAACTTAAGGTGCCATTTGTTCACAAAACAGGAAAGAATGCAACATGTTCAACATAAAGTTGCAACTGCAATGTTTAAGATAAACAGGAACAAAGTGTGTGTGAGTGTGTGTGTGTTGTCGTTGCATTTATGCATTAGGATTAACGAGGATATTGCATCACCTCAAGTCATAAGGAAGATGTAGAAAATAATGCAGTTTTTGTTGTTTCAGTTTTTTATGCAACGTTTTTCTTATTATTTCAGTTTTTGTTTATTTTGTTGCTCTTAAAACACAAATATTTGTGTTGATTCCTTTCACTTTAGTAGGTGACTCAGCTAAGAAGGTAACTGGCAGAAGCCAATCCATTATGGTAGGGAAACATATTTTAAACTTCAGTCTTAAAGAAAACAAAAAAAAATTATTTTGAAATAATTTTTGATTAAATTTTTAAATTTTATGCTTAAAAAAATTTAGCTAAAAAAAACTTCATGTTACAAGTGGCATAAAAATATGCACTCAGTGAAAATGTTGCCAAATTGATGCCACCCAAGTTGTTTTCAAAGACACAAATAGTCTGGTTTGTGTGCCATATTATGCTTCTTGTTTGCCTAACGAAGATGTTTTTGAAATGTTTCTTCTTTTTTCTTTTCTTTTGCCTTTTTTTTGATTGCAGCCACAAAGTGTGGCAGGCATCATTACATTTAATTTTCTTTAAAATCATGAATTTTGTCATATAATACACGTTGTCGTCTTCGGCATGAAATAAAAAAGTGCGAAAATGCGTTACAAATTACGAAATTTATTTAAATTTATGGTTAAGAAAAAAAAATACAGGGTAAATAGTGAAGACATTTTTATTTCTTATCGTAAAATATTTTTAAATCAATAATTATTTTTCTCTTACTTACAACTTTCTTACAACTTCCATTGTGCTTTATTTAAGAGACATACACTGCAGACTCATCACGTATATTCTATTACTATGATCAGTACTCAGTGGATAAACCTCTACTCATGCTGTGCATTGTACTGGAATTTGTGAAATGATAGAAGTTTTTTTTCATTAAGCGCCTTACGAGCGAGACATATTGCTGTCAATTGATCACTCAAAGGTAGTGTTTATACCAGTGATGTCCACTACTACATAAACACACTTGCGCTTGTGTATGAAGCAGGGAAAAGACTCTGCTTACTTCTACCAGAAATGGGAATGTTCGAATTACTTTCTGTTTATAACTTCATAAATATTTCTTCATAATTCTGAGTAAAGTGCGTAATCGATTGTCCGATAGACATGTGACCGATCTATTAAGAATAAAGGAGTACCGAGGTCACATAGATTTGGATGAAATAACGAATAATTATTTCAGTTAAATAAAAATGATACAAAAAATATGAACTATCCATCCCTGCACTATGTTGGAGAGAAGCTAAAATCTTAAAAGAGCAAGAGTAACAATATTTCTTTTTATTATGTACGTGTGTGACTTCGACGTAAGCAGAATTTATTTTCCTATCACGCGTTATAGGGAAAGAGAATTTTGGACATCACTGGTTTATACCTTCACCCTTGAATGACCAATAGCAATTGTCTCCTCTGTCATTGAATGTTTTCGTGGTGAAGCGCTTCGCTATGTATATCTACCCAGCAGAAATTAGTGCTTACCAGTAAGCTATTTTGTAAGGGAGAAATCGTCAGCAATCACTTACTTTTGCGCATCAATAATGCATGATTTTTATATGAAATGAGCCGCTAAAATGCAATAGAAACGCAAATTTATTGCAACCGATAAGCAAATAGTACGAAAAACCAAAAATATTACCTTATCCTGTAACATATTTGGAAGCTTTAATGTATAAAAAAGAATATAATGCTTCCATTATTGCTTAGAATTTTATTTATTGCTTCCAAATCTTAAAAAATTTCTTCTGGGTATATGGTGCTGTTATGTCTACTACTTTTCAGTAGATGGCTCTATTTCTATTGATCATTAATTTTTTAATTATTGGTGGAATAGAGTGGAATGTCAAGGCGGTTTCTTCTTGATATATTTCTTGGAGGTGAGATAGAACCTGGGCTGTTTGAGTTTTTGTGCAAGGGCTCTAACCACTATACCACGCACCCCCAAAATAATAAATAACCCAATACCTTTTGTTCAATTATAAAGGGAGTAGCCAGATTTGAAGTTCGGAAAAACAGCACATTTAGAACCTAAAAACAGTACAATTCAGAAAAAATCAGCACAGGCATACTCCACGGTCATCCAACTTATAATGGAGTAGCTATCTAGTAGACACGGACTTTTCCATAGAGGGTGTATCCATAGCTAACCATCCATAGTGTCCGAAAATCATGCAACGTGATAAACTGCTAATTTTTGAAATATATTGTCAACCTTCACTGCCTTTGAAGTTATGAGGACTATGGACAAACTACTTAGTTACAAAGCAAAACCATGTGTAATACTTATGTTCACTGGTAGCACCTATTCCGTTTTGTTAATTATTAAAAGACTTAAAACTGGCTGATATCAGATATTTACATAAAATAATTTTTAGAAAGCTCCTCTTTCAATATTAAAAGGATCATAGGGTCTTCGCTAATTATTTATTTTTCTTTTATAATTTTTTTTTCTTTGGAAATATTTTTAACAGATATAGGCAGGAAATGTACAATAACAAAAACTTATGGAAACTAAATTCATTATATTTTTGACACATTTTTTCTTAAAAGCGAATGATCAGGAGAAAAGCCCTACCTATGGGGAAGTAGCAGATAACGACTAAAAAAACCTATTTAGTGAAGGCACTCACCACATTCAAGGGTGAAGGTATAAATAACACTGGCCTTTGAATGATGAATTCACAGCAATTTGTCTCATTCCTAAGGCGCTTAATAATATAAGAAAAATAATATATATGTTCTGTTGTCATAATGTACTGTCTTTTCCACAAAAAAATTCCAATACAATGCACATCATTTAGTAGGGGTTTACCACTGAGTATTGGTCTCAATAAAAAAAACCTAACCACAGTACAAATTAACAACAATCTTTCCACTAGCATACTTATATATTTTAAACACAGATAATGCAGGGTTCACTTACAGAAAAAAAACTTAATTAAAAAAAGATCTACACACACATCTACACATCCTAAGATTTAAATTAATATATCGGATGGACCATCTATCGGTTTAAATTTGAACCAGCGGTTACTTCGAATCTAGCAATACTTATGTCGTTCTATTCGTTTATCTCCACTAAACGAAATGAATCGATTTACGTTTTACAACATTGAAATTTATTGGAAATTTATTTCCAAAACAAACACAATTGGTCGAAAATTGTACGAAAATGAAAAAACAAAATCATCTCTTTCGATGAAGGTCAATTTTATTTTTGAGGATACGTTAGTAAGCAAAATTGGTAGTTCACAAAACCCACAAGTGGTTTTACAGAAGCCAAGTTAGAATGACTCTTTGGTGCGGCTGTGAGTTGGAGGTATCATCTTTGAAAATTATCATGGCGAAATGAAGACACCTATCGCACAACCGGAACAGTGGTCATTCAGAATAAAAACATAAATTTGACAAAATTTCAAACCGTTTTTCTTTTATGGCATTTTTTAATATAAACTTTTAAATGACCCACCCTTTTCATTATATACACTCGTAATTGGACTAATAATCACGAAAAAGTTGCCATTGTCATATATACAGGGTGGGCCAACTTGAAAAATTACATCTTTTAGTTGGGGTCCATTATCCTGTTGGCACTTAATGGCTCTACTCAATACATTTTGCATTATCTTGCGCAATGTTTCTGACTGCCCTTGAGCAATTTCTGTGAGAATATTCTGCTTAGCTCCTGAATATTTTGTGGTTTGTTGACATAAACTCGTTTCTTCAAGAAACCCCACAAAAAAAAAAAGGATCTGGCCACGAAAAATCTGCATTTTTTGAAATTATTAAGTCATCGAAAAGTTCTCGCAGAATTGTCATTGTGGCTCTTACAGTATGAGCTGTAACTCCTCTTGCTGGAACCATATGTTATTCTGATTATTGAGAACTATCGGACGTTAAAAGTTTTCCAACATGCTCCGGTATACTACCCCAGAGACGGTTTCTGGCTCATTAAGTTCATTTTCGAAGAAATATGGACCAATAACTTTATCAACCATGATTCCACACCAAACAGTGCATCTGACAGGGTGTAAATGTCGCTGATGCTGATGATGTATAAAGTGTAGTCACTCTTACGGCAATAAAGAGTTCTATCAAAAATCAATTTTCTTATACTACTAATTTATGTAATTACCTATAAAAAAAAACTTCAATTTCGTTTAAATCTAAAATAAATGTGTATTTTTATTTTTGTATGGGGTACTAAAGCAGTGTGAAGAAATAAAAGAATATGCGCAGAAAGAAGTCTATAATAGACACCAAATTATAAGGTGGTGAAGGGTTTAACCAACTTTTAAAACATGTTTTTTTTAATTTATTATTCCTTATAAAAAGAACAATTTTTATGCTGTTAACTAAGACAAGCAGACTTGGATAAATAATCTTTTAAAACCAAAAAAATTAAAACAAGAAAAAGCGAAATATTTATTTTAGTAAAATGTTTAAAAAATAATAATGCAAATAAGAAGATATGTTCCCATGTTTTCTACAAGGAGAGTGATTTATAATCATTCTTATTTACAAAACAAGACATTAACCCAATGATGACAACTTTCTTCAAGACTCATTAAAAATAAGAATTAAAGATTCATACCGAAAAGAAAAATCACTTGTTCTTCTCAACCCCTCATTTGTTTATGTTTCTAAAAATACAAAAAATCATAAAAAAAATAATTTTCATCAAAATCATCATCGCCAACAGAAAATGAAAAGTCACAGTCGTCTTTAAAGTCTTCAAGAATATCATCATACTTGTACCAGAAATATAGGAAAAAATATGACAAAAAAAGTGAGCAAAAATAAATTAAAAATAAACAAATTAACAGACTGATGATAACTTTTGACAAGAAACATAAAATGAAAACCAAAATGAGAAGACAACAAACGAACAACATTCGATGGAAAATAATTTTCAGATTTTTACCAGCAACAGAAGCAAGAAACGTTTGACATGCAACACAGTGTGTGTGGTCGACTCGAAAAGGATATTATAAAGAGAATTGCAATTAAATGTTTGACCAGAAAATACAAATTAAATGAAATTTAATAAATTGAATAGGAATTTATAAGATAATAATGACACCCAGACATCAAAGTATTTTTTTTTCAGAAAATTTAAAATTAAAAAAAACTATTCAAATTGTGTGAGCAATTTAGTGCAAACCATTAAATAATTACTCAAAACAACTATTAAACTCTTCAGTTAACACTTTTTATTTAAATTTAAGACCCGCCCATAGTGCTCTTTAACATAAACAAGAAACAAAATAATTTTTTTTTATTTATTCTACACAAACCCAATGCAGATCAAAGCATTTATCGGAAACTGAAGTGAAGACTTTCATAAAGAGAGAGTTGCACACTATTCATTACAATCCTGGGTATTTCTTTGAAATTATTGTTAAGGAATATAAACATACAAAAAATAAGAAAAACAATTATAGTTTCTATGGACAAAAATCAAAATAAAAATTGTGTCTTTAATTTCGACGAAATTATTTTCGTTATTATTATGCTTTTTTCGTCAAATATTTGCCTAATATGACCTTAGTGAAACAGGATTTGGATTGAGCAAACTCTTAAGATACGTTCACATTTGCCAAATATATCATGAGAAAATCTTAACAAATATTTTAAAGAAACATTTATTTTTTATGGGTTGATTGCGTTTATTTGTTTTTGATTAATTCTTTCTGAATTAGAATCACTTATTGGAGCTTTATTTTGTGTATTTACTGTATAGTTATTATAACGGCCTTAAAAACCTAAAACTGATATTCTTTTACGAGAATTAATAACCCTTAAGGATTATGTATAAACAATAGCGGAACTGAATTGGTCTTCGAGCCCCGCCACGAATGTCCCATCAGAGTTTTCAGTGTTGTACAATATACAACATGAACGACCTAGTTCAATTGTATTACTCTTTCAATTGAACTAAGTGAGCTGCTCTTTTCAATCAGCTCTCTTAGTTCAGTATGTCTTTTTTCTTTCTTTCATTCTAGCACATGTTTCTTTTGGCTATATTTCAGTTATAAATCACTTTTCGGCATATCCCTTTCACGTTCACTGGTCAAATGCATATATACATACATACTTTAATGTTGGGATAGCATTTTTTGGATCCAACAATTGTAAAAAAAATCACTAAACGAGAAAGGAATAACTACTTAAATTTTTTTATTTTTATATTTATAAAATTAATGTAAATTAATAAATAAAAAATAATAAACCATAATAAATATTTATTTTAACAAAGTGTCTAAAAATATTAATTTATTTAATGGAAAAATTAAAGCAAATATTATTTTCTTATTTATTCAGCATATGGAATAATTTATTGTTGTTGAATATTTACAAAATTAATATTTTATTTAATTATTTAACCATAATGAGTTAAGAATTCAATTAAGCGTCCTCTTATTGTAGCATAATTCAATGAGGTGTTAATTAAGTGAAGATGGGTGTTAAAATAGGCACTCGTTCTACTAAACGGGACAATATTATTAGATGTTCCTTGTACCTGCTTGTAAAAGAAAAGGAGCAGTTGAACTAGAGATCAAATTAGTTCATTATTGCTCTTTGAACTAAATAGAGCGACCACTTAAATGAGCTATTAAGTACAAGACTAGGTGATAATTTGGTATGGTTCAATTATGTATGGCACAAAATATCGATCGGCTGCACACCTGCATCCGATGGTCCAAATTTTCGATGACGCTGTAACATAATTGGTATTCTATGCTTTTAATGTGCCGAATTAGCTCATCTTTTAGCTCTTAAATTATTGCTGACTTATCGACGTACACCTTTTCTTTCAAACCAGACCAAAGAAAGAAGTCCAACGGTATCATATCACATGATCTTGGCGGCCAATTGACATTGCCACCACGTGAGATAACACGGCCATTGAAATTGTCGCGCAAAAGAGCCTTCGTTACGTTAGCTGTGTAGCAAGTGGCACCATCCTATTGAAACCACATGTCGTCCACATCATAATGTTTATTAACGACGAGCGTGAAAGGTGCAATTGTTGGGCATGACGACGAGTTGAGGTGTACGGCTCTTCAGCCACA
Organism: Metopia argyrocephala; assembly: GCA_963576795.1. Taxonomy (NCBI): domain Eukaryota; kingdom Metazoa; phylum Arthropoda; class Insecta; order Diptera; family Sarcophagidae; genus Metopia; species Metopia argyrocephala. The sequence continues at coordinate 70,243,925 of OY756208.1, forward strand.
TTATCGCGACCAGCAGCAATATTTTCTTCTGTACGAGCTGTATGCAAATTTTTGCACGATTTTTCCGATTGTACTCACATTTGGACGATAGACCGAAAAAATGCACAATATTCATTTTGATTTGAATGCCCATTATCATAATAAGCCTGAATAACTTTAACGCTTTGCTCGACTGTGTATCTTTCAATGGTTCAAATTGTGTTAGTCTGAAATTATATAGTTCAGAAATGTCAAATTAGATGCAGAAAAACACTTTACAGTTAAATGTGGTTCACATTCAACATCGGCCCTAAAATTTAACCATTCGATACCCATTAATATATAAAACAATCATTCAACTAATTCCATCGAATTTACAAAAGCAGATGCCACGGTCGCTGTTTTGAAATTTAAATATTAATATTTCTCTACGTTTTTGCAATAAACCACCTCCTATTTAAAGTTACACATTTTTCTAACACTTTTGAAAAAAATATTTAAAAATTTTGCATTTTTAACGCCTCTACATACACACATACATACATGCATTCGCACCTTTTGCAGACATATTGATTAATTGAATAAAAAAATGATAACTTTCCTATTTAATATATCCAGTGTGGCATAAAATAAACAATTTAAAGCAAAAAATGCTAATTTTACTGGCCTTTAGCCAGCAACTGTTTTTTATTTAAAGGGAGTAAGTTGATGCTATTTTTTACATCCTAATCATTCAATGGAAAATTATTAAAACATTTTTTATTTAATTTTTTTTTATAATTTTTTTCACAATAAATCTCTAAATGTTTTTATGCAGTTCATTTAATTTTAATATATTCTATTTTCATAAAAAACAAACGCTGTTGTTAATATTGTTAGAACTATAATGTTATTGCTCTTGTTGCTGTTACTGTTGTAGTTGCAATTGTTGTGTGTCATAATGAATATCATAAACAATTTACATGTTCATTTATGCTGTCATTATTTACACCTACAATATGCAATTAAAACAAAAAAATTAAATTAAAATGGAAGAACAACTAAAACGTTTAAAAAATATAGAAAAAACAGCAAACGGTATAGTGAAGAGGAGAAATTGTAGGAGACGTGATTCTTAAAATATGTACAGTCAACTCGAGAACCAAAACGTGAAGACTCGAAAGGGTGAACGTCTCAGAAATTTTAACATTTTTTTATACAGACTACTTTAAAATGTGAACACTTTTTCTCAATATATATTTTTTTGTTTTCTTTAATCAATAAACTAAGTATTTGCTGAAAATACCAGTGTCACATTTGTTTGGTAAAAAATTATTTTTGATGATAAATAGAATGCCAAAAATTTTAACCCGGCATTACTAACCTTAAATCATGTCGCATGGTTACTAACCATGGGTCTTATCGACCCTGAATTGTATTATCCATTGAAATCGTCTCAACTTATAAATTGATACAACGTATACTTCTTTTGGTAGATTTTAGTCTTTTATTGTTTAATTTTAGTATACAATGGTGTAAATTAAAACAAAAATATTTAAATTAAAATTAAGTATGAATTCATTACAACATAGCTAAAAAAAGTGAAAAAAAAAGTTATCCAGCCGAATTTCGCATAAAATTAAGAGTTTTTAAGATATTGACGTCAAATAAAGTGCATTTAAATCCTGAAATATAATAGTAAAATGTTAGAAAGAAAAATTGGTACGGCTAAAGCAAACATTTTTCAGTTATGTACTGTAAATGTTACCTTTTATTCGGAATTTTTATCATCGAACATATCATCAAAAATGGATTTCTCTTGTGCAGAAGCAATGCAATTTGAGCACAGTGCTTCTGGCAAATATATTTTCCACATTTAGAGCACGTGGTTTTGGTTTTGCGTTTTAATTTATTACAATGAACATATATATTTTGTATAACGGTATAACTAACCTGGGTCTAATCGACCCATAATCTTTGTTACATTATTGGTAACTATGAGTCTAGTCGACCCATAATCTTTGTTACATTATTACTAACTATGGGTATAATCGACCCAGGCTGTTTTTTAAAATAATTTTATATGCATAATATCATGAATTTTCCTTATGTTTATTATTTATAAACGTTTAAATATAAACAAATTTAGATTACACATATATCTTGAGTTAAAATATCGTCATTTTTTTTTTAATTTAAAAAATTTGCGCGTCTGGGTCGATTCGAACCAGAGGTTAGTAATGGAGGGTTAAATTCGAAATCGTGAACAATCTTGAAAATGTGAACTGCCTTGATAAAAACTTGTTGACGTTATCGCGACTTCACTGTATGCTAAAATATATATTTGTTTAAATTACTATACAATATTACTATTATATTCTAATTACTATCCCAAACCCAGCGTGCTTCGCTACACCTGCTACTACCATTTGTCCATATTTTTCGACTGATGATTTTTAATGACTTTCTTAGTCAATTACAATCAATTACACCAAATTTAGAAATTGCAGCTTAAACACTTCTCAAGATATAAAGAAATTAATATTTAAGTTTTGCGGTAGGTACTGATGAGTCGGGAAGTCGTTCAGGCCAAGTTTAGAAATTTTAGTTTTAACCGTTCTCAAGATATACAAAAATCAGTATTTAGTTTGTATGGGAGGTACACGGCCACCTGTCCAACTCCGTCCGCTTTCTGGCTGATGATTTTCCTTGACCGTGAAGTCATTCAGACCCAATTCCAAAACTTTGACTTCAACAGTTCTCAAGATGTACAAATTTCAGTATTTAGTTTGTATGGGAGATACCACGCCCAGGTCCAATTTTGTAAAAAAAACATAGCCTATTGCACTTTCGGCAGATGAATCTATGTTCCAAATTTCAACAAAATTGATTTAGTAGTTTAGACGTGATTACCGACAAACAAACAAGCAAACAGACTTACAAAGACATTTTTTATATATCGTTGGTCTCAGGTAGAAAGGCCCTAACTCAAATAATTTAAAATTTACAGGAGGCGGTAAAAATACAACAGATACTGTAATTATTAATATATAACTTTTTATTAAATGCTGTACAATTGCTTGTAATAACGTTATTTTTAATAATATTGTAAACATTCTTTGTGAGGAGCGGAATATTTCTAAAATGCATTGGATTTACTGAAAAAAAGTAAGTTTTGAAAAAATGCGAGTTAGGGCCTTTCTACCTGAGGCCAACGATATGTATGTATAAGTATATGGATGTATATGGATTACGAGCTGATTGTAGTGCAACAGACCGGGGTCTTTGGTAGGACTCAAACCCACAACCGTCGCACTGCAGTTAACGACACTACCACTAGAATACTAGAGTGTAATCAATGCATCAAGAGTAGTTAAGAGGAGCAGTACTAAAACATTGAGTAGAAACGTAAAGTTTAAAGTTTAAACGATAAAAAGTTCTATCAAAACAGTTTTGATAGGCAGAGCTTAACAACAAGAATCAATTTATAACGAATCCCAGCAAAGGAGAAAAATTAAAATAAAAATTTTGTTTGCGGTTTTTCGAAATTTTAATTTAAAAAATAAGAGTTTACCCTCTAACAAGTCCATCCACAAGAAACCGCTCCCTAACATTCCACTCGATTCCATCATTGTCATTGGCATCAAAAAACTAATGATCAGGAGAAAAACGTCACCTACTGGGAAGTAGTAGATAAAAGCTACCCACTTAGCGAAGATCCTCACCACAATCAACATCCAACTACAGATGAGGCATTTGTTGTTTATCATTTAAGGGTGAAGGTATAACGTTGACCTTTAAGTGATCAATTCAATTGATAGCAACTTGTTCGTAATGCGCTTAATAAGAAAAAAAAACTATCCTTTCAAAAACTCCAATCCATTGAGTATTGGTCTCAATTAAAGTCCGCTTATTGGTGCTAATATGTACCTCTTACACACTATCTTCTCAGGACCTAAATTGTAGAGGTTTTCTTCTTATGAGAGGTGTCACGCCCACTCTTCTGATATTGGCAACTTTTTGGCCTAGCATTGACACAAAAACCCAAAGCTAGCCACAAAAACCATTTAAAATTTTTAGCTGCTACCATTCCCTAGAAACACCATATTTGAATTAAACTTTGTATGACAGGGCCACATCTGGATCTATTATTTTACCTGCAAAGTATGCGCTATAATACCGAAAGTATAGCCAAAAGCGTTTAAAGATTTTGGTTACTGTACTTTATTCAACAGGTGCCATGTCTACTACTTTGATAAAGCATTTTAAAGGATGCAACTAAAACTTAAAGTGGGTTCTCAAAAATCTTCATAACTTATGAACGAAAGCTTATGCAAAGACCACAGTTACATAAAAACCAAAGTTAACAATAAAGAAAATTCAATTTGTTTTGTGCGGTTTTGGAATTTGTAAAACTTTTTCAATAACATCTGCCGAATGAGATAAAGTCTCCTGAATTTTCCCCTACATTTTGTCGTTTATAATTTCCATATTGTTTTACAAACAAAAACATTTTTTTACTGGCCGACTAGTCGAGACACAAAACCTTTTTTTGTTGTTGTTGTACTTCTATACCATACAACTTAAAAATAACGTATACATTTTGTCTATTATTCACTCGCTTTTGGAATCAAAACAGACACAGTTTTGTTCACATGTGAAATCGAATACCAAAACAAAAAGCAAAAAAAAACTTAAATCTGTCCAAATAAAGGTTTCGTTTAAAACAGATTTAAAAAATTGCATTTATTTTTATTGCATTTCATTTAACAAAAACTGTTAAAAAAAGCCTTTTAAAAGGCCCGTTTTTATTGGCTTTACTAAGAAAAAAAACTTTAAAATTATTAGAGTATCAAATATCGTTTAAATTGTTGAAATAAATTTTTATATAAAAATGTTTCAAGTATTTGAAAATTATGTTTTCTTTCTATATTTTTTATTATTTTTATTATTTTTATTGTTAAATGGGAAAGAATAAATAATTGCCAAGTACTTGTATGAATAGGTTAATTGGCCCATTAATTGTTAGAACTTAAAAACATTTTACATTTTATATAAAATGTTTTATTTGTGAATGCATGAATGGAAATAAAAAAAGGTGGGTTAAGTATGTTTATTTGATATCCTACAACTCTGTTTCAACACAACTTGCTTCACTCAAACAAAATGAAGCTTTTTCAAAATATTGCAGTGATTTTAAAAAGAGTTTTTACTTAGTTTAACTGCCTACAAGATTTACTGAAGAGTTTTGCAAACATTTAAGAAAAAATAGATTGCCTAACTTTAGTTCGAAAGAAACAAATTTTCTCTCACAAATCGTATGGAAGCCAATCTGATGTACAAGTTTCTGTAAAAAAATTCTCTTTGATCATACTCGTAGAAAGCCTACATACATATCGTATGTGTTCTTTAAATTTATTTTAAACTAATTGCCCCTAAAATTCAATTAATTTTCGCAAGAAACAAATTGTGCCCATCACTTTAACATCTTGCGCCTAATAATAAAAGAGCCAGCAGCACTTAGCACATGCTCACGTACAATATTTTCCGTTTATTGTGTGAGCTTTTGATACTGTCTACCACTACGGTTTGTAGAAAGCTCTTATATAGTAAGTCCAATTTGCGATAGTGAGCTATATTCGATCCTGGGGGGCTACTTTGTATTTCGATTCAAATCGAAAATTTTACGAATTTGTAAAAACTTATGAGTTTTCGAAAAATGTTTATATTCATTTATTATTAATTTTTCGAATGGGAAATTTTTTTTTTGGGGGGATGGATGGGATACTTCGGACAAGGTAAAGTCTCTGATCGAGGTCAACCTGGCGGCCGCCAGAACGATCCTTGTTACCGTTGTATTGAAGTCGACATACAGCCTCCACGTGGCCCTCCTGGATAACATTCTAGCACCCGCTAGCTTGTTAACTAATGTATGCGGCGATTGTTCAATCCCCTGGACTTTAAATTAGGGTTGTGCGTAGGGCTTGAAACCCACCACGTAAAAACAAAAATTCAATGAAAACTAAGACAATAGCCTCTAAACGGACCCCCTTCTATTTCTGTTGACGAACTTGGCAAATGTTTTAAGGACTATGATTTAAGGATATGCACCTGGAACGTGAGAACCCTTTATAGGGAAGGTGCCTCTATCCAACTGGCGGATGCTCTAACGAAATGTAGAGCTGACATCACCGCCATCCAGGAAATGCGATGGATAGTTCAAGGTTGTACAAGGCAAGCAACATGTGACATCTACTATAGCTGCCATGAGAAGAAACACGAATTTGGTTGCGGATTCTTAGTTAGCAAGAGACTTCGCCACCATGTCTCGGAGTTCACCCCTGTGAACGAAAGAATTGCTACGATCCGCATAAAGGCAAAATTTTATAACATCAGCCTTATTTGTGTTCACGCCCCGACGGAAGAAAAGTATGATGTGGTCAAGGATGCCTTTTACGCAAAGCTCGAGGAAGTGTACAATGGGTGTCCGGCACATGACGCCAAAATTGTCCTCGGTGATTTCAATGCGAAAGTTGGACGTGAAAGTATCTTTGGCCCCACTGTCGGACAGTTCAGTCTCCATAATTCCGCCTCACCGAACGGCTTGAGACTGATCGATTTCGCCGCGGCGCGAAACGTGGTAGTTTGTAACACCAGATTGCAGCATCTCGATATCCATAAGGCCACCTGGCTCTCTCCTGATCGATCTACCAACAACCAGATCGATCACATTGTGATTGATGGAAGGCATGTTTCCAGTATTATAGACGTGCGAACATTTAGAGGTCCAAACATTGACTCGGACCATCATCTTGTCGCAGCCAAGATGCGATTACGCATATGCGCATCGAATACGGCACGCTCTAGTGTTCGGGGAAAGCTGGACATCAGAAAGCTGCGATCACAGGTGACAGCTAGGTCATTTCCCGATCGTCTTTCTAGTAAGCTCCAAGGCTTCCCATCCTCTCTCGAAAGTATTGGTGGACAGTGGTCTCACATCTCTGACTCACTACGCACCACTGCTGAAGCAGTTCTTGGTTTCGAGCGTCCTCCCCGGCGAAACCAATGGTATGATGAAGAGTGCCGTGAGGCAACTGCAGCAAAGAACGCTGCCTATAGGAGAACGTTGCAGTCCACCACTACAAGAGCAACGGTGGAGGTGTACAGAGAGAAGAGGAGGGAAGAAAGGCGCCTGTTTAGAAGAAAGAAAAGGGAGCAAGAAAGGTGTGATCGTGAGGAAATCGAGATGTGCAGGAGTAGGAATGATGCTCAAAATTTTTACAAAAAGATAAGGCGTCTTTCTAATGGTTTTAATCGCGGAGCAACCTCCTGCAGAGACGAACACGGAAATCTGGTTAAAGATGCACAAGGGACACTGAGATTATGGAGACAGCACTTCTCTAATCTACTGCAGGGCGATGACAACACAATTTCCGCCCCTAGAGATGCTGTGCCGGATCCAATCAATGACGACGACATTGAAATCCCGTCACCCAGCTATGAAGAGGTCAAGGTTGCCATACGGCGACTGAAAGGTAACAAAGCGGCTGGACCTGACGGTCTGCCCGCTGAGCTCTTTAAATATGGAGGCGATGAGCTGGTTAGGAGCATTCACCAGCTCATTTGCAGAATATGGCTGGAGGAAAGTATGCCCGAAGATTGGAATCTCAGTGCCTTCTGCCTCATCCTAAAAAAGGGAGACCCCACTATATGCACCAACTACAGGGGTATAAGCCTTCTCCCTATCGCATATAAGGTTCTTACGAGAGTACTGTGTGAACGACTGAAGCCATTCGCCATCTCACTGATTGGACCTTATCAGTGCGGCTTCAGACCTGGTAAGTCCACAATTGACCAGATATTCACACTGCGCCAAATCCTGGAGAAGACCCATGAAAGTCAAGTCGACACTCACCACCTTTTTGTCGACTATAAGGCGGCGTTCGATAGCCCGATAAGGGATCGCGTATATGCCGCAATGTCTGAGCTCGGTATTCCTGCAAAGCTTGTAAAACTATGCAGAATGACGTTGAGCAACTCCTGCAGCTCCGTCAAGGTAGGAAAAGACCTCTCCGAACCTTTTAATACCGTGCGAGGTTTCAGACAGGGCGATCCCTTATCTTGCGACCTCTTCAATTTCGTCATGGAGAGTGTTTTGCGAAAGGCGGGTGTACATCGAAATGGCACTATGCGTATGCAGACGATATAGACATCATTGGGCATACCAAGCGAGATGTCACCGCAGCCTTTAATGCTATTGAACGAGAGTCTGCAAAAATGGGTCTGGCGGTAAATGAGAGCAAGACGAAGTACATGTTGTCGACGAGTAGGGATGTTGATCGCATCGGCTCCCAGGTTACAGCCGGCAACTATACATTCGATGTGGTCAATGAGTTCATCTACCTTGGCACCGCCATTACCAGCAAGAATGATGTCAGTCTGGAGATCAAACGAAGAATCACACTGGCCAACAGGTGCTACTACGGTCTCAGTAGGCAGTTTAGTAATAGAGACCTCTCTCGTGCAACGAAATTAACACTCTATAAGTCGCTTATTCCTCCGGTGCTTCTCTATGGTGCGGAAGCATGGACGCTGTCTTGTGCCGATGCAGCAGTCTTGGGAGTGTTCGAGAGAAAAGTTCTTCGTAAGATCTTTGGTCCTCTAAGGCATGGCGATGAGTTTCGCATTAGAACCAACCATAATCTGTATGAGCTCCTCGGCGATGTGGGAGTTGTTCAGGGCATTAACATCTAGCGGCTACGCTGGCTCGGCCATATTGTTCGGATGGATGAATCTGCTTCAGCGAGAAAAGTTTTCGATGCGAAGGTCACTGGACATCGGCGTAGAGGACGACCGTGTTTACGTTGGCAGGACCAAGTTGATGAAGCCCTGTCATCAATTGGTGTGAACAACTGGAGAAGGCGCGCGCTTAGCAGACACGCCTGGAGACTAGTGTTAAGGCAGGCCGAAACCCGTTAACGGGTTGTTATGGTCATCTAAGTAAGTAAGTAAGAAATTTTTTTGGAGAGCACATTCGATTTGAATCGAAATACAAAGTAACCCCCTGCTTTAGAGGCAAAACATAAGCAGACACCTTCTGGCAATCGGTGAGACAACAATAAATTTCTTGAAAACATCGACTACACTGGTGACCTCTGTGACTTAAAAGGTCTGCTGGGAAATTCTTATATATAATGGAAAGGCCGGTCTCATGCGCATGGGCACAACATAAATATATAAATCCATTTACTGGAACTGGACAGGTTATTGAATTCGTTGATGAACTTTTGATACTGTGGTGGTATGCTATTACCTCTGTGACATGACAATTCTCTGAGAACTTTAAGCGCAAATGTTGTTTTTTATTCTATTATTATTGGATTTTAGCTACAAGCTTAAAGCTTCTTACCAATAAGTCCATTTGGCACTCAAATTTTTGTGTGACGGAACAACTTGTTTTAGTCGTGTTCGGGGCAGAATTGACAAATGAGAGAGCGAAACATGAGTATTTGCCTACATATTAACATCCCAGCATTAAATTTTTAAGATTTGGAAGCAATAATGGAAGCATTATATTGTTTTTTATACATTAAAGCTTCCAAATATGCTACAGGATAAGGTATTATTTTTGATTTTTTGTACTATTTGCTTATTTGTTGCAATAAGTTTGCATTTCTATTGCATTTTAGCGGCTCATTTCATATAAAATCATGCATTATTGATACGGACGAGTAAGTGATTGTTTACAATTTCTTTCTTACAAAATAACAGTAATTACTGTTAAGCACTATTTTTTGCTATTTACACCGAAGCCTTTTCCTAGTAAACACCTCTATGACGAGAGCTTCCACTTGAAAGATTATTAGAATTAAACCGAATAGCATGGGTTCACGTGTTTGGCTATATTTAACTTCCAATACTCTCTTGATATAAAAAGCAAATAGGACGACACTATTTATAAAAAACCTTTTGAATACAATTTGCTGTCAAATTAAGAAGCTTTTTTTAGATTGGTAATATATTATAAGTATATGTTGAACTATAGAAACCATATGTCTTGCAAATAAAACCAAATATTTTACAATACCAACGCTTATGTCAGTGTAGGGTGTACACACTTAATCATTATCCACTCCACACAAATCTCATTTCAGCATGCCATTTGAAATTAATGAAAACTTGTAAAAATTAATACAAAATGTCATGTCAGATATTTTATGATCCAGTTTTTCTGTTTTTTTTTATCCCTTTAATGATTATATCAGTCCTCTCTTATTTTTCTCGTTTTTATTTAACCGCCAACTTGTGTCCAAATATTAATTTAACAAACATTTTGTAAATTTGTTCACTTAATTTAAATAATACAAAAAAAAAAAAAAAAAATAAATCTCAATACAAGTATCAGTTCAATATTGTTGTTGCCTTTTTTTTTGTTTCAGTCACTTTTTGTAACAACTCCTCCAACAACATGTTGTCGACTTTGAAAATGTCACTATGAAATCGTGTTTTTTTTTTAATTTTTCATTTTATTTCCATTATCTTGTCTGTTACAAAAATACACCAAAAACGAATTCAGTGAAAACCAAAAAAGTACGTTAAAATTTTTTGGCTTTTTATGATAATATTCAATTCAGTTTATGGAGTAACGACAGATATTTTTTCTGATTTTTTTTTTCTTCTGTTTATGTTGTACTACCCATTGTGGAACCATGTTACCGCCACTACATTATCGCCGTCAATATTTGAAATTTAAATGCAGTTTTTTTTATTTCTCGATTTTTAAAAACAAATTGCAAAAAACTTTGTAAAAAGACCAGTTGGCTTAAGTAGTTTTTGCTTTGGCTGGTTATATATTGTGCTGATTTAAGTTTTTTGTTTGGCTTTTTTAATTTTTAACAAAAAAATATTTAATTTTCTTGTTGCCCAAAAGGTCAAAATAGATTTAAAATTAAGTGGCTTTATATACATACTTATATGAGACGAACAAAAATTTGTTTTTAATAAATTATAAAATTGTAAAATTCTTATTATTATTTTTATGAGCCATAAAGAATTCAAAATTATCAACATGCGATCTTCACCAACACTTTTTAACACTTTTATAATTGTGAAGAACTGAGGTTCAAATATAAGAGAAATTTATGAGTTTTATGGTTTTCGGATAAAAAAAAATTTATTTCCATTTTCACAATCTATTGAAAGCTCCACTCAACAAAATATTGTATTATATTTTCAAGCCACCAGGTGGTCACCAGATGGTATTTCTTCGAAAAGACTACAATGTACGATATCTCTCCTCACGTCATGACTGACTGTAATTTTCTGTATGTGCGTCTTTCTCTCTATCTACTATGTTTCGAAGAGGTGGAAGAGAGCGTACTTCGTGTTTATTTCTAATGTGGCGAAACGCAGCCATGATAAGAGTGGACATATTGATTCGCTACGCAAACAGGTGTGGTCTTTGTATGCCGCAAAACTAAGACATGGAGAACTCTTTTTTTTCCACGGGGAAGTAAGAGCTTCATTCTATACTAAAAATGATCAACCATTCACAGTACTGTCATTGTTCGATAGACAGTTCTGCTCTATTCTAATCAACCTAGACAATCATACATATGTACATACATACATAACATACATAACTGGTCTTTACAACCCTGTGTCAGGATTACGGCCTAGCTTCTCGCAGCACTCATGTTGTGTGTATAAATTTTTATCCATGAGTACCGGGACCTACAGTTTAATGTCGACTGCGAACGACAGACTTGAGAAGCTTGTGCATGGCAATTAATTGCTCTCAGAGCTTTTGCCAGAAGACTGCTGAGAGGTAGTCGCCGAAACAAAATTTTTTTTAAGAAGTCAGAGATGGGTGTCGAACCCAGGGCTCATGTTTTAGTAAGCCAACACACTAACCACTAGACCACGGCGACTACAATAGACAATCAACTATATTAAACCGGTTAACTATAATCGTCCACAGCCGTAATCCGGCTGAAGTGTACCCCATAGGCGGAAAACCGTGTTTAAGCAACAAAATTTCCGCTTTCTGAATATGAAGTCAAACAAATACTGAAAAAGCTCACAACTCTAGTTGTAGTCAAGGGCTTCCGGTTGCACATAATGCGCAACTACTCAAGACAAAGCCTGGCACTCAGACTCATCCAAAAGGCTTAATCTATTGAGGAGATATCTCAGTATTGTCCCGATAGAAAATCGACTATTCTACAAATACTCGTCCATTGTAGTTTACTAAACCAGTCTTCATACAAGACACACAAAGAGAAATCCCCAGGTATTAAGCCCAGAATCACACACACACACAATCATGCGAGCCAATTAACATCAATCAATCTCGAAACTTCGCTTTCTGGAAATTTCTATTGTTGAAGAGCTCGATTGGCCAATATGGTGTGGCTTATAGTTTCATCTTGTTGGAATTTCATGTTTTTCAGATTATCGAAAGAATTTTACGTAACCGATCCACTCTCTTAGAATTTATTCTCTGTGTTTAAAATCTTTTGCTGTGTGAGTCGTATTTGTCGGCCATAATCGACCTTAAATGGTTATTCATTTAGTACTTCCGCTTTGAGTACAACAAATAAGACATTTCGGTTGTAAGGTTACCTATTTTCATGGCAAAATTTAAATATTTTAAAGCATTCGTCAATTGTTAAACGATCGATATTCCGAAATAGCGATCCTCCAACAAACAAAAAAAGTTTTATTTTCTATTTATTTGTATTGATTTACATATACACTCCGGTTCACTTATTTAAAGGCACAAAATATCCCATATTCAGGAGCCGGTATCTTTTGCAATTTTTAACCGATTCCAGAATTTTAAAATAGAAATGGAAGCTACACATCTTGAGATATAAACAAAATCATGACAATGGTGGTTTCTTACCTAAGGAACCTTTTGTTTGAGGAATTTATAAAAAATCTAAAAATGTGGTATTTTTTTTTTTTTTTTGGTTCACTTGAATAAAGGCACTTTAACTAACTTTAATGAAAAACAGCTTTTCTTGTTTTTTAAGTTATAATTACTTTATTTATTTTATTAAAGAACTATTAGTAATGGGTACAACCCCCTTTGTTTTTAATACATAACTTCAAATATACGGGTTTTCATTGACAGATAAAGAGAATTGATGTAATCCAACAAAATTTCTTTCCCAGCATCCTTAATGGCCTGAATTAGTGACTGCTTGTCATCAAATTGTCTACCTCCTTCATAGACCTTACGAGATAACCAACCCCACACATTTTCGATAATGTTTAGATCTGGCGAATAGGGTGGCCAGTCAAGAATATTGACATTTTGGCTTGCAATATACTCCTTTACTACTCTGGCGTTGTGTATAGGGGCATTATCCTGTTGCAATATCCAAGGTATTGGACGAAATAGTTCATTGAACTTCGGAAAAGCCGACTCCATTAACGTTCTATAGGTTGCACCAGTCATTTTTGCACTTTGAAATTCAAGATCGATGGTGCCAAAGTACGTAATAGCACCCCATGCCATAACGCCGGCCTCTCGGCTGTGATGTCGGTTCAAAAATCGGTTTTCTTTACGCAGATCATGGAAATAATGGTTGTAGCCATCAGGTCCATCCAAATTAAACTTCTTTTCATCCGTAAATACGACGGTTTTCCAGTCATTTACATGGCCTCTTTGCTGCACATCCCATACCATGTAGTCTTTTGCGAATTGAAGACGCTTTTCCTTACGAGGACCATTAAGTGGCGGCTTTTTTTGTAATTTCTGGTATTTAAGATACTCACAGCTCTTAATAACTCTGCGTACTGATCACTTGCACGCTTGAACTCCAGCTTGAGCCCTTATTTTTGACAAGGTTAAGGCAGAATTAGAAGCAATTCTGATGATTTTTCTTTTCTCAAAAGTAGATAAAGACAACGAAACCCGTCCTTTTAAATTTTTTCCATACCCCTCGGGGTCCTTGATGTAATTGTCGACAACTGTTGGGCTCCGTCCAATTCTTTTAGCTATTGCGCGGTTAGAATATCCTTCAGAACGGTAAACATCGATTTTAGCCCTTTCCGATAGATTTAAAATTTTTTGTTTTGCCATTTTGACTCGTAAATCGACTTAGATGTAATAAATTGCAATAAACAAACGCCCCCAACAAAAAATCACCGCTTACTTTAAAAATAATACAAAAAAAAAAAAAAAATAAAGTGCCTTTATTCAAGTGAACCAAAAAAAATACCACATTTTTAGATTTTTTATAAATTCCTCAAACAAAAGGTTCCTTAGGTAAGAAACCACCATTGCCATGATTTTATTTATATCTCAAGATGTCTAGCTTCCATTTCTATTTTAAAATTCTGGAATCGGTTAAAAATTGCAAAAGATACCGGCTGCTGAATATGGGATTTTTTGTGCTTTTAAATAAGTGAACCGGAGTGTATCGTAAGAAGTTTCTTTGGTTAGATTTGTTTGAGGAAAAAAATTCTTTCGGTATCATGTCTATATCAAGGCATAGAATTAAACTTTCAGCCTTCTTTGCGCTCTCTTATAGTAAGTTCTAATGATGATGAATTTTCTTTTACCAAATCTGAGAAGCTACAAGCCAATGCATTTAAAACGATATTAAAATTATTACTCCATCATTAAATGTTTCAATTAAACATGTTCTTAATTTTCTTTTTAATCCCTTTTTTTGTAGAAAATTCCAATATTTATTTAAATTGCATAGACACTTAATATTTATAATTTATGACATTTGAGCTGGCTGGGCTCAGACCAATCAATTAGTTTTTAATCATTTCGAAAAGCAAAAAAAAAAAAAAAACAACAGAAATTGGCTTTTATTTTCCACAACGTCAACAATAAAATAAAAAACAAAAAACAAACAAAAATCCGGCATTAAAATATCAACAAAATTATAAATGTAAAGTGTCTCTCTGCCTTTTCGCATACATTCATATGTATGTGCGACTACTATTCGTATACTGCAGCAGATGGACTTACGCTCGGTTTGTCTGTCTGTCGATTTGTACAATTCCAATAATTTTTATTGTTCCTTTTTTTTATTGTTTTAAACAATTGTTTTATTTCGATTTCAAAACGATTATATTTGTAAATGGTCTGTGCTTAATAGGGTACCATTGAAATTTCAATTGCTTTTACCATGAAGCCATTTTAAATGTCTGGCACCTTAATGTGCAAAGTCGTTTGGCCAATGGAGTTGGATTGGTTATACTCTCGTACATATATACACACACTTGCCACAATTAATTGAATTTAAAACTTTGTCAATTTAAATATTCATAAGAATTTTATGAATTGAGAAAGGGAAGAGTTTATAAAAAAAGACAGTAAAGAAATCATAATCTTGTTAGTTGTGAAAGTTTGAAAAATTTTCTTTTACACTGTACAGATAAGAATCATTTCATTGAAGTATGTATATAGAAAGCATGCCTTTGATTTCTCCTTATTTTATGGAGAATTTCAATAAACTTATAAGTATAGATAACGATGTTGTTTGTTGAACGTAAATGAAACTGATTTTTATCGTGTTATTACCAATCTTTCTTTTTCATAATAAACTAGCAATTCTTATTTAAATTTCGTTTCTTATGGTATTGGATTATGGCATAAAATACTTTAAAAAAAAAACAGAAATTTTTTGCATAAAATAATTCTTAAAATAAGACCAGAAATATCCTTCGAGTTGACAAATAATGCTAGAGAATATTAAAAAAAAAATAAAAATTTTTATTAAACAAATAACAGATGTTTTAAAACTACTTTATTATGGGAATGACTATAATCATGATGATTGTTATGTGTTTTAAGGCAGACATTTGAATAATTGAAATTGATAGAATAAAAAACTTTTTACATTTAAACAAGTGAGAGGTCATAGACGGTCATTAAATATTGTATTATCCCATTAGTGGTTTCAAACCACTGGTGTGGCAAGCTGTTAAATTAAAGCATGATACCTTTTTTCTGCTTATATACTTAGGTGAAAGTTGGTACATGCGTTTGCATAAGATACCTACGAGATCTATATAATAAAAGCGATATTTGGTTCACTTCAGATGTGCCAGCGATTTTTCTTATCCTCAATGCAGTTAAGCGATTCGGTTTTAAATCCTCCTCAATCGTAGCAAAACACCATCTTTTCATGGGACTTTTCAATTCTTGGAATAAGAAACTTTAGCAGAGTGCCAAATGTGGTGAATATGGTGGCTGAGGACTGACTATGATAATCTTTTCACCCTAAACATTTGGAGCAAGCAATGACGAGTGAGCAGGTGTATTATCCTAATGCAAGTGCTTCAAATTGTTTTCCCGCAAATTCTGACGTTTTTTCGTATTGCTTCCTACGACCATAAAATCAGAATTCATGATGCACTGTACTATGGTAATCAAAGAAAACACGGAGCAAACCCTTGACATTTGAACGAACTTTACATACTTTTTTTGCTCTTGGCTCTGCTTGGAGTGGATTGGACTTTGGTTTCGGTGTCATTTTTTTCTTTTATTGAGGCCAGCACTCAGAGAATGACCCCTACTTATGCAGTACATTGTGCTGGTCTTGGAAAATATGAGGAGAAGAGTGAAAAAGGAAATTGGAGGAGGAGGAATAAAATATTTTAATGATGTTGGAGATGATGTATCTGGACTAGTCAGTTGAATCCTTGCAGTGTAAACCTCTATAATACGACCCTTTCAAGCAAACCTAAGTATCGTTAACATCAGTCAACACTGTCGGAGGTAGTTTTTATTCAAATTTAGAATTAAAAAATTGCCCGCTATGATTTTATTCACTTTACCAAAATGTTCATTGGTTTTTGGTGTGATGAACCATATACGACAAGCGCCGTCATTCACATCTTCTCAACTTTCTTTGAAAGCTTGTACCACTTGTAAAAATTTTTCAAAGTAGATTGATCATATGTCTTTTTAAACATTTCATATTCTTTAAAGCATTTAAGTGCATTTCTTTAGAGAAAGTTTAAAGGTACGTTTAGACTATGCTAATATTTGTCCAAACACAGCAAATAATGGTTTGGGCTAATAGTATGGTTTGTGACTAACGTTTGGGCATACGTTTAGATTGAACTAATATTTGTTTGAATTTTATTTGCACAAATAATATAAGATTTTGTGTCAGCCATGTTTGGTAAAAATATTTGTATACCTCTTTACACTGCACTAATAATTTTATTTTTCCGGTTTGTATGACAAACATCTGTGAAATGATGTTGTTGTTATGTTTATGAAATCCATTTGCCAAATAGTGTCAAAATGTTTGTGAAGCAACGTGAAAAGTTAATATGTTTAGTGACAGTGATATTGAAGATTTATTATTAATAACTGCTGGAGCTCATTAGTTTACCTTCGCTTTCAGATAAAATATCTAAATTTGTTGTTGTTGGTTGCCGCTGGCTAACCTCTGCACGTCCAACAAAAGCCATGGAGTCGAAATATTTCCACTTTAGTGCATTGTCTGCATTTGTTTTTTTTTTTTTGTTGAGGTAGCACCGGTACAGAATCCTCAAATTCGAACATTTTGTGGAAACTTCCTCCGCTGTAACATTAAGCATATCGCCCATTTCAGTCCATGCGCTATCCCGCATGGGTTTTTTATGGTAGTCAGCACTTGATGCATTCCAAATGCAAGGATGGCATTCTACTTCGCCGATCAATTTAAATATATTTTCTTCGCTCCAGTCGAGCGTCATCCTCTTCCTTTTGATTTTTTTGGCAGATAGTGCATTGATGTTGTCCATTTTCTTTCAGAAAAATATGCTTTATAATAAAGAATTACAAAAAAGCGCTTTTTACTTACCAATCTGTCAAACGAATTGAACAGTATTGCTATTTAAATTTATTTCATTTTTTATGTGTTAAGCACTGTCAAAAATAACTGTTGGCAACCCACGTTTCTACAATTATTTGTCGCTATTTGTTCCACCAAAAATATTGTGAGAACAAACAAAATATCGAGCCAAATATTTGTAACGACGTGCTGACAAAGTGTTTACACTATGCAAAGCTTTATTCACAAACAAATATTTTTTTAGCAAACAAACAGTCGAAAAATATTTGGTGGCTAACAAATTTGATGATTTTGCACAAATATTAGCACAGTCTAAACGCACCTTAAAGCAAATCTTTAAAACACTTTGTTCCATAGTAGAAAATCGTTGAACAAACAGAACACGTTTAACTGCTGTGCTTCTCACAAACCAACTAAACTAAACATAAACCGACTCAACTAAAGCAACAACTATCCTACAATTGGTGACGCTGAAGATCTATGCTATACATTTTTAATATCGAGGTGAAAAATTTGAAGACGTTATTAGATCGGGTTATACTTTTACGGCCTTATGTATAATAAAAAATTAGCAGGTCGTTGTACACAGTGGCTAAGTTTGTCATTTCAATACGTGGAAATTCTTACTCAAAGGTGCAAGATATTTAATTTTTTGGATTATCTGACTAGTTATCAAATATAGATTATGGAAAGTTTTAATAATATCAGTCTATAGCGGGTGATAAACTTTCCAGTTTTTTGTCCCATATACTAACGAGTTTTTAATTTTTCAAATTTAGCAAAGTTGTTAGCTGGTTAATTTCTCTTATCTAATGTGTTACTTATTTCGTAAAGTATTGGGCACTTTTTTTTCTAAGGCCAATACTCAGGGGAGTAAACCCCAACTCATGCTGTGGATTGTATTGAAATCGAAATCGAAGACAGATTGACTATATTTTTCCCATTAATCGCCTTCTTTTTATGTTACAACACAGTATGGATATGAGACAAGTTGATGTCAATTGATCACTTCAAAAGCCAGTGTTATACCTTCACCCTTGAATGATCAACAGTAATTGACCCATCTGTAGTTGAATAGACGCCTCCTCGATGTTGAATATGTATAGTAAAGTGATAAGGATCTCTGCTTCAGTAGTTAGCTGTCATCTACTACATCCCAGTAGGCGGCACTTTGTCTTGATTCGTTTTGGTGCTAATCCCAAGGTGGATAGAGTGGATAGAGTGGAATGTCGGAAAGCGGCTCCTTTTGGATTGACTTCTTGAAGAGGAGGAGGGAAACCTCTAACTTTTTTTAATTGAAACCTCGACAACCACAAAATTTTTTGTTCCACATTTCCTCCTTGGCTGGAATTTGAACCTGTGCTGTTTTGTGTTGTATGCGAGCACTCTAAGCACTACACTGACACCCCCCAATATGGAGCATTATAGAACCGAAATATGCATAAGAATAGTTAAAAGATTCACACGTGGTCACTTTTCACTATTACAGGGTGATTATGGCCGTCATAATTGTTTTACTGTGTAAGGAATTGGCAAAATTATAAAACAAATCACGAAGTACGTGCTGTTGACAAAATCCTTTCTATCACTGTAAGAGTGGCTTATCTCATAGCTTATTATGGTGTCTTTTGGATTTGGATTAGTACCAACATCAATTTAGGCAAGATTTAAAGCCAGCTGAGTACTCATTCAATGCCGTAATTTTGCGTTGAATCACAAAATAAAGTTAACAGAAATGATCACCACAAAAACACATATTCGAATTCTTTATTTCTATTTTATGTGCTGGAGGCCCCAAGTTAGAGCCCTAGGAAGAGTGATCAATTTTTTTATTAATTTTTGTTTTGTTCTTTATTTTGTTTTTCAAATTTATCGCATAAGGAATCGAATATCTAAGAATATTGTGAAAAATAAAAAAAAATTGTTCAGTTGCCACCTATTTCAACAGGATATATGTATATAAAATGGGAATTCCCAACCAGAAATAAAAAAGAACAAAATTATAACAGTTCAGACAGACTGCAATGCCAGAAAGTCATAAAACTGGTTTTTTATTGCAGGACTTATAAACGATAAATTTTTTAAAGTTTTATTTACATTAATATCCGTCTGTAGCTATTTGGCTGTCCTCGGTTATCAAAATTAAATGCCTATCAACACATTTGATTATCTTAAAGGTGACAATTTAATTTTTTTAATCTGTAAAATCTTAATCTAAATCTGATCATCAGCAATATGTTTTATAATTCTTTAACCACAATTTTAAATGTTTTCTTTTAAAACAATTTAAAGCCGCAAATTTAAGTGTCTGTCTCATTGTCCATCTGTCTGTTTCTTAATTTTGTTTTTTAAGCACTTAAGTTTCTTAACGATAATCTGTCTGTTTTCTTATCAATCCAGATTAATAATTATCCTAAAGAAATAAAACTAAACTGTGTTCATATTTCTCCCATTCAATGGTTTACATAAAAAGCAAATATTAAGAAATTTTATTACAAAATTAAAAAACAATATCCTTTTTTGTAGAGTTAGTTTCTTGTGTTTTGTAATACGAAGCCTTGATTATAAAGTTTTTTTTTTATTTTGATTTCGATTTTTCCCCCTTTCTTTTACTAGGTTTTCAATAAACATTAAATACAGGAACATATGACTTCTTCAATAGACCTAATAATTTTCTAAAATTCCAGTTTCATAGCTCTGAAAAGTAGAATGTGTGGTTTTGTATTACCATAACAATTCATTTTGTATGTAAAAGCCTGTAAATAAAAAATGCTTTAAAATGTTGTTTTTTTTTCATAATTATTCTTTAATATTTAGAAATAACGTAATGTGCCAAATGAGGCACCAATTGACTAAAAGCCTTCAAAGGCATCAAAAGTTTTTTGCATTTATTTTGATTTAATTACTAGAAACTCTATTAAATCATAACAAACTTTAATATTCTTTTTCAAATTTTTAAAATGTAACTTCATTATAAAGATTAAAAAGTTGTTATTGTTAGTTATGGGTCAATAAAATAATAGTCGTTAGGGAATATCTCTAAGCATATGGGCAAGGCTCATACTTAAATTGTAGATTAAAAGTTAAGCTGAAATGTAAGAATTCCACCTTTAAATTATCTTTTATTTTTTGAATATGTTTCCACACATCATAATATGAGGAAAGTGTGATAATCCTATTCAAAACTCATTAACTAAAATCGATTATTTGAAAATTGTTCATTCAAATTCTACCAACAACGGGAAATAGTGAATAACTTGTCCTGGGGCCCTGTTCTGTAATTCTCTTAAAATAAATTCTAAAGTTTTTGGTTTTTGAAACAGGCTGGGTGTTAGAATATATAAAATTTAAATGTTTAGAGGTAACAGGCATACAGCTTTTGAATTAAACTAAGCGTTCAAGAATTGTTTTCGTAGCCAAAAAATCCTAAATCAAATTTGTAAATTTTTAGCGATAGAGTTTTAGCTTAGGAGAGTTACAGAATAAGGTCTCTGATGAAATAATTCAAGTGTTTTTGTATTTTAGAAAGTACAATGAAATCTGTGGGTGGGGTCACGGCATCATCGATTTCTAACTATTTGAACACAAATTTTTAACAGACAAATAAAAATACCTGCATAAAATGAACAGAACAAGCTAAATGTTAAATTTAGTAGGCATTTCTCTAGCAGCGAAGACGTTCAGGAAGCAAAATAACTCATTTAAAACCACCTTTGATATTGACTTTTACTGGTCATTCAAAATGATATTGGCTTTCTCCATTTGTTGTTTTTAGGAGTTTGAATGTCAAAGCAAAAAAATACTTCATTTTGGCTCTATGCAAGTTAAACGATACCACTATATTGGATGTTAGCTAACACAGAAGATGAAATTGAACAGCTAAAAAATTGTATGCATGATACCGAAGATAAATTCATGCTTGATTCTCCATTCTTACATCGCACAGGAAGACGGTATAAGCAGTATAAGCCTCTACCCTACGACAAAGTGATTATCCCAAATACGAATTAATATATTGGCAAAAATTAAAATCAATTAGGCTGCAAAATAATTCAGATATACGAATAGCTCGTTGCTAAGATTGGAAAATTCAAAAAAATGGAAATCTACTGCAATGCCACTTAGAAATCCTGCTATTTACAGAAGCAAAAGGCAAAAACGAGAAAAACACTCAACCAAGTGCTTTAAGCTGGGTGAGAATCCATTTAGAGAATCCAAATTCTTGATTATCATACAATATTGCCTATTGTAAATGTCAAGTAAGGTATTTAATATTTCAAATTTGACTTAAAGCGGCCACCTGTTTTATTTTTTATTTTTTTTTTATTTTTAGTAAATTATTGACCCGCCCCAACTTGCCCTTCTCTGTCTGACTAATTTTCAACAAATTGAAATTCAATAGTTTGTTTTAAAAACCTTGTATCGTTTAACAGGCAAGAATTAACAAAACACATGATACTTCAGCCTTTGCTCTCTCATTCACCCATAAGTCTATGGTCTCAGTAACAGTAACCAAAAAAAAAAATTAAAAAAGAAAAAAATAATCCATTTAAAAGAGAATGTAAACACGAGAGGGCTGTATGTTTCTGCAACGTATGTTTGTAAGTGTATTTACGAGTATCTGTGGCAAATTTTGAATTTATAGTTTAATACTGTACAACAACAATAACTATCTCTCTATTAAAACAACTTATCCAATATACCCAATATACGAGTAATACAATGTTCTTGGATTTCTTTAATTTCAGTACAAACTTCTCAGATAAATTTGGTACCAGAAAAAAACAACAAAAGAAATTTGTTGGTTTGACCAAGTATAATAGAAGGAGTTCCATTAGATTAGAGCGGGTCTAAGGAAGAGTGTTTATATGTTAATGTTAAAATATCAATAAATTAGTGTCTAATTATAATTATAATATTCTGTTGCATGGTTATTTTAATGTTGCATGTTAATAATGGCTTCATAACACAGCTGTGCAATAAATATTTTTTTTAATGGGACTTTAAAGGTAAAATTGTGTAGAGTCATTGAAAAAAGGTTTAATCAAGCATTTAATTAGAATTTTAATTGGAAATTGTTATGGTCATCTAATGATTATATGCATGTATAAATGATAATAAAATTTGCAACATTAAAAGGATTATAAGTGCCGCATTAAGCAGAAACTTTGCATATTAATATTTGTCTCTTCCTCAAGTTCTTTAATAAGAAGTGGTATTTGCTTAAATTAAAAAAAAATTACTGTTTAATTAACAGTTTCAATAAAATTTATAAAACGTTAACTGCTGGCCATATTAACTAGTAATATTTCAAACCTGTAATCAAAGAATTTCATTATATTTTTTATAATATTTTTTATATTAAAAAAGCTTAGATAAAAATTATGAATGGTTTTGGATAAATTTTTCTTTTATTTACTGGTGTATCAAGTGTCCATATTTAAACTTAAGATACTAAATTTTTACCAATTATCATCCATTTGAAAATTTGGTAAACCCGAAATCAGAAGAATTTAATGGAAGCCCGCACTAGAATACCTTCTTTGGATTCCAAAACTTTACATTTCCTCTTTAATGTGACCAGAATTAAACTTCAGTCACTTTGAAGTCAACTCATAATTATTGGGCGGTTCATCTATCGGTCTTAATTTGAACCACCGATTATTTCTATTCTGTCACAAGATTTAGTATATTATCTCCACTGAACGAAATGAATCGATTAACTCTTGAGGAACGTTGGTTTTTATTGTGAATTTATTTTCAAAACAAAGAGAATTGGTCGGAAATTGCACGCAAAAAAGGACCAACAGCAATCCACGGATTATTTCTATTCCTTCACAAAATTCAGTATTTTATCGCGCAAAGACGTGGGCGTGCTCGTACAGTACGCACACCCGAATATTTCGAAGTCGAGCCTGAGAGTCTACGAAACCATTAACATCTACTCGTCATCGTTTTCAATAGTCCAGTTTTTTTTTCTGATTGAGACCAGCACTCATGAGATGACCCCTACTCATGCAGTACATTGTTCTGGTCTAGAAAAATACGAGGAAAAAGAGGAAATAGGGACATTGTGCATTTAAACTTACTAATATCGTTTTTGAACAAGTCAGAAGAATACAAAGGTTCTACTTTAAAAATGCGAACCCCAAGAAAATTGGTTGCTATTGATTTGTTATTCAATGGCCAATGTTATACTTTCACCACCAAATAATCCAACTGCAATCAACCTCAAGAAGTTCGCATAGAAAAGTTTAAATTAGAGAAGAAATAAAAGATAACAATGATATTGAAGATGATGTTGTTGTCTTTGATCCAGCCACTGGTATAATTCTTAGTACTGCTCCTCAACTGCCTTTCTGGTATGGGAAACTCATTTGCCTCACTGCCATTTGATTTCTTTCACTGTAAACCTCTACACTACGACAAGGTTATTATCCCATGACGAATTTGCAAAAAGATCTCGTTATGACGCCTTACTAAGTTCAATGGGTTAAAAAGTTGAAGGCGCATGGTCATCCGTTTCATTTTCGCTTCGAGAGATAGGGAAAAGAGAAAATGAACGAAGTTGCAGATTTTGCAAAACAAAAACATCATATTTTCCGCTGAAGCTCATTTTCATCTTGATAAGTAAAAAAATCCATACCTGGTCTTAAACAAACTAATCACGAGTGCACATATTTTTTTGTAAATGATTATGGCGAAACCATTACGGTCAAGGAAGTTATCTCTCACATCATGATGACCGACTTAATTGTGCCCACTCTTCATGTCATTGATGTGAATATTGTGTGGTTTCAACAGGATGATGCAACTTGCCATACATTTCATGCCACAATCGATATATTGCATCAAACGTGTGATGTCTGTTTGATTAGCCGAAATAGTGATATCAATTGTCCGACAAGAAGCTGCGATTTAGAATGGTTTGGTCTGTTTTCTGTGGGGTGCGGTGCTATGCTATGCCGACAAACCAGAGGTAATTAAGCATTTGACGATCAACATTCGTCATTGAAGACTCGTCATACGACTCCATACACTCAAAAACTTGCTCAAAAATTGGGACAATCGAATGGATTATAGTAGGTCCAGCCGCGTCTGCCATTTGAATGAAATATTCCATTTCTAAATGAAAAAATTGTAATTCACAACAAATAAACAAAAAAGAAATGAATTTGGCAAAATTTTTAACCGTCTTTGTTGTGCTGCATTTGTGAATTAAAACTTTTAAATGGCCCACCCAATACATGTTCATATCGTACTGCCCGATTTGTATTGGAAGTTTAGAAACTCTGGTCTTGTAGCTCCATATTTTGTATTCGACTCTACCTTTCTCGGGCCTCCAGACTATTTCCGTTGCCTCTTGATTTATCTTACCAATTTCTTAAGACTTTAAGGTACCGTCTCTAAGATACGAGTTTTAAAAATATGTCAGTCTCAAAAGGCATACACTAACTTATAAGGTCTCAGCAAACACCATTAGCTCAGTCTTATTTCTTAGAAAAACGAACAAAAATTATAATTTTTTTCCTTTTAAATATAGAGTTTTGTTTAATTTTCATACGAGTACTCATATTTAATCTTTTTTTAAATAATAATTAATATCCACTCTGTGTAATAATTCATTCCATTTTGTTTTCTAATTAATCACCATAAAGTGTTGAGGATTTCTTTCTTTTTAATTTCAAAAGAAATTTTATAAAAATATGTCTGTTCTAGCACCCTTGCAAAGTTCAACTGTAATTATTCATTAACAATTTATAGGAATTTTTTATGTTTTTTTTTTTTTTTGTTTTTTTGTTTCATACACTTCAAAAACATCGTTCGTCTAAAAACACTTCATTTGTTGCAATCCACATGAATTCTATGAATTGTTTTTCTCTAGACTGTGGAATACTTTTATGGGCTTTTATTACAACAAACCAACACCATGGCAATCTAAACTAATAAAATCTGATATCAGTAGCAATGAATTAAAAATCCTCAACTGATGTTACTCCTCAACAGAGCACAAGCAAATCTTCTTCGAGCAACACTTCATAAGAATTTAATAAATGCGGTACTAAATACTTATGAAATTCTCCACTCAAATACTGTTTTGAATTTAATAAAAAGAGAAAAAATAGAGAAAACAAAAAAAAAATTTAAAACGGTTGGAATAACAAGAAGATGAAAGAAAACAAAAACAAAATCAGAAACTAATGAAGAATGGAATGCTTTAATAGGGAGTAGGAAAAATAAAGAAAAACCAAAAGTATACAAGAGACACCCATAAATAGGCTCTATAGACTTTACACCGAATACTTAAAAGCGGCTGCTGTGTTAATTGCAATGCAATTTAAGGAAAAATATTTACAAGTTTGGAGTACATGTATACCTGCTACAGTGGCTTAACAAATTTTATATCTCTGCTAGAAGTTGGATTTGACATGAAACCAACTATGAAAAGGTTTTTAAGAAAATTAATGAAGATATTTAAATAACCGACAGGTCCCATTAACCTTCTAACCAAAGACGGGCTTAAACGTCCAAAATATTTGAAAAATCTAGAAAAAAATTCTAGAAATTATAAATTTTATTTTTATTTTTAAGGCCAGCACTAAGGGGACGGCCCCTACTCACGCAGTACACTGTTCTGGTCTAGGAAAATATGTTATGGGAAGGGGGAAAGATGAAGTAGGGTTTGTGGACATTTGACTTAAACCTACTGATATCGTAATTGGCAGGAAAAACATTCGCCGGAAGATTGTTCCACAAACAAGCGGTGCGGCTAAAGAACGAATTCTCTCTATAATGCATTGTACGATTCGCTGAACAATCAACCACAAATGGGTGCGCTCTGAGAGAGGTACGTGTAGTGCCATTTGGTAATTTCTAACAGGCTTAATTTGTTTTTATTGTGACCAATACTCAGGGGTAAACTCCTACTGATGCTGTGCATTGTATTGGAATTGATCAATAGCAATTGCCTCATCGTTGCATGTTGATGGTGTGGTGAGTATCTTCGCTAAGTATGCTTTTAGCTTTTATCTGCTACTTCCCAATAAGTGGCGTTTTTCTCCTGATCATTTGTTCTTTTTTTGCATTGGTTAAGGTGGAACAGAAAGAAATGTAGGGGAGCGGTTTCTTTGTAGATGATCTTCTTGGGGTGCAAGTTGCATTTATTGCCACACTACTAGTACACCCAATCCTATATTTATACCGTTAAATTTTGCACAATTTTGGATACTTTTATACATTGTTTCCCCTTTTACCCGGACAAACTTTTACAACTTGTCTAAATGTAGAAAATTTGCCATATATTTCAATTACTTAAATTGAAATTTTTATATATTTAAGAAGATTATAATTTCTTGTTTTTTAACTTCCAAAGTGGTTTAAGTGATCCAATTGATCATCATATGCGCTATCTTTCTTTGCGCGATTTGGTTTTTACATGCTGTTCCCTGGAACGTATAAACCGTGCAAAAACAGAAGAGTCCTCTCACAAGAACTCCAACAACCCAGGTTCAAATCCCAGCAAAGGTGAAAAATGAAAAAATTAGATTGTGGTTTTTTAAAATTATAATTTAAAAATAAGAGGTCCCCCCTCCAAGAAAACCATCTACAAAGAAACCGCTCCCCGACATTCCACTCTATTCCACCTTAACTAATGTCAACAAAAAGCGAATGATCAGGAGAAAAGCGCCACCTATTGGGAAATAGCAGATAACAGATAAGCCTACTTAGCGAAGACACTCATCACACAAATAACACGCAACGATGAGGCAATTGCTGTTGATCATTCAAGGGTAAAGGTATAACACTGGTCTTTAAATGATCAATTCACAGCAATGTGTCTCATACCTAAGGCGCTTAATAGTAATATAAGAAAAACAAAATATATGTTCTGTCATAAATGTACTGTCCTTTCCAAAAATTCCAATACAATGCACTGCATTTAGTAGGAGTTTAGCCCTGAGTATTGGTTTAAAAATAAAATAATCTTGTAACTTTTAATTGGTGATTACCAAGCAACACTTACTTGTAATTAGTAACTATGTACTACCAACTAACAACTATAGACTCCCAATTGAAGTTTCTACACCCGAAAGCATTGAAATGTGCAATAATTTGTGAAAGTCGGGATATTTTACCTGCCCATGTAGTTGCAATTCTGAATGATGAATTGGTTACAAACGACCACAAACATTATTGTGTCACACCTTTGGAGAAAATATGGGTGTACTAGTGTGTTTCAGAGATCAAAAAGCATGCAACAGAGTAGGTTTCTGGGGTTCAATCTGGTAAGAAAACATTCTCTTGTAACAAAGCCGAGTATATGTCAATTAATTGGATTGGAATCAGTGAAAATAACACAAACATGTGCTTTATTTGAAAAAGTCATAGACATACTGAGCCACGCTGGTATACTCAGGGCCCAGTAGCCTCAAACTGCTACTCGAAGTGTATTCATTTCCCGGTGTGAGTGCTTCGTGGCACATTGCATATGTAGCTGGTCCCATATGCCTTTACTAGTTCATCTTAACACCATTATCGCTATCAATAAAAACAACAACAACAACAACAGCAATAATAATTGTTAACCACTTCCAAAGATGATACTTCTCTTTGTTGTTGAAACCGAAGAAAATATGAAAGAAAAAAAGAAAGTTCACAGCATCTCCATAAGGAAAATAATAAAGGAATGAATGTAAGCAATTTGTTGTCACCAAGCAGTAGTGGATTTCTCACATTGTTAACAGCGTCCAAACATACACTATGACATGAACGCACAACAATTGTCGACCGGGCAGCAGATCAGTCACACACTAACAATAAACGAACAATAGCTGACTGGTGCAACAACACGCACTTTAAAACAACAACAAAACAATTAATTTGTATATGTGTGTGTGTTGCAAGTGGTAGACATCATCACAGAGACTCAATTGTTTACATGTTTGTAGCACACGCCAATGAGCTGTTCAACCAACAACAACAGAAACTAGGAACAGGAATTCTTTTTCCATAAATAAGCGAAACAATAAAATGGAAAAACAGCCAAACAAACAAACAAACACAAATGCACCGATGAAAATATGATGAAAAGAATGCATTCGCTGTTTGTCATGCCACAGCATACCACATACAGCAACTTGTATTGCATTTGGCTTCATATGCGGCAATTACTGTAAATGCATGTGTAAGAATGTGTTGGTTGAAGTTTTTGCCACTGGTCACCGTTTTATTTGTTGTTTTGTTGTTCGTGTTATTGCAACAGGCAGCAGCAAACAGCATCACAATTAAAAAATTTCCAAAGTTTTGTTGCATGTTGCTGCTTTTGTTTTGTTTTGTTTTCTTTTGCTATTCTTGGGTTGATTTTTTTTTTCTTGTTTTTGTTACTTTGTGGCATATTGTCGTTGACAAGTATGAATTACAACCACACTACAAATTAATTGCTGCTAATTAAACGAATTTTTATGCCAAGACAACAACGACAAAAATAACAATAATATTGTTGTCACTGCAACACGTTCGTACGCATATGGTGTTGCATTGCCTTCCTATTGCAACTGAATATGACTCGGAATTGTCATCCAAACCTTGTTGATTTGTCGTCGTACTTTTCTTATGTTCATTAAAGAAGGAAAGCGTTTGAAAAGTATTTGTACCACAGCGTGTGTCAATTGCAACAACAACAACAATTTAAAAAATATTTCATTTAAAACATTTTTATTATTTGCTAATTGACTCCGTCAGCCATAAATTTAATTCGATTCGAGGCAGGATGTTACAAATCGTTTGTTGTTAGATGGGATTGTTAAGGAAGGACAAAAATTAAGTTGAAAAATTTTATTAAAATTTTTGTTTTAATGACCACACAACGGTTACTTTGATCTTTAGGTTGGTTTTCAAGCCTCTTTTCAATAAGACAATAAGAATATTGGAATTCACTTCCATATGGATGGCTATAAAATGGAATCTAAGTAAAATGGGTGCAGACATTTTCGCTGAGCGACTAAACATTGCAAAATTCTATAAACTTGCAGATTAGGGTTATCTTAGAGTTTTTCAATCAGAGATCAGATAAAGCGTCAGAGACTACGAAAGATGACAACATTATAGCCTGCGGCAGTTACGTGCCTTACTACTTTTATAACTATTGAATCAGGCGGCCAAGTTGCCCGGTGCTCACCGGGACTTTGTTATATCGATAGAAGCCAACAAATTAGCTCCCAAGGGAACAGTCTTATCCCAGTCAAGATATTCAGAAGTCCTAACACCTACTCCCAGATTATGGCATACAAAGCGTAGTATGTTTAAATCTAGAAGTGCCTCCAGTTCACCTGTCAGAGAGTTTCTCTTCGCCACTTTTGCTCATGCATACAAATATCTATAATTTATTCAACTTGGTTTATTCTCAGACTCATATTTCCTGCCCAGACAAACTCATATGTCACCATTGGTGTGACCATCTGGTATACATTCAGTACAGTATACTTGGATTACAGCTCCAACTTTTCCTTCTCTCTACAGGAGCCCTCCATGTTCACTATCCATTGTTATTTACAGTGGTATGCGAGAACCGAGGCCGTTACCCTAACACAGGGTTGTAATGGCCAATTATGTATGTATGTATGTTATTCCCAGATATTTAACCTTTTTTCTTTGCAAAATTTCCGGTCTCAATACCCCAATATACTTTTTTCATAGTGAAACACTATTGTGGCCTCATGCAGGTCTTATCCTTAATCAGGTCCATTGATATAGACCACACAGCCATTAAAGCAATTTAATGCCTCTTCTATAAGCGTGTTGCCAAGAATGCAATGACACGCGTTGCAAAATTTCTAACCCAGTATGGTTGTTCACCACACTTTCGAGTAGTTTCAAAATAAAGGATGTCATTCTAATTGTTCTGAAGGACTATGGGTGACTAAGGTTCTTGTTTCCTTTTTTAGGATGAAAACCACCGTCGCCTTCATCCAGGCTACTGGTTACACTCAAGACCCAGATTACATATATTTATTTGGAGTGGTCAAAATTCTTCTATACCCTTTTGCAGTAGGCCTTTATCAAAAGTATGCAGTATTGCCTCGTTTTTTTGATTCACAATGACTTAGTTAATAGCAACTTAACAACTTGTTCTATTAGTAGGCAAGCATGGCCTCAACTTGGTACAAATAAGACCAAAGACCTGATGAGTTAAGCAGGGAAAAGTATCTTCAAGTCTGTGGCAGTTCATACTGAGCTCTAAACTATAGATAAATACTCAAATTGTATTCGCATAAGAACTAACAGTAGCTCTTGTAGGAACTGTAGAAAGAATGATAGTGAAGCATTTACTAACGCTGGAGGAAGCTATGGGCTAACCATGCTTAACTTAAGAGAAATTTATAAGGCATGAGTTACCGCCCCTGGGAGTATTTACTTTGTTCAGCTCTCAATAGAATGCTTGGTGGTACGAAATTTAAGGCCAACGATGAACAAATTACTGACTCTGAGACCGGAAAAGAGAAATCATACTATAAAAGTGGTATCGAAAATTTAGAAAATCGCTCTACTCGTTGTATTGTGCTCGAAGACAACTTTGTTGATAATAAAATCCAGTTTTGTCAATATTTTGTGTTTCTCCTATCTTATCCAACGGTAATTGAACGTTACATTTAAAAGTTTACAACTTGAAAATATATGTAGGCCTCCCAATAATAAAAATGGCAATTTTGTTTTAGTATTTAAAAAAGATTTTATTCATTTAAATTTGTTATTTAATAGGCTATTAACCGACTAATGGCTGATACATATGTAGTCGTATGTATATTTATTGTACAAAATATTACAAATAGGCGCTCATTTCAAATAATGAAAACAAATTTTTATTAAAAGTCCTCAACATCCTTATGTCCTCTACCAAAGCTTTCCTTTCTGTCAGACATCTCTTAACACCTGACATAAAAGCCGCACTGTACACGCTACAGTTTATCTTGTTTATAAACAATTTATTGTGCAACTCTGTGTGTCACAACTCCTAATAAAAGGATACATGAGAAGCAATAGGTGTAATACTTGAAGCGGGAGTGAAAACATGAAAAAATTTCTGCATTATAACCTCGCACTCTTGATTTTCAATGAGTTTCTTTTTTTTTCAAATTTAAAACATTTTTAATTAATGTTTGACGAAGCGAATGTGCCACACTAAAGTTGAAACCTCAAATAATACCTCGATATACAAAAAAAAAAAAACACGAAATGGGAAAAAACTGATTTGTATTACATTTAAATTACAACTCTTTTGTGATGTAATACAACAAATGTAAGTAGTCCTCTCTCTCTCTCTTTCGGTCTCTCCCTCTTAACATACTAGTGTTGCATGCTGTATGGCTTTTAGAAATGCGTTGAGTTTTATGTAGCAAAAGGAAAAAAAAATGGCATAAAAAAAACTTTTTCTGTTGCTGTGCAATTAACAATAACAAAAAGATTTTGTGTCAACTAATTTGTTGTTGCTGTTGTTGATAATGGTGTTGTTTGATGTTGAATCCTTTCTCTGATTCTTTGGATTCGTGCAGTGCAACGAAAAAGAAACCACAATTTCCAACCAAAATAACCAAAAACCATTTACAACAGCAGTAACATCAACAGCAACAATAAACCAAAATCTACACACCATAGCAACTTGACTGCAACATCAGTCAGTTAGTCAAACAGTCAGTGGCAATGCCAGTGGCTGTACTGTAACAAGCGTGTTAAATGAATGAATGAATGAATGTCAACCATTTTACACAAAAATTTAAATATTTCTTTACAAATGATTCCAAACTTACCCCATCCCTCCCCGTTTCTCGTACAAGTATTTTAAATGCCTGTGCCACATATAATAAATAAATGTTGCAATGCTGCCACTATAATAAAACACAAATTTAAATACAGAAAATCATAGATGCCACTTTCGAAGATGTTGCAACTCGTTAGTAAATTTTTTATTGTTGCTGTTGCTGTTCTCGTTTTTTCTTGTAAACTTTTTTAGTTTTTCACTTTTCCACTCTTCATATTTTTTTTTTTCGGTAAATTAATTAGATTTTCTGTAGTTGCTACTGGTGTTGACATCGTAAACGCTGCAGTAACAATCAGTTTCTGTGAGTTTTGCTTTGACGTGAAAAAAAGCATTTTTAGTTCTTGCAATTGCTTAAATTCACGGCTATTTAGTTTGATTGTTTTATTAGGGAGTTGTTTATGTACGAGTACAAGCCTCAAATAGTAACCTGAGAGAACTAAGGAAGATATCTGGATCGCTGCTAAATATTTCAGTGCAATCCTCAGAGCAAAATACAGCATTCGATACAAAATTATTTGCTAGATATCTGCAATTGTCTCGTTTGAATCTTCGCAGAGCTGATTTATGCTATAGCAGTACACTTGCTAGTGTGTATACGTTCCGTCTTAAGTTATCTGTGAGCCATTAGGTGTGTATTTTTAGCGGCCATTGTTCAGCAGTGGCAGAAATCTGTAAGTCTTTCCTTGGAATTGGCTCGTTCGATAAATTGTTTAGGGATACTTTCCTGTAATAAACTATATCAAAGATTCCAGTGACTCTATTTAGGCCGGATGATTTCTGTTTCCGCTTCCCATTTCTGTAAATTTCTTTATAATTTTGCCGATGGCTTGAATTGCAATTCTATTAGGATGACCACAGTCACTCCGTAATGTCCAAAGAGATATGACATTTTATGTTTCGTAACAAATATAAGCTGCTCTTATGCATTTCTCTGTCATTAATAATTCACATTTCTCAGCGAATGACATGTCAGATGACAGATAGTTAACAGCTGACAGTCGTGCCAGAGCTGCGGTTATGACAGCACTAAATGGATAAATGAACTTTATTGATCACATAACTGCGCTACAAATGTAAAGTCACTGCATGCTGTAGAAAGTCGATAGGTGTGCTAGAAATAAGATAAATTTTGTTTTCTTTAATGTTTCGCTCTGCCATGCTTACCAGATTTTCCATTTTGTACACAATTGGTATACACACTTCAAAATAACTCTATTCTTCAATCTTAAACT
Organism: Metopia argyrocephala; assembly: GCA_963576795.1. Classification (NCBI taxonomy): domain Eukaryota; kingdom Metazoa; phylum Arthropoda; class Insecta; order Diptera; family Sarcophagidae; genus Metopia; species Metopia argyrocephala. Next base: position 70,277,749 of record OY756208.1, read on the forward strand.
TCGCAAGTGCACACAGATTTAAGAGCATATTTGTCAAGTTACTGAACTCAGCTCTATAACAGTGAAAAATAAAGATTCATAGAAACTAGTAATTATTAGAGAGTTTCCTGTATTTTTCTCATCTAAACTGGCTCGTTGAGTTGGTTCGTGTTCTTATTGTCAAGTTATGTATTGACCAATTCTCTAGTAGACAATTTTCTGGATAGTCTATTTTAGTCAAAAATCACTCTGCAGTGAGCTTCCGTGACACCTTCAAGCTTTTTTGATACCATTTGACTCTAAAACATTTCGAGAGACCCCCCAAATACATTTGATACAGTCAGACATGTTAATAATTTTTTTATTTTCTTTGTTCCATAAAGTGACAAGTTTCTTAAAGCGCACATTCTAGATGCGTTCATACATACATACATAAATAATTGGCCATTACAACCCTGTGTCAGGGTTACGGCCTAGCTTCTAGCAGCACTCATGTTGTGTGTGTTAATTTTTATCCATGTGTGCCAGGACCTACAGTTTAAAGTCGACTTCGAAAGACAGATTTGAGAAACTTTTTCTGTTCCATGTAGTATCGGCATGAATCTAAAATGAAGGCCTCGACAATGGTTAACAGCAGTTGTAAATTTTATGTTGTATTTTTAAAATTGCTTTTATGATTTACTATAGACGTTGTTGTGCCATATACTCGGACTATCGTTTGCAACATTTATTTTTATATGTTGAAGCCAATACAACACAACACTTAAGTGTTGTGAACGATGATATTTGGGGCCTAATATCGTGTTGAACCCAGATACTGTTAGGGACAATCGAGTAGCATTTTATTTTTTCAAAAAAGTACGTGCCTTCCAACTTAAAAGTTGAGAGGATTATTTACTTGCTTGCAATTTAACCTGAATTCCCAAATTAAAAATAAAAAGTGCCACCATATTGAGTATTTCTTCTTTGTACAGTTCGCTTTCTTTTCTCAACATAGTGCGACTGTTAAGTCGACCATTCTGTTTCCATCTTTTTTTTTATGTCGCTCTTTGACTAATAACCACTGTAGTGATTCATTAGTTCTGTATAATAAATTTGTTTTCATTTAAAAGACACACAAAAAATAAAATATTTTCCGCTTTTAGAGAATTTGTTTCCATTTATTTTAAAATTTAATTGCCATGATTTATTACAAGAAATATGCTGAAATATGCAAAAATATGTTGAAAAGAAACAGAAAAGTATTCCATTTTAATTTATAGCAAATGCTTTAACAAGTGAAATTAAATTGCATTTTCAAATAATCCAAAAAGTTGTTACCCGTTACACTATGACACTCATATTGTTTGAAAAACAGACAAGGAAGGAAAGAAGATTTAATCGCTTATACTTATAGATCTTTAGTACATAATACGTTGGCTATCGGAAGTAGAGACCATAAAATTTTAATACGATCGAATTTTCACATTCGCTGCTGTGATAAAATACTTACGGCATTAAATATCGAAGAATATTTCTAAAAACTCAAAAACAATTGGGGTTGAGTGGTATAGTGTTTAGAGCGCTCGCACAAAAACTCAAACGGTCCAGGTTCGAATCCCAGCAAAGGTGAAAAATGAAAAGGTTAGTTTGCGGTTTTTGTAAAATTATAATTTAAAAATAAGAGGTCCTCCCCCCCACCTCTAAGAAGTCCATCTACAAAGTAACCGCTCCCTGACATTCCACTCTATTCAACCTTAACCTTTGACAACGAAGAATCAAGAGAAAAGAGCCACCTATTGAGAAGTAGCATATAACAGCTAAAAACCTACTTAGCGAAGGCACTCACCACAATCAACATGCAACGATGGGGCAATTACTTTTGATCATTCAAGGGTAAAGGGCCTTTGAATGACCAATTCACAGCAATTTGTCTCATTTCTAAGGCGCTTAATAATATAAGAAAACAAAATATATGTTCTGTTGTCCTTTTAACAAAAAATTCCAATACAATGCACAGCAATAAAAAAAATTTACTTCGAAATTTAGTTCCATATCGAATGCCGTAATTTGCCACCTGATTTTATCACCAAAGTCTAGCCAAAATTTAACGTCAAAATATAATGTTTGAAAATTCGAGTTTAAATTCCAGTTAGATTTTTGACATTTGACATAATTTTATTTATTATTAATTTATTTAATTGGAAATGGTTTCAAAGTCCCTATCCTATCAAACCGATAGTTAAGATTGCCATGCCAATCAATCGGCTGGAGAAAAAGTCTGACATTCGACCTGTCCGTTGTTTGCGCTGTCACAGTATCATTAATAACTTTGATACCCACTTTAACTAATTTAATCTAGTGCAGCCACTTTTGGTGATAATTTTCAAGTTTTTCTGGTTTCACATATTCTGCTCATATTAAGAAAGATAAGATTTCCTTGAAGATACCAACAGTTTTGTTTGGAATAATGTTTGTGAAAATTAATTTAGAATTTAAGGGGATTTATGATCGAAAACTAGAACGGAAATTTTTACATTCCAAATAAAACACCAGTAAAATATTAAAACCTTATGAGTTTGTAAAGTGCTTTATAAACTAGGTTTCGGCATTGATTCAAAAATATTGTGATGGATGGCCTTTCCATAACCACATTTTTATAAATTGGGGCAATTTCCATTGCAAACCATTAAACTTTTACTCTTGCAATTAAATATTTTTAAACTTTTCTTTTTAAAAGACATCGTTTTGTTTTTTATCTTTAAATTACAGGCATGAACTGATAACGATCAACTGCTCAAATCAAATGTTCAATTACGCAGCCCACTTGGAAATCACCCATTGAACACCTATTGAAACAAAGAAGAAAGAAAGAAAACAGAGTTTTTGTATTGCAAGTAAAAACTGTCAACAATTATCGTCAACAAAATGTGCCATGGAGGCTTGTTTGGGTTTAGGCCGAAGTCAACGCAATCTAAACAAGCAACAGCAAAAGGATTTAAAGTTGAAAGACCAACATACTCAACAGCAACATGCACAATTACAACAACAGAAACAACAAACACAGGCGATTATAACGAATCAAAATTACTACACAACACAACAGCAACCACAAAATCAACGTCATCTGGTGGCACGTGGACAAACCACAAATGTTGCAGCATTGAAGTCTGTGCAGCAGCATCAAAGCGAAGACTGCCATTTGGTGGGGAAGCATCAACAAAATGTGTTACAAAATGCAACAACAACACCAGCATGTACGACAACACCTAAATATAGGAATACTGGAGCAGCAGCAACGGCCAGCAATATGCAACAACCATCATCTACAACAAATACTGGTGGGTGCAATATTAATAGTTTACAACAACAACAACAGCAGCAGCAGCAATCCAAGTCATTTCAAAAAAGTACGGTAACGGTGGAAGTTACCCCAACTCTATCCTCTACTGTCAGTCCAACAAACACACCTGGCGTAGTGACAAATGCGAATGTCAAAAGTTTTCGAAAAATAAACCGGCAAATACAACAGCAACATCAGTTGCATCAACAGCAACATCTCCATCAGCAGCAACAGCAGCAACTGGAAGCTGATTTAGATGCTATAGAGGTTTGTGTAGATCCCGAACCACATGCTTCTTTCAAGGGTGGTGGTCTGCTAAGACAAGCCAAAACGTTGGGACGTTTAAGCCATCAGCATCAACATCATCACAGCATTGAGGATCCGCATGGTCAGTGGTCTAATTTGCCACAGACCACCTCCTTGCAGCTGTTACAACTACAACAGCAACAACAACATGACTACTCCTATGCATACTATGAACCGGGAGCTGCCATGAGACACACCAACATACCACACAACGAACTTATGGGCGGTGCAGTTGACGACGAAGATCTAACACCTGCACCGCCTAATTCCATTAGAGCTCTGCTCTCTAAAGGTAAAAAGAATAAAATTTTAGTATCCCCAGCCACCAGGCAATCGTATCAGACGAGGCTTACCCAACAACAAAGCCATAATGTATCGGGTGCCACAGCTTCAGCGAATTGTAGCAACATTTCCACACCAGAAAACTTTTATGAAGAAATATCCGCTTCATCTACATCTTCCTCTTCAAACTCCATGACAAGCCACCACCAGCTGAGAGCCACCTCCCATTCGGCTGGCTCACTGACCCAGACCCTGGTAGAGGAGGAACTGAGAAGAGTACAAAATAGACACCATAAGATATTAGGAGAACTAAATTTGTCCGTAGAAGCTATGCTTATGCCGGAGAGTCCACCCAACAGTAGTCCCACTGCCAAAGAACCGCCCACACCCTCGGTTAGTGTTACCACAGCCTCTGGTCAACCCTTAAGATTGACTTCTTCCTCAGCCGATAACATATGTGATACATCTATAACCGGAGGACCAGCTGATGATTTCATCTCTCCCATACCAAATTCGGCAACGGTAAGTGCTGGTCTTTTGCAATCCTCTTGTCTAGCGGCTGATTTAGATAGTGGTTTTAGTGGTTCCAGTGGTGCTAGTTACATTGGATCTTTGCGTTTGCACAAGACTAATGCCCTCATAAGTTCACGTTCCCATAATCCAACAGCATCGTCAACAACAAATACAACAGCTGGTAGCAATGCAGCCGCAAAAAGTCAACAAAGTGCCTTTGCTTACGCCACACAAAGTTGTCGTTCATTTCAAAGAAACAACACCAACACTAATATGGCAAATGCTGCAGCCTCAACCTCATCTTGCACTATCAAACATTTACCTCAAATACATCACAATACAAAACAGCAACAACATATGCAACATCATCATCATCACTCACAATTACACCACCATCATCTGCATCAACAGCAGCAACAGCCACATAATGTCGATGAATTACAAAATTCATCAGGTTTCTTTACCCGGGCCTCTTGCGGTCGTCGTATTTTAAATTGTGCCAAGATAAGGGCTGCCGAAGATCCTGGTCCTGTAATGCTTAATGCACCACCCATTGAATCAAAAGCTCGTAGTTTTTGGAATCGCAAAGGTTGGCGTAAATTACCCGGTTTCTCAACATCAACTTCAAGTATTAACGATACGGGTTTATCAACTGGTGAGTGTTTTTATTTTTTGTTTTTTTTTTATTAATTTGGCCAAATATTTGTTGTTAAAGATTTGGTTAATATTGGCTTAATGCATACATATGTTCTTGATTTTTCCTTCTTTAACGTTTTAATCATAAATCATTGGTGAAACAGTTTCAAGTCCCATTAACTCAATTAAGATGTTGGCCTTTATTATGTTGCCTTCTTTTGGCCAAAAATTTTGCTGGTTTGTTGTTGCGACCACATTCCTCTCTTTAAGAATGCATTAACAGTGGACGGGTGAGTGGGGTATGCTATTTTAGTAACCAGATTAATGATATTAAAGGGCTGGGCTAAATTTAAGTTTTCCAAAAACATTTGTAGGATAACCAATAAAATTCTCAAAGGGTTTTGGTATGTTAAAGCAGTAGTCGAAACGTTATCTGTAGAGTTTATCGCTTTGAGAAGCTACTATTTTACTTTAATTATGACAAACATGATATTATAAAGAAAGGGGTAACTATCCTTTTTTAATTTGATCCCAGAACTGTCATATTTTGCGTAACTAGCCCCTCCGCAGCAGTGTATACAGTAACGAAACTCCAAGTGCTATAACAAGAACAACACACAGCAAGAAAGCCACAACAAAACGCAGCTGATTTTAAACTTTTTGAGCTGTCATTTCCTTCATCATTGTATACACTGTACCTCCGCTTTCTTTTGAGATTTTACTCCGTCATTTGCAATAAATGTCACTGGCATTGTTTTACTTCGATGATCTTGCAATGGAAGATCTTACTGGTCTAATGTCTGTATTTTATTATATATACATGCAGGCTCATTCAAAGTGTCACCGTTCTATCGGGATATTACGGAGATATTGTGCATTGATCTCGGAAACATTCTCGCATGGTGGTTCGGAGCACTGTGGTATTTTTTGGACACTAATTGTCGAGCGGTGAGCGGCTACATTGACCTAACCTAACATAGTTTGTTTCATATTTATACGTTATTATGTGCCAACTTTCTTCGTCTCCTCATTCTGATTTCATGAAGTTAGTTAGCTGACGTACAAACATCGATCAATGGCTTAGTCAATCCCACTTTCTTCTTGCAAGCTGGACATTCATCACAACTAATTGCAATGCTGTTAACACACTTTCAAACCTATGAATTATAAGTCACTTATTAAACTCAAAGTCAATTTTTATTTTTAAATTTTAGTAGGCTTTTAAACTAGACCAGGGGGAAACTTTGTATTTCGATTCGAATCGAAAATCTTACAAATTTGTAAAAATTTACGAGTTTTCAAAAAATTTTTTTATTCATTTATTACTGATTTTTCGAATTTTCTTCGAAAGCATTTTCGATTCGAATCGAAATACAAAGTAACCCCCCAGGTCTCCCCAGAAATTTGTGGCGTTTTTAGTTCCTATACAACATTTAATATGCATAATATATGAAATGTATTGCTTTGGGGATAAGCATGTCTCTATGGCCATTTCGTCTCTGCTTAAGAGACTCGTCAGGAGACTTTTTCCCAAAGGTGGTAACCAAAAATTCAAATACTCATATTCAAATAGTTATAAACTAAATGCGAATCACATTTAGTATATAAAAACCAAACAAAAGTATTTACAAAGCAATACATTTCTGTTTTTTAAAAAATTTAAATTCTATTCTTCCTGTTCACCACAGTTAGCCAACAATTAGTTGGCACAAAAATCTGTAGCGAATATTGGAAAACCGAAAATATTTTTATTAAAAACAAAAAATATTTTTCGCCATATAGGCAAATACATTTAATATACATAATATATAATATACAATATATATGTGGTGAACAGGAAGAATAGAATTTAAATTTTTTAAAAAACAGAAATGTATTGCTTTGTAAATACTTTTGTTTGGTTTTTATATACTAAATGTGATTCGCATTTAGTTTATAACTATTTGAATATGAGTATTTGTATTTTTGGTTACCACCTTTGGGAAAAAGTCTCCTGACGAGTCTCTTAAGCAGAGACGAAATGGCCATAGAGACATGCTTATCCCCAAAGCAATACACTTCATATATTATGTATATTAAATGTATTTGCCTATATGGCGAAAAATATTTTTTGTTCCTATAAAACTTTAAGTTTTTATTACATAGCCCGTTTGGTAAGCTATGATTATGCCCTAGGTGTGTAACCATTTCTGTCCCAACTTACTCCCCCCCGGGTATACATTTATGGCTGCTGGCGAGTGTCACGTCAGTAGCCTGTTTTCCCCGGGGAATATTGGGTTCGACCTAGCCCTGAGTGGTCTGGCGCTCAATATAGGCAGAGAACGCCATTTATGGCGATTGTGTTTGGTGCATGGTCGTTTGTCACGCGTACTTAGTACGCGTGGCAGGCATTTCTGGTGTTCTCACGGACTGACCAGAGATGCCTTAATCTGGTACTACGGGCATCAGGAGCCCCCGGTACAGATAACTCTTAGTCATTCGGGAAGTAATGTCCGGCCTGATGATTGGTGAGGTCCTCCCTTTGGGAGGTACACGTAGTGGTTGTAGAAGTACCTAGATAGATACCCCTCAGCAAGGGGGGTATCATCACCCAGACAGTGGTGATATCATATTGCCAACTCGGTGTTATGGGCTCTCTTTTGAGCGCTATGCCTTCGGGTATGGTGATTTTAGAGAGTACCGGCATCGGGTGGCGGTGGTTGGGCGCATTGAACTCAACTACCGTTCCCGACAGCGGGCGGCATGTGATTAAGTCTTCGGACAGGTGCGCATGTAAAATCACTATACGTTGTCCCAACTTACTGCGTTGGATGTTGGTAATCATGTCTGTCGTTACATATTGAGTTTTATAAGGAACCGCACTGTAAGAGTGGTTATAGATGACGACTCTTTCAACGAGTTCAGGTTAAATTCAAAAGTGCCGCAAGGATCTGTTATGTCGTCTACTCTATGTTTGAAGTTTCTTAATGATTGTTGAGATCCAGACGCCTTTAATTTTGATTTATGTGGTGGCTGGCGTGTGGTCGATCTCTCTTCTCTCGTTACCTCTTGCCTTTTTGGTGTTTCACAAAGTTTCTGCTGCTGCTCGAAGAAAATAATAATTATTGTATTCACTTTGACGCTCTTAGTATTTCTCTGCATGTTGCTTAAGTATATGTATGGAAGTGAAGTTAGTTGTGCTTCATTGACGTTACACACAAACATTCAGTTACTATTAAATAGTGTTGCCAGAAGGACAAAGTAGACCATTACCGTGTCTCAAGTTAATTTGTCAGCGTAGTTATCATGTTTACCTACAAAAATGTGTGCGACGACCTCAACAATAATCTTAGTTTTTAATATTTAACGCATTTGACAGTAGAATTTGTCTCTTACAGTTATTCGTTTGTAGGCCGAATCTTTCAGAGAAAAGAAAGCTTAATAAACCTTACAAATTGGCAGATTTGCAAAGGATTATAGTTGATTATTTAGACGAAATTGGTAGGATAATTTTTTTTAAAGGTGCCATTATAAATTACTGACAAGTAATTCCTCAATTTTCTAAAAAAAAACACCCACGCTCTCTTTCTCTCTCCAATTAAATGTTTACAGAGTGTAAAGAGTTCACAAATTGCAAAATTTATTTCAATTCCAATTCCGTGTCAATTTTAAAACAAAATAAATAACAATTTAAAGCAATTATTTTTTATTTGCATTTTAATCTGAAATGCAATTAATACTCGTCGTACTGAATAAATATTTTTCGGTTAAAATACCACTTCCATTTCTCTTTTCTAATACAGTTGCAACAAAACTAAAACTTTCTACAAAGAAAGAGAGAGAGAGAGAAAAAAAAATCAAATCCATTTGATGTATGGCGGCGGCAAGTACTACCAAATAAATATTTTATGCTGGTCCAAAGCAAATATATAACTGGCTGTAGTTGTTATTTCAGTTTTCTGAACAAATTCACTCTCTGAAAAAAATTATAAAAAAAAAGAAAAATATTAATTAAAATAACATATAAAACAACAACAAATTAAAATATTAAAATAAATGAAAAGCCAAAACATAAAATACAAAAAAAAAAACAAAAACTTTTCTAAATCCTTTCAAACAACAAAATTTCAATTCACACCCAATTGAGGGATCAGTAGAACGCAAAGAAATACAACAAAAAAACACAAAAACAAACGAAGTGTATGGCTGGTATAACAACAACAGCAACAACAATAGAAAAACATCCCAATTAAATTAAAAATAAATTGTTAAAAATAAGTTTTATTCCCGCTAATATCCTACATCCTCTCCTCCGCAACCAAAGTATTTCGTATTTATTTTTGAATTTTGGTTTCTGTAAAGCAGGATTAAATATCACACCCAAAAATCATTGGGATGAAAAGAGACCAAACTGGTTATTCCAACATGTATTGAAATCGGTGTTTTTTTTAGTTTTTGTTTAGTTGAGTTGATTTAGCAAATAATGACTAGATGTAATGTATTTGCATAAAGGCATTAATAAGTAATCAGTAACCAATGGTAACTACTTACATAAATTTGAAAGTGTTTTATTAAATTTTAGTGCAACCTTTTTTATAATCATTCGTACATACAATCTGTACAAAACAAGTTTGAAATATAAAGGGCACGAGAACTTATCTAAAAAAATTTGCTTTTGAAGTTTTGAAAATACTTACAACGGCATATATAATTTTTATAGAGTATTCCCTCGATTTACGATGGCTCGATATAGGTAATTTCGAAGTTACGAACACCTTTAATAAATTATTTTATATTTAAAAACTTGTGCTAATACTGACCACGTTTTATGAGCAATTTTCTTCTCAGAAACGTATTTTCAGTAGAATGCCAGACTAATATAGAGCTCGCTATACAAATATTCGATATACGTTTACTTTCACCGAAAGAATCCTATTCGTAAATCAGGGAAATACACAAGGATGTCGTTAGTTTTTTTAACACAAAATTCTCCGTATTTTGTTTTGGCATTATTGTCAGCTGATATAGTGAAAATCAACTCAGTTTACATTTTAAATTGAGTGATTTCTCTTATATTTTCCTTTATTGAAAAAGGAATGATGCAAGGAAATCAGTTGTCGTTGATTGATTATTCAATGGCCATAATCCAACAGCAATCAACCCTAAGATGCCCGAACAGTAAAGCTTATATACATACATACATAATTGGCCCTTACAAACCTGTGTCAGGGTTACAGCCTAACTTATCGCAGCGCTCATTTTGTGTATGTTAATTTGTATCAATGAGTACCAGGCCCTACAGTTTAAAGTCGACTCCGAATAACAGAATTGAGAAGCTTTTTCATGCCAATCTTTTGGTAGGTCAAATGGCCAGTTAATCAAAAACGTGATCAACTACAATTAGCATAAGATGCCGTTTTGTAATGGCAATCAATTACTCCCAGAGCTTTTGTCAGAAGACTGCTGAGAGGTATTCTCCGAAAGAAATAATTTTTTCATATTTCTTTTCTTCAAGATGTGAGAGCTGAGATTTGAACCCGGCACTATCGTTTTAGTAAGCCAACACACTAATCACTGCGACTATAATGTGTTATGTCTTCACCACTAAAAAATCCAACATCAATCAATTCCAAGATGCTCGCACAGTAAAGTTTAAATTAGGGGAGAAATAAAATATCGTAATGATATTGGATAGATGATGTTCAGTGACTACTTGACTCCCGCATTAACAAGTTGTTAACCTGAGACATAATCCAATATCTTTTCTCTACACATCAGTGAATGTTAACAACACCTTAGCGTAAATTAGGATATTATCATTTACGTTTCAAATATTTCTTGTTGTAGGAGAAGCGTCGGCCACTAGAACGCAGAAAAGAAGAAGGATAGATGAGGTTCAGTGACTGACGTAGTCGCCATGGTCTAATGGTTAGTGTGTTGGCTTACTAAGACATGGGCCCTGGGTTCGACTCCAGGCTCTGACATCTTCAAAAAAAGAAATTTGAAAAAAATATTTCTTTCGGCGACTACCTCTCAGCAGTCTTCTGGCAAAAGCTCTGAGAGTAACTAATTGCCATGAACAAGCTTCTCAAGTCTGTCGTTCGTAGTCGACATTAAACTGTAGGTCCCGGTACTCATGGATAAAAATTGACACACACAACATGAGTGCTGTGAGAAGCTAGGCTAGGGTTGTAAAGGCCAATTATGTATGTATGTAATAATATTGGAGATGATATTGTTGCTGTTCTCCCAGATCCAGCCTCTGAGATAATTCTTAGCGACTGCTGCTCAATTGCCTTTCTTGCATGGGAGACCCTGCCAAAGTTAAGGCCTTGCAGTATAAACCTCTATACCCCGACAAGGTGATTATCCCACATAGAGGGAGACTACTAAGAGGAGATCTCTCAAAAAAATTTGTTTTCCATAGTTTTTTTATTTTCAAGATGTCAGAGCTAATGTTTAAACACGGAACTTTTGTCCTATTAAGCTAACACACTACATACTAGACTATGGCGACTACTTTTGTTAACTCGTTAATATTGCATCACTATATCGTTTACATAACTTTTTCATTTATGCAATTTAAAACAATTTTTAAATGATTTTATTCCTTCTTTTTTGAATATTTCAAATGCCATTGTGGACTTTCCAACTAATTTTGCCACTAAAATCGCAAAAATATTATGAAAAATTCATGGAATTCAAAATCAAATACAACGAAAATTCAATTTAAACCTCTAATTAGAAGTTATTTTTCATATATTTTTGGAATCGACAAATAAAAACACAACACATTACGAGTACATATCACACATCACAGCATTTAATTCCAACAAATATTAAAAATAGAGAGCGAAAAAAAAAAATAGTGAAGAAATGTTAAATAAAATAAAATAAATTCCATTCAATAGAATATTTTTGATATATTTTTGGGGGAAAAATGGAAAGAGAAGCAGTTAATTTCAGTGGCAACTGCATTATGTTTGTTTAACCACTGGCCACATAATGTGGTAACAACAACACATCATTCACTCAACAACAGCAGCATTATAATTATTATTGAATAATATTTGATAACGTCCTAATAATAATGGCCATGAATGCGAACATCATAATCACTTTAAAAATTCTAAATTTTAGTTTTTTATATGCTTGCTTGTTGGTCTGTTTGTTTGTTTGTATGTTTCTTTTTGTCTGTCTGTCTGTCATTGTGAATGTTAATTGACTGTAAAGCATTATTACTTTAAAAAGTTCAAGTGTAATTGAGTATTCAAACAGCATATGTTGCATGAGTTACCAAAATAATGGTTTTTCCAACTATCAATTCTTTCTGCTACTTAACAAGTTAATATTGTCTGCAGCTCTAATTTGATAGAAAATTTTAAATGAAAACTACTGAACACATTACACACTATGACTAATGACTAATGGATTGGTGCATTATAATGAGTTTCAAAATCATTCGTTTTTGTTTTTAATAAAACAAAACTAAAAATAAAACAAAAGAAAGGAAGAAAGGGCAATAGAGGGGAGAATAAATGTTATTTTGTTTAATTATATTACAAAAAGGATTATTGCAATACAAAAAAATATTATAAATTAGATAGAAAAAATATATCCATCGTATGGCTGACTGGTCATCAATTTGGCTACTCTATTACAGCTGTCAGTGTATTATGAAATTTTGACTTATTATCGAATCAAATTATTCCAATTAAATTTCGAAACAAATATTAATTACAAAAGAAGAAGAAGAGAAATTATAACAATATTGTTCTACTGTTTTACCAAAAGAACAAATCTTTAGAGTAAATAAGTGATAACAGCACCAAAACGTTTTAGAAAGAAATGCTTATCAATTACTGAGCTATTGATACATTTGCTCTGCAACAATAATAACGCGTCGAATTTATTATGCAAAAAAATCAATGTTGCTTTAACAGCACACAGAGGGCAGGAAGTACTACTTTTACCTACCTGGAGTTTGCCGGAATTCTATACTTGACTCTCTCAAACAAACAATGCAATGCGATGTATTTTCTTATAATAATTTTTATTTCATTAAAAATATTTTTCACCTTATTGGCAAATACATTTAATTATAATATGTATGAAATGTCTCCTGACAAGTCTCTTAAGCATAGACTTAATGGACATAGAGACATGCTTGTCCCTAAAAGCATATATTTTATATTATTATTAAATTTTTATTTTACATATAAAGAATTCCAAATTCTTCAAAACTTTAGCTAAAGATATACAAAAATCAGTACTTAGTTTTTATGTGAAGTACCACGCCCACTTTTCTATTACCTCCTATTCTCTCATTGACGATTTTCCTTGATCATGGAATCAGTCAGGCAAAATTCCGAAACTTTAGCTTTAACCGTTCTTCAAATGCACAAAATTTAATTTTTGGTTTGTACGGGAAATTCCACGCCTTGTCTAATTTTGCCCACCTTCCACGACTTATTTTTTTTAAGACCAATACTCAGGGGCAAACCCCTACTTATACAGTGCATTGTATTGAAATTTGAAGATATATATTGTAGATAGATTTTATTTAATTTTTTTATTATGCGCCTTTTTTGTTGGTGAGAGAAGTTGCAGTCGATTTGAAAACTCAAAGGTCAGAGTGATCAACAGCAATGTGAGTGGCGACCGTCTTCAGTAGGTTAGATTCTATCTTCCCAGAAGGTGGCGGCGCTGTACTCCTGATCATTCATTTTTGGTGGAATGGACTGGAAATGTCAGGGAGCAGTTTCTTGAAGATGGACTTCTTTGAGGAGGGGGGGGGGGGGGGGTGACCTCTTTTTTTTTAATTATAATTTAGAAAAACTGTTCATTTTATTTCCTAATTTTTGTCCTTAGCTGGGGTTGAACCTCGGTCGTTTGAGTTTCTGTACAAGCGCTCTAACCATTATGGAACTATTCCAACTTAATTAAGTAACTTTACTTTTAACCGTTTTCTAGATATACAATAATTAATATTTTGTGTGTATTGGGCGCATCACACCAACTTGTCTAATTTCGCCCCACAACTAAGGTATGATTTGCATGCCAGAAACTTTACCTCTGTTTAAACCATGTTTAAAATATATCAATATCGTTTTTGTATAGGTGGTACCACGCCCATTTGTCCGATTGTGAACACATTCTGACTAAAAATTTAGTTTGTACGTGAAGTCATTCAGAGTGAATTCTAAGGATGATTGACGATTGTTCTACGAACGAACGGTGAGGCAAAAGAACAAATTCTCTCTATAATACATTGTGCGATTCACTGGATAATTAACTACAAAGGGAGGATCTATTCCATAAGAATATGCAATTAACCGGAATGAAATCCTTTATTTCATCAGAGTGCCTTCCATGGTAGTACCGATAGTACAAATGAACGCACGCCACATTACGACAATGCTCCAACGATAATAAACAACAATTGGTAAAGTTGGAGTAAAGTATTTCTTGCACTGTCTTAAAAAACCGAGGCAGTTGAATGCTTCTTTTGACACTCGAAATATATGATCATTCAATTAATTTTCATGCCTAGAACATCAAGAGCGTCCAAGTCTTCAATATTTGCATTAATAATAGTCACAGACGGCAGGATTGTATCATCAACACCATGCCTATGAGTGATAAAACAACAATGGGTCTTGTGAGATTATTTGAAGATCATTTGTGAGTTTGTCACCATGTTACACATATATTAAAAAATTCAATAATTTATAATGAAAAACAACAAACTTCTGCATTCCGCGATCACGTTAAACTTAAAAACTTTTATTAATGGGTAAACTGTGACATAAAATTATTTCTGCTCAGAATGAACATCAGAAATCTGTGACGAATGTGATCTTTCAAATGTCAGATTTTACAGAATGTCAAGAAAATGCTTTCATTCGCTTGCTGAGAGAAAATCAATTGATTTTGGTATCTCTATATCAGAGTTGTATGCGTATGAAAGGAAAAGCAGCCGAAAAGAAAAAACGTAGTAATTTTATTGGAAAAAAAAAACTATTAAACTACATAGAATGCATTTAAAAAAAATAAAGTTGAAACCATTTGCATATATGCAAGCTTGTACCAAAGAGCTTTATGTGCCTTCGCACCGACAAAGTCATAACAGCCAATCAGATCACAGTAACAGAAATGCTAGCTGTGCAATGAAACAACGATCAGTTAATGTTTTTCATCATATATGCAAATTCCAAAGTGTTTGAACGTAACTGATTTGGATTGGATGTGCATATGGGCCTCAATGTGCAAGAAGTTTTTTTCACTCATGCTGTGCATTGTATTGAAATTTTTGATAGGATAGAACAAGTTGCTGTCAATTTGATAAATCAAAGATCATTGTTATACCTTCACCCTTGAATGTTGAACAGCAATTGCTTCATCTGTCAATTGATGTTGATTATGAAGTTGTGAGCATATTCACTAAATAGGTAGCTACTAACTTTCCAGGAATGCAGTTCATCATCAACTAATCGTAGACTAGAAAGGATACAATAGATTTAACAGATCTCACAACAGTTCTCGATCTGCCTTTAACTGCATGTTCAGATCGAAATAAGATTGATTATTCAGTTTCATCTAGTATAGTTAGGAAGATCCAATGACCAGTTAACCGAAAACCTGATCAAATACAATTGGCACAAGGTGGAGTTTTGAAACCATTGCAAGGCCAAAATGAATTCACCCAAAATAGGAAAAGAGCTACAGCCAACCAGAGCTGCCTATAAAGTGGAGTAAAGCAAGCGCCAAGCTATCAAAAAAAGGCACCCCTAAAAACTTCAATCGTTTGGCTGCCAGACCTGGGCAATCACAAAGAGAATGAACTACAGTCTCACTCTCAGAAGTATTCCCGCAACTTCTGCAGTGCGGATTAAAGGGCAGACACAACCTCTCTGCATGTCTACCGATAAGCCAGTGACCCGTATACACAGCTATAAGTCTGACGAGGAATCTCCAAGATTCCCAGAGTCCTGCCCCTGTTATACCGAGGCCAAAGTGTCCTAGAAACAGCACAGGAAGTGATGAAATTTCATCTGCTATGTGCTCTTATCTAGCATACTTCGAGGACACTTTATCTGAGAATTAGTTTGCGAGGAACTTAGACAAAACTCGTTAACTCGACATTTCTACCACTGTTTTTGGATCATGTTTAAAATCGACTGATTTAGGAGTTTTATAACCAACTGTTCTTAAGTTTTACAACTCTCGAATTTTATTCCAATGTTTTTATGGACAGTGAAAGTGGGATTTTCACAATTTCTCTATTATTTCTCAGCCTCAAACCTTAAATTCCGTACAAATAATGGGCAGTTAAAAATTTCAGTGGTGTTCTGAAATACTTTTTTATTTCAGTTTCTTCTATAATCCTATTGGATTTACAAAACATGCAGGAATGTTGTCGACATTTTTTGTTTTTGTTTTATTCAAGCGATGACGCAAATCATATGCGATGCAGTCAGAGTGAGTGGAATGAGTGAATGTTTTGTTAGTTGGCGATGACAGTTTAAGGGAATTATTTTATTTGGTGTGGTTGTTTTTGTTGTTTTTTGTTGCATTTTTTGTTTGTTTTTATCGTTAAATTCATTATAAATACAAAATGTCAGCCAGTCAGTCAGTTTTTGTTTTTTTTTTAAGCCAAAACAAAATTTATATAATCCTAAAATAAATTATATAACAATGAACGAAAGAGAACGAAACCAAAGTCATTGTCCTCCTGTACAACCATAAATGGAACTTTTGGATTACGATAGTGATGCAGAATATATTTTAACCATTACTTACTTTATAAGGATGGAATAAAAACAGCAAAACAAAACAAGAAAACGAAGAAAAAAAAACTGATATTTTTAAGAAAAACACAAAAAAAAGAAAAAAAAAGTTTATAAAATATTGAAACTCGCATATTGTCGTATATTTAGCTGCCTATCAGTATGTGTAACGTTTGTAGCCATCCATCAGATTTTATTCAGGCTGTTTGGAAACACATATATTTTGTCCACCCTATGCCCATCTATCACTTTAACTTGCCTTAAACCCACCAGCCTGCCCGCTTTTCTTATCACATACTCTTCAAACTCTCATGCTGAGGCTATAAAAACTAAACGGTGTTTTTTGTTTTGTGTTTATTGTTATTGTTCGTTAAATAATCCTTTTTTTTTTTTTTTGCTTTTGATGAATTCTGTTGCATTTATTTTAATTTGTGCGGTTTGTTGCATAAAAAAAAAAAACTAAAAACTCCGAAAAAATCTGAAACAATAAAAAAAAACGGCACTTGTTTCTTGCACTCTCCCATACAAACACAAACACACACGCACACATATTGAAAGTCATTCAACTTAGATGACTTAAAATAAAACAATGCCTCATTGTTGCAACAACAGCCTTCACTTGTGTTGCAATTGTTTTTTGTTTCGCGTACACGTTAATTTGTAGAAAAAAAAAAAGTATATTCCGAACAAATATTTCATATTGTCCACTTGTGGAAGGTGGCTTGTATTGGCGGGCGGCATTAGTGCCTGCTTGGTTGACCTTTTAGCACAAGTTCTGGCTTAGCTCATTGACTTGCTTACAATTGAACTGTTTACTGTTTACGGAAGCATTTAATTTCTTGCCATACCGCCAATTGCCATAATTGTGTGGGCCAAAGTCATGTTAGCCGAGTCATGTCACTCATACGTTTAGAATTTGTTGCACACAAACCGAGTATATGCCATTGCATTTTGTTCTAGGCAAAAAGAGTTTTGCTACTGGGTTGCTTCATCGAGCGTATGCTTAAAGGCCACGTGTTGTTTTTCCCTCCCCCCAAATTAAAGTAAATACGATTGCAACTATAATTTATGGTGTCCCTTAAGCTGTTGTTATACATGGAATATAAAAATTGTATTTAAACGAAGAAATTATTTTTAAAACAAAAACATTTAAATTTATAAATCACAGCATGACAGCGGGCATTAGTTGGAATGCAGGAATCTTCTTTAAATCAAATTTTTTGAGTAATTTCAACATTTTCTCACTCTACCGTACTATTTCTCAAACAATTTAAATGTTAGTTCGCCTTAAAATCTCCGAAAATTACAGGCTGTCCTTCGGGAAGTTATACTACTTTGTTTTTTTTTATAAATTTTGTTTAAATGCAAGGGAATGGATTTTATATTGACAAATGTTTTATTCAATATCGGCAATTATGCATGAGGCCTCTGTTAAGCCGACCATTCACGTACAGTTTTAACTGTTAGTTTCAACTGTTCAGTTATAACTGACAGACTTAACTGTGGACTGAGATGTAAACACACGTGCAGTTCAATACTTCAGCTCCAGACTTCTTTGATGCCTCAAGTTTCTTTTTTTCTTTGCGAAAAGCGGATCTTTAGCTGTTTATTTTTAACAAAACAGATTTCTTTTCCGCGGCAGGTTCTACTTCTTGTAACTCCTTCGTCAGCTTGTTGTAGGCAGCATATAAGTAGATTTAACAGTTTTAACTGAACAGTGGAAACAGAGAGTTAAAACTGAACGTGAGTGGCCGGCCTTAGAGTCACAATGCGAAAATTTTTCATTACATTTTCACACATTTCACGCGGTAGTTATTAATTTCATCACGAATATTTTGTTTGAGTTGCTCCAGCGTTTCTGGTTTGTTTGCATAAACCTTGCTTTTCACATATTCCTACAAAAAGAAGTCAGGAGAAGTCTAATCAGGCGACCGTGGAGGCCAGTCAACATCATAATTCCTTGAAATAACTTGTTATGGAAAGAAGTCTCACACTAATTCTATTGTAATCCTGGCTGTATGCGATGTGGCACCGTCTTATTGAAACCAAATGTTAGTCAAGCCCAAAGTATGTGATTGAGGCGTTAAAAAGTTTTCAATAATATCGCGATATCACCCCCCATTGACAGTTACCGGCGTCGAATTGAGGTTGATGGATTGTTTTGAACACTTTCTTGAGCATCAGTAATGTTTTCAGCCGATCTTACTGTACCGTTTGGTATAGGCTTAGGCCTATCAACTATAGTCCCTCTTTCTTCGAAATCATTCACTAAACGATTATTCTCTGTATAATGCATTGTGCGATTCACTGGACAATTAACTACAAAAGGATGTGCTATGAGAGAGGTACGAGTAGTCCGCAAAAAAGTGCGATTATAGGGAATCAAGTCCTTTATTTCATCAGAGCACCTCCCATGGTAGTACCCATAGAACAAAGTAACGCACGTTCATGTAACTTTGTCATCGTCTTTCGGCGGACACCATGTAGGAAGCATATATATATGCTTAGGCGTAACAAAAAAACTCCCTGGAAAACAAAATCAATTAGAGTGTGAAGGATACAAGAAAGATACACAAGAAAGCTCTTCGTTCTACAGCAAAAAAGACTCTTGGAACACTTAAGAATATTATTTGAAACCCCAGCTTTAGGAACTAGTGGATAATAAAAATAGTTATACAAGTAATAAGTAGAAAATGTCCCGCTGCCATGTGCTTTTTTTTACCACGAAATCTATTTTCTATAATTCAGTATCAAAATATAAAAATGTGTTGAACGTAGATAAATTCTGTCTCTTGTATAGAAAAGCACACCAGTTATTTCCACATTGGAAAGTTTTTGACGAAAAAAAAAACGTAACCACTATTTTATAAAAACATTTATTTTTAAATTTTTCATTTCTTCAAGTTTAATTATTTAATTAAATATGAAAATATTTTTTCTTATTAAATCTTTTTTAAATAATTTTGGACGAAATATTTACACACAACGAAATATATGAGTTTTCTGAAAAGTTAAAGAATATCTGCACATAAATCCATTGCATGGCATAAGAATACACACATACCAGTCGAAAAGAGTGGCTCCGAACGAAGAGTATATTTATTCTACTGTTGGTATAAATCAGAGTTGTAAACGAATCATTCATTTTTGAATTAATTCGTGAATCATTCATGCAATGAATTGGAAAAATTTTGAATTAATTCTTTTCTCCAAAAAACGAATTGAATTAAATTTGAATCAATTCATTTGAATTAAGCGAACATGAATTGCAATTCATTTTCAATTCAAATGAATTGGTAAAAAGAATTGCAATTCATTTCCAATTCATTTGAATTGAATTGATTTTGAATTAATATAAATGAGTTAGAACAAATGAATTGCAATTCATTCCCAATTCATTTGAATTGATTTTGAATTAATTCAAATGAGTTAAAATATGAATTGCAATTCATTTTACCAATTCATTTGATTTAACTCGAAAAATGAATTTGTTATACATTTCCAATTGCAATAATGCAAAAGCATCACCCTTTTTCCAAGTACTTCTATTCTGTACTTTATCTATGTCTATTACTTTTAATCCAAGTATTTATTACTTATTTATAATAATTCTCTTTGTTACATTTATTTCATAAGTAGTACTTGAAGGACCAAACTCCAAACACCAAGTTTACTTCAATTGAATGCAATTCATTTTTGATTTGATAAATTTGAATTACAAGTTACTCTTCTAATTCATTTGAATTAATTCCAAATCATTTTAATTCAAATGAATTAGAAATGAATTGCGATTCTTTTTACCAATTCTTTTGAATTAAAAAATGAATTGCAATTCATATTGCCTAATTCAAATGAATTGCAACTCATTTTGCCCAATTCATTTGAATTGGAAATGAATTGCAATTCATGTTCTCTAAATTCAAATGAATTGATTCAAATTTAATTCAATTCTTTTTTTTGTTGAAAAGAATTAATTCAAAATTTAGCTAATTCAAATGAATTGAAATCAAAAAAGAATGATTCATTTACAACTCTGGTATAAATTCATAATTATTAATCAAATTGATTGTATTTAAAAGTTGTCATAAAACTCGTAGAAATATTTAGAAAAAAAAATATGGAGTAAAAATATCTTTATAGTATAATAGGCAATAAATCAAAACCGTTTGACACCCTTTTGGTGTGGTAAAACTAGTGTTAATATGTATGCAAAGGGTTTTAGTGCCATCTACTGTTAACTGCAGCTATAAGTTTTACTTTAATATTAGCACAGTCATAAACCATCATTTAACTATACATGGCAATGCTTGAAACGGTTAAATATTTCGGTATTAGCACGTTCAACAACATTTCAAGTTGTGTTTTTCATTTTGTTACGCCTGCAATATGTCGAAAAGTAGGCAACAAAACTTGAGAAATTTTATTTTAAAAGAAGCTTTTTGCTTCAAGAAATTCATTACAAATTAGTCAAGACTAGAATCAGACATTAAAAGGACATGGTGTAAATGTGCAAGTCTTTGCTCGCAACATTTGTGTAACAAAAAATTTTAAGTGAATTTTTTAATATACTCGTACAATATAATGCTTCCATTATTGCTTACAATTTTTTTATTGTTTCAAAATCTTAAAAATGTTCTGCTGGGTATTAGTATTAGCAAATTCTATTACTTTTCATGCTAAAAATGAAAGAAAAAAGAAAAAAATTAATAATTTGAACCTTTATTTTATATGGTGGCCCATTGAAGAGTTTAAAATTAAAAATCAATAAAACAAAAACGGTGTGAAATTTTACCAAATTTATTTTGTTATGTTGTTGTTGACTGATGCTGCGGCAGAAACCACAGTAGCTCAGCGAATTCTTTTGTAAAATGTTAAGTTCTTGACAACAATGACGAGTTGCTGCTGATGAATTCTTCCGCTCATTCTCAGCCACAGCTTCGATATTTTTTTAATTAGAAAAAATCGGATAATTTCAAAACAAATGCATTTACTTTTGTTTCCTATTAAATTAGAAGGTATTTAACTCCGTTTAAAAGAAAATCGGTTTTAGAGAAAACACCGCTTAAAAGAAACAGTTGTTAAAGTTGTTTTGTATTAAAAAGCACAAAATTGCATAAAAAGAACTTCGCTGAATTGCAAATAAGAATTTATAGACGACAAACAAATTTCAGCACCAGCTCGTTTCTCTTTTATGTTGTGCATACCGACATTTTCAAAAGAATTTTTTGTGGCAAGAATGTTCATTTATTGCTAAAATTGTTTATAATTTGTCTGTTAACTTTGACAGAATGGGAATTTTTCTAAAACATATACCGGTATGTGATGAAAAACGATTTCGGTCGAAATTCAAATCGTTTGTATTTTCAAAGTCATATAAAACTTATCTGTTTCAATTATTTTGAAACTTTAATAACCAAGGATGTGGTGGCAATAGTCAGTAAGGTAATTAGTAAAAATCAATTTCAAATATGCAATAATTTGAAAGTTATATACATACATATATTTGAAATTTGATTCGATTTCAATTTCGCTCGAAATCATTTTTTATTACATACCGGGTAGACTTTTTTTATTTTTAGTTCAATAATATTTTAAGGGTTCATTTAAACGAATTAATTTTGGATTTATTCGAAGTCCTTTTAAAGGAAAATTCCGCTTATAAGAAAAACAAATGCTGTTTCTTACATATTCTTATAACCGTATTCGACTGTACATGTTTATTGAACTTGAAAGGTTTTTAATAATTCACCCCAGGACATTTAATGCTATCCTCTGATACGATTTTCGAACCATTTAGAAGAAATTTTAAGTTTTTGCTCTCCGGAACAACAACAAATTTACACATTGCAGAAGAATTTTCACAACTGTGATAGTTTTTTGTAGAGCATTTCACAATTCCTACGATTTGAATTCTTAGCAAAGGTTTTTTTTTTACTTTTACAAACATTTTTCTTTGATGCTGTTATTTTCTTTTTATTATTGCAAAAAAAGAAAAAATCGGTGGAGCCATCATAAAACAAAGAGCGCACATGGAAAAATGAGAATGAGCGTACGTACATTTTCAAGAATTATAAATATTACACCCTCTCTTTAAAAATAGCGTTTGTTATTGTTTTCGTTTCTATTTTAATTAAATGAATTTAACTGGAATTGTTGTTATAGTTACATACATACACACTAGAATTACACACTCAAATATCCATACTTATGTATGAGTGCCTGAAAATTAAACAAGTGCAGGTGGTTTACATACAGTGGTTCACAGCTTATTTCAACCAAACTAAACAAAAAATATTTAGTGAAGCACTATAGCATATGGTCCCAACTTAGAAAAACAAAACTTTATTCAGACTAAAATTTACAATTTTTTTTAAGTTACCAACTGATTAATCACTCTTTGGCTAATGATAAGGGTCCAAGCTGTTTTCTTCATGTATTATTTTAACTAGCCTTTAGTCTGATTTCGGCAAATTTAAGTAAGACACAGATTTATTTGTCAATGTGGAGATAGGGTTATTAGCCATTTTAAAAACTGGGAAAATTACTTGTTATAGTGAATCTGCGAGTCAGTGTATAAAATTCGACAAAGCCAGAAAACCTCAAAATTAAAGCTCTACATTGTCAAAAAAATATAAGAAAATCTGAGGCTATATACTTCACAATTGACTATAGAAGTTAAAAATTAACTTTACAAAACTTTGTCGTGTTTTCTAAAAAACTGTCTTTAATGGTATTTTTATATCTTTATTATTACAAAAAAATTGGATTCGCAACTGAAATTCGCTAAGAAACACATTACCAAAGACCCAAGTGATTGAAAACGTGTTGTTTTTACGGAAAAGTCCACATTTAATACTTTCGGTTTGAATTGTTTTACAATTCTAGACAGAAACGTACGAAAATACCAGATATCGAACCGGAATGGCCTTTACGTGTAGGTAGCACTGAAGGAAGAAATCTATCCAAATCTATGCCAACGAGAGAGTCTTAAAGCTGTAATTAAAGATACATGTAGAACAGAGTTGTAAACGAATCATTCATTTTTGATTTGTAATTCATGTTTGCTTAATTCAAATGAATTGATTCAAATTTTATTCAATTCGTTTTATGGGGAAAGAAATGATTCAAAATAATTCCAATTCAGTGCATGAATGATACACGAATTAATTCAGGTTTACACCTCTGATGTAGAAGCACACATGTATTTATAATAACTAGTTAATACAATCTGTGTTTACTAATGTAGGTTTGCGCCTAGGTTTTTGGTTTATTATTTTTTATTGTGTAACTGTAAATTTATGACAAAAACATATTTATTTTTATATATATACTAGTTAAACCGGCAAACTATGTTTTGCCATATAAATTTGCTCTAGGAAGTATTTTTTTAGTTCAAATACTTTTGATACTTTTCACCAAACTGCAAAAGTCAACACTGATATGAGCAATCAATGATAAATAATGATTATCCGCCATTTTCAGTATTCCAGCTTGATAGCTGGCTATAGGGAGAAATATCCCCTGTATTGCCCCCTCTGACTACTTCTTAAAAAAAAAGAAAAACATAAACCATATGTGTTCTACGGTACGAAGATATACATATCTAGTTTAAAATTTCATCGACATCGGTACGTTAACATTTAGCGCTTAACATTTAGGGCTATGAAAAACAGTTGTGAAAATTTACATTTGTTAACCTAAAGTTACGTTAAGACACCAACAAAATTGAATTAAAATCAGTTTGGAGATAGGGAACAACAGCCTTTGTACCGCCCCCTCTGAGTACTTAAAAAAAAACCGTAAACCATATATGCTCTACGGTACGTAGATCTATATAGTTTAAAATTTCATCGAAGTCAGTCCGTTATTTAGGTGAGGCATAAATTTACCCTTGGGGCGGGTCAGCTTAACATTTACGAATACGAAAAGTAGATGTTGGCCGATTCTCAGACCTACCCGACATGCACACAAAATTTCATTAAAATCGGTCGAGTAATTTCGGAGGAGTTTGGCAACAAACACCGCGACACGAGAATTTTATATATTAGATTTATTATATATAATTATTATACATTTTCGAATTATATATATTTATTTTTTTCAATAGCTGGCTGGTTGGAATATTCTGCGAGCCACTGTATGCATAATACTACGGAACTTCACCTTTGCATAGAGTGGTGTACTTATATTTACTCTATTACTATTCCAATTGCTCTTTTTGTCTACTCTTTTAAGCTCCTCTCATCATCTATTGTTTTGTTGTTTATTGTACATTTTTATTTTGGGGGTACTCAACTGTAATGATTTGTTTGATTTTGTTTGTGTGTGTTTGCTTCGCTTTACTTTAATGTTGTGATTATTTTTTTTGTTGGGTTTTCTTTTATGATTTTGCATTACTAATTTTTTAGTGTGTGTTCGCCATCTCTAAACCACTGACTTTATTTTTTGTATTTGTGTTTTTTTTTTTTAGTAGAATCGATCTTGTCGACTAGTGCAAATGTTTAAAGCGGATGAAATTATTTTAGTTAAAATTGTGTTTGTTAGTATTGTTGTTGTTTATTTTTAATAACAAGTGCATTGTGAAGTTTTTTTTAATATTTTCATACGGTTTTTAGTTTCGTGTAATTAGAATCCTTTACGATGTGTTTTAATTAATTTGAAAAGAGTTTAAAGATTGAAAAAAAAAACAAATATAGAAGAAAGAAAAATATTGTTGTTCAATGGAATAAAAAACAACAAATTTGGCTGAACCGCTATATTAATCAGAATTGTAATATCTGTAACTGTGTGTGTGTGCCTGTGGAAAAGAAAATGTAAGAAAAAAAAAAAAACAAATAAATTATAAATAAAACAAGTGTTCTTTCCTTTCATATGGTGCGTTTTCTTGCTTTTCTTTATTGTTTTTGTTAGCTGTGTCGTGAATTTGCACACATGTGTTGTTGTGTTTCATTTCAGGCAGTTTTCTGTTTTATTTACATACTTTTCTTAAAATAAGTTTTCTTACCCCATGGATGGAACAGAATTACGAATTAATTTGTAAGATGATTTCATTACAAAGTTGCCATTTACACAATAAAATAAAATAGATACGATCTACCAAGGCTAAGACGATAATTAATATAATTTTGTTTTAATTAATCAATTAAAAAGTAACTGATTATTAAATTAAAAATAGTGATTTTAAAAAGTTTTTAGAAATAATTTTTGTTTTATATATTAAGGAAGTGCAATATTTCCTAATAGTTTCTTTAATCAGAAAGAGAGAAATTTAAATATGAAATTTGTTTTAAATGATAAAATTGTTTACAGAACTATATTTTCCGTTTTTTTTCATATAATATTTATAAATAAAAAAAAGTAACCGCTAATCATTAAAAAAAAGCCCAAATGCCAAAATTAAAATAAAGGTGATGTATACAAAACGGCCCTTGAATGCATCTTTTTTAGCTACACACATACATATTATACAAAACTTTTAATAAAAGCCAATAATAACCGGTAACCATTTAGTCAAAAGTAGAAAAATTTTAAACAAAAAGTTATTTTAGAGCAAAAATTTTGCTCATAGCTTTTTTTTTAAATCAGGGGTTGAGAGGAAGGGGGAAAAAAGTGTGGACCTTTGATTTAAACTTACTAATGTCATAATAATGTCGGGTTTTTCAATAAGAGCGCTATAAAAGTTTTTTAAATAAAACAAAAACGGTTTTGGATATCAATGAAATTCTTTATTCCTGTAAAAGTACGTTCGATGACATTATGTATGCAACTCGATTTATTTTGCATGGCTACCACGGGCACGCTTGCAGAAGTCCAGACGCTGAACCCAATTTTCAAAGGTTTTCAAGCATAAATCAGCCGATACTGCTGCAATTTCGATATTCGTACGAAATTCATCAATCGTCGCTGGCTTGTTAGCTCAGACCATAGACTTGATGTAGCCCCACAGGAAATAGTCTAAAGAGATTACCGAGGCGGCCAATCGATTGGACCATTTCATGAGATAACACGTTCTCCAAACTTGGTTTCCAATAAATTGGTTGTGACATTAGCTGAGTGGCTTGTGACGCCGTTCTGTTGGAACCACATGTCCTTCAAGTCCATATCATCCAATTGGGGCCAAAAATATTCGGTTATCATTGAACAGTAGCAATTCCCATTTACAGTAACGTGCCGGTCTTGATTATCATGGAAGAAGTACGGCCCAATGACGCCGCTGGCCCATAAACCGCACCAAACCATAATTTTTTCGGGATGCAATGATGACTCATGGAGTAATTGTGGATTGCTGCCTGACCAATAAGGCATATTTTGTTTATTGACGAAGCCATTCAGCCACAAATGAGCCTCATCGCTGAAGATGATTTTCCGATGAAAATCCGAATCATTTTCAAGTTGTCGCTCAGCCAAATTCACGAACATACGACGCTTCTGGTGGTCAAACGGCTTCAGGTCTTGCGTCAATTTGATCTTGTAGGGATGTAGGCTTAGATCTTTTCGCAAAATTCGCCACAACGTCGTCACAGAGCTGCCTAACGCTTGAGAACGACGTATGAAAGACACATTTGGGCTTTCTTCAACTGAAGCTTCATCGGCAGCAATATTCTCGACACTACGAGCTACGGGCACTTCTTTGTCTCACTGGCACGGGAACATTTTGTACTGTGCCTGTGGATTCAAATTTTTCCACTAGACGCTCAATTGCTAGGACAATTATGACGACCATAAATTGGACGTAGCGCTCTTAACCTTACTGAAGAGAAATGTCAAAAGAGCGGCAAGAAATATGGCGTAGTTTGCTGTCCCTGTCGCTCTACTTTTGTAGCGTCCCTGTTGAAAAACGCTGTATAAGTAAGATGGAAATAAGGGTCCTACTTTCAAAATGCGAACCGTAAGGAATCGGTGGCTCTTGACTGATTATTCAATGGCCAGCGTTATGCCTTCACCCCTGAATAATCCAACAGCAATCAACCCCAAGAAGTCCGCACAGTAAAGTTTGGATTATGGGAGGAATAAATGATTTTAATGATATTGGAGATGATGTTGTTGTTCTTCTCTTTCATCCAGTCCCTGGGACAATTCTTAGTTACTGCTACTCAACTGCCTTTCTGGCATGGGAGACCCAGCTTAGCCAGTTGAGTGCTTGCAGTGTAAGCCTGTACCCAACGACAAAGTGATTATCCCACGTAGAGGGATTATTGTAATAAACCCTGAGAGGTACCCTAACGACTTCCCCAATACCAGCTACTCTTTGATTGATAGTTTATATTGTCTGTGAAGCTATATGGTTAATAAGTGGTTCTCGTGGTGATTTCAAGATCCAATTAGCACTCTCGCGCGATTTTGATGCCACATTCTCTCGCTACCAAATTGTTAAAAGAAACGTTCATGTACCAATGCTCACATCAGTCAATGTCAACAAAAAGCAGCTTACCTAAAGCTGATAATCTTTCCCTTTGTAGGTAGAGAAAATGAAATATCGTCTCCCTTTTCTCCGGTTGTTTACAGCTGTGGCACTACGTATTAAATGGCTGCTTACTCCTCAATGGCCCCAAAACCAGTCAGTAGAGCAAATGCATACTGGCATTTTCATGCTCAACAATGATGTAATTCTCTCCAGGTCATAGTTTGGTTTGAGTGACCTGCTGATACTGCAAGTCATCAGACCAGTCCTCCTCTAACTTGCAATCTCAGAATATTCCATATCCACATTCCGCTTAACAACTCTCAATGGTGAGATATGTTCATGATAGGTCTCCGTCTGGCCCGCTCATTTGGCATTTCTTTACCTACTATTGTACTATAAAGCTATTTGTACGAGTACCAAATTTGAAGACATTGGTTATTACTCTGTTTAAGATACTTATACCAAATTAATATTTGCATTGTCATTTGTCCAATTCCCCCAAATGTTTTTAACAGAGGATTTGGTCCAATTAGCTATTTGGACCAAATTTAGAGACATATACTATTACCGTTTTCAATAAACACAAAAGTCATACTTACTTTTACATATATTATTATATTAGAAGTTTGGCTCAAATGTAATAATTTCTATTATTTCCGTTATTAATATATCCAAAAGTCAGTATTTAGTTTGCATGCTAGTTACCATGCCTACTTATCCGATTACGTCAAATTTGTTACTGATGATTTGCATTGACTATGTAGCTGTTAGGACTAAATTTAGGGACGTTGTGTTACCATTTTGAAAATATAATCCAATAAATATTTACTTCGCAAGGGCCTATTTATAGATACTTTCAGACATAAAGGGAGAAACTGTAAACGTTTCAAGAAATTCGATTCAGAAATAATCACATTAGTTTTGCATAAGATACTAAACTTGAAAACGTTTGGGTAATAAAATAAGTTGTTGGTACCAAATTTACTTAAATATTGTAATATAAGGAATAAAATAACCAGTAATCATTTTTGTTCCTAGTGGCAATGTTTTATATTACTAATAGAATTATTAAAGATAAAAATTTAATAAAAAAAAAAACTATTAATATTAAATTTTGGTTTAAGTAAGTAAGTCGTTTAAATGTTTATGTAGTTTTCTATTCAAAAACGTGCTACAAGTTGCACATGTTCATTGTGTAGCTTTATCAGTTTTCTGTTTAGACCATGTCTTCTTTCTTTTTATCATCACTTTTGTAGAAGTAATCGTTATTTGCTTTTATTTTTTCTAAATGATACAATTGTTACCAAAAAATTGCTTTTGTTTTTCTCTTAATAAAACAATAAAAAAATACGTTATTTGTTGTTGTAACTGATAACAAATAATTGAAATATTTGTCAACCATTTAATCGTTTAGGGTTCAATGAGTAACCGCTCTTTGTTTAATGTCATAAATCAATAATTACAACCATTTTAAAGATTTTTTGTTTTAATTCTTTGCATTACCAAGTGTTTTGTAATATTTTTATTTAATTTTTTTGTGTGTGTAGTAAATAACCCAATAATGATAACCTGTTGTCATTAAAAATATACTACAATCAGTTTCTCGGGTCTCCTTGAAGTCTGGCAGAGACAGTACCGCTTCAAGAAAATTTCTATTGTTTAAAGTTTGCGTTATAAATTGAAAACTATTGTTTAGTAAAGTAAACAATTTATTAAAAAACATATGCATATGCATGCATATAGTATATAAAATACATACAAACGTATATACTAGTATTTTAATTTTTGAAACAGATAACATTTATGACGATTATATGACATGGTTGCTGTGAATTATTAAGTAATTATTTATTATAACCAATAAAAAGTAGTCGGTTTCTTTGATTCTTTATCATTAAGCCAAAGTTTTTAAAAATTCGTTTTTTAAATAGAAATAAATTGCAAATTGCATTTCTTAACTTGCAATCGTATAACAAACCTAATTAATAATAAAGTTAAATGCAGCTTTAACGCTTGGCTAAAAATTAGCATTTTACAGAAAAGTAGAGGAATGTACGGAAATTAATTTTTTGGGCTTAAAAGGTATTACGCTAATATGAATAGCATACCTCCTAGTAGTATCGTTAACGCAAATAATAGATCCAAAATCGCTGCATAGAATGGGATTTAACTTATGGAACAATTTAAAAACTTTGATATTTTCTCTTAATAGAAATGACCAAGACTTTATTGCCCTTAGAAAAGGACTCGAGTACATACAATGGCTATTGTAGAAGCTGTTATTAAAAGGATAGATTTTAAAGGTTCACGAGATCTTATACAAAGGCAAATTGTTATTCTTCTCTTTTATGATTTTGATTAAAAATCATATCACATTCATCGCCGGCACCGGTCTGGAAGTTTTAGGAAGGACATCTGCGACTTAAGCCAACTTAAATTAATCTAAGACTTATACCAATAATATCAAGAAAATAAAAATTATAGATTTGGGAAGTTGGCCAAAGCCAATTTTTTGGATTTTGCAATTGTTAACTTGTGGCTGTACTTCATACGTACATAAAAACATAATTGGCCATTACAACTCTGTTTCAGGATTTCGCTCAGAAGACTGCTAAGAAGTAGTCACCAAAAAAAAAAAATATTTTTTTCATATTTCTTTTTTTCAAGGTGTTAGAGATGGGGATTGAATCTGGAGCTCTTTTCTAGTAAGCCAACGCACTATCCACTAGACTACAACGCCTACAAAACAAACAATACAAAGCCAATTAATAACGCTTGGCTAAGAATTAATTTATTAATTTTTATGCTGAAAAATTATTTATTTATTATTCTACACAAATTTAATTACTTTCATATGAAAGCAGAGTCGGCAAAGAATGATTTCTTAAAAACAAATTCATAATATACATATTTGTAAAATTTTTAAGTACTTAAAAAGAAAACTGTAGATGTTAATTAAATTTGATATGAAATATTTTGTTTTGAAATTGTTCCTCTTTTCTTTCATCTTTAGTATGTGGGTAATATCGCAATTTTACATTGTAGTATGACAACATATTGTCCAATTCGTCAAAAATTTTATGTTGAGCTAGAATTTTTTTTTTCTTTTTTTTATTTAAAACCAATACTCAGGGGTAAACCCTTACTAATGCTTTGCATTGTAATGCAATTTTTGTGGAAAGGACAGTTTATATCGTCATATTAAATGCAAACGGACGTAACTACATAAAATTTCGAAATTATATTTTTTATTAAATATAGTTCGTTTTCGATCAAATATTGCGATTTTATTAACGAAATTCAAACAGACGTAACTACAAGTGTATATCGAAATGCAAGAAGACATAACTACTCGTACATACATAATTATATGAAAACCTTACATTCAAACTCATTTGATGTATATAGGGATGACAATCCTTATAAATCGATCCTGTAAATTATATGATTTTAGGGATTTACGAAATGTTTTTAGCTTCTCCTGTAAAAAAACAAAAAGTGTAGTTACGTCCGTTTGCTATTAATATGACGATATGTATATATAATTTTTTCTTATACTATTAAGCGCCTTAGGAATGAGACAAATTGCTGTGAATTGATCATTCTTAGACGGTATCTCTTAGTTTTTAAATAAAATTTTGAAAAAATCGCAAAGTAACTTTTTCATTTTTCACATTTACTAGGATTTGGACCTGGGCCGTTTGAGTTTTTGTGCCAGCGCTCGAACCACTTTACCAAGCCTTTTGCCTTTTTCGTAATCTTTAAAGTTTTTATTTTCGTTGTAGAATAATGTATAGTCCTTAAATCCAATCTAATGCTTGTATTCATAAAAAATATTTCAGGTTTATTTGGGGTTTATTTGACAAATTTCTATGCAACACTTGTAATTTTTTTGTTTTATTACAGTATTCCACGAATAATTGCCTCGACAAAAATGTCAAAATTTTTGGGCAATTATGCGTGGAAGTTCTTTAAACGAATACGCTCAATTGCCCATAAACACTGCCATCAATACATGTGAAAAGCAAGATAGACTTTAGGAAGGTTGTATCGAAAAAGTAGTTTGAAAATAAATTTGATGGACTTTTTATGCTTATAAGTTATAAACATAGTTGAGTTAAGCTTCAGTTTTTAGAAAATAATTATTTTGGGTAATTAAACGAGGGAATTTTAAGGGAAATTTCTTCTTTGGGAGGTGATTAAGCGAATAACGCAATTAAGCGAAAGTTAATTAACCGTGGAGTTTTATTAGAAAATGTTAAGAAAAAATATGGGGATTTAGAAATTGAAGTAAATAAGCGTGAAAGGCAATTAAGCGTGGGGCAATTATCCGGGGAATATATGTTTAAAGTTCATTATTATCTACTTTTCTACTACAAAGGGACATTTGCAAAAACAGTTCATAGTTGTACAAAAACTCTTCATCCAAGTGCTGTAAATTTTGGCAGAAAAGATGTGTATGTGAACTTATATTCACAATTTCAAAACCCTAATACGGCGGCTAAAAAAGAAACAGCTGCTAATTGTAAACAAAATAAAAACAAAAAAATGGAACTCCTATGTATGTAATTTTAAATTAAAAGTTAAAAAGAAAACATAAGAACGTATATTCTATTTAATCTTTGTGAACAACAATTTGCTTTGCTTTTGTTGTTTCTCACATGAATGCGTTGTTTTATATATCTGCTTTTTATTTTCACATGACAAACTAGACCTCACTCTGATGATTAGTTTTTAAATATCAGACATTCAAATACGAGTATATAGATTAAAATAGACACTGGACTTAACTAAACAATAGAATCACTACAATTTAAGTACGAATTTAATGTGGCTTTAAATTAAAACGTAATATGTACTGAACACACTATTCAACACTTGGCTTCACTTCAAGACTAATGAAAAGGCTCTTTTTAAAAATAAATTCATATTTTGCGATAATTTATAATTTTTATTATTATTTATTTAAAAAAAAAATAAAAAAAACTTAAAAAATAGCAGATAAATAAACAAATAGACTTCATCATGCCTCCACTTATAAACAAAACTGTTCAAGACAGACTAAAAACGCCTCTGACACTTGAAATGATTTGTTTTGTTTTTTTTTTATTTTCGAAAATAATTGAGGACTTAAGTGGTTGTTATAGAAATTCATAAAAGTTATTTTAAGAAATATCATAAAATTTTTATGTAAAAAAAAAATAATTTAAAAATCCATATGAAAGGAAAGAACATTAAAAAAATATTTAAAAATTTTTTTCTTTAATTCTATTACTGTGTTTTGTTTTTTTATAGAAGTGCACGTAATCGTTGATATCAATTAATGAATTTTAATATGACAACTGCCAATGTAAAAATTTCCAAAGAAAAAACAATAAAATTGTAAAAAAGTGTTTATTTTAAAAGAATTAAAAAGAAAAAAAAAATCTAAAAAAAAAAAATATTTTTAAAATACAATCAACCGTGTTTACGCAAGTGTTTATGGGGTGTAGATTCTGAAAATTAACATTTACAACCAATGCTTGCTTGCTTAGTGCCTCATATTTCCTCGTTGAGGCATCATCTCTTAATACATAAACAAATTTGAATTTTGTGTTTAAATTATTCATCTGGTTTTTTATTTTTATTTTTGTTTTCAATATATTTATTATGTTTATATTGAAAACTAATTATACTCGTACGTTTCCATTACTCGTGTCCTCGAAAATACACTTTTCAATACAAATTTTACTCGCGTTTTTCTTTTGTTGTTTTATAATTTTAACAAATATTGACAATTATTTTGTGTTCGTTTTAAATTTCATTTGATGTACATATTGATTAAACGAATTAAAATCAAAATTTATGATGGCTTTTCAAATGTTAAAATCAGCATTGGATGGTACAGTTCATCATCATTTAACGGGCAATCAGCATGGCAGTAATAGCAGTAATGGTGGTGTTGTTCTAATAAAATGTAAGTGTTAATGGAATTTAAAAGAATTTAAAATAAAAATATTTTTTATTTTTGTATGGCCTTGTAGTTTATTTTTACTCGTATAGAATTTTACATGCTGGAGCAAAAACGAAAAACAAAAAAAGATTCTTAAACATCTATTCCGTAAAATGCTATTAAGAAAGTTCAATGCCATATTAATATTAGTTTTATTTAAATATTATATAGTGGGAGGTGTATATACATAAATACGCATAAATAATCATTCTTCGGATTATTTAAAACTAAGTCTGTAAAACAAATTAACAGAGAAAAATTGCTAATGGTACGCTGTTGAAAATGCCGCCATATAATAGTTTACTTCCCACTTTCTAAAGCTATGACGAGTATAGGTAAAGGGTGGTGTGTTTTTTACAGTCCGCTATGCCGGCAACTTGAAGGTCTTGCTGTCTGAGAGCTGAAGTGAAATCAGTAATCGGTGTGTTTGACATAGCTCCGCATGAGGTTGTTATGTTGGTTTGTTTTGGGAGGTCCCTTAAAAAACTTGGTGCCAAAAAACCTGTTATAACCCATGATGTAAACTAATGATTAACATTGGCCTTGTTTTTTTATTTTTATTTAAAACCAATATTTAGGGGTAAGCCCCTACTAAATGCAGTGCATTTTATTGGAATGTTGAATATATAAATATAGATAGATAGATGGTAAGCGCCTTATGTCAATGGGACATAATTGCTGTCAATTTGATCACTCAAAGGCCAGTGTTATGCCTTCACCTTTGAATGATCAACAGCAATTACCCCATCTAGATGGTGAATGTAAGTCGTGGTCATCTTTTATATAGGTTAGCTGTTATCTTCCCAGAAGGTGGTGCTGATCATTCGTTTCTGGGTGGAATAGACTGGAAAAGTCAGGGAGCGATTTCGTGAAGATGGTCTTCTTGGAGGGGAGGGGGGGGGGGGGCCCTCATACATTTTTAAATTATAATTTTATTTTTTCACCGCAAATTTATTAATTTTTTTTATTTCTTCTTCCCTGGGATTTGAACATCGGTCGTTTGAGTTTCTGTGCACGCACTCTAACCACGAAAAATTACTAAAAACAACCCAAGAGACACTTGCGTTTACATAGTATATCATAATGACGATTTTTTAAGAGCTTTCAGATTTTAATAAAAAAAAATACAATTAGAGAAATGTTTGCAATCTTTACTTGAGTCGATAAAATGATCATGTAAATGTCATGCATGCAAAACGCAGCCAGAAATTTTTTTTCAATATTGGCTTTCAGTGCACCAACCGGTGCGTGTTCGTCCAAATAGACATCAGAGTTAACATAGCCCCCCTTAAATCATGCGATCTAGGCCTCAAGGATCAACTAAACTGTTGTCATTGCTTCGACTGCTGTGTAGCGTATGGCATCGTTTGTTTTGAAACATATGACAAATAGTCCAGGGGCAAATCACGGCATACGATATCGAGGAAAATTTCATACAATTTAAAAACAATTTTTATATAAATTACGTGCGGTATCGAATGCCGTAATTTGTCCTCAGCTCTTCTTAGCCACAAAAAAAAATTTAACCATCGCATGTTAATGCTCGCCATTCACAATAACGTTTCTGTCTCTTTCTACTTCAAAGAGAACATTTTTCTGTATGATTTTGCAGTTCTTGCAATCTTGCAATGCTGCGGGCTGCTCTTTCATATGGTAATTTCGCTTGTTCACGTACATATTCAACCAGAAATGAGCTTCGTTGTTAAACACAATTTTCCTCTAAAGAATGGATCTTTATCCAACTTTGCCAGCTTTTCATTTACTTTTTCGTTTGTTTTACAGGTAATTATGATATCAAACAATCAATTTCAAACTTTTCAATTCATTTCAGACTATCATTTATAATAGAAATGTAATTAAAAGTGTTGAAGTTTTTACATTCTGATAGTCTGTCAATAACTCAAATAATTGAAATTTGCAAAATGAAAAAAAAAATAAATCAATTGAAAATTTATATTTTTATTGTTCTTAATACATCATTTATTAGATTTGAAAAATAATATATTCTTTATTATTAAATTTACACACATGTACCTACAAATGTATGTATTTTTTTCAATTTAATAATGATTTTCATCAATTTTTTTATGATTTTTGATTACGTTGAAGTGATTTATTGTTCATCGTTTCACTTCAGAGTACTTTGGAGTGTGCAAAAAAAGTGATTACTTTAAATGAGTAACCAAAAACGTATGAGCGATGGATAAATTATTGTGTTTATTTTATAATATTAATAAATAATTAAATATATCAATTTCACATCGATAAACAAATGATTTCAAATGTCTGACCTTCAATTTGTCCATTGATTTATAAATATTAAAAACAAAAATAATTTTTATAGAAAAAAAAATTTAAATTACACTTTCACACCGTATTAAGATTAGTCTTTAACTTGTATAACAAAATAAAATTCTTTTCTCACAAAAAGGTACGCATTAAATCAAAATGTAAAATAGTACTTTTTTATTATTAAAGCCAGCAATCAGAGAATGACACCTACCCATGAAGTACATTGTGCTGGTTTAGGAAAATATCTTATGGTAAGGGGGAAAGAGTTTAAATCAATGTGCTTGTGGACATTGATTTAAACTTATTCAGGGGAGTAAGCCCCTACTCATGCTTTGTATTGTATTGAAATTTTTGGAAGGATAGATTTCTTATTAAGCGCGTTACGAATAAGACAAGTTGCTATCGATTTAATGATCACTCAAATGCCTTTGTTATACCTTCACCTTTGAATGATCAACACTAGTTTCCCCATCTGTCACTGGATGTTGATTGTGGAACGTGTTATTTTTTTAATTAAAATTTTGTAATTTTTCTTCTTTTCTGGAATTTGAACCTGGGCTGTTGAATTTTTGCCACCATTCTGTTGATATTACATTTTACGCGGATCAATACTATTCCCTTGATCAAATTAAACATTATTCACTATGAAGCTGTGATGAGCGTAACACGATCTATGGTTTCAACTTTGACTTCAATTAGTTGGTGGTTGTTATATACCACTTAGCACCTTCCTGTTGATATTACACCACACCTGCAGCAATACTATCCGTATTTTCAAATCAAAAATTATTCGTTGTAAAGCGGTGTTAACCCTAACACGATTTCTGGTTTTATTTTTGACAAAAACAATAATACCACTAGCATTTAAACAGCGTCAACGGATGTATTGTTTTTATGTAGTGAAGTCGATGGTTAAGTCTCACTTAATATGCATCAATTTTGTCTATTAACAAAAGCCTTAAAATTTACCAATAAAACTTTGTATCTGTTTCTAAGTGGTACAGAACGAAATCGGCAACGCATCGACGCATTAAATGATTTTGCGAACGACGAAGAATTGATTAAGTTCATTAGCCGAATAAACACGAGCATACAAGATTTTACTGTTTTGTCTTGTTTATTTTCTTTAAACTGAGAAGTCCGTTCAAAAATTAAATTGTGCAAAGACAAGTAATTGTTTAAAAATGTTGAAAAATCATTTATTTCTTGAATTCTTAATTGGAATCACTTTGGTTCTTTATTTATATAAATCTATAATTATTATATTGGTCTTGAGATCCTAAAACTGGTTTCTTTATAAGAATTAACATCAGTTAAGGAATATGCACAAACATTAGAGGAACTGAACTAGTTTTCGACCCCCACTACGTAGGTCTCAGGTCTCATCAGAGTTCTTTGTGTTGTACAATTTGTTAAAAAATTTTATTATAAAATATCTCGTTATGCTACCTTTTTTTTTTGTTTTTTTTTTAGTACTAACAGTACCATATTAATTTCATAAATTGTATAAAAAAACATTTTCGCATTAATTAATATTTTTTAATAGCGGAAATATTTTTTAAAATCTTTTTATTTTTTTTAACATAATAGAGCTGTCACCTTAACTGTTTATATAGTAGAAAGAGACACATTTAAGTTTTTAAATTGCAATTTTTTTTTATTCTACTGCCAAGTCTTTTGGTTCATGTGTTTTTGTGTTTATAAACCCGTATATCATCGTATGACAATGACCAGCTTGACTATAAATGCATTCTCTAAAAGTGTTCTTTTTATGATCATTTAAATGATTCACCTGCCCATAATCGGTTTTACCGGTTATTGTTTGTTTTTCTTTTTCGTTAACTATTGACTCATTAAATGTTTTATACTTATACACTGAGAAAAAGGAAAACAAATACTTGATTGTTTCTTTAAATTTTTTTTGCAAAAACTTTTCGCCTCTGTCCTGATATATACTTGGTGTCAGCAGGGAAGCTATACTACTTTGTTTTGCCGCCATTTTGGTAAACAGTTCATATTTGCCAGTCGTGAACTAGAGACGTGGCAAATTTATTATAGAAAAATATTCGGTAAACCAACGTGTTTTAATCGTTAAAACATTTTATCAAAATCAATCATAGATTGAAAAAATCATAATGAGTGACGAGCCACACTTTCATTTGAATGGATATGTAAATAAACAGAATAGTCTGTTCTGGCAATTGACCACCCTTAAATTATTCATCAGTCACCTTTGCATCCATTAAAAGTGACAGTCTGGTATGCAATTTGGTCATGAGGAATCATTGGACCGTAATTTTTTGAAACTGAAAACGGCGTAACAGTAGCTGTCAATGGAAAGTGATATTGTGACAGGATTGAACATTTTTTAACGCCACAACTGCATGCTGTGGGGCTTGACTAAATGTGGTTTCAATAAAACGATGCTACATCGCATACAGCCAGGATTACAATGGAATGATTGCTCTGGACTTCTTTTTGTGGAGATATCTGAAAAGCAAGGCTTATGCAAAAAAAAAGAGAAATGCTGGAGCAACTCAAACAAAATCGTCGTGATGAAATTAATGAAATACCGCTTAAATGTGTGAGAATGTAATGAAAAATGTGCTCAAAAGGGCTCGCATTTGTGAGGCTAACAGAGACGGACATACAAAATTGCCGACACTAAATAAAATATTTAATAAAAAATAGTAAACAAACAAAGTAGTATACCTTCTCGGCGGATACCCTGTACATTCCCATGAATGTAAATTTAATAAGAATTTTTTGCTGTGCTGAATCCATATAAGAAAATTTTATTCGTATATCGTAGTCGCCGTGGTCCAATGGTTTGTGTGTTGGCTTATTAAGACGATAGCGCTGAGTTCAAATTTCAGCTCTGACATCTTGAAAAAAAAAAGAAATATGAAAAAATTATTTTTTTCGGCGATTACCTCTCAGTAGTCTTCTGGCAAAAACTCTGAGAGTAATTGATTGTCATGAAAAAGCTTCTCAAATCTGTCGTTCGGAGTCGACTGTAAACTGTAGGTCCCGGTACTCATGGATAAAAATTAACACACACAACATGAGTGCTGCGAGAAGCTAAGCCGTAACCCTGACACAATGTTGTAATGGCCATTTATGTATGCACGAATGTATATCGTTCCCCTAGAACAACCTTAAAGAACGAAATACGAATGGTAATTTGTTGTATTTATATGTAAGCAATAAATCAAAAATATATTTTTAACGTAAAATTTTTATGTTTTCTATTTATTTTTACCAGAATTAAAATACTTCAAATTCATGAGTACGAGTATTGCAATTTGATTCGTATTCAAAAAGTTCGGTGGCGTGGCGTCCCGCTACCTTTTTTTCAATAATCGACAACTGTCGCACTAAATTATATTTATTTATGACTATTATTTATTAAATAACTTGATAAACAATAATCAAAAATAAATAGAATTTAGTGGTTATACACTTGAAGTAGTTGTAGAGTTATGCAACAAAAAACGGGCGGAAAACGTTTTATTTGTTTGTTACTTTTTATTATTTATTTATTAATTTTTTTTTGAATCATTGCAAATTTAAATAGTATTATTACGCGATTATGATGACAGTACAAGAAATTTTAGAAAACATTAGCTTATTATCAGCATAGTTTTTACAGCTCTAAAAGTAAAAATCAGCTGTTATTAATTTTACTAGCTCTCAAAATACAACAAATACATGTATTTTTGCTAATACTTGCTATCTCTTTCATTTTAAATGACAATAAAATTGTTGTCTTTTTGTTGGTGTTCCGTAACTGTATTCACTGTGATTATCAGTTAATAATCAAGTCAAGCTGAAAATTTGCTCATTTTCAATGGCATTATAACCTTGACAGTATTAATCTTGTTCTTCGTTGAACATTGGTGTTAAACATTTTTGTTTTTGCTTTCAATTTTTTTTTCTGAAAAACATTTCACAGATGCCAACCAACATACTATAAATAAATTTTTTAATTTTGTTTTATAAATAATATGGATTTTTAGTTTTTCTACAATTTTTGTTTTAAAATACACACTCATTAATAAATAATTTTCTTGTTTATAAACAACTTTTAAACTTAAAAATTTTACACGATTATAATCAAAATAAAGTTTACATTTTATTATTGAAAATTCGATTTTAATTTCTTTCTCTTACGTGACTAGTTTTATATATTCAAATGTGCGTGTCTATTTGTGGTCTATTTATTTTATTTGAAATTAAAATTCAATCAATTTTTGCTATTATTTACGCCTACAATTAACACATGAATTTATGAGAAAAAATAATAAAAAAAATAATTTTTTTTTACTTTACACGCCCACATATTAGCAAATAAATGAAAAAAAAAATTAAATGGAAGGTATTTCTAATCAAAAATTTATTTGCAAATTAACAATAATTAATTTGAATTTTATTAATAATATATTTATATAAACAAAGTTTAAAATTTCATTTAAATTAATAAATTTGTTTGAAATGCATTCCTAAGAATTTACATGTTAACCAGTATTGTCAAAAATCAATTACTAAATTTCTATGGAATTATAATTTTAAAATCCCAAAAAATTTACATGCATACATACGACTCTAAACTCTTTTGTGTTTTATTACAAAACTACATAACTATTTAGTGTATTTTTTAATTGAAATTTATTTTCATAATTTTAAATGAATCATCACTAGTTATTACTAAAAATTTCTACAATATTTTTATGATTTTCTTATCTTGCATATTTGCGTAGAGAAACAACTTTATTTTCTTTTTTTTTTTTGTCTAAGATCAATACTCAGGGAAGTACTCTTGTACTCATGGTGTGCATTTCGTTGGAATGAAAAATGAAAATGCTTGCAAAAAGTTTTTTTTTATATCCGAAGTATGGAACAAACCAATCTAATTGAAAAAATTATAAGGTTTTTAGAAACAATATTACAACTTGCCGATATTTAAAAAAAGTCAAATATTATTAGACAGATAAATTGCTCTTTGCCATTAAAAGTAAACTGTCTCATCCCACCTTTAACTATCGGCAAGTTGTAATAATGGGCTTAAAAATAATAAAAACAAGTACTTTAAATTAACGTTTTTTAAATATATATTTAGCTTACCATGAGACATTTCAAAAAAACTCTGCTCGAAAAGATATTCTAAGTGTTATTATGAAATTTGAATCATTGTAACTAAAAATAGTTGCAAATTTCAAGCCACAGAACAAGCAACTCAAATGTAACCTCATTCCTGTCGTACGAAATTTCCTTTAAATTATCGTTTTCGCTGTACATTTGACGACCTAAGTCTGTAGATTTTGTATCCTATTACTTCAATACCCACCTAAAATTTTTTAAAATTTGGAAACAATAAATAAAATTGTAAGCAATAATTCAAGATTACTTACTTACATAACTGGCCACAACAACCCGTTAACGTTAATTCAAGCACTATATTGTTTATTCATACCTTAAAGCTTTTAAAAATACTGGCTACTTACTGGCTACAAAATCTATTGCTTCTTAGCGACTCATTTCATATAAAAATCATGCATTATTGATGCGCACTTACTGGTAAGCACTAGTGCTGACAAAGTATTAAGTATTGTGTACCGAGTATTAAGTATTTGTACTACAGGGTATTTTTTTAGAGGTATAGAACTTCGAATTGAAATAAAACACAAGAAAATCGTTTTAATGTCCATCAATTTGGCTTTATTGGAAGGATAATTTTATGCCATTAATGTTTAAATATGATTTCGGGCATGTCGCCGCCGCGGCTAGCTCGAATAAAGCCAATTCTACAGGTCCAATTTTCAACCACTTTTTCGAGCATATGGGGCCGTATGTTGGCAATAATGGCACGAATGTTGGCTTCCAAGTCCCCTAACGTTTCTGGTTTGTTGGCGTAGACGAACGACTTCACATATCCCCAAAGAAAATAATCCAATGGTGTCAAATCACACGATCTTGGTGGCCAGTTGACAGGTCCATTCCGCGAAATTATGCGCTCATCGAATGTTTCCTTCAATAAATCGATTGTGACGTGCGCTGTGTGGCATGTAGCGCCGTCTTGTTGGAACCACAACTCATCCACATTCATGCCATCCAATTCGGGAACAAAATAGTCGGTTATCATGTCTCTATACCGGTCTCCTTCAACGGTAACTGACTCTCCGGCATTATTTCGGAAGAAGTATGGCCCAATGACTCCACCAGCCCATAGAGCACACCAAACAGTCAGTTTTTGTGGATGTAATGGCGTCTCAAGGGTCTCATGTGGATTCTCTTCACTCCAAATGCGGCAATTTTGTTTGTTGACGCAGCCATTCAACCAAAAATGAGCCTCATCACGGAACAAAATTTTGCGATAAAAATCAGCATCGAGATCAATCTCATTTTCGGCCCATACACCAAAATCACGACGCATTGCATGGTCTCGCGGCTTTAATTCTTGCACAAGCTGGATCTTGTAAGGTCTCAAGCCAAGATCTTTGCGCAAAATCTTCCATAAAGTTGATGGACAAAGCTCCAATTGCTGTGCACGGTGGCGAATCGATTCATTCGGGTTCTCTTCAACACTTTGCTCTACAGCGGCAATTGTTTCTTCGGTGCGCACTGTTCGACGTCTCTGCGGATGCGTATTATCACATAGAGTAAACGTAGTGCGAAAACGATCTATGGTTAACCGAATTAATTGCTCTGATGGACGATTATGTCGACCATAAAATGGACGGAGCTTGCGGTAAACTTCGCGAACTGAACCATTATTTTCGAAATAAATTTGCACGATTTGCAAGCGTTGTTCTTTTGTCAACCTGTTCATGATGAAATGGCAAACCAAACTAAATATTAATCACTTGACAGCTGACAAAATGGCCGCCAGTTAAAAAAGTGATGCCAACTTAAAGTTCTATACCTCAATAAAAAACACATTTTTTGGGTACTCAATTCTTTAAGAGTTGTATTTTTTCTTCGAAGTTGTATGGAAAATTTAAATATTAACGGCCAACACGAAATTCTGTGTACAAAACAGCACTTTATGAAATTGTTTTCTCTTAAAAATAAAATCCGTTAAAAGTATCCAGTAGTATTGAGTACCCCAAAAAAAAAGTACACAATACCATCGAGTAATAAGAAGTAGCAGAATTTGACAGCACTAGTAAACACTGTTATCTGCTGGGTACTAACTAAACTGTTTGCATTCTAAATTTTTCCTTAAAGTTTTTTATTTCTCAAAAATTTCCAGAAAACAAAAAATATCTCAAATAGAGGCTAAAAATATCCAAGTTGACAACACTGGTCTTAAACAACAATTTCAATATCTTGACAAGAAGTCTGCTATTACAAATTCAACCCATAAATTCATTGCATTTCTGTAATGTAATATGTTGTGCTGAGTTTTTAAAAAAAAATTGTTGTTAAACTAAGCGACATACACATAAGTTTTAAATATATTTGCATATTTACTCGTATGTACATATATCCAGAAGGAAGTTTTTAAATACAACAAAACAAAAACGGAAATATAAGAGTAAATTAGTAATTATGTACATGCCATATCCACATCC
The DNA here is from genome assembly GCA_963576795.1 of Metopia argyrocephala. Lineage (NCBI taxonomy): Eukaryota > Metazoa > Arthropoda > Insecta > Diptera > Sarcophagidae > Metopia > Metopia argyrocephala. The sequence continues at coordinate 70,321,817 of OY756208.1, forward strand.
CGTTTTTATCTCATCAAGTTGTCTACCACACGCATCGGTCATAAAGACAATTTGACCTAAAATCAATCTGAATTTAGTCTTAGCTAAGATTTTTATTACTTTTTATCATCACTGTATTAATACATTAAATAATAACATCCTTTCATATTGTAGTCCATGACGTTTTCTCCATGCTACTCATATATTATCTGATATTCCATATACTACATAAATTCTTTACTTAGTCCACACTCTAACTTGCAACGGTTCAAAAATGGCATTGATTAATGATAAATTAAGTGCAACACTTTTCATAATGACACCACACTGCTATTTAGTAAGAGAAAACAAGCCGAAGAAAATATAAAAACTTTAAATCAAAACACTAAAGTGCGAGAGGCACTTTAAGATTTGCATGCGTGAATTGTCAGTAATAAATAGAAAAACTGCACGCCATCGTATAAACAAAATCTTAATTTAAATAGAATTACTAAAGAATAGGGGATAGAATGTGATGTGGTACAAAAAGGGTCACCACTCTTTATCTCTTCGTGTTTTTTTTTTCTTTTTTTTTAACTATAAATGGTTTTAAAAAATACAATATGAACGCAGCACTAAAAACGAGGAAAAAACATCCAGGCAAAGTTCCCCTGTCGACACACAAAAGATTTTTTCTAAAGACAACCATGAGGCAACAAAAATTGTTTAAATTCATCAATTGTTCAACAATGTCATTCAACGTAGAGATATGCTCGTCGCATAGGGCAAAAATAATAATAAAAACATAAAAATAAAAATCAAATGAATATTGAAAAATCTAGTGGCTGGCCTGAAGGCTAAACAATAGTAAATGATCATCATCGTGATCACAATTATCATTGTTGTTATGAAGTGATGTTCTATAGAAGTTTTCTGTACTATCCCTACGCATTTAAAACGCACTTCTTTTATTTTTTTTTTTTTTTTAATTTTTTTTTAGAATAAATAAAATTCAATTTAAATGTTTAATATTAACAATGAAAAGAATTTTTTTATTTTTGTTGTTGTTGTTTTTTTTTTTTTTTAATTTCAATTCAATTAAAGTAGAAAAAAAATAGCAACGATTTTAAAGAAAGAAAAAAAAAAGTAAAGCAGTAAATAGTTGTCTCATTGAAATAATTTTACGGTTGATGTAGACCCCCCCTTTAAAAAAGGGAATCATTAAATGAAAAAAAAATAAATAAATAAAACCACACCAACCCATCTTTTAACGGCCTCGATCTCAGTGAACTATTATTAAAGTAAAGAATTAAAGAAAATTTTAAAAATTTGTTAAAAACTAAAAAGAGGTCAAGCTTAAACGTATGTCTGTAAAACTAAGAAACTATCCATCAGAACAATTAATAAAAGCTTTGTGTTGTGGGTACTGTACATTTAGCGTCATATGTACTGTCATAGAGCAATCTAACTGTCTGAGGAAATATTAATTATTTTACATTTTGAGTCCACTGCTTAGGTTGATCTAAGCACAGGTGAATCGACATGCCTTGTAAACAAACAGCAGTGCCGAACCCACTGCCCTTTGATACAGATGATTGCCTGTCGATAGCCGGTTTTGAGGGTGGCGATTGTTACATCGTCAATGCTGACTATTATACGGATACGATCGGGATCACATCAGTGGTGGTGGAGTCTTATACAATACCAATGCTGTGATCTACCAAAACTACTACGACGTACAGAATATACGTGGGAGACGATAGCTTGTTCGTAGCCGGTATTAAGGGTGGCGATTGTTACATCGTCAATACTGACTATTATACATATACGATCGGGATCACAGCACTGGTGGTGGAGTCTTATACATACCAGTGCTGGGATCTACTAGAACTACTACCACAGAGGGGACACACTTGGTAGACGATTAATTGTGATGGCCAGTATTGAGAACTAATTCACCGTCGATATGGACTGCCACACTAATCTGATCAGGATCATATCAATGGTGGTGGAGTCCTATACGCGCCAGTGCTGGGGTCTACCAGAACCACGACAAAGTACCTGACTTTCTCCCACAGATCTGCCTGTGGATACTTGGACGGATTTTGTCTGCGGATGTACGACAATCGTTAGTCCTAGATTATTGTAAATTAAATTAGTATTTAGATGAAATTAGTATTTAAGTTTCACTAGAGGAAGCAAATAAAGATAGTATTGGACAAATAAACTCCTTATATTCTTTATTTTCGAAAATGACGCTGAGACCGCTGAGCTCCCGCAGCATAGAGCGGTAAACGTGTCGTTACATCAGCTCAGATTAAACATACTTTAAAGTAAACACTGACACATTTCAGACTTGATACCAAACATGCAATTATCCTAAACTCATAAATGTGAAGCGCACACAGACAAAACTCTGTATAATGCTTATTCTCAGCCTTGTTCCATTAGCACGTTCGCCACACATATGGGACGTTGGAGCTTTCGTAAAAACTCATGTCACATATATGGGTCGCATAATTACCAATTTTTTCTTCGTGAGTTTTTACTGAAAGTGCAAAAAATATGTGAGTGGTGAACGTGTTAAGCAGTCGTCGCATATTTGAGTATGACCCGAACAATCGCAATATACACACATCCATAAGAACACTGCCCAAAGAAACCATATCGCCTTAATCTAAATAGCAACAATAAGCGAGTGCCAACTAGGTCTTCTGTTTAGAATAATATCGAGATACACAGCAGAAATTAGTGCTTACCAATAAGCTATTTTGTAAGGGAGAAATTGTGAACTATTACTTACACGTGCGCATCAATAATGCATGATTTTTATATGAAATGAGCCGCTCAAATGCAATAGAAATGCAAATTTATTGCAGCCAGTAAGCAAATAGTACAAAAAATCAACAATAGTACCTTATCCTGTAGCATATTTAGAAGCTTTAATGTATAAAAAATAATATAAAGCTTCCATTATTGCTTACAATTTAATTTATTGCTTACAAATTTGAAAAATTTTCTGCTGGGTATGTAACTTTCTTAGAAAATGTGGTGGTATCCATTAAAGAAATACAATCACATGACAACTTGTCTGTTTTCGTAAAAGGTACAAGAACTGTATGTGAAGAATTCGCGGACAGTACTAATACGCAAAAAGATCGCACCAAGTACTCTCCTACTAAATATGCCAACATAGAAAACTATCAACTACAAACGTCCATAGCAATGGAGATAATGCTCTAGCCTTAGGGCCATTCCAATCAACATTCCTTCGTTAAGGCGCTATAATGCTGTCTCTAAGCACGGCCGTATGACATGATCTAACACTGTGGCTATTTCCTTCACTCTCAGTAAACCCCTGGATTAAAGTCAAAGGCTCCAACCGAGTTAGAATTGAATACTGAAACAAAATTTAGTGTGCATTTCATAAGATCAAAAATCAAATCAAAAGATAGTTAAAAAACAAAAATAGAACAAAATATAAATTATTTTTCGGCTGAAGATCCTACACGAAGAAATAAAGATATAACAATATACATATCGTCATATTAAATGCAAACGGACGTAACTACACAAAATTTCTAAATTTAGTTTTTTATTAGTTATGGTTGGTTTTTATCAAAATACATGTTCGTTCAAAATTTTAGATTCCTGCGATCAAAAACGGCGATTTTATTAACGAAATTCAAACTGACTTAACTACAAGTGCGTATATTTTTAAATGCAAGCAAGCAACTTATATCACGATCCTGAAAATTATATGATCTTCGGGATTCATGAAATTTTTTATTTTTATTTTTTGCTGCTCCTGTAAATCAAACAAAAAGTGTAGTTATGTCCGTTTGCATTTAATATGACGATATTAAATACAAAAATGGTTTCTAATAAAGGCCTATTGGGTAATTAAACTATTAAAATCGTACAAAATAAATGAGTTCCCCTAATTAATTATTTCATTTTATAATTATTCAATTAATGAAAAGCCAGCTTCTTGTCCACTCAAATTAGATTATATCGCGCAAATAACTACATTAAAGGAATTATAAAATTTGAAAAAAATTTCACAATTTTTAATTTAAAATATTAGTTTTGTTTTATTTTTAAACTAAAGATAGTTGTCTCCCAAATAACTTTGATGTCAATTAACTTTATTTTTTTGTTATTTTGTTTTTTTTTTTTGGTATGGAACATGCCTGCGGTAACACCTTATTGCAACATATTTACTCAATATATCGTATTTTTTTGTACTTTTTACTGTGCCTTCTCTTTATTATTTAGTACGCGACCAAATATTTATATATAAATATATATATTTTTATATGTAATTTTAGTTGTTTTTGTTCCCTTAATGTCATTGTGGCATGTATGCGCGTACGTATAATAACACTAGACAACAAGGTTTTTGACTGGAGCAACCAAATACCGTTCCTTGTGTAATTTGATGCGCTGAATTCGATTCTGTAAATGGTTTTTCTCTATCACGTCAGGTTTTCGAGATATAAAAAAAGCGTTTATTGGATTTTTCCATATAAAATTATTAGTTTATTTAAAAATCAAAGAGCTTTCAAAAGTGAATAGCGTTACATGATTGTCGTTTGCATTTCGTTGGTTCAGTTTTACGTATTAGAGTTCAGCAATAGTCCCCCAGCATACGTTTATCCCAAAATCCTTTATAGTTTCTTAAAATTTACATTAAATCTTCATGGGCGCTCTCCTCTTGTTTGTCGCTAACAGCACCTAGGTTTTGTGGGAAAAAATCTAAATGCGAATGAAGAAAATGTATTTTGAGTGACATTCGTGCACCCAGTTCATGATAATTTTTTAATAATTCAGCAACAATTTGTCTGTAGTTTTCACTCTTATTGTTTCCAAGAAAATTTTTCACGATGCATTAAAAGACTCCCAGGCTGCATATTCTTTCTCCGATAAATATTGCGAAAAATTATGATCATTCATAAGCACCATAAACTTTGTCGGTGTCCACAGTTTGTCCGAGTTTCCGACAGCAAAACCAAAATAATGTAGATATGCATATTTTAGTGATTCTGATATTGCATATCCTTTTTTTCCAATCAAATATTCACCACACAAAGCAAAAATAGCTCGGATTGGTAACATACGATCTCACTGACATGCTTAAACTTTATCTTTATACAAATTTATAACGAATATAGGCTTTTGTCAAATTAATAACTGTGAAATTGTAGCGTCAGTATTAACTATTTTACAGTATTGCCAGCATGCGATAAAAAACGAACTGGACGTGATGGCCCAACTTTTTTGCCAGATTCAAATTCAGCTCACCCAGATTAGCTAAAAAACATACTTCGTTTCCACAGTCAAAATTTTTTGCCCAATTTGTCGGCCAGTGTAATAAAACATTGTCCAGTTTTTGTTTAGCTCTATATGTACGAGTGCTATGTTGCATTTATACCATGCGGCACACGTACAGCATAAATAGTTGCAGACTAAATGCCACGACACTAATACAGATAGTGCTCGATAGTCAGCGACATGTATAAACAGTATAGAGATTTAAGATAAACAGTCGGTATTAACTAATTAGAAATTATTGTGTCATTTATATTTATACGATAACCAATATTATTTCTAAATTTTAAGCTTTAATTTTTTCTTTCTATTAATTTTCGTTTTTTTATTTTTTTAATAAAATGTCATTTCTTCTTGGACAGCATTATATGTTTTAGTACAATTTACTAACAAACAACCAAACTTTACGAGATATCGACTAGATTTCAGCCAAATAGAGAACAAAAGTAGATTTCATTTTCTGATTTCGAAATCTCAAAAGTAATAGATTTCGGTGTAATATAAACGCATTTAACAGCCTGTTTCACAATGTCGAGTGAGTGTTCTCTTTCGCTTGCTGAGCGAAAAAATTTTGATTTTGGTTTCTCTACATAAGAATTGTATGCAAACAAAGCGAAGAAGAAAGAAAAGAGAAACAAGAGAAAACTGATTGTCATACAAAAACCAATTTCACAATGTCGAATACAAGCCAAGGCAAATATCAAAAGAGTCACTTGCCTTTTTGCTTTCGTTTGATGCATAACACATATACACATACAATCATACACTGTATAATAGATACGTGCAAACAGATCTTAGCCAACAAAATTATGCCGATTCCAATATAAAAAACTCTCATGCGGACTCATTTTTTTTAATACAAAAGCACACGCATACACACAAACTCTTTTGTTTTGGTTTTATATCGAAATTTTTTATATAATTAAGCTGCCCATACACGTTACAATTGCAACATGAAACTGACCCAATCACAATATAATTTGCTTAGAAGATTGATTAATATTAATATAAAAGTTAGATGTCAGCCGGAAGAGTATTTGTAACGGATATGTACAACTAAGCACTTTCAAACAGAGTTGCATTTGTTCACAAGCAAAATAATTGTTTATTTTCTCTTTTTAAAGAAATTCATTATACATTTTCAACTGGCAATACTTTATTTTTACGATACGTAAAAAATAAAAATGGTGACTCGTAAGAGCAGGTGAAAGACATAGGGAAACACAAAATACTTTTCTTCTGTGTGTTTTTCTTTCGCTCAGTGACTGTTTGTTTTATCAATGTGAAATAGGCTGTAAAATTGGAGCAACCTTTGTAATAATTTTTGATTTAGTATTTCTCTATACATATATATTTCTTGTTACCGGTTATCATAAAAAATTGTTTTATAAAACTTGAAATACTGTTAGCTAATCCACGAGTATCGATTAAAGAATGGTTCAGATATCTTTTTAAAATTTAGAAAAATATCGCTTAATTTGTACTATTTTCTTCACCTCAACTGTATACATTAACGCTCGTATGTAAGTTGCGGCTCTATGTAGTATGTGTCTCCAAAGGTTTAATTTTCTGGTAACTGGATAAATGGATGAAAAATGAAGACAAAAAACAAAACAGAAAAGTAAAATAAACATCAGGCTTCTGCATTTAACCGCCGCCACCTAATGTTTAACATGAAATTCGTGAATCGTCATTTTTTATTTCTGTTTTTTTTTTCACAAAAATTTCTCAGAAACTGAAACTACAATGTTTGTCATGTTTTTATGATACCCTACACTATCAATGGTAATTGGACGATACTCCTGCTGATGTTAGTAACGCCTTCAAAAAAAAAAAAAAAAAAAACTGTCAAAGATCAATTTTTAATTGCTTATTTGCCTGTTTAGATGCCCTTGTTAATGAAAATAAAGTTTTTCGAAAACTGTTTAGAGAATTCGGTTGAATTTTCAAATTAGGCAGGTAATAATATCTAAAAATTTTTAATTGAAAATAAATATTTTCATCCATCAAAAATTTAACTATTTGCATCAAACTTAACCAAATAAAATTTTCGAAATCTTTTCCATACACTCTCCCAAATTTACAGAGACCGAACTATTACTTGCATTAGTAGTCAATTAAAAAACTCGACAACTCTTTAAGTAGGAGTTAAGAGACATTTTTTTGTGGAGTGAAAAAACCGGAGCTTAAAATTTTTAATAATAACCAAATAAATATTTGACAAAAAGCCATAGCAGGAATTAATTAATTAAATTTTAAATTAAATAAATTTGATGCAACAAATAATAGACATAATAAATGTTTCACAAAATAGTGGTTACGCCATTTCTATAAAATATTTGTTTCATGTGAACATATCTTCTTATCTCAAGGAATACTGAATTTGTGAGAATAGTTTTGGCTGCGGTAGAACATCTGCCATCAGGATTTACCCAAATGAATTTAATATTAACTGTAGTCTTTGCGATTTTAGATTTTGACTGTTAAGATAGCTTCGAGGAAGCCTCTGTATTAACCTGATTTCTACTAATCAAATCATATCTCATTGAACACTTAAAGACTTTTGTATGAGATTACTTTTGTTTGACCTTCAGTATACTAAGATTTCTACAAAAACAGTCGAATGGCTTTTTCACATAATGCGATTCTAATGAATTCCTCTTTATAATGCTTTGTCTCAGTGGAATGTTAGTTAAAGATCAGAGCGTATCCTCGGCCATAACTTCAAACTGGCAGTTTTTAGGTAGGAGCCTACCAATTCATTCCTACAGTATTACAAAGCGGACGTCACCCAATTTCAATATCGGACACACTGAATTGTTCATAGATGGAAAAAAAAATTTATGGATTCGGATTTTTGGCCGTGGCAAGTGAGCACGGAAGGAATGCTTCATACCACACATCGCACACATTTCATGCATCGATCGAGAGGACCTTTTTGAATAGCTTAGTATGTTAAATGAGTGAAGTATTTACATGTTTCTGAAAATGGGATGTCAGATGTTTGTAAATGAGCTACTAATTAGTCGCACAGAAAAGAAAGAAAATCGAAATCGGTTCCACTTACGTATAAGTATACCTTTTTAATTTAATTTAGAGTACCAAAGTCTGAAACATTTACTTCTCCATTTGCACTTTTAGGCTAAAAAAATTTTGTTCGAAAAATCCCAATTAAATGATAAAACTACTTTATTTGTTGAGTGATTTGAACTTTATATTGATGAAATTGGGTCCAACTCCAGTAGCAGAAAAGATATTTTCGGCAGTGCGAGCATTGCGCTGATGCACAGGTCTGACCACATCTGATTTGATTACCTATAAATTTCTGTATGACTACGACGAAAATTTCCGCAGTTGAGTCAGTGTTAATTATACATGTTCTTCGTTTGTTAAGCGATACATATTCGTAAATGTCAAAACTTTCACTAAATAAATGACACTTCAGAATACAGATATTTGACAGCTGACAGCCAGGCAAACCGGCGGTTTGAAATGAAAATGAATAGCACCATACAAACTCTAAACTAAAATTCAATTGAAATTCAATTAAAACACTTACCTTCTGGGATTCAGGAGCCACAATAATCTTTCTAAGAATAATGCTCTGGTGTAGAGATTTATATAGTCGAGTTTGGCTAGCATACAATTTAGTCTTTATTTTGTTGGCCAAAATCCAAATGAGCCACAAACCTAAAAAAAAAAATAAATATTCTGCAGAAAGTAACCCACAATATATTTCGTTTGATTTTTATTTGGCGGATATGTTTTTTTTTCTTCAGTGTTTCAAAAACCGGAGAGCAAACAGAAAAAAATAAAACGATGAAATCAAAATCGTATGTTGGCACAGGACAGGACAGGACGTAGTAAATGAATAATTTTAACAAACAACAGTAATAACAACAATATTTTATTGATGTTGTTGTTACTCAAATTGAAGTAATATAAACAACTGCAACAACAACAATTTGGTACCTAAAGATGACATTAAAAATGAACCACAACACGGCACGGCACATTCAGACGGACAGACTGATAGACAAAAAACTAGTGAAAGTTTTTCTATTCGAAATAGAAAAGAAAAACTTAAAATGAAAACAAAAATTTGTATCAAAAATGTTGGTCAAATTTGGTCATAAAAACAGTGTTTGTTTTAGTTTTTCTTTATTAATGATTTTTATTTTTTATTTTCTAAATTTATCAAATTGACCCATGTTGTTGCCTGCCACATAAATGGTGTGATACGATGTTGCAATGTGCTCGTAGAGGTATGTTTAGGGTGTTAGTCCAACAAATTGTTTATTTATGGTTTTTCATTGTGCCCAATTGCTGATTATTTTTACATCGATTTTGATTTTGAAGTTTGTTTGTTTGTTGTCCACCCATAACGTATGATCAACGTTAATTAAATTCAATTACACTTGAGGGAGAATAAGAAAACGTAAGGAATACAAATTATTAAAAGTATACCATAATTTAGAAAAAAGAATTGTTACAAAACTGCACCAGATTAAGCTAATTTGTTTCCATTTGTGCTGTTCTAAGTTACTCATAAGCCAATACTCAGGGGTAATCTCCTACTAATGCTGTGCATTGTATTGGAATTTTTGTGGAAAGGACAGTACGTTATATTTTGTTTTCTTATATTATTAAGCGCTTTAGCAATGAGACAAATTGCTGTGAATTGATCATTCAAAGGCCCAGTGCTATATCTTAACCCTTGAACGATCAACAGCAATTGTCTCATCGTTACATGTTAATTGTGTTGAGTGCCTTCGCTAAATGGATTTTAGCTGTTATCTGATACTTTCCAATAGGTGACGCTTTTTCTTCTGATCATTCGTTTTTTTTGTTGTCAATGGTTAAGGTGGAATAGAGTAGAATGTCAGGAAGCGCTTTCTTTTTAGATAGACTTCTTGGAGGGGGGACCTCTTATTTTTTAATTATAATTTAGAAAAAACCTCAAACTAACTTTTTAATTTTTTACCCTAACTGGGGTTTGAACCTCCGCCGTTTGGGTTTTTTTTTTTGTGCGAGCGCTCTAACCACTATATCACGCACACTTCACTAAAAAGTTTGATTTAATTTTTAATTACCAACAAATAATAGTAATGCCTTATTGGTGGAACTTTTAAATACATTATTTAACTCCTTATGACCCGAAAAAAAACTATGGCATTAGATACCGAGCGAAATTTCATACAATTTTGCAAGTACATGTAGTAATTTACTTCCTATTTAAATAAAATATTTGAAAAGACATTTTGTTTCCTCGTATGATCTCGTAATCTATTTCTTTGAAATCTACATTTGTAGGGAATTTGGCGATTTTCGTTTAAGTAAAATACCAGATTTATTTAATTTTTATTTAAATTTTCGCTTCTCAAATACAAAACAAATATGCAAAGCCCCTGACGTCTGACGTCTGTTGTCTTCTAAGTCTCAAGGTGGAGATCCATACCATGCGTTCATGCATAGATGCGTATGATACTTTTTATGCATTCTATGCAATTCTTAATTCAAGTTACATGCAATGCGTCTTATGCGCCATATAATTTTTTTTTTTTTGATCAACTGTTGTGTTAATATTGTTGTCAAATAGAAAAAATTTAGGCAAAATGGAAAGTAAAATTGAGATTTTAAAAGAATTTATAGACTTTATTGATTTTATATTTATATTATTTTGTGCTACAAGGGCCACGAATTAGTGATTTTTCATCTTCTCATCTTCATCTTCTCCATAGCATTTGTTTTTTAAATAATAATAAACACAACAGAGATGGCACACAGTACTTAAAAGTAGTCGATAAATAGAATACAAATCGATAAAAAGAAAACTTTATATAAAAAAAGTATTTAAAATTAATTTTTATGTACTTTTTTCTTAAAAGTAGTTGCAACCGTTTTAATGAAAGCTTTTTCTTTTTTAAAAAACTTTTTTTATACGAAAAAATGTTAAAAAGAATCCACCCCACAAACATACTCGTATTTATCGATAACATTTAAAATAAAAAATAAATTTCTCATCCATGACTATCAAAAACAGCTGACATTTTTTACCACTCATGCGACGGATACAAAAGTAGAAAGTAAACCTACTTTGTTGCATTGATACGTTTATGCATTCTATGCGTTTTGCTTGTCACATACAATTATGCTGATTCTACTTTTTTGTCAGACGCATAAAAAGGAAAGACATATAAACGCATGGTGTGGACCTTCAGCTTCACACTCAACTCTACTGTTCTATATCTCTTTTCAATTCTTTAACTCGTCTCTTCTACGTTAATACTTTGCCTTTAACCCTCATACCCTAAATCTGTATCTGTTCTGTACCTGTTTTTAATTCTTTAAATCTTCTATTAACATACTTCATCCTTAACCCTCACACCCTACATATTTATAATAATTTAGTACAGAGGTCTGCAAGACCTATTATAAATTAACAACAATCATGTAATTTCATTTTTGTTTTATATATCTAGCAAATACAGCCAGTTATCGGCATACAATTAGTATTTCAGTATTGGTAAAGGAATCAAAAAAGTTCAAACAGATTTCAAAAACTAAAATATGGTTTTATAAATTGAAATTTCAATAGAATTTTACTCGTATGCCCGTCTTCATTCAAAATAAAATAAATTTAAAAAGAGTTTTAAGTCAAATTTTAAATAAAAGTTTTTTCTATAATGAATTTCAAATCTATTTTAATTGTTTATGAATATGGGGGCTAATGCCTCTTAAAGACAATGAAAGAATGACACTTTCTACTTAACGTTGAGGACTTTAGTGTCACTTATTATGGCCCTTTAACCACAAATGAATATAATTTTTTTTAGGAATATTAGCAATTGCTTCCTTACTTTTATCGCGTTTTGAAGTGTAGTGTTAATTACCTAAACGTGCGTTACTTTTCTCTATATATTCCTTTTTATTTGTGTTTTTTTTCGTTATTCAGAAAAATTTGCATAATTTTCTCATACTTCCAATAATCAAACCAAACCAAACTAACCATTAGACAAATTCACACACAAACAACCCCTGGTTTTCCATTGAACATGTCCAACCAACATCATCAAAATCCCAAAAAAGGAAGTGATCGTTTGTGTTGCCACTTAACAATGAATGCCAAAAGGAACTTTTATTATATTTTTGGTAATATTTTTCTTGTTTTTTTTTTGGAAATGTAACGATACGATACATGTTTGGTTTGACTGACTGGCTTAGAGAGTGACTTGACTTGACTCGGCCACATGTACGAATGTTTTCTTTAAAAGCTTTTGGCCATTTTCGAAAAGTTATTTAAATCGCTTCAACAACCCATATTGTTGCACAATTTATTGTATATTTTTTTGATACGTTGTTACAACATACCCTAAAACATTTTGAGGCATTTGAAATTATTTTGGGTTTTTGGTGGCTGGTGGTATAATATTCCCTCCTGTTTTAAGAGTGCGTTTGTTGTTTTGTCATGTTAGTCTTTAAGACTAACTAACGAAAAACATTATAAAAGTTTTGTTTTAATTAACCTTTTAGTTAATGGCTGGAGTCTTTTTATTGAACATGAATTCACATGTTTTGTTTCAGCATGACTATAAAAAAAAGAATTGTTTCTGTTGCCTAAAGGGTTTAAATTGTTTGGAATTTGTGATCACTTCGTTTTTCCAAACGTTTATTGACAGGTTTAAATAAATGCAAAAAAAAAAATATTTTAAGCTTTCTCTACAGCGAGACTGTTAGTACGTTAAGAATAATAATAATTTTGAAGAATAATACAGATCTAGACCGAGATATCCTAATCAGAAGGTGTGTGCTTTAGGCAAAAAGCCTTACAAATACCAGGCATTATATTTTTGCAAAATTGCCGAAAATTATGCCAAAATTGTTATGATTAGTTTGCCTTTATTTCTCGTTCATGCCCATTTTTAGTAACCTCTAAAGATTATTTACGACAAATTTTAAAGACGTGTAAAATTTTCATATTGTAGCTCAACTAGTTTTCTAGTTCTGAGTATCTCTTTTTTTAAACCGTCAGTCGAAGTACACCTTTCTAATGCATGCAGTTGATTTGTTTTCGATTAATAACGACTAATACTGGGCAACTTATTTTTTTATATTTATGTAGAATAGAAGATTAGAAAAAATCTTTAATTGTGTAATTTCATTATTAATTTTTGCTAATTTTAAATCTCTTTACTTCTTTGCAGGTATGTATTACAGAAAATTAAAGTTTTGTGTTCCATTCTACATATCAGGTAAATATTTTAATGCACTCAAGTACTAGGCTTGTTGGAAATACTTTAACAACTGCTTCGTTTATAAAAAGTACGTTTTACTATATCCTTTAATTGATTGACAGACATATTAAGACAGCAAACTGGTCTTTTGAATCTAAAAAGCCCAAATTATTTTTAATTATTTAATACTCAAAACATATTTGCGTATTTTTCCTTGTTTGCCATTTTCTATGAAATATTGGCGTCTATACAATTCAAAATGAACTGGATAGTATACTGTAGGTAATTATAAGCAAACAAATTTAGAAAAACTTTAACAAATAAAATATTTAATAAAATATTTATTGTTTGAACCGAACTTTTTTAACTTCAGTTATTTTTTCAACAATCATTAAACTTGAATTTTGTTCAATAATTTTACACATATAGGCCCTTATTATGTGTTGTACTTCGCGATTGATTGAACCAACGAATTTTCATTTGGTATAATGAGAAATATTCTACACAAAATCTCTTATTTAGAATGTGCAGAATGTTGTATTTTTAAAAGCTCCCACGAAAGTCAAGTACATATTCCATGCAACACCATTTAAAAATAATTTTTTATAATATTCTTAAATTTAAAAATATTTTATACTGCATAATTGTAAAATAATATTGGACAATAGTACTCTCCTTTTGTTGTGAAATACATGTCAAATATTATCAATTTCTTTTTCCAGCTGCAACAAGTTTTAGGGGGGAATGTGGTATAGTGCTTAGAATGCTCGCACAAAAACTCAAACAGCCCAGGTTCAAATCCCAGCAAAGAAGAAGAATGTAAAATAAAATTTGTAGTGTTTCTGAATTTATAATTAAAAAAAAATCTCTTATCATGGGGCGATAAGTGTCCCCATTGACCATAGTGTTTGCTCCGTCTTCATTTTAAAGAAATATGGATCAATGGTGCCTGTGATTCACACTTTTGTGTAATTTCCGACCAACTGTCTCTGTTTTGCGAATAAATTGTCAATAAATTCCAAGGCAGCATTTAGTTTAGAGGAGATAATATATTGAAGTTTGTGACAAAATAGAATGACATAAGTATAGCCAGGTACGAAATAATTGGTGATTCAAATTTCAACCGATAGATGGCCCCAAAATCCAAAAACCATGCCACATATAACACTGGTCAACACAACTCTTGTTTTCTTTAATTTTTTTCTATTATTGTTTACTTCTGTGGCCCTGATTATGAAAAATATACTGAGACATTGCCACCAGTTTGACTTTTTGAAATCTACAGGTATGTTCTGAAACACGAATTCGAGTGAAATTTAAAACGAAAGTTTTTTCAAAAGCAAATAATATTTAAATTTGCCACTCTTCTCGCAAATGAGCGAAATTTCTATCGCATACTGTCAAACGATTTTTTATAACATTTTCCTCAATGAACGACTTTAGGTAGATCTCGTTTCAAACTCCAGCAGTAGTCTGCCATCATATGTGAGCCCCAACTTCCCTGATATCGTTCTTGCATTGTTTGAAGATCCTGATGAAACCTTTCACCCTGTTCCTCTCTAAAATCATCAAGATTTTGTTAAAATCGGTCCAAATGCGAGTGCAGGAATTGTAATTTTATGCTCAATTTACACCCTAGCTCCTGTTAGCTCGATAGCATGAGCTCTACAAGCACGACATGGTCGTCACATTTATTTTTGTCTAGGAAATTACTCATAACCAAAACAAATGAATGCCAAGCTCTTGTTTAGACTTCTGTCATTGATTTGATAAAACTAAACGAATTTTTGGTCTTCTGTTCACAAGTGTAATATGGTATTGGGATACTTCGAGTTATATTCTTTCTTTCTTTTTATTGAAGCCAGCACTAAGGGGGGTGACTCCTACTAATGCAGTACATTGTTCTGGTCTAGGATAATATGAAGGAGAAAGAAAAAGAGGGTATGGATTGGGTATTTAAATCATTAGGTGCGTTCAATTCACTTTCACTATTAAGTTTAGATCTTAAAAAGTAGAACTGATCAGAGCTTCAACTTGTTGAACTGTATTTGTTACCAAAAAAAAGGTGTTGTTTATTTTCAGGAATGTTTGTTGCAGGTAAACTTTTTCACATGGAAAAATCAATGTAGCTAAACTTTTTTCACAAAAGTAAGTTTTGAAATTTATATCGAAAACAATAACCAAAACTGAAATTGATGTTAAAACATTCTGAGAAGTTATTTTTACAGGATAATATTACAAAACAGAGTACTAGGCTTTAAGCCAGAAATAATTGAAATAATTTTTAGTATTCTTATATTCCAAAATGCAATATGCTCTGCCTAAAACCAAACTAATCTCACGATTTTTCTTCAAAATGCATTTGTGCAAATAAAAGGTCGTGCTTCTGCAAATTTGTGAACATTAGTAGTGCATTATTTTATTTTCAGTAAACAAAGCTTATCATTGTTATGCAGAAAAATGAATTTCTGCACAGATCTTCAACTGTGTGAGATTTATTCCAGTGGAGAGTTCTAATTATGTAACTAAACTAGCATTGCTAGCTGTTGTCCTATATACTTATACATATATTTCCATCCTTGACCTGAATAAAATCAACGACAATATTTGGATGAATGGACAATATTTCAATTTTCAAACATCAACTTTCGAATAACCACTTCAAAATTTTGCGCATGAATGAAACTTTATCAAGGTTTGAAAACCAGCAAATTTAAAATATCTAAAGCAACTCATAATAGGAGCCATATTTTTTTTTTCAGATCCTATGAAGCCTGTAACTAACACGCCACCTGTGAGAACGGAATTTAAACATAAAAAACAATTCACACAAATAAGTAATGCATTTAAAAAATTAGTTTTTTTTTTTTTTCAAATTGCATTCTGTATTTTTTTTTTTCAATAAAGTATATACCTGAACGCCATGTTTATTGCACTTTAGATTATAAGTGGATGCAATTTCTTAAAAGCTTGACATGCGCGATGTATGTATGTACATATGTACTCGTATATTAAAATTTTTTCTTTTATTATAATACTGTTTCTTTACTTTTCATTAATCTTTTTAATGATTCTAAAGGATTCTCTAAATGATTTAATATCTCCTTTAAATATTTTATCTGCCAATTTACATGCAGAAGCAAACTATAGAGAAACTTGTTTTTACCAAACCATTTTTATCATTTAAAGTGGACAATCATTTAAAAAGAAAACCCCAATTTTAAACATAAATTATTTAAAAACTCCACTCTCAATGATTAATGGACTCGGGAACCACCTCTGTGCCAAACAATAAAAAAAAGTTAGAAATACAAAACTAAACGTAAATAAAACACCATAAATAAATAGAAAACCTTCTTTCTTCGTTTCTTTTTTAACATAATTTTTGTTTTATTGGCCAAAAGATATAAGCCAAGGTGTACAAAAAAACAAACAGACTTGGGAGCAGAGTAATAAAATCCCCAAGATCGCGACAAGCAAAATGAAATAGTGAAGAAAATATTAGTGAAAAACCAAAAATGAGGAAGAAAGGCAGCCAAGCAATTATCACTGTCATACGCTTGTAAAGTCATAAATTTTGACAATTGTCAAATGGTTTTATTTTTCCAAAGTTAACCATGAAACTTGGTCATACAAGCCAATAGAAGAAAAAACAGAAAGAAAGAAAGAAGAAAACAGGCGGCGGCTTAGGATCAATAAAACAAAAAAAGTAAAATAAAAGATCTTGAAATTTTCACCTTAAAAGTTATTCTTTTTAAATAGTTTTTGTTCACTTATCGCTTCCACTGACAATATGCAAATGTGTCATCATTTATTTCATTATTGCTTTACAAATTGTTGCACGAATATGTGGTAAGTAAGTAAGCAGTTGGTAGTTTTATTTGTTATTGCAATTGCTTTTTGGTTGCCTTGCTGACACCATTTTTCACAACAAATCGTTGTGGTAATATTAGTTACAGCTGTCGTATTATTACTATCTGCCTCTCTCTGTCTCTCTCTCTTTCTCTCACTAACAATCTTCGAAAGCGTTATTTCTACTTTATCACAATCTGTAAAAATTATTCATTCATTCAATATTTTAATGATGCCATGCCACACTATGCTACTATACTCTGCTGTTTGTTTGTCACTTAAAACATGATTTGAAAATTTATGTATGAAAAGAAATTTTGTGAATGAACTAAAAGAGTATCCATCCTTTAGATCATTGTAGGTCATATTCATTTCTAGTCCTAAGAAGCATAAGGATCACAGCTTAAAGATCAGTAAAATGAACTATAATTTGTTGTCCAAAGAGGTTTATTTATGTCGAGAGATTCTTTGACATACGAGTACTACATCAAATATCGTTGGAACAATCAGCAAACCGGATAAGTCCATATTTTAAAAAAATTGAGATTTGATTGGATTCTGTTAAAATAACTAAAAATGTATTATTTAGAAAAGAAAAAGAAAAGAAAAAAATATATGTGGCTTTTTCTTAGTGATATGCAAATGAAACACCATAATTGACCATTTCAACACTTTTTGGGAGTTACGGCCGGGTTACGTTAGCGTCTCACAGTACTCATATTCCATTTTGTGGTAAAATTTAACCACCAAACGAATAGGGGACTAGTGCACAACGTACTATACATACCTTATCTAAATTTAGAGCAAAAGAACTTTCTAAAACTATAAAATTATTAGCAAAACCCATTTCTTTTCTTCACACTGTCAGAACACATTCTGTTGCAGTCTTGCTGAATGAGTCAAACACATTAATAAACGAATTCTCCATTTCCTGAAAGCAGTCGAGAAGTTAGGATAAAGGTTTTGATAATATTAAAAAGAGGCAATGGAATGAAGCCTTTTTTACACATTCCATGCTACTGCCAACATCACATTTTAAAAATTAAGATGCAGTTTGCGCTACGGTCAGTAGAGAACGTTACGACATTATCAATGAATTTTGGGATTTTGTAATTATGGAAAACATTAGTTCGGCTGCAATTTGTCTTCCAAGGGGCTTCTTACAACCAAGGAAGGAGAGGGGGAGGGGGGGCCGTAGTATAGTTGTTAGAGCACATGAACAGAAAATCAAACGACCGAGGTTAAAATCCCATCGAGGGAAAAAAATAAAAAAAATATAAAAATAAACTTGCGGTTTTTCAAAACTATTATCTAAAAAAATAATAGGTCCTCCCCTCCCCCCTCCTAGAAGTCCATTTTTACGAAACCGGTCCCTAACATTTCCAGTCTATTCTACCAAGAAAACGAATGATCAGGAGTACAGCGCCATGGCGCGCCACACACTGGTTTAAGAGCGGCATTAATTCATTTTTTTCATGCCTTCTGATCTACCTGATATTTTCACAGTTTATAATAGACAATCTAACTATCATGTACCAAAAATATTAGGCTTATATCTTTATTAATTTTTTGTCCAGAGACATTCAAAGTTGACCTAAGTGAATGCGTTTGAAATGACCGTATTATATATGCTACATTCTATCGCTTCATGCTTTTAAAATACTCTTGTAATGACACTAAAAAGATTTTTTTTCATACAATTGGATGTTATTTATGATATAAATATAAATAACAAAAATTTTCAAATTTAAAAAAAAAAAATTTTTTACTACAAAAAATTGTCCAAAAATATATATTTTCTCCAAATTCTATGGATTGCATCTTCTGTGCACCAACGAGCCTCAGCCAGATACTTATATCAAATTAAAGCCTGAAGTCTCAGCTAATTATTTATTAAAAATTCAGCTGACCGTTTTTGCCCCTAAGCAATTCCGGTTTAAAAAACTAAAATTAGTTAGGAAAAATTTCTTTCACAATCATGTAATTTCAGTAGACGTTTGTATTAAAATCTGTTGCATACTCTTAGGAATGCACTTCTCTGCAATAGATTTTATTGCAACTTGTCAGCAGTTTTCCCGGCCATTTTCAGAAAATTCATAAGTTTGTTTAACGATCTGTAAAAACTTGTGGATTTTATTGGGTAAATTCAAAGAATAGTTCCAGTAATATAGCCGGACCTATCCTTTATTTAAAAGAAAAACTGCAAATTTTGAGGCTTAGGAGGCAATTTTAATTCGGTCATATCTCCTACACTACATACGCAATCTAAAAAATTTTTTCTACGAATTATAAAGAAAGTGCTATATTTCAATAAAAACGGCATTATCATTATCAATTAAAATATCTAACATATGAAAGCTACTGAACTGTGTAAAAATTTTCCTCAGTTTTCGTTTTACAATATTTAAGTGACTTCTGTAGACTTTTTCTAAGACAAAATATTTCTTTTTAATCAAATAAATTATGAATTTCTCTCAGTGAAACACTCTTCTTAGCAACGGAATTATTTGATTTGTGAAAAATAGTTTTTAAAAATCGAATTTTAGTCACCAAAATACCGCCTACACAGAATGCAAGACGGAGCGATGGGCGTGGCAGATTTCAATGAAACTTGGCATGCGTCTTTTGTTTTTTCTAAGTATTAAATTTTAAGACTTTTGCTTTATACGAAAGGTTTTATATGAAAATATCCATTTTGATTGTATGGGCGGTGGACGATGGGCGTGGCTGATTTTCATGAATTTTTTATTTTCTTAACTTAGTCAATATAATACTCCGTGCCAACTTTAAAGTTTCTAGGTCCACTCCTTATAATTAATGCCACCAATCGTATGAAGCTGAACCAGTATGCGCCACCTTCTGGGAAGATAACAGCTAACCTACATAAAAAAGATGCCCACCACTCACATACTCGTACAATGATCCTTCAAAGGTGAAGGTATAACGCTGGCTTTTGAGTGATCAAATTGACAGCAATTTGTCCATCTTTACATCTATCTATCTATGTATGTATATCTAAATATTCAACATTCCAATACAATGCAGTGAATTTAATAGGGGTTTACCCCTGAGTATTGGTCTTAAATAAAAAACTCACTTTCAGGTTAAAAAATAAATTGGAGCAATAAAGTTAAGATTGGTTGCCGTAAAAGAGTCTATAATTTAAACCATCTGGCTGATCTTCTAGCCTTTAAACTATTTACCATTGCTATAGATGTCATTTTATTGTAACTAAATTTGACTCATAAACACCTCACATTAAAATCATAACTTTTAGCACAAGATTTTTGTGCAGAGAAAAATTTTATTTCTTATTTTTGCTTTAAATTAATTTCTCTCAATAATGTTTTTATGTACCTTAAAAAAACTAGCGTGTAATAAATAAGGCTCTAAGACGACATTTGTTTTTTTTTTGTTTCTGTTTTTTTGCAACTAAACCGTCTACTAAATTTTTTTCATTAAAATCAAAAATCTTTTAGACTTGGCTACCCAATAAAGAATTTTATCCTTAATTATGATTATCCCTAACTTTCAAGATTTCTTCTTTTATTGTTTTGCAGTTTTTCTTTTTTTTTTTCTCACTTAGAAAGTTTTTAGAAAATCAGGTCTTTTGGTCTACCCAACCACATTAAAACTGTCAACCAAGAATTTAAACAAAATTTATGGTGTTCTCCATGAACACAAATGCCAGACATATTTTTTGCTACTGTCACAGCTTCTTTGACAACTTAAAAACAAAACTTAATTGTGGGAAAAAATTGGATATTTTTCTCCCCGTATCGTTTTTTTTTGTGCTAAAAAGGCCAATTTGTTGTGCAGACAATCAAATAAAATCAAACTAAAGCAATATTTAACACAGAACTGCCCACAAATTAAATTAAAGCAATAAAAAACGAAGGAAAAAAGTCAAGTGATCACACAGATATACATTTCAGCCTGGCAAGTTAAGGCTACTGCTACTGTTAGTTGGATGGTTGCTTTAAAGACATTTCAACACACTGCTAAAGATGGTTTAACTCTTAATTTCTATTTGTATTTGTTTTTTCCTTTATTCGTTTTTAGTGTGTTTGTTTGTTATTTTAGATTTGACATGTTCAACATATCTGCCGAAATATATCACAATTGACATTTAGCCAGCCACTACTACCACTGCTGGGGCCGAGTAGTAGCGTAAGCGAAGAAATTAAAAAAAAAAAAATTAAAAACGATAGAGACCCGACAACTATTCAGACACTAAATTGAACAATTAATTGGCAAAAACATACACAAATTTACACACAAACTTCAATATCAGCCAACATATTAAAAAAAAAAAAAAAATAAAAATATCTCTTAAGCCCAATGTAGCAGCAGCATTATATTGTTTTGCTAAATTTTTTAGGTAGTGTGGGGCTAAAAAGGCGTTTTTGTTGAAAACTTTAATTTAAATACTCGTACTTGTTAACAAACACAAGTTTCTATAGAGAAATAAAAATATAAACTTATAGACATTCAAAACAGGAAAAAAAAGAGAAGTCACAGAAAGGCAGTCAGTCACACTATTTCTGTTTTCCTACTCACCTCTGGTAGACTACAAACCAGCCAGAAATCCAAGTGAAGATAACTAAAGCTTCAGTGTAAACTGCGCAAAGGCGATGATTTCGGCCAAGAAATTAAACACAAATTAAGCACAGCCTAAATGCTGTCGAAGTTAATGTCAATGCAATTCTCAAATTATCCACCAAAAAATAAAAAGAAAAAATTAAAAAGCGAAGCTGTATCGTAAATGATTCAATGATAGAGGTCGACTTACATACATATGCATATCAAATTCTGTGATGTAAACGGACGTGTACGAGAAAATCTTCAAACTATTACCATTATTATTTTTTATATTTTTTTATGACAGACATGCACAGAACACTGCAAAATATTTTCTTTTGAAAATATTGGATTTCTTTTGATTTCCATTTCCATTCTTAGTTTTCATCCAAAACACAAGCACTATATTGATGCCGATGCCCCTTATGAATGCACTTACTATTTGAGTAGTAATCAGAGTTTCATAACACTTCTCGATTCAAGGATATAATATATGTTAGTGATTATGGTTTAAGGTGTTAATGTAACCTCTTTCACGAAATAATCATCCATCCATCAGTTTCAGAATGCAAATACCCTTCGCAAGATGCAAAGAAAGATTCGGCAGTACAGGAAATCATTATTGCATGGGAGTTCCTAAAATGCAAGCAAAAATGTTCAATGCAGGTAACTTAGCATTAGGTGGAAGCTTACCCGTTTAAAAAAGCGGGATAAATTTTTAATTACGTCCTTGGCATCTAGAATGTCAGACTTTTACTTAAGTTTCCTGATTACTGTGATATTGAAGGAAAACAGCCGATAACATAGTTGTTAAGAAAACTTCTTTAGCCCATCTACCGTATATAAAACTCTCAAAATGTGGTGAGGCTGATATTATCCCTGTCGCTTTTGAGGAGAATGGAATTTTACACAAAGAGAAATGTCTGTCTGATTCAAGGAAAAAAATTTGAAAAAAACTTGGAAGATGAAATATTTGTCGGATAGTAATAGTCAGTACTGTCCTTATAATTAAAATTCTAAACTACCCCTATGTCATCTAATCTGGTGGTGAGTACTTGAAGTGACAGACGATGTCTTTGATGTACTTCTACTTTTTTTTTATTTATTTAAGACAAATACTCAGGGGTAAACCCCTACTCATGCAGTGCATTGTATTGAAACAGTTGGCTGATGTTGCCGTTATGATGAACTGTGAATTCAAAATTCTCGATCTTAGCTTTGATAAGTACACCTTTTCTGGAGTATATTTTTCTTTTCTATGGTTTCCATATGAAAATCAGTTTAATGGTGTCAGAGCTCTTAAGAAAACACGCCATTTTAGGAATTGTTTCGTTATTCTACCCAAAATAAGTTGCAAAGATCAAGCATAGGGTGTTGGCTTAAAACGAAAACTGACTTGCTCATCTAAGCGTTTCTCTTCCCTGAGAATTCGAAATGTGACAACTCTTCTGAATTTTTTCCCAAGAGTTTTAACCTAGACCTAGGGTATAGTCGATTATTTTTGAGCTATTGCTAACAAAACTGAAAAAATTCGAGTCTTTTAATTTGTCAAGCTGGGCTTAATTTTTTATTAAAACTGTAGGATACTAAAATTAGTGACTGACGCCTCAGTTCATATACTATCTAAGTCAAGGAAAGTTTTTTGGTCATATATAATACAAAATGCGAAAAATACATTGTAAAAACCATACATAACTAGCCATTGCAACCCTGTTTCCAAGTTACGGCCTATTTTCTTGCAGCACCCATGTTGTGTGTGTCAATTTTTATTCAAGAGTAACAGCACCTACAGTTTAATGTCGGCTCCAAACGACAGACTGTAACAGCTTATTCTTGGCAATCAATTACCCTCAGAGCTTTTGCGAGAAGACTGATAAGAGAAAGTCTCCGAAATAAGTAGTTTTCCATGTTTCATTTTTTAGATGTTACAGCTGGGGTTTGAACCCGAAGCTCTTGTAAGCCAACACACTAACTATTAAACTACATGAAAACCATTTAAAAGTTATAAATTGGGTTCTTAACAAAACTTTATATTTTGACTCTCCTAATAATATTTAAAATTTTATTTTCTTAGAAACGCTATAGTTAGATAAAAGTTAAATGGTATTAAAGCGCTTCTGATGAAACAAAATTAATTGAAAAAAAAAACGATTACTCTTACTACGACTACTCGTATTTCCAGTCCATACAAAGTTTAAAACTGTTGAAATGTAAAAATTAAAACTGAAATTAAAATTAAATTGTTTCGTTGTTACAAACATTTGCCAGATTCTACAATATCCGCTACATTTTTTATAAATCGTGCAAGGCGTTTAAATGCTTCAACAACTTCCACTTCTAGTTTAAAGCCAAACAAATGAGGTTGTTTATGGACGAGTATTACTAATATGTGGCATTAAAACTCTGGATTCCAGAAACACTCTTTGACACACACACACATACACACGCACACCAAAATCTTCATTTCTAAATCTATTCGTTTGAGTTGCAAAACATTAAAGTGTTTGTAACAATTGCTGTTGCTGTTGTAATGATCATGCCTGCCAGGCTCCCTATTGAGTTTAAGTATTAAACCTGGCTTACTGTTTTTGTTCGTCTCTAATCATTTGCAACTTTGTAACTCTCATTATGGGTCTTTGTTTTTGTGATTTACTCGTTAAATGTGTTGCTTATTTGTGTTGGCTCAACTCAGTACGGGGGAGAGCTTATTTGTTAATAGTCTTCTCCACTCGTTTACTGACTTTATTTTCCACCAGAACGTGTATATTTTAATGACAATTGTGTTTATTTGATTTGAAGACAAACTGACAATTTTTACACACAATTTAAATAATCTTTACAACCAGTAGTTGAACTTTGTACTCGTACATCGAAATGCAAAGTTTTGTTCCAATTAAATGTTGGTTTTTCAAAAAATTGCCAAATAATTGGTGTTTTTTGTTGTAATTGTTATTGTATTACAAAATATTTGTGTACTTAAAATTGTTTTCCAAATGACATTTGACATTCACACACCACAGGACTCCAATCAGAAAGTGTTTATAACGTTGTTTGGATACTTTTTACAAAAGTACGATATGTAATTGGTTTCATACTCTGAAATAAATATTTCAAATGCAATAATTAGGAGTGTGTAGTTTTGACTTTACATACATACATAACTGGCCTTTACAACCCTGTGTCAGGATTACGGCCTAGCTTCTCGCAGCACTCATGTTGTGTGTGTCAATTTTTATCCATGAGTACCGGGACCTACAGTTTAATGTCGACTCCGAACTACAGACTTGAGAAGCTTGTTCATGGCAATTAGTTACTCTCAGAGCTTTTGCCAGAAGACTGCTGAGAGGTAGTCGCCGAAAGAAATGTTTTTTTTTCTATTTCTTTTTTTGAAGATGTCGGAGCCTGGAGTCGAACCCAGGGCCCATGTCTTAGTAAGCCAACACACTAACCACTAGACCACGGCGACTACAGTTTTGACTTTATTTTGGAATTTAAATTAAAGGCTTCTTGAATTATAACTCCAATGAAAAGTTACCCAAAATTAACGAATGAATCTTGTTTTGAGGTATTAAAAAAAATCAAAGAGCGTTATGTGATCGAGAAGATATGTGGTTTTAATAGGAGTGCACAACGTACTACACCGCTCATGCCACATTAATTATTTTCTACGAGCGCTGTGAAGACACGTTACCTCACGAGAACACGGACTGGCCATTGAAATTGTGTGATTTGACTACGTTTGGCTTTTTTGTGGTATTTTCTTATATTTTCTTTGCTTAACAGCGGCCGTAAAAGCCTCATAATCATGGCAGCAGACAAATCCAGAAAAATTAAATTTTTTGAAAAAGCGAAGCGCATTTGTTTTTTGTTTTAAATTATTATTTTTTTTTTTAATTTTAATGAATAACTTACTGTAGCCACTATACAATTTCTAACTGAAAATAAAAAAATAATTGAAAAATTCTTATACTTTTAATTTTAACCTTTCAAGTTCCTGTATATCTCCACCTGAATTACTTGAATTCATTCAAAAATATCAATAATCGTACAAGTTTACCACAAACTAGAGCCTAAATGACAACTCAAATTAACTCAACAACAACAACAGCAAATATGTCATAATAGCTGACACATAACACTACGCTTTAATAAGAAACTAAAATTTGTTTTGAATTTTCTAAAAATTTTATGACGAAAAAAATGGTTAAAAAGAAATGCAACATTTAAAAGAGACATAAAACACGAGCAGTTTGTTTTTTGTACAACACTTTACGATAATCCTACAAACAAGCACCAATAATAATATCAGACAACGTAAACATGCAATTTTACACTTGAAATTTCAAATGCAACGAACAGTAGCAACAATATTTGGAAAACATTTTACCAAAACATAATTCAAAAGCAACAGAAAGTGGTAACAAATTTCTGAGAGAGAGAGGAAGAAAAGAAAACTGATTTTCTACTACAAAAACTAAATAAATTTCATGTTGCAACATGAGGTGCCACTCTTGCTTATTTGTATGTTCATTTTTGTTTTTTGTTTTTTCTACAAGATGACTAACAACACTAGTAAGAGTGGCAGATAAGTAATACTTATACACAGTAGCTGTAGTAGCAGCACGAATTGTGTTGCAACAACAATAAACATTAAGTTTATGTCAAGAGGTTGCATCTTTAAAGTGGAGCAATTTAAGATGACAGCAGCACTAGCCGTAGTAGCAGTAGCAACATTCGTTTTTTTTTTAGAGAAATTTTCTTTTTTATTTGTAAGAAAATTTTAAAGTAGAAATGGAAATTTAAATAAAATTCAGTGTGTGTTCCAGGGAGACTTATTTCAAGTTTGGTTTTTAGTTTTTGTAAATCAATAATAAATATTTAAAACTTAGATGACATGGATTACTTCTGCTGCTAATTAATTGCCCTAATTAAAACACAGTTTAGCCAAACAATTTCTATATTTTTAAAGGCTAATCTATCAGAGCCCGCGTCGCCCTTGGGAAGCTCTTTCCCCGTTCTTCGCTGTAAGGAGGAGCTGAAGCGCCTTGGCGACATACACACATACATACATAATTGGCCATTACAACCCTGTGTCAGGGTTACGACCTAGTTTCTCGCAGCACTCATGTTGTGTGTGTTAATTTTTATCCATGAGTACCGGGACCTACAGTTTTAAGTCGACTCCGAAGGACAGATTTGAGAATCATGGCAATCAATTACTCCCACAGCTTTTGCCAGAAGACTGCTGAAAAGCAGTCGGCGAAAGAAATAAATTGTCCAAATTTTTTTTTTCCAAGATGTCAGAGCTGAGACTTGAACCCGGCGCTATCGCCTTAGTAAGCCAACACACTAACCACTAGACTACGGTGCCTTGGCGACGCTTGTGGCATATTCTTTGTCTGTGAGTTCCTAGTCATAGGGATATAATGGGACATGAGAAGGCAGATGAGCTTGATAGGAGAGCCTCTGCCGGAGAGGAGTCTGTTGCTTCCTACCCGGATGTCAACTGCCCTATGACTTTCACTAAGGAAAGAATATCAAAGTTTTTCCTTTGGAAACCACACAGCAAGTGGAATTCTATCACTACCTCTGCTGTTTCTAGGACACTTTGGTGCGGGATTTCTTCTGAGAGGGAGACTGTGGATCATTTTCTTTTTGATTGCCCAGGGCTGGCAGTCAGGCGTTTGAAGTTTTTTGGGGTGCCCTTTTTCGATGGCTAGGCGCAATGTGTGAACCTGGATCCCCTTGCTTTACTCCACTTTATAGGCAGCTCTGGTTGGCTGTAGTTCTTTTCCTATTTTTTGGCTAATTTCAGTTTGGTCCTGCAATGGTTTTAAAACGAAAAAAAAACCTTGTGGAAGTTGTAGTTGATCAAGTTTTTGATTAACTGGCCATTTGACCTACCTACCTACTTACCTAAAAGCTAATAAAGCGGTGAAGGTTTAAACGCTTGGTTTAACCTTAAAACAAGTAAAACTATTTAATAAAATCAGTAATTAAAATGAAAAAATTAAAGTCATATGGTCTGTGATATAAGTTGTTTCAGCGCCCAATTTCTTACGTTCTAACTACAATCATATTGTGGTTTATTTGCTCACTAATTTATAGAATTATTCGTTTAAAGACAAATTAAATGAAAAACAGAGATAATCTTGAATTAACTTATTAGCCCTTAATCGTGTGTGCATACAAATGGAACTGAAGTTTGCTGCATTTCCTGAAGTATTTCATTCAAGGCAGTACCAGTACCGATGTCTTCTTTGACATTATGGTATCCGCTGTTTTAGACAAATAACTGGAACTGGGAAGTAATGTAACATGTTGATATTAAAAATATGCATTAGCCTCCGCTCAGGAACACAACATTCATTTAACATGTGAAGCTTTTACCGAAAACAATTGAAACGGTAATTTGTTCACAATGAGATTAATTCCTACTCATAGAGTGCACTGCTATAGCGTTAGAAAAGTAGGTCATAAGAAGAAGAACAAAAAAACCCAAAAAGAGTATTTGTGAATAGTTGATTTGAACCTGCTCATATCGTAAAGGGAAGAAAAAATATTTGCATGAAGATTTTTTCTCAAAACGAGTAGCACGACTGAAGAACGAATTCTCTTAGTAATGCTTTGATCGATTCGATTAGTTGATTGTCCAACTAACAAATGATTTACGGCTGTATGTATAATGAAAAGTTAGCAACTCGTTAGCATATGGGACAAAAAACCTGCAAGTTTTTCACCAGCTATAGACTGATATTATTAAAACTTTCCATATCTTCTATTTGATAACTAGTCAGAGAATCCAAAAAATTAAATACCTTGTACGTTCGAGTAAGAATTTCTGTGTATAGAAATGATAAACTCAGCCACTGTGTACAACGACTTGCTAATGTTTTATTATAAATTAGGCTGTTAGTGTTTAGGATACAAGTATTCTACAAAGTATGCGATAAGTCGGAACTAATGTTTATTTTCATCAGGGAATCGTACAACTTTGTGTCGATATTCCAAACAATCGACGGAGTAGGATACCCCACCTTCTTTAATAATCATTCAAGAAGCTCCAGAATAGAGACTTTTATTTTATTTTGGGTCCGACACTGGCATTTATGTAACAAAAAGGTCAGATGGAAATATTTATTGCACCATTTTGAAAAATTAAGACACTTGAAGGCTTCTTTCGACACTGGAAAAATGTAATGCACTCTAACGTCATGTCAACCCATTTGTGAGTTTCATAACCTTTAAATTTTCAATATAATTTCATACTGACTTCAAAGTCCTTTATTCAGATGATTTAAAGATAGGATTTTTGGAAATTTCTTTACACTTCAGGGTAGGCGTACCACATAAAATTCTCTCCAACTTCCTTTCCACTTTTCAATATTTTTTATGGTTTAAAGAATTTGTTTTTCAATTTATTTTTTTTTTCCTTAAATAAAAAACTGTATTTTTTGTATATGAAAAATGGTAATAAAATTCGAAATTAAACTGTCTTTACGAACTGAAACTAATAATTAATCATTCAGAAAATGAAAAATAGAAAAAAACAAAAATCTGCTCCTTAAACAGAAATTAATGATACTGCTGCTGTTGTTTGTAATTAGAAATTGAGTTCATTGCAACTAGAATTTGTATATGTACGTCAACGTTGTTGTTGCTATTTTTTATATAAAAATAGTTTTAAAATTTTTTTGTAGCAATTTTTTATTTTTGTTTTTTTTTTTGTGCAACATGAAAAATGTCACATACTTTTTGAGTTAAACTTGTTGCAAAAATAAGAAACAAAAATAACAACAAAACATACATATATTCAAAAACTTATTAACAAGCACACAAACGTATTTACACTATAGACTTATATGCAAAAAAATTTTCGAGTCGTCTCTGAAGAGTATTTGTTTTGCAATAAAAATGACTAAAACTGAAACAGCACACTTTACAAGGTAGCACACGACTATTCTATGAATAATCGCCACTCTTTTGATAGCAATTGCAGCAGTAGCTGCAGAAACTGCAACAGCCAAAGAGACGCACAAACAAACACTCAGTCATTGGTATTTGCTAGTATTGTTGCAAGTCGTTATCATCCTACTGTACCCTATAGTTGCGCCAACATTTAAGAGGGTTCCATAATGTTTTGAGCTGAATTTCAAAACTTTTTAGAATATTATTTTGAAACATGTATTTTCATAGAAAAAGTTAATTTGTCAAAGGTGATCATATTTTCAAATTAGAATATATAGTGCACTACTTTTTCAATTAAACTAAGTGAGCCGCTCTTATAAATGAGTTCTCTTAAGCTGAGGCCACGCAATGAGACGCAAAGCGGCGAGTCGCTTATTACTGAGCGTCATAGTTGTTAAAATGCCATATTTTTATTTTTAAAATTTGGTAATCTATCTTGCCATAATAGCGATCAGCTTTGTACGGATGAAATTATAAGCTCCGCATTCACTTTTGCCATGTTTATACTTCTCCGCTCAGAAGTCAACTAAAAATTAGAACAAGTTCTATTCCTGAGCGACACCACTTAACCGCTCAGAACTGCCGCTCATTGCGTGGCCACTTCAGCAGTATTCCATATGTTTTAATTTTTTGCCTCTCACCGCTTTGCCGCTCATTGCGTGGGCTTGGCCTTAGTTTAGTTTAATTCTAGTACATGTTCTTTTGGCTATACTTTACCCATGAATCGGTTTCAACATATTTCTTTGTAGTTCATTTGTCCAAAACATACCCCCCCCCCTGTTTTCTCCGGGGAATATCAGGTTCAACCTAGCCCTGAGTGGTCTGGCGCTCGATATAGGCAGAGAATGTCGGTAATGGTGGTTATGTGGTGCATGGCTGTAATGCCACGCGTACTTGGGATGCTTGTTGCTTTAAGTGCGCGTGGCTGGCATTTCTGGTGTTCTCAAGGACTGACCAGAGATGCCTTAGTCTGTTACTACGGGCATCAGGAGCCCCCGGTTAGCCCGGGGCTCCTTGTCATTCAAGAAGTTGGGCTAATCGGCCTGATGGTTTAGGTACGGTCCTTCGGGAAGTACACGTAGTGGTTGTGGTAGTGCTAGGTAAAAACCCCTCAGCAAGGGGGGTATCACTACCCAGAGAGTGGTGGTGCTAAATTTCAACTCGGTGCTATGGGCTCTCTTTTGAGCGCCGTGCCCTCGTGCATGATTCGGATTAGAAGGTACCGGCATCGAGTGGCGGTGGTTGGGCGCATTGAACTCAACTACCGCTCCGGCAACGGACGGCGTGTGATATGTCTACGGACGGTTAAACCCTATACAGTTGTCCAAAACATACCCATCGGTGGCCTGTTTTCTCCGGGGAATATGGAGTTCAACCTAGCTCTGAGTGGTCTGGCGCTCGCTATAGGTAGAGAATGGTTGGTAATGTTGGTGGTGCTTGTCCCTTTAAGGGCGCGTGGCAGGCATTTTTGGCATTCTCAAGTACTGACCAGAGATGCCTTAATCCGGTACTACGGGCATCAGGAGCCCCCGGTTAGCCTGGGCTCCTCTGTCATTTGAGAAGTGAGATAAATGAGTAAATAATAAATAATAAAACATCAAATAAAGTATTATATTGCAAAATTGAACTCAGTTATTATAAGAGATTCGTTGTAGCTGCATGTAGAGGGAAAGGAGCCATTGAAGTAGAAGATTGAACTAGTTCATCCTAACTCTTTGAACTATAAAGAGCGCTCACTTGAATAAACTATTACGCATAAATCTAGTATATATACTTACATATATTTATAAATATCCAGTTAACATATGTAATTCCATCTTATTTTAAGCATATTTACCAACAATTTTATAAATTTTATAGGGTATTTTGATTTCGTGATTGTATAGCCGTGGCCTCCGTTTTAATTTTTGATAAATTTATTTCTTTAGATTTTGAAACAAATAGAGCATAAGTTGAGTGTAAAATAAATAAAAATTAAAAGAATACAAAAAAAATTAGCAAACTTTACAATTGAAATGATTTCTGCCGCAATAAACGTGTACGTTTGTGTTGCACATGACAATGTCTACATATTTTTGTTTGTTTTGTTGTTTCTAAAACAATTTATGTTGCAAGATTTAGCATAAGATCGTACAATAACATCGTATGTTGTTGGCAAAAACCAAAGAAAAAAAAACTAAAAAAAAATTATGCAAATTAAGCAAAAATAATTTCAACAAGTTGCACGTCACAATAGTAACAAATCGAACGTGACGCAGATTAAAACTCATTTTCAACGTCTAGTAGACGAAAACGAAGCCATTTGAATAGTGAATTATAATAAAAAAAACTTGTAACAGTTAGTTTTTTCTTTTTTTTTTATAAATAAAGTGTTAAAATCTTTAAGAAAAATACATAAAACAAAAAAAGTCATTTATTAACAAATCCTCTTTTGAAAATTTGTATAATTTTTAATACTCGTTTTGGATTTATTCCACAAAGGAAGTTACACGTTTAATAAATACACACACACATACATAATATAATAGACGGATATACCAAGTAGTAGCAGTGAATAAGAAGTTGTAATAGTTTTTTTAACAGTTTCTGTTTTAACTTGTCTTTTAAGTGCTTTTACTTCTTTCTAGAAGAATCAAACTTTTAGTCTAATTTTTTTATGTATTGGGTTGGTAAAAAAATAATATTTTAATACCAGACAGTGTAATACATATCCGTCTTAAAAGTTTTGTTTATTTGAAACTGAAGCCTAGACACCTTCAAAATAAAATAAAAATTATCTTTAAATTGTAATACTATCCTTTCTGCATAACGACTGTTCTGCTAAACTACACGCAAACTTCTATATACCTGCTCAAAAAATGGAAAGTTATGAAGCCCTTTACTGCAGCTGAATTAGCCTAAATTAGCTTCAGTGGCCCATGTACAAACACACATAAAAATACATACAGGAATGTTATATCACAGCAGCCATAAAAAGTTTTCATTAAACGGTAGGCACGTGCCTCGCTTTTAGAGAAATTGTTTTCTACGAAAGCCTTTTGCAGGATTACAAATAAAAATTAATTTTTAAGCAACACATCAGTATCTAAATTTGTCTAAGAATTCTATACAAGAAACCCAGCTAAATAGGTCACTGATGTCTTAACCCCTTCCTATCCTTGGTTTCTGTCTGGTCTAATTTCTATTGCAGAATGCTTTTTTTTGCCCTTGGAAGCCTTGCAAACGAGGAATCGTAGTATATCTGCCTACATTTTGTTTATTGTTTTACATGCTTTGCTACATTTGCAACGAAGAGTTATTACCGCTAATTTTATTTTAATTGAATTAAATTTCAGTGTTCAATACGAAATGACTTATTCACCTACCCACCAATAAGCAATAGTTATTTCTCTCTCTCTCTCTCTCTCTCTCTTTTTCTCTATTCATATTTTAAAAAGAAGTCAGTTTTTCATAGTTTTGTAGAGGATGTTGTCATCATTATGTTGTATTTTGTTAAAACAAAATGCCAATGTTGTCTTAATACGCCAACAACAACAGCAACAACTTTATTATCATCAAATGCAACTGCTACAACAACCAGAAGAAGAAGAAAAGCAACAACAATTACAACTTCTACAACTGCTTACAACAGGCAAGTGTTATTCAATGAAAAAAAAAAATAATTTCAATGGATTTTATATGTAATTTTCTTAGATTTTAATTCTCATTTAATTAAATAAGTAGTTTGTGTTGTGGTTTTCAAACTTCTTTTTGTTTTTACTTCTCCTCTCTTGGCTCTAAGCAGCTATAGACTAAATAGAACTCATACCGATTAAAAATATGCAAAAATTTCAACATGTTTATCGTTAAAAAAATTATAAAAATTTGTAATTCGTTGGTATTAATTTGTTATTTTAAAATTCGTAGATTTTACAGAGATTTCCCAAATTGATAAATGTTTGCAAAAAAATGCCTTCAAGAATAACAAAATCGAATTGGAAATAATTATACAAAACGCACGATAAAATTGTTGGGTATAAAAGGTTGATTATTAAACGTTTCCTATTTATAAATTTATTTAAAACAATACATGTGCTCAACTCCGTAACTTTTTGAATTTCCCGCCTCTCATCTTAAGAAGCAACGTTTTCGTGATCAACTTTAAACAATCTGCGAAATTTAGCTTTTGTTTGAGCTATTGATTGCAGGGTACCTTGCGGTTAAGGAGCATTATTCGAACCAATACTGCCATCAATGGTTAATAGTTATTCACTGAATTTCGTATGGTTATAAAAATACGGAAAATATTCAGCGTTAAAGACTTCCAACTAAGTTGCTACACCCAAAACAATTAAAATATTTCAGGATTACCATATCCAATACCGATATTGAGGAGACCATAGAAACTTGGGTATGAGGAAGCTATCCGCAGTCGACCTAGATAAGTTGGACTACCGACCTATTCTACGGATTTAGCTCGACATATTATTTTTATGTCAAAACCGGAAGAAATAGCATTTCAGAGAGATAGCATTTGGCAAATAAATACTTACATATAGCGTTTTATGAGGCCTAGTTATTTTTATCTCAGTAGGTTTGATGTGATGGATGAGGCAGGGTCCCAGCTTTGTTTGGGTGTATAATGTAGCCACACAACACATTTTATTTTTAAAACAGTTTGTACTTTTTCAACCAGGAATAAATTTAAGCTATTGAGTGTTAATATTTCGAATTGGTAATAGCTTTCAGCCTATCTTTGTTTTATATGGAGAACACTTAAGTAAAGTAGGGCCAGTCAAGAAGCACTATTTCAAAATCGGAAAACGGTCGCATTTATTTTTCCGCATTAATATTTATGTAGGAACGCAGCGTCTGCCATTGGGCAGCCTACTGAATAATAATATTTGTAAGTTCCTTACAAAACATTGCCGGACAAGAAAACCAACCGTAGTAACTTATTGAATATATTTAAACATGATGTAGAGTGTTTTTATAGTTAAATGTTAAAGAAGAGAAACCTTTGTTGATTTCGAAGAATTCTTGCGGCATATTTGTTTGATTTTGGTTGACATCTGACATCTGTTTTCCACATACCCACTTTATTTAAAAGGTGTCTGGGGCAGATCTTCTTTTACAGGAAATTTTTACTTCTTTCTTAACTCTTTTGTATTCTTTTAAACTTTTGAATTATTTCCGTCGATTCATTTTCACTTATCAGTGATTATAGTTTTCAAAACCACGTAAAAATTAAAAAAACACGTTTAACCAAGAACATATAGGCGAAAAAAGCACTTAATGTAGTGCAAACAGCAATACATTGGCATTATATTTTATCAACTAATGTTGAGACTAAATTATTTCTTTCCGAAAAAAAAACACAAGATATTAAACGGAAACGTAATGTGTAAAGTTCGTTCATTTTTAGTTCTAGAACGCCGAATGGCAAGTGTTCTCCAAAAATAGAATTTCCTGTACATGACAAGAGATGGGATAGTCAGCTTGGCACGAAATGGTACTAAACCTTAAGCTTAAACTGATTGTTTCTGTCTGTGCTGAAGTTTTTTTTAGTGGTATTCTAAAACTGAAACCATTTTGTCTCTTTGAAGACAAACGTCCGCTTTTGAGATTAATTTTTACTTTTTCCTTAAACAATAATTTTAACACTAGCTTAACTTCTTGTACGTACTCTGTTATTACTATTGTTTTTTGTAGTTTTTACTAAAAGCTCACAATGTATGTACAATACAACAAAAAAAATTACAATCATAAAAATTTTCTCGTGTACAACCTTTCTAGCAAAACAAACATTTCTAATTTTGTTATAATGGTGTGTTATCACCCAAATAAACATTAAAAAAACAAATCTTGATGCAATATTTCAAATTAATTGAAAAATCAAACAAAAATTAAATACAACAAAACGTTTTGATCGACTTTGACTAACTGACATGTTGGCTTGATTTGTAAGTGTCTGCAAATTGAAATACAAGAAAATTTTCTGATTTACTATTTACTCAGCTTTTTTTTTAATAATTTTTTATAAAAAAGAAACCATGCAAAATAAAAATCAAATTGAAAAGTTTCAATTTTCTAAATAATCCCATAACAAGTTCCATTTATTGATTTGTTAACGAAAAACATGATTTGTTATTGGGGCAGATTTAAACTTGAGCTGTATCAAGTACATGGTAGACGATGTTTACCCATAAAAGATGATGATCATCATTATGATTTTTTACGTTGATAGTGTCGGCCCACGTTTAAAAAACAATATATGAATGGATTTGTCAACACCTTTTTATTTCTACAGATGTCAAAGAAAATTGTAACGAGAGTACATTTATCATAAATGAAATTTAGTTCAAATATTAGTTTGTAATACCCTACACTATTCAATTTGATAGTTAAAAATAAATAAAATATTTATTTTTTTGGTTTACTAGAAAAGGTTTCGGATTTAAACTCCAGCTTTGATATCTTGAAAAAAAAGAAATATAAAAAAAATATTTCTTTCTGTGACTACTTCTTAGCAGTCTTCTTGTAAAAGCTCTGAGAGTAACTTATTGTCATAAACAAGCTTCTCAAGTCTGTCGTTTGGTATCGAATTGTGAATATGTAGAAGGTTGCCGAAAGTTTAGATTCAGATTCAGAAGTTGGTATAAACTGCTATACAATCCTGAGTTCTCAAATTGCTTGAAATTCAAAGCTTTTGTAAAGTCTTTTGAGCAAAAATAAAAAAATTCAAAGAAATTAATACTTCACTTTGTTACTGTGTCCTTAACTGATTTGGTTGCCAACTATGTCAACTATTTTCGATTAGATTTTATCGTTGTTTTGTTTTCAAAAACAAATAACATAAAAGTTAATTATATATTACAGTAAAACTGACTGCGACATGTGGAAAAAACATCATGCGTGACTGACAGAAGTTCATTACTATCTTGTTATCTTCATAAAGTTTATTATTAATGGTCTAGTCATTAAAGTTTTAATATCTTAAGCGAGCGTAATTAAATCACTACTGAAGCTTTTACTACAGCCCTTGTGGGCGAAGTCTTGACTATTACGCAAGCCTGGTCACTATTATTGAATATAAGAGAGAAATAAAGAGAATCTGTTCGACTGCCGGATCCCAGTAAAACTGGATTGCCTATAAGAAGAATAATTTAAAAGAAAAGTAGTTTTTAAATTCTAGCCGATTGGCAACAATACCCAGCGGATGATGGGAAACAACACCGGCATAGCTGTGTTGCTGCGGAAGACAAACAAATATTCGAACAATTCTTTTAGTCGTCGCTATAGGCTGGATTTTGCAGAGCATAGTGGCAAAATAATTGATAAAATTAAATAAATCGATCTAAAAAAATATTCAGAGGTGTCATAGAATCCGACGTTGTCGGAATTAGATTTGAAAACGACATGTTACTAAATCTAATGTTACCAATTAGAATATGAAATATATATGGACGTTATGAGAAAAATTTATATTTTTTTCTTTTCGGTTTTAAATCTCATACCATCAACATAAGATTCTACGACACCCCTGATTATGCTGATTGGTTTTCATATTGCCATATTTTTAAATATATCAAAATAGGTTTCTGGTTTTTCAATCACTTCTAGAGACCATCTTGTCTTTCGATATTACCAAATCTGGCCAAATCTATTCTAATATTTGTTCTACTACTTGGCATTCACAAAAGACATGACATAACATAGAAACTTTAGAAACTTTTTACATGACTTGCAGTTATTTGGCCAGAACTTATGCGTAACTTACTAAGTTTTGAACGAGATTCATAAGGATTAAGGGAGACATTTTAAAAACCTAATAAAATCTTGCCCTTACCGGATTCTTACTACTTTTAAATTAGCCACATTCGCATTCAATTGAAGGTACAAACTGCTACGAAGCACTACAAAAACCAAAAACTATATCACACAGAGTTTATCAGAAAACTTCAAAGGAATTAGAAGAAATTTGGGTGATAACTGTAAATGAGACAAAATACATTGCAACTGATTAACAACTTTTGCCAGGTTTGTCAGGGTCTAACACATTTTTTTTGTTTATTACCCATACAACTATAAATTTATCTTTTAAAAAATTTAAAATATTAAAGTATTGTAGGTAGTTTTACAGTTGGTGTTGATGCACTATAGCTTTAATAATTGTTTTTACTTTGAATGAAAAGCATATCTCTCTGTTAATCATTTTATATTTTAATTTTACAAATCATTTTACAATTTAATCATAAAAATATTGACACGTTTTTTTCTTAAAATCTTATTTCAATTCATTTTAATTTAAAGTTTTAGAGAAATCGTGTTAATCATTATGATGACATTTTCTTTTCTATAAACTTTTACTTTTATCCCATTGCAATTTCTTCTCCTTTTTTTATTGCCTTTTTTTTGCTTTAATTTATTTTTTATTTTAAAACAAACCGCCCAAGAAGCCTTGGAATCATGTTGATTATCGTTGACTTGACTTATAAATTTTAATGCTGAATTTATCATTAACTCCTCATATACAGAAAAAAATGAAAAAAAAACAAATTGTATCTTTAACTTAAAATCTATAATCAAGAAGAAGAAAATTTTAACAAAAATGCCGCAATTTTACCAAAAAAAAAAAAAAAAAAACAGAAAAAAAAAAGTTTTTAAGTAGAAACCTGCCTTAAAATTCATGTTTCTTAAACTGATTTCAGTTTTTTATACCAAAACTTTCGTTTTCTTTATAAACGAAATTTAAGAAGAAACAAAAAGAAAACACTGCAAAACAAACTTTTATTTTCATTATCATTGTTATGAAACACAGCGCTACAGAAATATCTGAAAATATTTGAAGTTTAATTAAAATTGTCGAAATCATCATTTGCTTGACACTTGAAATTTGGATATTCTCTTTTATAAAAAGACTTTAAGCTCTTGGTAGCCATTTTATAATTTTTGTTTTAGGAAGTTGCATTTAAGTTCGTTTAGAACAAAAAATTCATTGTTGGTCAGTGTATTAATTTACTAAATATGTAAGTGCACAGGTTTTTAGATTGTATTACACAATCTTATTATTGTGCGACATTATTTTGTTTATTGTTGTTAGTGTTGCAAAAAAACACAACGTTTTTGTTAAAACAACTGAAATTACAATCACTATTTATTTTAGTTTTTCAGTATAATCAACAGTTTTGTACGAATCAAGTAACAGACTTCTACTGCTTTTTTTTTTACTAAATTGTCAACAACTTTAAAAAAGGGGACTAATTCTGGCAGACGTGATTGAAATGGTTTTAAAATAGAAAGACAGTTTTCGACAGTATTCAATTTTCTGATACAAAACGAATCGAGTTCAAGCTAATCCTCAAGCCACTTGTCAAATATTTAAAAAAAACAGCATAACAATTTTGTCGTAGATTATTTCGAACTAAATAAAAAATACTCAGCTTCCTCCCTGACTTTCGAAATAGTACTCTTTTTTTACAATCAATAAGAAATGCTTTTTATATCTTTAGAAAAATGAATGCATAATAAATAATTTCGTATACATAAATACAGTAAATATTGATATAAATACAGTTGTTTTCGGTTAACTGAGCCCCGCTTTATTGAGTTTCCCGCTTAATTGTACTAAAAATCATGAAACGAAATCATTCCGTATAACTTCCTATGCAAAAGTACCCGTTTAATTGAGTTCCGCTTAATTGTGCCTCCCATTTAATTGATTCATAAAATGAGACCGCGTTGCGAAAAACACAAACAAATGTTTCAGTTAATTGATTTCGTCTGCTTAATTTTTTTCTCCACAAAATTAAAACCATATATGTTGCACCAAAAAAATTTTTGTCATGTTTCTGTTCACCATGTAAATGGAACGATATAGAAAAAGAATCATCGAAAGCGTCAACAAATCTAAAATTCAAATGTTGATGACTGATTTTTTTAATCATAGTTTTACTTATGTATGTATGTATAATGTTTTTTTATAACATTTAATGTACACTCGCATGCACATATGTAATGTAATTATTTTAAATTTTGATCTCTTTTTATATAGAATTTTTTAATTTTTGTTGCTTTTCAAATATTGTACGATGAACGTACCTGATTTTTGTTTTGTTTTAATAAACTAACACTATTTTTTAACTTAATAAATAAAAAAATGAATTTCATTTTCTCTATACACGTGGATGTTTCGCTTTATTGCTCGTCTGGCTTAATTAAGTGATTTTCGTTTTAATTGCGTCGGCGAATCAATTAACCGAGTATCGCTTAATTGAGTTTCCCGTTTAATTGCACCAAAAATCGTGCATTTTTAGAGACTCAATTAAGCGAAAATAACTGTATATGTATGTATATGCATATAAACCGCTAATTATTAAACATGATTGTGCATGCTCTTCTTTATTTTACAATTAACAACAAAACTTATTATTATTCTTTATATTATATTTAACAGTATAAAGATGGACATGCAAAATCATGTTTTGTTTTTGTTGTTATTTCTTATAACAGTTTCCAAATTGGGATTACAGAAATATAACTTAGCAACAATATTTTTATACAAAATAAAGAAAATATAAATTTACAAGTAAATGATCGTATAAAACATGTTCGATCCAACTTGCCATAGCAAAATGTATAATTAAACTTATAGCGACAAATATGTATGATCAAACTTTAACATTGAACATGCACGATCATGTCGCTCATGCAACTTACACGTACTATATATGTGTGTAGAAAAATAAACATGACTTTGAATGTTCGATGTTAATTAATTGCAGTAACATGCCGAAGTTCGATATGAATACAAACTTACTAGTCAAATTATAATAATAAGGGTATTCGCATGTTACTACCTCTCCGAATATTTACATAAAAGGGTATGTATGTATGTATAATACATATAACTCATAACCACTATTTGAGGGAAACATTTTATAAAAATATTTTGTTTGATGCAAACATTTCCTAAAGAATTTTATAAAAACAGACAAATAACAGAAATACAGCCGAAAGAAACAAACATTGAGTGAAAGGAAATCGTAGGAAAGAAGATATTTTAAGTCTATCCACAGACTCTGGGAATCTTGGGGATTCCTCATCAGTCCTTGTCCAAACTTATAGCGGTGTATACGGGTCACTGGCTAATCGGTAGACACGCAGAAAGGTTGGGCCTTCCCTTTAATCCGCACTGCAGAACAAGCAGGAATTCTTCTAAAAGGGAAACTGTGGATCATTTTCTTTGTAATTTGCCAGACCTGGCTGTCAGACGTTTGAAGTTTTTTGTTGTGCCCTTTTTCGATGACTTGGCGCAATGTGCTCTACTCCACTTTATAGCCAGATCTGGTTTTTCCTATTTTTAGGTGATTTCAGTTTAGTCCTGCAATGGTTTCAAAACGGCACGTTGTACTAATTGTAGTTGATCACGTTTTTGATTATAACTAGCCATTTGACCTACCTACCTACCTTCACGATGCACTTACAATAAGTAAAACATTAACAACTATAATCCATGCATGAGAGTAGTATTTCAACTTTAATTTGATAAAGGCTTTGTGAATATGAAGACAGTCAGATGGAGTCAAGGTGATTCGAAAATTATGATAAATTTGTAAATCTGATTTGTTTGTTTGAATTTTTGAGCAAGGATTTTTCGAGTAGTCGCCGTGTTCTAGTGGTTAGTGTGTTGGCTTACTTAGACATGAACCCAGCTCCGACATCTTAAAAAAAAGAAATTTGAAAAAATTTGTTTTTTCGGCGACCACTTCTCAGCAGTCTTCTGGCAAAAGCTCTGGGAGTAATTGATTGCCATGAAAGAGCTTCTCAAATCTGTCGTTCGGAGTCGACATTAAACTGTAGGTCCCGGTACTCATGGATAAAAACTTACACACACAACATGAGTTCTGCGAGATGCTAGGCCGTAATCCTGACACATTGTTCTAAAGGCCAGTTATGTATGTATTTTTCGAACTTTTGTCCATTTTACCATTCAAATGCATACGCAAATTTACATTCATTTATACAGTAATTTACCCACCACAAGGATGTGTATTTTTTACATTAAAATTTGCAAAATGAAATCAAGCAATCGCTGTCATATATTTTCATTCATAAAAGTTTTCAAAAAATTACAAAAATGTTTCATCAGTCCAAAATTATGCCGCAAATATTTGAAAGCTTTTTGCCCATCGCCAATCTACCTGCCAAAATATATATACTATACAAGAAATTGAAAATGAATTCATGGTGATAATGTTTTTTTAGCTGCTCTCTACTATCCTGCAGTCTGTTGGCCTGTATATTTTGGTTGCAATTGATAAACGGCTACAATCGGCAAGTGCAACCTCAATTAGTTGAACATGTCAAAAAAATTACAAATTCATGTATGAAATGTGCCGATAACAAAAAAGGAAAAAAAGCATATAACCAGCCTACACATTTTACATTTTTCATACCCTACATTACAATGAGTATTATAAGTGAGCATATTATGTTTCTTGTGGTATTTGTTGCAGCAATAAAAACACTACCCAAAGAAATCCTTATAGTTAAAAATAATATAGAAAATAAATTGTATACATAGATATTATGATCGGAGTTTCAGATCTTCGCAAGCGAATCCAATTAAAGGAGTCTTGGACTAAATAACTGCATATTTGTATCCACAAACGGCTGAGCCAAATTTAGTTGCTAATGCCCGAAAATCTATTTTAAAAAAATATAATTTGTTGAGTGTAAAAAGTCGGGAAGCAGTTTTAGTTGTTGGGTCTCCTTCATTCGTCGCCTATCATTCCCTTTCGTTTTTCCTAAAACGTTTTATTCTAATAAGTACTTGGTGATTAAGTGTAGCATGTAGCCAGGCTTGACGGACTACAAATTTTTCATTTGGTTTCTTTTTTGTTTTTTGTTTTTTTTTTTTGTAAAATTACAAAAACGTAAAATAAATGGCAAACGATGCCGCCAAATGAAAAAGAAAAAAACAAAAAATACAATATTTTAAAAAATTATTTCTTTGGCCGAATGTTTAAACAAGTGACTGGTCACCAATCACTCGTTTTTAAAGTGTTTCTTTACAAATTTAGCTGAATAGTTTACTTTTGGTCGCATTTACGTAGTTTACAATTAGTTGTGTTGAAGGTTAGTTTTTTAGCGAGGGTTGTGTACACTAATGTGACAAAATCTTGTTTAGGCTGATAAATAAGTATAAAAACCATAATCGCTTTAAAAAATAAATACACTTGTTAGAAACATTTGGTTTGTTTATAATTGCTTTATCTCTGAAGTAATTGGTACTATTTCCGGACCCTGGAAACTAGTTTTCTGTCTTACAAGTGGCTGATCCCAAGTATTGTTCGACCAGACTTGTCGAACTCTAAT
Source organism: Metopia argyrocephala (assembly GCA_963576795.1). Classification (NCBI taxonomy): domain Eukaryota; kingdom Metazoa; phylum Arthropoda; class Insecta; order Diptera; family Sarcophagidae; genus Metopia; species Metopia argyrocephala. The sequence goes on from OY756208.1 coordinate 70,365,100, forward strand.
CAGATGTAGTTTGCAATCACAGTCACGTTATGACCCGCTAAGGATCGGCGTTGGTTATGTTGGGTAAACCAACAACCAATCTTCGGATTGACATAAAGTTCTGTTAAGCGTGTCTAGCGCAGAAGCATGCTACGAGCAGTGCCTATACTTGTGGAATAAATCAATGAATGAAAATCCAACAGATGATTTCGAATAATCTGAAAGTTGAATGTCTCGGAGTCAATTTTATCCGGTACGCATGGATGCTGCGAGAAGCTAGGCCATAATCCTGAAAAGGGTTGTAATAGCCAATTACAATTGGGTTCTATTTTCAAATGCTAGATTTTGCAACATGTCGTAACAAGATTAAACAAGTTTAGGTGCCATGCAATAAGAAGCATGCGCTCTTAGTCATTCGAGAAAATATTTATTGTTTCACATTTGAGCCCATTGTCCAGGATGATCTCAGCGCGTAGGAAAATAAGGCAGGTCTCGGCAGAGTCCATGAACTCCAGCACCTACTCCTTTACTCCTCGTTTCATCGGTATACCAGCTTAAATGAAATTCATTTCAAACAAATGCTCCTGGTCTGGTACCTCTACTTTCAAAAATCTATCAAAGTACACTTCCAAAGGTATAGCATTCAGAACCGAAATTGGATTCTTGTACACTCTGTTGAGAATGTCAAAAATCTCCAACATATTTCGAGATGCTTTGCTGAAAACATTTGCTACCGCAAATGCAGCCATTCTCATCGTATAAATGTAAAGTGGTGTTAAACTAATCAGGGCCTCTATAGCTGCTTTTAAACATGTTCTTATTGCCCCAGTTACGCCGAAGCAGGTAAGTCTCTATATATTACTTAATTGCTTTATTCATCAAACTATTGCCCCCCAAGTAGTTATGGACCGAACAATGGCAGTATAAGTTCATAGTGCCTTTCTTTGCGATAGACTTCCATCTTATGAAGTTTCTATAGAATGAAATGATTTTTGTGTTCCATGCGAATTCAGTATAGAGAAGTTCGACCGTCTTTTTTTTTGTCAAACTTATAGTACAAAATTAAATAAAATTTGTTTTATGGCAAAATTGGTTTTATGCCATTGTTGTCAGTCGTCCTTAAAACTTCTCATGCACCATTTAAAATACAAGTATGCATTTCAAATTTTTATTAAAAGCGATAAAAAGGAATGAGCAAAAAACATGCAATGCAAGTGTCAAATATTTATATTTTAATGTCAAATTTGTACCTGGCAAGTATAAAACGAATAGGAGTATACACGCACATTCACTCTCTTAAACCGATCGTACACAGAAATAGTTACTCAACCTTCATTTACATAAACATTGGAAGGAACACATAAAATGATTATGAGTTTAAGCGGTACAAGTGTTACTTTTTAAAGTGTTACGTTGTTGTCCTCCACTTACATATGAAATATCAACCGAAAAAAAATCATCTAAAAACTCTTCAATAAGGCCATTTATTTAATAACCCTTTACTAAAAATACAAAAAGAAAAAACAAAAATGATGATGCACTGCTTTTAATTTGTTTAAAATTTATTATTAATGTTGATCGTAATTCTGACGATGGATTTAAACAAATCCAAGGACTTAATGGTGGATGACTTCTTTTTATTTTTTGTTTCGTTTTTAATTGATTAAGTCCATGTCTGTCTGGCAGTATGGAAGATATATTCGTATGGAAGGCATTAAAAAATAAATGAATTTTTTAAGCATTTCAATTTATTAAAATTAAATGAATTACAGACAAACACTAAAGAGATGCTACGTTGTCATTTATTTAATTTTTTGTTTTGTTGTTCAACTCACTGGATGGTTTATGGAATTGGGTCAATATGTCATTGGGTTTCTTGTGTTTCTTTTGTGAAATTCATTTATGGACTCTTAATTTTTCTTATAATTTGAATTAATAATGCAGATGTGTTTAAAGGACCGACTGTATGCGATTGCGAGTAGGATTTTAATTTTTTTATCCTGTAAGGGTTAAACAAAATTAAAGGCTTAGTGCTCAGCTCTTGGACACTTCTTCATAATTATGTTTTTATTTTTTTTTAATAAGATTTTCTACTTTCTGACAAGAATTTTAATAGTAAAACTAGTATAGAATAGGAGGAAGTGGCAACCTCGTAATGACAAGGCACACTTGAGCACGCATAGCAGCCCGTTGTGATACCACATGATGTAGAGAGCCCTGATAGCCAGAGGCTCCACAGAAGAAGCATTAATTTCCCAGAAAATTATGTTGGAAAATAGCCAGAAAGCCTAATGAAAGAAAAAAGGAGAAAAGGAGATCCCAATGTAAGAAATCAACGTCGGGCCAAAGATAGGCACTGGCAAGTATAGTGAACCACAGTTTCCTTCTCCACTAGTAAAACTAGAAAATCGTTTAAACTAATGCTTGAAGCTGTTCAGTAGTATTTTAGAGATATTGGAGAGGAGGGGCTAAACTTAGCGGTTGTTCAAAAACAAGCCGTTCAAATAACAATATCGAAGCAGTTCGTAATAGTGTTGGTGAAAACCCGAAAACATCAATTCGGAGTGGTGAACGAGAATTGTAAATTTAAGAAAGCTTTTATTTACAAAAGGTCTTTGTCTCCATGTTTACAAAATTCAATTAACCCAACAATTGAAGCCGTAAACAGAGAAGAGAGTTCGTGAAATGGATTTCTTAATAATCATCAACAAGTGGATGCTCAATTTTAGAGTCTTGATGGCTTTGGTAATTGTCAAAACTGCTATCTTTGATGTTTGTGCGATTGCCGAATAACAAATATACCGACAACGTATCACTATTCCGTGCAGATTTTATTTTCAAGACATAATGTGACCATACTTTGTTGAAAATGTGATCGGTCAAGTATAATTTGTTACTGGTATTCAAAATAGTGGCATGCCAGCACAGTTCTTTTATCCGAAACCACCAGACAGACTGCCATTTAAACAGCCCATTAAAAATTTCAGTTTCTGCATAGGAGTCTTTTCAGTAATTATAATTATAATGGTTAGAGTGCGTGCACAGAAACTCAAACGACCAAGGTTCAAATCCCAGCGAAGGAGAAAAATAAAAAAATAAACTTGCGGTTTTTCAAAATTATAATTTAAAAAATAAGAGGTCTCCTTTCCCACCAAGAAGTCTATCTTCACGAAACCGCTCCCTGACAATTCCAGTCTATTCCACTAAGGAGTACAGTGCCACCTTCTGGGAAGATAACAGCTAACCTTCATAAAAGATGTTCCCCACTCACCTTCAACATCCAGATTGAGTGATCAAATTGACAGCAATTTATCCCATTGACATAAGGCGCTTCACATCTTCACATCTATCTATCTATACATTCAACATTGCAATACCACGCACTGCATTTAGTAGGTGTTTACCCCTGAGTATTGGTCTTAAATAAAAAAAACCTGCTAGGTTAAGCAATTTAGCGGATTTAGATATCTTCATAAGGTGTTATTTGAAATCAAATCAAAATTATGCGGAAATTTCATGAGAAATTACTTACACAGGGTGTGTATGTCCCAGCAAAGCCGTGGAGGCCATTTACCAGATATGTTATTTCCAAAAATATTTCTTTCGGCGACTACCTCTTAGAAGTCTTTTGACAAAAACTATAAAAAAGCTTCTCAAGTCTGTCGTTCCGAGTCGACGTTAAACTGTAGGTTCTGTGAGAAGCTTAGCCCTAGCTCTGAAAAAGGGTTGTAATTGTGAATTATGTATGTTATTCCAAAAATAAATCTGTTATATGTACCTTATGATTCATTGAAAAAATAAAAATCTAAACGCTAAAAGCTCCTCTACATTTAATTAATTTCTTGCGTTTCTTGTGGAACACACTCTATAATTGCAAACAGTTACTACCGTATTACTAAACAATAATCTAAAAATAACACGTTTATTAAAGGCTCATTGGAGAAAATTTCTATGCCATACTTGCCAAATAATCCTTCAGTAATTCTATAAAATTATTTATTAATACGACTTCAACTCTTATAATAGCACATTCGTAGCCTATAAACATTCTCAAACTGTTCTAAAAATAATTTTTTGTCATTTTACAGACCTATGTGTTCATTTTTAGAAAAGTTACCCCTTTTAAATTCTCAGTCCATAATTTGTTTATACAAGAATAGTTAAAATTAAAAATACTGTTTTTGGCATATGGAAATAATTCTTTCCAACCCTTTTTTTTTAAATGGGATTTTTTTCAAAGATCTGTTGCATTAAAATGAACACACGTTTCTTTATTACCAACACAAGTGGTATATTTATTGGTATATTGTAGTATTAATTGGAATTCATCAATAAATTCTCAACAATAATGCAATTGCCTTTCATTTATTTCATGTTCTTTTCGTTATTAATACCAATTGATATGGTTTTTATTGCCTGTTTCTGTCCATGAGATGAAAGATTCTTCTTTGCCAATAACATCATCATCACCACCCAATTGAATGCATCTTTTCATTTTCATTTTTAATTTAATTTTATTAAAGTTCACCACTTTCAGTTAAAAATATCCGACAATAGACAACGGACAAGTGCAAATGCATTTTTAAGAAACTCAATGAACGTTTTTTTTTTCTAAAAATAAATAAAAACCTGAGAAGAAACAAAAAATTAAATGAAATAAATGAAAACAAATGAAATGAAAATGAAATATTTACTGGCAATACAAAAATTTATTGCTAATTTTCGTATGGCGTTGAAGAACTATACGAGAGTAGGCTTCGTTGAAATATCGAATTATTGGATTTCTTCAGGCATTTTACATCAAGAAAAGCGTAAATTCTGTCAGTGCTGCCGTTTATAAACCAAAAAATTTTAATTGCAGCCACAATTTTTTTAATATTACTTTGTATTTGTATACTGGCGTAACCCATTCCGAGCTGCTGGACATTATTGTAGTATAAGATTAAGTTTTTATATTAAAAATGGTATCTTCTTAAAAGGAAAAACAAAACTATTGCAATGTTTAATGTCTGACGATTTGTATTAATAACAGAGTGGGCAAACAAACAAAACATTTCGCAAACGTTACAACAAAGTCATACACTTTTCAAAATTTTTTTAATGGTATTGTGCATGAGCAAAACCAAAACAAATACTTTCTAAATGAGAAAGTGCGCAAATGAAACAATTAGCTTTTCGCTCTTGTGCTTGCTTTGTTATTCTGTTACATTCGTATAATTTGCTCTTTTTTTCTTCTTCTTTTCTTTTTCTTCTCATTCATTTTTTGTTATACCTACGCACATTTTAGTTAGTGTATTTGTAGTACTCAAAACAAAAACAATATACAAAATTAAATGGGACAATCGTTCTCACTGTTTCTATTTTATTTTTGTTTTACTCATTGTAAAGAACACAACAAAATAAGATCAAACGTTCAGTTTTGCTTATTTTCCTACTCTGATTAATAACAAAGTTATTTTGTCTAAATTTAAAAACGTCTACTGTCATCTTTCTCTAGATATACAAATATCAATATTTACTTTGTATGGGAGGTGATACTCCCTCCCTCTTACCTAATTTCACTCACATTTTGGCTGATATTTTGTGTTGATGAAAAAATTGTTTGTAGTCGCCGTCGTCTAGTGGTTAGTGTGTTGACTTACTAAGACGATAGCGCCGGGTTTAAATCTCAGCTCTGACATCTTGAAAAAAAAAGAAATACGAAAAAATTATTCCTTTTGGCGACTACCTCTCAGCAGTCTTCTGGCAAAAGCTCTGGGAGTAATTGATTGCAATTAAAAGGCTTCTAAAAAGTGTCATTCGGAGTCGACTTTAAACTGTAGGTCCCGGTACTTATGGATGCAAATTAACACACACAACATGAGTGCTGCGAAAAGCTAGGCCGTAACCCTGACACAGGGTTGTAATGGCGAATTTCTATGCATGTATGCTTGTATGAAAAATTGTTTGGACTGAAAACAGACGCTCTGACTAGTGCCATTTAAAAGACAAAAAAAATTAAAATTTTGCATTGGCGTGGCACCGCATATATAAACCATCAGTGAAAGTAAGATTCAAAAACCATACATCAAGTCGCCGTAAAAATTTGAAAAGTTATTACGTATATCCCCTGGACGGTTATTGTCAGAAAGTTAGCGGAATTAAATAAATGAAAAGGAGAAAAGCGCCACCTATTGGGAAGTAGCAGATAACAGCTAAACCTACTAAACCTACTTAGCGAACGCACCCACCACACAAACAACATGCAACGATGAGGCAATTGCTGTTGATCACTCGAATGTGAAGGTATAATACTGGCCGTTGAATGATCAATTCTCAGCAATTTGTCTCATTCCTAAGGCGTTTAAGAATAATATAAGAAAAAATATAAATATACTGTCTTTTCCAAAAAATTCCAATGCAATGCACAGCATTTAGTAGGGGTTACCCCTGAGTATTGGTCTAAAATAAATAAAAAAAATAATTAAATAAATTAGGCGTGGTATCCCTCATACGAACTAAATACTGAGTTTTGTATACCATGAACACGGCTAAAGCTAAATTTAAAAAATTCGATTTGAATGACTCCATCGTTAGGGCAAATCATCAGTAAAAAAATGGACAAGTGGGATTGCTACCTCCTATACAAATTAAATATGGATTTTTTTATATCTTGAGAACGTTTTAAACTAAAGTTATTGAATTTGATTTGAATTACCCCATGGTCCAGGCAAATCATCGGCAAGAAGGTGGAGAAATGGGAGTGGTAGATACCACATAAATATAAATATATCTTGAGATCGGGAAAAGCGAATTCAACTAGTTTTTTATAAACATATTAAAAGAATCTTATCCTATACTTAAACTTAATACTCCACCCTCGCAGTCTTCATACCACCTTGTGAATTCATATAAGCAACTACATTTAGTGCCAAAACAGGCATGCACTCAGCAATAATGCGGCTGTGATGTCCGAAGCCTAGCATGCATTACTCGTACGTCCATCAGTGCTGGCCGTGTTATCGCTTGAGCTACGAAGTTCAATCGACTTTAGTTATAATAACATACTACACATTCGCTCTTTGGCCAGCTCTGACATACATAAGTGTTTGTTGCATCATACGAGTATGCTTTGGTTTGCTCGCATTTTTATTTTTTAAATATTTCTTCTCAGCCAGTAATTTTTTTTTTTTATTAATTTTCTTTTCTCCTTTTTTTTTTGTTTTTAATTTTAAGGAACTTTTTATTTCAACTCTTCTTGTTTTATTTGTACTTCGCTGCCGTTAAAAAGAAATTCCTGAGGCAACAAGACGCCATCATTTGTGTGATTTATTTTTAGTGAGCGGCCCTGTGCAGAGCAGTGCGTACGTCGTTTTCCTCTTTGTGATTATTAATGGAAATTACTTTACTTTTGCTTGTTTCTTTTTTGTTATTTATTCTTTAGGTTTTTGTACATTTTAGAGGGCTTTTCTTTATGTTCTTATGTGTTGTTGTTGTTATTGCTGTTGCTGTTCTTTTATGCAAATTTTTAAATATCATTCCTGCTGTGTGTCGGAACTTTGGGTCATGTTGCTGTTACTTCTAATTAAAGAAAAAAATAAGTGAAATATCGTTTGATTTGTAAACGTGTGCTCGAAAGGTGTTTTTTTTTTGCATAAAATAAAGGAGTGGACACTGTGGCATGCAAAGCATATAAAAACGAAGTTGCAACATTAGAATATGTTGCTGCATTTGAAACTCTATAGCTATGAATTAAAAATGTTAGCTGAATCATGTTCTATTAACTGCATTTAAAAATTCTACATCAATTTGGCAAAAACAATTGAATATTAAACAATACTCCACATTAGTTACTTACGTAACTCTTGTACATATTCTCTGGCAGAAAATCTCATTCAGCATTCTAAAATAAAAGTTTTGAACTTTATGATAAGCAACCCAGCCAGCATGAGTACATACCAAGTTTCTATAAAACTAAAATGGGCCTTTTGTATCCACATATGTCCCTGCCTGACTATGGTGAAGCCCCCTTTTAGGAGGCTCGCGGGGGCTGTTGTTTATACCCAAATCGCGGGGAGAGCTTATGCTCGGTGTGGTGTTGCATTGCAACCGGGTGCCGTGACCCATAGAACGGCAGGAGATAGATAGATAGTCTCCGACTCTCAACCAAGGAGTGAAGTTCATGCCCAAATGCATGGCTTCGAAATCGGTACTCATATAGGTTGTTGTGGCTGTGTGGCATGCCGCATGGTTGCAATACTGTGCATGGGGGCGATGATCGACGCATGGTATTGACTCGTGTCTCGGACACCGTGTGTTTGTGTCTTCGAACGGGTACGCACGTAAAACCTGACATTATCTGTATCCACATATAAAAAACATTGACAATGCTTTTAGTCTGGTGAAGTTCCACGCTGTTCTTTTAGGGAAATACCGAAAAGTTGCATAATAACAACAGTTGCGTCCAAAAGAAAGAGTAAGCCCTAATCCAAATGAGGACTATTTATCTTTAACTTCACATTTCTCGGTTAGTAACATTTGGACCATGACTTCGACGTACTTATATTGCCACTAGAGGGACATCATTGTCCAAGGGGTAATTTCTTTGAGTATATTTGATCGGATCTTTACAATAAGTTTTACAAAAATGGAAAATGCGGATACACCATTTCTTGTAAAATATCCGATGAGTTAAAATTGCGATTTGAAGATTTTTAGTTGCTGTACAAAGATGATGAAGAGGACTAAATTGTTCTACTTCTTCCCATTGCGCATTAATCGTTGTTACAGCTGACTTAGCCTGTGTTCACACGTAGAGATTCTTATTTTTAAGGTTTTGGTTTATTCTTCTTTGAACTATCTTCGGCGTTCAGACAATACAATTCTTATTTTTAACGTCATTTATGTTATTTACAATTGTGTCTATGCATGTGTGCAATTGCGAATGAGAGCCTGAAGCGTATTGCCAGTGTACATTTTTCTTTGGCCCTCACCGCCTTTGCTAATAAACATGCAATTATAAAAATAAAAATCTTTACGTGGGAACTCAGACTTGTGAGTAAAATAATTTTGTAGTTCAATCATCAAATAAGTACTTCCCCACCGATAAGGGTGATGTAGAATTGACTAAAATTTTCGCAACTCAGCGGAGCGTATTTAGTTAAGCACAAAATTGTTTTTCAACCAAAATATATCGTCGATGGAATTAAAGAACGCTGTAACTGACAAAACCTTAAATGTTCACCAGAGCCAAAAAACCTGTATGAAAGTAGAACAAAGGCACTGGTATTTTTAATTTCACAGACGGCGTAAGTGAATTTAATTTCATCGTAGAAATCTGGGACCTGGACCAATCGACGTGTATTTTTTTTCTGATAAAAATGATGCAAAAAACCTATTTTCGATTTTTTGTCAGTTACAGCGTTCTTTAATTCCACTGACGATATATTCTGCTAAAACTATTGAGACCTTAGCTAGCATCAATAAATAAAATGTCAAAATATTTAAATTATTACACAATTTTATAGTGATTACTTTGGCTACCCGAATGAACTCACTCCCATCAAATAAGCAGAAAACTATAAATACTCATCTATACTGATCTAGGGGATTACTTCGTATTTCGATTCGAATCGAAAATTTTACAAATTCGTAAAAATTTACGAATTTTCGAAAAAATATTGAATTCATTATTATTGATTTTTCTAATGGAAAATTTCTTTCGAAAGCATTTTCGATTCGAATCGAAATACAAAGTAACCCTCCTGTAAAATATCAATTTCGAAAAATTCTTATTGAGTTTATTCTGCACATGTTATGTTTCTCACGCACTTTTAAAATTCTTTTCATTTTTTTTTTCTTTTATTCCTGTCAAGTAAAATTTTCTTTTGATTTACATCTTAATCTAATTGGCCAACAAATTGTTTCGTTAAAAAAGTTTTTTGTTTTTTTTTTTTCTTTTTGTTTTCACTGAAGGAAAAAGAATTTGCTGTGCCAAACACCAACAGTATTTATTTTAATAACAGCCTACAAAATAAAACGAAAAATTTATTTCATTATATAATTAACACCCGGCTTAAAAAGAATTTTTGTATGTCAAAATGCCCAAATTTTACTGACTTTTAATAGAATTTTGAAAACAGACAAATAGATTAACAAATGAAAATTATTCTACAGACTCATTCAATATAAAAGCCAACAAACAAAAAGTGTCAGCATTTTTTGTCATGTTCATTTATAAAAATAAAATATGCCATTATTCTATACATTTTTGTTTCTTTTTTTTTGGAAAAGATAAAAAACGCATTTAAATTAACACTGTCAAAGCTAAAGAACCAAACAGCCCAGCAAGTCAACCAGCTAGCCTTCCAACCAGTCGTCATTCATTCTGCTGAAACTGAAACCATTAAACCTCAACCATTTGAATTTCTAGTGTGCTTTCAAATATCGAATTTTTCGATTGGTGGTGGAGGTGGCGTTGATGGTGTTTATTTCAATTTACAATATTCAACAACAATTGCTTGTAAATCAACATCTAATTTTGCAATAACAACAATATTTATAATTCAAGCAACTTATCAAAAAATATTCTAAGAAAACGCAAACAACAGCAGCAAAAGCAAGATGTAAAGGAAAAAAAAAAACAATTTCTATGAATTTTCGTTCAAATTTATTATCAGCAAAAATTAATCTTACAGAGATGTTAAAAATTACAGCACAATTCTTAAAATCAGATTTATGTAAGTCTTAGATTATACACGAAGATTTTTCTCGTAATTGCTCAATTCTTTCTCAAAATCCTTGTGAACTTGGTTTCATGGCTGCCTACACATGAATGTTTTGACTAGCAACTTTTGTGTTTTCTTATATTTCGAAGAACACAAAGAACTCTGATGAGGCTACCACAGCTGGGGTCGAAAACATGTTCAGTTTAGCTAGTGTGCTATTCCTTCACGGACATCATTTGCTATTTTGATTATTAACAAATTCATTGAAAAAATCTCAATTCTCTATATAATTTAACTTTGATCAAATAAAAGCGTTTCAGACAAAACAGAATGTCAGATTATTTTTGTATAAAACGTAATAACTGACAGCTTGCTAGGGTTTATATAATACATTCTCATTAAAAAGCAAAAATGCAGCACTTATTCTAAATTCAAGCGTTAAGCTTCGTCAGGTGTAACGTGGTTTTGTCGTAGGCTGAGCTCGCTCAACGATGTCCAGGGTCTACTTACGGGTCCACGAACCTTAAGTGAATAAAAAGAAATTACAATTTCGTCCCCTTCATGGGCAATAGTAAAATCAGTTCTTTATTAAAAAAATAGTAAATAAAATAACAAAGTTTAGTACAACAGCAGGTGGTGATGGTTAGTGTTGTGGTACACTCCTTTCGGTGCGGCAGTCGGTATCTCTAACTGGATGTGTTATCTTTTGACTCAGTAGGATGTAGTTTTCGGTATAGTATGACTTTTAGTTGGTTCGGTATGATTCAGTAGCAAACACTTTGGATTCGGTATAACTTGGTCGTTACTACGTCTTCGGATCGGTATACGATCTGGAAAGATAAGATAAGAGAGAAGTAGGTCACGAGGACCCCTTCGGGAAAAATAGGTAACGAGTACCCCTTGGGGTAAGTAGGTTGCGAGAACCCTTTCGGGAGAAGTAGGTTACGAGAGCTCCTTCGGGAGAAGTAGGTTGCGAGAACCCTTTCGGGAGAAGTAGGTTACGAGAGCTCCTTCGGGAGAAGTAGGTCACGAGGACCCATTCGGGAGAAGTAGGTTGCGAGTACCCCTTCGGGAGAAGTAGGTTACGAGTACCCCTTCGGGAACAGTAGGTCACGAGGGCCCCTTCGGGAGAAGTAGATAACGAGAACCCCTTCGTAAGGTGTTACCAGTCTGCGCAGCCAAGTCCAAATATCTCACGAGTCGCTTCGTATATACTTGGGAAAGACTGATGTCTGTACCGACTCTGGCTGCCGTTGTCTAAAAATCCTAAACCTTATAAGTAAATTTAATCATGAACTCAATGGGAATTATCGCAGTAAAAGTAAATCTATATTATAAGAACTTAAAATAAGAATTTATGCTGTACCGTGTATGGTTGACACAATTATTTCCATAGAATAAAGTACCAAACCTAGTATGTAAAGTAGCAACATAAGTGCTACGTCACATAGGTTTAGCTTGGACGCTAAAATAAATAATTAAAACAAGGGAGTATGTATGTATGTCATTACATTTTTTAGTTAAAAGCGTCTGACGTACTAATAGAGGCCGAACTGAGTTACGTATTTCGTTGTGCGGGAGTTTATGTGATCTATCCGCCATTTCATAGTTCTTATATATCTCGAGTTAATGATGCCACTTTATCTTATGCACAATAATCATATTTTATTTAAACACAAACACCTCTATTAATTCTTACATTGTTGTTGGCACACTCAGACTTAATTGGGGATACACACGACGTTTAATAAATTTAATACAAAAAAAAATTTATAATTTTTTTCTTAATATTTGTATTGTCGGTGTAAAGTGTTGTAATAGAAATGTTCGAAAATAAAAAAAAATAAATAAAAATCCTAGAAAATGTCAAAATTTTTGGTATGTGACATTATTTTGTAGTTGTCAAATTCAACTGAAACAACAACATTTGAAAAAAAATTACACCGAAATGAGCGGGTGTTGCATGAATTGAGAAAAAAAATATTTAAATGGGACCGGCGTCAATGTAGGCTGGTGACTGATATTTTATTTGCACTGGCAGCGTTAGAGGTATCTATTAAACGTCACTGTTTGTCTATGAGTATTTGTAAGTCACTTTTGTTGTATTGTTGACATATATTTGTTGCCATTTTTTTCCTCTTTATTTTTTTGTAATTTTTGTAATAAACTGTTGTGTGTGTGTATCAATTCAATTAAAAAAAATTTTCAATTAATTTTGAATGTTTTTTTTTTTCTATTTTTTCTGTGAATGTTGATTGTTTTGCTTTTTATTTTATAGAAAACGAGACTCAATTATTTTGTTTATAAACATTTATTTAAGGTGAAATAATTGAAATAAAAATGTATTTATTTTTTAAATTTACGCACACATTTTGTTTTTCTGTTGTGGGGTTACAGGTTTATTGGCTCTGTTTTATAATTGAAAGTGAGCTCAAGTGTTGCCATAGAGTAACTCCATAAACAGTTGTCTCTTGTGATAGACACATTGTATTAAAATTCGGTGGCAAGAAAAACATTCTATGAAGTCAATCATATTGTAAACCCGTGGTAACTTATCATACGAGTATCATAAGGTTGATTTTTCTTTTAATATGGGGCAACTTACCCTAACCTGTGCACTTTACGATTCAATAAAAAAAAACGAATTTAAAGGCTAAAAAATATTTTTTTATATTCAATTCAAGTCGTGCATTAATTTTGGATCACCTTATATTTCTAACTTATAAAAACAGGTTTAGTAGCACAAAATAAGGATATAATGAAGAGTTCGATCAGCCCGTTAGGACTACTTTAACTATAAAAATGGTATCGAAACTATGAAATATCTCTGAGAAAAGCTTGTTGAGCTAAAGAAGTTTTTCAGTTTTGAGAAATTCAGAACTTTTTTGTTTTCCCAATATGTTGTGTTTTCTTTTTATTAGCTTGAATACGGGTATGTGATGAAAAACGATTTCGATCGAAATTCAAATCGTTTGTATTTTCAAAGTCATATAAAACTTATCTGTTTTAATTATTTTAAAATTTTATTAATCAAGGATGTAGTGGCGATAGTCAGTAAGTTAATGAGTAAAAAAGGAACAGCATTTCCATCACATACCAGATAATTTTGGGACCGCCCTCGTAGCACAAGATAATAACCCAGTATGTCGAATACATTTTAATGCTCTGTTTCTAAATATTCATGCAATTATAGAATTTTAAATTTCCTCTTTACATTTCCGTTTTTAGAAAGCTTAAAAAAGGAACAGAAACAGAGAATGCCTAAAAATATTGTTTTTTTTTTAAATTTAATTTAATGGTTGATTTAATGTCTGCAACATTAGTTTGTAAAGTATGTTTTTAGTGCCAATTTTTAATATTTATTGAATCATTTAAAACTGAAATTTCATTTGACCATAAAAATTATCAACATTTTGGAATTTTGTTTTCATTCGTTTGTATTACTAAGAGTGTGAAATGTTAAACTTTGAAGCGGAAGAGTGGACAAACGATAAATATGTTTTGCAATTAAATTGTTTTTGTTAAATACTCCATTGAAAATATTAAAAATTGTTATAAATGGTTATGAAAGAAAAGGTCCTAAGTGCCAAAACTTTATTTAGTTTCTTGGTTTTACTTGAAACAATTTAATCAAATCAACTTAAGGGAACTTGAGACTATCCAACAAGCCGTATAATATGCCAAATTTTTATAGTAGCAGTGTGATAGTCTAAATATAATATGAAATCACAATAATGGATAATGGCTCTCACTATTTTCTGAAAATATCTTTTTAAATATTGAAAGTAAAACAAATTTTAATTTATTTAAAAACAATAATAACAGAATTTGTATTTATCAATTTACTTATTTCCGAATTTATATGTGTTTTTGGAAACTAATGTTTTTATTTTTATTTATTTTTCTGCAAGAAAAGTGTAAACAGAAATAACTTTGTAATACGATTTTGATAGTCATTTTAAAAATCGTATAGAATTTCATATTTAAGGCCATGAGTCAAACGGTTTGTCAAAAAAATTGTGTGTTTAAAAAAGTATAACAGTGTGGCATAAAAATGCATCTGTATGACAGATTTTTGACAAGTCTGTCCGTTTTCATAATCTTTTGAACAAATTCATAAAAATTTTTTTCTATATGCGATCATAGTTGTATCTTACAAGATGTTAGCAAAAAACAACTCTGCATATGCTTTGCATCTTATTTTGTGTGATGGTGTGACACTAATGTTGCCATTTTGATGCGACTTTTAAAAATGTGACAGAAATCGATAAGATTTTCTTGTGAATAATTCGTAAGACTGTGTATGATAGTGTATCATGGATTTTATTTCTCTCAGATTTTTTGCCTAAGCTACCCTTTAATGCTTCATCATCCAGTGCTTGGTACAGAAATATTTAACTTCTAATTCAAATTATATGTAATTTTTTTTCTTTACTGAGGCCAGCACCCAAGAAATTATCTACTCACGCAATGCATTGTGCTAGTCTAGGAAAATATGAGTGGAAGGGAGAATGTTGGTATGGACCTTTGATTTCAGCTTACTAATATCATATTTGATATCAGTCAGAAAAATTAAACATTTTAGCCATCAACTTGATCGCTCTTTGGCCAATATTCATTTACGAAAATTCAAAATAAATGGAAGCTGACTTACAATTACAGTAAACAGTAGAAAAATCACTTACTATTTGGCAATAAAATGTTGCCTACAATTTCAGTACGTAATATTTGGCGTATATGGGATAATAAAAAAGCTATAAATAGTGCTATAAATCAAACATCATCAACAATCATAATACAACAGCAACTGTGCTAAATGAACCTAATGAGTAATCCACTGCGGTGACTCCTATTAAATTAGAAAATAAAATTTAAAAAAGCACAGCACCTGTCACACTAAACAATAATCATCAGAAAACACTTCAAAAACAAATTTTCTTAATAAATCTTAATAACAGTTCACTGAAAGTACGCTAAATGTTGTAGCCTTTCATTTACAGCTAAAATGTCGAAGTACGGCTACAACTAATCCAAAGAAAGAAATTAATTATCACTAGAAATATTCACACGGGTGAACAGCTGAAAACACAGACTAAATACGAAATAAAAATTTTCAAAAAATTGAAAACATCAGCACAAACCGTATACGATGATAAGACAGGGCTTAAAAATTTGAGAATAAAAAATATTATTTAAATGAAATATAAACTTTTTTTGAAGCTACTTCAAAACAATAATGATTTTAATTGACCTAAAGCTTAACAAAAAGTGTATATTTTACTTAAGAATATAAATCATTTATTATGATTTATTATGATTTATATTCAATAATAAAGTCAACTAAACTTATTGATACAAAATATTATTTAATTTCTATTGTCTAAAGCCTATTAATAGGTCGACTCAGTTTTACAGCCACACAAAAACCCACAGGCATTTTACTGTTGTATAAAATGGTCATATTGTCAAAAATAGCCAGTGCTGCCATTTTGAAAGAAAGAAATATGAAAATATATTTTCTACGGCTACCACTTCTTAGCAGTCTCCTGCAAAAGTTCTGAGAGTAACGGATTGTCATGAACAAGCTTTTCAAGTCTGTCGTTCGGACTCGACGTTAAACTGTAGGTCCCCGTACTCATGGAAAAAATTGACACACACAGCATGGGTGCTGAAAAAGAGTTGTAATGTCTGATTATGTTTGTGTGTATGCTGTCATGCTCGAAGTGAAGAAAAGCCTCAACAAATGTACTAATAATGTTTACAAATAAAATTGTTTACAGTCAAATTAGACTAAAAGCTGAGTTCACCTTATTAATAGGGATGACTATTATGATTAATTTTTTTTTATTCTTTACAATTTTAACCACTTCATTGAAACTGTTTATGACAAATTATTTAAATACGTTATTACTTTAAATATAGATATTGTTTCCATACATCTTTTATTTTGTAAACCCAATTAATTGCATGTAATTTAATAATGACTACAACACATATCATTCAAACAATTAAAAGATGTGTAAATTTAAGAAAAAATAAAAAACGAGTTAAATGTCATAAATTAATGACAAATTTTGTTTTTTTACATTCCTTTATACAAAAACTTTCTGAAATTCTTTTTCTTTCTCCTGATATTTAAAACACAAAAATTATTTACAAAATAACTGTTCATTTCGTTGTTATGACAGGTTGCACTCAAAATGTCAACTAAAAAGAAATTATTATTCACTGAATGCAAACAAAACAACAGCAGCACCACCAACATAATCATTTTTACGCAGTCATTGCTGTCATTATGTCGAGACCAATTCGTAAAATGCCTCAAAGCTTAAATATGTAAAATAAAATTTACAGTTTTTTTTCTTTTTCTTTTTAATGCAAATTTGGTTTCTGTTCGCGGTTTTTGAATTCCCGCTTAATTTATGCCACTAAGAGCTCTAGACAATTTGGTGGTCTGTTTTCTACCAATAACTGGTTAATAACTGTCTTTAACCGACAATCAAATAAAAATTGAAATTAAATTCTGTTGTAAAAAAAAATGATTTAATTTATTGCCAAAATGCAGGTTAAAATTTGAAAACAGGAACAATTTGTTACTTCTTGTACCCTACACTTGTGCCGTTTGTAAAAGTAAAAAATTTATGGGTCGATTGTTGATTTACAATTTCTAGTTGTCGAAAAACAATTTCTTTACAAGCAATATTTTGAAATATTTGTTGCCAGTTGCCTCAACCCTGAGCAACCGAACAAATTATGTTGACATTGGAACATAGATAGGCTCAACTACCGAAAGTTCAATAGAGAGGTCGTGTCATAGAGGTTAGAGCGTTCGCACAGAAACTCAAACGACCGTGCTTCAATCCCAGCGAAGGACAAAAATTATAAAATAAAAGTTTGCGGTTTTTTCTAAATTATAATTAAAAAGGAGGTTCCCCCCCCCCTCCATGATGTCTATCAGAAAGAAAATCCGCTCCCTGACACATCCAGTCTATTCCACCGGAAACGAATGACCAAGAGTACAGCCCCACCTTCTGGGAAGATAACAGCTAACCTAATTAGTAAAGACGGTCGCCACTCACTATCAACATCCACCGACAAATGGGGCAATTACTGTTGATCATTCAAGGGTGAAGGTATAACACTGGCCTTTGAGTGATCAACTGCTAGCAACTTGTCTCATTGATATCTGGCGTTCAATAAAAATATAAAAAAAAAAATCTATCTTCTATCTTCCATATTCCAATCCAATGCACTGCATGAGTAAGGATTTACTCCTAAGTATTGGTCTTTAAAAAAGGTCGTTTTTTTTTCAAAATGGACCTGGACGTGTTACTTCCTATACAAACTCAATACTGATTATTTTATAACTTGAGAACGGTTAAATCTAACGTTTCGAAATATGGTCTAAAGGGTTTGACGCTCAAGAAAAATCATCAGTCAGAAAGTGGGCAGAATTAGACGAGTGGGCGTGGTACCTCCTATACAAGTTAAATATTTATTTCTTTATATATTGAGAAGTATTAAATCTGAAAGTGCTGAATTTGGTGTAATTGATTTCGTAGCCACAATTAAAAATAATCGGTCTAGAAAGTGGACAAATGATAGTGGTTGGTATAGCAAAGTATGATGGGTTTTGGCTAGTATATAATAATTTATTGATTTTATTTGTTTTTTTTTTTGTTATTTTCTTTTGCTAGGCTTTATGGTTTCAAATACTCATAAGAAAGAAGATATTCAGTTTCATTTCTAAATTCAAGTTGTCTTTTCAAACGTACTATGTTTGAGATGATTTATGCAAAACCTTATAATTTTACGTTGTTAGCTCAAACAAAATTATTTTCTTAAAATTTACAAAACTAATCCCAACCAAGTATTTTGATTTTTCTTCATCAAAATGTCAGTCAGCAAATTTAACAGCATATTCGCTTTTTTTTTGAAAACCCTGCGGATGTTTTGACTCGAATACAAAAATTTACATTCTTCTTTTGCAACAATTTTTCCATTCACATAAATTCAAAATGATTTTTATGAATTTATAACAAAATTATATGGCAGGTTAAAAAACAGATATTTTTTTTGTTTTTTTGTGGAATCTTATAACCAAAAATGTTTTTGTTTTTTGAAACTATGAAGAGTGAAATAATTCCCGTCCTTTAACTTTATTTTCTAAATAATTTGTACATGTGAATGACCAAAGGGCAATATATTCTGGTTTATATTGCATTATGCTCGTATTATGATATGATGTGATGGTGGTATGTAATGTTTTTGATTTTTTTTTTCCTCCCGTTGGTAACCAAAATTATCACTTGTTGTTATGGCCGCGAACTGAATTCACTGGTAATTTCTTTATGAAATTTAAAAACAAAAAGAAAAGACTGTTTAGTTTAAGGAAATTTATAAAAATTTTTTTTTAAATAATTTGCCTTCATGTAACAATTTTTGTTAATTTTCGTTTTTCTTTCTATTTCTTTTCAGGTAAGTGATACTTTGATGCTTTTTGAACACTTTTTCTTGTTAGTGGGTGATATAAATGATTTTTTGATTTGTAAGTACGTATTAGAAAAGAAAAACAATGTTTTACCTTTCATTTAAAAATACAACTTGTGATGTAATTTAAAAGATATGCTGATATTTAATTGTTTAATGGAATTGGAATAGGTTTTCTCATGCAATCTGAAGTTTAAATTTTGTTGCATTTTTGATTGATATACAGGTCATATGTAAAATTGAGTGTTTAGCACTTAAAGGCGTTTTGGTTTTAGTTCGAAAACCGCTATAGCTAACCAGTAGTACTTAGATAAAGTCAATAATTATTTTCAGTTTTAAGTCTTCTAGTAATAATTTATGAAATTTTGCTGAGCTCAAGTTGGATTGCTTACCAAATTTGGTTCCCTACCAACACATATTTGAATTGTGAAAGAGGCTCTCTTTTATGAGCCCTTAAGTGAATTTTTGTCGCCTATTTTGAAGTAGAAATTTTACTGTTCTCTGGTGGCGTAATTTCGCTACCATTTCTGCTTTATCGGTAGCCAGTACAAGCAAACTGGGGAGGTAGTCAGGGCCAATGTAGTTGATTATAAAGTGTAATTTTTTAAGAGCTATGGGAAAGTTTTTCAAAAAAAAAAAAAACAAAATTCAGAAAAATTAATGAAATCTTTATTTGAATCTATAGTAGGGTCCATATAATTTAATGCTTGAAGATTATTTCATGCAAATGTTGACCGTGACTGCGCCACAAATGATCCATCCGCTTAGTCCAATCTTGGCATACTCTTTCCATTTCGGCCGGTATCTCACGAATAAATGCTTCAATGTTGTCTTCCAATGCTTTAATTGAAGCGGGTTTGGCTGTATCAGTGTTCGAAAATAAACTGTACATTGTTATATGTACGGTTCACAAATCCAAGAACGGTATTTATTTTTTTAGTGTTTGTGTATTTTTACACAACCAGAATAAGTCGTTCTGTTTTTTGTTTTAAAACAGTACAGTTTTAGTGTTTGTATACATTTTGGTTTACTGATCTTGGGTTATTTTTCCCCAAATTTCAAAATATTTTCTTTTTTTGCATTTTTTATCAATCAGCTTAAAATAAAAAAATTGGAAAAAAATTACAACAAAAAAAAAATATTTTTCCTTTGTTGTTTTTTCTATAGGTTAAGAACAGTATATTCGTTATGTAGAAAATTCAAAAATATTATAATGTTTTTTGTTTGTTTTGAATTTCCTACACAAACACTTTTAGTGTTTCTGTATTTAATATTCTACAGTACAGAACACTAAAGTACGTTTTATAAGGTAAATTTTCGAACACTGGGCTGTATAGACATGGGCTTTAACATAGTCCCACAAAAATTAGTCTAAAGGCGTTAAATCGCACGATCTAGGCGACCAACGAAATATAATGTTCACTGAACTCGCGTCTCAATAAGTTCCTTGTTATGCGTGCTGTGTGGCATGTGGCACCGTCTTGTTGGTACCACATGTTATGCAATTCAAGGTCTTGCATTTTGGACAAAAAAAAGTTGGATATCATCTCACGGTAGCGCCCAATTGCTGCGAACGGCGACGAATCGATAATTGATTGTCATCATTAACACTAGCCGATACAGGTGTGATATTTTCCTTATTTCGCACTGTACGTAAGCGTGTTGATGGTTTAATGTCCAACAATGTAAATGTGAAATTTAGTCACAATAGCCCGAATAGCTGAAGATGTTTGACAGTGAAACAAA
The DNA here is from genome assembly GCA_963576795.1 of Metopia argyrocephala. Taxonomy (NCBI): domain Eukaryota; kingdom Metazoa; phylum Arthropoda; class Insecta; order Diptera; family Sarcophagidae; genus Metopia; species Metopia argyrocephala. The sequence continues at coordinate 70,386,021 of OY756208.1, forward strand.
ACACGAAACGTGCGTCAGCTGTTTTAACCAGTGTTGTCAAAAAGACAATAGCTAAAAAATTACCCTTTATTTCCTAACGACCATTGTCTTCGTGATCGTCGTTGTGTGAAAGATTATTATGAAAACATTTTTAAAATTCTGAATATTTACGCAACATCGAATAGTTGAAATGATATAGAGGAGATTAATTGTGGGACAAACAGGTAGAGCTTGAGCTTTGCTCCTGTGTAGGAAGCATTTATATACATTTAGTGGCATTATTAAAATTGATAGATCGGTTGAGCAGTAGTACTCTTGAGTTTTCTCATGAGGACTTTTATAATATTTTAAAGAATATCTGTGGGCTTATATGTTAATGAAAAGAAAATTGTTTGGCTTTTAAAAGCCATATTTATAGATCCTATAAGAATACGGAAGATATATACCCAGTACAAAAAATGGATATTGAGTATTATGCTATAAACACATTAAGGTCTACCGACCATCGACCACATGATATTAAAAATAGAATTCATGTGTGCATATGAGAATAACTACTTTTAGTGGCAACACGACTACCGACTACACGACTACTTTTGGATCCCGTAGCGAACTTAGCTAATTTCTATTTTTCTTGGCGACAATAAACCATTTAGTGCTGCCAATACAATAAGATGTATGAAAAAGGTGTTTAAAAAACGCAATACATGAAATATATACATTGAAAATGGGAATAAAATTTAAGTTGCACCACTGAAAATAAATAATCATTTGTTTACATTTTTTGTTTAATTTTCATTTATTTACATCAGTTTTTTTTTAACTTTTAATTTATTATTTAATTACCTTTTTAGTTTTCTTAAACTTTTATTTATTTATTCTTTTTTGTGTTATTAAAGTTGGTTAACGTTATGTTCAACGTGTCAAAACAGATGTTTATTTTGTAGCTGTCGTCGTTATTATAATTAAGTAGCTGGCTACTTAGCAACATTTGTAGCCAGCGAATTTTGTAGTCGTGTGTTCGGTGGTCGATAGCCTTATAGCATACTCGCTTCATTTTACTTAATCTTAGTTACCTTTTTCAACTGACTTCACTATTAAACGCTCTCTCATAATTGGATCTTCGAATTGCAAAGTGTTGACGCTGCGGTCTTTCGGTATGATCCATAGAATTTGTATTCGCATGAGCCATTTTGACAGCTAAGAAACACTTAGAAGTGTCAAAGAATGACAGAAAGATGTAGATACTAACAGTGAAGGTAACAGAAAGTGGAAGCAAAGCTGAACTTATAAAAGGAAATATCCTAAATCGTATTAGAAAAAGTGTATATTTAAACTTTTTATTGTGATTTTTCTTTTCATATATCCTGGAATACTTTTTTATTATCTAAATATATTAAATTGCATAGAATTGAATATTAACAGGTACTTTAACACAAAAATATTTATAATTAATTGATGCCCAAAGCATTATTAAAAAAAAAAAACAACTTAAAATAACCATAAATTTTAAAGCTACGAAAGCAATTGTTGAAAAAAAGTAAGAATAGAAAAAAACTAATTAACTTTAATTGAGTCTGATTTAAGAAAAATTGTTAAATTAGTTTCAATTTAACCACATAATGCACTTCATTTAACCGCATTCATTATACATATACTTACAGATTCTCTCTATATTTTTCCTGTTTTTTGTTATACATAAAAAATGCTGCATAAAAAATCAAAATGAGAAGGGGTTGCAATCGTGCAACATCAATAAAAGTAAATCTAAAATTTATTTGGTTGTTTTTTTTTTTTTTTGCTTTTATTACTATTAAAACATTTCGTATTGCGCAATTAACAGCAGGATACGAGAATAAGTGTACCCTTCCTTCTCTCTTAAGGAAATAGGAGTTAAACTGTGCACAAACAAAGGGAAACAGAAAAAAAGGGGGTAATTGAAAGCACACTTAAGGATTGAGGACTCACTGACTGACTGTATTAAATAAATCAAAAGTCGGCAAATAAAATAAAAATAATAATAAAAGAAAAAAAAACGTAAGTGTAGGGAAAGTAAAACATTAACGAGGGTTGTGTGTTTAGTAGCCATTAGTATGAAAACTTTTATTAAATTTACTAAAAGAGACAAAATTGTATTTTAAAAATTTTAAAAACAACTTCACAAATATGGCTTGTAGGTACAACCAAAGAGTCCAATTGTGTATTGCTGAATATTTGGAAATCTGAGTTCCAATTCGAGTTATATTGGTGAAAGTGTTTTATATATCCGATTTCGTTATAAAACACCTTATTTAGACCAATACTAAATTGTAGTAAATGAATTTAGATTGTTTTTCTTTTGCAAGATTTTTAAATCAATGGAGAAAATATCATCCGTGAAGGAATTGTACACCGGCCGACATGTACATGTTTTCGACCCCGGAAGTTTTTGAACTTGTAGACATCAACTACTTATATTTAACTGACACTTTTCCTCTTAAAATCATATACATATCATATATATTAAGCTACGATCATATTTGGCAAATATTTGATCAAAATATCCTGACCACTCATTATTTTATGAGAATATATATATTTTTTAAATTCCGACTTTTCAAGTTTGATATTTATTCTTAAATATGAGTTTTAAGTAAATTTTGGAGAAATGTTTACATAAAAAATAGTGGCTACGCTTTTTCGTCAAATATTCAGCTTCAATCGAAGTCTTATCAAACACAAAACAGTCTTATCATATTTTCCTTTTCTCTCTATTGCATTTTTGTGATTGTCACCTTTTTTGAATGGCTCATAACTACAGAAATTCTTTTTTCTTATTGATGTCTTGAATTATAAAAAAACATCGAAATAGCATGGCACTCACAAAATACAAACTCATATATTTTCACACAGATCGTCCTTAACATTACCCAAAATATGCAGGTGGTGCTTAAAACCACAACACCCGCATATTTTAATAAACAGTAGCAGTCTTTTGGTTCTAATTGTCATGCTTTGACCATTTCAAACTTTTTTGAATATAAAATTGTCAGTTTGTAAAAAAAAATTGCTGGATAATAAAATACTGTGATAGAACGGGGTGCATGGTATAATGGTTAGAGCGCAGAAAAACTCAAACAACCCAGGTTTAAATCCCAGCAAAGGTGAAAAATTAAAAAGTTAGTTTGCGGTTTTTTCAAAAATTATAATTTAAAAATAAGGAGTTTCCCTCCTCCCTCCCAATAAGAAGATAATTTACAAAGAAACCGCTCCCGGACATTCCACTCTATTCCCCCTTAATCAATGTCAAAAAAAAAACGAATGATCAGGAGAAAAGCACCACCTATTGGGAAGTAGCAGATAACAGCTAAACCTACTTAGCGAAGGCACTCACCACGCAATCAACATGCAAGGATGAGGCAATTGCTGTTGATCATTCAAGGGTGAAGGTACAGCACTGGCCTTTGAATGATCAATTCACAGCAATTTGTCTCATTCCTAATGCGCTTAATTATAATACAGTAGATTCTCACAAACTAGAACCACTTTGTGCAGCGGGCAATTCAAATTTCTGAACATTTTTTTTTTTTTTTTGGAAAATGATAAGATTGTAATGAAACTTGTTGTGTAAGCTTTTCTTAAACACAAAACAATATTTATTTATTAACATTAATTTAACAAATTAAATTCAAAAGCAGCTTTCAAAAATTTTTTGATTTTATTAGTATTGAATTGGTTTTTAACATAAAAAAATCAGTATGCCACAAGTATGAACACTTCACTTTGAACTTCAGTTATTAACGGACCCAAATTTGTACAAATATATCAAATTTCACACTTTTTTGACCGACCACCACGAATAACTCGCTGATTCCCCGTTTTATTTTTTATTTTAATGAACGAGAAAAGTAATTTGTGTTGAAAATACAAAAAGGTACAAAACATCCAGAAATTAGAACCTCTAGTTCTAATTTTAGAGTATCCATTTTATTTTAGAGTATCGAGAGATTCTACTGTACAAGAAAAAATATATATCTACTGTCCTTTCCAAAAATTCCAATACAATTCACAGCATTTTATAGGGGTTTTACCCCTGAGTATTGGTCTCAAATAAAAAAAAAATTATCGCTTGCAAACTTCTCAATAAACCCTCCTAAATTTTTTAAGTCACACATCAGCTACTGCTGATAAAAACAAATAGTGAAAATCTAATACCACTTCTAAACCAAATAAACACATTTAAGAGTCATAATTTTTTTTATTCATTACTCGTAAATTTATCAAAGTAATCCGTGTTAAACACAGGAATAAAATGCAATTGAAAAAGGATTGGCTTGATTTAGAAAAAGGGGATGAGATAACTTTTATTTTAGATTTTCCTTTCGATAACTATGATTGAGGTTTGGATTTAAAAGGGAAATAAATTTACCACAGATGCCGGGTTTCTTTTATTTGCAGATTTTTACGCCGTTTAATGAGTTGGAAAAAATTTTACAATTGAAGTGCAAAATGTCAAAATGTTGACAAAATGTTTTTATTTTTTTTTTTATTTTGCTTTTGCTTTTTTAAAGATCAATATGACTTTGATAAAAAACAAATATGTATAAACAAATAAATAAAACAACATGATTTAATAAAAAGATTAAAAGTTTTAAATGCTGTTGTCGTATGTCAAAGGAAACAAAACTACCCCTTATAAGAAATGTTGGGCATGACTGACTTCTACCCTTCTTAAGAATGCTAACCCTTAATAGAGTTTTAAAATACCTGGATAAACAACTATAAATTGTTGAATAAAATTTAAAAATTTTGTAATTATTAGTAAATAATATGTGTGCTTTCTTACATTTATTTATTTTTTTAAGTTTTGGGCAACACCCCTGTTTTAATACTAACAAATACCATTTTATACCATAAGAAATGCTGCTGTTAAAATCCTCCCTCTCCCTTTTGCCAAGTACACATGAACATGCTTGGCTTGTTAGTATTCAATACCCATATCATACAATTATTGGCTTGTTTCCCTTTTTAATTTCTTTCTTTTTTATGGTACTTATTTCGGTTTTTTTTTCGGTATAATTATGTAAATCAATATGCGCCTTTAAATCATGCCAATTGACATGTTTATTGATCTCTTGTATAAACAATTAGCAGAATTTATTATGGTCTGGTATCTTTAATAGCCGGTTTACATTTGATTTCTGCCCCCTATAATTATGGATTTTTATTTGAATTTATTTATGAAATTTATTTATTGTTATCTTTATAATAATTATAATGGCAAGGTTTGGGATATTTTTTAAGGGGATTAGTTAATTGCCCTTAATCGCCCTTATACTCGTATTGAGTATAAAAATAGAGGCAAGTAACAAACCATAACATATGGAATTTAGAAAACAGAGCAGATCTTTTAAATGCCTTGGAAAAGAATTTAAAATATTTTAATACAATAAAATAACAAAATTTAATATAATAAAACAACAATACTGTAATAAATTTTGCTTGAATTTATAATTTTTTTAAATCATAATTATAATAATTTGTCAAATTCAATAATCCCACATAAGGACACTTTTTTATAATGTAATTCAACGAAATGATTCTTGAAAAAATATGGGCAACATATCCAAGAGTTACATGATAATTCCATTAACCACCCAGTAATTATTGAATCAATTTTTCAACAAAAACCAATTGTAGTTTTTCTTGTTATTCTTTTTTTTATATTGAGACCAATACTCAGGCAAATTTCTACTGATGCTGTGAATTGTTTTGGAAGTTTTGGAAAGGACAGTACATATATATTTTTCTTATATTATTATTAAGTGCCTTAGGAAATGAGACAAATGGCTGTGAAATGATTGATCCATTCAAAGGCCAGTACTATACACCTTCGCCCTTAAATGATCAACAGCAATTGCCTCATCGTTGCATCATGTTGATTGTGTGGTGAGTGCCTTCGCTAAGTAGGTTTAGCTGTTATCTGCTACTTCCCAATAGGTGGCGCTTTTCTCCTGATCATTCGTTTTTGTTGGCATTGATTTAGGTGGAATAGAGTGGAATGTCAGGGAGCGGTTTCTTTCTAGATGGTCCCCTTTGCTGGGATTTGTACCTGGACCATTTGAGGTTTTGTGCGAGCGCTCTAACCACTATTTCACGCACTCCCCCAATTCTTATCTTTAAAGTCTTCCAATTGATACTTCCAAAATTGGCAGTTAATAGCGGCCTTATTATCGAACTTAACTAGATGACATGGCTGTCACTAATCCGTATATTCTTTCAAATTACCATGAAGGAATATAAAGCTCAACAATATGTGCAAATTATATTTCCCATTACAGTGCTATCAAGAGGGTAAATAATAATTCTCTGGTTCAGATAGAGTTATCAGACTATCGATGGCACAATTGAGATAAAGTACAAATCAATTCGCTCAGGTATATTACAATTTGTGTTGGAACTTGGATGTGTACCCACGCTCAAAACTCAATGAAACCAAAAGCTGAAAGTTAACGACAATAAACGAATATTTGCTCTGCAGCAGTTGATTTTGGTTTGATTTTATTTTTATCAAGATGAATTGCTGGTAAACAAGTGAAATTTTCAAATTTAGGCAATAGCCATCCACATGAAATTCAAAACTAAAAAAAATAAAACTATTTAAGCTTTTCTTTGAGAACAAATTTGGCCAAATAATTACTGTTAATTGAATCATTTATATAAAAAACTCTGGTCATCCAAAGCGGACAATTACTAAAAATACAATAATGGAGAAAGAAAAAGAGAAACAATAAAATATTTTGTATTTGCCAATATTTCGACTAATTCATATACAAAGGTGAAAGGTTAAATTGACAGCCAACTTTAGACAAAGCACACTTGAGTCCTATAAGATCGTTGTGATCCCATTATACCCATTCTTTGAGTTTTAGCTGTTCTCCAACCGACCTGCTAATCTTACGAAGTTATAGATTGTATCCAAATCAACTTTAACAAAATATATTCTTTCTTAGAATTCTGGGAGCCCAAAACTTATTTTTCTTTGATCTTAAACAACCACAACATTACAGCTCTTGCCGAAGCCGTATTTTGAACCTACAGCCGTGAGCACCTAAGAGTTAGTGTCCCATTATTACTGGACTATTGTTCTAATTATATTTATGATGAGAGAAATTAGTCTGCTCTTCAAACACTTGGGGATATTTTCTTAACTTAACCGGTTTTGATAATTTTTCTCCTGCGAGGCCGCCATTAAACCACGGTGCCGTAGAAAGCAGTCGATTAAATTACAAAATCGAATATCCAGTAAACGATTTATGAATTTAAATTCAATTTAAGGCGTATTGCCTTTTTTAAAACAATGATTAGCTATTGCCGCTTTATATATTTTCTAGTGATATAAAATTAGACGTACTGAGGGTAGTCAATTTGGGAATTTCGTATCTCTTAGCAAATAGTACCAGCTTGTTACACCATTTAAATAATAGCTTCAGCACCGATTTCAGAATTTTAGAAAGCAATCTTGACATGATATCTCTACACTGCTCATCTTAGCAGCTCGTACCGCCTCATTTATATTTGGCTGTGCAATATTTTACGATCCTAAATGAGAAAGCAGAGTCTCTCTGAACAGCATCTAGCGTAGGTTTTAATACTTACTAATGAAAGTACTGAATAACAAAGTGAAGACCATTTATTTGAAGACTCCGAAAAAATTCTAAACAACGCTTTGCTTGAAACTTATAACATATGTTTTCTAATATTGGCACTATTCACCAAAGTAATTTATTTCTAAATACTGTCACAATCTCTACGCCATGACGGCTAATTTTGGAACCGTTCTCGTACAAGTTTAATTTAATTTATGGGTGTTTCCTATTACAACGATACTCGTATTGTAATGACCACAAAGTGTCCAAATATTGTTCATAAAATTTAGTCTCCTTTATATGGTTAAAGACGAGTATTTTTTTTTACTTTTTACAAACGCACTATACAGATTAACAACTTTTCAATTTAAATATTAAAAAAAAAACATTAAATTTTATTGTTTTTAAAAAATGTAACTGAACATTTTGATAAACTTCAACGATATGGTATAGGAATATTATATTTACGAGTATAAGACATTCGCTGATGTTACTTTTTTTTATTTATTTCCCTACTTTGAAAGAAAAATATTTATTTTCTCTTATTTGAAATACAAATTATATATTTGATGGCATTTTTGTTAACCTCAATATAGGTATATGAACATATATATAGTACTGAATAAATAGAAATTAATATTCTTTTGAGAAATTTGTTTGTTTTTTTTTTACTTTTTCTTTTTGTTTTTTAACAGCTTCGTTGTGTGTCAATTTGGGTTCACGTTCATTAATTGTGAGTGGGTTTTCCTACAAAGTTTATTTTCTTTTTTTTATCCATTTTTCTTTATTTGGTTTTATTTGTTGTCACATTTTTCTCAATTTAATTTAATAAATTTGTTATCAAGGCGGTCGTTTTGAAAAGATCTATAAAATGTTAGACATCTTTTTCTTTTTTTTTTCCAAAACATATTTCCAGAACTTGTTAAGAATCTTTATGATTTTGAATAAATTTGGAATCACAATGGGAAAGATTTGAAATGTAAAATTATTATCACATTTAGAAAACTTATCGCATGTAACATACATATTTACCTATATATTTATGTACATATGTATATAGGCCTATTTATAATAGAAAAAATTTATGACTACAAAATAATCCGCTACATTTTTAACGCCTTTTGAAAACAAAAGATGAAGGTGATACATTTTAATATTGATAAGAAATTAAAAAGTAGTTTAAAATCTATAACGGTGTATAAGAATAACATTAAAAGGGAAACTTTTAACAACTTTGGAAATAGTGATCTGTGAAAGCTAACTTATTCACATGTATCTTAGACTAACATACAGGGCAATTACAACACTAATAACAACATCTATTCTGTTATATGTGTTTAAGACGCAAGTCATAATTTATTTATTGAACACCACAACCGAAGGCGAGTCTAGAATTTTCCGCAACACTCCCCCATTCATCTTTATATGCAGTAGGGGTATGCCAAAATTCTTACCACCATAGCTCTTGATATTGTCAGTTAGGCTTTTATTCTCTAAAATTTGTGGGGTTTAGCCAAGAACCTTCTTTTGAACACCATTTTTAAAAAAAATTTTGTTCCAATGGGAGCTAAATAAAGAGAAAATAAATACTCGCAGAAATAAAGCAGCCTGTCACTAATAAACAAAAACTCGCTATAAGGCGAGCTAAAGGAACGAGCCGCTCCTATAAAGAATAAATAACCGTCTCTTTACCGAATGCTTCGGAAGATTACTAAAGTGCTGCTAGCTAAAATACGTAAGGACTGTGAAAGATAACTCTGGGCAATGTAATTGAAAATAAAAAAGCGATTTTCATTCCTTCACATCATACCAAAGGCTACATTAAAGTTTTAAGGGGCTCATGGACGCCCTGTAAAACCCATTTCTCTTATTCTAAATCAAGGCTGGCCACAGAGGTAATATGGATTTGTTCACGTCATTTCCATAAGAAGTAAAGGGCCTCAACGAACACTTTTCAGAGTGTTCTAGCAAAAGTAAGAAATTTCTTTGCGGTCCAAATTCTATTTCCCTACGGATAAGATGAGTTTCGTTTCTAATAATGTTACTGATGGGCTGCCTAGAATATGGCCAACTCTACTTCACTTTGTTCACTTTATATCTAAGTATTCTTCGGCCCATAAGCTGCTGTTAGCAAAAAAAGGCTACAGAGAGAATGATCATGATATTTAATTTAAATTGGCTCTAAGTTTCAGTGCTCAAGCGCCAATGTAGACAGCATTGTTCTTAACCTATTCATGCCTATCGAAAGAATGTATTATAGGTTTATTTTTATAATTCCATTAATATAATCAAACTAAGTGAACTCACTTAAAATTTTGCATATCAACCTCTCAGTAGCACTAAATTATGTACCACATTTATCGCAATTATATTTTTTTATCTGTTCCATTATAACCTTATACCTACTTCAAGACGACATTTGTCTTATATGGCGGCCATTACAAGGGATAAACACAAATGCAACGACCTTATCCCGGTATTGCTATCATTGTCTAGACAAATTTCTTATAAGGCGCTCGTAAAGTTATATTCAGAGGTATATGGTCAAAACCTTAAATGTTCACTTGAGCTAAAAAACCTTTATGAAAGTAGAACAAAGACACTGGTATTTTTCAAAACGCAGACGGCGTAAGTGAATTTATTTTCATCGTAGAAATCTGAGACCAGAACCAATCGACGCGTATTTTTTTTCTGATAAAAATAATGCAAAAAAAATGTTTTTTCGATTTTTTGTCAGTTACAGGGTTCTTTAATTCTTGCAACGATATAAACATTTTGCTAACTCAATAATTTCTCTTAAAGCCATTCTATGTACACAGTATGCTCCAATATGACGTTTGTCAAATGGGATACAGCTCTGAGCGTAGGAGCCTACATAATTTAGGACCCTGAACAATGTTTTAATCCTCCCTTTTCGAATTATTTTTGAATACACAGATTAATACAATAGGGCATTTACAAAATACAGAATATCAGCAACGCAATAATCTAAAGGTAATAATGACGTCATTAGCAGAAACACTATGAACCACCCAAATAGAAGAAAGAGGACAGTCAACCTGAGTTGTCTATATAACAGAAAGAAACCAGAGGTTCGCGCTACACCATACTATCGAAAAATTTACCTCTAGACTTGGGAAATCACAGAGAAGAGCTACAAAAATAAAATCAAAATTTAGAAATTAATAACAAGACTGAAAACTTCTAACAGACATATCTGAATTAAAATATTTGAGTTGTCTATCTTACAAAACAACAACAACGTTAAGACTTTAAAAATATAAAAACCGATTTTAAGAAAACATAACAGAAGGCTAAAGTTGACACGATGAGTTTTCTTATTCTTTAAAAGTAATGTAGTAATTTTAGCTATTTTTCTATTGCAATCTGGGGATTTACTCTTTATTTTATTTCTATTCAGCCATATATTGCTGAAAAATTGAGTTCATAATACTATTCATGACACAACTTTATTGCTTTTATAAACGTTCGGCTTCATTTAACGCAACGTTCAAAGCTATAACTTACGTTTCTTCTTAAGACGGATGTCAGCATATCATATTTATAATTTAATATTCTTTTGCTAAAAATCTTTTTTCTTTTTTTCTCCTGCTTTCCTTCTTTGTTATCGTCACTATTCGCTAAAGACTTCAAATTTAAATCGAAAACAAATTATCAAACCACTGTACTAGAATGTCAATATCTAAAGAAAATATGGCTTAAATTGTCAGGCATTAAGCAACCCAACTTAAAATTGATATAAAACTGCATTTGTCTAAGATCTGTATAAAAAAATGAAAATGAGTAATATTTTGTTGGTACGGCCACAGACAAAGCGGGCGGGTGTAAGCAAAGCGCATAAGTGAACCAAAATGACCACCAACTATGCAAATAAAGCCATTGCTGGAACTTTTTTTTAAAGCTCATTTTTTATATTTTTATTTTATTTTTCATTTATTATTCAGTCGCCACTTGAAGGGAACACCAGATGAAATAGGTGAAGGCTTTTAAAATATAGAGAAAAGACAGACAAACAGTAGAATAGATGGAAAAGGTGCCAACGATCACAACGTGTGTGGCCTTTTATCAAGTTATAGAAATAAAAATAAAAAGTGGATCACAAATAGAATTTGATTTTCAATTTCATTTATATCGATAGACTTGAGTTTCCATAAGTTTGTTTTGAAAAAGAACTTGAAATACAATTGGTAACACACCAAATCAAAACAAAAGCATACAAAGGTGTCTATCGTTGCTAGAGATACAAATTATTATTTTAAAAAATCATAAAACAAATATTATGGAAATTCGATATGGAATTGGAGTTTGATGTACAAAATACGAGTGTATGTATGTATGTCTGTATAAAAGACACACAACCTCGCAGACATGATCCATAAAAATCGAAATCATTGTTATCTTTCCTTAAAAAAATATGGAAAAAAAAGTACAAGATCGATTAAGAAGATTCATAACTGATTTTAGTTGAAAAGAATTGATTTTCTATTGCTTTTCATATACAAAATAAATCAAGTTTGTAACTTTCTTGTGCAAATGTTTGTATATAAAACGAAAAAAACACAAAAAAATTTGTTTTAATTGTATGCGTAATTTGATATTTCTTTCTCAGAGAAAGAGAAATGCACATTCTTAGTAACAAAAGCAATCTTAGCGGACAACAAAGTTGTTTGAAAAAATTATAGGTGAATCCGGTCTTTACAGAGTTGGAGAACTATTTTTTAGTATGAAAAGGTAAAAATAAAATCTTATTTTTTTAATGTTAACGAGAAAATCCTTTGAAATAACTTGGTTAAGCAACTATGAAAAAACAGAAACTTAGCAGAACAACTCATTTTTCCACAATCTAAGGGTATGGGTTTGTTTGTTATGTTTTTATAAAGTAAGAAACAAGTGTAACAGTAACCAACATAAGAGTAGCAGTATGAATTATGTAAGACTTGACTTAGTTAAGTATGTACTTACTTACTTACCTTCTTGGTCACACCCATTGATGACAGAACTTCATCAACCTGGTCCTTCCAAAATCCTCTACGCCGACGTCTAATGACTTTCACATCGAAAACTTTGCTCGCTAAAGCAGATTCTTCTATCCGAACATATAGACTGATCCAACGTAGCCGCTTGATGTTGGGGAGTCGTGGTATAGTGGTTGAGCGCTCGCACAGAAACTCACACGACCAAGGTTCAATCCCAGCGAAGGACAAAATTACAAGAATTAAAATTTGAAGTTTTGTAAAATTATAATTTAAATTAAAAATTAAATTTAGAAAATTAAAGGTCCCCCCCTTCAAATAAGTCCATCTTCAAGAAACCGCTCCCTGACATTTCCACTCTATTTCACCAGAAATCAACGATTAGGAATACAGCGCCACCTTCTGGAAAGATAACAGCTAATCTACTAAAGACGCTCACCATTCACATTCAACATCCAGTGACAGATGAGGCAATTGCTGTTTGATTATTGAAGGTTGAAGGTATAACAATAGCCCTTGAGTTGTCAAATTGACAGCAACTTGTCTCATAAACAAACAAAAAAATCTATCTATCAACCATCTTTACATTCCAATACAATGCATTGCATGAGAAGGGGTTTACCCCTGAGTATTGGTCCTAAAAAAAATAAAATGTTAATACACTAAACAATACTCACATCGCCGAGGAGCTCACACAGCTCATGGTTGGTTCTAATGCAAAATTCCTCCTTGGAGAAACAAAGATCTTGCATCTGTATCATAAAGAAGCAGTGTTAATTTTGTCGCACGAGAGAGGTCTTTGTTTCTTAACTGCCTACCGAGGCTGTAGTACCCCTTATTTTCCAGTGTGATTCTATGCTTTATCTCCAGATTGACATTATTCTTGCTGCCATATCGAATGTAAAGTTTCTGGCTGTAACCTTGGAGCCGGTAAATTTTCAATAGCATTAAAGGGATGCAGTGACACCTCGCTTACATGTAAGATTCTACATTGTTCAATACTGTCAGAGAAAGTTTTCAGGTTAGCATTGTCAAAATTTTATAATCACTCAAGAAGCGCAAAAACACTAAATCACAGTGCTGGGGCCCTATTCTGTAATTTTCTTAAGCTAAGTAAAATGATAAATTTTGGCTTTTTGAAACAGGTTAGGCGTTATAATATATAAAAACAAAAAGTTTTGAGGTAATAGGGATGGGATGAAGCTTTTAAATTACAATAAGCGTAAAAGCCTTGTATTCGTAGCCAGCAAGTGCTGAATCAATTTTATAACGTTTTAGCGATAGAGTTTAGGTTGGAAGAGTTCCAGAATAAGGCCTCTGGTAAATATTAATAACCAAAATGTGATCTTTCCAAGAGCTCTAAATTATATTTGAATAAAGATCTATTAAATGCCTCCTATACCTTACAAACTCTTAAACTTTAGGAGAATAAACGAATACCTCAATTATAACAGCTGATTTTCTGTTGAACCCCTTAGTCTAAGAATTTCGCCGAATATTATTTTACTGCTACTACATAAATTATTAACATATGTTAGAGTAGAAAATAAATTTGTTCCCTTAATTTGAGCATTAAATGGACAATTATGATTACAACGTTTAGCTCCTTATGGATACATTGTATTGTGACAGCATATGCTAATTGACGATTCTGTTTTGTTTGAAGGCGTGAAAATTGTTACCATCAGCTAATTGTCATGGCACAATTAAATAACGTATTCATTAGACATGAACGGAAGTCGTTATTATAATAGGATTACCCATATCCAATGTTACATTATTTCTTTTGAGGACTTCAGTCAATGTGAAATCGACCCACCACTTTTAGCTGATGGTCATGCAAATTATGAATTTTTCTTGATGTCAGATGTTGTTTTTCTTTTATCCTCCCTCTACTACGTATGTATGTATGTATGTATTTATGTTCATGCTGCTTAGAATATGAGAAAAGAGAGACGTGCTGTCATAAATTATTTTAGATACTCGTAATTAAAGGCATATTTTCAAGCTGAGTAAATTTTAAAAAGTAATTTATGTAAAGCAGAGGTAAAAGTTGTTTATTTTACTAATAAATTGAATCGAAAATTTAAAACAATCATTAGAAATTAGAAGGGTTGTAATCGCAGTTCTTGACCTTATTATTTAGTACTAATTAATGCCATGAACTTAAAAAAGTGTTATAATACAGTGATACGACTTACAATAAGGAAAGAAATAAAGCTGATACTATATGCCAGACAACTATTGTGTATGTTTTTGGATGTTCCCAAATACTTTCCCGATATTTTTCCAATACTTTTTTTAAACGATTTTTTATTTTTCCATTTGTATTAAACGAAATAATATTTTGAGTAAACAAAGTGTTTTGCCATGAAATAAATATTTGTGTCAAATATTTTCCTTTTATTTTGGTAAATAATTATTTGTTCTTGTAAAGGCTAAAGGCGAGAAGCTAGGCCGTAATCCTGACACAGGGTTGTAAAGGCCAGTTATGTATGTATGTATGTCTTGTAAAGGCTTTACAAGAATAAACTATATAATAAAGTGAGTCAATTATTTGAAAGTTTTGATGATCAAAGGAGCAGTAATTACTAATGGTTATTCAATGAATAAAAAAACATGGAATTTTATTCGATTTGAATTTTAATAGGTTTCGATTTACAGATCATATCCGATTAAAATCCTTTAAACTGCTTTAGATTTTAAAATTTTATATTAAAAGTGAAACAAATTCATGTTTTAAAAATAATATAGCAATTTTTCTTTTCTTTAATGCCTTATTTTGCCTTAAAAATTCATAAAAATAAAAATAAAATCAAAAGTATCAGTTTCAAGAACTAAAATTAAAACAAAATTCTAAAGAAACATGTCCGGTTAATTAAAACTACACAAGAGCATTAAACATTGAATAGAGAAACACACAGTCTAAGAAAATAAAACTTTAAATCCAAGGCTTTAACTGGCTGACTGTGAATTAAAGTTTTTTTCTTTTTTTTTTCTTTAAATTTTAGGAATTCGTATTTAAAACAAAAACATTTTACGTTTTATTTTTTTAATTTGAAATTCTATTCCACACATCGTGTTTTTTATGCTGTATGTGTATGAATGGTGTTGCACAGTGTAACGAATACAATTCTTAGAAATCATCTCAAGTGAATTTTTTATGTTTGTGTTGTTCATTGACTGGCTGGTTGTTGCTTAAGTTTTAAAGAACACACGAGTATTTATTGTTTTTCAAATATTTTTCGTTTTTTTTTTTTCTTATTTTCACGTTTTACATCCATAGCAGCAGCGGCATGGCTCATAAAATCCATGGCAATCAGACACCCTTAAGCGTTGTGTACAATTTTTGTTGGAAAAACACAAATATTTGTAGGCCATTTTGTATCATACGAATATATGTATGAGTGAGTATTTGGAAAGTAACACTTTAAACCAAAAGTCAAAGAATACTTTATTGGGATACATTTCAAGACTACTCAAGAATTCCTTTCTATGGAATTTTATCATTAAGTTCTGTCCTTAAAATTAAATAAAAGAAAGGATGTAATTATGCAAGATGTTGACATTTTTTGTTTGTTTGGAAGTCTATTATGTAGATTGTAGAGTATAGCGCAAATGTTCGTCATGGTTTCGATATTTAATGAGCACACAAAATTATAAAATTACGATGTTTCTGGCACAAAAATCAGACTAAATTAAGTCCACGGCATGGGTTGTGTTAGCTTTCAGAGCCGCAGTTTTTTAATCTTCTTTACATAGAAAGAAACCCTCAAAAAGAAAAAACTAACAACGACAAATCGTGATCTCTTTGGTCATTTTATATCACTTTCAAGTAAAATTGTCAGGCTCTTAAAACACTCTAGCAAAAGGTTCAATGTAGCATGATCATGTCGGTAGTGTTCATTTGATAGATATCGAGGGTGATGGCCTGGTTAACTCTGTTTTCTACAAAATATAAATTTGATAACACCGAAAGTCTTAAACCCACATTAAAAGATCTTCATGTCGAATTGGTGCTCACGAATCTTATATAGAATGTTTCCAATACAAATTCTTCGCCTCAAGTTGATTTATTTTATAAAACAATCACTTTGCTATTTACAATATTAATCTCATTTAAATAGATTTTTCCATTGTAGATATTCTTGACGAAAAGAAATTTTAAGCCAATGGCCGTATGCCCTTAACAACGGGAACTATATTGAGCTCCAATACGTAAGTTGTTTATGGTTTATGCACATCAGAGAACGACATGAGTTGATTCGATTTTACTGCCTATTCATATTATTACTGCTTTTGTTTTGTTTTTATTCATCAACAGTGGCAACTGTATTGCTTGTAGAGTTTACTTTTGTAAATGCATTGTTTATTCTTACTGTCCAATTCATAATGAGATAAAACGTGCTTATAAGAGCCTTATAAGCAAAATCTCTTAATTTTGTATTCATAAACAAGAAACAGTGTTATAACGCTCTCATAAACCATTTATAAATAACAAATTTTTATTGTAGGTTTCTAGGTACTTTAACCGTACAATAACACGACATTTGTGAGTTAGATTGGATATTGCATAAATAAAAGTGGAATAATATAGTATTACAATGAATAAAACTTATATAAGTAGTTGCAAATATAGATACATATGTACATATTTAAATTCACATAAGTAATTAAAAATTTTCGTATAATAGCAAATAATTGCAGTCTCTGTACAAAATAAAATTTCTAAATGGCCAAGAAATTGTTTTTATTTTGTATTACATATCCCATCTCTTTCCTTTACAGGCTCTGTCATCAGTGCCTGTAGAAATTACGAATGTAAATCTCTCTTTCTCCCGTTTACAAATCCATTTTTGTGCATCACTATGCTGAACTAACATCATGGTATTGCCAGCATGATATTAAAATCGTTTATTAGTTAATTTGCTCATATGAAAGGTTTATGAATAAGATTTTTTTTGAGCTTATAAGACAGACAACGTCTCATAACTAATGTATGGATAAAACCTAAATTAAGGGGTTATTATCAATTAGACTGTTATTCTTTTTTGAGATACCGTTAGCAATAACAACATATAAAACACTCCTTTGTATACAAGCACTCAAATGATTTATTAAAGCTCAACTAATAAGAGGTTAAACCGTTTGACTGAAACAGTGTTCTTTTATTATTTTTTTTCTAACCGCAGTAATTCGTTTCTTAACAAATGTTTCAAAATAAAAATAAGAAAATAAATTTTTAATTATCTTTTTATTTAAAATGAAATAAACATTACCTGATTTTTTATTTTTAGAACTTTAGAAATAGAAATTGTTTATTTTTAAGAAATATAAAATATAGTTTTGTTTCTTAACTTTAAGGCCCATTATTACAACTTGCCGTTAGTTAAAGGCAGAATTTTATAAGACCGATAAATTGCTTTTTGTTATTACAAATAATTTTTAATCTAAAGTAACCGGTAAATTTTTTGGGAAGATTGCCTTACCTTTAGATTAAAGTTAACTTGTAATAACAAAAAGCAATTTATCGGTCTTATAAAATCCTACCTTTAACAAACGGCAAGTTGTAATAATGGGCCTAAGAAGTATAGCTGATTTTTTGTAAACTATTTTTTTTGACATATTAATAATATTTATTACTTTTTATACATGCGTTTTATCACTAATAAATAAAAAACAAAGTAAATAAATAAATAAATAATAATAAGCAAATAAAAAACAAGTAGCATATTTTATTAAAAATATGTATAAGAGAATCTGCTTTATTTTTCACTAGAATTGTGTTATTGTTTTTCTTTTGTTCGTAGTTGGTTTATTCACATTTAAACAGTGAAATATTCAAACATAAATACTTACTGCTTTTGTGATTGGTTGGAGTGTTTAGAATTTGCAAGCAACTACAAGCATTTTGTAGTAAAAGACATACTACTTAAGTTGAATCATGCAATAGCAGCATTCATTTACGTGTGTGTATTGGTAGCTCAATATTCAAAAAATTGCCAATTGAGTGCGATTCATGTCATTCTCTCATCCACATAGATCAGAGATTTCAGTTGGCCTCATAGCAAATATTTGAGAATTCCGACATCACATGACCTTAAAAGCTAATTGACAGGTTTATTTCTCGAAATCAGCTTATAGCGAATTTATGACTTCTTTCTATAAGTCGGTAAAATTACGGTTGCCATATAACAGGGATTATGATGATCAATGTCGCCCATATTTTCATTCTTTTTTTATCGTTTCATTTTGGATGAAAAAAAGTCCAGTGCTGCCAAAGCATAAAAACCAGAGATGCAGTGACAGTATGCAGCAATTTTGTTTATTAACAAGCCTTATCGCTTACCATAATTTTGTGTTAAAACATTTCATTACTTTCTAACTATTCAGACTTTAAAACCTGTACCAGGTTAATTGCAAATGAGTATTGGTTCAAATAGTTAAATCAATACAGTCAAACCTGTTATTATGCGGTCTGCTTATTTTTTGTGGAATATCTGAGGAGCTACTCGCACAAATTTGAAGAACAATTTTTAACTGTAAAGTGAAAAACTGACCAGTGGTGTCTTAGAGGTTAAGTATTGTTGCTGTATATGTCAGTTTTATATTGTAAGTTTGCCTTTATTTAAAATATTGTCGGTGTAGGGTATGAGACAAATAAACTTGAATAACTTTTACATTTAAAATTTTAATTTCAAGCAACTTTTTTTGGTTTTTTGTCTTTTTTTGGGTTTTAACAACATGTTCCTTTTGCCTATACATTGGTGGCGGCATTAAGAGTAGACCACAAAAGCAATATCTTTAATGTTGTACGTGTACCATTTTCAAATGGTAAACATTTCAATGTTTAGAAATTCTATTTTAATTATGAATAAAAAATATTTTCGTTTATGTCAGTTTTTTGTTTTTATTTTATTTTTTATTATTTCTTATCTTTTGGTACATATGCGAGTTCTTGTCTTGAGCATTTTGAACTACTGCCTACAATTAACTTTAACATGTTCCTCCTGGTTTTGCCTATTTATTAAGGATTTTGATTGAAAATTAGAAGGTCAATGACTTATCGCTCATATGTATATTTCGTATATTTCAAATATATTTTGAAAAAGGGTGATTCTTCTAAATATGCTTTTAAAGCCATAAAATATGTTTTTTTTTTCTTTCTGTAATTCATTTAAATTTTACATGATTTTTAGATGTTTAATTAAGAATATTTTTATACGCAGAGTAATAAAAAGTCTAAGAAAATTCTAAAGGCAAAGTGAAATAAACGAAATATTTTGGATGGCATTGACTTATCTGAGATATGCATGTTTTTTAATATTTTTTTAATTTTTCTAATTCCATATCTACATATTTATAAGTCTATTAATATCATCCAATTCATCCATTCAAGAGTAAATAAATTACTTGTAGCTTGTTTTGGTTGGCATTTGCTGTTAAAATACTTTTTTTCTAAATATTATTTCAGTGCTTAAATTTAAGAAAAAAATATTTTTGTATAGAAAAAAATGTAAAACGCCTTAAATTATGCTAATTGTTGTTCTATGTAAACATTAAGATATAAAAAAATGTTTTATGTGATTTAACATCCTACATAAAGTATTGCTATGCAGTTTAACTGTAAAGGGCATTTTTAAAAGTTTGAGCAATAGTAGCAACCCGTTCGTAGTTGAATTGAATAATATTTTGGCAAAAATAATTGTGGGTCAAACAGTTCAATCAACGAATTCTAGCAACTGTGAACTCGTAGCCGACCAGAGATTATGCAAATGATTGTTATTTATTATTTGTTTATAGAGTATAAGATGCAGGTTTTTTTCTGATAAGGTTGATTTCGGCAACCACATATACACGTATGCAGATTATATTTTGGAAGATGTTCTTGAGATCTCTGTAGCTATATATTTCGAAATTGTTTCGATAAGAAAATTTGTTTGATAAGTGGCAGTTAACCTTACACTGAAATGAGATTTTTGAAAACTTTGTTGGGAAATGAGAATGATGGACGAAATTTTATCTGTCACTAACAGGATTAAGAAATTTATCTGCTACATAAGACAAACTAATGGATTTGAGCAAGAAACACATCTTAATATTTCATATAGTCTATAGAGGTTGTGCGTGGTATAGTGGTTAGAGCGCTCGCACAAAAACTCCAACGGTCCAGGTTCAAATCCCAGCAAAGGTGAAAAATTAGAAAAGTTAGTTTGCGTTTTTTTCAAAATTATAATTTAAATATAAGAGGTTTCCCTTCCCCTCCACCAAGAAGACCATCTACAAAGAATCCGCTCCCCAACATTTCACTCAATTTACCTATTGGGAAGTAGCGGATGACAGCTAAACCTACTTAGCGAAGGCACTCACCACACAATCAACATGCAACAATGAGGCAATTGCTGTTGATCACTCGAGGGTGAAGGTATAACACTGGCCTTTGAATGGATCAATGAATTCACAGCAATTTGTCTCATTCCTAAGGCGCTTAATAATAATATAGGATCCACCATCTAACGTTTTTTATTCAACTAGTGCTTATTTCGTGAACGGTAACACTAAGCTCATGTCTGATTTGACAGATAATTAGTTTTGTCCTTCCGCTGAACGAATATGGTTGTGTATATGCTTGAACAACGCTGGGATATATTGCGACATTATTTTGAAAGTCATGGTAATGTTGCAGAATGTGTGCGATGAAGCTCATTTTGATCTTGGCGGGTATGTAAACAAGCAAAATTGTCGCATTTGGGGCACAGAAAACCTGCACGCATACATTGAAAAGCCGATGTACCCAAAACGAGTCATTGTTTGGTGCGGATTTTGGTTCAGAGGCATAATTGGGCCATTTTTCTTCAAAAATGAGCAAGCAGTGGCCTTAACAGTCAATGACGATCGTTATCGGGCCATGTTGAACGAGTTTTTGTTCACAAAAATTGAAGAGGAGGATATTGGCAACATTTGGTTTCAACAGAACGGCGCTACATGTAACACAGCCGAAGCTACACTCTATGTTTTGCGCCCTGTTTTTGAAGATCGCATTATCAGCCGCAGAGCTGATGTCGTTTGGCCACCCCGGAGCTGCGACTTGACACCGTTGGACTATTATTTGCGGCGTGTCGTCAAAGATAAGTGTAACGCCGACAAGCCAGAGACAATTAACGCTTTAAAGGACAATATTCGTGAAGCCATTGGTGAAATACAGCTGCACACAATCGATAATGTGCTTAAAAATTGGACCGATAGTGTAGGCTATTCGATGGCCAGCCGAGGCAGCCGTTTGAAATTATTTTCCTTTACTAACCGGAAGGATTGTACTTTCAAATAAAAAAAGAAATTTGAAAAAAAATTTTGTAGTTTTTTTTATACCATTTTCAAAAAAAAAAAAAATGTTATTTGGGGGACCCTTTATAAGAAAAAATATAAATGTACTGCTCTTTTCAAAAATTCCAATACAATGTACAGCATTTAGTATGGGTATATCCCTGAGTATTGGACTCAAATAAAAAAAAGATCGGAACCGAAAACATTAAAAAAAAATATTGAGTCGGGAAGTAATTTACCAGCACTTGCTCTAGAAACAAAATAGCCCTAAAGAGTTGCTCATGGCCTTTAGAAACACAAAGTTCCACGAGAGAAATTGATTTAGCTTTCGAAAAACTGGCAAAAAAAATATAGGACCAATTTTCAAACAACATAGGTCTACAATGGTCCCCTCGAATATAAATATACTACACGAAAGGTGTGTGTAATACTTTTCAAAAAAAGAAAAAAAAACAGTAAATTGTACTACTAGGGCGAGCGACTTGCTCTTGAACCTCAGAAATATTTGTTGGTATAACTGTGTAACTGTGTTATTTCTAAAGCGATATTATTACTAATGGTAGTTGTTTCAAAATAAAAGAATTCCTCCACTATCTTATCCAGCTGCTCTGAGTCCTGCTCATTAAATCCAAAAACTTGATTTGATGGTCGTTCTCTTCCTAACAAACTCTCTTCGTCTTTATTTCACGACATGAAAAGCCACAAATTATATTTCGCAATGTAGATTTGAAAAACAATAAGACGAAAAAATAAAAACAAGATATGCTCATCTTGAACAAAGTCCGTTTTACTACTCAGCTCCCCTCTGCCATCACAAAAAGCTAATGTTTTATAGCATGAACGCGTAAAAAGGAAATTTTTTAAATGTATTTTTTCAGTCTTTTGATTATAACAAACAGTTATCGGCCTTATGTCTTTTGAAAATTTTTAGTTTTAACTCACCTGCTTTAGTGCTTCTTTCTTTCATACTTATTTCTATTAATTTTTTTAACTTTAAGCCTCAAAAGTTTTTGTGCGGTTAATGAAGCCTATAGAATATATTCTGCTGGAGTTTTTTGTTGCAATTGATTTTTCGCATAATATTTTATTTTTCATTTTTCTTAATTTTCTATTTATGGTCAATATAACTGTTGTTGTTAAAAGATCATTGAACTCTTTAGCTGAAGATCTTTCTACGCATTAAAAAAATAAAAAATAAAAAATATTTTTTCTCATTTTCTACTGTTGATGCTGCATTTACTACTGTTGGTGGCCAGTAGCTCTGCTGGCTATTGTTTCTGTGAGGCTTCTTAAGCCTCATTTTACTTTCTAAATAAAACTGATGGTGGCATGCGTTGGTTATTTTTCTTTCCATCTTTTCTATTTCAAATTTGTTTTCACTAAAGGCATAGAATAACGAGCATATCTGTCTTAATAGTTGTACGTTTGTGGAATAGAATGAAAACTTTAAAAGGCAATGGCCCAGCGTCTATATTATGCACATATTTTAACATAAACAAGCAGCGTCGTGGCACTAAGAAGGCAATATAGTGCCACATAGTTTTTCATTTTTTGTTTTTTTTAAGGAACTCTAAAATTTTTAAAAATTTTGCCCAAAATTTAAGAAAAAAAAAATGTTGAGCAAAACTTGTATTTTAATCCATCTCATCATTTACTTTATTTTGGTAGAAAAAGAGATTACGCAACATATGCCCCCAGCCTAGAAGGCATAAATGCAAATTTTGATGTATTTTTTCGTTTCTCTTTTAAAAAACACTTTTTTTTTGTTTGTTTGCTTCACATGTGTGTAGATGTGGCATGAGTAACTTTAAAACTCCATCACCTAAAGCGTCAACATATCAACACTCAATACCACTTTAAAGAAATTACATCAACAAAAATATCTTTAAATGTGCAACAACTTCCTAAACAAGGCAAACAACTACAATAACTATAAAAACAAAAATATCCCTCTTCTCGTGGCATTAACTTGTAACCCTAAAACTATTGTTGTTGTTGTATGTGCCTCAACATCATCATAAAGTAGGAAGAAAGAAATGAAAAATTTCCCGCATCTGTAAGAGCAACACAATTTGTTGCAGGTTTGCCATAAATGCATAAATCTTAGATACGCTCAATAATGCTGCAGCTATTCTACCAGTGTTGCATATTAAATAAAAAAAAACAAAAAAATGAAAAGAATCTTTAAGTACCATCAACAGAGTAAGAACAATATCATATACTGCGAATCATTGAATGTTGCAACTTAAAATAGAAAAATTTAGATTTTCTTTTTTTCGCCAACATCATCATCTACCGAATACGAGTGCAACAACATACATACACTGTCTTCTTTTACTTTCATACAATACCTGTCTATCTGTATCGTTAACAAAAGATTTTTTATTTTCCTTTTAACCAAACGCAGAGTATATGGCGTTAAATTGTATCTGGGCGCGCATGAGTAATCTATACTCGTATAGCGGTTAGAATCTCTTATGAAATATTTATGATGCAACAATATAACTACAGCAACAGCATTTAAAATTATCAACGGCAACAAATATTTTACTGGCAACAGCTTAAGGTATGTAAGTGTGCATTTCAAATTGATGATGTCACGGGAATTGATAGACAATGTAACTGCAAGGAACAACCTTTTACCGTTTAAAGGGGCCGAGTTTTGTTAAAATGAAGCATTTTTTTAAATCTTGTCTTTAATAAAACGGCCTTTAAAGTAAAACAAAAACATAAATAAATTTTGTAAACAATATCTGCCTGATTTTAAAGTATTTTTAAAGTAATAAATAGGCTTCTAAGTGAGAAAGGTAATACTCCAATAAAATTAAACAATATTTGACTATATCTAGGGTATTCAATTATTCGACTTTTTTCTTTGGTCGATTAATCGAGTGAGTAATTATTCGGGTTTTTTTCTTGATCGATTAATCGAATAAAATTTCAAAATTGTTCGATTAATCGTATTTTGTTTTATATAAAATAACAAACCAATTTTGCGTATTATTAAAAAATGTTATTCAAAAACACAAATAATAATAACCAAAAACATAGTAATGTGTAGTGTAGAAAATGTAATGAGATCGTATATTTTACTTTCGAACATATTATTGAAAAACTAAACCATAAATAATTCATTAAATAATTTTAATATTTGAGATCATATATATAACGATTTAATATATAAAAGTAATAATTTACTACTTCGTGTGCAATAAAAAAATTAAATAAGTAAATAAAAATAATTCATATTATGAGTTAAAAATTAGTTAAAAAAAGTGTGCCCTTCTATTAAAGTAGTCTTTTAAAAAAGGATGTAATTTATATATTTAGCTCTCAACCGATTGTTTTCTTTAGTTTTAATAAAACTCGATTTTGAGAACACTCTCTCGCTGATTGTAGATGTTGGAGAAATTGAGAGAAGTGCATGAAAAAGAATATATAATTTTTCGGTTCTGTTTTTGGTTTTTTCTAAATATAAGAAATCACCCATTAAATCGTTGCAGCCTCTTTTAGGTTTTTTAAAATTTTGTACACTTTTAATTGCTTCATTGAATTGTGATAATAGATTATTTTCGTTTATTTCAATTAAATCTTCTGCAATCATCATCTGGCACATTTTGTTCCATATTTTCTAAAAACATTCTCAAAAACAATTTGTTTGCAAAATCTTTTATTTCAGATTTTGTGCAATATTTTAAAAAAGTGAAAATGTACCAGAATTTAGATATAAAATAAGTGTACTAAGTAGTTTCACACGTCTTTCATTTATTCGAATCTTAAGCCTTTCTAATAAATAATTTGGAAAAGGATTGTTTGCATTTTCCATTGTATTAATAACAAATTGTATAATGCCTTCTAAATCTATCAATGTAGCAGTATTTTACAACACTTAGGAAGTTTATTAATACCATTTATTATTTCTATAAATAAAGTATTTTTTTATATGGATTAATCGATTAATCGTAGGGAATTATTCCAGTTATTTGTTATTCGAAATTTGACTATTTTTAATTGTTCGAACAATTATTTGAACAAAATTCTTCGATTAATCGATTAACGATTAATCGTTTGAATACCCTAACTATATCTGAACAAAAACTAAGGGTTATACATATAAGCAGCCAAGACATGTCTGAAATTAACGGTTTAATATTCTGCAACAGCCCGCAAAACTAAGGAGCACTTGCATAGAATTTCTCTTAGAGGAGCTTTAGCGCTCTATAAAATAAAATATAAGCTGCTAAAATTCGAATACCACTGGCGATAAATGTTCTTGTATTTATAGTACTCTTACTTACAATTAAAATTACATTTAAACAAATTTAAAAATCTGAACTAAATCGCCACCTTTCTGGAAGTGCGTCAATTTACCCATAAACTGGATTTTAAAAACTAATAAAACAGTAATCTTTTGAAAATGTATTTACAAAACAGTTTTACTGACGCATTTTGAAAAATTTTTTTCTATTTTGTATTTTTTTATTTTTAACTTGACACACCATTAAAATCGTTTAACAACCAACAATATTACGGGAATTCACTTTACATTACAACAAATCAATAAATTTTCTTACTCAACTAACTAACAACTATCCTCTCTCTCCTTGTTTATATAGAATGAAAATAGATGTGATATCAGTTTTTCATTTCGCTGGTTTTACAAGTCACTTTGCCTTTAAATACGCATTAAACGTTTCTAATTTCACTCACTTTTTTATATGATGTGAGTGATGACTACGAAGTGATTCAGAAAATATTTATACACTTTCGCTCTACCCGTTTTTTAGGTGTATACAGATTATTCCTTACTTTGCATGTCAGCTACTATCTCCACTTTTTCGAATTTGCCCACTGTAAGGCTAATGATTTTCATTGACTAAGAATCTTACTAAGATGATCGCGCCGGGTTCAAATCTCAATTCTGACACCTTGAAAAAAAGAAATATGAAAAAATTATTTCATTCGGCGACTACCTCTCAGCAGTCTTCTGGCAAAAGCTCTGGGAGTAATTGATTGCCATGAAAAAGCTTCTCAAATCGGCAGTTCGAAATCGACTTTAAACTGTAGGTCCCGGAACGTATGGATAAAATTTATTACACACAACATAAGTGCTGCTAGAATCTAGGCTGTAACCCTGACAGAGGGTTGTAATGGTCAATTATGTCTGTATGTATGTAAGAATATGAAATTTAGAGACTCTTGTTATGACCATTTTGAAGATACGGATAAATAAATATTTACTTAGTAAGGGAGTTGCATCGCTCAGATGGATTTTTTAAAATTTTAATAGCTTAAAGTTTCATTCTAAACAAATCGAGAGATGCTCTAAAAATCCATTCCTGCCTTTAGTTGTCTATATAGACTTTACATAAACGTGCTTTCTATTCATATGTATATCAAGTTCGAATAAACATTTTTGCGTGCGTACTGAAAAACCTCAGATACTAGAATAGTGTTTTCAAATACTAACTTATTAAATTAAAGGAAACAATTTTAAAGCACCTAAAAATATGCTAATATTTTACAATACTCGTATATTATTATTATTACAAACAGTAATAAAACGTGAATAAAGCGAAACATTTTTCTTTGTTGTCTTAAATAGGAATTGAAAATATAGTATTGTCTATTGTTGTAGATCATTAAAATGATGGAGAGCAAACTAACATATGATAGAGAGAAAACGTCATAAGTCTAATGAGATTTTGGCAAGCCATTACAAATTATATAGAAAAAAATATAATATCAGTATATAATGTCTATAGAAAAGTGTGATTTAAATAGTTGGTGATTGCCATGAATATGTACTGAACACAAAGAACTCTGATGAGACTTCCAAAGTTGTAGTCGAAAAGACGTCCACACTGATATGCACTTCCTTCAC
Source organism: Metopia argyrocephala (assembly GCA_963576795.1). NCBI lineage: Eukaryota > Metazoa > Arthropoda > Insecta > Diptera > Sarcophagidae > Metopia > Metopia argyrocephala. The sequence goes on from OY756208.1 coordinate 70,413,830, forward strand.
GAATGTCATTTACTCCTTTAATTGCGCAATCATTAAAAAACTAATCTAAATTCATTTAATAGCATTTAGTTCAGATCTATTTAAGGTCTGTTAGAAAATTAAAATTACTACTTTATCTGAACACTCCTAATAATACATTCTTCGTTATATTGTGGGCTGTCGCCTGATTGATTTACAAAATGCAGTGACACGTGAATAAGTGTTCTGTACTGAGTGAGTGCACTGATAGTTGGTTGTAATGTTCGTTTGTGTCATCCTTTTGCTGGATGATACCCTTTAAGTAAAGCAGGACACGTGTGGTTGAAAATGTTGCTGTGTGGATATTCAAACAACAACAAAAACAGCAACAAATATTTAAACAAAATTAAAAAAGAAAAATATATAAAAAAAAATTTATAAACAAAATAAATATTAACGAAAAGGACAAATTAAAGCATCATTATGCCATCTCTTATTCTAGGGAAAAAAAGCACTTCCTCTACACCCTCTACCACTCTTGAATTTGAGTAATAATTTCCGTAGAATTAAAGAAACAATAGCTAAGAGAATATGGTCGAAAAAATATGTCTTTTTTTTAAATTGTTGTTTTTTTCAACATCGTGTGTTTTGAATGCAAATGAAAAAAGAACGAAACATTTATTATTTTGTAATAACAATCTTATCACGTTTTTTATTATAAAAAAAAAACAAAACACAAAATTTTTCTGTTATTATGCTTTTTTTTTTTTCTTTGAAAGGAAAGTTTTACGTCAATGCAGTTTTATAATTTCATAAAAAAAATTGTAAAAAAAGTAGAAAATTTCTGTGCAACAATTTGTACTTAAATTTGATTGAAAAAAATCAAAGAATATTCGAAAAGAGACCTCCGAACATTAACAATTTATGGCGGCCATATTGTTCAAAATACATGTGTTTTCTTTACAAGTATATAAATGGACTCTGATCATCTTGAAAAATAGTTCTCAATTTTGTAGCCCGTTTCTAGAAAACTGAATTTAACGACAAACAAAATTGTTGCATTTGGAAAGATACTAAACAAGGAAAGATTTAAGATTGTCTAAAGCATATTAAAATATTCATTGTATTGTGTGCACTTAGGGCTGGCGTAGTCAGTGGTAAATATTTGTGTGGAATATTTCAAAACCTTTGGAACATTTAAAAAATCTGTTATATGAAGAAACAATTTGTTTATGTGGCAGCACCTTTCAGTCACACTGTAATTAAGATTTTAATCCTTCTTCGAGTAGATTAAAATCTATTTAAAAAAATTCTATTATTTAATTATATATATATTTTTTAATTCAATTTAATGTCAATACACAAATGTTTTCTTTTTCTTCATCTCTTTCAGGTAAGTCTGCCGCCTATCATTTATTGAATAAAATTTAAAAGGGTCTCAGTAAATTCAAGGTTATAAAATTAATCACAATCCTCAGTAAGTTATTGAATTATTAAAAATAAAAACTTTAATTGAGATACAGGCAGAACGTTTTTTCTTTAACAAAAAACTACGTACAGTAGAGAACAAATTTTGCTACATCATTTACAAGAAAAAATTTAAACTTCAATATTTTAGGTGTTGATAAGATAAATACAAAACTCATAACTATTAAAAATTAAATTTAAGAGTTAGACAATTTTATGAAAAATAAATTAAACGATTCAGTTATTCGTATCCTGGCATCTCTAACAAAAATTTTTAAAACTGGGGTTAAGTTTTTATGGCTTAAAAACTATTGAAACAAATTTTTCGCCAAAAAAAAACTAGAATTTTAAGCACCAACTTTAAAAATGTTTGTAAAAATATTATTTTTAATTACACTGTGCTAGTCGCAAATTTTAACAAGCTGGGCATTCAATGGCATTAGCCATTTTTAGAAGTTAGCGGTCGTATTCGCGATTTAAAATTTATACGCTAAAGTAAAAAAAAATGGTATTTTTATACTTTTGGGATACTTTTTAAATTTAAATCAATTCAACTCCCTATCTCCATTCCCTAGAGTGGTAGGAGCAAGTTTTATATAAAAATGTAACTTTGTACAGGAGCCTAACTTTGTAGGGAGTGGAGATAAGGGGTAGGTATATTTGGGAAAAAAGTTGGGGGTAAAACATTAATGAGGGTCGGTCTTACATTTTACCCCTCTAAGGGCTCGTCCAGGGCAGTTGTGGAGCTTTTTGTGGATTTTTATTCCTTTAACTCAACCTTTGACCCTGATGAGGAGCCATTTGCCCCCATCCCACATCCCTTCTTGTTGACTCATATATTTTTTTGTTGAAACTCACAAAATAAGCGGTTCTAGCTAATCGAAATCAAATAATTGTGTACTATTCCACCTCTATCAAAATAGTTTTAATCTCATTCTTTTGCTATTTGATTTTTATTTCAAAAATACCTCCATTCTAAAATTGTCCACGATTGTAGAGAAGGAGATAGCATAATTTTTTTCAAATTTTTAAAAAGGTCGCTTTCGAAGATATAGGCTTTCGACTTATAGGTTATGAAAATTGACCTTTGATTCAAAAAAAAAATCATGTTGCATATTAAATCATGGTTAATTCAAATGTGACTTTTACGAGATGCGTACCTATAATACTTTTTAAGAAAATTACAATTAAGTAACTATAACTTTGTGCATTTTGTATTTTTTTTCCGATTTTCAATACCTCATGTTTCCGGAGCCAGACGTGTCAGTGCCCTTTAATTTTATGTTTGTTAAGACAATATGATGTACTTTATCTATACCAAAAATCAGCAAATTTGGAAACAGACATTTCAAAAACGGCATATCATTGCATATTGATTGTGTGGTGAGTGCCTTCGCTAAGTAGGTTTAGTAGGCTTAGCTGTTATCTGCTACTTCCCAATTGGTGGCGCTTTTCTCCTGATCATTAGTTTTTTGTTGACATTGGTTAAGGTAATAGAATAGAGTGGAATGTCGTGGAGCGGTTTCTTTGATCTTCTTGGAGGGGAGAGATCATTTTTTGTTATTGCTGGGATTTGAACTTGGGCCGTTTGAGTTTTTGTGCGAGCGAACTAACCATTATACCACGCACTATTGCTATTTTTTTATTTTTTTTTTGGTTTTGTAATAAAATTTTTATTTTATACTTTTAATAATAAAAAATCTGTATTATGTTTAAATATTTAGTGTTTTTGTTAAGCATATTCCTTATACATATGCTTGCCACTGTATGACTTAATTATTAATGATGCTAATAAGTTGGGAGGTAATAAAATCTAAAAAAATTATACAAAACACTCCCTCCTTAACTGTGTCAATAAAGAAAATAAACAATATATATATATATATATACATATACTTATATATATTTCTTTTTGTCTTAATACTGACCCTTTTTAATGTCAAGTTGATCTTCTATTATGGCCATCTATCTAATCCATCCATACGTGCATATGCACTCGTTTGAAGGCAAACAAAAAAAATTATTTTGTTGTTTTATGACATAATTTGGTTACGAGTGCACTTTATATTTTATTGTTGTAATTGTTGTTTTTACCTCAAAATGTAATGGAATATCTTATGATTTGAAAACCAAACCCAGGAGTCATCTAAAGAAAATGACATTAAAAATTCGATTACATAATCCTCTTTCATTATAAAGATCCCAGCATTTGCAGCGCAAACAAAAAAAAAAACAAAAAAAAGAAAAAACACTTGTGGGTGCTAAATGTGTCTGCACTACTACTGTAGTTATGGCGCCCTTTCAAAAAAAAAAACAAAACAAAACAAACAACTTGAATAGAAACCTATGCACACTCATACTAACTTATGCACATACTGTGCTTGAACCCAATTTGAACTGACAGTTTAAATAAAAACTGACAAATACTCATTTAAGTATATGTTTGGAATCAAAATAATTGGGTTTTGCAACAATGTTGCTTTTGTTGCCGTTGCCCTACTTATACTGATGCTGTTGTTGCTGCTGTTTTGTTATACTGCTTTCAAAATTCCATCAAAATTGTGTATTTTTGTTTGTTTTCTTTAGTTCTCTTGAAAAGGGGTTTAAAGGAGATGCTTTTATTTTCATAGGTTTCTGTTTTCTTAGTTTCTAACTGCAACAAAATGGAAAATGATAATTTTAAACCCTTTTATATAGTTATGCTATATACGAGGTCTGATCAAAAATTAACCGTTATTTTCAAATTTCGTGAGTTACGTATGTTCGATTTTCGCATTTTTGTCTGTTATGTTGGTACACATGTCTGTTATATATGTTGGTAATATCAGCCATTTTGGATTGTCAGTTTGTTTCTGACAAATAAAGGGGTTAGTCGTGTTTTGGTGTGCTCTTTGATTTTTTACTATTCTAAAAAATGGATCAAAGAAACTGTTTTAAGTTTTGTGTAAAAAATGAAATTAACATTTGAAATGTTGACTGTGGCGTTTGGCGAGTCTACTATGAGCAGAACACAAGTTAAATTATAGTATAACCGGTTTAAAGAAGGCCGAGAAGATGTCAATGACAATGGATTTGGCACCATGATAACGCACCAGCTCACATATCGATGCTTCTGCATGACCTTTTGGCCAAAAACAAAACCATTATCATGCCTCAACACCGTATTCACCGGACTTGGCCCCCACTGACTTTTTCCTCTTCCCAAAACTGAAGACACCGATGAAAGAAAAGCGTTTTGCTACGATTGAAGACATAAAAAAATCGAAACAGAGGCTGTTGGCGGTACCAAAAAGCACGTTTCAGAAGTGTTTCGATGATTGAAAAAAACTCTGGCATAAGTGTTTTTTATCTGAGGGGGATTACTTTGAAGGGGACAAAATAGTTATTGATGAATAAATAAATACTTTTTGAAAAAATTGAAAATAACGGTTGTTTTTTTATCATTCCTCGTATAAGAGTGTGGGAAATTGATGTTAGTATTTGCTTTTAGAATTTAGAAATTTTTAAACATAATTTTTGAATAATTCTTTTATCAACAGCCATGTCATGGAACTTAATTCCGATCGGAAGTGGTTTCAATTCCAAAAATTGAATTTTTAGAATATTACATATTTCCTTTAAATAAAATCACCTTAAATGAATAATCTGGTATTTATACATGCATATTTTTTTATGAATATAACGGTGTTACTTTCAAAGTTTACTGTGGTTTTATTTCGAAAAAATTTAAGGTTTTCAAGAAACTGAATTTCCGGAAATAAAACCACTTCCGATCGGTATTGACTTCCAGAACTCTACACTGTAACAACTTATTATAAAATAAGAGCAACACATGGGTTTCCCTATATTTGTTTTGCTGAAATTTTTAGAGTTTTTAAGAAGTTAGCAAAGCTTGTCTTTATTACTTTTCGATTATCGGAGTTCGATTTTATCTATTATTTTCATTTCTTTCTTCATAGAAGTTCTTTGCTTACCCTCATATCATGTACAAGCCAAGCAATTTATATCACACACTTGACAGATTTGGCATTTTCAAAACTTTACGAAAAATTTTTGTTCTATTTGCCCCGAAATGAAACGTAAAATCTTGTAATTATTGTTTAAAAAAGATAAAAAGAATTTAACATGGTATATCTCTCTCTCACACACACATAAGTACAGTAATATCACACATTTGAAAGAGGAAGATAGCGAGAGAATAAATTAATTCCAATAAAGAAGCATTCAATGAAATCAAATTATCATAAATATTTAATTTGTTCAAAACGGAATTGGTGGTGCCTGCTTATCTTAATGACCAATGCTACTTAATGGGGCATGCAACACACAGATCTTTAAAAAAAATATATAGAGCGCACATTGGTAATATAAAAAATTAAAATTATATTATAAGTACTCTGTTGTATAAAATGATTTAAATTGTTGTAAATGAATTGGAAAATAAATAGTTTTTCTTTTCTTTGTAATATATTTTCACTATGGGGTGGTTATAATGAGCACACTCAAAGAAATAATATTTAAAATTTAAAAAGCAAATACTGAAAAGTATATATTGGAACTACTTCGCTAAGTCGGAAAATCTCTGCCAGAAGGGTAATATATCTACGACGGAGTAGCTATATATGGAATATATGGAACGAAATAGAAATTGAAGAATAATTAAATATATTTTGGGAAAAAGGAGAATCTGCAGGCTATGTTACGCCAAAGTCTTTTCTAACTCTAACAAATGGTGTTTTAATACGGCAAGAATCAGATTCTTAACGATTTAGGAAAAACAAAAAAGTGATATTTTCTACAAAAACTTCTAGAAAGATTTCTGCAGAGCAAATTCTGAAAGCGGATTGGAATTATATTATGGAAACAAATTATAATAAACTGATTCTTTAATTCAAAAGTAGAAATATGAACCGAAATGAAAAGTAATTGTGTGATTTCTTAGGTATTTTGTATTTCCTGGTTTTGTACATTTTATGCCTGAAAAGTTCGCCAATATTTTATTTTTACAAATAAGAGAACAACTTGTTCTGGACGCAACAAATAATATGATCCTACGAAAATTGAAGATACATAGTCGGGGAGCAAAAAAATTGCCACTAAATATATTTGTTTTCGGGGTTTCCATGTTTGTTTTTTGAAGAAATATTCTTGGTATTCCAAAGTTAGGGGGCTCGTGGTATAGTGGTTAGAGTACTCGCACAGAAACTCAAACGACCGAGGTTTAATCTCAGCGAAGGACAAAAATTATAAAATAAAAACTGGCGGTTTTCCAAATTATAATTTAAAAAAATAATAATAATAAACCCCTCCCTGACATTTAAAGTCTTTTCCACCAGAAACGAATGATCTGAGGAGTACCGACCAGGGACTAAAACAGCTAACCTACCTAAGACGCTCACCACTTACATTCAACATCCACCGACAGATGAGGCAATTGCTGTTGATCATTGAAAGGTTAAAGGTATAACACGTGCTCTTGAGTGGTCAAACTGACAGCAGCTTGTCTCTTCAACAAAAAGGCGCATAATACATATGTATGTACAGAATCTATGAAAAAAAATTGTATTTACCTTCAAATTCCAATACAACGCGCTGCATGAGTAGGGGTTTACTCCTGAGTATTGGTCTTAAAAAAAAAGTATACTTTTAGATATAATTCGGGTATAGTGTTTGCTTAGTTAGAGACAGCAGTAGCCTGTAGCGATCAGTTACATGTCGTTGAATATTTCTATTGTTTAGATTGACATGATCTCACAAGACGGAACAAGTAGTTCATTTTTGTTAGAATTCGAAAAGCGTGATACGGCAAGCATTGCATTGCATTAAATTAAATTTGTTCTTCAAGTGTAGGATATGCATGTGATTGAAATGAAATTCTAAGAACTTACGAGTATTTCCATCATCATTATTATTATTATTATTATAATGAACACTTACATTTGTTTTCCATAAAACAAGAGGGTCTGTGTTAATAGCAAATAAAGAAAAAATGAACCAGACACATATCAACCAACCAAATAATGGGGTCATTTTTAATACTTTAGACCACTTTTTTTGAAGTGGTTGTCTGTTTTGTAATGAATAATAAGTTGGTACATCATTTTAAAAAAATTTAGAAAAGCATCCCAATAATTAACTGCAGTAAATGAGAAATTCATAGAAGACTACTTATATGTGGAATATAATCTTAGTTTGGTTTGATTAAAATATAAGTTAAAACATTAAATTTCATCTTATCATATTACATATGCACGTGGATAGAAATATAGGCAAAGTCTCAATTTAAGTTAACAATTTAAAAGCCTTAATTCGGTAGGTGAGATGGCTACACAGCTAAAAACGCGACCAAAGAGATTGTCCTTTACTGTGAAATATTGTTAAATAATCATCTGGTTTTTTCGTAGATTAAAACTTTTATAGAACATTTTGAAAATTTGTATGAAAAATTCTAAATTTTTCAAATAATTTTGAGCACTTTTCATATAAATTTTCAATTGCCTAAAATTGTTTGTCATACAGAAACAGGCCTTAAAACTTTTATAGAACATTTTGTCGTAATTTTTCATGTAATTTAAATGTTAACTATACTTTCCATAACAGCAAATTGGAAAACACTTATTTATGCTGGTGAAATACTTTTCTTTCAAAATTGCTCTGAATTCCTACAACAAGTCTTGTGTCAATTTTTTGTATTGACTTTCTGCTCCATTACTAAGTTTAATGACTATTTTGTTTTTTATTGTCATATTTCCATTACAATTCTACTTATTTTTTTTCATCATTTGTTAAGAATTTTATAGAGAAAAAGGAAAGCAAAACGTAATAATCCAACTTAAAAGAAATGTAGTTTGTGATTGTGTCAGTGTTCTTCTTTTGGCATCGAAACTAAAATTGTCTGTCAATCGATAATGGGATTCAGCTTTAATGGCTGCTGGCTAAATGGCCATAAATATTTATGGAAAAATGGTTCAATGACATTAGAATGAGAATACCAAAGATACATATTTATGTACATACATATGTAATCCTAATGACATTCCTAAAATAAAAATAAAAAAAAAAAACTTTTAAAAATGTTATGAAAATCTGCTTAAAAAAAATTTTTTTTTCATTGAAGCTCATTTTAGGGATCTTTTTCTGACCAACTTTAGACATTTAGAGAAATATATGGGAAGAACTATTTTTACGCACATTGTTATAAGGGTTGGAGGGGTATATTATGTTTCAGAAATGTCAACCTTTTCTTGAATGCGAACTTGGGATGCGATATACCATATTGTTGGGTTTGACAATGGTTTGAGTTTCTGACATTTAAGTTTCTATTTGGAAAGTTACAACTGCCAGCCATTAGTCGCCAGATTACAGTTAACTCCGCCATTCGTTTATGAGTGAACGAACGGGAGTATGCCTTCTATTCCCTGAAGATACAACAGCAAGCCGTTAGTCGTTATCGAACAGAACATGTAGAAATTTTCAATGATGTCCATCGATGTAGTCGCCGTGGTCTAGTGGTTAGTGTGTTGGCTTACTAAGACATGAGCCCTGGCCTCGCACCCAGCTCCGACATCTTAAAAAAAAGAACTATGAAAAAAAAAATATTTCTTTCGGCGACGCCCTCTCAGCAGTATTCTAGCAAAGCTCTGGGAGTAACTGAATTCCATAAAAAAGGTTCTCAAATCTGTCGTTCGGAGTCAAATTGAAACTGTCGGTCGCGGTGCTCATGGATAAAAATTAACACACACAACATGAGTGCTACGAGAAGCTAGGCCGTAACCCTAACACAGGGTTGTAATAGCCAATCGATGTCAAGTGAACGAACTGCAGTATGGTTTCCATTTCCAGAAGATTCAACAGCAAGCTACTAGTCATCAGATTGCTTTTAAAAGTTTCTCAAAATTTAACTTATTTTTATTACTCTAGCAGTACTATACAAGCAAATTCTAATTCCCACGTTCGAGTTGTTTTACTTTCGGTGTTATGTGAGCCTTCTCTTATGGAGCATTAAAACCAATAATTCTACTTTTCCCTGACCCCCACTCTACTTTCTTAATATTTCTGGTTAGTTTTGTTGGAAAGAATTCCTTTTCGTATTCAATTAGCGTTTTACTCGTACAATTCAATTCGTAATTTTGTGATGCTGTTACCATAACCATAAGACGAAACGTCACTGATAACAAACGTTTATCACTTCCAGTGATTTCCTATGACACCGACAGCATATTGCGAAATTTCAGACTCTGTTGTATTTTGTCCCTATTACGAGTAATCGTTCATATAGAGTCATATATAAATTCTAATCAATTTCAATTTCAACTTATTTTTTTTTTTAATTTTAAATTTTTTTTTCTACGTTTTTTTCTTCATTCAAACGCCATTAAGGCGCCACGTTGCGGCATTTATATGAATTAAGCCTCTTTTTGTTGTTGTTTGTTCTTTTTGTTTTTCTATACACTAAAGTGGCATGAAGCGTAACTGATATGATTCGATTGCGTTTTTGTTTTTATATGTTTGGCTGCTCCCTCTCCATTGCCAGATTCCAAATACGCAGATTCTTTTCTACAAAGTCGTTGACAATGTTTGTAATTATTGCATGAATTTATTGTTTTTGTTAAAAAAAAAAAAATATGGGCAAGTCTTCTTTACCAGACCGCTTTAATGCTGTATGTGTATTGAGCACAGCTCTAGTTGTTTTTAATAAAGTTTTGCTACAAGCGGTTACAGCCACAGCATTAGACGCCAACTCAACTTAAATGAAAATAAAAGTGCACGTTTTACTTGTTGGCACGCTTGTAGTGAATTTTATTTTATAGCTTTAAGTTGACACGACTAACCGGAGAAGTGAGGGAGGGCTTTACTCTAGTAAGCCGCAAAGAATATTTCAGATTCGTCAAAGCTGTTTCCAATAATGTTTATTTACGTTTTCGTTAAAAAACTTTAATTTATAGAATGATGGTAAAATGCACAATGAGATGGTAAATCACAATAAAGGGCTTTTAGGTTTCATAATTTTAAACCGAGAAATTAATAGCTTAAAAAATTTAAGCCTTTTTTTTAAATAATTCATATTAGAGGGTTGAAAATCGCCGGTCTTGCGGATTGTCCGCTACTAAATGTTGGTCATTTAAAATGTAATTTACATTTATTTTGTCATGGGAGCTTTGCCAGCTAACAGCGCATAAAAGTAGTTAAAATTCACTACAAAAGTGTGTGTGTTAATGGTCAAAATACTGGCACCTACTGTGCATTATTTTGCCGAAAAATCACTACTGTAAAGCTATTTTTACACCACCTAAGTTCTCATCTGAGTTTTATATCAGAAGCGCACTCAGATATACTCAGATAGTTTAATTACAAATCTAATTTAATTTTTATTGTTTTTGCCTGAACTCAGTTGAAAATAAAACATTTTCTATTTTCAAAATTATTGCCATCTGAGTTATAACTTTTATAATCTGTTATAATCAGATGACAAACTTAGGTAGTGTAAATGTAGCTTTAGTAAAATTGTGTTGGATAATTTGAATTTGCCAATTCCATGGTGTTCTCATCAACTAGGCAGTTACTACAGCTCATTATGGCTTACTGAGTTGTTGTTGTTGTTGTTGTGACAGCTCTGCTCTTGCAGGGAAATCAGCTTTCGCTGATTTGATACTCTTTGACAAACTGATAGTCGGGCCATTCCGGATAAGAATTCTGATTGTCATGCGAACGGATTTGGTTCTCCATATATATAGAGTGCAAATTACGCAATAAATAAAACCGGCTGATCACTAATTAGTTTTTCTGATTAATTGCTAGATTAAGACGATTTCAATGCTGAATTTAGAATAAATTCTTCTGCCGGGATGAAGTTCTTTTCTCATTTGGTTTTTATATCAGCAAGCAAAATTGTTGCATTTGGGGCTCGCCGAACGCTGAAGTGATTATGGAAAACCCATTGTATCCGGAAAAATAACACATTGTCTGGAACTATAATTTTCTGGTATAGTCGGCTCTAATTGATAAGGTCCAAGATTTATAATGAAATGAAAATTTTGTGGAAATCGTGACTTTTGGTATGTTTTATATACATAATGCTACGCAGACTTTTTAAAAAGCCTGCACTTGGAAACCTGTAAAATCTGACAACAATGGTGTACGTACATATGGAAGTATGTATATGTGCTCTTATCAGATAATAAAATGATTCCACTCATTAATCTTTTCAAAACCAACAAGTAAATAAGCTTAACCTTAAATTTTGTGGTAATATTCTTAAAAATATGTTTCTATTTTAATATTTGTGCTACAAAAAAAAATTATTAAAATTTATCCATATAATAAATCTTTTTGTGTAGTCGCCGTGGTCTAGTGGTTAGTGTGTTGGCTTGCTAAGACATGATCCCTGGGTTCGACACCCAGCTCCGACATCTTAAAAAAAAAGAAATATGAAAAAATTATTTCTTTCGGCGACTACCTCTCAGCAGACTTTTGGCAAAAGCTTTGGGAGTAATTGATTGCAATAAAAAAGCTTCTCAAATCTGTTGTTCGGAGTCGACATTAAACTGTAGGTCCCGGTACTCATGGATAAAAATTTGCACACACGACATGAGTGCTGCGAGAAGCTAGGCCGTAATCCTGACACAGGGTTGTAAAGGCCAGTTATGTATGTATGTTATGTATGTATAAATCTTTTTGTAAGTCGGTTTATCTCTTTGTTTGGCGGTCAATCTAAACTACCTAAACTACTGAACCAATTATATTGAAATTTGGAACATGAATAGACTCAACTACAGAATGTGCAATAGGGCTTTTTTTCAAAATTGGACCAGAGCGTGGTACTTCCCATACAAACTAAATACTAAGTTGTATAACTTGAGAACGGTTAAAGCTAAAGTTTCGGTCTAAAGGATTTTACGGTCAAAGAACATCATCAGCCGGATAGTGGGCGGAATTGGACAAAAGGCTTTGTTCTTCCCATACAAGTTAATATTAATTTATTGTTAAAGCTGATTTGGTGTAATTTATTTCATAGTCATTGAATGAAGAAAGGAAAAATTTGGGCAAATGGTAGTGGTAGGCGTAGCGAAGCACGCCGGGTATAGGCTAGTAAAATATACAATTTAGGTGTAAAATGGTAATTAAAATCGATAATAAATATTTAATATAATTATTTTATTATATTCATAAATCTTAAAGAAAATTTGTAATTTCTTTTTGTGTTTTATACTTCCCCTCTTATTGTGTCTTGTGAGGATGAACTTCATTATTGTTGTTGTTGCTTCTTTTTTACATCATGAATAACAAGTGTAATCTTGTCATGTTCAGTTGTGTTTTCTGTTTTGTTTACATTCGTCCAACAGACAATGGGTATTGCAATAAGAATTTTAATGTGTTATAAACGTGAAACATAGAAGAAGTACATAATTTTAAATACATACATGCATACATACATAACATACTTGTATTTATTTGTGTAACGGAGTGTAAATTAATTGTTGTTTTTAAAGTGAGTTCAATAAAATTAGTAAAAATCGTTTAATCTAAAAATACCTCCTCATCTATCAAAAAAGTGGAATCGCTGCATTTATGAACGCGAAAAAGTGTGGCTTGAATCATATCGCAGATACCATACCAGGAATTCGGTATAAACCGGCTATTCAAGGACCAAATAATGTTTTATTCGTGTTTTGAAAAATGAAGATTTTAAAACAAATCGCGACCAACGTACTTAAATCGACCGAGGAAAACCGATCACTAAAAACCCTGTCGATCACGATATACCAGATGTATTATTTATTTGAAGTTAATACAAACATATAAATATGTATGTATGTATTCATATACTATGTACTTAAATATACAAATAAATATATAAAAAAAAACCTAGAGAATACATGAGGTGTAAAATAGTTAAAAAGTGTTAACGTGGGTAGTGCTTTTACAGTTTTATTTCTAACTTAATCTGTATAAAAACAAAAGTATAATTTTTTTTTGTAATTTAAAACGTAATTCTTTTCCCACCCCAATAATCCCCCCTTTTTGTGAAAAAAAAATTAAATATTTTAAAACTAAATAATTACCTAATTTCTACAGTTCAATTCTTAATTTAAAAATCATTTATAAAAACACTCTTTAAATGTCATCAACAAACACATTAACAGGCATCACTAAGCGGTGGTCATCACCAGTATGAATTATTTCTTTTAAATTAATGACGTTTCTGTTTAACACAATGTTTCCTGTTAGTAGGAGTATTCATTATAAAATGGTACAAAATGAAATGTAAAATAAAAAGACATACACACGCACACAAATTCTTTAAAATTTTTAAATGATAATTATCGACATTGCCAACCCAACTGTCAAAAGAGTAAAATGCACTCAACTGTCAAAATGACCTCCACCATAGCCATACACGATTGATTTTTGAAGAGCAATAACATTTGCTGACACGTACTCAAACACCCACATCAATACAAAAAGACACAAATTCCTTTTAAGTAGAAATGATCCATAAGTTGAGTTGTAGTTCATGACCATGATGGCGTCGACCAAACAAAATAATAGAAAAAAAATAAAAAGAAAATCATAAACTAACGAATTAAAAGTTTTCCATAAAAATCTGCTGTAAAAATAAGAAATTGAAAAACAAAAATCATATTGAGGCGTATTATTTACAAATCGAAATCATAAGGCGAGTTAGTAAACGCATAACAAACAAATTAGCAGTAATACGACTTGATAAAAGGGAAAAAATTGTAAAGGGAAGAAAACTATATGCAAACAAAACAAATTGAAAGGGGTTATCGTCAAAGCATATGTTCGTTGTTTTGCACTGGAAGTCTTGAGGAATCCCTGTCAAGAGGTTAGTGTAATCACTTGGTTTAAGCCATGTAAAACGAAGAGTGAAGTGCATGCGTAAACTTAAAAAGAAAATATTTTTCTATTGCAATTTAGGAGTTATTATGGGAATTATTGTTTTACAAATATAGCAGTAGTAATACTCGAAGTATATTTGGCACTTTCTATCCCAGTCAACATTTTTATAAATCTTCTCGTAGGACATACTTTTTTGTATGAATTGTAACAAAAATAAAACACTTTACCTAAAAAAAGTACATTTATGATTAAAAATGTAGCACATGTTCTACTCTCTGAAACGCAAAGAAAAGTCAAAAAGATTCGAATTTTATTCAAAATTAAAAAAAAGAAAACGTTTGGGATTTTTGTCTCTGTCTCTCTCTCTCTATAATTGCCCAGTGGTAAAATACAAAATTGATTACGTTAATAGCTAATTACATAATATATTACTTATACTTTGAAACAAAGAATAATGCATTGCTAAGAAATCGAGAAGATAGCAACATCAGAATCAAAAAATAATTGTTGATATTACGTCGTATATTCCCATATAAGCGAAGAATTAATATATTTTTTTTTGTACTTTCGAGACAGAACCCTGCCCATTCCGTCCCCTCAAATATATAGAAGACAGTAAACTTCAGGCGGTCGGCTTTTTTAATGTAAAGCACTAACTCATTTTATTGTCTGAGGCAATAGTTTTAATTTCGGTTGCAGCAAAGACTCGCTGACAAACACTGTCAGAGCTAAAGACAATTATGAATCATAACGTTTTAAATTCCTACTATTAGTACACAAATGCTATAGATTTGTGTAAAAATATATAAAAGGAAATAAATAATAAATAATATATTTTTATTGTAAAAATACTAGTCTACTTAAAATTCTCTTTGGTTAATATTCTCTCGAGCCAAAGAGACCGGAAATAGATTAGATATAATTCCTTAAAATTAAAAAAAATATATATATATTTTAACTTTTCCATAATTTCCACAAGGCGTGGAAAAAAATGTAAAGGCAAGATTATTTTTGTCTATCATGTTAATTCAAAATCGCACAAAAGAAAATTGTCTAATAACAGCATAAGAAGTGTGAAGTGATTAAATTAAAATCTTTTCCTGCTCTCCTATTTTGTATATCAGTAGGGTGAAAAAGAAATATTTATAAATGCTTTTTAAAAAGACTTAGATTGATAAATAATTTACCATGACCTCCACTCAGTAGAATCTATTCTTTTATAAAGAAATAGATTTTAAGATATAATTTTTATTACAGCTACATAGTTAGTAAAATAAAAGCTCTTTTTTTAATTTAAGGAAAATATATAAAACATGAAAGTCACACTTATACCTTGAAGGCGAAGCAATCAATTGCTTCGAAAACACCTAAACGGCAACACTGGTCACAGACATAACAATGGTCAAGTCATCAACGTTTATTCATATTAATACATAACTGTAAGACAGCCATTATTATGTTTTTATAAGCAAAACAAAATGAAATACAGTAAAACGTCTATAAGTTAAATCAACTCTCGCCGCAAAACGTAAAATATCTTTAAATTTTTAAAAAAATTAGTAGCACAATGGTTCTCTAAGTTAAATACATAATTAGAGTTCGAGAAAGGATTAATGTGATAATAGGATATGAATACATATATGTACTATAGGCTGCAAAAGCATAATTAAAATTAATTACGTGGATGGACTTCTCATTTCAAATACCAACTCTCTTTTGTTTTGTCCATTTTCCAAGCAATTATTTCAATCAAGAAGTGTTATTATTGGCGGTTTTTCTAAATTTTAATTTTAAAATCCTCCAAGAAATCCGTCATCAAGAAAAAAAATCTCTATCTTTAAGTTCCAATACAATGTATTGCATGAGTAGGGGTTTACTCCTGAGTATTGGTCTTAAAAAAAAAGAAAAAATTATTAAAAGAGAAGTGAAGTAAAAATAAAACAAATAGCACCATGTGTTTTCGACGTAAAATCTCAACATAGTTTTATAGCCTTATTGTGTAAGTTTGTTAGAACGTTTAAAAATTTATATTTGATACAAAAGCAAATTTTCCTTTTTTATTTTTGTTTTCAATATAAATTTCAAAACTTTTATAAAAGAATTTTTTATAGAATGAAAGTATTAAATTTGATTTGATTTTTTTTCTTTTATATCTTTTATTAGTATTTTAGTATCAATCAACATACTACGGCAGTAATATCGAAATATTAAAACACATTTTTGCGAATTGAAATTATATAGTATAACAGGTGCACTAGATAGTAAAGTTTGACTACCAAACAGTTATTTTTTTTTCTAACTTTTGAATAAAGTACTATATAATTATTTCTACATGCCATTTATGTTACTGACGATAGACATTTTTTATATACATACTTAACTTGAACTGAGAGTTGTTCGAACAGAATCAGTTCTTTCACTGTCAAGCAAAATTGATTATAAGAAAAGGTTAGCCAATCAGCTGTCTAGTCGTTTATTGATGGTTGAAGTTGACAAACTGTATTGCAGTATTAAATTTTAAAATTTCTTTAATTATTGTTTTTGTATCAAATCGCTTTGCTCACTGTCTTTAAGTAACGTCAAATACCATGCATATAGAAAAAATGTTGTCCGCAAAGAAAATGTTTCAGAAACAATCTCCGGATTCGTGCTATGTATGTATGCTTATATGTGTTTGTAATTTTTCTAATCATTCAATTTATGGAAGTTCAACTGTATTTATTTGAAAAGAATTGTGATTGATTATTGTGTCCAATAATTCTCTTATAACAATAATAATAAAAGTAAAAACAATAATAACAACTAATTCAGACCTCACACAAAGTATTATAATCAAATACATACAACAACAACGAACAAGAAAACTTAAAAAATAAGTTGGTTTTAATTTCATATCCCAGCAAACACTTAGACTTAAGTTAAAATTAAAAATTTTGTGTACTCTGTGGTTTTCTTATACTTATACATAAGAGTTAAAAATAAATTGAAAAACAAAGATTCATCAATAAGAAATATGAAAATATTTCCTACATTGGACATATTTACAATTTTGAAAATTCCTCATTCATAGGAGTATAAATAAAGTACTATAGTTTTTAATATTAAGGGTACTCACGATTGCAACTGTGCAAATGGCTATAGATCGTGAGCGTCCTTTTATAATTAATTTTATTTTTTTAAGTATTTATTTGAAAGTCGGAATTTTTCTTGAAAAAAGTATTGTAATATCCAGCTACAGTCGCCTTCTTACTAGAAGCGAATGAACCCTGAGAGTCTATTCTTTGAATTTATGCAAAAAAGCTACCAACTTTCACTGATCCCAAAATAAACTTATGAAACTTCTGAAAAATGTCGGTTTTGCTGACAGTTTCAAAAAGCAAAATATAACGTATATTCTATGTTACTCGGCCTTAAGACTATAAAATGTCAAGCATTTGAGTTTGTGTTTACTGGGATTGAGTCCAACGCACATGTGTTTTTTGTATTTCTTATGTATGTACTCGTATTTAGGTACATACATACGTGTGTATCAGTGTTTTATGTATTTGTAAATAATGTAAGCCCATGCAAGCGTGATTACTGACTGGCAATATTTATATTGTTGTCATTTTGTTGTTGTATTTTTTGTTGTGTCGTTGATGGTGATGGACGTGTGTGAGACACATCATACGCGAATTTGTGACATTGATGATGATCGGCTTTGAAATGCGGGTGTATTAAGATACTATAATAACAACAACAAAAACAGCGCAAAGAAAAGAGCTGGATTTGTGTACATATGTATGTGTGTGGTGTATATTCGTCGATTCGATGATATTTAGTGCATATGAACATGACATTTTTATAAAAAGTAGAAAAAAATAAGAAAAAAAAAAAATATTGAACTAAAAGGAAGAGTAAAAACAAGACAAAGAAATAAAAGAAAACAAAAGTTTTATGTTAATGGCACTTTTTTTAAAGCGTATTAAAAGGGGGAATGGGAGAGAGCAACAACAACATCATATCATATGCAGCATTAATTACATATTCTATTAATTCATATAAGTAAAGGGCACTTGTATAAGCACATATGTACACATATATGTATGCATTTTATCTCTATAAGGAAATGTCAATCAAAATCAGTGAAATATTAATTTTCCTTTCGTTTTATTTATTTTAATTTTAACGTTTTTTTCTTAAAACGTTATTTGTTTAGAAATACAGAAATTAAACTTTGATCATTTTATTAGACACTATGGCTCTTTTTCCGTTCTGAATATCTTTCATTTATATCTCAATGTTTGTCTGTTCGTTTTAATAATGATTTGAACACCCCTGCCACAGTGAGTCATATTCGGTTTAAAAGTACAATTAATTTTACTGACGAATTTTACGGACTTATTGAATTAATTAATTTTAATCAGTTAGTAGTTATTAGATGGTAACATGATGCTGCCCAATTGACAGCATTGAAGTCGTTTCTAATGCAAGAAGAAACTGAATTATGCATGCAAATCTATTACATACTATTTTGCGGAGGACACTCTTATCCAGTGTAGGATAAAAAGAGTATGAGATTGTTTTTTTTTTTTTTTTCATTCGGCTTAAAGGGACGAATACAATTTTAGTTCCTCTAGTGTTTGTAAATTGTTTTCTTTAACGCTTTCTTGTTTAGTTGTTGATGTACTAGAACTTCAAAGCCGAGGTTTGCACGTACACAAACAATTCTTGGCTTAATTAGAAGAGCTTGCAGCACTAAAACTCACTTTCCCTTTTACATATGGTACTTTAGTAACACGAGTTGTAATTTTGAAATACACTGTCTGGTTATTATATTAAGAGCTTGCTTTTTTGACAGCTTATCCCTTTTAATAATGCACAAACTATTTGCATTTATAGAGTTTGTTACTTTAATCAACTACCAGGTAGTTGTTGCTCTATTAAATGCGCCGAAAATTTAGCTTTAACCTTACCAAGATATGAAAATCAATATGTCTTGACCATGAAGTCACTCAAATCAAATTTTAAAACTTTAGCTCTAACCTTTTTATAATATACAAAAGTACGTATTTATTTTGTATAAGTCAATAAGGCTAAATTCAGAAAGTTTGTGTTAAACCGTTCTCAAGATCTACAACAATCACAATTTAATTTGTATGAGAGGTACCACGCTCAGTTCCAATTAAAAAATCCTTTATAACACTTTTGGTAATTGAATATATCCGTATTCCAAATTTCAACAGAATCAGTTTAGTCGTATAGGTATAATAAACCGACAAATAAAAAGACGTACAAAGAGATTTATAATATACCAGTAGGTGTATGCATATAAATAAATTTTTAATTGAATCAATAATCTCTTTAATAAAGATAACAACATTTAATACTTTACAGATCCGATCTAAACTTTTACTGAATCTTTGATTGCTATACAGCTGCATTTCTTGTTAAAAACCTCCTCAGACATCACATAGTCTGTCCGGATTTGAGCTCCAAATAACTTTGAGTTCTTTGGGCATTTCTATGACTGTTATACCACAGTTTGTTCAGCTGTTTTCACCAAGCATTCATGTAAATAGTTTCTATATTTTATTTACATACAACATAATTGGCCACTACAACCCTACTTTAGGACTACGGCCTAGCTTTTTGCAGCAGCCATGTTGTGTTTGTTAATTTTTATCCATGTGTACCGAGACCTACAGTTTAAGGTCGACTCCAAACGACAGACTTGAGAAGCTTTTTCATGGCAATTAGTTACTCTAGAGAGCTTTTGCCAGAAGACTGCTAAGAAGTAGTCGCCAAAAAATTTTTTTTTATTTCTTTATTTTTAAGATGTCAGAGCTAGGATTCGAACCCTTCTTAGTAAACCAACACACTAGCCACTAGACCACGGCGGCAAGTGTGATTTTTTAGGAGCTATAGGAAAGTTTTAAAAAAAAAAACACATGAAATTCAGAAAAATAAATGAAATCTTTATTTGAATCGATAGTACGGTCCATATAATTTAATGTTTGAAGATTATTCCATGCAAATGTTGACCTTGACTGCGCCTCAAATGGCCCATCCGCTTAGTCCAATTTTGGCATACTCTTCCCAACATTTCGACCGGTATCTAACGAATAAATGCTTCAATGTTGTCTTCCAATGCGTCAATTGAAGCGGTTTTGGCTGTATAGACATGAGCTTTAACATAGCCCCACAAAAAATAGTCTAAAGGCATTAAATCGCACGATCTAGGCGGCCAATTGACCGGTCCCGAACGTGAAATAAAATGTTCACCGAACTCGCCTCTCAATAAGTCAATTGTTACGCTTGCTGTGTGGCATGTGGCACCGTCTTGCAAGCTCTTACATTTTGGGCAAAAAAAAGTTGGATATCATCTCACGGTAGCCCTCACCATTCACAGTTACTTTACATCTTTGAAGAAGTACGGTCCAATGATGCCATAGGCCCATAAACCGTATCAAACTGTGACTTTTTCTGGATGCATTGGTAGCTCTTGCAATTCTTCTGACTGGTCTTCACTCTAAATTTAGTTACAATAGCCCGAATAGCCGCTTCAGTGGGTCAATTAAACTGACCATAAAATGGAAGAAGAGCGCTATGAACTTTCTTAACAGAGCACGCATTTTAATAATAAAATTTAATAATTTGCAAGCGTTGTTCGTTTGTAAGACGACTCATTGTTAAATTATAGACCAAACTGAAGATGTTTAACAGTGAAAGAAAACAGGAAACGTGCGTCAGCTGTTTAAACCAGTGTTGCCAAAACGATAATAGCTAAAAAATCACCCTTTATATTTTACTGAAACTTAAACTCAGGCCGAGAAACAAAGAGTAAGCCTCTCAATTTAATGTTAACTGGCAAAATGTTTTTGCGTATAAATTTTAAAATTTATTTGTAAATTTATCGTCATTACCTTTACTATCGTTCTGAAATTCCTTTGAATATATTTTTTCACATATTCTTTTCTAGCGATTCTAATTCCCTCTCTCTCCCTCTCTCTCCCTCTCTCTCTCTCTCTCTCTCTCTGTCTTTCTATAATCTCTACATTTTATGTTGCTTAAGTAACCAACATTGAATTATTTAATAAATAACCAAAGGTCAATTTAGTTATCCATTAATCTGACTTACTTCCTTATCTGTCCTGGGCTTCTTTACATTTTAAGCCACCAACAGCAAACAATTGCAATAAAAAACGCTTCTAAGAGCTCAATGAAAAAATTGTTGAATGGATGTCATAAAGTAACAACAAAACAAACAACTCCAGTAATATAGCAAAAGTTTAACTCCCCTTCTTTACACAAAAAAAAGAGAAGAAAAATACAAAATCTAATGATATATTGGAAGGCGTTAACCCATGATCGCACACATTTAGTTTCCATTTCTTTCTTGACTTTTTTGCGAAAAAAAAATCATAGAAAAATATTTATAATACGAGTACGAGGGATAATTTTTTTCTTTTTTATTTATTTATTTGTTTTATTATTATTTATTCAGTCATTTATTCATTCATTCGCGTTTATATTAAAAATTCATGCCCAGGGCTCTTTTAATGCAACCTGGAAATATTCAAATGCAACGCATTTAAAGCAACTGCAGCAGGTACTACGTTTAGATTCCCAATATTGAGCATAGAAATGAATTCACACAACTTTTCTGTAGCGCAATGGAAAATAACAAAATCACACATGCGGTAGGTCGTTTTTTTTTAATCGTGGGGTGAGCTTTTTGCTTTAGTTTTGGTTCAATTCAGTTCACTTTTAGTAGCTGTTTACGACTATGACTGACTGTCTGGTGGGCTTTGACTGATTGGCTGGCTGACTTTTAATGTTTATTTGATGGTGTTTTGTTTTCCTAAATGTTTTTGTTTGTCTCACACATATACTTCATTCATCCAAATCATGCAATTCCATACATTCATTCAGCCAACCAACTATAACTCCATCATCCATTCGTTTATGTACTTCTTTCCTGTTGACTTAAAGGAAAAAAAGAAAAAAAAACTGTGAAAAAAACAGCACAAAATTCGTTCATAATTTTTAATTTCAACATAAAAATGTCGTGCAGAAGAAATAAAAAAGTGGAAAAAATCTTTTTATATTGTTTTTGTCTTTTTTTCGACTTTATTTTTTTCGTTTTCCTTAAATTTACTGTCTGACTAGTGAGTGATGCATTCATCTCTGCCTTTTGTGTTTTTAAACCTTTAAGGAAAATTCAACGTTGAATAACATACACTTTTTCAACACCAGGTTTTATGCAGTTTTCTTTAAATAAAATCAAAATAAAACCAACTATGAAGATATTTTTTCAGAGAATACTACTCTCCAAGTAATCCCGGAAAAACTTAATCATCTAATTGGGATTTTATCTTGTATATCATCTTTTTTATAGGATCTCAAGCACAAATCATTAGTTAATGGATTTGTATGTGTTTTACAAGAAGGCAAAATGTATCTTATAGGAATCTAATATTTCAAAATGGTAGTCGCCGTGGTCTAGTGGTTAGGGTATTGGCTAGCTAAGATAATAGTGCCGGGTTTAAATCTCAGCTCTGACATCTTGAAAAAAATTAATATCGAAAAGTTATTTCTTTCTGCGACAACCTCTCAGCAGTCTTCTTGCAAAAGCTCTGGGAGTATTTGATTGCCATGAAAAAGCTTCTCAAATCTGTCGTTTGGAGTCGATTTTAAACTCTAGGTCTCCGTACTCATGGATAAAAATTAAAACACACAACATGAGTGCTGCGAGAAGCTAGGCCGTAACCCTGACACAGGGTTGTAATGGCCAATTATATATGTATGTATGTATGCTTTTAAGTTAACAGGGTGGTTTGTATGGTAGAGCTGCAAAACTATCGATACTATCGGTTTTCTATTTTTCTGAGAAAATTAGAATCGCAATACGAATTTTTGGATATATTTTTACTGGGTTCTTCTAAAATCTAGTGCAGAAGTAGAATTCAATTTATATCGGAAGTCCAGTAAGTAAAACTCTGTTAAAATATAGCAACTACCATGTATGTATATGGGTTATTATTCGCTTTCAACTGTCTTTCATAATAAATGTATTAATTTAAATAAACGACATACATCTGTATACTATTGTAACATAAATTTCAATTTTATTACAAAATAACAAAAAAAAAAAAACGCAAATTTTTTGGCAAAAAAAAAATTAATTAAAGCTGTTAATTTGAGATAATTTCTTTAAATTAACGTTAACCGTAAAAGGCTTTAACGTTCAAAACGTAAAGCATAGATTCTACATATGTAAATATCAAAATTCTAATTAAAAGGGATTATAAAAAACAATTCATAAATAAAATTAGATACAGAAGCGTTAAATTTTGGTATTTATAAGTTATACCAGGTTTACCCAATACATTTTGTTAATGAACAAGAGTTTATCGACCGTTTTTGGTCTATGGTCTTAATTGGCTTTTTTCCGCTTCTCTGAAACTAGGGTGCGAACGTTTAAGGTGATCTAAATATGTAGTATTGCCGCTAGTTTTATAATATTTGCCACATAAACGGCATTTAGCACAATTTTTATCTTTGGTTATTTCAAAATAAGTTCAAACATCTGAATACGTCCTACGTATCTATTTTGAATACCCTCTTCATCATCGTTGTCTACCTCAATGTTTTCGTTGCCATAATCTATTAAACACAGACAGACGTAGACACTCCTATGGATGTGTCCATTGGACACATATGTATATACATTTAAATAGTATTGTAATAATACTTAATTTCTGATAATTGTAGGAATCTCTTTTTAAAGCTGTTTTTTATTTAAATATTCTTTATTCTTTCAGAAATACTATTAATAATACCAGAAACTTTTACTTTAAAACTTCTTTGTATTATTTTTGTGCCGTCAATAATTCGCCGCTGTCGTTATATTAAGGTAGCCGTTGCCGCTGAATAAAAATAACTAAGTTTAAATAAAATTAATTACCCTAAGGAGCTTAATAGGATAACACTTTTTTGAAATATTGACTCTATTTTATTTTACATTAAATAAATGCAAATATATTATTTTTATTGAAAAATTAGAACATACATACAAAAATTTACCGGCGGCAAAAAACCTGCGTTGAAAAAGTTTACTTTTAAAATTTTCCGATAGTATCGCTACCGATAGTGAAACCATCGATAGTCAGCCAAAAATGAAACTATCGATACTATCGATAGTACTATCGATTGTTTTGCAGCTCTATTGTATGGTGGTCAAGCTGCCAACTTGAATACTGGTTTGGCTTAGCAGTTCGTTAGCGCAGAGTTTAATCATAATGCCATTAAATATTTTTGCTAACTTTTCCGATAACTATCAAATTTGAATTTAAGTGTTATAAAAATTATGTTTCAAAGTACCACCGTTGGTCACATTATTTACTACTAAACAGGGGTGCCATCGATTTTTCTTTTTTTTTATATCAGACATGTGTGAACGTTTCTTTTAATAGACGAATAGATAAATTGTATGTTGTTTAGCTTTAAGCAAATAACCTCTTTATCTAACCCATAAAAATATTTTTTTTTTCCATTCCTTATATTTCTTTCATGTTTTAATTTTCCAATGATCTGCAGATACAACAACGCCATCATCAGCATCATTTCGTTATTAGTTTTCAACACTTTTCTGGTATGTTGACGTTTTTGGAAGTTTTTCTTGAATTTTTATGCGATATTCCAGCCTCAGGCTGGTCCTGGCATGACATATTGTCATTATTTTAATCAGAAAAAAAATTAAAATTTGTAGAAATGAAAATGAAAATTTAAAGAAAACAAATTACTCGCGGCAAAGTGTCAAATGAAACTCTAGAAATTGGAAAATGTTAGAAATAGAAAGAGTTTTTTTGTTTTTTTTATATAATCAAACACCAATAAAAAGAAAAGCATTTAGAAAATAAATTGTTTTTTTTGCAATAATATGGTTGACATTTAGAGAGAAAAAATGTTTGGTTTTTAAAGTTTTTCAAAGGAAGTACATGTTTTTCGTTTCTTTGAATTCCCCTTCTATTCTAATAACTTCCCTTCTAAGAAAAACTATAATGGCTTATCGTTGATGGTTGGCATGTAACAGAAGAGTATTTTGCGTTTTACTCTTCAGTATTCAATTTGAGTATTTCGTAATAATTTTGTATTGTTTTGCTCTACATTTCAGAAAATCGAATGCATTCTGTCAGCCATTAATATTCGAGTGAGTGAGTGTTCAATTTCAAATTCTGTATGTTTTTGTTGCCACTTAATGCCACATTTTTAGTTGCATGCAACTTAATCTCTTGATTTTCACAAAGTAGAACAGCACTCTAATAATAATACGGAATTCGTCATTACTCGTATGATAGAAAAAAAAATTTTTTTAAACCATTATAAGCAATTACATTCATTCTTTTATGGCCATAATAATGTTTTTTAATAAATGCTTTTTATTTAATCTTTTTCTTCTATGCTTTTGAATACGAAAAAAGTCAAAAACGAGTATTTTTATTTCTATTGAATATTAAACAAAAAGAATTTATTTTTTTTTTTAATTTATTGGCATATAAAACCTCTACCATCTATTGGACAGAAACGAAACGAAACAATTTTCGCCCTTTTTTTTAATCTATACAAAGTTTTTTAAATTGGTCACCTTATTTTTCAAATATTGCTTAACAAACTGAAACCTACCCTTTCATAAATCTAATGGAATATGCCTTCATAAAGTTTTACAAAATTGTATGTGAGCTATCGAATAAAAATGAAGCTTTACTTACTTACGAAATATTAGTCTAAACCGATGCTGTAGTTTTAAGTAACTGTCAAAGGGAATGATAACTTGCAGCGCCAAATGCTGGAAATTTTTCGGTTTAACTTCCCATACAACTTGGCATTACAACTAGAAACAAACCGATGAAATTTAGTACAGTTTTTCTTAAAGTTTTAACAGTTGAGCTTCGTAAACTCATCAAGATTACTCTGTGTCTCAATAAAAAAAAAGTAATTTATTATTACAATGGAATAATTTCGCTGTTGTTGGTTTTTCCCACTCTTATTCTTAAAATGTTTGAGTTACCCTTTTGCTAACTTTATTTTCAAATTATAAGTTAAACCTAGAAAAGTAATTGGGTTACCCATATATACATATAATGTGTCATGTATTTAGTAAAAGATTTGTCACTTATGGCAATGAGTCTTTAAGCAACCGCAGATCACATAAAGGTGGTTAATGTTTATTAGAAAAGTGATAATTCAAGGATTTTCGAGTGTTACGGCGTTACTACGCAAGAAATCAGTAATATTGTAAACAAATAAGGAATCATCGGAATACTGTAGATATGATGATAATTTTTTTTAATAAAGGTAAAATGTGACTCTAAAATCCACCCTTATTTCTTCAAAAAATTATTTATTTCTTTTTCAGTGATTAGTAGGAAATCCAATCGAGACCGGTTTTCACCAATCCCGAGATTCCGGGATTTTTCAGGTTCGGGATTGGCATCCCTAGTGATTACGTTGCATAAAAAGTGATTAGTGCGCATTATGGTCTTTTGGTATCATTGTACCGCATCTTTGCGAAAAGTCTGCTAAAGAACCATTACCATCAATTCAGAACATCGATAATATTTTTTTTGCCTGCAGTTGAATATGTATGTTTTTTTTTTATTTAAGACCA
The DNA here is from genome assembly GCA_963576795.1 of Metopia argyrocephala. Classification (NCBI taxonomy): domain Eukaryota; kingdom Metazoa; phylum Arthropoda; class Insecta; order Diptera; family Sarcophagidae; genus Metopia; species Metopia argyrocephala. The sequence goes on from OY756208.1 coordinate 70,440,768, forward strand.
ATACTCAGGAGTAAACCAAACCCTACTAAATACAGTACATTGTTTTGGAATGTTGAATACATAGATATACATAGATGTGAAGAAGTAATGTAAATGTTAAGCGCCTTATGTCAATTGGACAAATTGCTGTCAATTTGATCACTCAAAAGCCAGTGTTATACCTTCACCTTTGAATGATCAACAGCAATTGCTCCATCTGGATGTTGAATGTGAGTGGTGTGCACCTTTTTTTATGTAGGTTAGTTGTTATCTTCCCAGAAGATGGCGCTGTACTCCTGATCATTCCTTTTCTTAGTGGAAAAGGCTGGAAATGCCAGGGAGCGATTTCGTGATGATGGATTTCTTAATGGTAGGGGGGAAACTTTTTTTTAAATTATAATTTTGGAAAAACCGCAAATTATTTTTTTTTATTTTTCTCCTTCGCTGGGATTTGAGTTTCTGTGCACGCCCTCAACCACTATGCCACGACTACGAGTGCCAAGTGCTACGAGTATACAACTAGATCGATTTTGGCTTTATTGTATTAGAAATTTTTCATTAGTATTTTCATACGATTCGAAAATTTTTTTGTCCTAGCGTTGGTGCATAAAAAAACCTCCCGAAATACGCGAAAAGGGGGTCGAAAACTACTTTTAAAGAACTGACTACTGCAACCAATCTAGAGACGGTTATTTAACTGATATTATATTTCTTATACAATGCCAATAGCCTAGCATTGTAATGAAATACAAGATCCATTTATTAAATAGACTACTACTTACTTTCAACCCATGGAACATATTCTTTAGATTTAATTACTTGCAAATAGTTTTTGGTAATGATTGAAAACCGATTAAATGATCTAGAAAACCCCTGTATCTTTTAAACTAAAAGGTAACTATTGCTTGTGGTAATATTAAAGTAAATAAGAAACTGTCTCTCAAAACATACTTCAAAAAGTGATCAATACTGCAGTTGTACATGGACAGTCTCAAAATATTAAAACTTGCGTACAAACCGTTTATATTTTCACAATCATCAAGATAAGTAGATATAGAACAGAAAATTTACTTTTTTTATAAAATCAAATTTAAAATTTAATATTTTTAAATCCATTTGTATTAAGTATTATTATTTTTTTTTTCTTTTTTACATTAATGGATTCATTAATTGAAGTGTTGCTTTCCGTTATTATAACTTCTAAATAATTTTTGTTAAAGGGGGCTTTTTCCAAGTTTTTTTGTAACTTAAGAAAACAAAAACATTTTATAATTTTAAAATGCATATTTTGATTGATTGCATAATCTAATGATACCATATCGTAAATGCAATATCATCTTAAAACACTTGAGAACATTTCATGTGTAAGTTTTTCTGTTGTCTCATCTTTTAAATATTTAAGATTCAAACTATATACAAGACTACAGCTACCACTAAATCTAAATCTGCTATCATAAAATTCATGAAGTTTTCTATATGCGACTGGGGTTCAAAGTAAAAGTGAACCATTTTGTAGCGTTAATCAGGATGAATCTATTCAGAATGATATGTCAGAGTATACATACATACATAACTACATACAAAACTGGCCATTACAACCCTGTTTTAGGGTTACGGCCTAGCATCTTGCAGCACCCATATTGTGTGTTGTAATTTTTATCCATGAATACCAGGACATACAGTTTAAAATCGACTCCGAACGACAGATTTGAGAAGCTTGTTCATGGCAATCAGTTAGTCTCAGAGTTTTTGCCAGAAGAGGTAGCCGAAAGCAGAGTTGTTCCGGCCAATTAAATTACAATTACAATTACATGTAATTTGTAATTGAGATTTGTTCAATTACAATTACGAGTAATTGTAATTGAAAAATTTTCAATTTTGTAATTGAAAAATTTTCAATTACAATTACATTTGATTGTAATTGATGCAATTACATTTTTTGAATTACAATTACATGTAATTATAATTGAAAATTTTCAATTACAAATTACAAGTAATTGTAATTGAAAAAATTCAATTACCATTACTAAGTAATTATAATTGTAATTTACACAAAATAATTACTTGTAATGGGAAAAAAAAAATATTTTTTTTGATAAAAATACTGAATGAAAAATGTAAATGTTTGTGATTCTTTTTATAAATATTATTTCTTTAATGAAATTTTTCAACATATTACGCCTCATTTTACTTTGAAAAATAAGATCAATGTAATTTTGTATCTCAAATGAATGATAAATTTTGGAAAATGGTATTAAAGAGATTGTTTGAATTGTTTTGCCATTTATAAAAAACTTATATTACGCATTATATTTATTATCATATATAAGACTGATGTTATTAAGGTGGATGAGCATTTCAAATATAAGTAAAACAAATTATGTAACTAAAATGTATATTGACTTATTGTTATAAAAATGTAAATATAATTAAAAGTAATTGTAATTAAATAAATTTTTTTTAATGATTACTTCAAAAACTAATGATTACTTTATTTTCCACCATTACTTCATGAAGCCAATTAAATTTTTTCAATTACTTGTAATTATAATTGGAATTTTTCCAATTACAATTACATGTAATTGTTAATTGAGTTTTTTCAATTACCATTACTTGTAATTTGTAATTGAAAATTTTCAATTATAATTACATGTAATTGTAATTCAAAAAATGTAATTGCATCAATTACAATCAAATGTAATTGTAATTGAAAAAAAAAGAATTACAATTACATGTAATTGTGTAATTTACATGTAATTTATTACACAAAATAATTGATTACGCACAACTCTGGCCGAAAGAAATATTTTTATTTTACGTCAAAGTATACTGAACATAATTGTCAAAAAATCAGGGCCGTATGGAAGTAATTTCCCCTAATAGTAAGGTAATCCTTAACTTCGATCTGTCTAAAAAAAGTTATGCTATTAAAAAAACAAGAAACATCAATGGGAACTCCTATGTGTGTATGTATCTATAGGTATAGTATAAATGGCTGCGGTCTAGTCAAAGTTGTAAATAAAACAGCCGAAATTTGTCGAATTATGTCTTAAAATACAATTTCTTTAAGTCTATTGACTTTTATTTTTAAGGTCATGTAATCAGTCTCTTAAACATTTGTGTGTTTCAAAAGAAAAACTCCCGAAATAAATCATTTGAAATGAGATCTCAGGCAGGCAGGCAGTAATACAGACAGGCAAAGTGACAGTTCTTTTTTATATTATTTTTTAATTCCACTCATGTGTTGAAAAATTTAGAATTTTTTTTTTTTTCTAAAAATTCTTTTGCTATTAGAGATCAAATTACAATTATAATTCTTATTTTTTTGTTAATGTCTGGCGTTATTGTCATCCAAATATCTTCACTCGCCCTGAACATATTTTTACATTTTCACAAAAACAGAGGAAAATTCGAAATAAAAGACTTTTATGTGGTGTGTGAAAATTTATTTAAATTTCTAATATGTGTGTCTGACATAGATAGTAAATAAAAAGGGATTTTTCTTTTTATTAAAAACCAGCCGTTCTCAACTGATGTCATTGCCAACGAGCAACATATAATTTTTATTTACTCACATACGTACATATGTATGTAGATTTATATTATTTTCTTTTTTCTTTCTTTTAGAACTGCATTATTTTGCGGTGTAATTTCGTGGGAAATTTAGAGAAAATATAAAACATCTTGTTTTTGTAATGATTTATTAAACTCTAATGTTAATTTAAAATTTTATTGATTGTTAGAATATATCACTGTTCTAAGTTTCTTATGCTCTGAAGGCAAAGCAATAGATAAAAACAAAATTAAATGACATGGGTTACCCCAAGATTAAAATGAAGGCAAAAAACTTAATAACTATTAGGAACTTCGAAGATTCAATTTCCAAAATGGATTCCCTTAACAAATTTTGAAGTTCCCTTTCTTCGGCTTTAGATATCAGAGATTATACAGCCATAATATAGGAAAATTATCGTACAACGGACAAAAGCAGTTAAACTATATTTACACTACCTAAGTTTCTCATCTGATTATAACAGATTATAACAGTTACAACTAAGACGGCAATAATGATCAACAGCAATTCGCTGTTGTCGTTGGATGTTTATTATGAAGTGGTGATTCTTTACTAAAGCTATATTTACCGACATAAGTTCTCATCTGTTTATAACGGATTATAACAGTTTCAACTCAGACGGCAATAATTTTAAAAATAGAAAATGTTCTATTTTCAATAGAGCTCAGGCAAAACAATAAAAATTAAATAAGATTTGTAATTAAACTATCTGAGTCTATCTAAGTGCGCTTCTGATATAAAACTCAGATGAGAACTTAGCTAGTGTAAATATAACTTAGCTGCTATCTTCGCAGTAGGTGGCTTTTTTTCTTGTATTCATTCGCTTTTGATGCCAATGCCAAAGTTGGAATAGAGTGGAATGTCAGGAGCGGTTTCCTGCAGATGTACCTCTTAGTCCATATACAAGTCACTAACCCGAAATTTTCCACCTCTCAGTCAAAGGGGTTTCGTATTTCAACCAACGTTTGGTATTTTCTTTTGTAAAACTCTTCAAAACCTGTTTTAGACAGATTAGTGCAGCCCTTTAAAAATACTATTGTTCGAAACCAGTAGCTGCTCTTAAACAAGTCGATTTATGTGTTTCAGTCTTCGAACAATTAACGTTGTTTGAGGGTGCTTAAATATTCTGCCCGCACAAACTGACAGTACAAGACATTGGCATATTAATTCTATGACAATTGTATTTCGTGTTAATGGACTTCTACATGTGTATGTGCCAGAAGACTGCTAAGAGGTAGTTGCCGAAAGAAATATATCTTTATACACATTGACCACTAGACTACGGCGACTACCTATGGACTCCTAAATTCTCGTTTAATTTAACCAGCCAAAGATCTTGCAATAGATTAATAATAAGAATAAGAGATTGTAACTGGGAGTCAAGAATAATAGAAGAAAAGAATGAGCTTAATAAGACATCCGAAGGGAGGCTTGATTCTAGCACCCCATGTATTAAAACGATTCCCTGCTTGTATAAGGCAAGAACTCTGGCTGTGATTTAAGTCCACACTGAGCGGATAGCGTACTGAGAGTGTTAGGCCTCTTACCATATTATATGTGGTCAAACCCACCAGTGGCTTCTTAATTACGTTAAAAACGAAGTTATGTAGAAGCCTTTAAGATCGGATTTTTTATTAAGCAAAGTTGTTATGCAAACCAATAAAATTAAACCATTTACCGAAATAACAAAAAACCCCAGCAGATTAGTTACAAAAACATAAAGTGTTCAAATTGTTTCAATTGAGATATTTTCCTTAAATACAAAAAATGTTAATCATTTTCTTACCTTAATATGCATGTCATTCTGCTTTTCTTTTTGTTTCTTAATAATTAATCGTTTTTGTCTTTTTTTTATGTGCCTTCACGAGAATTTAATAAATGCCCGTAATTTCAAGTGGTGTTTATTTTTATAAGGATTTCGTTTCATACGAGTGTTTGCCTATGGGTGTGTGTGTGTGTGTCTTTACCTTAATTATCATTATCTTGATATTTATTGTCCTCATTATAACTAATGTAATCGTTTCTCTTTTTTGTTTCTCATTTTTGTTTTTTTCTTTTTGGGTGTTGTGTGTCTCTCTCAATTATTCATTTTTTAAAACTCAAGAAATTATTGCTGGCGGTTTCTTTTTAAGTCGTTTGACAACAAGGGAGTGAAGAATTCTAAAGTTTCCTTGTTTTCAATCTCGTTTATATACTTGTAACTTCGTGTGGGGTGTCTTGACAGTAATATACTCAAATTGGTTTCCTTCCTTAATTCTTATGTTTTAAGAAATAGTTTTCTTATTGCCTTGTAATTAATTTATATTCCTATTGTAGACCCAGCGGGGAAAAATTAATTACCTTATTTGATTACCATGCGTATTTCCACATCTCCAAAGGAAGGAATTCGTTGTTCTATAATTTATTTAAAAAAATCGTTATTTCTTCTATTAATAAAAAATAACTTTATGTACTGCAAATAATGAATTCTAATACTTATGAGGGGCATTAAAACATTTCTTACTTTCGTAGGACATGATCTGTGTTAAAAAGTAATGGTTTTCGGAATCAACATTATACTGTCTTTGTATTACCTTCTCGATTTTCATTGACTTTGAGGATAGAAATTTCGATTATAAAAAGTTTAAATACTTCAGAGGGTCAATGTGACTGTTGTATGACCGACCCATTTGAACCATATCTTTGTTAAACAATATTTTGTCCAAAAGATTTAAATTAGAAAAAAAATAAAAAAATTACAAAAAAAAAAAAAAAAACAAGCAAATTTATGAAAAATAGTCTCAAAATAATGAGTTTGTGAGGTAGCAAGTAGTGGAGGCCATTTTACTGATTAATATTTCATAGCACACACTATCCTTTACACACTCTTAATAATATTTTTTTTTCCATTTCCTTTTACGTTTTTCAGTTTTGAGCTGAGCATCAATGAATTAAGAGTTTTTTTTTATTTTTCGTTTTTCTGGTTCTTTAAACCATGACCATCATTATCATTATTTTAATCATTCTTTGCATCACCTCTACCATGAAGGTTTATGTGTGTGCATCCATCTCTCATTTAATCACATACTTTTAATACCCATTTTATGGATAAAAATTGCTTGTGTACGAGTATTAATATTTAAATAATTTTTGTTCCTTTTATTGCTTTTGTTTAATTTTTTATTCTTCACTAATTTTATTTTTGTTTTCTTTCTTTTTTCTCTCCTTCTCTTCTCTTTTCAGGTAAGTTTTTTTGCTGTTCATCTTATTTTCAGAAATGGAATATCTTATATGCTAAATATTTAAGCCAGAATACAAAGCGAATTGATTATAAGGTGTAAATAAATTAGCAACAAACACAATTATGCAATACATTTGATAGCCCCTACCACCAAAGACTACAATGTATTTTAAAAGCTTTAATTTAAGCGAATAAGCAGCTGTTGAACTGACTATAACTTATAGTTAATTCGAATTGGCAGAACGTAAGATGTGCGTCACTATAAACTGTAACACATCAAAAGTCAAATAAAAACTGACTGGAGTAAGCTAGAGTTAAAAATAAAACAGTTTTATTTTGCATTTTTATTACAGATTTATATTCTGTATTATTTTATTTAAAAATTAATTTAATTTTATAAAATTTTTTATTTTATTCATTATGCCATCCATAAGCAATGTTATAGTGTTTTCGGTGATTTTTTTGGTACCATCTGTCCATTTATATCGAAAACTAGTAATGGTCTTGGGAACAGATGTACTCTTCTTTAGTTCTCTTTTGACCAGAGCCCAATATCTTTCAATAGGCCGCAGCTCTGGGCAGTTTGGTGGGTTAGCCTCTTTTGGAACAAAAATAACATTATTTTTATTATACCAGTCTATTGAGCTTTTACTGTAGTGACATGTTGCCAAATCTGGCCAGAAGAATGTTGATATGTTGTGCTGTCTTTAAATGGGAGCAACCTCTTTTGAAGACACTCTTTGATATAAATATCTGAGTATATTGATCCCAATGTAACAAACGATGCACTTCTGTTGCCGCAGCTACAAATAGCCTGCCAAACTAGGAACTTATTGGGAAATTTTGATAGTTTTTTAGTTCGGAACTCTTCAGAAACATTGCCTCTACTATCCGCTACGTAAAACTCTTGGCCAGGAAGCTGCGCAAAGTCTGCAAAAACGTAAGTTTCATCATCCATTACACAACATTCGAACTTTTGAAAAAATTCTTTTTTGAGGAGTTTTGCTCTTTTTTTTTGCTTTAATATTCTTCTTAGCATTTCTCTCCGGAACTTTTTGGACTTTAAATGTTTTAAGGCCAGCTTTAACTTTAACTCGGCGCACAAAACTTTCCGAACATTGCACGCGCCGGGCCACTTCGCGCCCAGAAATGTTTGGAAGAGCCAGCAAAAGCTTCTCAACCTTTTTGACTTTCGCGTCGTTCGTTACCAGTTTTGCTTTACCTGTTCCAGGCTTTCTTTCAATTTTTAGGTCTTTGTTGAACTTTTTGACCACTCTGGAAACACATTGCCTGGTCACGTGGACTTCCCTAGCAACTTTTGTATAACTCCAATATGGTTTTTTTTTAATTATTTGAATAATTTTTGTATGCACTTGTCTTTGATTATCCATTGTGAACTAACTAACAAGTCAAATTTGACAAACTGATACATTTTAAAATCTGACACATTTTTCAAAGATATTGTGATTAAGAAAAATAATTTTGATTAAAGGTGAAAAAAGTTATTAAGAAAAATGGGTGTTACACTTTATAGTGACGCACATCTTATGTAATTTGTTTGCAAACATCACACATCGCTTAAAATCTTTACTCGAATTTTTGTAATAGCTTGGACAAGTTTGTTTTTATTTTAAAATAATAAATAAACATCATGGCCTTATACAAACCTCAAACAATTTGATCAAATTTATATATTCTTACTGTGGTAGTATTGTTATTTTTAAAGGAGACTACGGCTGAGGTGAGGTGTAGTGAAGCTTTTGCCTGGCAAATTCGGGCATTTGCAAAGAACGTGATTCAAACCGTTAGTCTCATCTTCATAATATCAACAGAAGTTTGCTATAGACTTACCAATTTTGTTTATATAGCACCTGAGGTCGGAAGGGCTCCCCAAGTACCCCGTTGCATGGCATAAGTCCACTCTATTTAGCAAAAGAAACCTTTAAAAAATCCACCCGTAAGAGATCAGCAACTGCTATGGCTTTCTGCGGCTTTAAATCAATTTTCACATTTTTTGTAAGAAGTTGTAATGAATTTATTAAATACACACAAGATTCCAGGAATAGTTATTAAAAAAAAATAATAAATATATCAATTGAAAAACGGGATAAATCCTGTGTGATATTTAAATATTCCCACTTATTTGAAATATTCTCGAAATTTGTAAAACTATGAATTTATTTGGACTTCCCATCCCTGGCGCTTTAATATCATTCTTGTGAATGAAACACAATCATACTTATACGAACACAATAATTATCTTTGTAACCAGTGTTGCCCTGTTTGTTATTTCTGAGTAAAATTTACTACATTTTTTTATTTGTTAATTCATTTAAGCTAGAGGTCTCATTTAAATAAATATTTCACTATAGAATTTATTAATTCCTGTTAAACTTGCTCCTTCATGGCCTAAAATAGGATACCAACTTGTATGTATCTCTGTCAAATTTATGTCCAGTTTCAAGCCTGTCCAGCAGTTATCGCATTACCAAGGATATCACAGTAACCCGGATCTGACAGAGTATTTTCAGCTCTCTTCGGCTCTCAATCACTCACCTAGACTTGTCGTAGTTTACTTTTAGAATGTGCAAAAAGTGTAGTGAATATTGGTCGAAGGTATTCTTCTTGTATCTATTAGAATAATGTATGATTTAAAAAATTGGTCACTATAATTTAATTTAAATACATATTTTTTTTATTATTTTGTTATTGAAATTTGTTTAAAAACTATGGCAACACTGATCACAACTCCATCTACTTTTATAAAATAAAAATAAAAACATTTTGTATTGTTTTTTGTATAAACAAATGCATACATACAATACTTGCAATTGTAGTTGTAATAGCAACCGGAAATACGCACTCTTGGACTTGTAAACATTTCATACGCACACACACACTTGAACTGACTTGTTTCTACTTCATTTTCTCCCTCTCTCTCAATCCCCGTATCTATTTATATTTCAAATCTCTTGAGAGAATTTATTAATACTCGTTTTTAAATGTAATGAATATTGCAAGAGTTGATGAATTTTTGTTTGTTTGTGTCGTTTTTCGATTTTAAACGATTTTTATCATTGTTTTAGGGAAAAAATATTGTTGTACATTCATATTTAAAATAAACTGTGTAGTTTTTTTTTTTAAACCATTGACGTAGTTCCTGCAATTCATTTTAAAAAGATGTTGTTATAGACATATCTTTCATTCATTTATTTCAATTATTTCATTCATTATCTTAGTAAAAAGAAAGAAGTTTTTTATTTTGGGGAAAAAAACTACTCTAATTATCATTTAAAATTAAAAAGCTTCTTCAAAAATAATTTAGACCTGAATTTTAAATATAAATTTAATTAATATTTCATATTGTAGTTGTTGTGTTTAATCCCTTTTGGAAATGATTTCCCTTTGCTTACGCGTTATATTGCAAACATATTTCATCATTATTATTATAAACAGCTTAACAACTTTTTGTGAAATATTTTCTGCAAAAGTTTCGTTTTATATAAATATTTGTTTCGAAGTCTTTTAAGAAATAGTATTTGATTACTGAAGAATTAAGAAATAAATAAATGAAATAGTGAGTGGTTACGTCTTGTTTATCAAATATTTTTCTAACTTAAAAAATAAATTTTCATTTTCAATTTCAGTTTTAATTTATTGCCGCCCTATTCAAGTACTGCAATGCAATTTTATAAATACATAACATACATACATACATAACTGGCCTTTACAACCCTGTGTCAGGATTACGGCCTAGCTTCTCGCAAAAAATGTGTGTAAATTTTTATCCATGAGCACCGGGACCTACAGTTTAATGTCGACTCCGAACGACAGACTTGAAAAGCTTGTTCATGGCAATTAGTTACTCTCAGAAGAGTAACTTTTGCCAGAAGACTGCTGAGAGGTAGTCGCCGAAAGAAATATTTTTTTTTCATATTTCTTTTTTTGAAGATGTCGGAGCCTGGAGTCGAACCCAGGGCCCATGTCTTAGTAAGCCAACACACTAACCACTAGACCACGGCGACTACCATCATAAAAAAATTAATGTTAGTTTTTATTAATACGAATGTTTGTTAATTTTATATTATTTAATTTAAATATCCTAAAATAAATATAAAAAAATCCTTTTATTTTTGAGAACTTTTTATACAATAACGGTTATATGTATAATGAAAAGTTACCAACTCAATAGCATATGTGACAAAAAACTGGCAAGTTTATCACCCACTATAGACAGATATTATTAATACTTTCCAAACCTTATATTTAATAACTAGTCAGAGAATCCAAAAAATTAAATACCTTGTACGTTTGAGGAATTACACATATAGGAATGACAAACTCAGCCACTGTGTAGAACGACTTGCTAATTTTGTATTATAAGTAAATAAGGCTGTAAATTTTTAATCAAAATGTAAACGTTTTTCCTGCCAATTGCGATGTCAACAAATGATTACAAAACTACTCCAGTGACTAAAACTCCACAAAAAAAAATACATACCAAGGGCGTGGCGTAGTGTAGTGGTTAGAGCGTTCGCATACAACACCAAGCAGCCATGGTTCGAGACCCAGTTCTGAAGAAAATTAATAACAAAAATTTGTGCAGCCTTCGAAGTTTTAATTAAAAATCCATCCTTTAGGAAGCCACCCCCTGACATTCCACTTTATCCACCTTTGAATTATCAAACGAATGATCAGGAGAAAGCTCCACATACTAGGAAGTAGTAACAGACTGAACTAAATAAGGATTTAAAAACCTACCATTTATCTTAGCAAAGATCCTCACCACTTGACAACAGAAAAAAGATTTCACATTAACAGACAACAGGCAATTGCTGTTGATCATTTCAAGGGTGAAGGTATGTACAACACTGGTCCCATTGACATATGGAGCTTATAATGGAATTACAATATCATTAAACAATCCAATACAATGCATTGGTCTTAACCAAAAAATAAATAAAAAAAAAATTTAAGCACTTTTTGAAAAGATAATTTGAGTTTTTCATAAGTCATCATTCTATATTTTTTTTTTTGTGAGACCAATACTCAGGGGTAAACCCCTACTGAATGCTTTGCATTGTGTTGGAATTTTGGAAAGGACAGTACATATATTATTATTAATTATTATATTATTGTTAAGCGCCTTAGGAATGAGAGGCCAGTGTTATACCTTCACCCTTGAATGATCAACAGCAATTGCCTCATCGTTGCTTATTGATTGTGTGGTGAGTGCCTTCGCTCAGTATGTTTAGCTGTTATCTGCTACTTCCCAATAGGTGGCGCTTTTTTTCCCGATCATTCGTTTCACGTTGACACTGGTTAATGTGGAATAGAGTGGAATGTCGGGGAGCGGTTTCTTTGTTGGGGTCTTCCTGGAGGGGGAAACTCTTATTTTTAAATTATAATTTTGAAAAAACGCAAACTAACTTTTTCATTTTTTACCTCTTCTGGGATTTAATCTTGGTCTTATTAGTTTTTGTGCGAGCGCTCTAACCACTATACCACGCACCCAACAATTAGGATTTCAGAAACAATTATTTTATTGTTATTAGTTTGTCCCAGTACCTGATTTGCATTTAAATTATAGAATAGGAAGAGATATTTTTTATATTTTTTTACGTTTGAGATAAAAACTGGAAAATTCAAATTTTTTCATTTACTTATTTGGTTTATTTTATTGCTAAAAACTGCACAAATATTTTTACTATCCAAATTAAAATCGTTGTTGTTGTTGTGTTTTCTTTTTGTTTTCACATTCATTCATTTTCTATTTATTCTCGTTTTATAAAACAAGGATCCTTTTTTAAAGTCCTGTTATCCCATTACAATTGTATTGTTATTACAAAAACAAAATCAAACGCATACATAAACCTCCTACATAATGTTGTCTGCCTTCGCCTTAGGATGTGTGTGTTTATGTGAGAAAGATGAAAATTGTAAGTGCGTCAACTAACCCACAAAATTATTTGTTAGTGTTTTATAAATATTTAGAAAACAAAAAAAAACAGATTTTTTTGTATTACTAAAAAAGTTCTTGGAAAAAATTACTCTCTTTAAAATATTTGTGTAGTAGAGAGTACATGTAAAAATACTCATACACAGACTTTTCTAAAAATACCAGTACTGTAAAGAAATACGTGCATACACATTTATTTACGTGTAAAAGAAGACTGTTATTATAATATATCTTTATTGCAGAGTGTTGTTATTTTTTGTTAATATAATAGATATTGTATTTATTGTTGTTGTTACATGAAAAAAAATCAACCCTCCAGTACTCTAACTAAACACACTCAAGCATATTTATATTTCCCTTTTATTAAAGGACAATTGGTATGTATATACTATACAGTGGTGTTCGATAATAATACAACCATCCGCTCTTTAGAAATTTCAGTGTTTTTACATATCTGTGGTAATATGGAAGAATAGCTTAAGTCGACATAAGCTTTAATTAATTTAGGGTTTTTGACGATTCATAAAACTCAGTGTAGTAATAAAATGTAAAATATTGGAGTCCATATTTGATGTATCATAAGCCTATTATCAGCAGGTAAAATAACAGATTTTTTGCATGAACTAATTATAGTAAAATTTACATAAATCTCAGAATATTTCAAAATTTCATGTTATGACTTAAGCTGTTCTTCCATAACGACACAGATATAGTACAGTACATAGCATGTTTAACTGACCTACCTAGTATGGGTAAGAAAAAAGTTGTGCCGTAATATAGAGTCACGTTTCAAAAGGAAAGTAAGTTGGTTTAAATCCAGAGATTTTAAATCAAACTTTTCTGCACTTTCATTGCATTTTGTGATCTAGACAAAGTGGAAGATAACAAAGTTGACATTAATTAGTGTCTAAAATAAGATGAAAATGTGTGTTGAACAATAACAAATCAGTGGCATATTTTCCCGTAGTCAGAGGGCTTAAAACCTGGTTTTGGATAGATCCTACAGTATATGGCTGCTTATCATTCTGTGGTGCATTGTTTTTGTAAAATAAAAGCTACATTTGGCACAGTTTTTTTAGTACACTATGCTAATTGAGAAATGCCACTACACTAGCCAAGTGTAAATAAAGTCCGCAGAAGGTTAAATTACATACATACCGTACATAATTGACCATTAGAACCCTGTTTCAGAGTTTCTCGCAGCACCCATGTTGTGTGTGTCAATTTTTATCCATGAGAACCGGGACCTACAGATTAAAGACGGCTCCGAACGACAGACTTGAGAAGCTTGTTCCTGGCAATCAGTTAATCTCAAAGCTTTTGCCAAAAGGATTGCTAAGAGTTAATTACCCAAAGAAATATTTCAATATTTTTTTCAGATGTCAAAGCTGACGTTTGAACCCAGATCTCTTGTCTTAGAAAGCGAACACACTAACGATTAGACTACGGCTTCTACAGAAGGTTAAATTAAAATTCTATAAGAACACTGTCAATAACTTAATATAGCCTGTACAGTAACTAAACTTAAATCGTCTTAAGGATTTGTGGCTCCTAAAAAAGAAAATTTATTGAATGAAGATTACCAATGAGAAATGGTTATAGCCTATCAAATTATTTATTTATTTAGCTTTAGGCTGTTTTACATTTTAGTGTTATTTTGTTGCACAGCCAAAATCAGAATTTGAGTTTATTTTTTTTTTTTCTTTTTTTAGTTTTTACACTATCACATCACACTGATGTTCGAATTTGTTAGATTAGTATTGTAATTCCACAATAAAATGTATCTTTTGTTTTCTAGATTGGAAAATACTTGTATTGATCAAGTTTGATGGTACGATTTTTTCAAACACCACTGTATGTTCCGTTTAATGTAACAACAGGTTTTAAGAAATTTAAAACACAGCTGTTTTGTTTAAATCACACATCTACCCAAACGTACATATACTCTGCTTTGTAAAACAATATTTTCAAACACTCACTCACACTCTATCATAGAGAACTATGTATGTATCCTTGTTGTTTATACTCGTATTGCATATTCTTTGTTTTTTATTTTACTTTTGTTTTCTTATTTTTATTTACTTGACATTCATAGGTATTGTAGTACTTTGTACGAAACAAAATGTAGGCGTTAAAAACCAAGTTTTTTTGTTAATTTTTTGTGTTCTTTTCCTGATTTCCATACATATATTTACATACTTCTTCTCTGTTCGACTTAAAAACAAAGAGAATACAGTGAAAAAAAGAGTCCTTAAGTTTATTTTTAAAATTTTAATGCTGAACTCCTGTTATTTGTATGCGCGTATATTGTATTTTTGTATGTCATCATCTCATTTATGTAGTTGTGTAGTTCTGAATGAAGCAGAACAAAATACATAAAAAATAAGTAAGTAGTGAGTGGTACAGAGTAGAAAAAAGATTTTACTGTTGATGTTTTTTTTTATTATTTTATTATAAAGAACAAATGAAGTTTCTTCAGAATTGTTTCTTTTTTTGACACAGTGAACGCAATGGCGTAAAATAAATTGTAAAACAGGGTAATTATTACAATACTTTACAAATATTGAAATTAAGTTTAATAGATCGGTGAAGTAGTCGCCTTGGTGTAGTGGTTAGTGTGTTGGCTTACTAAGTCGAGAGCTCCGCTGCAAGCTCTGGCTCTGACATCTTGAAGGAAAGCAATATTCCAAAAAAAATATTTCTTTCGACGACTACCTCTTAGCAGACTACTGGCAAAAGCTCTGAGAGTAACTGATACCCATGAACAAGCTTCTTAAGTCTGTCGTTCGGAGTCGACATTAAACTGTAGGTCCCGGTATTCATGGATTAAAATTGAGACACACAACTTGAGTGCTGCGAGAAGCTAGGCAGTAATCCTGACACAGAGTTGTAAAGGCCAGTTATGTATCTATGTAGATCGGTAAAGTTCAGTGAATTAAAAAAATTTTTTTTAATGTCATACAATTATAAAAAAAAGTTATATAAAAGCACATCAGACAAATGGCCTCAACAGATTTGCTGTCGTATACTTACCCCTACGATGACATTATCAACGAAACGAGAGACTACACGACCAGTAATTAAATTACTATATATGACATGTGGTACCTTCTTGGAAGGCATTTAAATTCGTTAGAAAGAACTGTGTTATCATGTAGACATATCGAGCATCAGTGAAATTGCTGCTCTTTCGTTAATGAGATTTTTTTTTCTTTCGGTCGTTTGAGGTGGAAAATTCATTTACGCAGTCGCATGCATATCGTTATTGACATTTGAACAGCTTGTTTTTAAGTGACAATATTTATCAATACGAAAAAATGTAGTGAGATACAGGCTTAAAATATCATTCATGCTTTACCTTTGACCACCTAAACCAGCAGATTTTGTATTGTTTTACTTCAGTACTGGCTAAGTTTTTCCCTAAAACTATTTTATTTGTCACAATTTTTCAAAGCACTCAAATTCAACATCCAACGACAGATGGGGCAATTGCTGTTGATCGTTAAAGGGTTAAGGTATAACACTGGTCTTTGAGCGATCAAATTGACAGCAACTTGTCTCATCGACAAAAAAAGGCGCTTAAAAAATCTATCTTCACATCCCAACACAATGCACAGCTCAGGTTTACCCCTGAGTATTGTTCTCAAATAAAAAAAATACCATAAATCGAGGGTAAAAATTCCTAAGTTGACAAGTTAAATTTCGTTGTTACGTATCCTTTGCGAGTGGGAACAAGATTTTCTAAGATTTAAATTTTTTTAGGGCCATCTTAAATAAAATCTAAATTTTTATTTTTTAAACTCCTGAAGTTGTGTAATCTTAAAAATATTTTTGAACAATTCTTTCATATTATATTTCACACCACTGTGCCAATTTTATAATGTTTGTTTTTAGTTCAGTAGTTTTGTGCGAGTTTTATGCTGTAATAGATGCAAAATGTACATATGTATTTTTTTCTTTTGAATTTGGGGACACGTGTTTTCTTTTTTGCAAATAAAATTCTGTTGAAAAACATCAAAAAAATTTTAAATATCTACTCCCGTCATTTACAAAAAGCAGAAAGAAAAAATACAAAAATTACTCATATGATATTATTGTCCTTATTTTTTGTGGTTTTTGACATGCAACAGGTCCATTAGTTAACTTTTTTGTGCCTGTTGTTGTAGTGGCTATAAACTGGTTTATGAACAGAGAAAAAAATAATGCCAGCACCCTATATGTGACTTGTTAATATATTTACAACGTTTTGTTCAAATAACTTACACTTGTTTACAGGATGTAAAAATTTTGCTTATTTTGATAACTTCTGCAGAAGATCATGGATCATGGATGGATCGTTAGATCCATGCAATCAAGGTATTGCACATCACTATCATGAGATTTCGTGCTACTTTTGCCAGGCTCCAGCACAGAAGGAAGGAAAAACAAAAAAAAACATTTCAAATTTTCCTTGTGATTATTACAAAATTGTGTGATAGAAGAGGGACATACGTCTCTCTGCTTTACTTTCTGAATAGCAGCTGTAATTTTGCATAAAACACTCTGTCTGCTGTCTGTTATCTTGTTCAGCCTGCTATTCTTTTATTTTGAAATTTTATATATATTTTTCTTTTCGTATATTTTATTTTAGTTTTTTATTGCCAAAAAAGAAAGAAAAAAACTCGTTTTTTTGTGTTCATTTAAATTGACAAGGGTTTTTGGTTACTGCAGTCAATCTCAGTCCATTTCATTCAACCAGCCAGTCAGCCAGCCAATCATTCAGCCACTAAATTGAATTTATCAATCCTACTGCCAAAAATATTCTTGAGTTCTTAAGAAAAATGATAATTTTACTTTTGAATAAATTTTTTATTTCTTTTTTTAACTCTTTTGGCTTTTTTATATATAGAATTTTGGTAAGAGAGTTTAAAGGTATTTGAAGACAAGCCTTTAATAAAAACAGACAGTTTAAGACATTTGAGGAATTTAATAATACTTGTGTTTGAAATTCTAATGAATATTATTTGTATAGATTAAGCTGTTCAATGCTATGTAGTCTGCCTTTTTATTTCATACAACAAACTGAAGACTTTTATTTTTACATTTCTGCAGATATAAAAAATAAATAAATATTTTCAATTGAATAAAGGGTGATTAAATTTTAAGCGCCGATGTTGATCTTGAATAAAACACAAATATATAAACTTTTAGTTGAGCTTCAGGTCAATTAAAATAATTATTATAAATAATTCCTAAAGAAGCTACGCAGAGAAGTAGCGAAATATCGAAATAATAATTATTTTAATTGAGCTGAAGCTTAACTAAAAGTTTATATATTATTCAATAATACGGTCAACTAAACTTATTGATACATAAAACACAAATTATTTTGTCATCGCTTCTTATTATGATAATTTAGTATAGTTCAGTTATGTATGAAACAAAATATCGACCTAATAGTCGCCGCCACCTTTTCGATGACGCTGAGCCATAATTGAGGTTCTATGTCATTAATTATCTCATCCTTTAGCTCTTGAATCATTGCTGGCTTATCGACGTATACCTTTTCTGTCAAATAACGCCAAAGCATTAAGTCGAACGGTGTCAAATCACATGATCTTGGCGGCCAATTGACTTCGCCACCACGTGAGATAACATGGCCATTGAATTTGTAGCGCAAAAGAGCCATTGCTTCGTTACCTGTTGAAACCACATATCTTTCACTTCCATATATTCCAATTCGGGCTATAAAAAGTTCGTTATCATCTCACGATAGCGAACACCATTCACAGTAACACTGGACAGCTATTCAGCCACACTATCGCGAACATTAGCAATATTTTCTGCAGTATGAACAGTACGAGCATGCACTGGTGTTTTCACATCTTCTACAGACCCGGCTTGCTTAAACTTTTGCACGATTTTTCCGCTTGTACGCACATTTGGACGATTAAACTGACCGAAAAAATCACGAAGTGCATTTTTATTTGAATGCCCATTTTCATAATAAGCCTGAATAACTTTAACGCGTTGCTCGATTGTGTATCTTTCCGTGGTTCAAATTGAGTTAGTCTGAAATTGAGAAATGTCAAACGAAATGCAGAAAAAGACTTGAAGTTTAGTTGTGGTTCACATTCAACATCGGTCCTTAAAATTTAACCACCCAGTATATTTATAATTCCATTGGAATTCAACTTGACTTCGCTTTGGCATCTAGTTCAGACTTTGTTACTCTTAATGATATTACAACACCTTATATAGTGTGAACTAGGCACATATTTCTTATTTGATTAGGTTGCTGGGCTTAAGGCAAAAGTAGCTTGTTCACTCTAGAAAAAATTTGTTAGACATTTCAAAATGTTGAAAACAACTAGAGTTTTTTTTTCCCGGGGTTTTGTGTTTCCCGGGAAAGCGGGAAATTTTTTTTAATTTCCCGGGATCCCGGGATCCCGGCCTATGAAATAAATACAAAAATTTATTTGTTTTTAGTAATAATTTTTTTATTTAGAAACGTAAAAATTTTGGTTTACACGAAGTAAATACTTACGTTATTAAAAATAAAAATAGGAACTAAGAGTAATGTGAGATCAAAAACAAAATATAACACTTCAACTATTTAAAACAATTAATAGTTTTATGCCCGTATTCATAAACATTATTTTAGGTTTATTAACGGTTTATTTGACATATTTCTATGCAATACTTGTCAAATAAACCCTCAATAAACCTAAGATACTTTTTAGAATACGGGCATTATAATATAATAATTCTATATAACATCGAAAATCATATTCCTTAACGGATGTTACTTCTCAATAAGAATACCAGTTCTTAAATACTATCATTACAATTTGGATTTATAGAGGCAATACAAAATATACAAATATAAGAAATACATATTTCCAGCAATACAAGAATGAAAAATGTATAAAAATTAAATTTTTATAAATAAACATTATTTGTTTTTTGGTTTAAAAAATAATTTTTTAATACACTGAGTGCATTTATAGACTCATCCGAAAGTCTATTTCTTATTTTAGTAACAAACTGCCTGCTATCGAAAAAACTCTCTCACTTTCTACTGAACTTGGACGAATGGATAAAAGTGCTTTAATCAAATGCGCAATACTTTGAGTTCTTTGGCCACTTCCTTCAAAAAATTTCAATTCTTTTTTTATAGAGACCTTGAAATTATTTTTGGAGGTAGGTTGAGTACCTCAATTTACGTCACTAATGGCTGCATTTAAGACTTCTTCAAATGTTTTTTTCTTTTGCAACGGAAAATTCTTCAACCTCATCAAAAGTTTCAACTTCTCCGAAATTGTGTACACTAAAGAGTCGATTATAAAAACTACCAACTACCAATTGCTTAGAAGCATAAGAAAACAAACTATGTTTATGATCACTGTTAATAAAATTTAAAATTAACCATGTTGTTTAATACAACTATATTTTACTCAACCCATAGTTCAGCCATTTCTAAATCAATAAGGCTCTTTTTTATTGAATTTTTTATGAGCAGAAACTTTTCTATCATTGGTACTAACGAATTCCAACGAGTTACAATATCTAATTGGAGACATACTTCCTTCTTGTGTTCTGCGACAACATATTTTTGAAGTATAGCATTTTTTGTTGAACTTTTTTTTGAAAATTTTGATAATACGACGTGTCTGAACCAACACGTCTTTGTAGTTACTATTTATTGACATATAATTTTTTTTCCCGGGATCCCGGAAAAAAAATCCCGGGAAAGCGGGAAATTTTAACAATTGAAATTCCCGGGAATTCCCGGGACGGGATTTCTCGGGAAAAAACTCTAAAAACAACTCTCTTTTCCAAATTTGTTGAATTTATATTAGAATTTAATTTAAATTGCTTTTTTTTTGCATTTCCTGTGTCGTTTACATTAGAAAACTTAAATGACAGACTGTTCCACAGCGGAGAATTACGGGAGCACTTTTACACACCAACCTAAAATAGGACGTGAAGCGCAAACTATCTGTCAAAAATTCTCATACCAATACAAAACGTATGAAAGAAACCCAAATAGCTCGGCGCGAACACTTTGCAATTGGAAAATCCAATGTTGATAGTGCGTAAATAAGTGAAGTTGGTTGCAAAACAACTGTTTTTGTTGCGTAATGAACATCACTGTTCTTTACGCAATGTTGACGCTTTTATTTAAGTTACTCAGTACAGCATTAATGATAAGCGCAAAATTGCGTTTCGCTTTATGTTCTGCTTTATGTTGCTCTATTATGTACACTTAAGAACTACTTTTTCGATTCATTACACAACGTTTTTATTTCAATTATTGTTGTTCATTTTGAAAATTTCTCGTTTAGAAAGTTACAAAAACAAGGCACTGATTAAAGTTTTATTGGCAAAGAAAAGACTGAAACTAAGAAAAGCGAACTACTCTGAACCTTAGATAATTTTTAATTTTTTTTTTTCTATATATGTGTTGGCTTCAGGGAGCGATATTTAGAACATTTATGTATCTTACTTGATGATTTTAAAATCAAAGTTTTAAAGATGAAAAGGAAAACATTTTTGCCAAATTTTCCAGTCACGAAAGCAATCTGTAATTCACATGAATAATCCATTCATTTGTTTGCTTTTTTTTCATTTAATAAACTTACATACTGCCCTGGCAGGAGGTTGTCTCATTGAAGATTAAATCATGTAGCGATTTGTTACCATATTAGAGCAATAATAAAAACTACAACATTGACATTTTAATCAATACTGTTGAAACTTTTAACTGTAAAAATAAAAAATAAATAAAATCAACAAAAACAAAAATTGTAAACGATTGTTTAAAGTACACTGCACTTTGCACTTCTACTTGAACAATATTCGTATCACCAATAACAACAACAATAAACATGAAAACAATGGATGTGTAAAAAAGACAGTGAAAAAAAGAAGTTGGGCAAGCGCACTCACTCAAGTACAAAGAAATATAGACAAATAGACAACAGACAGACAGACAGATATACTTATTACTAAATGATGATCACTGTCTAGGTAAAACCAAAAATAGAAATAAAAAAAAAGATTTCCAGAAACAAACAAAACAAAAATCAGAATAAACTTCTCAGATTGTGCAATATTTCTTTTGTTGTTTTTTCTTTCGCTCTCTCTCTTTTCCAAAGAAATTGAAATTCTATTTTCCTATTCATATTGATTTAAAATCCAACAGAAAAACAAAGCAAATCCGGTTTTATGCACATTGGCGCTTCACTTTTTTTAATTTAATTTCTATTACAGTCAAAGTTCGGTCTAACGAATGATATAATGTTCAGCCTTTTCGTTAAACCAAGATATTCGTTATATCGAACAGCGTTATGAAATTTTAAAAATAACATTTTAACTGTATACATAATTCAGTGTATAAGCAAAATAATATTTTTACATTTATTCAATAAATTTTATTAATTTCACGCAAAAATCTAAAGATTCTGTAACGAATTTTGTTTTTTGCTTTGTCGTTCGTTAAATCGAGATTTATTTTTTTTTTTTTGTCATTCGCTGTATAAGGTAGTTAATGTGAAAAATTGGCCATTCGTTACATCGGATATTCGTTAAATCGAGTATTCGTTATACCGGGCTTTAACTGTATTAATTCTTAAACTCTATATCCATATATGTACCTATATTCGTATAAAAATATAAGACTATTTGTAAGTCTCTTTGTTTGTCGATCCATCACGCTTAAATTGTTGAACAATTTTGTTGAAAGTGCAATAGGGTATCTTATTGCCGTGTTACGTCTCAAATAAACTAAATAGTTTATATATCTTGAAAAGTGTTAAAGCTAAAGTTTCTGAATTTGGTTTGATTTTTTTCGTAATCAATAAAAATCATTAGCGGGAAAAACTACGGGTAAGTAAGCGTGATGTCTCCCACACAAACTAACTATTGACTTCTGTATATCTTGAGATTGGTTGAAGCTAAAGTTTGAGAACGTGGTCTGAATTACGGTGTAGTCACTAAAAATTATTAGTCGAAAAATCTGGATAAATGGTAGTAGTAGGTGTAGCGGAGCACACCGGCTTTAGTTTAGTTTTCATATATCTTTTTGTTTTCAATTTTTAATCATTAATAAATTCCATTCTCTTTATTCGATTATAATTAATGTATGGATTAAATCTAAATTAAAGAGTTATTATGAAATAAACTGTAAAAATTCAATTAAAATTGCAAGAAATCAATGACAATATTCATATAGTTATTCAATTCTTGTTTTATACCTATGCATACCTATTTTTGTTTTTTTGTTTAATAATTTAACAAACTGCTGCTGCCTTTACAATTTTTCTCTTTTCTTTTTCTTTTCTAATTTTAAATAATAAATTATTTCCTCTGTGCATACCATACCGACTTACATATTTTCTTCTCCTATTTGTCTATATGTATTTTTAACTTCCTTCAAACAAAACTCCTGTGGAAAATAGCAGATCACATTCATGCCTACTTTTAACCTTTAACTACGGAGGTGAAATATTTTTTCATAGTTATTGACGTGGGGTAAATTTTACCACCTTTTGTTTTACCAAAAAAATTAGTCAAAAAAAAATTTTTTTTTTAATAATTTATTTTTGAAAGAACAAGAAAATACATTTTTATATAAATATGATTATAAAAATAAAAAAATTAAAGATTTAGTATAACAAAACAGGGACTCAACAGCTCTCAACCGAAGAAAATAAATTAAAAATCTAAAGAGGGGGTAAAATTTACCACGACCTCAGTAGTTAAAGGTTAACTTGGCATCCCTTAATTGTCAACGGGATTGGTTGACTTAAGATAATATTGCGGTTTCTATACTTAAATTACAGTAACAGCCATTCTTAGGAGATGCATTTGTTTTTGTACACACACACATGTGAGAACATAGAACGATGTATATATGGATATGAAATTATAATATCCCCTTCTGACTGTAATTTATAGGAATACAAAAGGGCAAACAAAACACAAATTATCACTTGTGCATGGAGAAATATTTAAATAGAACAACAATACTCACATATACTTTTACTTTTATTTTTGTATTGTATAGGTAGGTGCATATGTGTGTATTATTATAATCAGACTTATGTTGTTATTGTGATTATTCTTGTTTAACTAAATGTTATGAAAATGATAAAAAAAACACCAAAATGTCAGCAGTAGCAACATTTCAAAAAAAATAGTGAATATAATGCAAATCTTCTTAAGTGTTATAAGTAGACAGTGTCTCCAGTTCTGGGGATTTCTCCCTAAACATATTTGTACAGAAACGAATTGATTTTGTTTTTGATTATATTTGCAGATTTTAACTTTAAAATTCTGGTAACACTGATTTCTGGTTGTAATGTGTTGCCAGCGTTGCCAGAAGCTTTGACAAAGAAATCATCATTTTGAGAAAAAAGAAATCATATTTTGAAGAAAACATCATCACACTTCATATATTATTTAATTTATTTTATTACATTATGTATGTAAAATAAAAATGAAAATAAAGATATAATATTTGATTTTATAATCTGTACAATATACTTATACATACATATGTATGTATGTGTGTACATATATATTAACAGCCTTATTTATAATAAAAAATTAGAAGGTCGTTGTACACCATGGCTAAGTTTGTCATTTCTATATCTGGAAATTCCTTCTCAAACGTACAAGGTATTTAATTTCTCTGACTAGTTATCAAATAGAAGGTATGGAAAGTTTTAATAATATCAGTCTATATCGGGTGATAAATTTGTCGGTTTTTTGTCCCATATGCTAACTAGTTCCTAACTTTTCATTATACATACGGCCGTAAATATGGATAGGTAAGAATATACTACATAAAAAATAGCAAAATTAAAACTTTTGGGAAACAGTATTTTTACTATTACTATAGTACTGCGAAGGTTTAATATTTTTAATTACTTTTTTATTTTATCGAGTAATTCTTTCAAAATAATATATGTGTGTATGTACCTTCAAGCATATTGTTTCCGTATTTATTTTTATTTAAATTGACTATTGAAAATATTCTTTCAACATTTGCAAAAGAAATGGGAAGACATAATAAGTTTTGGACAAATTTTGACAAAGTCGAAAGAGCCAAGGAATCATCAGACCGAGTAATTTTTGAGATTCCTGATCAAAAATCTTCGCAGCTGATATTTTCCAGGATTGAAAAATGGTCACCAAAATATTGAATATAAGTTTCATCAATTAGGTGAGGAAAATTTTGTGTTAATCCTGCCAAAGAACGTACTTTTGATTTAAAGTTTTTAAAGGGTCAAGACCTGAAATCTCTTTTAATAGAATATCCTTAAAATCGAATCGTTTTAGTATTTGGTTATATAATCCAACGGCACAAGATAAGATAACGACATCAAAACTTCTTTGCATTTAAGCACACATATATTGTTTAATAAATATATTGTTTAACTTGTTTTTTGTAGATTCGGCGCTATCTATGTGGACGCATGTGCAAAATAACTATAGTTTAAGGGGTTCATACAATTCAATAACTCGTACTACAACAGCTTCTTATGATAGCCCCCTGATTTGTGAGGGATTCAATATTTTTTTTCCTTGCATTCTAAAATCGTCGAAACTTTTTAAAATTTTGAGTTAAGTTTAGGGCTATTTGATATGTAATTCTATATGTCTCTTACTAAGGACGCTGTTTCGGCAGAAAGTTTAAGTCACGCGAATGAAAAGCAAAGGGAAAGGGAATGGCAAATGCATTTAAATAAAATACATTGGAAAGTTCATTTCTAAATAGTCTGGCGACAGAATGATTCTTGCCTGTCATATTTGCAGCACCATCTGCTGTAAGTCCTTTTAAATTTTAGTTATAAGAAATATTGTAATTTTCAAATAAAACTTAAATTTTTTTAATTACTGGTAATGCTTCACAACTGTCCACATCAATTAAACCAAAAAATAAATCTTGCATAGTTAAATAGTTACCCGTATTACCACAGAAAGCGATTTTTGATTGGGTAGTATATTGCAAACAAATTTCGTCCTACCTAAAACATTTTTACCTAGACATCTAGTTTTTCTTCTGCCACAAATTTTTAAATATAAAATAAAATTTTTAAACGCAAAAAATCATCATATCCAACAAAAAATAATCAAAAATTGGATAAAATAAACTTTCTGGCAACTCTGTGTGTTGCAATATAACAGTTTCTAAAGTATAACAGTAATATCAAGATTCATGTTGCTAAGAGAGTAAATATAGCGATAATGATGATATTATGTTTATAAATAGTTGACCGTATATTTATTGTTATTGTTCTAAACATTTTAATACAATGGTCGGCACTAATAACCGCCAGAGGATGAACATCGCAGGTTTTCCACACACAAATGGCACGAATGCCAACAAAATACATAACAAAGAGTAAACAAAATTGGGAAATTTCGTACAGTAATTTATACAGCCAGAAACATTTTGCTAGCCATAAATAAGATATTTGATTATTTGTATGTACCATATGAGAAAAAAACATATTTCACTAAAAATATACATATTTTTTAAGGAAATTTTTAAATTTTTGTTATTAAATAGAATATTTTAATGAATTGTATATGCATGTTGGTAAGTACATATGTACATAAAATAAAGAATCTTTTACAAATTTTTTCCATCTAGTTATGCACATGTTGCTTACAACTACAGCCACATTTGTATCACACATATTCTCTTTGTGCCGGCCACTGTTTTAATTGCATTTTCTTTGTTTATTTATTCGTTTTATAATATCTGCTCTCACTCCTAAATTTTTATTGCTTTGTTTTGTTACGTTCATTCATAATTTTTTAAACTATTGTTGTTTTTTGGTATAAATTCGTATGCCAGTTTATTTTTGTATGTAGAATTGATTATAATTTGGGTGAGAGAAAATAAATTTGTTTATGGATTGCCTGTATTAAACTGACCATATGCTGTTTTTTTATATCTTTGTTTATATTTTTCTATTGCTGCTTTATAAATATTTGTTTAATATTTTCAGCTAAAAAAATATAAAATGTGTGAAAACATGGCAAACATTTAAAATAAAAAAATATTTTAGATATGCAGGTACTACTCAGAAATATTATTTTACTTATGCCTATATAATTAGGTACGCGAAATACATACATATGTATGTACATACATCATATGTTATAGGTACATGCATTCTAATGTTTGCTTCAATACTAATGTTTTAATTATTTAGAAATGTTCTTAACAGGCCCACCTGTAGTCTCTAAATTAAATGGATAATAACCCAACTGTCCGTGTAAACTTGTTTACGTATACATACCTATAGATAATTGGATAAAAAGTTCAATAGGCTGGTAAGGACTAATTTTCAAATTTCCAATGCTCTTATTCAGTTTTTAGCGTTAAATGTTGACAGAAATTCTTTAGTTTGATTCACTTCCACTAGACTGCCGATCATGCGCCAGTGAATGCAATTCTGTATATTCGTATTAGTTTTGTAGATACACTCTAGTTTTGCTTATATTGACGGACTGTCAAAAGCAAAGTCGTCATTTGTTGTAGGTGGCAAGTGTAGATTTATTTTTATAACTCATTTGCTTTGTGCATGGCTGCGACTGATAACCTCGTGATTTGAAGAAAATCTGAATTTCAATTGCTTATTAAGAACTTTTTGCTTTAAAAATTACTTTTCAAGTTAAGACTAAACTTGATAAATACTATAGGAAATTAAATTCATTGTGACCGTACACATAGGGAAGTGGCCGAACGTGACCAGAAGACTTTAAAGAAGGGCCAAATTGAGTTTGTTAGCCAATAACAAAACAAACCCTTAAAAGCTTTTAATATGCATACAAATGTATGTGCATACACATACACTTTCCCTTTCCTTCTTCCTCAATTTGGTACCAAATCAAATTACTGCCAATTTCTATAAGTAGTACCTATAAGCATATGAAAATTAACGAAACCATTTTAAATATATGTATGTATCTCCTAATCTTTTCCGTTTCTGAATTTTGCCATTATTGACGGCATACAAATTTTAAATGCGACTAAAATGAGTCTTATATGTATGTAAGCTATCTAAATACTTCCACTACTACTTTTATATGTAAAACTAAAATTTTATTTTTAAATTAAAAATACAAAAAAAAACAAAATTTATATATTTTATCCTGGCAGATTAAACTTTTATTAAATAAATAAATACAATTTATTTATCCCCATTTAGAAAAATTCAGAAACATTGTTATTTTTCTTGTATAGGTTTAAAACAAAAAGTCATTTTTCAACATATTGCTAGAAAAACAGCAAAAGTGTATATACATTTCGAAAGAAAGAAACTCACCTCGCTGTAGTGTAAGTTTATTTAAAATATATTCATCGCTGCCAGACGGTAGATTTTGTTATATATATGACGATATTTTAATTTTAGGAATTTTGGAATTTTTTAAGTCTGTTCTCATATACATAAATATATAATTGGCCATTACAACCCTGTGTCAGGGTTACGGCCTAGCTTCTCGCAGCACTCATGTTGTGTATGAGTACCGAGACCTACAGTTTAAAGTCGACTCCGAACGACAGATTTGAGTAGCTTTTTCATGGCAATCAATTACTCCCAGAGTTTTGCCAGAAGACTGGTAAATTTTCTTTTTCTAATTGATCTTTGTTTATTTTGTTCCATATTCATTAATATTTAATTATAACCAATGAATATGATGATGAAGTTGGATTTGAGTTTGATTTTAAAATTTTTTCTTTTTTATTACTTTTATTATTACAATTGTTATTCTAATTTTGTTATTGTTTTTATTATATATAGTACTTATTTATATTCAGTTGTGAATAATTTACTTGTAATATATGATTTAATTGGCCAAGAGTGGCTTTATATATTACTGTTGCTTTACAAATAAATAAATAAATAAAAAGGTAGTCGCCGAAAGAAATAATATTTTCATATTTCTTTTTTCCAAGATGTCAGACCTGAGATTTGAACCCGACGCATTTTTTAAGCAAAATTTTCTATCGGTTTGTTATTTATTGTTTGTTGGAACTTTTATGCACAACAATCAACTTTGTATGCAGGTGATGATTTTATGGAATATGGTCTTCGAAATATATATTATTTGGGTAGCTTTAAGTAATTTAAGTCAAAATCTCAAACCCTACTCGTTTTGATAAAATCTGGCCCTAAAACTTGATATTCTATTGTTTCTGTAAATGTTTTCAAGAATGAATTTAAATAAAATACATACACAAATTACAAATTTTTAAAACAAATATTATGGTCATTTTTTGAGTCCGAAATTAAGAATTAGTTTGCTCGGTTGTATAATCTTACAGTAGAATTTTCAACATGTACATACATGTGTAATGTAAATAGCTGTTGAAAATATTTAATTCTACTTAAAGACACAATATTTTCAAAATAAATCTTTAAACATTTTATATCATTAATTGTCAATATTTCGTTGGCCTTGTAATGAAATATTTGATCGTTTTATATTTGAAGAAAATGAAGATATTTATGCTTAAGCCTCTGGCAACTCTAAACAAAAAAATATAAATGCATGTAACACACAACAACAACATTGATTATACTCACCTCTGTTATGATTTAGCAGTTGTGCACAGCAGTGAGCTGAAACAAATGTGAAACATTTTTTTGCCACAAAATTCGAACAGTTTCTAACAGACGTCTACTGAGAGCGGTAGTATTGTACGGAGAAGTGGCTTTTTCTAAATGAAATGTTATAAATAAAAGTAAAACAACAAAAAAATTATAATATATAAAAACAAATTATTCAAAGTGTGTTTGTGTGGAAAACGAATTAATGCATTTTTAAAAGAAATAGATGTTTTGATTAAAAATTTAAAAAAAATTGAAAAATAAAAGGAAATATAATAAAATTGCGGATTTGTTTAGCCTGTTGCTTTTGCCAGCTGCTGCTGACGACGCCTTGTTGCTACTGCTCATCATAATGGATTAAAATGAAAGAATATTTTTTTTATTCTTTTCTATTCATATTCTGTTGTTTCTTTGACGTATGGTGGTTTATAATGCATTTTTTGTTTTTCGCCTCCCTCAATGCTTGCGTTTGTATGTTGCAAAGTGTGTACAAATGTAAGGAGTGTATGTGTGTGATTACTTGAGTGTTACAAACAGAAGAGTAATAATTAATTTCTATAATGAGCATGTAAAATAGCAAGATAAAGTGTTAAATTTAACATGTTTTGTAATAACGCAGTGGGTTATTTGTGTGCAATACTCGTATTATAACACAATGTTATAATAGAGGGATTATAAAAATTTTAAAAGCAAATACTAAATACCTATAAAACATAATTTACAAAAAATATTCTTGTAAAGAAATCAATATAAAAATGTAATAAAATTTAAAAAAAAAGTTAATTAAAAGGCAAAAAATCTAACAAAAAGTTAAACTTAAAAATATAAAATAGAACTCGAAAAAGTATCTTTTCATACTCAACAAATTTTCCAAATGAAGTGACACGTTGTGCTAAATAAAAACAACAATTTATTTAATAAAACCGTTTTAAATTAAAAACCATTCAAAAGAAAACTGCTTTCAAGACGAACGAACGAAAATTTGTGAATCTGAAGGAAATTTTTGTTCTTAAATCTTATCAAAAATGTTTCCTATGTTGTAAAAAATAAAAATTAAAAAACTAATATTGGATAAGAAAGTGTAATTACTTTGTCAAGAATTATAAAACAAACAGTCTTTATTAAAATTTTTCTATACTAGAAAAGGTTCCAAATCGTTAGCGTTTTACTTACGTTATTAAATACCTATAACAGCACTGAAATTATAGAATAAAAAAGACCAATAAAATAATTGAAATACGTGCCCAACGTAATTAATAGATGGTTTTCTTTTACAACAATCCCCCCTTTTCAGTAAGAAAAAGAAGTAAAAAAATAAAAAACTAACAAAAGTGCAGTGACACTAAAAAGAAACTATAATTACAAAAGCAACAACTTAAACAAATTTTTAACAGCAAATGCAGTAAAGACTGCCAAAAAAATAAAGGAAATAAAGAAAAAAAAATCAAGCAGACTTAAAAACAACAATAACAACATAATACACCACATTTTTAAATTTTAAACACTCCAAGAGTAAAAAAAGAAGTTAAAGAACCCCAAAAACAAAACAATAATTCCAAGAAAAATCAAACCAGAACCCATAAAGAGAGAAAAATAAAAATATAAAATAAAACAACAATACGTATATGCTAGAAGTATAAAAAAAACAAAAATACTAAACAGCAATAAAAAAAGAAAAAAAAAAAAAAATACAACAGTAAATAAGTAATAAGAGAAACAGAAACAATAACTTTTTTTTACTCATTTTATAGTTGTTAAAGCATTAAAAAAGCAACAACAAAAATAATAAAGCAAATCGCCGCCAACCTACTATAAAAAAGAAACAAATGAAAGGATTTTTTAAAACACAAAAATAAAGGAAAAGCAAATAACCAACAATAACAACTATCAACTCCTTTAATAATATTACCAGTTTTCTTTAAGAATTAAGAATAAGAATAGAAAAAATAAAGAATTTTTTTTATTTGAAGTGTTCCTCTTTTTTGTGTGTTTTGTTTTTTTTCTGGATTCTGCAGTGAAATAATCATCTTTTGTGTGAGAGAGTTGTCATAACTGTGTTGTATAGTGAGTGTTTCAGTATTCAAGATCTGCACTGATTTCAAATTTCGTTGCCTTTGCCTGTTATTACCTACACTTCCATACATAGTACAACCAAACATTGTGGATATAAAATTTTATTACTGCTGGTAAGTTTAAGAAGAATAAAAGAAATTAAAATAAAAATAAAATGTTTTTTTTATGGGTACCCATATATTTTTTTATGAATAAAAAAAAAAATAAATAAAAAAATTGCATAAATTTTAATGGGATTTTTTTTTCCTATTTAAAAAAAAACAAAATAGGTATACCTGGGTAGTACATAGAATTTCGGAAAATTAAAAAAAAAAATGGAAAAAAATCTTACAATGTTGTTAACCTCGTGGTTTTTTGTATTAAATATTATGTCTACTATTATTTAAAAAATAAATACACAATTAGAAGAACATAAGTAATAAACAAAGCCTGATTACAATATTATATGTAGTTTGTTTGTTATGGAGGGTGGGCTATCTATCGGTGCAAATTTAAATCATCGGTTATTTTGAATCTGACAATATTTACATATCGGCGTGCGGGAGTTTATGTAATCTATCCGCCATTTCATATTTTTTTTATATCTCGAGGTAATGATGCCACTTTAGGTTTTCGACCCCAAATTTTTCAAATCTGTTTTCCGTTGTAGGATATCTCGTCAAGTTTCGGAGATAAATAGCCGAAAACGGATTGCTGATTTTAAAAATTTTGGTATCAAAAAGCTAAAGTGGCATCATTAGCTCGAGATATACATATAAAATGGCGGATTAAACACATAAACTCCCGCACGACGATATGTCATTCTATTCTGTCATAGAGTTTAGTATAATCTCCACTGTACGAATTGAATCGACTTACGCTTGAGCAACATCTGAATTTATTGGAAATTTATTTCGGATGAACATCATTTTTATCTTCGTGGGTACGTTTATAAACAACTTTGGAGTATTTATGTTTTAGAAAACCAGCATGTTGTCTTATGTCCTTATGGAGCGGAGGCATCATTGGTTCATGTTATTTTTGAAAATTAATAAAAATATTTCGATTGAATGGGTTATTCTGAGCACTGTTGCCAAAATTAAGGACAATTTGACGGTTTTAAATCGTATGTAGAATATGGTATCTTTTTGAAAGCCTACATTTGAAGAGGTGATTTTTGGGCATTTTTGGTTTTTTTATTTGTTCATCTAAAAGAAAAGAAAAATTCGTGTCTAAAAATTGTTTTGGAAAAAATTTAAATTAAATTTTAATACATATTGTGTTCAGACATGCGTAATTATTGAGATTATCGCAATAAATGGCATTATTGAGCTCAATATTCTATACAAAATTTTAATTAAATATGGAGTAAAATAAAAATGCAGCACTGCTATAAGTGTGTTTAGTGAGCATATTACAATTAAGCGAACAAATTTTGCTGATATTTGACAACTCACTCGATCGATAAAAAAATTTTTTTAACTTTTTATAAAAAATTATTAATTTGTACTTTAAAAATGTACATAAATAGGTAAAAAAAGAAAGAAAAGTAGAATAGGCTAGTTGTTAGCCAGTGAGACAGCCCTTCTTGATATGTGGCGAGCGGTTTTCTCGTTTCCAGCTGTCAAATGTATTGCATATAATTGATTCAAGTGGCCTTAACCCATTAGAAGTCATCAATGACAACATTCATAACACTGGTTTACAGCCAAAGTGAAAAGTGAAAGATTTTACCAGGAAATGGAAGAAATCGAGAGACGTTACAAAGGCTGGTGGGATGAACAAATGATGGCGAACTTTTGTTGGTTACTCATTCGCGAAGATCCGTCCGAAAAAAAAAATGCAAAAGTTCAAGTCCCTCGTCATTTTAATTAAAATTTTTTGAATTTACTCCGAATATACTGTGTGAGCAATGAAAATGAAAATATTGTCGTTTCCCAAAATCCTTAATTAAAGCTTTAGTTTTCATTCCATTTTATTCAAACTACGCTTAAATTAGTATATTAGTAAATAAATAAACTATTTGGTAAAAAAATAAAACATTCAATTACATTACAATATAATGTAGGAAAAAATTGAATGAAAATGAAAAATGTTGAAAAAAACGTAAAAAATAGGTAAATTTTGAACTTTGAGGTGCCATATCTCAGCGACTTCTTATCAGATAGAATTTTCCAGCATATCGATGGAAAAGACATTCAATTACCTTTCCATCGATATGCCACTTATCTCGATCGGACTTTTCCGTTGGACACCACAAGGGTTTGAGTGGGGCCATACACCGAAAAACACAAAAGTACCGTTATCTAAAAAACGGTACTTAGGAAAAAAAAAAATAAATTAAAGCGTTTTTCGTACTCAGGAGGTCCCAATTAACTTATCTAGGCATGTGGCGATCTTGGTATTTTTCCAAATTAAAAATTTCTAAACCTGTGTAAGTAAAAATATTTTATTTTTCCGTTAGATTTAAACTATGAGTGGACTACGTTTTAAGGGTCAGCAGTGTTTTAAAGGGCTTCAAGAGACCATTGATAACATATTAGGCGATAGTGAAGATGAGGAAATTGATATGGCAATCATACCACCTAATCCGGGGGAACTAACTGACGAGGGAAGGTGTTGAGGATGATTTGATGATGAAATTTTATGCAGTGGGGAGTGTTTCATGAGAATATTTCTATAGACAAGTCAATGGCCAAATATTACTGGCACCATCCTGCTAAGCAATTCATCCGAGAACAACCAGTTCGATTCGGCGATAAAAAAATTGGGTGGCAGCTAGTTCTACAGCCTATCGCTATGCATTTGACTTGTATTCTGGGAAATCGCAGGTCGCATCTTCTGATCCTTTGGGTTTGGATAGGATTGCTGTTCATGGCAAGAAGTGGTGGTGGGTTCTATTTACATACATGTCACATTACACGTTATTATCTATCTTCGCCAATGTGGACAAAACAAATCACGACAGTCTGCCTCTATTGTAAAAAGATTACCTCCTCATAAAATAGAAAAGAAGTTACGGTGCTTCGAAAAATTTCACACCTAAGAGGTCAGTGTACTCTTTGAGTACACGCCAAAAACTCGCTTCAAAATAAATATAATTTTTCTTTCATTTTGTGGTTTTTTATGCTTATATCAATAAATAAATAATTCTTAAAGCTTACATTAAAAGCTGGTTTTAATTTGACTTGTAATGGGTTAAGCGAATACACAAAAAAATTGTTATTACCACAGCAATTAACAATTTCAATTGATTTCAATTTTTCACGCTTTCGGTTTACAGAAAATGCCCCAATAATTATAAATTAAAGTTTAGTAATAGTAGCAAAAACAATTTATTTGCCCGATGTAAACTGTCGATATGTTGTAATAATGATTCTTAACTGTATATTTCTTAGTACTCGAGTACTTAAGGGATAGAGTGCGTGTAAAGGTCAAGTTTTTTTAATTGAAAAATACAATTTTTATATTCCGATGATCACACTGTTACGATAACATGCGATAATCATTAATTCAATTGTTGATTTATCTAAACGATAATGGCGTTTTGTATTCAATTTCTATTTTCATTTTCTAAATGTTGGTAAATAAATATGTAATAAAAAAAATAAATAACTAATTACATATAAAGATATTGGGAAATAATAGAAAATATCACTTTCACTTCTTTCTTATTGACAATAAAAAAGGTTTTTGAAAAAAAAAAAGAAAAAAAAAACATAAAAATTAAATTTACAATTAACATTTACAAGCAGTGACAACTAATACGATTACAAATTTTTATGTATTTTATTCATCAACATCATAATCATCATCCTCATCATAGACCATAAAGTTCTTCAAGCGTTTGTTTATTAAATTAAAATTGAAAAAAAACAACAACATATTTTAATGATTTGTTATTGATTGTTTTAATTTTTTACTTTTAGTTTTCATTTCCTTTTATGATTTCATGATTTGGTGTTTTCTTTTTTTTTTATTGTCAACAAATGATTTTACTTTTTTCTCTTTTACTTGTACAATGATTTGCTTTTTTAAAATTTTTTGGTTGCCATGATGTTATTCATTTATACGGTTTTTATTTTTGTTTATTTTTGAAAATATAATTTGAAAAATACTATTGACGACACAGTAATGCAATATTGTTTATATTGTTCTTTTTGTTGTTGTTTTTGTAACAGTCGAATTCGTTTGCAACGAACTACTTGTGTGGGTGGAAATAGTTTTTCTCTTTTATTAGGGTTGCCGAAGTCTTATTTCGACATTTTTGTTCCAGAAATATTATTCCTATCAAAAATACAGACCAAAAATCATGGTAAATAATTTGAAACCAAATCAGAGTTATTATTCATATTTGCGCACAATCATTGTCAAACAAAAAAATCAGTTTTTGGTTTTGAATAAATTAAAAACTTGTTTTTATTTATTTTGCAAATATAGCAAAAATTAAAGAATGTTTTATGTTGAATCAACTTTAAATAATAAATTTGCGAAAAGATTTTATGCAATAGGCAACCAAATACTAGCAGATGAAAATTCAAATTAAGAATATAAATAATGTAGAAACAATAACAAAACTTACAGGAACAATATATGAACAAGAACAGCTGATTTTTAGTCTTCGAACTGTGTACACAGTATACAACTATATAACGATAACGCTCATTCCATGATTTCTAAACCATGTTTTACATTCTTCTTAGCTTTATTCTAAATAATAAATTACAGTTAAGGAAAAAACTCTACATACACCCCCCTATTTTGTGTTTTTAAGATATTCGTAAGGCAAATTAATAAAGCGTTTGCATTAATATTTAAAGTACCAAAAACAAAGTCTATTTACAAAACAAAAAGCTAATTCAAAAACATAACAACAACAGAAATAACAAAAACAATAAAAATTCATAAGAAAAAAGTCTACATACAGCCTTAAAAATCGAATACAATATTTAATTTCTTTTAAATAAATAAAAGAAAACAATATATTTTTAATATTTTGTAGGACCACCTTGGGCTTCAATAACCGCCTGAAGACGACGTGGCATAGACATCACCAAATTTTCCGTAATACTGGGCGCAATTTCCGACAATGCGCGAGTTAAGGCAGTTTTCAGGGTTTCACGATTTCTGATATCATATTTGCGCACAGATTTTCCAAAACGTCCCAAATATGCTCAATTGGATTAAGGTCTGGTGACTGGGGAGGAGGTGTATTGAGCTGCCTTGGTGCATGTTAAAGGAGCCAGTCTCGAACAATATGCGCAGTATGTTTGGGATCGTTATCTTGTTGGAAAATCCAATGGTTTCCCAGGCCCAAGCTTTCAACAGATGGCTTCAGATTTTGTTCCAATATTGTCTTATACTTATATCTGTCCATAACGCCTTCAATAAAGACCAATCGACCAACTCCAGATGCAGCCATAACTCCCCACACCATAACACTGCCTCCACCATGTTTCACAGTAGGTATAATATTTTTGGGATCAAGTGCAGTGTTCGGTTTTCGCCAAACCTTCTTTCGCCCGTCACTCCCGTAAATATTATACTTACTTTCATCAGTAAATATAACCTTTTTCCAAAAATCCAATCCTTTCTGTAAATGTGCCTTAGCAAATTCAAGGCGAATTTGACGATTCTTGGCTGAAATAAATGGCTTTTTGCGTGCTGTTCTACTTTTAAAGCCGCTATCATGCAAAACGTTTATTACTGTTCTTGATGAAACAGTAATATTCGAACATCTTGCAAGGTGTTCGGCTAATTTTGGGGCACTTATTTTTGGATCTTTTTGTACTTCTTTAAGGACACTACTAACATCGCGTCTTGAAAGCTTCTTCGGTCTTCCAGAACGTGGCTTGTTTTCGGTACTGTTGGTGTTTTGATAATTTTTTACAATAGTTTGCACTGTAGAGCGACTTAATTTGACTATTTTAGCAACCTCTCCGTAAGATTTGTTTTCCTTTCGAAGGTTAATCACCAAATTTCGAACTGATTGTTGTATTTCTCTTCTATTTACCATTTTTAAAATATACACGTGTTTTTTAAATCGCTTTCACAATTTAATTGGTTGTAATGTTTGAAAAATAAAGCAAATCAAGAAAACTAACGGTTTTTTCCCTTTATCTTCTTTATTTTAAGAGTTGCCAATGCTGTATGTAGACTTTTTTCCCACGGATTTTTATGTTTATCGCCAATAGTTTATAAACTATCAATATATTCAAACTTTTTTTTCTTCCAATATTCTTAAATATTGATGTCGTAAACGTAGACATCAAAATTATGTTTAATATTATCACTAGTTCTCTAGAAGTTCAAAAAAGTAGGGTGTATGTAGAGTTTTTTCCTTAACTGTATATAAGATGTTTTAAATTTTTTATCACACAAAGTATTTTAAAGAAGTAAAGCCTTTAATAATTGCTTAAGCTCCTTAACCTTGGTGTCACTTTTTTAATTTAAAACGAAGTGTAAAGAATGTATTAACACTGGAAAAATAAGAAATAATTGTACAATTTCATAATTTATTTTAATCCCTTTATTTGAAGCAACCCCCCTTTCATTAGAGTAAGAAGTAAGAAACTTAAAACACCTTTGTTTTTATTAAATCTGTCTTGTTTTGTTATCATACTCGTATTACAAAATCTCTTGATCATTACTTATACATAAAGTATTGAAAAAAAAAACTATCAATAAAAATTAAAAATTTTATAATTTCCCTAAAACTGTTTTTCTACTTCTCAACCACTTGACAAGGGTACATATTTAACGTCAAATTATTAAAAATAAGTCCAAAAGAAAAAAAAGATGCAATATGAGCGTTATATGAACAGCAGACCCTTTAAAAAGCATCAACAAAATATTTAATACGAAATTATATGAAATTTGTTGTTTTCGCTTCTTTTCAAATCACAGTATGTATTATGCTTTAAGACATTTTTTAACTCTAAAGAAAAAAAAAATTATAGTGTTTTTGGGTCAACAATTATTATGACATGTGGGGCCTGTAAGTGATGTTGTTGGTGAAGTGCATCATACTTATGAGTATAAAGACACCATTAGACAATGCAAGCAAAATGTTAAAAGAAAACACGGACAGCAATTTTTTGACCCATTTATTGTAATAATTTGTTAGTTTTTTTTTTTTTTGCTTGTTTGTTTTTTCCTTTAAAAAAACTTTAGATGTAACACCATCCCTAGACCAGAGAGCCAGTCAAAAATGGTTAAGTTATTCGCTTTTTTTTGTTTTCTTTTGTGTAAAAGTTTTTTCTTTTGACTACTTTTTATTTTATGTACAAAAATTCAAGGTTAACAATTGTTAACACCATTTTGTTTTAACATCATCACCATCCAAAAGTAACAACAATAACTTTTGATATTTTATCAAAATAATGGACAACAACAAAAAAAAACATTTTTTATATCAATAAATCATTAATAGTTAGTTTCGTTCAGTTTTGTTTAGAAAATATGAGTTTAAAAAAGTTTAAATATATTTTGTAAAGTAAATAGTTGTAAAAGTAATTATTTTGTATTTATTTTTTCTATGACATTACATCTGGGCGTGTTTACTTATATACTGAGATCAGTTGCCTATTTACTACACACACGCGCACACATACTTAATCATACGAAACCGTTTAAGTATAAAACTTTTTTTTTTTTTTTTTTTAATTTAAGCGTAAGAAAACTTATAATGCCCCTGATGCAATAAAAGTGATTATTTTAGAATTTACATGCGCCAAGTCGTTTGCCAGGCTATGCAATAATTATTTGACAACTAAACATCGAATACGGTTGTGGAATCTTAACGTTATTACATCCTTTGTTGAGCTATCGTATCGAGCACATCTCAAATGTCCAAGGAGGTTTTTTATTTGAAATAGGTCGCAAAATTTGTCTTTCTAACAAATACTCGTATAACTCATTTCTCTTTAGTCATTTGCTTAATCTAAATCTTTGATATCTTCGTTACAGAAAGTGTTGACAGGTTTTTTTAAAGAAATAAATAAATTGAAAATAAACCGGTGCCAATTTTAATTCATTCATATTAAGCATTGCAGTAGAGGATATGTGAACTGACCGTTTGCTGCATGGAGAAGGATCGCCTTTTTTGCGAGGGGGATCCTTCGTCGGAAGGAGAGAGACCTTGCAAGGTCGGTGGCACCGTAGGGTCCAAATGGACCGGAATATAAGGCTCCATCCTGAAGTAATGTCATAAATTGACGGTCCCAGGATGGAGCCTGGTGATATAGAGAGGGGTTTTAGCCGGTAGGCACGCAATAACTGCGTGGAGTCCGGCACGACGGGTGGCAACAACCACCTAAGTGCGTAAATGCATTTCCCCTCTCACCAAAAAAAAAAAAAAAAAAAAAAATGTGAACTGACCGTGATGTAACAACACGTCCTTCTTTGCCGAATGCAAACCTGCCATTCAGCTTAGCAAAGATCCTCACCACTTTCAGAACAGACAAAAGAATTAACACCAACAGATGGGACACTTGCTGTTGATCATTTCAAGGGTGAAGGTATAACACTAGCCTTTGAGTGATCAACTGACTGACTTATAATGGAACTATATCTTTAAACATTCCAATACAATGCTCAGCATGAGTAGAGGTGTAAACCTAAAAAAAAAGACGCCATTGATTGCCTTTTAGATAATCGGCGATAGAGACCTTTCCAATATTGTATTTAAATAAAATTGAACAAAATCAAAGCAAATTTTATCAGCAAATACATTCTATGCTGATTATTTTTAAGCTCTCGTGAATAGCACTAGACAATTTTTTCAAGTTATTGCCCTCGTCAATCTTTGTCCAAATATCATATCGTCATGTTTGGGTTATATTGGACTCTTGTTAAGCTTCTACCTACTCACTAAAACCACCTCCTACCTTTAAAGAAATTGCTGCCACCACAGATCTAATCGTATTATTTCATTCTTTACGTCTCGTCAAGTTACTGTAGGTTATTTATCATCGAGATTATTTTCTCTCCGTGATGATCTGCGTATCAAGCAATCAGGTTCAAATTGTTCTCATCTGGTATTGTAATCGATAATTAGTTCTCCACAATTAAGAAACCAATTCGACGTTCCGCCTCTCCCCTTAATTCCTCCCACCTAATGCATCTTCAAATATGAATTCGTCGTCGTCTCTGTTGGAATGACCATACTCTGTTCCGGTAGAGCAAACTCTTTTTAGTTCTGTTGCTGCATATCCATGCATAGGATTTTGTCGTAGGTAGGTTTGTTCAATAATTGATTCCTGTATTAACATTAAGACTGACTTAAACGCTATTGTTTTGCGTGATTTTATTTTTATTTTAATAATTATTAGAAGTTAATAAAGTTTTAAATAAAAATTAAAAAAAAGAAAACATATGTCATTTCAACATGGGCGGTCGCTTAAAAAAACAAAATGTTGCCGTAACAACTTAACAATTAAAAACATTTTTACATGCACATACAAAATCCTAAACAATTGAAAATTTTCTTTTTCTTTATTTTATTTTTTTTTTTGTGCAAAAAAACAACAGATGATCGTATTTTTGTTTTTTTTTTTTTGTTATTTCTATTTTTTAGCATACAACTTCATTATGAAAAAAACAAAACAAAAATCAGTATAAAAAAAAACACGCGGAAATGTTATAATTTGTCATTTTGATTTTTTGTTTTTTTTTTTCATTTAAATTCAATTCTCAAAATAAATGATGACAAACGTGCGATTTTTCAAATTAAGTTTTTGTTTTTTACTGTTTGTTGTTTGTTGTTTGCTGTTTAAGTTTTTGTATTTCTAAGATTAAATCATTTGTTTTAACAAGATGAAGTTAAAATGCCAATTATTTTGTTTTTTTTTTTTAACAAATTAATTTTTTTTTCATAACAATGAAACGCGTTTTATTAATAACTTTTCAATTTCATTGGATTTTTTTTTTCTATATTTTATTTTTTTTTATAAAAATTTCTATTGTTTTCTTCCTTAAAGTTTGAATATTTATGCATAAATTTGAACCGTTTATTGTGTTTAAACTTTTTATTTTATTTTTCTAAAATTTTATTTTATTTTTGAATATTTTAATATTCATTGAAAACGTCTGCTGTATGACTGACCGACAGATAATATTGTTATTCATGTTTTCATTAACCTTTTTATAAAACTATTAATAAATGGTTACTGTGCTTTTTTGTTTCTTTATACAGTTGTTGTTATTTGTTTTTTTTGTTTTAACTTATACTAAAAAATACAAAATCTCTGTAGTGTTTTAATAATGTTTCGAATTTGATTTGATATGATTTTTATTGTGAAAAAACAAAATTCAATAATATTTAAAAGATCTCACGTTGAAAATATGTCCGCCCCCGCGAAAGTGACTAATTGTTTTAAAGTGTAGAATAATTGTTAGAGGTAAAAAGGAAACATGGCTACATACATACATAGTATGGATATACATGTTCATTTCATTGCATTCATTCATTCATGTGTCAATGCTGCACAGCTTCTCAGTAAGTGCCCTGATGATTCGATCGTCTCGTTACAAAAATCTACACATATCGTTTAAACCGATAAGATGTCCTGGTAAGATGTCCTGCAAGTATTCTCAGATTATTCCTAGAGAAATTAATGCACGACTTAAATCTTCTCCTATTATATTTACTCAGAATAGTCGAAGGCCAGACTGACTCAAGAACAAGTTTCTCTCCCTGTCTTCTTTTTCCCTTAGTATGCTTTTTTTGTAGTCGCCGTGGTCTAGTGGTTAGTGTGATGGCTTACTAAGACATGAGCCCTGGGTTCGACACCCAGCTCTGACATCTTAAAAAAAAAATATGAAAAAAATATTTCTTTCGGCGACTACCTCTCAGCAGTCTTCTGGCAAAAGCTCTGAGAGTAATTAATTGCCATGAACAAGCTTCTCAAGTCTGTCGTTCGGAGTCGACATTAAACTGTAGGTCCCGGTACTCATGGATAAAAATTTACACACACAACATGAGTGCTGTGAGAAGCTAGGCCGTAATCCTGACACAGGGTTGTAAAAGCCTGTTATGTATGTATGTTATGTTATGCTTTTCCAAACTCCCCTTCCTATTCCACAGAAGGGTTCTGGCCCCATCAATGGCATAGCTGCTCCCTTTCTGGAAAACTCACCTGCCATTTCATTCCCCTATATGCCCGCATGACCAGAGACCCAGCATAGGCTG
Source organism: Metopia argyrocephala (assembly GCA_963576795.1). NCBI lineage: Eukaryota > Metazoa > Arthropoda > Insecta > Diptera > Sarcophagidae > Metopia > Metopia argyrocephala. The sequence continues at coordinate 70,483,359 of OY756208.1, forward strand.
ACCTTATTGTCTCTGCCCAGCCGGTTCAGTTTCATCAGACAGTCCCATACTAGCTTAGAGTCGATTTCATAACAGCCAAATGCTCGAATGGCAGTCTGACTGTCAGATAGTATGGCTATTTCCTGCCCTTTGTATTTTCCGTCCAGGTTGAATTGAGCGCATATTTCAATGGCATAAACCTCAGCCTGGTTCAGAGTAGTTCTTTCTTTTAAAGAGTATGCAGCTTCTAAATTGCTTCATTCACTATAATTACTTAATTGTATCTTAAATCGCTTTTCAAAGTCATAGAGTTTCCCGATTCTATCCAATCGACAGTCAAGGAATGAGTTGCCAACCAATCGACTGGCTATATACTGGCACTATACCTGCTTAGAAGTCTAGCGTTTGACCTTTCTCCCATATTCCTAATTGCGGTTTCTATGGCTTTGTTCCCCACTACAATATGAAGTGGCCTTAAATCTAGCAGAGTTTCCAGTGAAGCTGTGGGTCAGGTTCTCATCGCCCCAGTTATGCCCATGCACGCAAGTCTCTGTACCTTACTTAGCCTGGTCTGGCTTACTTCCAGATTTATTTTCCTTGCCCAGATTTAAGAACATACATATGTATGTATGTTCCAGATAAGGTTGATAGAATAAAACAAAAATTCACCAATAACATCCACGTAGGCCAAGAAATTAAAAAAAATCATATTTTCTATTGCACAGACCGCTCCTTTCGCTTTCTGGGTCCGTTAATTAAAGTCAGTTTATATTACAACTGTACTGTACACAAGATCGAGGCGGCCAATTGACATCGCTAAATCGAGAAATTGTGCGACCATGAAACCATTGCAAAAAAACACTCTACATTTTTAATAAAATGGTATTTCTGATCTAATTAAAGCGTTTTGAGATGAAAAAATGTTTTGGCCATATTAATATTTTTATACGCATATAAATACATACGTATGTATGTACCTATATAAAGTTATTTATATTTTAAATTATTAATTTCTTTTTTGTTCTTCTTCTTTTACAGGTATGTAATAATGATAATGCAACCCTGTTAAAATTTGGTAACTATTTTTTAAACTCTACCCTAGGGAATTATCAAATAAAGCAAACTATAAAATTATATTGCCTACTTCTAATTTGTTAAACCAAATTAAAACAAATTGTTATTGACTAACAGAATGAAAAGATTTTAGTACAATTCAAGGAATTATGAATTATTGAAAGCATACTTTAGGGATTATGTAATTTTACAAAGTGAACAGAATTGTAAAATGTTTTAGCGAAAGTTGATTATTTAGTCAGTCTGCGTTCAATAAATAAAACCGTTAAATAACGAAAGTTTTTTTAACTGCCTTTACATAAATAAATTAATTACACAACAAATACCAATTTATTGGCAAAAGTGCTTATTAATCAAGTTTATAAGAAATTAAAATTAGATTTTGCAACTCCTCCTTTTGTTTTTGTATTACAGAGGATATCATCAATGAGATTTCTGAAGGCCATAACATTATAGCCTTAATTATAAATATTTACAATAAAGTCTCATTCAAGTTTATTTTAGCAGTTGATGTTGTTATTATTGTTGCAGAAAAAAAAAACCTTTAAAAAAGCAATCATTTATCAATTATTAGCCAACAAATCTCACTGTCTAGGCAGTTATAACAAACGATGTATTACACCAAATTAAACTTTATTGGTTTAAAGTTAAAGGCTGTGAGACGAAGAAAAAATTACAAATTAATAATAATTTGTATAAGAAATATGTACATTGTAAGAAATTAGGTAAAACATATTTTGATTTTGAAACACGCAAAATATGGCATTTTAGCATAAACAAGCTTCTTAAATTTGTCGTTCGGAGTCGAATTTAAAATGTAGGTCCGGGCACTCATCGATAAAATTAAGACACACAACATGCGTGAAGCTAGGCCGTAACCCTGACACAGGGTTGTAATGGCCATTTATATGTGTATGCATGTAAGCTTGTATACTGATGTTTGACAAACTTGGTTGTATAGTGTAATAGTCTTTCCATGCTGTTAGGTCACGATTAACTTGAAATTATTTGCAAGACTATAAGATAATTCTAGATTTTTATAATCTGTTTTTACACCATTTCAATACGCATTTAAAATTGCATAGTCCACTTCATTTATTTAAAATTTTTCTCGGTGTAGTTAAAAGAGTTCTATATTTTTTTTCTCTTAATTAACCAACCAAATGAAATTACAACAAAACAAAATGTTCAAAAGGAAAGACAAAAAATTAAAAAGAAGGTAATAGAACACCTTTAGGCGAAAAACACGTTTCCTCTGTCCAAAATCATTTTGTTGGAGTGCTTAACTCATTATGGTTAATTTGATTTTTATTTTCATTTTTTTTTACTCAAATTCTATAGTGTTAACGTTGTTTAGTTGTTGTTATTGTATTCTGTTGAGATAACAACTTTTTGAATTGAACTGAATGACTTTAAAGAGTGTTAACGTTCTACTAGACTTGTTTTTTTGTGTTTTTTTTTTTTTTTCTTTAACTCTAGTTAACTTAATGGTCATCTCTAATATAAAAAAGACGTTAAGAAGTTCTACAGTGATTTTTCGATACAGACAACCAGTTATAATTTGAACTTGTAAAACAAAAATGTTTACTTTCATCTTCTTACCATAAGACCGGGTCCGGGTAGAAGACAACAAAGGAAGAAAATCAATCGATCATTATTTGTTTATCATTCACGTACTTGTTCATTCACTCACTCTCTAACACACTTACTTACTGCTTCCATTCATTCTTCTCTTTGTTCTTTGTCAGATTTGCTTGCCATACTAAAATTGATACCCAATACAAGATGAATTGATGGATAGTTAGTTGGACGACCGACTAGTTAACTAAATGGTTGGTTGGTATCATTATGTTTTCGATTTGTTTTTTCTCTGTTTCTTTACAAAAATCATTAAGTAACAACAATTGCTAAATGACAAGATAATTACTTTTAAAAATTTTGCTATTTCAAGTACTAGCAGAGCTTAAAACTTTAACGCAAGATAATAAAAAATCATAACGTTCTTTGTTGAGGGTCATTATTAAGCTACGCTGTAAGTTTATAAAAAAGAATCTTTTAAAAATTAAATATTTATCTTATGATTCATTGTAAGACAAATTGTTCCCTTTTTCTTCTTTATTAAGTTCTTTCCATATTTCCGAAGACAGTGCAACGTCAGATAATGGTTTAACAACAATCATTTCAACATTATTTTAGTTTCTCATACAAACAAGTTCTACATTTTGAAATAAAAAATCGACATAAAGAGGAGTATATTGGAGGGCCTGTTAAAGTCTTTGATGAACAATATTTTCTCCAAAGATCGTTAGACAAGAGTGTACATGTTTTCTTCCCTTGTATATTGCTTTCCTATATCGTACGATATACTAACGTTCCAAACCAGGGTCTTAGATGGATATAATTTTTTTTTAGATAAATACTAATAAGAGTAGGGTTTCCTTCACTATTTCAAAGATCTCTTACAACTGTAACTCCTATATTATGTTGATTCTCTCTGTCAGATTTTTGTGCTCTGGTGGATCAGTTCACTTTTTCTTTAGAGCCATAATAAATCTGATTAAAAGCTCTAAAAAATATTTGTTGGTAAACTCTTTAAATGACACTGCTAGTATTTAAAATAACTGTGCCCCAGAACCTTGCTGGGTGGTTGGTGTGTGGAAATAAATCAATGCTCTGTTCACAGTTTCCAAACACCTTAAAAACTAATTTGGTTGGGCTTGAATTTGAATCCCCTTTTAAAGTTGATGATCGAGTTTGAGTAGTTGGGACATTCTTTTTTTGAATAACTTTGTATTCAACTTATATTCAATAATTGTTTTAAATTACTGCAATGTTCTCTTAATCAAAAGCTGTTAACGTATCCTTTATTGTTTGTCCCATTTGCCATGTCACATTTTTTATTTAACAAACTATCACAAATAGAGCGGTTGAAAGAATATTATGCTATAAATGTGTTCTTTGTCATCTCACTTGTTTGTTACTGATACTGCTTCAAGAAGAAAAGACTATTTTGCTGTTTCCATGACATCATATGTCACTTCTAACAAGAATTAATTTCATTAGACATCAAAATATTTTTGAGAATCCTGTTGTTTATTTTTGTATATTCCATGTTTTTCAGAAATACATAAAAAACCAGTCTCGCTTCTAAAAATAAGTAGGAGACTTTTTACCAAAGATGGTATCAGAACTATAAATTCTTATGTTCAAAAACTTTTACACTAAATGAGAATCATATCCCATTTATCTATTTGCGGTTTCAAAAGCAAACGTAAATAAAACACATAAAATATTTTTTTCATGATATTTCTTTTTTATTATAAAGTTTGAACGTTGACATTATGTGTAAAACACTACATCATTTAAATGACCTCCACGTGAAGAGTTAAATGCATTGATTCTTTTGAGGTAATTTTCGACCACTTTTTGACACATATTGGGCGGTATCTCAGCCATAACTTGACGAATGTTTGTTTTTAAGTGCTCAAGAATTGATGGTTTATCTGCATAAACACGGTCTTTCGCGTAGCCCCACAAAAAAATGTCAAATGGTGTCAAATCGCATGAACTTGGTGGCCAGTTGATATCGCCACGACGGAAAATTACGCGACCAGACAATGTCTCTTGCAATATAGCCATATTCGCTCGAGTTGTGTGGCATGGCTGGACTTTATATGGATGTGGGTGTAGATCTAAATGCAAAATACGCCATAATGTGCCGTAAGACAGTCCTAATTCCGGAGAACGACGAGGAATCGACATATTCAGGTCTTCGGCAACACTTTCACTTAAAGCAGCGATATTTTCAGCGGAACGAGCGAAACGATGACGCACAGGCCTTACAATATTTGTAACCGCTCCAGTCTCTTCAAATTTATTCACGATTGTGTAAACCATAATCTCCTCTTAAAGCACGATATGTGGCTGTGGCAGAATCACCATTTTTGTAGTAAGTTTTGATAATTTTTATGCGTTGTGTGATAGTTAAGCGATCCATTTTCGTCAATGTCAGACTTTCAACTGAAAAGAAAAAAATTGTGTCGTCTAACCAGAATTAATGTCAGAAAAATTATATAATTGTTCGACCTGTTTTTATCTGTTTATATTTATTATTGTATTTTTAGAAATCCTGAAGATGATATCCGAAGGATATCGAAATATTGATTATTAAATTAAAAATAAACTTGACCTTGAGCTTGAAAAAAGTATTTGCTTATTATTCAGAATTAATATCTTTAAAAAAAAATTGTTCCAATACAACCTTTATTGTATATGGTACCGGTCATGTCACTTATATGTTTATATATTTTCAACATAAGCGCTTTCAGTGAGGTTATTACCGCACAATGTGACAATTCTCATATCACTTTTTCGAATTGAATTGTTACTGACAAATAAGAAAATATAAATATATGTCACTTGTCATGTCACTTGTCATGTCACATAATTCGTTATAAGCAATCACTTCTATATTGATTGCATAGTTATTATCCTTCAAATTTCAAGTTTTCTTTTGTCTCACATGACAAGGTAAACTAGTTTTTTTACTGTTGTATTGGAATCACATCACTTGAGAACATTTTTAAAGAGTTTCCTCTTTTAATTTCTCAATTGTTTAACACAACTAGTAGCAGATTTTTGCTTTTGAACAAATTCTAAGAATTTTAGAAAAATGACAGCCAATTAAATGTTTTTAATTACAATAAACTTTAATCCGATCACAAAGTTGAAAATTTTTCATGTTTTTTGAAAATGATTGCATCACGGTTTTGAATGATGATTAAACGAACTCATAATGATGCATTCATTTTATTCTATTGTTTATTTAATATCCCATTCATTTAATATTAATAATTATTACAAAATTTGTTTAAACGATAAACCTTGAACTTTATAAAGTCACATCTTTTAATTTTAATCGTTCTATTCATAAATAAAATAAAACAAAAATGTTCAAAGATTAGAAGCAATTTATTATTTGTAAAATATTAAATGTATGGCTGAATTATGTGTCATTAAGAATATAAATTTTATAATTTATGCTGCTGCTGCTACTGCTGGAGTCTATTTCTACTGAGAATTCTGAAAACAAAGAGAAAATAATAAATAAAAATATTTTTTTCTTCTCATAACAAACATCGGCGGCCATATAAACCATTTAAACAATTTGTTTTATAAAACAAAATATTGTTTTTTTTTTTAACATAAATTTCTAGGCATACATATGTTTAACTATGTATGTATTCATTTTTTTAATTATTAATTAATATGTTAAGTAGTTTTTTTCCTTTCTTTCTTTAATAATATTGTTAACATCTAAATAATACCTTCCCAGTAGGAGGGAGTGTTGATCTTCTCAAAAGACTGCTTTAATTTACATACTTGATGAGAATTATTGGTACATATTTTGAAAGTTTGTGGTTAAAAATTTTGATTCCTTTTTTATGATTGACAATAAAAACAGTGTAGTGTGATGTTATCTCTTTGGCATGATTTTTCTTTTATAGTTTATGAGTTTTGTCACATTAGGTGGTTCGAGTGTCATAAGTATTTTTAAATATTTGTTTTTTTTTTAATTTTTTTATAAGAATTTTTTCTTTTATTTTATTAAAATATAAAACAATTTTTAATAAAAAATGCTAATTTCATATATTGTTAAAGAAATATTATTAAAAGCAAACAAACAAACAATCACAGATGACAAAATTGAATTTTTAAACGGTAATAAAAAGCGTCAATATATTATCATAGAGACAAAACACTTTTGTTTTCAGGAATTTAAAGAGAGCGTACACTCAAAACGAACACTCTATTTCGTAAAGTTTTAATATTGTTTAACACTGTCTACTCTAAAACACCAACTACAATGCAATTGTATTCTGACTCCGGTAAAAATATTGAAACCTCTAAAATAAAGATACGACGCCAACTCCTCCATAGCCGTGGTATAAACTGTAAACGAAATTATTTTTATTAGATTTTTGTCTGACTTTGGTGCATAACTCAGGCTGAATTTTATACCTGACGCTGTGTTTAGTGTGTGTGCTAGTGTGAAGTAGCTATATTTGAGACTTTAGTCTGTTTTCACTTTGTCGCGTCTGAAAGAATAAAATCATTGACAGATCTGTACTTAGAAAAACTAATTCTTAAATTCTCACTCTATTCACCTTAACCTTTGACAATGAAAAAGGAATGATCATGAGATAACAGCTAAAAACGTACTTAGCGGAGACACTCATCTCAATCAACATGCAACGATGGGGCAATTGCTGTTGATCATTCAAGGGTTAAGGTATAACACTGGACTTTGAATGATCAATTCACAGCAATTTGTCTCATTCCTAAGGCGCTTAATAATATAAAAAAAAAAAAAATATGTGTTCTGTTGTCATAATGTCCTTTCTACGAAAATTCCAATACAATGCACAGCATTTAGTAGAGGTTTACCCCTGAGTGTTGGTCTCAATAAAAAAAAATTTTTTATTCGATTCGATTTTTGCCTGACTTAGGCTTATAATCGGGTTAAAAAAATCTCGCAATAAAAAGCCGATCTCAGTTAAAACATCACATCACCTTTATGTATAATGTCCATACACCATACATACTGTGTGTCATGTAACGCCTTTTATTGTTATTCAGTTAAGACCAAGAAAATTATCGTCAACTTATACAACAAGTCAATAACATAGTTCGCAGAGGCAATGCATTTCTCCACCACTGATTGCTTCAACCTTAAGTGTACTCTAATCAAGGAATTTTTTGGGGGTACTTTAGAAATCTTTCCGGCATTAGTTTCTTCTCAAACTCAATAATTTTATTTGTTGTCAAATCCACTTATCCAAAAATGATTCTCAAAATTGAGAACGATTTTTCTAAGATAATCAGGGTCAGCTATTGAATTAAAATTTTTTCATTTCCACATGCTGTTGAGTGCTATAGATTTGTTTTGGTAAAACAACATCAACACCTGACAATATAGCCGCCATTAATTGTAAATGATCGAAAATCTCTTTTCCAAAATTCTTAGAGTTTTTTTTTCTGTTTAAATCAAATTTAAGCACAAACCATTTCACAGAAATACAATATTTTGTTTACAACTCTCTTTTGAAATAATAAAAATGCACCATTTTCACGTTAAGCAGTTCTCAAAAAAATTTTGTTCTTCTCTTTTTTTTTTTTTTGAATAAAAAACGTGATAAGATTATTATTACAAAATAATAAACATTTCGTTCTTTTTTCATTTGCATTCAAAACATACGACATTAAAGAAAAAAGAATAACAATTTGAAAAGAAATATACTTTTTTTCTACCATATTCTCCCATTTATTGTTTCTATAATTCTACGGAAATTGTTACTCGCATTCAAGAGTGGGAGTGTTCTTTTTGTTAATAATTATTTTGTTTATACATTTTTTATATTTTCTTTTTTAGTTTTGTTTAAATATTTGTTGCTCTTTATGCTGTTTATGTTTTATATCAAAACAGCAACATTTTCAACCACACGTGTACTGTCTTACTTAAACGATAGCAAGCAAAAGGATGACACATTCATTACAACCAACTATCAATGCACTCACTCGTTACAGAACAGTTATTCACGTGTCACTGCATTTTATAAATCAATCAGGTGGTCAGGCCACAATATAACGGAGTGTTCAGATAAAGTAGTAATTTTAATTTAAAAAAGTGGCATAAAAAATTATTTCTTTAATTCCTGTTTTGTCACTAAACGCCTTAGCTAGATCGGAACTAAATTCTATTAAATGAATTTAGATTATTTTTGCAATGATTGCTCAATTATAGATGTTAATAGCATCTGTGAAGGATGTGGACACCAGTCTTAACTGAACATGTTTTTGACTCCAAGGTCTTATCGAAGCTCTTATCAGAGTTCTTTGTGTTTTGATGTGACAGCATTTAAATTCACAAAATTTCTTATATATACTGTAAACTAATTTGAGAAAACTGTTTACAAATATTTTAAATATTTAAAGGGTGGACAAATTTGAGTTTAGAAAGTAAGTTGGCTGTCAAATGTCAAGAACTAAGCTATCATCCTTTGACATTTATTTAGTAAAAAATTGGGAGGTAATAACCACGGAACGTTACACTCTTCAACAAAAAATTTGTTCAATTTAATTGTGAATATTTACTATTGAAAAGTACTTTTCCTTGTAATCAGGCTTCTTCTGAGACATCTGTCCGTAATATAATCGTCTAATTCGAGGTTGCTGGCAGTAGACCAAACAATACACTGGTAGGAGCCGTAGTGATGCAGACATAACTTCTGTACAGCAAAGTGTAGAGAATGAGTCGGGAACATCAACTCGTAGACGTTCGCAATAATCGAAAATCACCAGAGGAATTTTGCCCAATATTTTCCATAAACTTTATCTTCAGGCTTATAAAGTTCAACATTTGTTTACGTCGAACTGTTTGAATAAAATCACCTTTAGTGATGAGTGAGGCCCATTTTAGTTAGACGTTTATTGAAAACAAGCAAAATGGTCGCAAATGGCGTATACAAAATTAACAAACAGTCTTTGAAAAACTATTCCATCTAAAAAAATATTACCGTATGATGCGGCTTGTGGTTAGCCGGCATCATCGAAAACTATTTTTTCGAAAATGAGCAAAAAAATGAGCCGTCACCGTGAATTCTCTGCGCTACCAAACCATGATAAACGGTTTCTTTTGTGGTCACAATTGGCTAATGCTAATACCAATGGCCTTTGGTTTTAAAACGACAGCAGCATAAGCCACACATTCGGCCAAATAATGCAGTAATTGGATGAGATATTTCCCGGACGCGTGTTTGCTCTAATTTGACGATGTCAATTGGCTGTGTCCTACCTGTAATTTAACGCTGTTGGACAATTTCCTTCTGGGACTATTTGAAACACTGGGTTCACGTGAACTATTCATAAACAACTGACGCTAGAAAACATGAAATTCGGCGCTGCATTGACAAGATAAGCGAAGCTTTATGGCTAAATGTGGTTCAAAATTTTGTAAAAAGAACAGATGTCTGCCGACATGCTAAGGGTAAACATATGCATGACTTGAATGTGTTTTTAAACCAATTTACTTTTTAACCTCAAATTCGCTCCACTCCTGTACAGCATTTTAACAAAGACTTACACGTTTATTTTTGTATTAATAAAAGTTGTTCATGTGCATAAAGATGTAATATTTTAATGTCATTAAAAATATATTTTAAAGAATATTAAAAACATAAACAACAACAAAAATGTAAGATCTTTAACTGAAATTCTTCTCAATAGAAGGTCATAAATCAATCACATTTAAAGGTAGACACAAGCAATAAAAACTGTTAATAATAAACCTTTAAAACACAATCAAAGTTTAATAGCGTATAATTATTTTTGTATTAAATAAAAATGTTTTAAAATTATATAGAAAAGTAATATGCAATTTACAGGTTAAAAAAAGCATTAAAAAATTAAGAAAATTATAGGAAAAAGAAAATACAACTAAACAGAGACAATAAAAAGACAAAAAGGGGGAAACAAAAGTTAAAAGTTCAACAAACTTTTTATTTCCCTAACATTGATGATAAAAAAAAACGCTAAGGCAACGCTAACAGCAAAGAAATATTAAAAATTTAATCATGAGTCACATTGATTATCATAAACGAAATCCAATAAAATTATAGAAAAATCACTCATACAGGTTTCTCTTTCTCTTTCTAGTCGTATCATCAATAAATAATTATTTCCTAAAAAGTGTTTAAAACTTAAACTCTACATATTCACTTAGATGGGGTATTAATCATTTAAGAAATATGTATCTTTTCTTTTATTCTGAAATAAAAAGAAACCAAAAAATACAACCTCATAAATGTAATTTTCATTAATTCCCACACGTTTTAAATTACTTTCTTTTTTTTTAGTTTTTAAATTATCAAAGAAAAAAAAAGAATTCTTTTTAAAAACCTTGTTCATTTGAAATAAATTATTATTTATTTCTGTTTAAAATAAATAAAAACAAGAGAAAATCAAAATTAATGTTCAAAAATTGTTATCTTTATGGCATCTTTCTCTCTTCTTTGAAATTACTGACTTGGTTGGTTTAAAAGCGGGTGTAGTTTTACAAGACATTGATTGACTGGCTGCTTAAGTTTCCTCACAGACCAGCCTACCTTTTTTTCTTTTTGGGTGGTTTTAAAAAGTTCAATTAAAAAAAAATATGCACGGCGTTATTTGTTAAGAGTTCTAAAAAGAAATCTTCAAAGAATTTAAAGTTAAAAAACAAAAAAAAAAAAAAACAAAAATTTTAGTATCGTACAGAAGTAGTAACAACGGGTAAAATAAGCCCCATAACTGTTAATATTGTTATGAAAATGAATTTTTAATATGTAGCTTGAATGAAACATTTTGACAATTAATACTAATTAACTAATAGTGTTATTATTCTTGTGCCCTATAATACTTGTATAGTTAAAGACTAAAGTTAAAACACGGCCAATGCAACAACACTAAAATATATCAATTCCCAAAATTATTTCAGATATGCCACTATTCCATGTTAATAGAAGACCCTTAGGACTACCATAATGACCCCGAATCTTCTCCAGAAATTTTATCATTTTTCAAAATAGATAATTTTTTGAACCGAAATATATCACCTCCCAAAATTATTTCAGATATGCCACTATTTCAGGTGGATAGAAGACCCTTAGGACTACCACGCACATGTGGCCCTATATCTGTAGAAGTCCTAGATTTTCCATAATAACAAATATAAAAGAGTGAAAAGGTTCACAAAAAACTGTGCTATTCGCATATTTAGCTCTGCTAAAATAAAAGGTATTTGTCTTTGCTAGTTACATAAATACGTATTTATCTTCACGCAAATTTAAAAATGCTAGCCACAATGTAATCGGTTGCTGTTTATTGCTTATTTAATGATCATTATTATACCTTCACCACTAAATAGTGCAATAGCAAACAACCCCAAGAAGCCCGCCCAGTAAACTTTAAATTAGCAGAGGAAAAAAAGATGACAATGATATTGAAGATGATGTTATTCTTGATCCAGCCACTGGTATAATTCTCAGTTATTGCTCCTCAAGTGCCTTTCTGGCACGGTGCCAGTGCCAGTCCAGTCCTCAGTTTTTCAGTTATGCCACTATTCATGTAAGTGTGCAATGCGTACATATCATTTTTAAAACACACAGTATCTACCATCAGTCATTTAATGTTTACTGAATTTTTTTAAACAAATCAGTACTTTTTACTGAATACTGATTTCTCTTTTCAGTAATCAGTAAAATTTACTGAATACTGATTTTTCTTTTCAATAATCAGTAAAAAAAGAAAATACTGAAAAAGTACTGGTACTGAAAAATGCCCATCTATGTTTTGTTAATGTAATAATTTCTTATTTCAAACATACTCGATTGTTCTGCGTGTATTTTGTTATTGTAATAATTTATAATGTGTGTGAAGATAAATTCGAATTTGAAAAGCAAAGACATAAACCATCTTTCTTTAGCTAACACATTTTTTGCGTTAACAGAGCTCTGTTAATAGTTTAACAGCGACTATGTACGGGTATTTCAGGACTTATTAAGCGTTTAATGGACACACATTCCAATTCTAGGAAGAAAAGGTACCCCCATATGGAAGCTATATTGTTCACTTTGTATCTCATAAAAAAAAATTCATATTTATTTAGTTTTAGGTTAAAAAAAAGCCGAAACAAATTCTTTCAAAAAAAACCAAATAAGTGGAGAAGATCAGTGGCCATTATGGAAAAATACGAAAATGCACATATATCACACTATATGGAGATGATACTCCAAGGGGTCCCCAATGACGCTGTATTAGTGGTATTCCTGAAATAATTTTGGGATTTGAGAAAATTAAATTTGAAAAATTCAATTTTTTTGCAAAATGACTGGAGAAGATCAGTGGCCATTATGGAAAAATACGAAAATGCACATATATCACACTATATGGAGATGATACTCCAAGGCGTCCCCAATGACGCTGTATTAGTGGTATTCCTGAAATAATTTTGGGATTTGAGAAAATTAAATTTGAAAAATTCAATTTTTTTGCAAAATGACTGGAGAAGATCAGTGGCCATTATGGAAAAATACGGAAATGCACATATATCACACTATATGGAGATGATACTCCAAGGGGTCCCCAATGACGCTGTGTTAGTGGTATTCCTGAAATAATTTTGGGATTTGAGAAAATTAAATTTGAAAAATTCAATTTTTTTGCAAAATGACTGGAGAAGATCAGTGGCCATTATGGAAAAATACGAAAATGCACATATATCACACTATATGGAGATGATACTCCAAGGGGTCCCCAATGACGCTGTATTAGTGGTATTCCTGAAACAATTTTGGGATTTGAGAAAATTAAATTTGAAAAATTCAATTTTTTTGCAAAATGACTGGAGAAGATCAGTGGCCATTATGGAAAAATACGGAAATGCACATATATCACACTATATGGAGATGATACTCCAAGGGGTCCCCAATGACGCTGTGTTAGTGGTATTCCTGAAATAATTTTGGGATTTGAGAAAATTAAATTTGAAAAATTCAATTTTTTTGCAAAATGACTGGAGAAGATCAGTGGCCATTATGGAAAAATACGAAAATGCACATATATCACACTATATGGAGATGATACTCCAAGGGGTCCCCAATGACGCTGTATTAGTGGTATTCCTGAAATAATTTTGGGATTTGAGAAAATTAAATTTGAAAAATTCAATTTTTTTGCAAAATGACTGGAGAAGATCAGTGGCCATTATGGAAAAATACGAAAATGCACATATATCACACTATATGGAGATGATACTCCAAGGGGTCCCCAATGACGCTGTATTAGTGGTATTCCTGAAATAATTTTGGGATTTGAGAAAATTAAATTTGAAAAATTCAATTTTTTTGCAAAATGACTGGAGAAGATCAGTGGCCATTATGGAAAAATACGAAAATGCACATATATCACACTATATGGAGATGATACTCCAAGGGGTCCCCAATGACGCTGTATTAGTGGTATTCCTGAAATAATTTTGGGATTAGAGAAAATTAAATTTGAAAAATTCAATTTTTTTGCAAAATGACTGGAGAAGATCAGTGGCCATTATGGAAAAATACGAAAATGCACATATATCACACTATATGGAGATGATACTCCAAGGGGTCCCCAATGACGCTGTGTTAGTGGTATTCCTGAAATAATTTTGGGATTTGAGAAAATTAAATTTGAAAAATAAAATTTTTTTGCAAAATGACTGGAGAAGATCAGTGGCCATTATGGAAAAATACGAAAATGCACATATATCACACTATATGGAGATGATACTCCAAGGGGTCCCCAATGACGCTGTATTAGTGGTATTCCTGAAATAATTTTGGGATTTGAGAAAATTAAATTTGAAAAATTCAATTTTTTTGCAAAATGACTGGAGAAGATCAGTGGCCATTATGGAAAAATACGAAAATGCACATATATCACACTATATGGAGATGATACTCCAAGGGGTCCCCAATGACGCTGTATTAGTGGTATTCCTGAAATAATTTTGGGATTTGAGAAAATTAAATTTGAAAAATTCAATTTTTTTGCAAAATGACTGGAGAAGATCAGTGGCCATTATGGAAAAATACGGAAATGCACATATATCACACTATATGGAGATGATACTCCAAGGGGTCCCCAATGACGCTGTGTTAGTGGTATTCCTGAAATAATTTTGGGATTTGAGAAAATTAAATTTGAAAAATTCAATTTTTTTGCAAAATGACTGGAGAAGATCAGTGGCCATTATGGAAAAATACGAAAATGCACATATATCACACTATATGGAGATGATACTCCAAGGGGTCCCCAATGACGCTGTATTAGTGGTATTCCTGAAATAATTTTGGGATTTGAGAAAATTAAATTTGAAAAATTCAATTTTTTTGCAAAATGACTGGAGAAGATCAGTGGCCATTATGGAAAAATACGAAAATGCACATATATCACACTATATGGAGATGATACTCCAAGGGGTCCCCAATGACGCTGTATTAGTGGTATTCCTGAAATAATTTTGGGATTTGAGAAAATTAAATTTGAAAAATTCAATTTTTTTGCAAAATGACTGGAGAAGATCAGTGGCCATTATGGAAAAATACGGAAATGCACATATATCACACTATATGGAGATGATACTCCAAGGGGTCCCCAATGACGCTGTGTTAGTGGTATTCCTGAAATAATTTTGGGATTTGAGAAAATTAAATTTGAAAAATTCAATTTTTTTGCAAAATGACTGGAGAAGATCAGTGGCCATTATGGAAAAATACGAAAATGCACATATATCACACTATATGGAGATGATACTCCAAGGGGTCCCCAATGACGCTGTATTAGTGGTATTCCTGAAATAATTTTGGGATTTGAGAAAATTAAATTTGAAAAATTCAATTTTTTTGCAAAATGACTGGAGAAGATCAGTGGCCATTATGGAAAAATACGAAAATGCACATATATCACACTATATGGAGATGATACTCCAAGGGGTCCCCAATGACGCTGTATTAGTGGTATTCCTGAAATAATTTTGGGATTTGAGAAAATTAAATTTGAAAAATTCAATTTTTTTGCAAAATGACTGGAGAAGATCAGTGGCCATTATGGAAAAATACGGAAATGCACATATATCACACTATATGGAGATGATACTCCAAGGGGTCCCCAATGACGCTGTGTTAGTGGTATTCCTGAAATAATTTTGGGATTTGAGAAAATTAAATTTGAAAAATTCAATTTTTTTGCAAAATGACTGGAGAAGATCAGTGGCCATTATGGAAAAATACGAAAATGCACATATATCACACTATATGGAGATGATACTCCAAGGGGTCCCCAATGACGCTGTATTAGTGGTATTCCTGAAATAATTTTGGGATTTGAGAAAATTAAATTTGAAAAATTCAATTTTTTTGCAAAATGACTGGAGAAGATCAGTGGCCATTATGGAAAAATACGAAAATGCACATATATCACACTATATGGAGATGATACTCCAAGGGGTCCCCAATGACGCTGTATTAGTGGTATTCCTGAAATAATTTTGGGATTTGAGAAAATTAAATTTGAAAAATTCAATTTTTTTGCAAAATGACTGGAGAAGATCAGTGGCCATTATGGAAAAATACGAAAATGCACATATATCACACTATATGGAGATGATACTCCAAGGGGTCCCCAATGACGCTGTATTAGTGGTATTCCTGAAATAATTTTGGGATTTGAGAAAATTAAATTTGAAAAATTCAATTTTTTTGCAAAATGACTGGAGAAGATCAGTGGCCATTATGGAAAAATACGAAAATGCACATATATCACACTATATGGAGATGATACTCCAAGGGGTCCCCAATGACGCTGTATTAGTGGTATTCCTGAAATAATTTTGGGATTAGAGAAAATTAAATTTGAAAAATTCAATTTTTTTGCAAAATGACTGGAGAAGATCAGTGGCCATTATGGAAAAATACGAAAATGCACATATATCACACTATATGGAGATGATACTCCAAGGGGTCCCCAATGACGCTGTGTTAGTGGTATTCCTGAAATAATTTTGGGATTTGAGAAAATTAAATTTGAAAAATTAAATTTTTTTGCAAAATGACTGGAGAAGATCAGTGGCCATTATGGAAAAATACGAAAATGCACATATATCACACTATATGGAGATGATACTCCAAGGGGTCCCCAATGACGCTGTATTAGTGGTATTCCTGAAATAATTTTGGGATTTGAGAAAATTAAATTTGAAAAATTCAATTTTTTTGCAAAATGACTGGAGAAGATCAGTGGCCATTATGGAAAAATACGAAAATGCACATATATCACACTATATGGAGATGATACTCCAAGGGGTCCCCAATGACGCTGTATTAGTGGTATTCCTGAAATAATTTTGGGATTTGAGAAAATTAAATTTGAAAAATTCAATTTTTTTGCAAAATGACTGGAGAAGATCAGTGGCCATTATGGAAAAATACGAAAATGCACATATATCACACTATATGGAGATGATACTCCAAGGGGTCCCCAATGACGCTGTGTTAGTGGTATTCCTGAAATAATTTTGGGATTTGAGAAAATTAAATTTGAAAAATTCAATTTTTTTGCAAAATGACTGGAGAAGAAGTGTGTGAAGTTAGCTACAAAAGTTAAATTCTTTTTAACAACAGAATTAGTTAACAGAGTAATGTTAACATTACCTGCATATGAAACATATAGTGAATCAAAACTAAAATAAATAACTAATACTAATACACTAATACAGCGTCATTGGGGACCCCTTGGACTATCATCTCCATATAGTGTGATATATGTGCATTTTCGTATTTTTCCATAATGGCCACTGATCTTCTCCAGTCATTTTGCAAAAAAATTGAATTTTTCAAATTTAATTTTCTCAAATCCCAAAATTATTTCAGGAATACCACTAACACAGCGTCATTGGGGACCCCTTGGAGTATCATCTCCATATAGTGTGATATATGTGCATTTTCGTATTTTTCCATAATGGCCACTGATCTTCTCCAGTCATTTTGCAAAAAAATTGAATTTTTCAAATTTAATTTTCTCAAATCCCAAAATTATTTCAGGAATACCACTAACACAGCGTCATTGGGGACCCCTTGGACTATCATCTCCATATAGTGTGATATATGTGCATTTTCGTATTTTTCCATAATGGCCACTGATCTTCTCCAGTCATTTTGCAAAAAAATTGAATTTTTCAAATTTAATTTTCTCAAATCCCAAAATTATTTCAGGAATACCACTAACACAGCGTCATTGGGGACCCCTTGGACTATCATCTCCATATAGTGTGATATATGTGCATTTTCGTATTTTTCCATAATGGCCACTGATCTTCTCCAGTCATTTTGCAAAAAAATTGAATTTTTCAAATTTAATTTTCTCAAATCCCAAAATTATTTCAGGAATACCACTAACACAGCGTCATTGGGGACCCCTTGGAGTATCATCTCCATATAGTGTGATATATGTGCATTTTCGTATTTTTCCATAATGGCCACTGATCTTCTCCAGTCATTTTGCAAAAAAATTGAATTTTTCAAATTTAATTTTCTCAAATCCCAAAATTATTTCAGGAATACCACTAACACAGCGTCATTGGGGACCCCTTGGAGTATCATCTCCATATAGTGTGATATATGTGCATTTCCGTATTTTTCCATAATGGCCACTGATCTTCTCCAGTCATTTTGCAAAAAAATTGAATTTTTCAAATTTAATTTTCTCAAATCCCAAAATTATTTCAGGAATACCACTAATACAGCGTCATTGGGGACCCTTGGAGTATCATCTCCATATAGTGTGATATATGTGCATTTTCGTATTTTTCCATAATGGCCACTGATCTTCTCCAGTCATTTTGAAAAAAAATTGAATTTTTCAAATTTAATTTTCTCAAATCCCAAAATTATTTCAGGAATACCACTAATACAGCGTCATTGGGGACCCCTTGGAGTATCATCTCCATATAGTGTGATATATGTGCATTTTCGTATTTTTCCATAATGGCCACTGATCTTCTCCAGTCATTTTGCAAAAAAATTGAATTTTTCAAATTTAATTTTCTCAAATCCCAAAATTATTTCAGGAATACCACTAACACAGCGTCATTGGGGACCCCTTGGAGTATCATCTCCATATAGTGTGATATATGTGCATTTTCGTATTTTTCCATAATGGCCACTGATCTTCTCCAGTCATTTTGCAAAAAAATTGAATTTTTCAAATTTAATTTTCTCAAATCCCAAAATTATTTCAGGAATACCACTAATACAGCGTCATTGGGGACCCCTTGGAGTATCATCTCCATATAGTGTGATATATGTGCATTTTCGTATTTTTCCATAATGGCCACTGATCTTCTCCAGTCATTTTGCAAAAAAATTGAATTTTTCAAATTTAATTTTCTCAAATCCCAAAATTATTTCAGGAATACCACTAATACAGCGTCATTGGGGACCCCTTGGAGTATCATCTCCATATAGTGTGATATATGTGCATTTTCGTATTTTTCCATAATGGCCACTGATCTTCTCCAGTCATTTTGCAAAAAAATTGAATTTTTCAAATTTAATTTTCTCAAATCCCACAATTATTTCAGGAATACCACTAACACAGCGTCATTGGGGACCCCTTGGAGTATCATCTCCATATAGTGTGATATATGTGCATTTCCGTATTTTTCCATAATGGCCACTGATCTTCTCCAGTCATTTTGCAAAAAAATTGAATTTTTCAAATTTAATTTTCTCAAATCCCAAAATTATTTCAGGAATACCACTAATACAGCGTCATTGGGGACCCCTTGGAGTATCATCTCCATATAGTGTGATATATGTGCATTTTCGTATTTTTCCATAATGGCCACTGATCTTCTCCAGTCATTTTGCAAAAAAATTGAATTTTTCAAATTTAATTTTCTCAAATCCCAAAATTATTTCAGGAATACCACTAACACAGCGTCATTGGGAACCCCTTGGAGTATCATCTCCATATAGTGTGATATATGTGCATTTTCGTATTTTTCCATAATGGCCACTGATCTTCTCCAGTCATTTTGCAAAAAAATTGAATTTTTCAAATTTAATTTTCTCAAATCCCAAAATTATTTCAGGAATACCACTAATACAGCGTCATTAAGGACCCCTTGGACTATCATCTCCATATAGTGTGATATATGTGCATTTTCGTATTTTTCCATAATGGCCACTGATCTTCTCCAGTCATTTTGCAAAAAAATTGAATTTTTCAAATTTAATTTTCTCAAATCCCAAAATTATTTCAGGAATACCACTAATACAGCGTCATTGGGGACCCCTTGGAGTATCATCTCCATATAGTGTGATATATGTGCATTTTCGTATTTTTCCATAATGGCCACTGATCTTCTCCAGTCATTTTGCAAAAAAATTGAATTTTTCAAATTTAATTTTCTCAAATCCCAAAATTATTTCAGGAATACCACTAACACAGCGTCATTGGGGACCCCTTGGAGTATCATCTCCATATAATGTGATATATGTGCATTTTCGTATTTTTCCATAATGGCCACTAATCTTCTCCACTTATTTGGTTTTTTTTGAAAGAATTTGTTTCGGCTTTTTTTTAACCTAAAACTAAATAAATATGAATTTTTTTTTATGAGATACAAAGTGAACAATATAGCTTCCATATGGGGGTACCTTTTCTTCCTAAAATTGGAATGTGTGTCCATTAAACGCCTAATAAGTCCTGAAATACCCGTACATAGTCGCTGTTAAACTATTAACAGAGCTCTGTTAACGCAAAAAATGTGTTAGCTAAAGAAAGATGGTTTATGTCTTTGCTTTTCAAATTCGAATTTATCTTCACACACATTAATTTATATACAATGTATATAACTTAACCCTTTGCACTCGAAGCTTTTTTTCACTCATAATACCAGCAACTCGAATCAATTTCAATAGAAAAACCATATTCACATATAAGTAAATGATATGCGCATAAAAAGAAAAGTCATAGTTGTATTTTAAATCTTTTTTAATTAATTATAGATACAAATGTTATAATATATAATAAATAAATATAATAATAAATAAACAAATAATAAATAATATAAATAAATAAATGAAGTTATTACGATTTGTTTTTGTCCTTATGTTATGAACTGAAAATTATTTGCATTGTCTCCATAGTGGAGCCCTCGAGTTTGAAGATAAATTTTAAATCGCTCCGCTCCGGAGCCCTCGAGTGCAAATGGTTAAATGCTAAAATTAGTAACAGGAATATAATGATAATTTTACTTTATACAATTTTTTTTCGTAACAATATTTATTTATAATATATCACACTTTAAACGCCTGTGTGATCTATATCCGTTTGTTGTACAATTTGTAACTGCATTATCAAACGACAAACGATAGCGATAAGCGTAAGTGAGTAATTTCCTAAGCCTGAAAATTAATGAATCAGTTTTTAATTACCCAAAAAATTAAAGAATAAATCGACAAGCTGATTTCTCTTCTATTCATATCACTCTTGTTTGTGTAGAAAATTGAAATGTCAATATAAATTTACATTAAACGTCAGTTTAACTGACAGGTTAATATTGTTGTTTTTTTATTATAATATTTAAACACATCATTGCGCTTTACACAAACAATATTTACATTATATGTACAATTATATGTATGTTAGCAAACAACTACTATAGGATTCCATTTTGTTTTTGCTTAAATTTTACTAATTGTTTTTATTTATGTATATCTCTAGTTGACTATTGTTGTCATTTTGAATGGTTTTTAATTTTGTTACCGGTAATTTGTTGTTACAGTAATTTTAATTGTTAAGTTTGTTTTTCTTGTAATTCTAAATTATATCATGCGTAAACTTATGTATACTTTTCTATTAATAAAAAAAAGAAAAAAAAAACCACAAACAAAGAACATTGTACTCTTTTTCTTTTCTGATAAGTATACATGGCTCCCCTTTCCATCAATTTTTACACATCCAAACGTACATACTTATGTAAGTATTTAGAATAATAACAACTACGACATAACATTAACAAAATGCTTGATCACATTTGTATGTACAATCTCCCCCTTAAAGTTCAATGTAAGTTTTTATTGTTTTAAATAACGGATTTATATAAGCTTATCTCTATTACTTATACACACACACATTCATATAAATTATTGTATGTGTTAATTGAATATGCTTTAGCTCGTATTAATCATGGTTTTATTTATTTGAATTACTCCATAATAAAGTGTAATTCTTCTTTTACTTATACATACGAGTATATACATATGTGCAATGTACATACGCACACAGATAATTGTATTGTAGCTTGTAATCTTTGGAGAGGGTGTGTTACTTTTTAATATTATTTTTGTTTTTTTACTGTTCTACATCAATGGTTATGTTTTTTTTTAATACTCTCTGTTTCTCTCTCTATCTCTCTCCATCTGTATTTTCTTCTCTATTTCATATTCAAATATTTTTCTAGTTACGATGATGTGTTGGTATTCAGACCAAACGTTTTTATTAACTGGTTTAGCAAAATATTTTTAAATTGGTTTTATTATAAATAAGATCAGGTTTAAACAAATTAAAATAATTAAAAGCAAAATGAAAAATAAAATCAAATTTAATTGAAGGCTATCAGTTGAGTTTACTTTGTTTTAAAAGGAAGAGTTGCATTTACACATTGGCAACACATGTGTAAAAGAACATAAATAGTGACTAATCATGCAACTTAATTATTTGCTGTCGAATTTATTGATATAATTAAACATCTCATCAATGGTTTTATGTAGTAAAAATTCAATATTTTGATTAAATAGAATAATAGAATTTTCTTCCTTTTATTTGAAAATTTTTAAAACACATCTTTATTATAAAACACAATTTTGTCACGTTTTCTTTTAAGAGAAGATTTCAAGATCCTTTAAAAAAATGTATGGCCTTTTTCCATATTACAAGTACGTCAAAAATTTCGATTGTTTTATTTATCGACCTCTCCGTGGTCTTAGTAGTTAATGTGTTGGCTTGCTAAGACGATAGCCCCGCGTTCAAAACTCAGCTCTGAAATCTCAAAAAAGAAAAAATTTATAAAAAAAAAAATTCTTTCGGCGCCTACCTCTCAGCAGTCTTCTAGCAAAAGGTCTGAGAGTAACTGATTGCCATGTAAAACTTCTCAAGTCTGTCGTACGGAGTCCACTTTAAACTGTAGGTCCCGGTACTCATGGATAAAAATTATTGACACACACAACTTGAGTGCTGCGAGAGGCTAGACGGTAACTCTAAAACAGGGTGGTAATGGCCAATTACCACCATCTTTTTTCCATTATAAATGAGGTTCAGCAAATTCTTTACGTTCGGCTTAACGTGTATGCTTCACTGTAAGAGGATATTTTCTGAGCAATTTTTTACGTTTTATAGTTTTAGATGTTTGCAATATCTTTTGTACATTTCGGACGTGAGTTTTCACACCCGCCTTTTCAGAAATTTTCCTGGCACTGAGGCTAGGATTTGAAGCTGACCTTAAAGTTGATCTCCCTTCTCTAGCTGATGCGGCTCTTAGTCTTGCAGGTTCATGCATGATTATTTTACCGCTTCCATTACATTTTGTTGCAATTTCCGAAATTTTTTCTATTAAATTAAGCTGTTTTTGTTATGCCTCTCAAAATTGTAATGGAATACTAGTTATTTATGAGCAATATATATATATTTTTTGTTATAACCTGTCCTCTTAAAAAATAAAATTTTTAAAGTTAAATGTGCTATATTTTATACGTGCACTGTATATTATTTAATAAGAACATTATTTGTACAATATCAGTAACAACAATATTTTTATAGTGAGTAAATATTGTGTGAAAATATCTTTTAAGTTATTTGGATGCTAGGTGGATTATTAACTATTTTAAAGAGAATCAATCAAAAGAGTGTAATGCTTTTTATTGAGAAGGGATTATATTTGTATTTTTTAAAATTTAAATATGTATAATCTTGTTTGTTTTTATTATTTACCGAGGTTTAACTTTCTGATAAAAGCTAAATAAAATTAAACAAATAGTATAAAACTATAGGACAGACAGCAACTTGTTTCATCAACAAATAAAAAGCGCAAAATATACAAAATCTATGAAAAAAAAAAAAAAAAAAAAAAAAAAAAAAAAAAAAACTTCTATCACCATCTTCACATTCCAATACCATGCACACTGCATGAGTAGGGGTTTACCCCTGAGTATTGGTCTTAAAAAAAAAAAAACAAAAAAAAAAAAAGGTATCATAAGTAAAATCTCTTTCTAATGGTTTCAAATTCTTAGAAAAATTTCAATTATAAAAACTAAAACTGCTGTAACTTAACTTAGGGTAGAGGGAGGTTAATAACTGTAACAAGTATTGCTGAAGCGACAACCAAACAAACAAACAAACAAAAAATCTTAAGAAAAGATTACAAAGTTTTGATAATTCTATTGAAATTTAAATAAAAGTTTGAATAAATTGTCGTTTGTTTATTTAAAAGTTTGTCTATTTAGAAAAAAAATTTATTTTTGTTTCTTTTGTAAGATTTCCTTTTCATAAATCACAAAGATTTTTTTCTTTGCTTCCTGTACGTGTTTTTCGTTTATTTTTGTTTTTTTTTTTCTTTTCTGTTGAAAGACCGACCGTTTGGATTGAATTTCTTCTGAAAATCTTCACTAACTTCATGACTCATGATAATATTCATGGAGTAAATTGTTTGTCTTCTTTACATAGATTTGAGCCAAGTTAAATAAAAGCAGCAAATTAATATTCTTTGGAAATAATCTCTCATGTTTTGTTTGTTTTTACATTTTTTCTCACATTTGAGCCAACAGGTAAAAAAACTTAAAAGGAAAATATGCAGACAGAGGGATTAAGAAAAATTTTAAAATTTGGCATATTTTTCAATATGTTCATACGATGTACAGAAAGCACAGGTCTCTAGTGGTACAAAAAAATTACTGAATATGATATTTTTTTAAGAAATCAAATAATATCTATAGAACACAAAAATAAACCATACTGATGATTAAGTTTGTGGTCACATACAGTGTTTGAGACTAAAATAAAAACATTAGAAAAACATGATTATTATTTTGTTTCTTTTGATTTTATTTCAACTATAAAGTAAATAATATGAAAAACACAAAACTTTCCAAGATCAAAATTAAAAACCATGTTTTCATAAATTTTGTTAAAAAAAACGTTGTCTTTTATTCATTAAACCAAAATATTCCTCTCAATTACTGTTCATTTACCTCTACACTTATTGGACTTATACTTATTAGTTTTAAGGTCCAAGCAGCCAGCGTTTTGACATAGAATCCACATCCATCGCTAACTCCCTCGTTATGAAATAAAATTAAAAATTATTTTGCAGACAGTTCTGGGAGAAAGAGAATGGTGCTACCCCATTATTTTAATTAAAATGTATTTTAAATTTGAGGTAAAGCTGTTAGTAAAGAAGTAGGTGCAGAAGTGTGCATGGTCGAAAAATATTATCATGTTATAAGTATTCCCGAGTCAAAGCTGCACGCTGTGAAAATTTAAGATCGGTTAACAGGTCCAGTCTCCAATATATCACAAACAAAGGGGCGTGCTCCGCCCACTCTTCTTTTGGTATGTATTTCTATTCATGCCAATACCATAAATAGCAAATACTGCCGCTGTGTGTTAAAAAATCCCCAAGATATGACGATTTAAAATTTTGGATTATATGGGCGGCGCCACGCCTCTTTGTGCAATTAAAACTTCATGTAGCCTATTATTCCTTCCAAAGTCATAGTAACATGCTGTGAAAATTTCAGAAAGATCGGTCCAAGTGTTTGGCCTCCTATAAAGCACAAACAAACAGACAGACAGACATTTATTTTTATTATATATTCAATTCTATATAGAGATCCTCTGCCATAGTATAAAAACGTCAAAGTATTTCTCTGTTTTTTGTTTTTTTTTTTATATCATATTTTTATATTATATCGATCATGGATTTGAATATTTTTTAAAACTCTTGAGACCCTCAATTAATCAATAAAAAAACACACACACACATTTTAATACACAATTTCTGAAAATTACTACAGAGAGTAATACAATACCGTTATAAAAATCATATTCAGTGCAAATAATTTGCAAAGCAATTGAAATTATAGAGAAGATTAAATTTATAAAAGAGAACAGAAACAATTTACAACTCACCATAGCTTTTATATATGCTTTGTCTTTGTGTGATTTTTTTTTGCAATACTGTATGCAGTCGTAGATATGGTATGTACATACATACATATTTTTTTTTAAAGCAAAAAGACACTAACAACATATGTACATACATCTATGTGTGTATTCATATGGAATTACAAATGTCATATTACATATGACAGCAAACGCATTATTAAATATTAAAAAAAAACAAGCCTGTAAATATAAATATATTAATACAGTACATACATAACATACATATAAAACAACGCCATCTACATGTGTATATGCGTGTTTATACTTTACATATGGATACAATTTTATAAAAATAAAATGCGTATTTCAAAGGTCATAACTGATAATGAACTTTTTGATTTTTTTTTCTACATTTTTTTTTATTTTTATTTTTTTTTTTTTTTGTTACTTTATGGCTGAATAATCAATTGTGCTCTCTCTTTCTCTTTCTTACTGTTTTGCTCTTTATCACAAACTTAAAATGTATTTTTAGAAAAGCTTAAAAGAAAATTATACAAATAAATGACAATTACAATACTCTGTACTTTTATTGTATGGTAGTATATATAAGTAGTTGTTTTTACTACATATTTCGTTTCTTATTTGTCGTCATAGTTGTATTATTGTTTTCGGCAAAATTTTCATATCATTACATATTTACATATTTTAAGTGTATTTGTTTTGTTGTCTCTATTAATGTACAAATGTAAGTATGTATTTATAAACCAACATTGACTATTAACCGCATGGGCAGAATTGTAAAAGAATGTAGTAAATGGTGTTCTTATTTAGATAGTGGGTTAAGAGCACAGCGCACTTATTATAAGGTGCCTTTGAGTTTACAAAAAGTAAACAATTAACAAAACAACATGGCTTTTTTTCGGTTGGTTAGAGTAAAGAACTGTCAAAAAAACCAAAACTAAAAGTGTGAAAACAAAAGCGATTTTTATAAAATAGAGAAAAAATTGACAATTCTTTTCACTGTATAATCATTACGCCTTGGTTAAAAGCTTAAAATAAATACCTTTAAGAAATAACATTTTAGCTTTCGGTGAAAAAGATACATACGGGTATGACACAGATTTTGATTGGTTTTAAAAATGCAAATTTTTTTTAATCCTCGTGATTGGAAAATTTCCAGAAACTCCTAAGCCGCTCATACCAGAATAACCGACAAAGGTTTAGAAATTCTGAAACTATTTTTGCTTGGAAAGCAGCATCCCCTAAAAACAGCTAATACGTGCACTACCTGAAGGGCTGCACTCAAACGATCAGGCAAGACTCCGGTATGCCTCCGCGAATTGCAAAAGTCTTTCGGCTGACCTGATGTCCGTAGTACCAGATTAAGGCGTCTCTGCACAGACTTCGGCAGTAACTCTCATCCTACTTGAAGTGTTGGGTCACTAAGAGTTAGGTTCACTCCATATACCACGAGAACACAAGTCCCTGGCAGGAAAAGTCGCTAGCAGGCAAACCGTACGCCCGGGGGGGGGGGGGGGGGACGAATTAAATATATGGGACATTGTGACCGCGAACATACATCCATACAATATTGGCCATAACAACCCTGTGACAGGGTTACGGCTTAGCTTCTCACAGCACTCATGTTGTGTGTGTAAATTTTTATCCATGAGTACCGAGTAAAGTCGACTCCGAACAACAGATTTGAGAAGCTTTTTCATTGCAATCAATTACTCCCAAAGCTTTTGCCAAAAGTCTGCTGAGAGGTAGTCGCCGAAAGAAATAATTCTTTCATAATTTTTTTTTCAAGATGTCAGAGCTGAGATTTGAACCAGACGCTATCGTCGCGTTCACGAGTGCGTTTTTTTCAAACTATCATCGTGTAATACTAATTGACGACGCTTGTGTATGAGCGGGCACGATAAAAAACAACCAAACAGGCATGCAGAGAATCTGCGCTTGCCTGAAATGATTACTGTCAAGGTTGTAAATCAGTTGAGGAAAGAAAGAGTGTAGTCCTCTTTAGCCATAAATATTTTTCTTTGATCTGGATCGCATTGTTTAATTTGGCTGTAAAACTAAATACGTTTTGAGTCTGATTTTCAGTTGTGCTGTTTTTCTATACCGGCTCAACTAAACTGTGATTCAAGGAGAGGCTATAAGAACTACTACTTAATTTTTATTTTATTTCATACTGAAACCTTTTAAAACTCTGTTGGTTCTTCATACGCGTATGGTTTTCTGTCTTTAAAATATTGCAATTCTTGGTTCTTTTTTTCATGAGTCTATTTTTTTTTTTACTATTGTTGTAGTTGTTGTCATTTTTTCATAAGGTGGAAAACTTATTATAATTATTATTAAAACAAATTCAGGTCAATGTTTTCAACGGTATTGATTTTTAAGAGCAATTTTGTAAAATTGCTTTTTTTTCTTTTTGTTTTTGTTTTCAAATATTATTTTTATTAAACGGCAGGCAATTGTATTTGAAATTTAAAACCATATTTGTATGAATTATCAATATGTATCATACATACATATGTTAGTTATGTACTTTAAATTAAATTTGTTAATTAAGTTTTAAATATTTGTTGGTGGTATTCAATATGTTTCGTTTTTTTCGATTTGATTTTTTGTTTAATTTTGTGTTTTTAAAAAATTTAGGGGTGGGTTGCACCTAAAAAATTTCAATGACTTTGTAAATGAATTTTTTCGA
Organism: Metopia argyrocephala; assembly: GCA_963576795.1. NCBI lineage: Eukaryota > Metazoa > Arthropoda > Insecta > Diptera > Sarcophagidae > Metopia > Metopia argyrocephala. The sequence goes on from OY756208.1 coordinate 70,511,923, forward strand.
CCGAAAAATTTAAGCGGCAAAAATAGGTGTGTTTTGTTGTAAAGTTTTGTTTTTTTTTTTAAATTTAAACGGAAATTAAAGTTTAAATTATTTTATTTTTAATTATTTTTAAATTTATAATTTAAATTTAGTTTTTTTCTTTGCTTTTTAATAATTAAATTGAAAACAAATTAATTATTTTGTTTTTTCTTTTTTTTTTTCGTTGCAGGTAAGCAAAATTAACCTCCTTTTCTTTGATCAACATTTGCATGGTTTGCTGGTGTGTTTTTAAGTACTTTCTTTTAGTCTGGGCTTGTTAAGTATGTATATTGAAATGATTTATTTGTTTAAAAGTACACTTTTCATTATACCTGCATACGAGTATGTATTTACTTTTATTTTTAAAAGATTTATCATTATGAATTATCATTATTTTAAGATTTATATAGAAAATATTTCGGAGTATTTGTATTTTTTATTTTCTCATTTATTTTAAGAGATGTCTGTGTCTGGCTTTTTAGCAACAATTTTTTTTCTTTCATTTTTTCCACATTCTTGACTTTCTTTTTAAAATTCTTAAGAAAAATATGAAACATTTTTTTTTATATTTTCTTTTATATGTAAATGGAATGCATTTTGAATACAATTTCATGCAATAATTTGTCATGTTGTCACTGAGTTTTTTAATTTTTCTTTTTTTTTTATCTGTTGTCAGGTAGAAAAGAATTTCGTACAATAATTTTCAAGGTACAGAAATGAGTTTCAAATAAAAGATGTTAAATTTTGTTAACTTGACATACTACATTCTACATGACTATATAACTGAAACACATAATGTAGTGCAAAAAAGTTTGTTTCTTAACGAATTTTAAATCACAAATAAATTGTACAAGTGATTTGACAAATTTACTTGTACTTTTTAGAGTTTTGCTTAAACCGTATAGTACAAATACATTTAAACACACTAGTATAATACATATTACCATGTTGTATAAATTAAAGTTGAAGAAATGTTCTTAGAATTCAATAAGATGTGAAAAGTTGACAAATTGTAATCAGTTTACATTATCAGATTATCAATTGAATTACATTTAAGGTTTTTGACGAAACATTTATAGAGTTTTAGAGAAATACTTTTATATGTAAGTAAATGCAGGTATAATAAGTGATTTTAGATAATGAATTTGTCAGAAATAGACTGAAAATAAATTGCAACAAAACTGAACTAAAAGTATTGTCAAGATTATTTAGAAATTTATTAAAGATGGATTATCTACCCTACTCTACTCTGCTCTAAATTTTCTCAAATATTTATACCTCGAATAAGTAATGCTTTGTTTAAGAAACCATTTAGACAATAAATAGCACGCTACTGGAATTTTTTGTCTTTTTGGAATTTAGGATTTTTTCCCAGCATAATAATAATGTTTTTCGTTTGAAAGTGAAAGGATCTTTTGTTAACTAGTTGTTGGTATTATTACTACACCAATATCCTTCTTTATAATTATTATCTTTATAATCCTATTACTAGTTGAATCTGTATTACGAATTTTTTTTAGGAATTTTCCTGAATGTCATTTTAAGTGATGGAATATCACGGAAAGTTTGTTTATGAAAACAAATAAAATTGCAAGGGACCAGTCACCTTTTAACGAATTAACAAGGCTTTCGGTAAAATGTGGTTGAAATAAAAAAAAACCTACGAATTAACGGGGATTTTCTATTTAGTTTTTAGAACGAGCAATAAAATACAAAAGAAATTCAAAATTTGTATTAACAAATAACAGAAACAAAACCGTAAATGTTGTAGTTTGATGTAGATGATTTTTGCTATTAAATATGGCATCAATCACCTTCACTCTCTCCTGCACTCGGTCGGGAAGCCTCAAAATAGCTTTTGAAGCATCGACCCATACATCAGAGCTGCATTCCATCTGGGGTCGGATAAATGTGTAGTAAATTATTAAGAAAGTCAGATGAAGTGGCAGTGTTTTAAAAAATCGAGGCCCTTTACTTCTTTCGTTGATAATTTCAACCAACGTAATAATTTATTCTAATGCACACCGTATCAAGAGCGTCCGCTTCCTCAGTGTTTATATTACCCATAGTCACAGATGACAAGATTGCTTCTATGCGTCGTGATAAAACAACATTCAGCCCTATTATGTACTTCGCCATCTACACGCATTTTTTATGTGGCATTCCAGTGAAAGTTGTAATGAAGAACATAAAAAACTTTCTTAGAATGCAAAGAAAAATTGTGAGGCAAAAGCCAGACATTTATAGTTTACCAGACAGCAAGTAAATCAACGTCTGCCATATGTCGCAATGTTCCCTTACAGCATCACCTGCAGAGTATAAAATGCCGTGGGCTACACCTACCGGATTCAATTGTTATTCATTCTTTATTAAACCGGCTGCAGCTTCTTCCAAAGTCGAAAGATATTGTTTGTAACTCCCGCCGCCAGTTTGGTTTATTTTGGCTATGATATGAATCATTTTTTTCTTAGCTCTGCATTTGAAATCTCTCCAAAAATAATAATAAAACTTCAAATTAAAAAATGAATTAAATATGACTGCAATAATTTCTCGGTTCTTATTAAAATTGTTCACATTGTCATCCTCTTTGAATGTCCTTTGGCAAATTGGGTTGTTTTTAAGTTTCTCAATTAATTTTTTGAATTGTTTGTATTGTGGGTCTTATTTGAGTCTTGTGCGAACGCAATTCGCGCAACCCCACTCCGAGATTGGCTGTAGGTCGTTTGGGAGTGCATCGTTCTTATTCTGTCTTCTCACTTCAATCTCGAAAAGGCTCGGCCTGCGATCAAATAAATATGAATGACAAATGTTGCTGCATCTGCTAAAGACTAGAAAGGATTTGAAGTTAAAAAGAGAAGATCGTTAAAAAAAATTAAAAATAAAGTAGGAGTCTGTTTCCTAAAAATTTAACTTATCACACTTAGAAATATCACGAACGAATAAAAAATACTTTGCAAATTAAACCAGAAACCATGTAGTAAAAAACGTTAACAAATTAAAAGCAATGTTAAATTTCTTATTTTAATTTGATTAGAATAGTGAAAACTATCCCAAAAATCGGTCTAAATTGTTTCATTTCATATCACAATTTTTTGTTTTACTTTTCGATTTTAACTTTTTACTACAATTTGCACAAATTGACAGGACACTGAATTATATGCGTATTCCTAGTATTTATTACACATCACTGCAGTGAATCACTTATTTTTCGTATTTTGTCGAACAAAAACCAAAAGAATTAAAAAAAGAAATCTTCGCAAGATATTTAAAACAAGATAAACGTTGAAACATTAATCTTTTTGAATGCAGCGCATTAATAAATCGCCCTAATAAAAGCATGAAAGAAAATAATATATAAAAAAGCGCTTCTTTTTAATTGTATGAGAGAAAAAAAAAGTTTTACAAACTGCAGTTTTTGCAAAAAATCTTTTTTGTTATTTAGAAAAGAAGGGTGATGGAGAGAGATGATGAACGAATAGTGACAATCGCATGTAAAAAACAACCAACCAAAACAAGAAAAAAAATGTATAAGTATGTGCACACATGCATACATACTTGTGCACATATATAAATTAAAAAAACAAAACAAATAAGAACATTAAGAACGTAATAAGCAAAAGCCAAAATAATAAAAGAATCACACTTAGTGGGGCCAACAACAAAAATAAAATAAAATTCTAAAATAAAACATGAATCATACAAATATTTACAAGAGTAGTAAAAGCAAAAAAAAAAAAAAAAAAAAAAACAAAAGATAAAAAATTGCAACACTTATCCCAGCAAACACGAAGTCATGTCACATACATACATACATATGATGCTGTTTTTGTGAGTCGACATTAAACTTAAATCTCAAGTTAAGCTAAGGTGTGATTTTTTCCCCTGTTTTTTTAGTGCAAATCATTCTTAATGAAAATGTAAAAATAATAACAACCGAATAGGTACTACTCGTATTAAAGGTAATTGTGGATTCTCCACACTCCAAATCCGACAATTCTGCTTAATTACGTACCCATTCAACCAGAAATGAGAGAAATGAATTTCAACAATTTGCACGCGTTGCTCTGCTGTAAGGCGATTTCACAATTTCAAAGTAAACTTAACAGAAAGCAAACATCAGCTGTAAAGCAGTGATGCCAATTCAAAGTTGTGACACTCTATAAAAAACACTCTTTATAAAAGTTATTTTTATGTTTAATTGTAAGTCTCAAAATGCTATCTAAGTATATGTTTGTTCGAAAATTTTTCTAATAAATAAAAATTTTTTGACGGTTAAAATTTGTAGCTTACATTGTTTACTAAAAAAAGAAAAATGTACGTATGCATGCACTGGCAGTCTGATCAGAGTTTTCTGAATCGTTATGCGAAAAAAAAAACAATTTCTTTTATCTCTTCATTTGCTTTATTTTTAAAAAACTTAAAGACATTTTATACAAACGTAGTTCTTTCTTAAGCTTTTGACAATATTTATAGACTAACACAGAGCAATCTAAAAATATGCAATTCCTTGTTGATAGGACTTAGTCAAAGCCCAATACTTCATGGTTTTACAGTGTTTTCTATTTTTTTCTTTAACATTAATTGGCTGATAATAGTTAAATTGTTTGTTTTTTCCTCCAACCTATTATACCCCAAGGTGGTAAGTTTAGATTTTTTAGACAGAAGACCAAAAGAAGTTTAAACTCGGAAAAAGATTGAAACATAACGGAACTTTGCCTATATCGACTTTTTCATATACATAAGTGAGTATGAGATCAAAGCCAGGAATTTTCAATAAAATTTCGTGTTTTCATTTAAAATATTGACATTTTGTTAGAAATTTATTTTCAACTGAAATTTAAGTGTTTATCGCATTCAAAAAACTCTCAATATAGAGCCTTTGTGTTTGCTGGGATGTATTTTTACATACTTTGATTTGTGCACATGTTTGTATGTATATATGAATGTATGTGCACACACTTACACAAAATTCATTTAACAATTTGTTTCTCTTATATTTTTGAGTTTTTGCTTTTTCCTAAATCAAATATTTATTTATGTAGACAATGTATTGTATAAGAAAATATACTCGACAATGAAAGAAAATTCTTTAAAATTATTTTTTAGTTTATTTGACCATTTCACTTTTCTAAAGAAAACAGCAAAAATCAAGATTTAAAATGCTTTTGAGTGAAAAAAAAAACAAAAGTGTGTTAAATAAACTTGACCCAGTGTAGGAGCTTTAATAACTCAGCAGCTACCGGCTAATGTTTTCTAATATTTTTGAGAAAGTGAAAAAACAAACACGAAAAGATGCAGCAGATGAAGATGACTTTTCTTATAAGCCAAAGTAAATATAAATTTTGTTCAACAGAATTCTACAATTTTATAAAACTCGACGGGTGATGGCAGGGTATCTTTTATACAAACAGAAAAATTGTTAAATTTTTTTCTATATCAATTGTGTTATAAAACATTAAACGTTTCTTATAAGGCTTTAAAAATTAAATACAAACTTTTATTAAAATTATTATATTGGAAAAAGTCTACTAAAAATTGTAAAAATGTTGAAATAACTCAATGATTATAAAAAAACATGCAAAATTTCAATTTTTGAACAGGGAATTGCTTAAGAAAGGAGCACTAAACTTATGTACCTTAAAGCTGCGGTGACATTAGGGAAATATGTATATGTATGTATGTTCATATGCACATATGTAGGTATGTATGTAGTATGTGATTAAAAAGACGCAACCAATTTTATGAAAACGTTTACTTCTAAATTTTCATTAATTAAACTAGCTTAGACCCGGCGTGCTTCGCTACACCTACTACTATCACTTGTCCACATTTTTCGACTGATGAGTTTTAGTGACTACCGAGTAATTTAGACCAAATTCAAAAACTTTAACTGTTACTGATTTTAAGATATACTGAACTCAATAGTCTACTTGCCCGCCCTTTTTTCTACTAATAATTTTTAATGTCTACGAAATCAATCACATTAAATTCAGCAACTTTAGCTTGAACACTTCTAAAGATAAGGAATCAATTTTTAACTTGTATGGGAGGTGTCACGCCCATTTGTCCAATTTTGTCAACTTTCTGACTGATGATTTGCCTTGCCCATGAAATCATTCAGACCCAATTCCGAAACTTTAGCTTTAACCGTTCTTAAAATAGAAAAAAGTGGGCGTGGCAAATTTTTCTCTCAATTAAAACTTAAAATGGATTAACACAAACATTTTAAAGAAACATTCATCAAATCGATGAAACCGTTTTCTGATTTTAGGTAAATCAGAAAAAGTGGGCGTAAAAATGGGGGGTTCAAATCATTAGAAAGAAAAAATCGTCAAAATCGGTCCAGCCGTTCTCAAGTGATGCCATGACCAACGAACAATATAGATTTTTATTTATATAGATATTTTTATGTGTATTATTTTTTTTATCATATTTTTTAAACAAGAAAAAAATTCAAATTATTTGACGCTTTTTTCGTCAAATATTTGCCTATTGTGACCGTAGCATAAGGAACACATTTTTCTTGTTTTCTTTTCATTCCTTTATTGACTGTTCTTGTTATCTCTGAGTAAATATTGTATTTTGTTAACTTGCTTTTTTTGGATTTTGTTGTAATTTTACTACTGGATTTTACTGTTTTGTAATATTTTATGTCTCCTTTTTGTGACATGTTTTGAGCGTTGTACGTTCGTGAACTAAAATTAAATTATTTCGTAATAAAATTATATGAATTTTTTTTTTCTTTTTTCATAAAAAAATAATATCATGTTGAGGTTTATATTGTTAAAGTTCATTGTTTTTGTTTTCTTCCTATAAGTTTAAGTGCAATTGTGTGAATGTACTCTTTTTTTTCTTCTTTTTTTTCAAAGAAACAAGTGTATTGAACTCATGATGCTTAAATGATAAAAATAAGGAATTAAAGGGCAATTCTCTTTTAATTGAAAAATAAAAATACTTTTAACAATTTAGTTACACAAAAATCACTCAGAATTTTTTTTAATAATTTTTAAACTTAAAAAAAATTTAACTCATCTATTTAGAATATTGAATTAAAATATATAAATCTCGATTAAAATCTCTTTGTATCAAAATTTGTATCAAATTGCTGCGTTGCGGAAGTCGTGTGATGCTACCACAATAACCGCTTTTAGTGAGGAGAGAAAATTATCAAATCAAAATAACTACATAAATAAGAAATATTTTTTGTTTCTTTTTATTTAATACTCAAATATTCGTTTTATTAATTCTCTCATTCTCACTAGTGCTGTGCAAGAGATGTTAATGATGATTATAATTATTTTCATACATACATATGTATATACGAATGGTAGCAGGCCATGTTTAAGAGAAAACTGTAATAAAAAGCACCTGCTGTTCTTTGATGAGCACAACATGAGGCCATCTTTTTTCTTCCAATCGTAATAAAAATTGTATTTCTGAAAGAAATTTGTTTTGTTAAGAAACAAAAACATTTAAACTATATTAATATTTACATACATCCATATCTACTATATGATATACATATACTGCTTATAGGGATAATCATGTCTCGATAGCTTTAAAGACTTGTTTGGAGCCTGTTGGCCAAAGATGTTATTAAAACTGTAAATGTTCATTGACAAAAATTTACTTACAAAAGAGGAATTACTCCAAAAAAATGGGATAATTAATAATAAGATATTATAATTTACATTGATTGTATTTGCCTATATAGTGAAACATATTTTTATTTTAAAAACTCGTGTCTGCATGTATGCATGGCATGATTATGTTGTGCTATGACTCCAATATGTTATTTTTCTTTTTTTTTCTCTCATATCGCATAAAAAGAGCCTGTCTTTTTGGTTTTTTTTTCTATTTTGCTTAAGGAATTTACAAGTGTTTATTGTTTGTATGTATGTGTTGGTATGTGTGATTAAACCATCACTATTTAATATTATCTTTTGACCTTTAACAATAACAATAATAATAACCGAAGCAGCTTTTTCAATGTTTATAAACAATTTTCTATGTGTGGGCACATTTAAAAAATCATTTTTTCTTTATTTTTTTGTTTGTTTACTATTGTAAAAGAAACCAAAGAAAACAAGTAGATAATTTACTTTGATCATGCTGTGTTTTGCCAAAATTCGTGGTAAATAAACTGTTGCTCATTGTTTGCTGCTCAATCTCTAAAGATCACTAATGTTGGTAAACTTTTTATGTTGTTGTTAATATTGTGTTGCCATTGTTTTGTTTTTTTTTCTATCTTTCCTTATATTACTCTTATTAATAGAGTTGTTAACATGGCAAATGTTCACACATTGATTGTGTGCTTTAAAAAATTATTGTTCATAAATTTTGGGATGTTTTTTGTTTTGTGTTAATGCCGGGTTTATATTGCGTAGAAATATTTGAGACATTTTAATAACAGTTTGGCAAAAAAAAAATTAAACTGTTGTGTCTTATAGAAGACGAATTGGAAAATCAATAAAAATTTAAAACAGACTTTTTTTTTATTTGAGCCAATACTCAGGGGCAAAGCCCTAATAAATATTGGAATTTTTGTGGAAACGACAGTACATTATGACAACAGAACATATATTTTGTTTTTCTTATGTTATTAAGCGCCTTAAGAATAAGATCATTGCTGTGAATTGATCATTCAAACGGCAGTGTTATACCTTCACCCTTGAATAATCAACAGCAATTGCCTCATCGTTGCATGTTTATTGCGGTAACTGCATTCGCTAAGTAGGTTTTCAGCTGTTATCTGCTACTTCCCAAAAGGTGGCGCTTTTCTCCTGATCATTCGTTTTTCGTTGTTAAAGGTTAAGGTAAAATAGAGTGGAACGTCAGGGAGCGGTTACTTTTTAGACGGCCTTCTTGGGTCGGGGAGGGGGGGGCTCTTATTTTTAAAATTATAATTTTGAAAAAAAAACCCCAAACTAACTTTCATTTTTCATCAGTAACCACTATACCACCCATATAATCTGTTATAACGTTTTGTACTTAAATTTACATTTGCAAAAATATTGCGTTATTGATTATAAATGAGGACGTCAATATTATTGTTTAAAACTAATAATTGTTGTCAAACATAAATACATAGTTGGCCAATCTTACCCTGTTTTAGGTTTATGGTATAGCTTCTTGCAGCGCCCATGTGTGTGTATCAATTTTTATTCATGAGTACTGGAACCTACAGCTTAAACTCGACTCCGAATGTCAGATTTGAGAAGCTTGTTCATGGCAATCAGTTACTCCTAGAGCTTTTGCCAGAAGTCTGCTCAGAGGTAGTCGTAGAATGAAATATTATTGTTTAATATCAGGGACCGTAATCATTATGAGTTTTATAATAAAAATTACACAATAATGATTATATTGTGAGTTTTAAAGATTTTCTTCAATGGTAATGATTATTTTTGAGTAATATTAATAAAAATCAGCCATAATCATTATTTTTGAGCAAAAGAAATAAAAATCAAAAATAATCATTATTTATGATTTTTATTTTTTTCGCTCAAAATAAAACTCACTTTCAATTTATGACTTTTTTTGAGGTTTTTTACATTAAGAAATTTGGTCAGAACTAATAAAAGAAAAAAATATTAAGAAACACTTGTTCATTTTGTTATATAAAATATCATTTTCTTGCACAAAAATTATATAATTAATTTTTTTTATACATCATATATAAAGTCGTAAATTAAAAATGAGTTTTATTTTGAGCGAAAAAAATAAAAATCATAAATAATAATTATTTTTGATTTTTATTTCTTTTGCTCAAATATAATGATTATGGCTGATTTTTATTAATATTACTCAAAAATAATCATTACCATTGAAGAAAACTTTAAAAATCATAAATTTAAAAATCATGACGGATATGCAAACATTGTTAAAATATAATAATAATGATGCAAAAATTTTTTGTTTATGTCTGTTCTAAGTAATTGATTTTTTGATTTAAAAAAACGAACAATAATCATTATTTACGGTCCCTGTTTAATATTTCTTTGCTTCAATATATCAGAGCCGGGGCTTGAATCGGAGCTCTCTTCTTAGTAAGCCAATACACTAACCACCAGACCACTGCGACTACAGAACTGTTTTCATCAAATAAGAAAAAAAGCACTGAAATTCGAAATAAAAAGCACAGGGCATTGTCGAAAATTTTAAAAAGCACCTATGATTCAGACATTCTTTACTAACATGTGCATACATAATGATGAAGTTTAGTTGATTGGTTAACGTGGACGCTCTACACCAGCATCAATTAGCATTATATGACACATAGGAAGTCTAAGAAGTCAAGAATTTTTTCCAATTTTTTGATTACTGGTATGTTTCATTCAATTGCGTGGAAATATAAAACTTTTGCTTTACTTTTTCAAAAAATGAAACTGGTCATTAGCGTCCCTTTATTTTTCTAGCTTTTGCTACAATGTTTTACACCTTTAAACTGATGAATTTTAGTTTAGACCCCCTAATAAACAAATCAACAACCCAAAAGCTCAATTGCGTTCAATGACTTTTAATTGGTTAAAGTTGTTGACATATTGAACTTTATGGGAATGATTTTGATCAACATAAATACGAGTATGATTTTTTTTGTTGGCAACAGAATATTGACCGCAAACTGAAGGTATTTGTACGTTTAATTGTGTTTAAATAAAAGTAAAAGTATAAACAAAAACACGAAAAATATTTTTAAAAAAGATACATTATTTGTTTATAAATATTTTTAATATTAAGCAGGTCACAAGGTCATTGTTTTGCTATAGAAATTCAAGATATTTTTGTTTACATTTTTATATGGTATTGGGTATAGAAAAAAAATTAAAAACTTCGTTTTATTTTTATTTCCAATTTAAAATCTTAAAAATTTTATTTCTAATATTTTATTTAAAACCATAAACTTTTCAAATATAAAAATAAAATTTTCTACATGCCGTTTTAAAACCATTACAATACAATTTAAATATTTTAACTTTCATCAGATAATTTTTTTCTATTTTTATTTATTTAATTAAAACAAAAATATGTCTCCAAATCATAAAAAATTTTATTTTTAATCTGCATAAAAAATGCATAAAAATGTCATAAAATATGTTAAAAAATTTTTTTTATTTATTTATTGTAAATAAAGTGTTATTTATAGATAAAAATTTTTTATTGTGTTTGAATATCTCTGTGGTGGAAAACAATGAACCTTTGACACTAGTGACTAACGAATTGTGTAGTATTTGATAAATGTATTGTGAGGCTTAACCAAGTTATACCCACTTCTTTTTAGAGGCTAAGCAATACTGAAAACTGAGATCTATATGGAAACTATGTATGCCAACTAACGTTTTAAAGCATTTCGTGGAGACTGTAAAATATTGATTTCAAAAAAAGGTAGTGTCAGTAATCGAGTGGTCCTCTTAATTGCCGAATCCAAACCTTATCAAACACCTCTGGCACGTCCTCTAGAACATACAGCTTTTTTCAGCCTAAAAATAGGCAAGCAATTTGGAATTACAATCCTTTTTCAATGTTCAAAATTTCAATTACATATTACTTTTACATGAATTATCTCACTGCTATTTCTCTACACAAAAAACTGGATAAATCATACGGCTTAATGGATAGTCTAAACCCCACTTAAGGAATAAAATTCAAATAATATGAAACACCTCAATATCGAGAATAACAATCAAATCACATATTTCAATTCCGTTTGTGGACGCAATTTAAATTTGGAACAGAAATTTGACACACAAAATGTCGATTGTTTAATTTAAGTAGAAATGATTTCTGTTGAACGAAATTGTGTTCTGAACTGAATTGAACTCAATAAGATTTCCTTGAAGGTTTTTTCGCTCTCAAAGTGATCATCTCGTTTAAACCAATTGCTTTTATCACGATTATCTTCAGATCCGTGCGACAATTAATTGTATATATTTGTAAGAGTATATTAATCTTCTTAAATGCTAAATTATTAGCAGTGCAACTAGTTTTTAATACTTTTGCAAAAGTATTTAAATTTTTAGCCTTGATTTAATTTTTAATAAAAGAAACTTCGTTCTGTCTTTTTTCAATTTCAAATAAATAAAAAATTCAATATCTCATTCTATTGATAAAAATAAAGCAGAACATTAAAAAACCAGATTTTTTTTTATCAATTTATTATGAATCGTTTACGTTTTTAAATTTTTTTTCGAAATGCTAATTATGAAAAATGTATCTTCGCCATTATTATTATTTTTGTTTTTTTTTTGCAATAAATTGTTTTAATTTCTCAAATTTATTGATTTGATTAAAAAACAAAATTAAATTTATTATTTTCGTTTTTTAATGTTTAAAAGGTTTGTTACCTTGACACTGTCCTCTTAAATCTCAAGCTTTTGTAGTTGATATGTGATTCAACCTGTTCAGAAGTTTAACTTTCTAAAAGATAATCACATTAATATCAGAATATAATCTGAAATTATTTGCATTTTAATTCTTAAACTCTTGCTTTAATTGTCAGAGGTGTCGTATAAGCCGTTGGCAGGAGTAGCTGTTTTTTGACTTTCATGAGAAAGAGTGAAGTTTGTGTTGTTCGAGTACATATTCATGTTTTTACATTATCTGTCTAATTCGCCATATATTGACATTAGATTATAGAAATTATATGTTATTGGATCAATATGTGATTTCAATTAGGAATTCAACAAATAAATGTTTGTAATATACACATACTTCAGTGACCTATTAATAAAAATAATTATATAAATGATTTCGATCTTGTATAAGTTAAAGAAAATACATTTTTCAAAATTCGTTATACCGGCCGTCTACAAATTTTCATAATAATTATTTACATAAATGATGTGCTTGCTGTTAAACAATTTATTGCAAATTTTTTATTCGAGATTTTCATGAAGGATCATATGTTTTTGTGTTTAAATCACGTTGTGGTTAACAGTTTCACAGAAAATAAAAACAACATGAAAATAAGATCAGCATGTTTGTTGAAAAATGCGTAAGAAAAAGGCACTAACTCAACAAAGATAAAATTCAAAAACACTCGTGTACTAGACATGTGCTTAATAATAGTTCACTGAAGTGAGCGCTCTAGTTCAAAGAGCAAAGATGAAGTAGATTGATCTTCTGTGTAGTTAAACGGCTTCTTTCCTTTTACATGCAACTACAACGAAAATCTAATAATTTTAAGTTAAATTTTGCAATATAGTACCAAATATTTAAGCAGTTATACCTTTCTCGTTTAGTGATTCTTTCGCAAATTTTGGATATAAAAATGCTTAGTGGCAACAGTGCAATAACCCATCACAAAAGTATTTATATCTTTGACAAATGTTGAATTTGATTCTTGAATTAAATATACCGAAAATAAATATGTATGTACTAAAATAAAACAAAAACTAGGAAGGCATATTGAACTAAGAGAGACCATTGAAAAGAGCGGCTCACAAGTCTAGCGTATACCATAAAACTATGTTCCTTGAAGTACATTTTCCACTTTTGTTTTCAATATATTTTAAAACTTTATTTTTTGAGTAACGTTATACAATCGTAATAGTATTTCAACATTTATTTAAGAACACGCTTTTATATTTCCACTTTGAAAGCCTAGCAGACCGGCAGTGTTCCCAACTGTTTCTTTCAATATATTTTCAATATTGCTTCGGGTATTGCTATTAAAGTGACCCATTGTAATCTCTATCTTTAAATTTTCCTTTCGGTAATTTGTCATTTTCTCGAAAACTATCAAATAAATCAATTTGTCAATTTTGTATAACTTTCTTTAAGAAATCTAACGACCTTTCGTATATTCCATTAAACTTAAATTATTTTTTTTTATCAATTTCTAATTTTTTCTTCTGATTGATACCTTTAATCAACTCATATATGTTTTTTATTGAAATTATTACATTCTTTAAATATTTGAATCAAATATTTGATGAAATAACGTAACCAAAAAATTTTTTGTTTCGTCAGAAACGCTGTAATCAGATCAAAGTTAAATTCTATAAAGGATTCTAAATTCTGACGAAACAAAATTAATTTAAAAACTGATCACTTTTTCTGGGGCTCGAACTCGAGGTTTCAGCATAAGACAAAAATTTTTTGTTTTTCTTAAAATTTTCAATCGTTAAAAAAATTTCAAGTTTCAAGAAACATATATGTTTCTTAAACTTGTATCGAATTAACATTAATTTAAAATAATTTTTTAAATACTAATTTATTATTTAAAATCTTGTTTGGTTTTTATGTACTATATGTAGATATGTATAGAATATTTTTTTTATCAATAATTTATAAAAAGAACAAATTAAAAAAATACACGTAAAAATATGCTAATTTTGTACGATCAGGTTGTATTCTCCATACAATTTTGCAAAACTTTAGGTACGAGTATGTTCACATTTGGCAAAAATTGGATGACAAAAGCGTAACCACTACTTTATTGAAACATTTATTTTGTTACAATAATTTTTATAGCTTCGTATTTAATTAATTTAAAATTAAAGTATTATTTTGTTTAAAAAAGTTTTTTGTTTTTCATAACACAACATTTTTGCATAAAATACTTGTCACGCTTTATTCATCAAATACTATTTATCGCATGTGAACGTACGTAGGTTAAGATCTGAATTTTTGCAAATTTATTATTATTATTTTTATTTTTTTTTTTCTTGTATAAGATTTTTCGTAAAGTCGTCTCTTTTTATTTTTTGTTTTTATATGAAAAAAAAAACTTGAAAACAAAATGCACAACTTTAAGTTATCAGCTTGTTGACATTGAATTTAGAAACAATAATAACAATAATTTTAATAAATTATTTATTAATAATATTTTTAACATCTTGACGATACACACAAACATACATAAGTGCATACGTACGAATATATGACGACTGTTTGTCTGTATGGTTATGATCTTCATAAATTTGTGAGTTTTTTTCTTAAATATTGCAAAATTATGAAAAAAAAACTGAAATGATCGAAACAAAACCTTAACATGACAATGACAAAAATCACAATAAATTATTAAAGTTGGCATTACTTTTTATTTTTTTTCTTCTTCCTACAAAAAAGAATTATTAATTGTTATAATTTTAGCATTAAAACTACGAGTTAAGTTTTCTAATACTTTGATTTTTACGACAAAAAAAATTTTATTATTTCCTTTCAAGGGGCTTAAGAATAGACACATGGTTTCTTGTTTTGACCTAACGACCCTGTAAGGTATTTAAACTTATAAACAATAAGTGATCACAACAGTTTAAATCTGAATCTGATACAAAATTTTCACAATAATGTTGTCTTGTACAGACTTATTTTTGAATACTTATTGAAATACAAACTCCTGTATGCACATAATTGCTTATATTTCACATGTCACAGTTAGGAGTTTTTTGTTCTTTAAAGCAAAAGTAGATGTTTGAACTGTTTGTCAAAGGCTTAAAGTATGACATACAAATAGGCATAAATAAAAAAAGTAAATTTTTAGAACCTTCACTTGCATTTAAAAAAAAATCAGTTTTTGAAAAAAAAAAAAAAAAAAACTTAGACCAAATAACCATGCCTGCGTATGACAAGTGACATTAAAAAGTGAAAAGGAAATAAATCTAAAAATACTCTTTTAATCAACACTTTTCCTTTTAAATAAATACAAAAAAACGAATTTTCTTCTTAAATAAAATTCTTAAAATCCTTAATAAAATAAGAAAAAATAAATAAAACTGCATGTGGATTAGAAAAAAATTTTTTCTTTAAAAAGGGGTGTTTTTTTAAATTTCTAAATTGAAAGTAAAGGTTTCAAAATTTTTTTTTTTACTTTTGAATTATTTTTATGTCGTACACCTTACAATGTCAAAAGCGTTTTTACGGTTTAAATAATTATTCTTAAGAAGCGTTTTTGCCATAATTATACGCTTTTTTTCTTGTTAAAGAAAGTAAAAGTAAAAATTTGTCTTCCAAGATTTTATTTTGAAATTATATTTTGTCATTTTTTAATAAAATTCCTTTTAAAACTTATAAATTTTTTTGTTTGTTTTTTAAGGAAGTGTTAAAACACATATGTATACAAGTAATAATAATTTTAATTCAATGACTTGTTTTCTTTATGGAAATTTTTATTCATTTATTACTATCGCTTCATAATGTCTTCTTAACAAATTTTGTTAATGCCCTAAAATACTCGTATGTTTGTGTTTTACGAGTCAAATGCAGGCCCTTATTTGGTTGGGAATTAATTAGATATATTGGGCAACCAATTTTATTACCAAAATCGTTTTGATTTTTTTAAACATCGTTAACAAATAAATTATAAACAAATAATATTTAATTTTTATTATTAAAAGTTTCATAAATTTTATTTTGTTTGCTGCTGTTTTTATATTGAAGACAGGAAATTGTTCCAACAAATTCAAAAATAAAACTCTTTTTTTCTTTTCTTTCAAAAAACTACATGTAATAAAAATAATAATTAAAAAATACTTTCAAATGTTTGCATAATTGAATAATAATATTGACAACAAACACTTTTTTTTTCCAAACTAAAGCAAAGTGACATAACCAAGTCACTTAATAGCACTGGTTAAGAGTCACTGCAATACATATTATCGTCATGGCACCACCCCAGTAAAATGCAAGTAAAACAATTCAATTAAATTTCTCTCAATCTTTTTTTTTATATTTATATAAAACATAAAAGAATTTAACTTGTCATTAAATTTATTTTAATATTTCAAATTAATTTTCATTATTTTCATTATACATATGTATTTGTATGTATGCAGTATACATATGTACGTTTATAGAGCTGCATACAGTAGTAATAATGCCTTGACAAATGTATGTTAAGAAATTGCATAAGAAGAGATATGTCACTTTAAATAATAAAATCAAATGCATTAAACAAAATACCAGTAGTAGTAGCGCCAATTGTGAAGCCAAAATAGCCAGTCAATAAAGTTTACTGCCTGACTACTCTCTATTGCCTACTAAGTGTGTAGCACTGGAATTTTTAATAGCGTTCAGCGCTAAGTAGTAATTGTTATGGTTTTTTCTTTATAACTTTCTGACATCTTGTCAAATTGGATTAAATAAAATATAACAAAATGCCAAAAGCGAAAAAAAAAATACTCGCAATTACAATTTTTTTTTCTGAACAACATTTTTTTAATTACAACACTGTAACATGTGTTTAATACTTTTGAGAAATAATTGACATAATTTATTAAGACATAAATATGTTTAAACATTTTGATAGCGCAACTATAACACAGTTCTGGGTGGGAACTTTCAAATATTTGCTGTTCATTTTATTTAAAATTTTGTATTAATTTTTTAAAACATTTTTCGCTAACATTTCACACAAGTAAACTTTAAAAATATTTTGTTGTTTGTTTTTTTTTTGTTTTAATTTGTAAATATGTAAGTAATAAATTTATGTGATTTCCTTAATTATACAGCTTTAAAAAAATATTAATGAAATTCTTACCAAAAACTTCTTACAGTGGGGCTTTTGAAGCAAATATATTCATATATAAGTACATATCGTCGTGCGGGAGTTTATGTGCTCTATCCGCCATTTTATATATCTCGAGTCAATGATGCCACTTTAGGTTTTTGACACCAAAACTTTTAAAGTCTGCAATCCGTTTACGGCTATTCATCTCCGTAACTGGACGAGATATCCGAAAACGGATTGCAGACTTGAAAAATTTGGAGTCCAAAACCTTTGGCAGCCCTTTATTTCAGATATTAATTGCAAAAAATAACTACATATTTCGATATCGATCTATATTGCAGAAGATGTAAAGATAGTTCTCAACTCTTTTTTTTTTTTTTTTTTTTTTTTTTTTTTTTTTTTTTTTTATTGTTTATTAGTTAAGAAAATAATAAATTACACACTATAATAAACACTAGTTAATAAGAACATATTTTTTTATATAATAAAATTTTGATTTTAGCTCTCTCATCACTCTACTGAATTAATGGCTCCATTTTGTTTATCATTTGCAATGCTGTAAGTGCAATACAGTTGGTATTCATTGCAGAGCGTTTTTTTCACAAGTTCTCCGCCAGTTTGCTAACTGCAATTTAATAGTAAAAATAGTTTTTAGGGATCTTTATGGCATGGCAAGCCTTTATATTTACTTTCGATTGCTGACCTATTAATTTCCGTCTTTTTTATTTTCAATAAAACTTCATAGAAACTTATATGATGTTTTTTTTTTGTAATACTTTGAGCCACTGTGCGTTCAATTAAATTAAGTAAACAAAATATATATTAAAATGTTTTAGTAAATAAATAACAAGAAAAAAAATGCAATATTATTTTTGCTTTCCTCTATTAAATTTATAAGATATTCGAGTATTTTAATTAATAACTGTGAACTCGTCGTATGCGTTACAATTAGCGTCGCAATAAATATTTTTTTAATGCATTTTTAACACATTCTGTAAATGGCTTGTTTAACACAAAAAGCAGTTGTTTTACATATTAGGGTGGTTCATAACAAGAATTGGTTTTTCACAAATGTATTAAAAAAAAAACAGAAAGTTAGATTTTACGATTTACTTTTTTGTACTCATACAATTAAATAATTTTTAAAAGTTAATTGAATAATTTTATATATATTTTTTCATATAAAAACTATCACACAAATCTATTATTCAAAGGCCTTAAACTCAATATATTTGTGAAAGTTTTTCAAAAACCTTAAATTTAAATTTCTTCAAAGTTATATACATATATTGTGAGTGCAAATGCCTCCTTAAAGTTTTCTTTTTTTTTTTGCTAAAACTATTGCTTTTATGCCTGTTTTTCTTTGTTTGTTTTCTCTTTATTTTTTGAAAGGAAGTCTATAGTTTTGAATGGCATTTTAATTCTAACGCAACTATTAGCGAACACGTGTGAACTAGAATTCTTAAGAAAATATTCTCTATTTATGAATAAATAAATAAATATTTAAAGAAAATCTTTATAAAAACCTTTACTAAAATACTATTTTGGAAATATGCATGATTTTGAAATATTAAAACTGAATACTAAATACGTAATCAGTTTTTGTTTACTGTATGGCCTTAATGCAAATATATTTGAAATGGAATTTTTGAAAAATGGAACATTTTAGAATGATGCCTATGAAAAACTTATTTTTAAAGGAAACATTTCAATGCTAAATTAAAAGTCAGAGTGGACTACGAAATATAACTAAATAATTCCGTTAATTTTATCTATTTTTTTATATATATAATTTTCAGTATGCTTTTCTAAATTTCTTTTTCACATAGCATACGTACCAGTATGTATAAATACGTACATCCATATGTATATATGTACATACTTATGTAAATTTGTGCCAGATTAAGTCCAAAAATAAAATTTTAAAATATTCCAAAATTTTTGTAAATTTCTCTAAAACTCTGTAATACTTTATATTCTAACACAACTGCTATGAAGCTCCTAAAGTTCGAGGGCGTATTAATAAGTGCGTGAGTTTTTTGAAAAATATGCATTTTTTTTCTTCAACATAATCTCCGTTTAACTCAATACACTTAGTCCAACGTTTCTCCAATTTTTGTATCCTTTCCGATAAATAACATTTTTCGAAGACCATAAAATAGGCAGTCTTCTGGCAAAAGCTCTGAGAGTAATTGATTGCCATGAAAAAGCTTCTCAAATCTGTCGTTGGGAGTTGACTTCTACTGTAGGACCCGGTACTCTTGGGTAAAAATTAACACAGGGTTGTAATGGCCAATTATGTATATATGTACAGCTGTGTTCAAAATAATAGGAGTGCACCAATCTAATATTTCTATAGTTGAAATTTGTTAGTGTACCAATTTGCAAACAAGTGATATTCTAACAGAAGTTACAACGGTATGTAAGAAATCGGATACAGAAGAGAAATTCATAATAACTTTTATATTCATAATAAAATTCGTTCATTTCTGTGTTTGCCCTTGGTTTGAGTTGTTCAAAATAATAGGAGTACGTGTGACGTTTTAAAAATAAAACAAAAAAGGCATATAATTGAAGAAAATTAGTGAAAAGTAAGTTTCAAAAAATGGTGTGAAAACCTTATTTACAGTGATTATATTATATTTCACATAAATTTGTGTAATAGTGGGAAGAGGAAAGCACTGTTCTGAGGAAAAAAGAGAACTAATTAAAAATCTTCGAAAAAAAGGCAAAACTTATAAGGAAATTAAGGAAACCTTAGGATGCTCCGATCAAATGATTGGAAATGCTCTAAAATATAAAAAAGCCTCAAACACGTGGGCGCAAACATAAAATATCAACTGTTGAAGACCGTCGTATTGTACGATACAGCAAAATTAATCCTTGGGCGTCTTCCAAAAAAATTCAAAAGGATCTAAATCCTGCCGTAAGTGGTCCTACTATTCGTAGACGCCTGATGGAAAATAATTTATTTGCAAGAAGTCCACGGAAAGTGCCACTACTGAGAAAAAACAGGCAGTAGCACGCTTAAAGTTTGCACAAGAACACATCAATTGACCGAAAGAAAAATGGAGAAACATACTCTGGACCGACGAAAGCAAAATTGTTTTATTTGGTGGCACTGGGTCTAGACAATATATTAGACGTCCGCCCAATACAGAATATAAAGCCCAATATACACAAAAAAACAGTTAAGCATGGTGGTGCAAAAGTAATGATATGAGGAAGCTTTTCGTATAATGGTGTAGGTCCAATTTACGAAATTAGAGGCATAATGGATAGAAACGTTTATGTTGGAATCTTGAAAGAGGTAATGCTACCTTATGCAGAGTGGAATATGCCTCTTAAATCGACATTCCAGCAAAATAACGACCCGAAACATACCAGTAAATTGGCAAATGAGTGGTTTCGGGTAAATGGAGTTCAGATTATGTCGTGGCCTGCTCAGTCTCCTGACCTTAAACCCATAGAACATCTGTGGGCAGACGTTAAAAAATATGTTGCAGAGAAACAGCCATCAAATGCGGACAAATTATGGAGCACAGTGCGCGAAGCGTGGCATCAAATTGCTTTAAAGAAATGCCAGGATCTTATTGACTCAATGTGCTGAAGTCATTAAAAACAAAGGTTATTCAACAAAATATTAAATCGGGGACACTGTTCTTAAATAATATTCAACTGTTGTGACTTTAGCTTTAATACTACTAGATTATGTATAAACACTCCTATTATTTTGAACAAGGAATTTTGAAAGAAAACTTTGTTTTAATTAAATATTTTTTGTTTAAATAATTTTAATTAAACAACTAATTGGTAAAAAATTAGAAGCTGAATTAGAAATAAATTTTATCTCAAAAGAAATTAATATTTTCTTTTTTTTCTACTTAATTTTAAACTTCGGCTTTGAATGAATGGCACTCCTATTATTTTGAACACAACTGTATATATAAAAAAGGCTTTCTTTTATTTGATACCAATACTCAGGGGTAAACCCCTACTAAATGCAGTGCATTGTATTGGAATTTTTGGAAAGGGCAGAACAAATGTCTATTAAGCTCCTTAGGAATGAGACAAATTGCTGTGAATTGATCATTCAAAGGCCAGTGTTATACCTTCACCCTTGAATGATCAACAGCAATTGCCTCATCATCGTTGCATGTTGATTGTGTGGTGAGTGTCTTCGCTAACTAGGTTTAGCTGTTATCTGCTACATCCCAATAGAAGGGGCTTTTCTCCTGATCAATCGTTTTTGTTTGACATTGGTTAAGGTGGAATAGAGTGGAATGTCGGGGAGCAGTTTCTTTGTAGGTAGTGTTCTTGGAAAGGGGGACCTCTTATTTTTAAATTATAATTTAGAAAAAACCGCAAACTAGCTTTTTCATTGTTTGCCTTTGCTGGGATTTGACCCTGGGCCGTTTGAATTTTTGTGCGAGCACTCTAACAACTATATCACGCACCCCCTAATCAATAATTGCATCGTTAGAGCTTAATATCTTTCCACCGATACATTTGTTTAGGTTTGAAAATAGGAAAGCGTTACTGAAGGCCAATATAGAAGAATATGGCGGATAAGGTACCAATTCGAAGCCCAATTCAATATAATTTTTCCATTAACAATGCACACCTGTGAACCCATGAAATATCTCGATGAAAGAAAACTTTTTTCTTGTCTAAAGTATATATATATCTTTTTAAGATCTTTGTTAAATCAATCCAATAAGTTGAAAAAATAGGCGCCGTTTATTGATTTTCCCTTTTGAAGGTAATTTAATTCGGCTATGTCTTCAAAAAAGAAATGGAATGAAATTCACAGGATGGGTATTATTGGCAAAAATAATGTAACAGAATGTGTAAGTGATGTTAATCAGCTGAATCAAGAATTCTTAAATATTCCAATGCCAACTGCTGATATTAATTTTTATGCATCTAATGATGATCCACAGACACCTGGTTTTGAATTTTCAACTGTTACATTTGAGGATATTATAGAAGCTTTCCAAAGCATTAAATCTGAGTCAGTTGGACATGATGAGATCCACCCAAAATTTGTGAAAATAATTTTGAAATATATATTGAACCATATTGCCCATCTTTTTAATACTATAATTACGTCATCGGTATACCCTTCAATGTGGAAGATCTCAAAAATAATTCCAATTCCTAAGCCAGATAAAAGCTACAGACCCATTGCTATACTGCCATACCTGTCCAAAGTGTTTGAGAGACTAATCCACACACAGACGAGTCGATATTTAAACGAAAACAACTTGTTAACAAACAGACAATCCGGTTTCAGACCTAGGCATAGCTGCGTCACCGCATTAATAAATGTTTCAGAGGAGCTAAGATCTAAGTTAGACAAAAACATGATATCTTTTCTGATTCTACTTGATCACTCAAAGGCGTTTGATACAGTTGATCATAACATTTTGTGCCATAAGTTAAGAAATATGTTTTACTTTTCAACCACAGCAACGAAATTCTTCTCATCATATTTATGTAACAGATTTCAATCAGTTCATATTGGCAATGAAAAATCTAAAATCCGCGCGATAAGCAGAGGAGTACCCCAAGGCTCAATTCTAGGACCGTTATTATATACAATATATTCTAATGACTTACCATTACAAATAGATTATTGTAATCTACACATGTATGCGGATGACGTACAACTCTATATTAGCTGTTCACCGTTAGACGTTAATGATTGCATATTTAAAATTAATCATGATCTTCATAATGTGTATAAATGGGCTTCAGCAAATGGTCTTAATGTAAATGTGGGTAAATCTAAATGTATTCTGATTGGTAAAAATACTAACGCAATCACTTTTCCCCTACCACCGCTGTTCGTTGGTGACTCAACTATTGAATTTGTTGATCAAGCGAAAAATCTCGGAGTTATTTTTAACAAACAGCTTAACTGGTCAAACCATGTTAATACTATATGTGGAAAAACTCACAACATGCTGAGAACTCTATGGAAGACACAATTTTTTACTCCATTTAGAATACGTTTGCTTCTGGCAAAGACTTATATACTGCCAACACTTATGTATGGTTGTGAAATATATGCGGGGTTGGATTCAATTACAAGGCAAAGATTGAATGTAACATTTAACAATATTGCCAGATATATATATAAGCAAGGAAGATTTAGTAGTATATCACATCTATCTAAGCACATATATAACTTATCATTTGACAACTTTTTAAAATTCCGAGTACTTTTACTATTCCATAAGATTATATACACAAGGCAACCAGAATATTTATTTGAAAAAATTGAATTCTCTCGATCTAATAGAGGAAAAAAAGTAACTGCTATAAGATATAATAGACTGTTATCTGAGAGACATTTTTTCGTAGTATCGACACGGCTATGGAACCAACTTTCCCCTAGTATCCAAATTTTAAGCAATGTTAGGCAGTTTAAGAAAGCATTAATTCGATATTTAAATGAATGTTGAACATGAATATTTTTATATATTTTTTTTTGTTATTTATATGTTAATATCTTTATTGTATTATGTTATTTATTTTTAATCTCTATAAAATTCGTATAATAAACTTTAGTAAAATTTTCTTTATCTACTCAGTACTGTAATGTAGGACACAAACGTCTTTTTGTACTGTTTTACGAAAATAAATAAATAAATAAATAAATAAATAAATAAATAATCGATCCCACCTTATTGGCCGACAAATTTATCTCATCTTCTTTGGAGCCGGTTCACCTGGAGAAACCCACTGCGTTGTAATGGATCCATGTTTCATCCACAGTTACAAAACGCTGTAAAAACTTATTCGAATTGCGGTTAAGCAACTCCAAACAGTCCCTTAAAGTTTTTACACGATTACGTTTATGGTCAATTGAGAACAAACGCTGCACCCATCTTGCAGACAGAATTCTTAAACCCAACTAATCATTTAAAATCGCTATAACCACTTTGCTATATGAAATGCCTATAGCATCAACAATTTCACGCACTTTTTTTTACATTTACCTGTGCATTGACCTCAATTGGCTGTCCAGAACGTTCATTTGTACTTGTGCCATAATTAGAAAGTCAGTAAACCACGTTTTTTTACCATTGAAGTCTATAATGCGGAGTCGTCATAGTATTTATTAAGCTTTCCTGGGTTGGATTAATTTTCGCTATAAATAATGTTTATTAATGAGCATCCGAAATTCACTTTTTTCCATTTTTAATTTTTTTTAAATGAGTCGAAACTGCTTGACATGCAATCAGACATGCTTGATATGCTTGACTTTCAGAGCTCCTGCCAGAATACTACTAAGAGATGGTCTCCTCAAGAAATATTTATTTTTAATTCACAAATACGTAGTTTTTTCACAACTAAAAGAAAAATCAATGAAAAACAAGCGCTCAAATAACCAATCACATAAGAAATATTTTACAAAAACAGATTTGCGTGTAATTTGCCACGAATTTTAGAATAATTTGACTATCATTGTAATATTTCTCGTTTTCCGGGCTTTTTAACAATATTTTCATCATTTTTTTTTTATTTAAAAAAAATTATAATTTTAAGATTGAATATCGGCACTTTCAATGAGCAGAAAAAAAAAATAAAAAACAGTCATCGAATAAATTAAAATATTTCAATATATACGAGTAATACAGAAATGAGACTGAGACGAGACTGCTTGACGAACTCAAGAACTGTTTAATAGATTTGCATGACTTTACTGACGACGTTAGTCACAAGTAATTGCATTGCGTTATTATTTTATTTAAGGCAGTATTCCCAACACCATAATTATGAAATAGCAAAAATAAAAATAAAATAAAAAAAATAAAACATTTTTATGAAAAAAATACATTAAAATCCCCCTTAAAATTATTAATTAAAGTGATAAGAAAAAATGAAGAAAATTTTCTGAAACTAGACTTTTTAAGGAACCAAATTCAGTTTTAATTTTGAATATAATTTTAAAATAAAAAAAGTACTTTTTTGAAGAAAGAAACGGTCAAATGGAATTACGAGTATTATTTACTAAAAAACAAGCATGAGTTAACAAAAAAACCTATTAAATTTGAAAATTAATCAGTTGTATATATTTTTTCAAGGTTAAAATTTATTGCAGTTTTACCATTGTTTGCGTTGTTATTGTTCAGTCTACTAACGGTATATTTTTTATATCGTTGGTACAAAAATAACGCATTTTAATGTGCGAAAACAATACAATACAATCAAGGCAAAATAAAAATAAAATTTCAAATATCGTATGAGTATGTACTTTGTTTTCAGTTTGAAAATCTAATTTAAAAATAAATTAAAACAAATTGTTAAAATTTGCCAAGTAATTGTTGATGTGTGTCACATATCATACAAGTATTGCCATAAAACTTACACTCTATTGTACATATTTTTTATCAAAGTCTCGGTCAAAATTACACAAATATTATCAAAAAAGTCTAGCATTACAATTGCCAAAAAAAAAAACCAAATATCCTAAGGTTTTGGAAAATTCAATTGAAGTGTTAAATATTGTAAAGGGTTATTCATTTTTTGATAAAAAAAAGTTAAATTTATACTGTATATGTAGATATAAAGTTATGATTTCATTGAGCCTACTGAGAGTACATGAAGCCTGTACAAATTATGTTCAAAATTTCTTACGAAATTTATCTTTTATCGTCAGCGATGCCAACTTTACCCTCTTTATGCCATTTTTAGCTCTGCCACAAGCTTCTGGCAATACTTTTATATTTGGAAGCAGTGATACAGTCATAAGCAATTAATTGCGAATGTACAATCGGCAAACGTTTTAAGTGAAATTTAATATTCGGCGAATATAGTTGTCAATCTGGCACGGTTGAATTTTTTAACCAAACTATTACAGTTCTGGTGGTAGAAAGAGAAACGTTGTTTAATTATCAAATCCGCAGCAATTTTCTCAAAAGGAATCTTAAGGTATGGAGTGCTACACATTTGTGGCATTACGTTACGATCACTGAAAAGAATAAAACATGCAGCCTATTCGGCACTTTTTCCTTTTTTGTCAAAGTGTTGTATAAATGAGTTTGTCATTGGCTTTAATTTATCTCTGTTTCCATCAAATAATATTGCTTTAACATACACTACCCATTTTTACTTAGTCGTTCTCCCTTGTACTTTAGATTTGTCTATAACAAAACAAAAATGTATATACATATATGTATGTACATACATACGAGTATGTACATACTACCTTTTGTTTAATTTCGTGTAATTCATACAATTCTCGATCAATTAGAATTGATTATTTAGAATTTCCATTTAAAAATCATTTGTAGATACGCCATTGCTGTTGTTGTATTTTATAGTACAACAACAATAAATTAATCATTGGAACAACAAAAATTTATGTTTGTCAAAATCGAACGGAATAAGAAATAAATAAATAAAAAAAAATGGAAAAAAAACTTTTTGTTTTTAAAATAAATAAATTTTATTTTTGGTTTTTATAAGAGTTGTTCTTTTTGTTTTTTTTTTTTTTTTTTTTTTTTTTTTTTTTTTTTTTTTTTTTTTTTTTTTTGTTTAAAAGTTTACAATAACAGCAACGGTATTTAAAATAAAATATATGTATGTACGTATAGGTAGGTATACATACACACATATGTACATATTCTTATGGACATATTTTTCCCGTATTGTACAATTGACTGACTTCCTTTAGCATATTCGGGTGAGAAGTACAATAATAAACAACAACAACAAAAAATACCAAATCGAACTTGAAGCAATAACAAACATGTTGCAGGCATTTGTTGAATTCTTATCACACCCACCATCAACCAATGTAATAAAAAAATGAAGCGAAAAACAAACAGCCTTTCTTACTCGTACATATGCAAAAATAAGGAAAGTTGAAGTAAAAAAATTCCAATAAATAAAACAAACGGAACATTTAATTGCCTGTAAAAACATCATTTAAATACGAAACGTTTTACACTGTAGAATAAAAAAATTTAAATTACAAAAAAACACAAAAAATACGTACATATGGTGTAAATTTATTATTCTTCTTATTGATTAAATTATTTAAGCTTGAGCTCTCTTTTAAATAAATACAGTGAAGTCGCGATACCGCTAACTAAGTTTTACCAAGACAGTTCACAATTACAATATTGTTTACGATTTCGAATAACATATCGTCGTGCGGGAGTTTAAGTGCTCTATACGCCATTTTTTAAATCTCGAGTTAATGATGCTAATTTAGGTTTTTGACACAAAAATTTTTAAAATCTGCATTCCGTTTTCGGCTATTTATCTCCGAAACTTGACGAGATATCCTAAAACGGATTACAGATTTGAAAAATTTGGGGTCGAAAACCTAAAGTGGAATCATTAACTCGAGATATAAAAAAAATATGAAATGGCAGATAGAGCACTTAAACTCCCGCACGACGATATTTTAAACATTCTATCTACCATCAGAAATAATGTTTTAGGAAAAATTTTAAAACCAATATTTCAAGCAAGTAGTTTATTGATTAAGGAAAAAAAGTTGGAGATTTCCGAGTTAAAAAATTATGTAAAATTTAAAAAAGTAACGAGAAAAAGTGTACACATTTTGTTCACGTTTTAGAGCAGTGTGTATAAAGAAAAAATGTTCATGTTTTTGAGACGTTCACCCTCTCGTATGTTTACGTTACCATACTTGACTGTATGGTATTCGGCATATTTTAAATTTTGCAACTTCTTTGTATAGCATCATCAAGAACTTGAAGAGTATTTATTATATCTACAAAAAAATAAGAACAAAAAGTATTAGCTTTACAGCCTGGTACTACTACATGCAATTTTTTGAACAACAAGCATACCTTAAAACATACCTGCGCAGCAAATATTACAGTTCAACAAAATATATATATTTTTTTGTTTCGCCATAAACGCTTGAATTAGGTCAAAGCTAAATTCTAATAAATCTGGAAGTTCAAATACCAGTAAGAGTGATAATTTTTTCAATTTCATCAGTAATGCTTTAATGAGATCTATTATAATCTTTTAAGAATTTTAATTGTTGTTTTCCAATTATTTTGGGTAATCAAAAACCGAACTGAATCGATTTTCGAGCTACGATAGTCTCAACAGAGGTTCTTTGCGTTCTGTCCATATTCATGACTAAAATAAACTATTCAACTCGTACGTGTAATATTTTTTAAATTTCATTGTATTTAGTTAAGCACCGATTACATTTGACAAATATTTGACGAAAAAAGCGTAACTATATTAAGCGTTAAGAGTACTAAAAAGATTTTTGTTAAATTTAATTCTAAATAACGTGGACTATATTACAATTTATAAATGATTACAGTATTCCACGGATAATTCGACAAAATTGTCAAAATTTTTAGACAATTATGGGTGTAAGTCATTTAAACGAATAAGGTTAATTGCCTCTTTGAGGGAATTTTAAGGAAAATTTCTCTTTAGGGGAAATATATTTAAGGTAATTAAGCGTATGACGCAATTAAGTAATATTTAATTAACCGTGGAATTTTATTAGAAAATGGTAAGAAAAAATGTGGGAATTTAGATTTAGAAATTGAGGTAAATAAGCGTGAAAGGAAATTTAGCGTGGGGCAATTATCCGGGGAATACTGTAGTATGGTAATGTAGGGTACGCGCTTTTTATTCCTATCAGTGGCTCTGGTCTATTAGGTTAGCCTCGAACTCTGGCTTCCGAAATAAATACAATAAAGGGAAAGACAAAATAAAAAACAAAGAATTAAAAGGTCTTTATTAGCCTATTAAACTAGGTCTTTACATTTGTTTAAAGGAGTAGGACACACTGGCGTACAGGAGTGATGACGACAAAAATGCTACTGAATATACGAAAAAATAATTTTAATAAAATTAAAAACTACTTTAAGTTTTTGCACAAATTTGGCATCACAGATACGTTTAACCTCAATATCAAGTTTTTTTTAACAAATTGTGTTTTTAAAATCCCAGATAATAAAATAAATAATTGTAGTATAAAAACGCTTGCCGCTGTAATTGTGTTTAATTATGAGAATGATACAATACACCCTCATATGTTACTGATTATTTTTTTTCGTAAATGTTCACTCTTGATTAATTCAATTCCAATTGTTTTAACAGTTTTATTTCCCAGCCTTTAATTTTTTTATTTATTTATTCCCTTCTTATTTATTTATTTTAATTATAAATGCAGTTTTAAACGTTCTTTATTCGAGTATTTCATTTTTATTTATTTATATGGAAATGCGGGTGGACGTTTGGTCAAATTCTAAACAATAAACGATCACAAACATATTTATAAATATAAACGTTGCTTAATTTATAAAATTTGTATTTTTTTTACTTATTTTAATAGGCCTAACGGAGGAGACACTCCTTTCCAATGTGTGTGATTGACATAAACAGACAGTGTAGACAGACTGACAAACAAACAAACAGAACAACTAACAATGTCAAACGAATAACATGAACAGAATTAATTTTATAAAAAAAAAAAAATTCAAATACATACTTACATACATCTGTACGTATGAGTACATACATACATATATTTATTCATTTTCAACACTTTTTTAAGTAAAGTAATTGTAAAGTGAGTGAATAAACGAGTAAGTGACACTTGCACGCTATAAAATATAAAACCATTAAAATTGTCAATAGCAGGCTATGGTTGTCATGAGTTAAAGGAGTTCATGGGGACAAAGAGAGCACTCTAAACATTGATATATCCCCATACTGTTCCGTATAACTAAAATGTATGTATCAACTAATGTACTTACTCGTATGCACATACATATGATGGTGGTACCTCTATTAAATGCGTACGTTTTTACAAAACAAAGTACTAAATGAAAAATAAAATAAAAGGTTTATATACCATCTCGGTTGTAGTATCAATAAAGTCGTGCTAAAATGAGGCCAATCAAATAAAATAATAAAAAAAATATATATGCGATTATGTGTAAATATTATAAAAAAAAAAAAACTGAAGGGAAAAAACAAATAAAAAGCAAACGAATTGAATTGTTATTTATTTTATTTAGAATGGGGTTTATTAAACAAAAACTATAAATATTTCAGTTTTACATATGCGCTCTACAAGAAGGAAAGCGAGAAGAGAACCCTTTGTTTTATGAAATCCAATACAGTCATAGTGCACGAAAAGTATATATTTTTGTAACATTCTATGAATATAAAACCTTTAAAAACTCTTTTTTTGTTAAAAAAGAAAACCACATTGTAAAGGGAAAAAAAGAGATAAATTTGAACAATTTATAGCAAAAGTCCAAAGTAACGAAAAATTAAAGGTTTAACAAAGACAACAGTGGCCATAACAAAATGGAGATAATAAAGAGAAATTCCTATAACACTATATAGAACAACTAGTGAAACTTTGTACACTTCGTTGGTTCTAACTAAGGCGTTTATATGTGTTTGGAAAGTACCAGTTTATATCTGAAGCAATATCGAATAATAGCTTAAGTCGATATAAGCTTAAATTAAAATAGTATTTTTTTTTGTCGCTTTCTGAAACTCAGTGTAGTAATAATATGTAAAATATTATAGTGCATATTTATTATATCATAAGTCTATTATCAGTAGGTAAAATTACAAACTTTTTGCAAGAACTAATTAAAGTAAAATTTACATAAATTTGGGGACATTTCAAAATTTCATGTTTTGACTTAAGCTGTTCTTACATACCGACACCAGATATAATTATCACTTCATCTAAAAAATAAAAAATAAAAAAAAAATATCAGTTGTTATACCAGATAGTTTAAAAACCAAAACGGGAAAGCAAACTACCATTGAGGCTTGCAAAATCATTATAAAAATGTACGAAGAAGGCAAATCCTTCAGGAAATAATTTTGTGTGTATTAATTTTTATCCATGAGTACCGGGATCTACAGTTTAAAGTCGCCTTCGAACGACAAACACAGACACTCCCTGAGCTTTTGCCAGAAAACTGCTGAGAGGTAGTCGCCGAAAGAAATAATTTTTTCATATTTCTTTTTTTCATGATGCCAGAGCTATGGTTTAAACCTGGCGCTATCGTTTTAGTAAGCCAATACACTAACCACTAGATCACGGAAACAAAACTATACTACAATATATGTTTACGAAATATTCTCAGCTTTTTCGACCCCGATGGGTTACGGATTTGGGAAATATTTTTTTTGTACAGACGAAAGCAAAAAAGAACCAGAGATATGGCGAAGTAAGAACGAAGCATTTAATGATAAATGTGTAATAAAAACTGTAAACCATGGTGGAGATTCAGTTATAGTATTTTTTTTTTGTTAAGACCAATGCTGGAAGAGTTAACCCTTAGATTTTTTTTCAATTTTATTAAGCGCCTTATGTCAATGAGGCATCTTGCTGTCAGTTTTCAGTTAAACGCGAGTGTTATATCTTCACCCTTGAAATGATCAACAGCAATTGCCCCATCTGTCGATGTTTATTGTGCATACTTTGAGGTGGTTAGAATCTTTGCTGAATTGGTTGGTTACGATCCTTGCTTCGTTCAGTCTATTATTCAATTTGGGAATTCATGGTGGCATGGTGAGTAGCAAACTTGTGATTTTTGAAACAAAAATGAAAAAAGCAAATTACCTCAACATTTGTTTTATTTATTTATTCATTTAGGTTTATGGACAATAAATCCCTACGGACTAAAACAAAAACACAGTGATTAAAAATTAAATTTGGAAATGCAAAATAACTTTTTTTTACAACACATGTCTTTACTATTGTAATCATCTACTATAGTCCGATTATTATAAGAATGATACTGAAAACATATGTCCATATGTTTTAAAAAAGTACCAATAATCACCGAAACAATTTTTTTAAATATTATCCTCACTTATACCCTACTTAGGCGAGTTTTGAGGCCACCCTCGTATTAGTCAACAAAGTAGCATAAATAAGAATTGATTGACCATTTGAATTTAATGATTTCTTGTACTTTTTGATTGATTATGTAAAAATTAAATTTGTCTTAAATGTTTTAAATTCCTTTGTAGTAGCAAAACTATTAAAAGTCTTTATAAACACCTGCCTAATACTACATAGTTAGTTGTAACCTTCTTTATCTATTGCTAAAGTTTTAATAAGTTATAGACCCGTATTTTTTATTTTTTTTTTTTTAATTTTTAATATTTAAACCTTTGCCGGAAATATTATATTTTCAGTTTTAAACCCTTTTATACGTACGAGTATGATACTCGTATTACAAAATCATTTCAATGTCTTCAATAACAGCGTGTTTGTCTGTATACGTAAAACTATTATTAAATATAATCAATAATTTAAAATATAATAAAAAAAAAGAAAATACAACACAAGACAATAAAAACAATAGCTTAAGCTCATTTGACATTAATTTGACGTTTTATGTTGCCGCGCTGACAGCTTTGAATAAAAAAAATTAAAAATAAAAAAAAAACTAAAACAAATCAACTGACGACTATGAAAAGAAAAATAATGTTTGTTTGTTGGTTGCATATTTCTCTCACACTTATTAAAGACAAAAAACAAAAAAAAAAAAACTTTACAATTTCCTTTATTATTCTTAAAAAAATCGCTTTTTAAACTCCTCCATGTGGTTGTCACATAAAACTTGTTGGGTCCAAAACATTGGGTTTTAACAACATGTAAATGGCATGTTTCGATGAAATGACTGACATTTGTCATTTGTATTGTTTGTCACTTTTTCTGAAAAGAAAAAAAAACATTTTTTAAATAAAAAGTTTTGTATTAAAAAAAAAAAAAAAACATTTCTTTTTGTAAAACCCACATAATACTTTCAAAAAATATGTAAAATATTGTAAAAACTGTTTTTTTTTCATTTTTGTCAACACAAAACTATTCATAATTCTTTTGTTTAAGTTTTAAGGAAATTTCATATTTTTAACACTTTTGTTTATTTGTTTTTAAATTTATTTCTCAAAAGACGCAAATTTTCTTTAAAAAAAATTTGATCGATAGGTTTTAAAGTAATGCCTGTTTATTCCTTCAAGTGTGTATGATGGTTTTTAATTGTTATTTGAAAGTGACTTGAGTTTTTTTCAAGTTTTTTTAAGAATTATTTTTTTTTTTGTTTTCTTTCCGTAGATCTTGATAATTGTCTTTAATTACCATAAATTATTTAAACACTTAAAATATAAAAATAAAAAAAAAATAAAATATTAAATTACGTTTCACTTAAGTTTTCAACGTATTAGAAGTACTTGATTTTTGCAGAGTTGATTTTTTAACCAAAACAGGTTTCTTAGGTTTTTGTCCAAGTGCCTTTTATAAGTGTGGCAAAGGTAGAAGCTATAAATTAATGTTTGCGGTTTTCTTATAAGATCGCTTAATATATCGTCGTGCGGGAGTTTATGTGCTCTATCCGCCATTTTATATATCTCGAGTTAATGAAGCCACTTTAGGTTTTTGACACCAAAAATTTTTAAAATCTGCAATCCGTTTTCGGCTATTTATCTCCGAATCTGGACGATATATCTGAAAACGGATACAAATTTGGGGTCGAAACCTAAAGTGGCATCATTAACTTGATATATGTATATAAAAAATATGAAATGGCGGATAGAGCACATAAACTCCAGCCGGACGATATGTCAATGTGCGACAGCAATTCTACTACAAGGAAAATGCAATTTGTGGGTTTTTCGCATCGCTATACTTTTGGTATGAGTTTTGACGACAGTCTGAAAACTCTAAGCTTTACGTGCGTCTCGTCCGAATTTTTTGAGTGTTACCGAATCTAACAAAGATAAACCGCTCACACCAGGAGATCCGACAAAGGTTTAGCAAGTCTGACACTATTTTTCAGCTTTAGCTAGGTTTACTCTATATACATACTACTTCGAGAGCATAAGGCCCTGCCAGAAAGAGTCGCTAGAAGACAATCCGTAGCCCGAGGTAGGTCAGTCTAAGAAAGTAGGACTGCTATAGAAGTTGTTTTAATCTCTAAACACATTCAAGGGACGTCTGTAGACATGACTTATGTACATCAACCCGTTAAAGCTGCCTATTCCGAAATTCTTTAAATGTTAACGGTATCTTGATAGAAATGTTTATTACAATTTCGGAAAAATGATTTCTGAAGTTATTCAATTTTCATTATATGAATATCATATTGAGCACAACAGGCCACTGATGTATACTTTAGGATATGTCTTACCATATCTTTAAATTCGCCATTTTGAAATCGTCAAGAGGAATCGTAGTAGATTAACTCATTTAACCGTTAATAATTTCTATATACATATGTACTTAGTTCCACTACAAAATCACAAAGTTTTTTTAAAACATACATACATGCATAATTGGCCATTACAACTCTGTGTCAGGGTTACGGCTTAGCTTCTTGCAGCACTCATGTTGTGTATGTTAATTTTGTTTCATAAGAATACAGAGACTTACTTTTTTGAAATTTGATATTTAATTTTCAAGCATTTGATCTGATTTCAAAACAAATTAGCGTTTTTATTTTGTTCTTTTACTTTCAAGTTTTGAGTCATATTTTTAAATGTTAAATAATGATATTGTACTCTAAATTTTAAAAAAAGTTCTACCTTTGGAACTGAGACGCCATTAACAGTCACTTATAATTGAGATTTTTTTTTTGAATTTCAATAATCTCGTTAATTATAAACAATGACGTTATTTAAAAATAAAAGTATTAAATGAAATAATTTTTAAAGTAATAATAATAAAAAAACAAATAAGTAAATAAAACAAGTTTTTAACATTAAAAACAATTTACGAGTGTTTCATAAATAATTAAGATTCGTTACTCTAACGAAAAATATCAATAAAATGAAATAAACAAATGAATTTAAAGTTTATTATAATTTTGTTTTAATAAATAAATTAAAGCGTAATATAAGAGACGATGTTAGAAATTAAAAGTTTTCTCGCTGATGATTTACAATTAAAATTAAACAATTCCATTAAGTTTTTATTTCATAATCAATGAAATCATCTAAAAGTGATTGATGTCAAGCAAGTTTTCAAGCACTAATAAATTTAAAATACCTTACACATAGCATAAGTAATCACGGATTTTTTTATAATTCCATTTTTATTATTTTAAATTTTCCAACAACTCAATAATATTTCTCTACAAAATTTATTCTAAAACATGTCAAGCATATTTCAATCATAAAGAAATTATTCTTTAGGCGTATTAAGCTTGAATGTTAGGGTCATATTTAGGGCAGTGCTTATACCTACTACAAGCGTCTCCGCTAACATGGGAATCAATATCTTCACAATGCAAACCATTATGACTCCATAATAAATAAAAAGCGTAATTGAAACCAGTTCTTTAAACATATTTGTTTCCTTTTTTATATGACAGTTTATCACCTTCGCACTTGCATCCCATTAATTAATTCAATCCATTAATTAGTAAAATTTTCTCATTTAAATGATCATTAAGAATTTCGTTATTGTCATTACTATCATACTTTACAATCCAGTTACTTCTTAACAAATCATGTAAAAAATAATAACAAAGTGGTTGGGTTGGTGTGTAAAAAAACAAACAGAAAATGCGTCTACGCTCTCATCTTTTCCTGTACTTTTTTAATTAATTTTTATTTTTTTAAATTTTTTTATGCAAAATATTTGTATAAGTAAAAACAAATTATTTATTTATTCGTTGTTTAAACTCTACTACTCGTATTAATTGTTGTGAATTTAGCATCCAATATGCTAGATCTAGCATCTTATAGCATATTGTGCTTTTTGATTATTTTTAATATACATATTTTAAAATTTTTATAACGTTTAGTAATTGCAAGAAAACACAAAAGTATAACATAAAATTAGTTTAATTAAAACTGGAATGTGCTTTAAAGCTACTACTCATTAAGTGAAAAGTGC
The DNA here is from genome assembly GCA_963576795.1 of Metopia argyrocephala. Taxonomy (NCBI): domain Eukaryota; kingdom Metazoa; phylum Arthropoda; class Insecta; order Diptera; family Sarcophagidae; genus Metopia; species Metopia argyrocephala. Next base: position 70,548,291 of record OY756208.1, read on the forward strand.
CAAATTTTAGTTGTTTTCGGCTGTTAGAATTCAATTTCTGAGAAATGTCTTTCTAAAGAACTTTTCCTAAAGCAAACAATTTTTTACAGCAAAAGTTTTAAAACAACGTAAAAATTAGTCTTTCAAATAGTATTTTTAAGACAGCTTCGTTCTAGTTGCGTAATTGACTAATGCTTACCATTCCATTCTAAGTCAATCGCATTGTTGAAGGTTGCATATCAGTTTCAGTTTCCAATTAAATATTGTCGAAATTAATTAAAGTCTGTTTTGTTTTAATGTAACTGGGCGCACTATTCGTGGTAGTCTTTTTACAACTAGTAATATAACTGTCTCAAAACGTTACTAGTTGTAAATTTAGCTGCAGGGTATTTTCTTACTTAAGCTCAAATAGTCATGGTATAGTTGTTACAGCGCGTGCACTGAAACTCTAACAACCGAGGTTCAAATCTCAGCGAAGGAGACAAAAAAAAAATTAAAAAGTAGTTTTATGTGCTGGAGGCCCTAAGTTCGAGCCCCAGGAAATTTGCGGTTTTTCAAAATTTATAATTTAAAAAATAAGAAGTTGGTCTTAAATAAAAAAAAAATAAAACTAAAGAAAGTATTTAAGAGCGCCCAAAAATAGGCAAACTTTTTTTTTCATTATATTTAAAAACAATTGCCAAAATTTTAAAATATTCTCTATTGCTATTTTTAATATATCTAATACATTATTTTATTAATAAATTTTAAAAACTAAAATATTTTTGTTTTTCTTTCTTTTTAGGTAAGTGTGTTAGCTGTAACCAACTCTTATACGCTTTTGTTTTGCCTAAAAATAAAATAAAAAGTAAGTTTGAACAGAATTTAAAGAAATTCATAGATAAAAATTGGATAACCTTGAAATTTATTTTTTGTATTTTTAATTCTAAATGTTGTATGTCATCTATACCAAAAAATTCTAACAACCGTTACGCACCGCATGTAACGTTACGCTTTGAAAGGTAAAACAGTTGAGCTGAGTCAGCCCCATTACAATTGTCAATTATTTTACATACAGACGAGTATGTTATTATATGATCCTCCAGTTAATTTAGTTCCCTTTGTTTTGCCCTTAACAAAAGTTCTGGGTTGGGCTTATTTACCACCTCTCCCACGTTATTTAAAATTTCATATTAATGAGCACATTTCGCTTTCAGGGATTTTGAGAGTATCATGGTGTTTAGAGGACAGGTGTTATTAATATTTTCTTTTTATTAGTTTTATACATTGTCAAGGGGGGGTTTTTTGTTAGTTATTGTCATAGATTTTTAGTTGTTTTCATAATTTTTCCCTTGGGTTGGAAAAATATAATATCATGCGCATATTAAATTTGTAATTAAGAGCAATAATTTTCATTTTTTTCTTCTGCTTTAAAATGAAAAAAAAGGTTCTAATATTTAGAACCTTGTTTTTCATACATTCAGAGTTCTTTTAAATCTTTGTTTTTTTGTTTTTGCAGAATTATTTTATTAATCATAAAAAAGTTGTTTTTTTTTCTTATTGTCATAAACTTTAGTCTTTCTTTGTTTGTCATGCTCTTAAAAACATAACATCACAAAATACCGATTATCGACAGTACTCGTAACAGGCAATAATTATTATCAACCATAACCTACAATCATAAAAGTTTTGTTTTCTGTTCATATTTGTTCTTGGAACAATAAGAAAAAAAGTTTATGAAAGATATAAATTAAAAAAAAAAAAAAAAATACAAATATGAACAATGGATATATGATATATAAACTTTTATACATACATACATGCAATCTGTTATACAAATGTATATAAAAACACAGAGACTGTGAAGTATAACATCTATACAAAGAAGAATCGATATTAAGCGTATATTTGATGAAAACCTTTTATATTTAAACACTTCTTTGGAAATGTGTTTTAACTAATATTCTGAAATCGTCGGCAGCAAAATTACTGAGGATCTGAAAATGGCAGAGTTAGCAACAGAAGTTTTTGGTCTAGAATGCACTTCTACAGAACTAATAATAAGTGGGTTTATCATTAATTGTGGTATGAATGCAAGAATAAGAATTTAATTACTTAGTTGATGACTAGTCTTTAATAATAACTTTTGTAATGTTTTAAATCTTTTAAGAATCTGTTTTCTGATATATGCTGTATGTATGTTTTTTTGGTTAAAATTTATAAAAGTAAAAAAATTTAACCAACTGGTGTATGCCACAAAAACAACATATTTTATTGCAACAAAATAATATAAAAAAAAAACAAACATTATTAATAATGATAAAAAAATCAACCAGTACCAGTAAAAAAGCAGAAACAGAATTATAAAAAATTATTATAAATATTGAAAACAAAGTCATATATCACACATATACTATATACTCGTCTTATGAAATAATAGATATATTAGTATATAAAAAAAGGAAAATATGATTTCATTTAAATCCATATACTACGAGCAGACTAACTAGACAAACTGTCTCTATAACAGATTAAGAATACATGCATGTTATGACAGTAAATATCACAGGAAAGGGACAAGCAAGCAGTAATTCAACTGTAACTTAAAAGAGCTTTTTCTTTAGCAGCAATTTTGAGCAAAGGATAGAAACACCATAAAACGATAATCACTTTGTTTTTTACATAATAAATGAAAATATATAAATAAAGTTTATATGTAGGAAATAACGTAAAATATTATTATTTTAATTGAAAAAAAAGATAAACAGGCAATTTACCACAATAAATACATTAAGCAATTAGTACAGAATTTCATGAATAATTGAACAAAGTTCCGAATGCAACTCTCTCTGAAGTATGCTCAGTAAGCAGTTGAATTCTTAAATGAAATTCCAGTAAATGATCAAACAAAACTGCATTGTGAAATCAGTTTCCATATAAATTGTCCCAAAAAAGCAGTCCTAAGACAGAATCTATTTTATAGCTTGATTGACTTTTAATGTACTTTTTGAGCGAAAACAAAAAAGGTAGGGTGCAAACTAATTACACTGTACAACAATTACAAACTTTTTGCAAAATTACGGGGTTCTGACGATTGATCCTGGTAGAGGAGACTAAAAAAATATATACGTGTGTCGGCGTTTTGACAGATCACATCGGACTTTTATTTTAGAGGCGATTAAAATTTTCCATCTCTGGCCAACTCTTGCAGCATATCGGTAATAAAACTATGTTTTCCTTACATCTGAGGTGTATGGTATGTTCAGCAACATTGTAAAAAATATCACGACAAATATTTTCGTAGAAGATATTAACCGTCTAACTCCCCGCATAACTGCGTTTTGCGGCTTTATTCTAACAAATCGCAAAAAGCACACCGAAAAAAGGGAGGGATGGACATAAAATTTTACTGTATATGTCAGAACATACCAAAACGTAAAACTTAACACCTAAAAACAATCAAATTAGTAATTGCCCATTCAGGGTTAATTTAGTTATTATTTAGAGTTAGTATAAGAAAGTCTTAAAAACATTGATATTTATTTGTAGAAAAAAACCATTTTAATTTAGTTCTCTTCCAATAACATTTCTTTCTTTTGAATAATTAAGTTGACTCTGAAATTTTAAATTACCCACACTTGTTGAAACCGCTGGATTCAAAGTTTATATTATTTCATTGAACTTGTATTGGTTTACGTCCAATGGTTAAAACAAAAAATACTAGTTGCCTTAGAATTGATTGCAATTAAATAAAAATGGTTTCGAAATTATAACAATTTTTATGTGAAATTTATTTTATTTATATTTCTGCACTCACTTTGATTTCAGTGCCAATTGATAGCAAATTTTTTATAGCACTGATCAGATTTTGTATAAATTTTTGTTTTCAAATTTCGTTATTTTGTATATTGATGTACATAGTATGTATGTATGTACAGATGTATGTACAGATGTATGTATAAACGCTCATGGTATTTTGTGTATTGTTATACATGATTTTAAATTTTATTTCAATTTTTCATAGCTTGTCATCGTTTAATGATTATTTTTTTTTTTAATTTTATAAACATTTTTCAAACACAGGCATCATTATTAAATGCCTGCCTTCTTTAAAAATCATTGTACGAGTATTTATACTTGAGTGGTTGTAAACGAATATGTAACGATAACACTTTAAAAATTTTAAATGTTTCATTACAAGTTTTTCCATTTGTTTTAAGATTTTTGTGTTTTCGTTGACTGATCTTAATATTTGTCTGTTAAATGTTGTAATATTGACATTTTAATTTTTATTTTTAACAACATACCTATTAATACCGCTGTTATGTTAAAAACATATAAAAAAAGGGGGAAAGTCTCCTCACTCCTGCTAATATGATCGATGATATTGTGTGTTGAATCGTGTCTTTTTGTATATTTTCATTAAACGATTATTTTTAATTTTGTCACTTCTTTTTTTGGCCATCAATTACTCTGTTGAGAAGAGTTTGTAACATTTATGTTTGTGTGTTATTAGTGTAGGAGTGATGATGTTTAATTTTTTAATTAATTTGTTGTTTTTTTTTAATGAATTTTTCTTATAAGTACCCGTTTAAAAAAAGTAAACTGACATACTTTACATTTAGTTTTATAAGGTAACAATATAAATGACAATATTGTCATAAAATGTCGCAACATATACGAGTATGTATGTACGAGTAACATGTTAATGTTAAACAAAAATTAGCTAAAACTTCATGTCTTTCTTGAGTGAATTGCTTATCTATGAAATAAAAACAGAGCCAGCCGCCTATTAAAGATGTTTATTTAGTTTTGTGACCCTACCTTATTAATGATGTATTTATGCTTTTGTTTGTAACATCGATCAAATATCATTTTATGGAGAGACATCTACGTACTTATCAAATATTTTATTTGCTTTTATTATTGTTACTATCTGCTGATATTCTAAGGTTCTCTTATAGCGAGAAAATTGAGATTGATACAAGAACACCCTATATATGTAAGTAGAGGAATGTATCGGGAGATTTTATTCAAACTTTTTTCTTGGCAGTTTAGCTGGTTTCGTGAAGCATTCCAGGGGAAATTAGTGCTTACCAGTAAGCTATTTTGTAAGGGAGAAATTATGAGCAATCACTTACACGTGTGCATCAATAATGCATTATTTTTATATGAAATAAGCCGCTAAAATGCAATAGAAATGCCCATTTATTGCAACAAGTAAGCAAATAGTAGAAAAAATCAATAATAATACCTTATCCTGTAACATATTTGGAAGCTTTAATGTATAAAAAACAATATAATGCTTCCATTTTTGCTTACAATTTATTTATTGCTTCCAAATTTGAAAAATTTTCTGCTGGGATATTACTATCAAACATGTTCAGTTTGCAGAGTACTGAATTTGATTCATGCTCGGCTAAGCCAGTGCATCCTAAATATCTTGGACTTTGTGGTGTGTTTTGGCGGCCTTTTGCGGCGGCTATTAAAAATTTTGGGACTAAATTTCGCTTACAAACATACATCATGTCTCAGCTGTATCGGCTGATGTTGTTTATAACCTGAGTTATCGATTCGATCGTCGATTCGAGCTGGGCCTCGCAGCTTCTCAGCTACATGGAAAATTTAGCGAAAGGATTTGGGTATAAAACCTTTTAAAATACAGCTGGTGCCAGAATTGAAGCCTCACGTTTTACCACAATGGACGCTGGCCATGTTGAGCAAAACTCATTTCGGGTGCAAGGGATACGTGTAAAAAGCAGTTCAAAATATTGCAGCTCAATACATAGTCAATACCATCTGCCTAATTAAGACTTCGAAAAATAAGTACAGATTTCAAAAGTTCTAAATATTACCGGTTAGCATTTTTATATGTATTTGAAAAATTTCAATTATTTTATAGCCAGGCTGTATAGACCAATAAATAATTAATTACAGTTGTTAGACAATTGTTGAAAGTATGTATACTCGTAATTAAATGTGAACCGGTTCTTTATTTTTTTGATTGTACTTTGAAAATTATCAAAAAATATTCAAATGTAGGGTAACAGAGTTAGCCGTTCATGATCAATCTTAACATTTTCACTGTTTATTCTATTCACTACGATATTTGTGCGATTTTTTTTATTTGTCACACATTATGCCATTAACTTTGAAATTATCTTATGTTTCAGAGCCTCCTCTATTTTATCTTCAGAACAGATTGAACTTTAAACTTTAACGGAATTGAGTGTAATTATGGGCCTTTTTAAAAACCATTAATTATTTCTGTTCATTTATAATTTTTTTTGTCATAATTAAAAGGAAAAATTATATAATTCTTATCATTTGTCTTAATCTTTTATTTAACCAACATATTGAGTTCATTTTATCGTTAAATTTGCTGTTGTGCCAGTTTCTTAAGGTTGCTGTTACAAAAAAGTGTGGCAAATGGAAAGCTTTAGGCGTTTTTTTCTTTCTTTTTTTTAAATACAAATGTCTGTAATTAAAGGTTTTCTGCAACAAACAACAACTACGTTTATAATGTGGCATAAACAATTAAATATATATTTATTTAAAAAACTCATTAAATAAATAAGAGTGACATACTTTTGGACTAAAAGGCAAAAATTATAAAAATAAATTCCATACAATACCACTTGTTTCATATTAAAAAAAAATATTTAAAGAAAAAAAAAAATTAAACACCTACATTCACCTGAAAAAAAAAAATGAATTGCCAACAACATAAAACTCAAAACACCTGTTGTCCAGCCTCTTTTTTATATAAAAAAATTGCCGGTTTTTTTGTTTTTTCTTCAATAGACGCAAATAATGAAATTCTGCTGCAATAATTATTACTTCGAGTATTTGTTTTGTTAAAGTAAATACTCGTATTATGAGAATTAAAAAATCCTCAATTATTTCCACAAATATGTCAGTTTGTATTAATAATTATGAAATAATTAAAGTGGACACAACAAATTTCTAAACAGCTTTTAGTTGAAAAATTTAATTGGAATTTAACGCAGAAAATTATTAAACACAAACGTAAGTTACAAATTATTTTGAATGGTTAAAATTCCACCATAAAAGAAACAAATTGTAAGAGTTGAAGTTTTTTTAATACATTTTTATAGTTTTGAAATATTTAAAAAATTTAAAAAATCTATACTACGTTAGGAATAGAAATTCATCGTCGTGCGGCAGTTTATGTGCTCTATCCGCCATTTCATATTTCTTCTATATCTCGAGTTAATGATGCCACTTTAGGTTTTCGAACCCACATTTTTCAAGTCTGCAATGCGTTTTCAGATATATCGTCCAGTTCCGGAGATAAATAGCCGTAAACGGATTGCAGATTTTAAACATTTTTTCAATCTCTAGCACGATGAATTTAAAATTTTGATTTAAACCGCTCTGACCTTACACGCTCTGAAATAACATGATTTCTGCCAATATGGCCATGATGTTTCAGGTTCTACATAATCATGACTTTAGAAATAAATTCTATTAAACTTTTTTAGAAAACGTACAGTCACTCACACAATTGACCACGTGTTTGAATGTTCTATGTTCAAAAGCTTACAATGCCGATACCACTTAACTGATTTTGTTCATGGAGCACTTATTTTACAGTGCATTAGGAGAACAGTCTACGAAACCGTTATTTTTTTATAATCAAATAAATGAAAACAGTGCATGTGGTAAATTTGTTGTGTTTATTTAAAACATATAAAATTTCTTAAATTACATAAAATAATATTTTGTATAGTCACCTTTCGCAATTATTATAGCTTCAATTTTTCAATGGCATGCTTTTGACTAGGTCCTGCTAGATACTGGAAGGTTTCTCTCCCCAGACTTTAACCACATGCCCTCACAATTCATTCAGAAAATTTGGGACTCTCATTTCAGGCATTTTCAGCTCCCCAGATGTGCTGAAGGTAAAGTTTCTACGTAGGATAATCACCCTGTCGTGATGTAGAGGTTTACACTGCAAGGAATTAATTGGCTAATCTGGTGAAAAGCAATAGCTCTCTTGCAGGGTCTCCCATGCCATAAAGGCAGTTGAGAGTTATTCTAGGGGCTGGATCGAGGACAACTACGTCAACGTTATTTTCAGTATCGTTTTATTCCTCCCCCAATTTAAACTTTACTGTGTGGGCTTCTTGGCGTTGATTGCTGTTGGATTATCAATCAACAAAAGCCAATTTCCTTGCAGTTCACATTTTGAAAGTAGGAACTTTATTTTTTTCTGACTGATATCAGATACGATAATATTAAATTTAAATCAAAGGTCCGCACACTCTTTTCCCCTTCTTATCATATTTTTCTAGATCAGCACAATGTTCTGCATGAGTGCTAGCCTGAGTAAAAAAGTTTTGTCTTAACGAATTTATGGTCAAACAAACCCATCCTTAAAAAAGTAGGCGTGTTACCTCCCATACCAGTTAAATTTTGATTTATTTATACCTTGGAAATTGTTAAATCTAAAGATTCTGAATTTGGTGTAATTTTTTTGTATAAAGTTTCAGAATTACTTCTTAGTCACTAAAAAGTGTCAGTCCAAAAATATGGGCAAATGGTAGTGATAGATTATGGCGAAGCACGCCGGGTCTAAAAGTAATTGTTAGATATTTAATTAATTAAACCTTACAACAATATAATTGTTACATTTGCTTTATCAAATATTTGCCTAATAAAACCGTACTTTCTGGGGCGTTTTAAGTACATTTTATTCCATAAACTTTTATAAATTTAAAATTTATTCTATTGTTGTGGTTCAATAGCACAAACGCCTTGAAAAAAATATACATTTTATGTTTCGCTTTCATATCTTCATATTAAGTATTTTTCTAATTTAAAAATTTACTAAAAATCGTTATTTTATTTTTGTTTGTTTTCGCTATTTTAGCCGTTCAGGCATTAAATTAATTTTTTTTTTTTTTTTGATATTCAAATGAGATAACTTTCTTACTTATGTACACTTTTATGTAAATAATTAAGGGAAAGAAAATATTTGGGTTGTTCAAGGTTTCTGAAACCGCAATTGCTTACACTTTTAACCTTTATGTAAACCTTTAAATAGCATTCTTACTTTTATGTTGTGGTGTTTTTTGAAAATGTTTTGCAATCCCTTTTTTTTCCTTTTTAAAACAAGAAAGTAAAATTAAAATTTTATATTTAATTAATTCAATACATACTTGTTTAAACTGTTGTTGTACTAAAGTAGTAGAGGGGAAAAAATGTTTTTTAATCAAAATCATTAACCACCACTTTAAACAAATAACGTTGTTAGCAAATATTTCTTTATTATCTCTTTAAGTATTGTTGTTATTCAGAAACGTTTAATTTAATTTTAAAATAACGAAGTTTTTTAATTTTGTAGGGAAGCATATTACTTTCAGCCTTTTGCCGTTTATATAATTCAATTTAAATTTAATATACAGTGACCTACAAAAGTTAATGTTCGGCCTCACTTTTATCAATCGGAAGACAACAAATTATAATGCTTATAAGAAAGGCTATTCATTGTAGTAGACATCATAGTTAGTTCTCATGCCCTGAATATTACAAACATCTGCCAGAGAAAATAAGTTATCAATACGACTTATTTGCAGAAAACAACACTAAATTTCGAGCGCAAAAAAGTCGATAATATCCGCACGACACCAATTAAAGATTGTTGCCAGGTCACGCAATATTCAAAAAAGCTCAGCGTCGTCTACGGTCAAATTACTATAAATATTGTGTCATTCGCGTATAATTAAAAGATAATATAGAGCAGAAAGAAGAACTTAGTCTTGCGGAACCATAGTAGTTACTCAACCTGAACGCATTAAAAGAAATCTGATCTTTAAATGGGGAAAAAGTAGATTTTCTATTTAATGTCGTCACCCTAAAATTGTCATTGTGTTTGATCAGAACATACTCAAGGGTACAACCCTTATCACGGTTTTACTGAACTATCCAATCGATAGCTTCGAAAAAAATATCTCAAACATTACAAATTGTTTGATAATCTTTCTTTAATAGTGATTTGGGGATTTCTAAACAAATTGTTCAGTGATCAAGAATGCCGATTTCGAATCTCAGTAAGTAAGTTTTTTAACTTCCAATGCAGCGACATTCAAAATGTTTAATTTCTGACATTTCTCTGTTTTTGTATCTTCTGGAAGCGAACAGTACTTAAAACATTTTTACTAGCCACATTTGTTTCTAAGGCGTCCATGTTTAGTAAATATAATGGCCATATATATATGTAGTGGGTGTGGCTGGAAGCCAATTGTTTACTTAAGCCAGCTGTGAAAGTAGGCCTTTCGAACGCAGTAAATGCGTTCTCAGTATCGTCCTTCTTCCCCAGATTGAGTCCAGCTCTCAGGGGATGAACCCTATTCATGTAGTAGATTGTGCTCGTATAGGAAAATGTTGGGAGAGTGGGGAAAGAGGGGGCGGATCTTTAATTTAAACTTACTTATAATATATCTGACATCAGTCAAAGAAAGAAACAAAAGCCCTTCGTTAAAAATGCGGACCGCAGGGAAATTGGTTATTGTTGTTTTATCTTCAACAGTAAATAATCCAACAGTAATCAATTCCAAAAAGTCCGTATAGTTAAGTTTAAATTAGGGGATTAATAAGAGATCATAGTGATATTGAAGATGATGTTGCTGTTATCCTCCTTGATCCAGCTTCTGGGATAATTCTTAGTAACTGCTCCTCAACTACCTACTAACTACCCATGACAGAGGGCTATAGCTCTCCGCCAATTTAGCCTGTTGACTCCTTGCAGTGTAAATCTCTAGGCCATGACAAGATCATTATCACATGTAGAGGGATTAAAGAAAATAATTGCAATTGAAAATTTCGTTGTACTTGCATACATAATACCTGAAAGATTATATAGAATCGAGAGTAAAAATAAGAAAAAAACAAAAAATATTGGATTACTAAGTGTGAACTTCAACCAATAAACGAAAAGAGTCATTGTTAGCAATGATATAATTGTAGATGTTGTTTTATTACAATATTTCTTTATTATTTTGTTTTTATTGTAATTGTCTTAACGATTATGTAAAAAAGAAATAAAAAGTAATTGAAAGTTTTTTTTTTAATGTCAATGCAATAAACATGCGGTTAACAATAGTTACAGACAGACAGACAGACAAACAGACAGATAATACCAACATTAAACACAGCAAGAGCAACATCAATTCCAATCATTGCAATTGCATCTTGACACAGCATCAAATTTTTGTTTAAATAAAATAGACAACTTGCTGCACTACTGCACTCATCTTAACGATTACAATGACTATTGGAGACGATGGATGATGTTTCTCTGTTAAAGTGATGATGATGATGATGATGTGGTGCCACAAACATTCACTCAATGAGGCACTTTTACTAAAATAACCCAAAACCCACAAACAAAAATCAAGGATGTGAATGCATTTCATTTTGGAAACTTGAAGAAAAATACTTCCTTTTTTTTGGTTTTTTGTTTTTTGTTATTGTTTCTAAAAATAAAAATGAGTGGGTGAAGAGGAGGAGGTCAGTAGTTGAGTTGGACGAATATCGATTGAGTGAGTGAGTGAGTGACTGAGTGGTATTGCGTGCGGTTTTTATAAGCGGAAGTATTACTTTAAAATTTTGCTTTTCTTACTTTTGTGTGTTAAAAGGAAATTAGGAATTTTCCACATATTTTTTTCAAAATTTTTTTTTTTATTTATTTATTTTGCCCTGTTATTTGAAATTCGAAGAGAAGATATATAGACTCAGACCACAAGATTTGTGTATTTTATAATAATAAGTGTTTACTATTTATTTTTATTTTTAATGTTTCTTTTCATTCGTATTGTAAATATTAAAAGTGTGTATTTATTTATAGAAGTCAAAGGTCTTGTGTATTTGATGTTTATTTGTTGTTTTAATAAAAGATTTTTAATTTTTTATAGAAAGGCCAGAGTTACAATATTTAACAACGTACAACGTAATTTAAGCACAATTTTATTCATATTTATTAAAGCATTTTAATACTTTACTTAGAAATCGTTTGATTTTGTTGTGTTGAGATCAAATAATTTGTGTAAAATTAATTGTATGTACTTGTAAATTAAATTTTCATCAAATACTGGCCAAAACCCGACGTGCTTCGCTACACCTACCGCTACCATTTGTACACATTTTTCTGCTGATGATTTTTAATGACTACGAAATCAAATACACCAAATTCAGAAACTTCAGCTTTAGCACTTGGGATGTACAACGCCTACTTTCTGATTGACGATTTTCCTTGACCATGATGTCGTTCAGACCAAATTTAGAAAATTTAGCTTTAGCAGCTCTCAAGATATAAGTTAAGCACGATATGTAAAAATTTTAAACTGAATTTGTATAAGAATATATAGGAAAATTTAAATGCCATATCTCCGGAACCAATGGGCGGATTTCGCCCAAACTTCACGTAAACAATATACGGACTATCTCCAACGTACCCTAGAAATCGATCCATCTGTTTCCGCGGTTAGTGGTGTTATCAAAATGTACATTAATTTTTATATATTAGATATTTCGTTCATTAATTTATTAATTCATTCAAAGCACTTTGACTTGTAGATCTTCTATACAGCCCTCGATTTATTCAGGGTTTCTATAATAGCTTCCTTTCCCCCTATTACATTGCTTTGACGAATTTCAAAATGTTTGGCGGTGTTAACCTTGACAATTCTCTATCCGTTTTATGATAATCATCAATAGATTCAATAATTGGACTTTAAAGCTGCGTGAAGTCATCGATGCAACACTTGCTTTATTGGAAAGCAATATTTTAACCACTATTGACGCCATACGGTCGGTTGTATGAGTATTTAAAAAAGTAGTCTGCAATTAGGCTGTAATTCGTAACGACGGCCACAACATATGCCGAAAATTATATTCAAAATACAGTCGGGCCACGTTTCGTTGTCTTTTTACTACTGGTAACGATGTTATACTAAATATATTTAGATCTAACCATCCGCACTTCTCAAATTTCAATATTAAACTAATCACTTGTAAATGCTTCGGACTCATCTTATGGAAACAATGGAATTTCCCGGTTTCATTAAGGATAATACAGGTAATCATCTTTCATCGAAGCAAACAATATGAAAATATTGCAAACAAAACACAATACACTGATCGTTGGCCATCACGGCAAATCGGGGTTACCGGTTAATCGGATCTCGGATAAGTGAGGCCCAACTCTAAATGAAATGAAATTACATATTTCCATTTTAAGTTTTCAAGCTCTTAAAAAAACACTCCAACTGACGTTTCTTTATTATTTAGAATGGTTTTTGGATGAAGACTTTGTAACAGTACAAAGGACATTTTATTATAATATACTTCTCGAGACCAGTTCTCAGGTTACTAGTGTTTTAGAAATGGTTTATAGGAAAGATAACAATAAAAAGAGTAGTGTTTCCCAATATTTGCTTTGAACCTGTTCATGGCAAATTTGCGTAGGAAAACCTGCGGGAATATTATTTTTCAGGAGAACCGTGCAGCGTATAAAACCAATTCTATCCGTAAAGTATTGTGTGACTCGCAGGATAGACAAAACAATGTGAAGTGTGAGTGTTATGTGTACAACATAAAAATATGCAATTATAATGAACTAAACTTATCATTTCAGTATTATCACCTACCATTGTAGGTGCCAATTAAACAGCCAGACGTTTTCCGCATTGAGCCGGTACGCATGTAATTGTAAATAGTAAGAAAGTCAATGCTGTGAAGTAGTATTTCTTGCCCTCTTAAATAAAAAGAGACACTTTAATGCCTCTTGTGAGCTTTTCATCCAGCATCACAAAAACTCATAATCTGTTTAAGAAATCAGTCGCTGGAAGGCAACAGTTTTATAAATTGAAAACTATAAAAAACAACAAATTATTGCATTTTTTGAAGCTCTAGGCATGAATAACATATCGTCGTGCGGAAATTTATGTGCTCTATCCGCCATTTTATATATTTTATACAACTCGAATTAATGATGCCACTTAAGGTTTTCGACCCCAAATTTTTCAAGTCTGCAAACCGTTTTCGGATATCTCGTCCAGTTTAGGAGATAAATAGCCGAAAACGGATTGCAAATTTTAAAACCTTTGGTGTCACTATTCACTCGACTCTACTCAAAGATAGTCAACGTATGATTTGTGAGTATGGCATTCATATTCATTAAATTGTCAAAATTAAGAAAACTATGTGCCCAGCTGACTATAGGCCGTTAATAGTTTAGTATGTTCCATTTACAGTTCATGGGTTTTGGACTGTTAACCTGTAAACTTACTTGCTTCTGCTTAATTCCCATACAGTACTAAGTTTTAGCTTTTACTGTATTGGATTTTTGCTATTATTAATTACTTTTACGTATTGACAGTACTTTTTTTCATTATGTAGGAAGTCTTTGCCAACCACCAACATTATTTCCTTAACCTAATTGTTTTATTACTTTTTTTCTTCCAACATTTTTCCACTTTCGGAAGTAAAAACTAAACAGAAACAGTTCAGTGTGCCTTTAGTACTCATAATCATAAATATTTTAATAAAATAACTATTAAATTAATATCACAATAATCCAATAAATACATTAAAATTATAACACAGAGTTAATAAATATTAGATTTCATATGTAGGCTTCACACTACTTTAGTAAGAAAAAATCCTCAACTTTTAGAGGAGCATCTCAAATTACCAATTGTTAGTATGAGTTAATGAATTTTGAGGTTTTCACAACATTAACTCTCTGGTTGAAAATGTATTGTAACTAAACCTGGTGTTCCATATAGGAAGTAGTTGCATAAATTTTTTATTTTTTTATTTTCAAATGGATGTTAAACATCATTACCACTGCCTTTACTATGATCGACATCACCTTCTCTTACCAGGGTTTCTTTTTTAAAGACTTGAATATGGTGTGAAATGTTTTTGTACAACCATTACTAGCGTGTATTCCATTTCACGCACTCATTTTGTTTTCATATTTATTTTCCTCCTGACTTGTATTGTTTGTTTGCAGATTAAATTGACACAAAAGCGGATTTTCTTTTCTGATATTCAAACAATGATTTTTTGTTGTGTTGTATCTTGTTTAATATGAGCTGAAATGTGGCTTAAATTTAAGGATATGTGTTACGCAAAGAATTAAAAAGAAAACAAAAAAAAAAAACAATATATGAAAAGGATTTTTGAATTATATATTAACAATGTTTTTATTTCCCTTTCAAATGAAATAAAAGGTAAAAGTTGTTTTTTTTTTTGTTATCGCAAGGGAATTAAGTTTTATTTTTATGAAACGATAAAATAAGGCTGTAAAATAGAGAGAAATGACAAGTGATTCAATTTAGCTGAAACATGCCTCAGTTTAGGATTATTGTGTCATTGAGAATTATGTGTTTGATGGAGAATTAAAATAAATGAATCTTAACATTATATTTTCCCTGATTTTAAAACGATTATTCATGAGGAAAGGAAAACGTATATAATTCGAAAAGAGCACAAGTCCGTATATTTAAAGTTTACAGGAAATGAAAGAAATTGATAATTTTTATATGAAGTATAATAGTTCAACAAATGTTACACGGATTATAATTTGCAGCTAATACGTAACAGCAAATTACAGAAATATTTGGATATTGACTTTATAATATATGTAAGTCTGTTTATATATTTAAAATTAATGAGATATTCCCTTTTCGAAATTTATGATATCGAGTAAACAAAACCTAAAAAAAATTAGAAATTATCTTAATTTGCAGAAAATTTAATTTTACGTATCAAAAAATTTAAGACAAAACTTCTACGAAAAATAAATAATAAACGAGTTCTTTTATAAAAAATCTCCTGCAGGTAGTTTTCTGTTTTTCATTTGTAGCTGGCCCTCGCGGTATAACATACATAACTGGCCTTTACAACCCTGTGTCAGGATTACGGCCTAGCTTCTCGCAGCACTCATGTTGTGTGTGTCAATTTTTATCCATGAGTACCGGGACCTACAGTTTAATGTCGACTCCGAACGACAGACTTGAGAAGCTTGTTTATGGCAATTAGTTACTCTCAGAGCTTTTGCCAGCAGACTGCTGAGAGGTAGTCGCCGAAAGAAATATTTTATTCATATTTCTTTTTTTGAAGATGTCGGAGCCTAGAATCGAACCCAGGGCCCATGTCTTAGTAAGCCAACACACTAACCACTAGACCACGGCGACTACGGCCCTTGCGGTATTTCATCATAAATTCTCTCAATTCTGCTTTAGTTTTACAATATCTGCAATTTTAATATAATATAATAATAAATCTCTTTTTCCGTGCTTAAGGTATTTTTATATTAATATTAAATATTTATTTATTTTCAATATTTCGGTGCCCCTTCGTGTAGCGTCTGCAGGAATTATTATTTAAAAAATGAGGTCAATAAAGTTATTATATTATAATTAATAGATACATGATCTATATAAGTTCGATCACCTTGGGTTGGTAATCTACAGCCTGCACGTTTTGACCCTAGTGAGCACAAATATTTCGTTAGAGTTGTCATTTTCTCACTTTGTGCCATTACTTCTCCTGGAGGTTTTATGTTTAGTCTTAAAATTAATTTGGTCCCATTTTATAAAGTCTATTATATCCCCGGTATTTACTCTTACAACACTAAATTTATTGGTATTACTGGACTGTACTATTAATCAGTATATTTTTTAAGGGTGAACACACTATCTTCGCGTCTTATTTTTCTATTGACAACGGAAAAATGTCTATCACATTCATTGAAAGAGTGTCCGCGAACTGGATAATATAGATGGATCTTTTTTATTTTTTTTTGTACAGATAATGCCAACAAAAATCGTATAAAAGTTTTGCTCTTATTTTGCAATTACAAAAATAAATAAATGTAATAGTTGTCAGAATTAGGTGTTCAACTTTCTACTTTTAAAAGGCAATAGAATCGAGCAGTAATATATTAAAAAGAAAATTGTTCTTAATTTATAATCTCATACTCGTTTTTTTTAGATTCCTATTATTAGTCGCCGTGGTCTAGTAGTTAGTGTGTTGGCTTACTAAGACGATAGCGCCGGGCTCAAATCTCAGCTCTGACATCTTGAAAAAAAAGAAATGTGAAAAAAATTATTTCTTTCGGCGACTACCTCTCAGCAGTCTTCTGGCAAAAGCTCTGGGAGTAATCGATTGCCATTAACAAATTTCTTAAGTTTCTCGCTCGGAGTCGTCATTAAACTAAAGGTGCCAGTACTCTTAGAAAAAAATTGAGGCATAAAATATTGGTGCTGTGAGAAGTTAGGCCGTAACTCTGATAAAGAGGCAACTATTATGTATGTTAACAGTACAAAAATGTTAACTCACAAACTTCAAGTTGAATTGAATTATGTTGTTCATATCGCGATATAATATTTGACATTTAGTTTACTCAGAACCACCAACTTGAGGTTTTGCCATCTGGCAACACCACATTCTGAGTTTAATTGCGTGTGGTATGTTCAGCTGCTCAATGGTTCTTTTTGGTTCATTCTGTGTGTCCCTATTGAATATTAAGGAAGGAAATAAGGGAGGAGGTACAATTTTGTAATAAAAAGTGATTTTTTTGGTCTAGATCCATTTCAAAGGAAAAATAACAAAGCCACGTTGGAGTTGGAGAGACCATTTTATAAAAGAATATACATTATTATTGTAAACTAAAGAAGAAGAAACTAAAATTGAAAATCTAATAACCATAGAAAGGCAACAATAGTAAACGACAAGTAGCGGTAAATCAATCATTAGCTTATGGTACCTCAGCTCCATAAAGACAATAGGATAACAACAGTATGCCAGCTCTGCAGAAGCTCATCGTGGTAAACATATGTATTTAAAAAAAAGGATAAATAGCGCCACAACGTGTCGTCTTTACTCTATAACTTCCTGTTTCGTCTTCTAATTTTAAAAATGTTATTTTTTATAATAAATAGAAGAAAAAAAACAAACAGTTTAATTGATTCCATTACTGCTATTTGCATTTGCTCAAGTTAAATAATTCTAAAAACGTATTAGTGGCCGCCATATGCCGCGCATATTTGCTTTTATTTTAAATCAATTGTTAATGAATTTAAAGCCGCAATTAAAATTACGGCTCTTTTAACTTAAAAAAAAACAAGAGACAAACAAACATAAATAAAATTATAATAATTATAGAAATCAAATGGAAAATATTAAAAATGTTTAAAAAAAAAAGAATTCAAACACTACAATAAAACTAAACAAAGGCCGACAACATTCATTTTTGCACTGTAGTAGTGTTCGAGTGTATTTCTATAACTTGCGGCTAAAAAAAGAAATAAATGAATAGTAATCGCTAGCCATGAATGAAATGATGAGGTTCAAGGCACGTAAATGCATTTAATTTTCAGGCGCAGGCTCATTTCTAACATAAGCCACGAGTCCAGTAAAGTCTAGTCCGTCTGCTGATAGAGACTCCATTTCATTTATAATTTTCCTTAAATTACAAATTCATGTATTGTAAGCTGAGCGTTTGTTTTGAGTTGTTCGTGTCATTTTTTAAGAAGAAGCTCATGCGCTTGTGCAGATAATTAAAAAAAAAACGAAGAAAAAATTTTAAAACATTTAATATGAGTCCAGAGAGGAGTATTAAATAGTTAGAAAATTAAACAATTTTTTTTGTCTTTACTGGCTTCTATTAAATACGAATAACGTGGCTGTTGTTGAAGATATTGTTGTGAATGAAAACGACAATGTTGATATTTAATATGTTTAATGGTTAAAGTGGTGACAAAAAGTAAGGAAACACTAAAATATTAGTAATAAATTTGATAGATAATAATGAAAAAGTCAACTCATTTGGCTAATGATACCAAGTATGTTAAATACATACATTTCCTAAATAAATGAATAAAATTTGGTACAAAAATTTTACAGAAATATTGTACTAAAAGAGTACTAAATATATATTTTTTCTAAACATATTGTGCTTCGATTTTAAAAAAAGCCCGTCACAGTATACTGTGAACACAATTTGTTCCTGCAAATTTTTACGCAATTTTTTCTATGTAAAATCATTTTCTTTCCTTATGTAAAATTTTATCAATGTAACTGATGGCTTTATGATTTCATATGACGATATTCACATTTACTATGGTTGTTTTTCATGAGTACCGGAACCTACTGTCGACTCCGAACGACAGACTTGAAAAGCTTGTTCATGTCAATTATTTATTCTTAGAGCTTTTGCCAGAAGTCTGCTAAGAGGTAGTCGCCGAAAGAAATATTTTCTTTTTCCATTCCTTTGCTTCAAGATGTCAGAGCTGGGGTATTGGGTAATTTCGTTATTTTCGAAGCTCAAAGCTGTCAGTGTCTCTCGAAGGAATTAAAACTAATATATTCCGTATGTTTATTAAACACCATATCTACAAGAGTATATACATATAGAAACTGGCGCAAAAGTCCCGCTACCATGCTGAATGCGCGTCATCTTGGTTATGTGACGTTTAGCTCAGTTTAACTTTAACCATTGCATTGTGTAGAAGTCCACATTTTTTAATAGATAAATATACACCACAAGAACGAGCAAAAATAGTGACAATACAGTATTCCACGGATAATTGCCTCGACAAAAATTTCAATTATGAGTGGAAGGCATTTAAACGAATACGGTTAATTGCCTCTTTGAGGTATCAAAAAAACAAAAATTGTTTGAAAGTAAATTTAACAGATATTTTATGTCCATATAGGCATAGTTGAGTTAAGCTGCCCTTTTTAGCAAATAATTATTTTGGGTAATTAAACGAAGGAATTTTAAATGAAATTTCCCTTTGGGAAAAATATATTTGAGGTAATTAAGCGAATAACGCTATTAAGCGAAAGTTAATTAAGCGTGAAAGTCAATTAAGCGTGGAGCAATTATCTGTGGAATACTGTATTTATTTAAAATAATCGTTCCACTATTGCCACTCAGCAAAAATTGCCTCAAAAATATCTTAATCGTACAGTGTCTCACAAAACAATATTTTAAGACTGTCCGGTGGAAATTACTTCGTCTAAGTGTATGTACATATAGAAAAGAAAGAATAATAATAAGAAAGTGTGAGTTAAATAGTTGATGTTTTGTCAGGAATCTGTACAGAACACGAAGAACTCTGATAAGACTACCGTAGCTGGGGTCGAAAACATGTTCAGTTCGGATAGTGTACTAAAGTCTAAATTCTTAACAGACTTTAACTTTGATCTAATTAAAGTTAAAAAATTAAAGAAATTCTTTTCATCCTATCTGATGGAGTTACTTTTTTGTGGCACTGTATTTGAGATTTTTCTATTTAAGCCGCTTTTTATAGCCATTAAATGAACGTCTTTAAATGTTTTGACCGTTTCATTTTTTTTTCATTTTTGTTTTAATTTTGTGCAGCTTCTTTTAATTTTTTGTATAAGTTTTAGACTGAGTGTGTATACGAGTATAGGCCGATTTATGTTACACAAATCTGAGATGTGTTTTAAGTTTTTTTTTCTTTCTTGAACTTTTCTTTTAAATCTAATGTGAAAAAATAACGCAATTCCAATCAAAATGCAATTTAATGTAAAATAATGCAATGCTTTAGAGAAAATAAAAGAGTTGGACAGTCATCTTAACATTATTATGGCATGCCTGTGCATGTCTAATGTTTAAACCAAATAAAGCAACAAGTTAGAAAATTACAATAAAAAAAAATTATTTTTAAATACTTCTTATAAAACATTTAAAACGATTGCATTACGTTTTCTTTTATTGCGTTTTATATTTTGTGTTTCATTGTTGTGCCACCATAATACGAGTACTCTTTTTATAACAGTCAGTCAGCTATTTATCTGGCATAACATAGCATCGACCTCTACATCTCTACTACGCTTCAACTTGTTGTATGAAAAAAATGTTTTGTTAACAACACATGATTTTCAGTTACATCTTGTGCCTTTTGAATATCAAGTGAAAGTCTATTACATGCTGACCATATGAGCTGAAGACACCATATCTGGCAGACGCACCTCAACCAAGAAAAAAAGAAAACAGCTGTTTTTTCATATTTCATTCTTGTTTTTCTATCAATGTGTGGCAAGTTTTCATGAAATATTTATTTTAAAGTTATAATTATTCGTTGATATTATTTGTGCCTTAAATTATAATTACGATTACCTTTTTAAAAAGTACTCTATAGTAAAAAGTAAGTTTTTTTAAGGTATTAAGTACTATTAGAAATACTTATTTTCATAAACCCAAAACCATTTTAAATCTTAATACTAAAGCTTTTAATTATTTTGTTAATACTAAATGGTATCTTTTTGGTACATTCGTACTTTTTACTGCCACGCCTACCAAAATAACACATTAAAAATTCATAAAAGGCTTTATATTAATTATTTGTAAGTATTCAGTTAAAAAAACGTAAGAGGAGCACTGATGTACGCATATGGGTTAAAGGACAGCTTAAAGACAAACACTAGTAAACACTTTTTGATTATCTTTCCATTATAACAAGAGGGCTCTTCTTTATAAATATTTGTTCACATTTTTTTTTTCTTTTTGCCAGTTTTCCCTCTACTTTTGATTTAAGATTCGCATTATTAATGTGATTAGCGTTTAGGTTTAAGGTCATCTTATTTATAATTTTGCTGCCTCTTCTTGTTTTTTCTTCTTAAAGAGTCTTTTTAAAGACTATTTGGTAGAGTAGCTCTTTTAAAGTCATTTAAAGCCATTAAATGAAAATCACCAACAAACAACATCATATCGTAAAAATTAAAAAAAAAAAAGTTTTTTTTAAATAATGTAATGCGGCTTAATTTAGCCCATGTTTTCAGGCTAAAAAGGGCAACAGGTACACTCATTCGCACGTAAAAAAATAAGTGTTTGCAACATACCCCAGTTGTTGTATAAACGAAAGGCAAAAGAAATTTATTCGTAAATTTCAAATATTTTTTTTTGTAGATTTTACGACACTTGCAGGTTTTGCTTTTTGTGCAAATAAGTGTATAACGAAGTTGTAATGTTGGGGTACACGTTTCGTATCATGGGTTATCGTTAAAATTTAATCTTAATTATGAGAAGTGACTTTTTTGCGGTTGCTATTTGTAGTGAAAATTAATTTAGAAAATTGTGGTAATAAATGGAATTTTATTTGAATTAAAAGATATTTAAATGCTGATCTCTCTTTCGTTTTACAAAAGTAAAATAAAAAGCATATTAATTATGTTGAACCAAATGGGCCTATAGGAATGCTGTGTGCAATTAGAAACACAATTGTTCTTTTCAAAAATATTATCTGATATACATATATAGCGTTTACACACCTTTAAATGGCTTAAGGACTTATTTAAACAGTAGTAGTCGCCGTGGTCTAGTGGTTAGTGTGTTAGATTACTAAGACGATAGCGCTGGGTTCAAATCTGAGCTCTGTAATCTTGAAAAAAATATGAAAAATGATTTCTTTCGGCGACTACCTCTCAGCAGTCTTCTGGCAAAAGCTCTGAGACTAATTGATTGCCATGAAAAAGTTTCTCAAATCTGTTGTTCGGAGTCGACTTTAAACTGTAGGTCCCGGTACTCATGGATAAAAGTAAACACACACAGCATGAGTGCTACGAGAAGCTAGGCCGTAACCCTGACATAGGGTTGTAATGACCAGTTATGTATGTATGTATGTATGTATGTAGGTATGTATTAAGTACAACCCTTAAGTCTAAACCAAAGTCAGTTTTTGCTCTTGCTCATACGCACTCTTTTGATTTTCCACATCAAATTTTGAAAGATCAGCTGCAATTTTGTTTTCGACGTAGTTTTAATCTTTCTTATCGGTGTCTTTCCTGTTTGTATCCTTTGCAGCTAGCTATCTTTAACGATTGTCCAAAGTAACAAGTGTAAGAATTTACTCCCCTGAGTACTGATCTCAGTAAAAAAAATTTGTACAACTTCTTCTTTGATTTATAGAACACCGAAGCAAATAATCGCGTCCCATTTGTTTTACAACTGTAGAGCCAGATCGGTAGTCGAATTCAATTCGTCCGACCACCGCCACCCGATGCCGGTACTCTCTAATCTCTCCATGCCCGAAGGCACAGCGCTCAGAAGAGAGCCCATAACACCGAGTTGGCAATTTAGCACCACCACTGTCTAGGTAGTGAAACCCCCCTTGCTGAGGGGTTTCTACCACAATCACTACGTGTATTTCCCGAAGGACCTACCCAAACCATCAGGCCGGTTAACCTCACTTCCCGAATGACAATTAGTCCCTGGTTAACCGGGGGCTCCTGATGTCCGTAGTACCAGATTAAGGCATCTCTGATCACTCCTTGAGAACACCAGAAATACCAGCCACGCGCACTTAAACGGACAAGCACCCCAAGTACGCGTGGCATTACGGCCATGCACCACACAACAACCAACATTACCGACATTCTCTGTCTATATCGAGCGCCAGACCACTCGGGGTTAGGTTGAACCCGATAGTCCCCGGAGCAAACAGGCCACTGATGGAGATAATCACCAGCAGCCTTTTCTGTATCCCCGGGGGGAACCATTTGTTCTACAGTGCAATTTTTGGCCATCTTCACATAACCGCTCCCTGACATTTCCAGTCTATCCCACCAAGAAACGAATGATCAGGAGTACAGTGCCACCTTCTGGGAAGATAACAGCTAACCTACATAAAAAAGATGCTCACCACTCACATTCAACATCCAGATGGTGCAATTGCTGTTGATCATTCAAAGGTGAAGGTGTAACAGTTGCCTTTGATTCATCAAGTTGACATTGATTAAGTCAACATTCCAATACAATGCACTGCATTTAGTAGGAGTTTACTCCTGAGTATTAGTCTTAAATAAAAAAAAAATTTTGTAATAAAGTGTGGGTGTAATATTGTTGTATTTGAATATTACAAACTTTTCCATATTTCTCATCCCAAATTACAAGTATGTGGAGGACGCCTTAATTTCTTTCTTAAATTTGGAATAGAACAGGTCATTTAGTTATGTAAGTAGTTTGAGTTTTTCATTTTTTTTCTTATTTTTTCCAATACAACATCTCCTTGTTAATATTTTAGTCATGACATTTGTTTGCCATATCTTTAAAAATTATGTTTTTCTTGATTTCTTTTATGAACACTTTTTTGTTTGATTCAAAACAATTGGAATCAGTTCAACATCTTTCAAGCTTCTTATTGCGTTCGAACGGTTCGGTTGGTTGGCTTTAATTGTCGTTGTTGAAAGCTTCATCATTGTACACTTTTCATCATCAACAGTGTATTGTTATTTTAAAACGTTTATTAAGATCTAAAACAAAATAACATTTGTTAAGAAAAAAAAATAAAAACTTAAAAATAGAAAAATATTAGAGTTTTGAACACAATTGTATGACGATACAAGAGTCTCAGAAATTACTTGACTCGATGTACACGTACAAGAAACAGGCATGGATCAGCAACAAAATTGCTAAAATATGATGGTGATGCGAATGCATGAGTATTTCAAACGGCATACATACTCGTACATATGTATGTATGATGTACGTGATGATGAGTATGATGTTCAAACACTCACATGTGCATACATTTACTAAAACTTTTTTTAAAAGGGACAGACAATAATATACAGGAATAATACAATAACAACAAAATAGTTGTCATCAAAGTTTAATAGTATTTTTGGCCTTTCTTGACTCTTATTTGCCACTGTATTACGAATTTCAAATAATGGTTCGTCTCTCCACAATAATAACACAAACGGAATATAAAGCCACATATCGAAAATAAATACACTGAAACAAAAAAATTGAAAAAGGAAGCAATCCAAAAGGCTTAGAAAAATATAAGATACAAACAGCTTTAAAAAAATTATTGTACATTTTTTTTTCTTCTGTTTTTTCTTTTTTTTTTTTTGTATTGATTGGTTTTTCTTCAGTGTATTTTATTACAATTGCATGTTTTTTTGTGTTTTAAATCTTAATCTCAACACATGTAAACAACA
Source organism: Metopia argyrocephala (assembly GCA_963576795.1). Taxonomy (NCBI): domain Eukaryota; kingdom Metazoa; phylum Arthropoda; class Insecta; order Diptera; family Sarcophagidae; genus Metopia; species Metopia argyrocephala. The sequence continues at coordinate 70,573,260 of OY756208.1, forward strand.
TGTCTAAATTACTAGAAATGAATACGAAAATTGTTGTCTTTTATTCCCATAACTCTTGAAATATGTATGTTGTTTGCATTTCAATTTTGCCAAATTAACTTGACTTTGTTTATGAGTATTACGAGCTTTTTTATTTGATGAAGGTTGGTTGTATCAGCAGCAGCTACATATTACAGCTTATGACGCATTTGTTTGTCCCGTGAAAAAAATAGAAAGAAAAAAATAGAGATTAAACATGGCAAGATATTAGAAATTATGTTCCGCACAATGTGAGAATAGTTTATCAGATGCTAATTTTAGGTTTTAATTTTTTTTAATAAAATGTACCGAAATTAATATCTTTTTATTAAAAAAAAATGAAAGAGATTTCATGACCTGTATTTCTTCCAGCAAACATATACAACTTAGGTATAGAAAGGAATGCATATGTTTGTGAATTTGTTTGTTTGAAGTCTCTACTACAAGTAAGATGTGCGTCACTATAAAGTGTAACACCCATTTTTCTTAATAACTTTTTTCACCTTTAATCAAAATTATTTTTCTTAATCACAATATCTTTGAAAAATGTGTCAGATTTTAAAATGTATCAGTTTGTCAAATTTGACTTGTTAGTTAGTTTATAATGGATAATCAAAGACAAGTGCATACAAAAATTATTCAAATAATTAAAAAAAAACCATATTGGAGTTATACAAAAGTTGCTAGGGAAGTCCACGTGACCAGGCAATGTGTTTCCAGATTGGTCAAAAAGTTCAACAAAGACCTAAAAATTAAAAGAAAGCCTGGAACAGGTAAAGCAAAACTGGTAACGAACGACGCGAAAGCCAAAAAGGTTGAGAAGCTTTTGCTGGCTCTTCCAAACATTTCTGGTCGCGAAGTGACCCGGCGGGTGCAATGTTCGGAAAGTTTTGTGCGCCGAGTTAAAGCTAAGGCTGGCCTTAAAACATTTAAAGTCCAAAAAGTTCCGGATAGAAATGCTAAGAAGAATATTGAAGCAAAAAAAAGAGCAAAACTCCTCAAAAAAGAATTTTTTTAAAAGTTCGAATGTTGTGTAATGGGTGATGAAACTTACGTTTTTGCAGACTTTGCGCAGCTTCCTGGCCAAGAGTTTTATGTAGCGGATAGTAGAGGCAATGTTCCTGAAGAGTTCCGAACTAAAAACTCTCAAAATTTCCCAAAAAGTTCCTAGTTTGGCAGGCTATTTGTAGCTGCGGCAACAGAAGTGCATCGTTTGTTACATTGGGATCAATAAACTGAGATATTTATATCAAAGAGTGTCTTCAAAAGAGGTTGCTCCCATTTCTAAGACAGCACAACATATCAACATTCTTCTGGCCAGATTTGGCAACATGTCACTACAGTAAAAGCGCAATAGACTGGTATAGTAAAAATAATGTTATTTTTGTTCCAAAAGAGGCTAACCCACCAAACTGCCCAGAGCTGCGGCCTATTGAAAGATATTGGGCTCTGGTCAAAAGAGAACTAAAGAAGAGTACATCTGTTCCCAAAACCATTACTAGTTTTCGATATAAATGGACAGCTGGTACCAAAAAAATCACCGAAAACACACTATAACATTGCTTATGGATGGCATAATGAATAAAATAAAAAATTTTATAAAATTAAATTAATTTTTAAATAAAATAATACAGAATATAAATCTGTAATAAAAATGCAAAATAAAACTGTTTTATTTTTAACTCTAGCTTACTCCAGTCAGTTTTTATTTGACTTTTGATGTGTTACAGTTTATAGTGACGCACATCTTAGTTAGTTAAACGGTTAAAAAGATATTATTAAAATTTCTACAGTATCTTACTGAATATCTGGAATATCTGATTATCTATTTTGCGGTTTCAAAAGTAAACGTAAATAAAACACATATAAAATACTTTTTTCATTGTATTTCTTTTTTATTATGAAGTTTCCACGCGAAGTGTTGTAAGCATTGATTCTTTTGAGGTAATTTTCGACCACTTTTTGGCACATATTGGGCGGTATCTCAGCCATAACTTGACCGATGTTGGTTTTTAAGTGCTCCAGAGTTGAAGGTGTACCTGCATAAACCAGAGTAGGAAAATAAACAAAACGAAACGTTTGATCTCATTTTGTTTTGTTCTTCACAATGAGTAAAACAAAAACAAAACAAAACAGTGAGAGCGATTGTCTCATTTAATTTTGTATATTGTTTTTGCTTTGAGCACTACATATACACTAAGTCAAATGTGCGTAGGTAGAACAAAAAATGAAAAAGCGAAATGAAAAGCGGATTGCTTCGTTTGCGCTCTTCCTCATTTAGAAAGTATTTGTTTTGGTTTTGCTCATGTACAATACGATTAAAAAAAAATTTTAAAAGTTTATGATTTTGTGGTAAAGTTTGCGAAATGTTTTGTTTGTTTGCCCACTCTGGCATAAACACGATCTTTATCGTAGCCCCACAAAAGAAAGTCTAATGGTGTCAAATCACATGATCTTGGTGGCCAGTTGATATCGCCACGACGAGAAATTACGCGGCCAGAAAATATCTCTTGCAATAAAGCCACAATCGCTCGAGTTGTGTGGCATGTGGCACCGTCTTGTTGAGACCACATATTCTCCAAGTCGTATTCTTCAATAGTAGGCAAAAAAAGTCGGTTATCATATAACCATAACGCTCCGAATTGACAGTGACAGTCGTTCCATCGTCGTTTTCGAAGAAGTAAAGTACAATCACACCTTCGGACCAAAGAGCACACCGGACAGTGAATTTTTCTGGATGTAATGACCTCTCTTCAATTACTTGAGGATTCTCAGAACCCCAAATACGACAATTTTGTTTATTAACATACCCACCGAGTGAGAAATATGCTTCATCGCTGAAGAAAATTTTTTTTGAAAAATTGCCGTCCACCGCCTGTTGTTCAAGCACCCATTCCACGTATCTACCACGTTGTGAATGGTCAGCTGGCTTCAGTTGTTGCATGAGCTGGACTTTATATGGATGTTGGTGTAGATCTAAAGGCAAAATACGCCATAATGTGCCGTAAGATAGTCCTAATTCCTGAGAAGGACGAGGAATCGATATATTCGGGTCTTCGGCAACACTTTTACTTACAGCAGCGATATTTTCAGCGGAACGAGCGACACGATGATGCACAGGCCTTACAATATTTGTAACCGCTCCAGTCTCTTTAAATTTCTTCACAATTTTGCCAATTGCTAGCGTAGTTGGACGATTATGTAAACCATAATCTTCTCTTAAAGCACGATATGTGGCTGTGGCAGAATCACCATTTTTGTAGTAAGTTTTGATAATTTTTATGCGTTGTGTGATAGTTAAGCGATCCATTTTCGTCAATTTCAGACTTTCAAAAAAAAAAAATTGGTTTAACAACTTAGTTTGGCAGATGTCGAATTCCAGTCCCATACTTTTGAAACCACGAAATGGATAACCCGATAGTAAATATATCCGTATATTCGTTTCTAAACTAACAAAATCTTGAATACCAATACATATATCGACGATACTACCAAGGTTTTATAATTTGTTCTCAGAAAACGATGACAATTAAAACTATTTTATTCTTTTCAGCAATAGAATAGAATTTCAGAGCAGTAAAACAACAGAATAGTCGATAATAATATCGATAGTTTGACAATCATTCGTACTGCTTCTTTAAAGCTCAACATCGTACATCCTTTATAATTTTTGTTTATACTTGTGTTCATATATAAAGTCATATAAACGAAAGATATATTTAGCTTTTATACAAATACATATTTATTCAGACAACAATGGTTGTGGTGAAATTTTATTTTTATTTTAATTCAAAATCTCTAATTAAATATGACAACTTTAATATGAAAAGTAAACAGAGTAATTAGAGAAGTTTTAAAATGACTAAAAAGGGGAGGAGAAAATTTGTATGATAAAATATACAATTAATTTTTAAATAAATAAGTTGTGAATATTACAATGATCTGCAGTTACAAGAAAGTTTTTTTTTAACTTTTTAAAACTGAAAAGAGATGAAGATTTTGTAAAAGACTTATTATTTAATGTTTGTAAAAAAGCCTCAAATAAATGTGAAGACAAAACTGACATGTTCAAATAGTAACTGAATATGATAGAAAATGATAAGAAAAACAAATAAATTTTTTCTTTTTACAACAAGTGTTTTGTCTTTCACAAGCCCTCCTACTTAACGCCCAAAGCTGTAACATTATAAGTGCAATACCATTATGAACTAAATGTTGAATAAAATGCGTGAAATGTTTAAATTATTTATCAAAATAGAAATAACTTAAAAGGTAAATAAATACATACACCTGAGATACATTTAAAATAAATACTTGTAATACAAATGATGATAAAAAAATGTGTCTTTAATAATATATACTCGTATATTCCGAGTTACAACGTTGTAATTTGAAGGTTAAAAGTAAGATTTCGAAAGTGAAAACACAATATTTTGTTACTAAAGTGATACTTTACTTTCTTTTAACTTTAACAAGGGCCACATTTAAATGTTATTTGATCTTAAACACATACACACTCTGACAAATAACTATAGAACTCTTCGCTTTTTGATATGATTTATACCGCCTTAATGTTACATTTCTTTATTGTGTGACAACGTCTTGATACAATCACTATTGGTTGCGGCTATACCACTCAAGTTCAACAGAATTAACTAGTTAATTATGTTGAGAAATCTTTTTAAAATGCCTCCTAAACCGCTTGATAAATCCAGCGATTCTCGTAAAGGACAACGTATTGATGTTCTGGAGTTCTTGATTACCTGTGTAAGGATAAATTTTAAAATTTATGACGCTAGACATAAACCAGCTCAGTTAACAGAGCTATGTTATGATGTTAACAGAGCTTTGTTAAGTTAAAAAATTAAGAATTTTGAACAGAGTGAGCAAAGAAACAAAACATTTCGCAAATGTTACCACAAAGTCATAAACTTTTCAAATTTTTTTAATCGTATTGTACATGAGCAAAAACAAAACAAATAGTTTCTAAGTGAGAAAGAGCGCAAACGAAACAATTCGCTTTTCGTTCTTTTGCTTGCTTTGTTAATCCGTTACATTCGTATAATTTGCTCTTTTTTCTTCTTCTTTTCATTTTCTGCTCATTCATTTTTTGTTCTAGCTACGCACATTTGAGTTAGTGTATTTGTAGTGCTCAAAACAAAAACAATATACAAAACAAAATGGGACAATCGCTCTCACTGTTTCTGTTTTATTTTTGTGTTACTCATTGTAAAGAACAAAACAAAATGAGATCAAATGTTTCGTTTTGTTTATTTTCCTACTCTGATTTTGAAAGAACAAACGTACTCGAATTAGCTTTACCAGCAGGGTGCCCAGCTTGTTAAAATTTGCGAGTTACACAGTGTTTTTATTTAACTCTGTTTTAATTTGAATTAAGTAGCTTTAATATTAATAAAAGTATGTGTGTATGTACTTCTAATTTTATTCTCTTTCTCTTGCAGGTATGTGTGCCATTTTCCTTAAATGTTTACGGTAATTAAATTTTATTAATATTATTAAACGCCCTTTAAATATGCAACCTTTATAGATAAGTTTCATTTTTTTAACATAAACTGTTACATGTATTTTTATTTTACTACCTAACGCCTTATGATATACTTATACATACATATGTAGATAAGTTTATGAAGTATACTTTAAGGTTACACATAAATCGATGTCAAATGAAGCATACTTGAAGGTACCTTTTCCTATAATGTATATTCTTTTTAATAAGCAGGCTTTTTTTTATTAATTAATGAAAAGATATTTTTAATTATTTAAATTTAAAAAAAAAATCAAAACTTCTTGTGAACAAGCATACATTAACACAGTCAGAACACAGGATATTATACTGTTTTTTATGAAATTATTTTTATATTTCTTACGCTTCTGTGGATAAGAATAAGCAGTTCAAAGAAATAAATATTTATGAAGAGGTCGATACCATAAATTTGAAATGCTTCTGAACAATTATGAATGGCATGAGTGGCAGCAATTTAAAAACATACACTTTATTGGCAGTGTGAATAACATGCTTTCATTTGCGTTTGAAAAAATTCCTCTCATAAAATTTAATTGTTTTCTAAGCAATCAATATACATTGTACCCTACCTTTGTTTAAAGTACATGAGGTTTGTGTGTGTTATAAAAGTGGCCAAAGATTTGAAGAAAATGTCCCATATGGGTTTGTGTGTGTTTATGTGCACTTGCATAAATAAAATAGTTAAATAGGTCCGAAAAGTGTTTATAAACCTTATTATTCTAAGTGTAGTCGTCGTGGTTTAGTGGTTAGTGTGTTGGCTTACAAAGACGATAGTGCCGGGTTCAAATATCAGCTCTGACATCTTAAAAATAAGAAATATGAATAAATTATTTCTTTCGGCGACTACGTCTCAACAGTCTTCTGGCAAAAGCTGTGGCAGTGATTGGTTGCCATGGAAAAACTTCTCAAATCTGTCGTTCGCAGGCACCTTTAAACTGTAGGTCCCAGTACTCATGGATAAAAATTAATACACACAATATGAATGCTGTGAGAAGCTAGGCCGTAGCCCTAACACAGGGTTGTAATGGCCAATTATGTATTATAATTGACTCAATATACATATATAGAATCAATCTATTTTTAACAGCTTGCTCTCACAACTGGATTTCTTTAATCCCCGCTGCACACATGAGAGCAGTTGCTGCGTTACTTATGAGTTAAGAATTGAGATCTGTAACTATCCGTTAACGATTTTTTAGTTTCGGTTTTATTAAATCCGACTTTAGTTATAATTCAGAAATACGACCTGATGGTAGAGATTCCAAATGAGCAACGCATGCTATAGAATATTTCTAAGACAGGTAACGCAAACTGTCAAATGAAGACGACATATGAACGACATAAAATGAAAGTTATTATTAAAACAATTTCAAACATCTAAAACGCTTAAATTTGATTCCAATTAATTACCTTTTATAAATCTTAATTTGCTACCAAGTAACTGTTGAGCTGTCATTCGGGTAGTTGGTTGGTTGTTTAGGTGGACGGCTCACTTAGTTTTGGTACAATAAAAATCGCTGCAACCCATGCTGTAAACTCATATGTATGCACATTATTGTATCCTAAGCCTATGATATCTTTCGATTTAATATTTGCTATGGAAGTATGATGAACTCAGAAACTTTAGCTTCTTCCCTACCATTTAGCTTTTACACTATTATTCCCTCCTCACTTCTTGTATTAAAATTGTAATCGCATATCCCAATATAATTTTCTTGTTAACTCAGAGTTCAGTGCCCAGTAAAAACTGCCACAATTATGGAGATATTTTTTTGTCGAGTTGGCACAATGTTTACTGAACACGTTGTTAAAGCCTTCCATAATCTCTGTGTACGCTCAGTCCTCTAAACGTCTTGGGTAGAATAAAACTACTTCCTCTTGTGAGCACTTTCGTACATTTATTATTTATTTATTTATTTTTTGCTGTACCTCGTACATTATAGGTTTGGTTTTTGCCGACAATAATTTTTTTTACATTTTGCTTTATTGGAAAGATACTCGTACATCGAGAACAGCAAATTTTTCCAAAAAAAAAAAAAATTCATTAGAAGTCTTTGAATTTAACAACTGGATATTGGATAATAAGAAAAAAAAATGATTAAGTTGGAAAAAAAACAAAAGTCAATCAAATAAAAGCAAAAACATAATCCGTAATTATTGTGATGACTTTTTTTCCTCTTGTCAACTTCTTTTACAATTATTTTGCGAAATAATCACTTATTGAATTCTGACAGTAATTTGTTTTTAAACAGATTTCATATACAGTCTGTTACAAAAGTGAAGACTTAAATCCTATAAATGAGAATTATTATTATTATTATTATTATCATTTTCTGAACTCCAAATTGAAATCACTATTGGATCTTTAGTACGTAGGTTTCATACACGGGCACACTGCATTATATTTTTAATGCAGTATTTGAAGCAGTAAGCAGTAAAATTTTACTCGTTGCTGAAAAAAAGTAAAATTTTACTGGTTACTGCAATTTTTTTCAGTAAGCAGTAAATTTCAAATTTTTAATGCAGTAGTTATTTAATGCAGTATGCCCATGTATGGTAAGTTTATTATATAATTTTCATTAATCTTTAGGAAAAAAAAACTAATGATTCCAATTAGAAATTTAGAAAATTTGTAATAATTTTTCAAATTTACTGGTCACCGCCCAAGGCCCTTTAGTTGCAAAACACTACAAGTTAAATCAAACACCATATGCTTGTTATATGTATACAGAGTTTGAAAAATATATGTTCTCATGCTACTCATACAAAGTCTAAATTCTGTAACAATTTTCGCCTTCATGTGAAACTTATCGTCGTGCGGGAGTTTATGTGCTCTATCCACCATTTTACATATCAGGAGCTAATGATGCCACTTTAGGTTTTTGACACCAAAATTCTTAAAATCTGTAATCAGTTTTCGAATATATATATATCTAAAACTGCATGAGATATCCGAAAACGGATTGCAGATTTTAAAAATTTGGTTCCGAAAACCTAAAGTGGCGTCATTAACTCAAGATATATAAAAAAATATGAAATGGTGAATAGAGCACATAAACTCCCGCACAATATTGTGAATCAATTAAAATAATTACATACATACACACAACTGGCTTTTACAACCCTGTGTCAGGATTACGGCCTAGCTTCTCGCAGCACTCATGTTGTGTGTGTAAATTTTTATCCATGAGTACCGGGACCTACAGTTTAATGTCGACTCCGAACGACAGACTTGAGAAGCTTGTTCATGGCAATTAGTTACTCTCAGAGCTTTTGCCAGAAGACTGCTGAGAGGTAGTCGCCGAAAGAAATATTTTTTTGATATTTCTTTTTTTTGAAGATGTCGGACGGAGCCTGGAGTCGAACCCAGGGCCCATGTCTTAGTAAGCCAACACACTAACCACTAGACCACGGCGACTACATTAAAATAATTAATTAGCATTAAAATTGAAATTAGTTAAGTGCTTAATTGAAATCAAAAATTAAATATTTTGTTCGGTGTTAACACAACTCTGAATATCTAATTTGGTGATCACTTTGTGTAAAATAATGCATTCATTCATATTGAGAACAAGTCTCGTACATTTGCATACTACTCTTTGACTACTTAACAGTTTACATTTTTTAAGACACTTTTTTTAACAAAAATGTTATTCCATTTTTTAGACAAAGTGATTAATGAGTGGTGAATACGAGTAAAGAAACTTTAAGTGATAAAATAAAAATAATTCTAAAAAACAAAATTTAAAAAAAAACCAAATTAATAAAGATTAACAGTTATTTGCCAGAATACTTATTAAATGACATTATTTTTTATTATGGAATAATTAATAAAAATAAAAACGAATGAATAAGAGCTAAATTAAGATACACTTGAACGAATTTTTTTTTATAGAAGTTGAAGTACTGTTGGACTCCCTGCCTGCCTAACTGGATTTTCACAACAGATGCCTTTGTGAACAACGTGTGTGGGGCAAAGCAATATGTTTTTTTTTTTTTTGTATGAACACTTGACCTTAATTTTTTTATATTTTTACAAGATGTTTTTAAATTTTGCCTTTTTTTTTCTTTTTTTTAATAATAATGCTGACTTAACTGATAAAACTGTTGACCAATTTTAAGAAAACTGGGCAAAAATAAATTGTCTTTTCGATTATTTTTGGCAACAAATATTTCTTTTCGTAAAAAGTTTTTGATTTGGATCATATTTCATTCGACACAATTTTCAATGTCAATGAACGTTAAAGTCAACTATAATACGAATGTGTATGTATGGTATACTCGTATATGTACATATATATGTACATATGTATGTATATATTTATATATATATATCTTTTATCTTTCCAACAATTCTTTTGCCAGTATCATTAGTTTTTGAAGATTTTGGCAACGATTATTTAAAATTAAATTGATTTTAAAATTGGTTTATTATAAACCGCTTATAATGTATGGTTGGTTTTTATCCTAAAAAAATATTAAAATTCAGAATAACTTAAAAACTTTGTTTTAAGATGTAATACAGGGACGCAACAAATGTAGAGCGACAGGGACAGCTAACGACGTTATATTTCTTGCCGCTCTTTTGACATTTTTCTTCAGTAAGGTTTGCCATTTCCTAATGGAAAGATATACGAGCCAACAACGAGTCAAAAATAATTCGATATATTTTAGTGAAGTATTCTTGAATAAATGCAATTTAATAATGAGTCATTCTCCTTGTAATTATAAAAAAAACCAGAAACTTTTTACACAACATTGCCCTCAGGTATTACAAACTGAGTTAAAAAAATTATAACAAAATGAGTGACTCGTGTAGAAATTGTGGAATACGCATCTTATTATACTATTAATAGACTAGCTTAAACACAGCGTGGTTCGCTACACTTACCACTATCATTTGTCCACATTTTTCGACTAATGATGTTTAGTAACTTCGGAGTAACTCAGACCAAATTCAAAATCTTTACCTGTTACTGATTTCAAGATATACTGAAATCAATAGGTAGTTTGTCTGGAAGCTACCACGTCCACTTGTCCGCCCTTTTTCTACTAATAATTTTTAATGACCACGAAATCAATCACACCAAATTCAGAAACTTTAGCTTTAACAATTTTTAACTTGTGTGGGAGGTGTCACGCCCACCTGTCTAATTTCACCCACTTTCTGACTGATGTTTTGCCTTGCCCGTTCTGAGGATATATAAAAATCATTATTTAGAGATAAATAGAAAGAAGTGGGCGTAAAAGTAGGCGTGGCAAATGTTTCTCTCGATGAAGTCTTAAAATGGATTAATACAAACATCTGAAAGAAAAATTAGTCAAATCGATGGAGCCGTTTTCTGATTTTAGGTAAATCAAAGAAAGTGGTCGTAAAAGTTGGCGTGGCAAAATTTTGTTTCCGTAAAAACCTAAGTTAGATCACGGCGATCATTAGAAAGAAAAAGTCGTCAAAATCGGACCAGCCGTTCTCAACTGATGCGATGACCAATGAACAACATTGATTTTTAGTTATGTATATAGATAGATTAAGAGATAGAACATTATAGAGCCATCTTGTTTTCAGTAGTGTAGTGCACTATTGTATAGCAGGGACGTAAAATAAAATTGGCGAATTGTAATAAATTTCTTGAAAAAGTGTACTGCCTGTCTGATTCTACTGTAAAATTAAAAACTCCTACTAAAACTGAAAAGTAAACAAAGTTCAGTTTATTTGTTCTGTATATCAATCGTTATTGCTAAAACAAGACTCCAAAAACAAATTAAACACTTAAAAGAAATTGAATTTAAAATAATAAAATTTGCGGTCAAAAGCAGGATTGGAGTTTTCGTGGAAAGGACAATACATTATGACAGCAAAACATATATTTTGTTTTCTTATATTATTAAGCGCTTTAGGAATGAGACAAATTGTGAATTGATCATTCAAAAGCCAATGTTATACCTTCACCCTTAAATGATCAACAGCCATTGCCTCATCGTTTTTCATGTTGATTTTGTGGTGAGTGCCTTCGCTAACTATGTTTAGCTGTTATCTGCTACTTCCCAATAGGTGGCGCTTTTCTCCTTATAATTCGTTGTCAAAGGTTAAGGTAGAATATAGTGGAACGTCAGGTATGGTTACTTTATAGATGGACTTCTTGAATATGTTTAGTTTGCCTAATTTTATAAAGCAATTTTTGTGTTTTTAAATTTTTTTTTTAAATACTTGTAATAACTCGTAATATAAAGAAGCAATAGCTGCGTTAAACTATCGAAAAAAATAGAGTCAACTAGCGACAGACAGTGGCATATAATGTTACCCATTTTTTTTCTCCTTATCATCTCCTGATCTAAGCCAGTTAAACTTAATTTGTTTAGAAACTACGTAAACTCTTTCTAAACACAAAATCTGCTATTGAACGAACAATTAAAAATGGAAATAAAACTCATTGACCATATAAAAAATTTAATAAAATAAAATCTCTATGTTTTGGTAAAAATATTTTTTTTTTGTTTTTGTTGTATACTTTTAGTAGCTCTTTTTAATTGTTTTAATTTAAAAATTTATTCTGTTAGTATAGAAGAATAGAAATATATTTTTAAGTGTAAAATAATATTTGTTGTAATTTTTACCTATACTACATATATACATATATTTTTTTTTTTTTGCTGCACCCTAAGGTATTGCTATGAAAGTTTTAACAATTTAATTAAATTTGAAAGTATGCTTTAGTTTTTGGACACGAACAACGTACATATTTTGCTTAAAAAACACACATTAAACTAAAATAAAAATGTTAAGCAAACTTTTTATTTTAGATTGTGAAATAAACTTTAGTGCTTTGCAAAGCGTATATTATTTTGTATGTGGAAAAATAATAAAAAGCCTACAATTATGCTTTTCATTTATATTAACCTTGTTAAACCATCTATTATGTTATATTTTTTTTTAAACGTCGAATTCCTAGATATTTATGCCAATAGATATTTTCGAATTTAAATTTTAGAATTTTTTGTAATCTATCTTCAAACTTCATTGTTACATGCTTTTAATTTAAATTTCAATAATTTTTCAGATACAAAAAATATAAATGTGTGATTTTTTCTGATTTTTCCCCGAAAACAATTTATATAATTGCTTAAAAGTATACTCTATATATGTCATTACTCTTAGTTAATAAATTGTTGATGTAACAAGCATTCTATTGGAACAAAAACGAGGAGAATAATAAAGTCAGAAAAAATCTCATTTTTTTCTCATATTCTTTCCTGGAAAAAGTTTTACTAAAACTATTCTATGGCTCTATTTCTCTTTGTTTGTTTATTTCTTGCATGGTTAGTTAGTTTTTCATTAAGTACTCTGAAAAATGCACACAAAAAATATATATAAATTTTGTACAAATCTCTATAGAATAAAGTAAATGATGCTTGGCAGTGATGCTTTGCTGACCTTAAAGTATGCTCAAAAAAATATTTTTATTATACATATAAAAAAGCTATGATTGAATATGTAACACAAGGGTTTTTTTTTATTTATTCTTTATGAAGAATTTAGTTTGTTGTGCTTTAATTATTGTATAACAAATTGAAAAATAGCAAAAAGTAAAAAACATACTTTTCAAGAGAATTTAATAGCCTTTAAGGCAATTCTTAGATACCTTGATGAGTTTTTTAGATTATGCTTTAATAGGAAAGCTTATGGCGTTTTAATTTTTGTTATGAAGAAGAGACTAGAAATTAATAAGAAGACCATTTTAATAACAATTATACTTTCAATTATTTACCATATTGCAAATTATAGGTAGGCAACACAATTTTGCGAATATTTTCGTCAAGCCCTAAACGTATGCTTTATGTTATAAAAAAATATTTGTTAAGGTTATGCAATTCATTGTTTTAAAACTTATATTAATTGCTTGCTTATATTTATATCTGAAATATTGTATATTAAACATTCTGGAGGTATTAATTAAAATTGAAATTTAACCCTTTTATTAAATTTAATTAAAATTTCGCATAATACACATTTCAAACCTTTAATTAATTTGTTTTCTTTATATATAAGGGTTTCTAAAATATATTTTGTATGGAATTTAAAGAAAATCATTTAAAAAAGTATAAATTTTGCCAAGAATTTTGTTTTCTTTTGTTAATGTAAACCGTTGAAATGAAGAGCATTCAATCAACTACGAGTATAACTATGAATGTGGTTCTAAACCTTCAGTTTTTGAAAAATTTTACATATGGTGCTACAAATCAAAATTAATGGAAGTTAAATATCGTCGTGCGGGAGTTTTTGTGCTCTAGCCGCCATCTGGAGCTAATGATGAAACTTTAGGTTTTTGACACCAACATTTTTAAAACCTACAACCCATTTTCGGCTATTTATATCCGAAACTGAAGGAAATATACAGACCATTGCAGACATGAAAAATTTGGGGTCGAAAACCTAAAGTGGCATCATTAACTCGAGATATATAAAAATATGACATGGCGGATAGAGCATAAAAACTTCCGCACGACGATATGGTATCTGTAATGCTTTTGAAACTAGAAAATAGAATATAGAATGAAGAAGAGCAATAGAATTAAACTGGTTTAACTTTTCTTATGAAAGTGTTTGAGATATTGACATTTAAAATATTTGTTGTGTATTTTAAGTTTTCCATAATGGGAAAAACAAAGCAGGAATCCAATCAAATTTTGTTTGAGCATTATCCATAAAATGGTCGCACTATAAAAAATTGCATGACAAATTGTGAACCGGTTGCAGTGATTAAGAAACTGCAGTCAAGTAGCAAAAGTTGTGAACTGCTACTTTTTGTTTTTATTTTATTCCTCCAAAAAAATCAAGCAGTTGCAGTTAAACCAACGGCAAAAACTGCAGCAAAACGAAAACAGTAGCAGTTCAACAGTCGGCATGTTTGAAAGTTTTTTTGTTTTAAGAAGTACTAACAAACCAGAAGCAAAAGCAATTAAATATTTTAGATGTTTTTAAGAGCTGAGTAAAATCATCATCGTCATAACTGTGTAACCTAAATTAGAGCATAAAGAAGCTCAACGTTATTTTGCGTTTACCATTTACGCTACAATAAGCAACTTAAAGAAAAACGTCAGCGTTGTGTCAAGAGCAGTAATGTTTACTTACCTTGTTCGATGACCGTCTTTACGCGCTGTTCACTAGGCTCAGACCCATCGCACTCATGTCTAACATTAATCTACTATCAGTCAAGATATTTGAATTAAAGTCCCCAGCTAAACTACCTTTGAATATCCAATCGTGAGAGAAGATAAATTGTATATACAGTACCTAATAAAAATTGTTTTTCGTAGTTAAGTATCTCAAGAAACATGTATTCCGTTCTCAAAGTATTTTCACCATAATTAACATTTCAACATATGAGTGTACACCATCGCGTGGCCGATTTTAATGAAACTTGACATGCATCTTGATTTTTCTAAGAAGTATATGTACTAAATTTTCAGATTTTTGCTTTTACAGGCAAAATTTAATGCGAAGATATCCATTTTGATTGTATGGGCGGTGGGCGTGGCTGATTTTTATGAAACTCTTGTATTTTCTTAATTTAGTCAATATATGTAATACTCCATGCCAACTTTCCAGGTTCTAAGTTCACCCCTTATATATTTGTTGCCCAAAAATTATGTACGAAGCCTTACCACTATGCGCCGTGCTATTTCGGTTGCTTCCGTACATTTTGTATGGACGTAAGAATTTTTAGGATATAATATTGTTTTTGTCCAATTCTATAGTACCAACAACTGTATCGATTTTATATGCTTTAATCTTTTTGGACTGACTATGAAAATATTTCATGTGCGGATTTACCTGCAACATAATTTGAAACCATTTAAATTAATTTGGTGGTGCGGTTTTCACGCAGTTCTCGTATGCTTATATAAGTGAAGTCTATCTTAGTCATGGCAATTATAAACAATATAAAAATTGTAGCTAAATTGTTGTCGCCATAGTATAGTGATTATTGTGTTGGCTTACTAAACAAGACCTTCGGCTTCACACCCCAGCTCTGACATCTTAAAAAAAAGAAATCTGGAAAAATATTTCTTTCGGTAACTACCTCTTAGCAGTCTTCTGTCAAAATATTTGTTTCTCAAGTCTGTAGTTCAGAGTCGACTTTAAACTGTAGGTCCCGGTACTCATGGATTAAAATTAACACACATTATATGGGTGCTGCGAGAAGCTACGCCATAACTCTTAAACAGATTTGTAATGGTATTTTCATTTAAATACTATTGAAAAATAAACTCTGTCAAAAGAAAATGTTCACTTGCCCATAATTCTTTAATAATGTATTCAGAGATAATAATTAGCAAAGCTAATATATAACAAAAAGTTTACTGCCGTGAAATTAACAAGTATTTCGAAGTTATCAAACTGTCATCATAATTTAATTTTGTCTCCAAAACATCCAGTTTTCTTTTGTATGAAATAAAGGTTTTTTTCTCTTTCATTTTGTATAAAATGCCAGTAAAGATTTGTAAATATTTTAAACCCCCCATTACACATTATTTTAAAAAAGTGTTAAGAAATTGTAATAAATTATTAATTAAACTATGCCTTTAAATTAAATAAACCACTACGACATATTTTTTCTATATGGAAATTATTTGGTATAAGAAATTATTTGTAATACCCTACACCCACTTAAATTTTTCTAAAAACAACTACACAAAAAGTGTAACAAATTTACAAATTTACGAGTAATATTAGTGAGTAAATATTGGAATATAATAAAAGTAAAACAAAAAGTTTTTGCCTTTTTTCTTTTACTCTATCTACACAAATATAAAAATTTACGCTTTTTTTCCAAAAGCCTAATGGTTACTTAATTTGTTTGTCACTTTAAATTTTGCTGAACATGCATACGTTTAATACGAGTACGTATGAAACTTTAAAAAAGGCTTTTTGTAATACAAAAAAAGAAAACAAACAAATTTTTTGTATATTTTAATTGCCAACTAACATGCACGCACCCAAAAGAAATTGTTTTTTTTTCTTTTGTAAAATTTTAAAATTAAAAAAAAAAAAAAAACAAGATTACTTGACTTTAAAACATGCTTAATTAAACTCTAAAATTTTTTCGTTCATAATTTTTATGTCTGGATGTGTTTGTGTGTGTGTGGCTGTGTTTTTTTAATATCATTTTGATTATATAAATATTTTTGCCTCCACCGATCAACAGTTTTTGTTTTAGTTGATGTTTCAATGTGTGTTTTTATGGAATCGGCAGGTATCCAGACCGGCCGGCCGGCTCTTGCTGTTACATACAGCCGCTGCATATCCAATAAAATTTAAACAACAACGCATTAAAAATGTGTTTGTTGGTCTTGCTTTGGCTCATACTTTTTTTTTTTGTCTTATAAGAAAAAAATATAAAAAAATATTTGAATAAAAAACATTCATCGGTAGACTTCAAACATATCAATGTTTAGCTATTTAAATGCGAAAATAAAAAAAAAAAGCAAATCAACAAAATCTACAAACTTTTAATAAAACACTATACCTAAATATATTATATCTCTTGAAAATTTGAAAATTTTAAATAGGTGAAAAAAAAATGTTGGTGAGGGGAAAAACTTTATTCGTGGAATAGTACATTTTGTAATTCTGTAACTTTCTTAAAAAATATTATATTGCTAAATTTTGTATCGTTATTCGGTAAATACATGACTTAACCAAATAACCTTATCTTTCCGCTACGCTTAAACTCCGTTACGATGGAAAACACTTAAATGAACGAAGTTTAAAATAAATTTGACGAAGAGAGTTGCTCTGCTTTAAGCCTTCCGATCTGCGACGCAAATTTTTTGTAACCGAAACGCGCTACATCACAGTATTGACAAATATGTTTAACCATTGAAAAATATTTGTACAATATTTATTGAAGCAAAGTATATAATATTTTTTGGACATTAATGTGGATTGCGCGCACTTCGAATAACGGTGATTGCAATTTATGGAGAAGAAGAAGTTATACTTTGATTTTATTTTGATTAAACATCGTATCAAATCATAAAGCCACCACTGTAATTTACTTTGAATAATTGTTTTTTTTTTACTCTTTCTGCATTTCAACAGTATTGGCTTTAAAAGTTTATTTATTAAAATTATAAAGTAGAAATATAAACGCCTCTGTTCTGACATTTACATTCCCATGATTATGAATTTAATACGAATCTCTTGCTTTCCTGAAATCCAGATACGGAAATTTTATTTGTACACCTTTCCTCTAGAATAGCCTTAGAGTGGTAATTTGTTCTCTTAATAGGTAAACAATAAATTGAAATCATATTTTTCATGTAAATTTTAATGTTTTCTCTTTAGTTTTAACAAAATTAAAATACTTGAAATTCTTCATGGGTATTACAATTTCATTCGCTTTCAAAAAGTTGGGAATGACGGGAATTATATACACACGTACGTATATATATAATTAAATTAGCAAATAAATTGCAAATAAAACAACTTGTAATAATACCGTACTTGCTGTGTCTCTTTTAGAAAAAAATGAATTTAAATATTTACAAAACAAATGTATAAAAAAAGTCATAAAAATATTTAAATTTCAATAATAAAGTGACAAAAAAAATGTGATTGTGGTGATTGTCATTGTCAAAAGTAAATTACAAGTGTTAACTGCTTTTTAATTAACGAAAAGAAAAAAAATCGAAAACAAAATTAAAAAAGTCAATAACATTTTGTTTACAGATTAAAAAAATTAAAAATATAAAAACAATTTTATTAACGAAAAAAAAAAAATTAATTAAAATTGAGAACATTTTTTGTCTTGTAGATAAAATCATTAGATAAATGATGAAATGTTTTTATAACAAAAACAACAATATTCATTAAATGCCCGTTTTTGGTAAATCTAAAATTGAAAACTTAAACGAAATGTTTCATTTATGCCCACTAAAGCATACTACCTTATAAGGAAAATAAAAAGGTTTCGCCGTACCGCCTCTAATATAAAGTATTTTTGCAAGGATATTTCGAAAAAAAAAATTTTTTTAGCCGAACGTAGGGGTCTTCTCTTCAGTTTTTTTGTTATATCTTAGGCACTTACAGTCCGATTTTAAATTATGATATAACACATTTTTTTGTCTCGAGAAGACTAATGTTTTGCCCTTAAGGACTATTGACATCAACATTGGTATTTTCGAGACAAAAACATTGAAATATCAAATTTTTTTGCCAAACATAGCGGTCGATTTTTTAGTTTTTTCGTTATATCTTTGGCATTTAAAGTCCGATCTTTAAGTATGATATATCAATGATTTTGGTCTTCTCGAGACAAAAATACTGATATACCACACTTTAAGATCAAACAGTAAATGCCTAACATATAACCAAATAACTGATTAGAAGACCCCTACGTTCGGCTAAAAAAAAAATTTTGAAATCTCCTTGAAAAAAAAAAAAAAACTTTATATTAGAGGCGGTACGGGGAAACTTTTTTAAAGTACGGTCTACTGCCCATCTAATTAAAATAAATGAAATAAAAAAAACTTATTAAATGTAATGAAATTCTCAAGAATTAAAAATTAAAAAAACTTATTTGTAAATCGGAATCGAAAATAAAGCAACTTTCACATTTGTCAAATATTTGATGAAAATAAGCGTAACCACTATTTTATGGAAACTTTTTTAAAGATTTATTGTAAAACAGATAAACACAATTTAATTTAAACTTTAAATTAAATAAATTTGATGCAACGAACAATAAGCAAAAATACTTATAATTGTTTCAATAAAATATTGTTTATTGTTTCAAATATACATACATTAGGGTGGGTCAATTTGTTCGGGACCGAAAAACATGACAAAGCGTATAGCAAGGTCGTAATCTACGAGAAATTCTAAGAACTTTTCCCAAAGAAACCATGGTTCTAAAATCAAAATCGAGCTTCCGGTTTTTTACGAGAAAATTTGGTGTTCAGGTCATCCGAAAAAAATGCTATTTTTTTGGAAGTATTCATTGCAATTGGTGAATAGTTGACCTGCAACGCTGGAAGAGGGCTTATTTTAAAGGAAATTATCTCAGCTTTCTATATCTGTCCTCATTTATAGAAAATTGTTTACCCAAATAATAATTTTGGAGGTTTATGTCAAAATAATAATAGTAAAACTGTTAAAAACCTAAAACTATTATTATTTTGATATAAACCTCCCGACCCTTAATTTGGGTAAACAATTTTCTATAAATGAGGACAGATATAGAAAGCTGAGATAATTTCCTTTAAAATAAGCCCTCTACCAGCGTTACAGGTCAACTATTCACCAATTGCAATGAATACTTCCAAAAAAATAGCATTATTTTCGGATGACCTGAATACCAAATTTTCTCGTAAAAAACCGGAAGCTCGATTTTGATTTTAGAACCATGGTTTCTTTGGGAAAAGTTCTTAGAATTTCTCGTAGATTACGATTTTGCTATACGCTTAGTAGGCAAAAAAATTGACCCACCCTAACATACATACATACATAACTGGCCTTTACAACCCTGTGTCAGGATTACGGCCTAGCTTCTCGCAGCACTCATGTTGTGTGTGTCAATTTTTATCCATGAGTACCGGGACCTACAGTTTAATGTCGACTCCGAACGACAGACTTGAGAAGCTTGTTCATGGCAATTAGTTACTCTCAGAGCTTTTGCCAGAAGACTGTTGAGAGGTAGTCGCCGAAAGAAATATTTTTTCATATTTCTTTTTTTTGAAGATGTCAGAGCCTGGTGTCGAACCCAGGACCCTTGTCTTAGTAAGCCAACACACTAACCACTAGACCACGGCGACTACAAATATATATTGTTTTATTATTTTTCTGGCAAATTTAAAAAAAAAATGAATTTTAAATGTTCAAATTAAAACTTGTTAATATATACGAGTATGTTTCATGTATGTAATAAAAACAGCTGGTTAGAAAATTCAAATAAAAATGTTTCTTTCAAAATAAAAAAAAAAAAACAAACATGCACCTGAAAAACAAATCATTTTTAAAGTTATTTATGAGGTGCTATTGATGAAATACATCATTACTTTGAAAAGAACACACACGAAATGCTATTGTTGAATATATAAAAAGAACCTTGAGTATGATTGATTTGCTGGATTAGAAGAAAAAAAAGTAAACAATTTAAATGTCTAGAAAGTAAAAGAAAAAATATTTAAATATTTGGAAACTTATTGAACTCAAGGTCATAAGCCAAACGTAAACTAAAAAGGTGGGTCTACATATTTTCGTAAATTTTTCATTTCTAAATATGCCATGAAATCTGAGAATTATTGTGATGAAAAGGTCATCACACCGAGACTCTGGGCCAGGTTTAAAGAAGATATTAATAGAAGTTGTAGTCGCCGTGGTCTAGTGGTTAGTGTGTTGGCTTACTAAGACATGGGCCCCGGGTTCGACTCCAGACTCCGACATCTTCAAAAAAAAAAAAAAAGAAATATGAAAAAAATATTTCTTTCGGCGACTACCTCTCAGCAGTCTTCTGGCAAAAGCTCTGAGAGTAACTAATTGCCATGAACAAGCTTCTCAAGTCTGTCGTTCGGAGTCGACATTAAACTGTAGGTCCCGGTACTCATGGATAAAAATTGACACACACAACGTGAGTGCTGCGAGAAGCTAGGCCGTAATCCTGACACAGGGTTGTAAAGGCCAGTTATGTATATATGTATGTATGTATTAATAGAAGTTGGACGTTGATGTACTGAGAACAGTTCAGTTCAGTTTGTATGCTGTTAATTTCAACAGTTCAAATAGTAAGGTGTATATTTTCTAATTTTATCCAAATTATTTTGTAGTAAGCAATATGAACATTTTAAACGATTTTTACAAGTTATGAACAACATATTGTACTTTGTTTAGTCATGTCATTTACTTCCGTTCGTAACCGGATTTTGATGTATATTTTAATCGCCGTGGTCTTGTATGTAGTATGTTGGCTTACTAAAAGACGAGAGCTTCGGGTTCAAACCCCAGCTCTGGGGCCTTATTCTGTAATTCTCTTAAGCTAAAATTCTTCAATTTGGGGTTTTTAAAAGAGGATGGGCATGTAGTTTTTAAATTACAGTACGCTCTAAAGAATTGTATTCGCAGCCAAAAAGTCCTAAATTAAGTTTATAAATTTTTAGCGATAGAGCTTTAGCTTAGGAGAGTTACAATATTAGGCCTCTGACATCATGAAGAAATAAATATGAAAAAAATAGTTGTGTAGTAGTGGAGTCGAAATTTTGTTTTTTTTTTATTATTTTCTAAATTGTTTATATTTTTACACTATTTATATAATTTTCTTTTTGTTTTCTTATTGATTATGTTATCATCGATGTTTATACAATACTAATAATTATAAAATGCATTCCATATAAAACTATTTTCATATTACCATACTAGTTTCGTTTTCATAATATTTCTATAAAATTATATGATGGTGGGTTTAGATTTAATCTGGTTTATAAGAGTAGCGTATAATTTTAATTTTACACCTGCATCTCTTTTATATCTTTTTTTTTCTTTGATTATGTTTTATTCACTTTTCACAAAAAAAAAGTGTGAAACGTAATATGTATATGATACAGACATACATATGTATATACATACATACAATACATATATGAAGAAAAGGGCTGGTTAAGCAGAGCGTTTTAAGTTTAGCTTTGAATATGTATTTTTTTTACTTCTTTTCTCTCTAAACATGATTATAGCAATTTATTAAATATTTACATATATACACATGTATGTATGTATGTATTTATGTACATGCTAATGGCAAGAGTCAGTAACACGGGCAGACATTAAAATTGTATTCATAAGTATTACGACGTTTGCATGTTCAGATGAAAGTTTTATATTTTTTGAAAAAGAAAATATACTTTTTGATTATATTTCATATAAATTCAGAGCATATGTGAATATACGTACGTACGGACGGACGTACATACATACATATGTAAATATATAAAATTTATATATTTATTACATGAAATCACATGATGCATATACTTGTACCTCTCAACGCATTAATTATTTCATTTTGATAAGAAAATACTGTTTTTTTTTCTCTTTTCTTTTCTTCTACACATTTTTAAAGTCAAATATTATAATTTAATATAAGGTGTGCGTCACTATAAACTGTAACACATCAAAAGTCAAATAAAAACTGACTGGAGTAAGCTAGAGTTAAAAATAAAACAGTTTTATTTTGCATTTTTATTACAGATTTATATTCTGTATTATTTTATTTAAAAATTAATTTAATTCTATAAAATTTTTTATTTTATTCATTATGCCATCCATAAGCAATGTTATAGTGTTTTCGGTGATTTTTTTGGTACCAGCTGTCCATTTATATCGAAAACTAGTAATGGTTTTGGGAACAGATGTACTCTTCTTTAGTTCTCTTTTGACCAGAGCCCAATATCTTTCAATAGGCCGCAGGTCTGGGCATTTTGGTGGGTTAGCCTCTTTTGGAAAAAAAATAACATTTTTTTTATTATACCAGTCTATTGCGCTTTTACTGTAGTGACATGTTGCCAAATCTGGCCAGAAGAATGTTGATATGTTGTGCTGTCTTAGAAATGGGAGCAACCTCTTTTGAAGACACTCTTTGATATAAATATCTGAGTTTATTGATCCCAATGTAACAAACGATGCACTTCTGTTGCCGCAGCTACAAATAGCCTGCCAAACTAGGAACTTTTTGGGAAATTTTGATAGTTTTTTAGTTCGGAACTCTTCAGAAACATTGTCTCTACTATCCGCTACATAAAACTCTTGGCCAGGAAGCTGCGCAAAGTCTGCAAAAACGTAAGTTTCATCATCCATGACACAACATTCGAACTTTTGAAAAAATTCTTTTTTGAGGAGTTTTGCTCTTTTTTTTTGCTTCAATATTCTTCTTAGCATTTCTATCCGGAACTTTTTGGACTTTAAATGTTTTAAGGCCAGCTTTAGCTTTAACTCGGCGCACAAAACTTTCCGAACATTGCACGCGCCGGGCCACTTCGCGACCAGAAATGTTTGGAAGAGCCAGCAAAAGCTTCTCAACCTTTTTGGATTTCGCGTCGTTCGTTACCAGTTTTGCTTTACCTGTTTCAGGCTTTCTTTCAATTTTTAGGTCTTTGTTGAACTTTTTGACCACTCTGGAAATACATTGCCTGGTCACGTGGACTTCCCTAGCAACTTTTGTATAACTCCAATATGGTTGTTTTGAATTATTTGAATAATTTTTGTATGCACTTGTCTTTGATTATCCATTGTGAACTAACTAACAAGTAAAATTTGACAAACTGATACATTTTAAAATCTGACACATTTTTCAAAGATATTGTGATTAAGAAAAATAATTTTGATTAAAGGTGAAAAAAGTTATTAAGAAAAATGGGTGTTACACTTTATAGTGACGCACACCTTATAAAATCATGGAGTAAAAAAAATGAAAAAAATAATAATTGTAGAGAAAATAGAGAAATCAATAGCAGCTGCTATAACAATCATTCGAGTATATTATCAAAGCAATTTGGCTAAAAATTGGCATTATTTGCTACGTACTTTGTAAGGGCTTGAGCAATATTTTTGTCTATTAAAAGTAAAAAGTATAGCATAACCCAGGGCTACGAAGACGCTTAAATGTTATTTTTTTTTAATTTAGTATAAAAATAAACACTGTCTTTAGTATAAGAACAAGTAACTAAAGAACAAGTAATTAATTAAGACAAACATTTTTATCTGGCAATTAAAAATATGTAAAAAAATTAAGCATACATTTAGGCGGTTCTACTATAAAAAGAAAATAATACACAAAAAAAATCGAAAATCAATTAAAATCATCAGCTTGATTTAACATGATTTACACAAATAAAATCTAAAACGAATATTTACAATTTTTTACCATTAATACTGAAATGGCCATTTCGATGCACACTCAGGTGACTTTTTCCTAAAGGTGGTATTTACACTAAAAATAATTTTGCTTAAAAACTTATTCACTAAATGAGAATTATATCCCATTTATTATATAAAAACAAACATAAGAACTTAAAAGCAATACAATCCTGTTTTTCAAATTTAAATTCAATTTTTCTTTTAAATGTTAATATTGAATTTATTTGCTTGCATATAAGGCAAAAAATATTATTAATTTTTTATTAAACCACTACTGTTAAGTATTAAATTAATTCTATACATTTTGTTGAAATTTTTTTTCTAGATCAGAAATTAATGTGGTAATATTTTCTTTCTTATATTTTGTTCTAAACAAGACGTAAAGCGTAGTAATTTTAAATGTAGCATTAACAATCGTGCGTGTCACTTTCACTTTTTAAGCCGATAGAAGATTGAAAGCAATACCATCCCGTATTTATGGCTCATATTCAATCATTCATTAAATACGAGGTATTAAAGGACTTCGACCTGAGGGTCTATTTTACAAATATGGGCCTTAAAGCAACACTGCAAACATTTAAATTCTTTATAGAATTTTACTTTGTTCTATTTAAAGCGTTTCTGACGAAACAAATTAATTTTAAAAAATGATCACCCTTAAATTATGCGATACGTTTAGTAATTTCTAGAATGGCCTTTAAATATGCTTTAAACATTTTAATGAAAACTATACACAGAAAAAATTATTGCCTCAGAAATAATAATACATAGGTATGATGATTTTTTAAATATTTTTTTTTATATTGAGGCCAGCACACAGAGTATGCAATATATTGTGCTTGTTTAGGAAAAATATATTATGGGAAGTAGAAAAGAGGGAGTAGTGTTTGTGAAATTTTGATTTACACTCATTGACTTCGTAATTGATATCAAAAATTTTAGCGGGCAGATTGTTTCATAAATGAATAGTGCGGCTAAAGAATAATTTTTCTCTATAATGCATTTTGCGATTCACTCGACAATCAACTACAAAATGATGTGTTCTTAAGTACGTGTGGTACGTAAGAATATGTGATTATTCGGAATCATTGTCTTTATTTCATCAGAGAACCTTCCATTGCGCCGATTCTACAATGAATCAATAGAGTTGGATACCCTATCGACGTTAGCAAGCACCTTCGCCCTTTCCTGTAAACGGTCAAGAAGCCTCAAATTAGACTTTGAAGCACATTCATATCGAAACATTACTTAGCTAAAGCTTCTTTCATCTTGATAATTATATTGCATGTTTATATGTGAATTCGAACATATGTATTTCTGAATATATGTAATACATTTCTTAAGTAATTTTTTCCTTATACTTTTCCTCACCAATGCAGTGCTTTCTTTTTTAACTTCGGGCAACATATTTTATTATAACCCTGCCTAAATTCTCACTTCAGTGGTATTTCCTCTTCAGAAAATGGAAGCGATTTTAAGTATATGCAAATAAAATTGTATCATCTCCAGAATAGGAAAAACAGCCCAAAGTCATGACACTACGTCCGTGATGCTTAATAGCCTTTTTTGTATACATAAGTTAATAAAGTTTATTTCTTGATCTATGAAAAAATTATGTTTCTATCAGAACCAAGCAAGTTCTTTTTCGGTTTCACTTCAACAAATCACGCTTTACCAATTCATCCTTTGGAAATGTTGTTTTCAACACAACCCTTCTTTAATGTTGCACTTTAAAACGAGAACCTGCTAGCAATACATGCTTTCCATTTATCTTCTTGAAGTCTATTTTTCAACTCCTTAGATGTGATGTTTCCAGTATACGAGTTTAGAATTAAAAAGTAATTTTTATTCTTCTTTAATAAATCATAGGTTCACTTGGCCACTCTAATGTGTGAAAAGTGTTGAAAAACAAAAAGTAAAACTACTTAATGGCTAAAATTTAAAGTTTTATAATTATTTTAAATGTAATCTCTGTAACATGCAGTATAACTTGTAAATAAAACTACTCGTACAATAAAGAAAATTATTTAATTTGTACTTTAACCGATTTGAAGGTCGTTTTGTGCTTAATTTTAAATTGCAAAGAAATTCAAAACGAAAAAAAAGAAATTATTGTAAATTATCTCTTTATTACATGTTTATTTCTGCTAAATATTTTGCTGTTTTTTTTTTCTTTTCTTTTTGAGTGTTTTAATAATAACAACCCAAAAAGTAAACATCACCTTGAATTTGTTAAATTATTTTTAAACATTTAACCGTTTTTCATGTACAAGTATACACGCCAACGTCACCATCAACGCATTTGTACTGAAATTTATTTAAAAAATAAAAAAGAAATTTTCGTTATACAAAAAAATAAAGAGATAATTATTGTAATTTACACATTTTTAACTTGCGGAGCTTTTTTTTAAATGCAAGCAATAGCAGAAGTAATTTTTTTACCCATTTAAGGACAGTGGTTTATAAAGTAATAATTACACGAAGAATTTTTTAAATAAATTGTAAAATCTTAAATTTGTAGTATACCTTTAGGCAAATAAAGTCTTATATTGTATTCAAATGCCCTCAACGGGACCTCACAGCCTCAGGCCTTAACAATAAATTTTCGACACTTTTCCTGCGATATTTTGACAACAAAATCACGAATATTGGGTAAGAATATGTATTTTTTTCAATAAATTTATGCACTTTTTTTAGAAAACAGGTGCAAAATTATCGAGATTATTAAAGGTCGAAAAACCAGAATAATAAAATAATTATGTGAAAATATTTCAAGCCATTAATTTAGTACTTTTTAGACTTGCTTAGGAAGAAGAGGCTTGAAAATGTTCCATTTTTTGTTTCAGTTTTGAACATTTTAATTGTTTCTTATTTAAAGATGTACCAAAAATAGACTATTTTTTCTGAACCTTTTAGAAACTTTACATGAAAATTTAATGTGGTTTCTTAAATGAATTCGATTATTATTTGAATCACTTTTCAACTGCAAAAAAAGCATTTCCGAATCACTGTGCACACATACCACTTGCCATGAAATTTTGTAAAACTGTTACAGTTATTCGGAAAATATGTATGAAAATAATTTTTTTTATTTTAATTTCGCTTAAATTTCAAAACCAAATTTCGTAATAAAATCCATTGATAGGACAATAACAGAGGAAACAGCAAGTTAAGCATGGAATTGTATCAGAAGCAACGTGTTGAATTTACAATGAGGCTCATTATTAATTACAATATAATTTTGTTTTCGGGTACACAAGTACTCGTATTTTACTATGTAAAATGGTAATAAATTAAAAACCAAAATGTTTATTTTTGCCCCCTAAACCCTTACAAATTAAATAAAAAGCCGCTAAAAATACATTCACATAAGGAGTAAAACAAACTAATTGTTAAACTTTAAGACTAATTTGAAATTCACATTTTCTTGTTTTACAGTGCGGCCTCTTCATATAGTGCACACATAGAAATTTAGTTCTTTTTGTTGCTCTCAAGAAAGCTTCACTGTTTTGCATGCCATTATTTGTTACTGCCTTTGTAGTAACGTTTTAGACTTTGGCTGTTGGCTATTACTTGTGATGTGTTGGCGTTCATCGCTGTTTGTTGGTGTTAGCTTTAGTGTTATAATTGCTGTTAGAAATTGAATGACCTTGATTGTATTTAAAAGCTATTGCCAACATTTTTCTGCACTATCTTTGAAAAGTGTGTCTGTCGGACAGTATCTTTTTATATTAATGACTTCTACTGTTGCGGCAATTGTGCGTGTCTTGCGGCAACTTCTGGTCTATTTTCTCCCTGCACTCAAATCAATTTATTTTCAAGATAAGTTACAATATGAAATTGAAAAACAATTATTTTAAACAATTACTCGTATAATCTATGGTTTTACTTATAAGGCATTGCATAAACATTTTTTTCGTCGCCTTTTCTGCATCTTTGCTCTTTCATCACACCCTAGACGCCGTGTGTCTGTACTTGCATTCATTTATTTGCCTTGTGGCTTATCATTTTAATTTAAAATAGTGGAAATTGTAATTGAAATCGACAAAAATTTAATTTGAAAATTTACTGTTTAAAGTCAGTTGTTGTCGACAATGTGTGTCAGTAGACTGGAAAATTTTAAAGTAATTTAAAATGAAAATAAAGAACCGTCTTTAGAAAAATGGGTCACAAATTTATCTCAATTTACAATTACTCTAAAAAAAAATAGTGATTGTTTTAATTAAGATAACAAAAAGAAGAAAAATATGTCATGAAATACAAATAAAATAAAGACAATGAACGCAGCCAGCAGCAACTCTAAACAATTAATTGCAATAATCAGTGGTAGAGCCAAAAAATGATCTTCAAACTCATTAATAATATTACGGCTTATAGATAAATATAAAAAAGGGGATAGAAAAAAGGCAGTATTTCGAAAATAAATACGAGATAATATATTGTATTCGCAAATAAACTATTAGGGAGGCTCAAATTCATTAATACGCTTCTTCGTTCTTAAAAAAATATCTTGGGTGAACGTCTTTTCTCTTCATAAATCCAATTTTTTTAGTCTTGCATTTCAAGTCTTGACAAATATTTCGTCCTGCAACTTTCTTTATACTTTGCAAATTATTAAAGTGACACTATTGTTTCTTTCTGTTGTGTCAATAACGCTCAGACTTTTCATTCAAGAAGCCCTTAAAACCCCTCCCCAGAACAGAGTATAAAAACATATATAAATCATAGAAAAGTCGAGCAACGTCAACTCATAGGGCACAAGGAAAATGTTTTAAGCAGCAGTAGCTAGACTTCTCTCATTAATTTGAAGCCGATAAGTAATTTTTGTGATGCTGATTTGTTATTTCATTGCCGAAATGAGGTGACATGATATAAGCTTTTGCACCTGATAACAATTTGGTCAGGTCATATAAAGACAGACTGCATAGAACCAAATTAAAGGCACTTGTTGTCAAAATACATCAATATTATCACGGTTTTTCTGATAGCGTAGGAGTAAAATTTAAAATTGCACCGCCTTACATGAGAACTACGGGTTCAAACCCTTGCTCCGACATCTTGAAAAAAAAGAAATATTTTTTTTTATTTGAGAGCAATACTCAGGGGTAAACCCCTACTGAATGCTGTGCATTGTATTGGAATTTTGGAAAGGACAGTACATATATTATTATTAATTATTGTTAGGCGCCTTAGGAATGAGACAAATTGCTGAGAATTGACCATTCAAAGACCAGTGTTATACCTTCACCCTTGAATGATCAACAGCAATTGCCTCATCGTAGCATGTTGATTGTGTGGTGAGTGTGCCTTCGCTAAGTAGGTTTAGCTGTTATCTGCTACTTCCCAATAGGTGGCGCTTTTTTCCTGATCATTCGTTTTACGTTGACATAGGTTAAGGTGGAATAGAGTGGAATGTCGGGGAGCGGTTTCTTTGTAGATGGTCTTCCTTTGTAGATGGTCTTTTTAAATTATAATTTTGAAAAAACCGCGAACTAACTTTTTCATTTTTCACCTCTTCTGCAATTCGAACCTAGGTCCTTTGAGTTTTTGTGCGAGGGTTGTAACCACTAAAAAAAATGTTTCTTTCGGTGACTACCTCTTAGCAGTCTTCTGGCAAAAGCTCTGAGAGTAACTAATTGCCATGAACACTTTCTCAAGTCTGTCTTTCGGAGTCGACTTTAAATTTTAGGTCCCGGTACTTACGGATAAAAGTAATACACAAAGCATGGGTGCTGCGAAAAGCTAGGCCGTAACCCTGAAACAGGGTTGTTATGGCCAATTATGTATGTATGCATGTAATATGAGAACTTCAACCAGTTTCTGCTGATCATATGTTTTCTTAGATAATATATTATTTCGGTTTTAGATAAATTTACATGCACTCTAAAGCATAAGTTTGATTTGCTCCTGTAACAAGTAAAGGACATAGATTTGATTTGAAATGTGCAACATAAATACAAACTACATCGTTGCCTTATTTTGTGTAACTATAACAGGCAAATTCAATAAAACAAAAGTATGACATTAAAAATGTTTTAAATTGCTTGTATTTATGTTATAAAAATCAATTTTCATAGTGTTCATATTCTTAAAATTTCGAAATGTTCAACAACAAAATCGTTACCTTATTCAACATTCTTAAATTCAAGTTTACAATATAACATTTTGGCAACATTGTGTGCTTTATTCATTTCTTGATTAAATATTCTTATTTTCATTAATTATTTATCACTCTCTAGTGTAGTAAATAGATAAACAAACATACACTGAAATCTTTACAATTGTATTAATGTGTGTAATGCTCTCTTTCTCATGTTCAAATTAATGTCTCTCATTAGTTGATACAACTCAGAATTAAGCGAACGTAACTTTCTTTCTTTCTTTTTAATTGAAATCAGTGAAATTATTAAAAGTGATTTAATTGTTTATTTAATAAATAGTTAATTAAATAAATTAATTGTGCAATAATTGATTTGTGATACGTAACAAATTGATAAAAAGAAAAAAAATCTCTAAAATATCAAAGAGAAAAAAAATTGTTTTCTTTTCTTATGCTTGTACAACATGATGTCTGCCTTTGCTCTTTTTATATAACGTGAATAATAAACGAATACCCGTGTCATGTTGTGTTTTGCTTGTTTACGTGGTTTGTTTACATTTTGCAAGCAAGACAGAGAATAATTTGCAGTAGGAATTTTAATGTGTTCAAAACGTGTTAAAATAAAATTGAATTTCTTGAAAAGATAAATTTATAACAAATTAAATTACAGATGCTGACACACTTATTTATCAAATTAATTGCTGACAGTTGTAAAAAATAAACGCAGTATAACCTACATATGTTCGTAACATCGAGTGTATTACGTGCTCATAATGGGTTAGAATTACAGTGCTATATTGTATGTATAAGTACATGGTCAAAATAATAAGTACACATGCATACAGTGGTGGGCATATGATTAGCAACAACTTAGCAGCATATATTAAGTGCCTAAGACTCGGGTTCGAGCCTCAGGAGAGGTGTGATCAATTTAATTTTGTTTTTATCAGAATATTTTTCTTACTTTATTTTAAAAATTAAGTTCACAATACTAAAACCAAATACCTACTAGAAATTGAATTTATAATAAAAAAATTTACAGCTTAGATAATATTTAAAAACAAATTAACTTTAAATAAAATATATCATTTTATGGTGGCCATATAATAAGAAACAATACAAATGTTTACACAAAATTTACACATTTTTCCACAAAAGTAAACAAAAATTTACATATCCTTTAAAGGCACCCTTACACGATATGTTTTTTACACGTGTTTTTTAAATTTAAAATACATAAGTTTTTTGTTGTGTTTGTCAAAATTAGTCAATTTACATAAGGTTTATAATTTTTACTCACAAACCTATATGTACAATTACATATGTAAATAAAAAATAAATTTTTAGGCACACAATTTATAAAAAAAAAACTATTTTACAAATAATTCATTGCCGACTAATGTTTGTACAGGCATAGAAATTTAATATCACATGTGCGTACATACGAAATTAGAGCATGCTCTAATTGAAATTTTGTCATAAGACTTTCCTTGTGTTTTTTACACAAGCAATGTTTTAAAAGTCACACACGACATGTAACTGTTTACTCATGTAAAAGTTGACAGTAACAGTGTAAAAAACATGTCGTGTAAGGGTGCCTTAATATATTTTTCTATATTTTATTTTTGACAATATTTGCTAGTCTTCTCTGTAAATTATGTATTGAGTCCTGGCATGTTTACAAGCTTTTTTTTCTTATTGTTTTACTTTTGTTCGTGTGATAGCTTTTTAAAATGACCTATAATTTTCAGTTGGGTTATGGTGATAGACTTTTAAGAAATTATACTTAGATTTAATTTGGCTAAACAACGTTTCTAATTATAAGGTCACTACTGTATATATGAACTCGTATATGATTTTTCTTCAAGTCTAATATGTCAATTTTAACATAAATCGTTTTTTTATTATTAGGTGTGTATTAGCAGACGAAAACACAACATTGTCAGTCTTTAGAAAGCGTGATCCATTTCGAGATTCTCTACTTTTTTAAGTAAAAAAAACACAGAAAATTAAAATTTAATGGGGAATGTTTATTATCATTTGCAAGAATATTCTTTTGCATTTATTTTTTGAAGATTATGTTTATCAAATGTTGGCCGTTACTACGTCACAGATGGTCCACCCGTTGAGTCCAATTTTCGTTGACTTGTTCGAACATTTCGACTGTCAACTGGCGAATGACAGGCGTGATATTTTGCTCCAAGGCCTGAATCGAAGCGGGTTTGTCTTCATTAACTTTAGTCTTTATATATCCCCCCCACAGGTAAAAATCTAACGGTGTGATATCACACGATCTTGGTGGCCAAAATGGGAAATTATTTGCTCACCGAAGTATTGTCTCAATAAATCCATTGATTGATGCCATGTGTAGGAAGTGAGGCCGTCTTGCTGAAACCAAATGTCACCGACATCATACATACATACATACATAATTGGCCATTACAACCCTGTGTCAGGATTACGGCCTAGCTTCTCGCAGCACTCATGTTGTGTGTGTTAATTTTTTCCCATGAGTACCGGGACCTACAATTTAAAGTCGACTCCGAACGACACATTTGAGAAGCTTTTTCATGGCAATTAATTACTCCCAGAGCTTTTGCCAGAAGACTGCTGAGAGGTAGTCGCCGAAAGAAATAATTGTTTCATATTTCTTTTTTTAAAGATTTCGGAGCTGAGATTTGAACCCAGCACTATCGTCTTCGTAAGCCAACACACTAACCACTAGACCACCGACATCACGACATTTAATTTCAGGCATCAAATAGTCGGTTATCTCCACGGTCTTCGTGTATACTCTCAGCTACGGCCGCTATATTTTCTTCACAGCGTGCTGGACGTGGTCTATTCGGTCGAATATTATCCAATAATGAATGCTGGGTCTCAAAATGGGTGATGGTGTTGCGAATAGTGCGCTCAGTAAGCCGATTATGTTGACCATAAGTTGAGCGAAGTGCACGAAGCACATTCCTCACTGAACGTGAATTTTCGTAATAAAGTTGAACGATTTGTAAACATTGTTCAGGCGTAAGTCTTTCCATTATGAAATTTCAAACAGTACTAAACAAAAAAAAAAAACATGACAGCATGCCACGACTCACACGTGATCTTTCAAAAAAAAGCTCTTGAACAAAATATATGTATCTACTTGAATCACCCGTTATACCAAATCTTGTTACAGTTTTTTTAATCTCGTTAATACC
Organism: Metopia argyrocephala; assembly: GCA_963576795.1. Lineage (NCBI taxonomy): Eukaryota > Metazoa > Arthropoda > Insecta > Diptera > Sarcophagidae > Metopia > Metopia argyrocephala. The sequence goes on from OY756208.1 coordinate 70,607,030, forward strand.
TATACAAAAAAAAATTTTTTTTCTCTAACAAAATTTTAGCTGTTCTTAAAACACAAAAAAAAAAAAATATTTGAAACGATTGTCAATTATTTTCTGACTACAAAAATAAAACAAATCGACCGACATATTACCAGCAACTAAAACTATTTAAGAAGTTTGTGGGAGTAATTTTTAAATAAAAAAATAAATAACAAAACGACAATACTCTTAGAAATAAAAAACGTTAAAAGAAGTATTAAGAGGACAGGAACGGCTAAATATAATTAAAAAAACACACAAAATCTTTAGAATGCAAAAGAAATAAATTTAAATATTAATTAATTACTATTTTCGTATTCGCAGAGTAAGTTACCTCAATAAAAACAACTTTTAAGAGAATTACTCGATAACAGATTCTTAGAGTTGGACGTGCTTTAAATACACCACTCTAATACCAATTTTTTGTAAACATCTTGTTAACTTTACATTTAGAACTTTAAAGCAGTCTGAAAATACATGTTTCATTTTCTTAATTTATTTATTTTATTCATTATTTTTTTTTTATAGATTTGTTTTCATTCAAATGCCAATTGTAGGTGTACAAGTATGATTAAAGTTTGGTTTTTTCTTTCTATACATATGGAGTTCAAGTCTCAAAAGATATTAAACGGAAGGCGTTTGATTTTTTTTTAAGATTTTTTTTTTTTAATTATTTGCAAAATAAAATTTCATGATATTGCCGTTGTTGTCGTTGTCGTTATTAAGCATTTCAAATGCGAGTAGTATTTAACCTCGTTTTTTCTATTTTTATTTATTTATAAGCGGCTGTTAGTGCGGGAGCTTTAATGCCAATAATTTATCTTTTAAAAGATATTTATTTCCGTTTCAATTGTTAATTGTAAACATACATTTTATATTTCATTATTTTATGATAATAAATTATTGTTAATGTTTAACTTTTTTCGTTTCATTAAAATCATTATGAATTTATAAAAAAAGAAGAAAAAAATTGTCAATGATTTCAGCGCTTATTGTTTTGCAAGACTAGATGTCATATATACATATGAGCGTTATGAATTTCAATGTTATTATTTTATAAAAGTTAAGAGTATATGCGCTATTATTGTATTTGTTTAAAAGATACCGTTTTATAATCAATTATTTCAACACCTACTCTGAAGGAAATGCATATTTTAAAATGAAATGATACTTAATTTTAGATATACTTTTGTAAAGGTCAAAATGAACATTTTCCTATAGTCTTGGCCTCTGATAGTGCATTTGTTTGAAGTATGAAGTTGTATTTTGTTATATTTAGAACATAGTGGGCAAATCGAAAACTGTGGTTACATTGGTGGGCGACAAAAATTTGCACGGTGAGAAAAGTTGAATAGATTTAGAAAATCAAGACAAAGACAGCACTAAATGAAAGAGCATAAGAGCGTATAAGGCCTCGCAGCATAATTGTGCTGTAAAGTGCTTATCTATGATTTCGATTATAAGTTATCTACGTTAACATTGGATAGTCTAACTTAAAATTTTGGAAAAGAGTAATACTGTTGGTGGAGGGAGATGGAAAGGGTCTACGTTTCTTATCCGACTGCGCGAAAATTGGTGAAAACGTGGGTTACGGTGTCTTCTTATCGGATCTTGTTATAAGCTCATCGGACGGAGGTGAAGGCCATTCGGAAGGTTTGAATTCCAAATGGGTCAGTAAAGCTGACAGGCCTTTTATAATCGCTTTCTAAAGCACTTACCAAAATTTTATTATATCAGTGCTAACTTAGACTGGCCTGAGTACAGAATTTTTATTTATTCTTTGATTTCTACTTCAACTTGAATCAATTTACTCTTAATTGCGATAGAGACGAAAAAATGGGAAAAATTATCGCTTATTTCCATAGAAATCGAAAAGTTGACTCTTACCAGGGCTTTTTACCACACTTGTAGCCAGATTTTCTTATCGACCTTGATCGAAGCAATAATGCGAAAAAGTCATTAGCAAAACACAAGACTTATCAAATGGTTTCACTCCTAGGTAGACGCAAAATTCTCCACATAGCTTCAAATTCAATCCAGAGTTTAAGTAAAATAAGAGCTGTTGCCAGAGTTACAGTAAATTAAACAACGTATCTTTAAAATTATAAAAATATCGGAACACCTAAAGCGTTGAAAACTTGAAAAAAAGCCAGCATTAAAAGTTATAGATGAGCAGCAGAGATTCAAATTTAGAAACACCACATAACGTTGATAGTGGAACAAGGTCATCAAACAAACGATTGGAAAATGAGTGAATTTTTTCGACCAAAAGCGTATAAAAATCAATTGATCAGATAGATATAATTATTAATGTCACAATATCGGCAAAGCCATCACCATAGCAGACAAAGTGGTTTAATGATGTGGAGAATTATCACGTATTATGGTGCTCTCAGTTTAGTTTTTATCATTGAGCGAATGCCGGAAGTTGGCTACAAAAACCTATTAATTAAAACATTCAAAGTTGTGTCGGCAAATTTAACCCTTATGTCTACACCCAAAAATTCTCACTTACATATACACCCAGCATACCCGGGTATGTCTGGCTCTTTTTGTTTTAATTTTGGCATTATTTTATTTTTATTTTGGGAATGTCCAAAGCAAAAGCCTGTAATGATATTGGATTACAATAGGTACAAAGGTGGTGTCGAATATATAAATAAATGTCTTGTTGAGTAATCAACAAAAAGGAGAACAAATAGATAGCCCTTGGCATTTTTTTATAATATTATTGACGTGGCTGCATTTGCAGCATTTGTGATCTGCATGGAAAATAATCCACACATAAAAAAAATCAACGAGCTGTAGAAGATTGTTCCTTCAACAGCTGAGTGAACAATTAGCTTTGCCGTAAATCCAGACTCGTTCACAAAATGCTCAAGTAATACGAAATTTTTCATCACGTTGTGGAATTGAATGTATCTTAAGACATTCGGTAATAATAGGTGTAGTCCATCCTCACGAAGAACGTGACAATTCTGGAAGAAAGAAGCACAAAGGAAATTGGTATCTGTGTACCAAAAAAGGCCAACATGAAAATCATGCAAATAATGCAAGAAGCCAGTTTGTGACCAGCATTCAGTTGATGTAACGAATTGGGACAGATGTGTAACCTGATACCACTTATATTTATTTATTTTTATATTTTTATTAAACTTCTTGTTTTTAATTTGTTTTTTTATTTTAATTGCTCTTATTGAACTATAATAAAATGTTACTTTTTGATTTTTAACAACTAATTCACAAACATTTTTCTTTGCATACCCGGGTATGTCCGGTGTAGAGGTAAAGGGTAAGTCACAAAAACGCCTTGTAAATTTTTTCCATATTGAAAATTTGAAAATTTTATTTTAAAATATTGTAAAAAACAATATTTTAGACGAATATTTAAAATTTCATGTCGATATAATGATTAAAACTTGATATATATCACTTTAAAAATGAAAATCATACCCGGGTATGTCGGTGTAGACATAAAGGTTAAGGGCCCAATATCCTCTTTTAGAGCGCCGTTGTTTGTGGTTTGTTCTTGTAAGCTCGGTTTTTAAAAGGGCCCAAGACAAAATATCGTGCAGCGTTAAACTACAAGCGCAAGACGGCCAATTGACATTGCCAAAACGAGAAATTACGCGACCGGGTGATTTCTCATGTAATAATTGAATTGTTTGGCCGGGTGTGTGGCTTGTGGCGCTGTCCTGCTGATACCAAAAATCCCTGAAATAAACATTGCCTAATTGTGGCCACAAAAAATCGGTTATCGTGGTATCATCAGTAAAGATGATTTTGTTTTAAAAGTGTGCTGTTTTCGATCAGTTTCTCAAATAGTCAATTCACAAACGTTTGACGCAAACAACGGTTAATTTTAGTCATGACTTTTTAAAATTATAGTCCGGTTATTTTTATGAAACTTTTGACCTGGATTGTAGAAACATAGCATTTATAGATCAGGTAAAAAAATATTGTGGCCGCACTAAAAATGGTGCCACATTAAGCAAAACACTAAAAAGGCGGTATATGTAGGCGTGGCAAAACAAATTAATTAAATTTTTTTATGTATGGAAAGCAAACAAGTCTAATGTATCTTATTGATGGTTTTTTTTACTAAATTATTACATTTTTTATGCTTTGTCCAAAAGATCAAAATAAAATTTATTTGTAATTCTCTAACACTTTTTAGGGTAATGGATGTACAATATACTCGTACATATGTATATGACCTTGTTTTCCGACGTGTATAAACTTAAGGATAAGTGTGAGATATCGTTAAATCGTAACTTTCTTAATCATTTTGTTTATCTTCTGTTTTATTATTTTCATTGAACCATTTAACCCAATTCTTTACAACACATTTGGTGGTAAATTTTTTGTAACGCTTTAAAAGTTGTAATGCAACATCTGCATAAACATGCACATGGACCAGCTACTTTAAATATTCTTTTTGAAAACAAAATTTTACTTTTTAAGCAACAAATATTAAATGTATGTTGTGAAAATAAATATATAAGTATTTAGAGAGTCGGCGTTAACTTTTTTTGTTTTTCTTTTTTTGTTTTATATATAAATTTTGTTGCCACACTTTCTTCTTTGGGGACATCTTCTATTAAGTGTTTCTATTGCCGTTTCTAATTAAGCCGTTAAAATGTGAAAAAGAAGTGTCAAGTTGTTGTTAAAAATCTAAACACATTTTCTCCATATCCTCTATAATATGAATACTTTTAACAACTTTTTTTTAATTTATTTTTACTTATTTAGTGTTTAATTTGTGTTGCTTTGCCTGTATCTGTTAATTGTCCATTTTAAACCATTAAAAGCTTAGAAAGTTCTTAAAAGACTATGCCACTTAGCATTTAGACTCTTTAAGTCATTATTAAATGTTAGAATTAAGGTGTTGGTTTATTTCTACTTTTCATTAATTTTTACGATTTAAATTTTAAACTTCCTTTTACTAAAACTCTCTTTTTACATATTTTTCTTTCTGTCTACTTACAGGTATGTAGTGTTTAAACTGGTCATCATATTTACAGGTATTTTGTTGTGTTTCTTACTTACTTCTTAGTTACGAGTTAGTAAAAGATATGTTTGAAACGAATCGCCATTAATTAAGAAAAAATAGTGACAAATTATGAATTTATGCCAATGGCTATAGATAAAAAATAAAGAAAACATTTTTAACAATATGGGAACCTTGGAAAAATTTCGTGTAATATGGACTACCGTTTAGTATTTATCATTTGGCATGGTACTAAAAAAATTTATGTTCACTTAATATACTCGCTAGCGTATATTTTTTGCTATACTTGCAAAACTTGCAAGGACGTTGGCCATGAAGACTAATTACCACTATGACAGTAAGATTTGATAGGACGCCGTTTAGATACCTCAATTTTCTTTGCCAATGTCAATTAAGAAAAGCTTTTTAATCTATAAGACCTCAAAGACAGTTCACTACAAGTAGGGTTCGTTACAATAGTGATTTGCTGTAATTTTTTAAATACTAATAAGTAGACAATCTTAAAGTAAATTACATCAAGCGAGTACTGTTTTTCAAATTTTTTTAAATTTTTTTTTTTTTTTTGTTTTTAATTACAAATTCGAATTTGTGAAAAACTTTTCTTTTAAAATTTAAAAGTTTTTATTCCTTACAAATTATAAATTCTTACACGAACAAATTTTATAGGAGTTTTTGCTATAATTTGAAAATATTTCCATAATTTATTTTATTTTTCTTTTTTTGGTTTTTGAGTAACAAACTTTTATACCAAAAGAAACATAAATTAACTTTAAAGCCCTTGATGGCATAAAGTTTTCTAATTTACTCATTAGACTGGCAACTTTTACCTTAAATTTAAAATTTAATATAGACCGGGTTGAAATAAAGAAGTTTAATGGCATGGTATTAAGCAAATACAGTAAAAGAAATTTAAAATGGAAGATTTATTTTTAAATCTTTAACAAAATAAATTAATTTTGCAAAAAATCCCTTTTACTGTTCGCCTAAAATTATTACAATGAACCAAATAATTATGAAAATTGTTACAAAATAGTAGTGCACAATGACGAGAACAAATTCCACGTGTAATTTTATTCACATGTACTCGTAGCATTCTTACTGTCTGTATCAATTGTTGTAACTGCTTTTACAAAAGTTAAACGCAAAACTATTTTCTAAAGAAGATTTTAAATCATGAACTTTAACAATTCTATTGCCGAAATTTAAATTCTACTTAAAAGTAGATAAATTAGATTCGTAGCTAGAAATTCATCAAAGTAAGTTTCTCTTTGTGTTTAAAATGCAACAACAACAAAATATAACCTGAATACTGTGTATTTAGTAATGCATGCACGTCATGAGACCACAGCTAAACATTGTTTAAAGTTAATTGAGTTCTTACTGTATGTAATTGCTCTGTTTTTTGCGGAAAAGTGTGTTGATTTACAATTTTTGATGACCTTAAACTTTTGTTGCAACAATAACAGCAGCTGCAGTATCCAACAATAATAATACTCATCGTATCATCGTGTGGCAACAATAACCCTTAGAGCTAACGGATGATACAGACACACTTTGCCACGCATATAAAATTTTATATTTATAACCCACTAAAAAGAAACAGAAAAATAAAAAAAAAACAAAAAAAACTTAAAAGAACAAATTGTGGTTACAAGTGTTTTCGCAAACCAAATAAAAACAACAAAAGGTTAAATACTGTAGGCCAAATAAGAGATTTAAATATTAGTGATATTCAAGTAAGTAATAGAATAAAGATTTTAAATTATAATTCAACAGGCTGTTTTCCCAAATGTATAGAAGAATATTGAAGAATTTGTGTGTGCTTCCATTTTTAATCATTTTCAATCTATTTAAGGTTTGATTGTGACTCTTGTCTTTCTTTTTAACAACAGCTGTAATGACTTTATTGAAAAAATAGAAAAAATTAAATGAGTGCCTCTACTATTGTTACGAGGTAGTGATTTCTTCTTTGTTATTAAAGCATCTACTAAGTGATGTTATTCTGCATTTTGTGTTTCTTTATACGAAATTGTCAAACAGTACATTTGGCTATGCCGCATTAAGGGTATTCACTTTGTATTATTACTGCTTTATTTAAATATTCCTGTTTTTGTTTTTGCCATAAAAAAATGTGAACCGCAGGAAATCGGTTGCTATTGATTAATTATTCAACAACAAAAGCAATCAACCCCAAGAAACCCGCACAGTAAAGTCTAAATTAAGGGAAGAATAAAAAATTACGATGATGTTTAAGATGATGTTGTTGTTGTTGTTCTTGAACCATTTCCTGGGATAATTCTTAGTTACTGCTCCTCAATTGTCTTTCTGACATGGGAGATCCTGCTAGAAAGCTTCTGCTCTCCGTCAGCTTAGCCAGTTGAGTCCTTGCAGTGTAAGCCTCTACCCAACTATAAGATGATTATCCCACATAAAACATTTAAAGTATTTTCGTAGTATTATAAAAAAATACAAATTAATGCGAACTTGAAGTGCTGGAAGAAAACTTTTAATTAAACATACATGTATGAAAATAGGTATAAGCATGGCTCTGGGGCCATTTTGTCTCTTGTCAAGAGACTTGTTAGGAGACTTTCTCAAAGATGGTAATCACAACAGTACATTTCATACCTATATGTACATACACTGTGTGTAGCTTTTTAAGTCATGGAAATATAAACATAAGACCCATGCTTCTCAGTTTATGGTTATTTTTTTTTCGTGTTGACGGTGATATGTTGAATGTATTTGCCTATGTGGTGAAGATATTTTTTGTTTATTGAATTTAAATTTAAATTAAAAAATATTTTAAGTATATTATTAAAAAAATTGATATGAAAAAAATCATACACTTGATTAAAATATTTTTTTTTAATTTTGCTGTAATCTGTGAATCTCCTTACTACTTTAACCAATAGTTTTAGAATTTCTAACTTTTTTTTATTTTTTCTGCATATTTTATTTCATAATATTTCACTTAAAATGGTGTTCCTTATAAAATTTCAACATTCATAAGCATCTCATGCATGCATGATGCGAGCTCTCTCTTTCTCACCGTCTGCCGTTTTTGCGTTTGTGCTACTGCATAACTAAATAGGCATCTTTAAATGCTAAAAAAATGCATTTAGATTTTTCTTTTTTTTTATTATTTTAAAATATTTCTTCTCTTAAAGAATTTTTATGTTCAAGGTAAATAAATTCTAAACCTAGAAAATAATTTCTCCTGCTTAAAGTATGCAAATGAAATTTTTTACAGAAATGCATGAACATGCAGGTTTAGCAAGCAAGAAAAACAGAAATGAATCTTAAATTTTGAAAAATTTCCCTAATAAGGTTATTGAAGTAAGAGTCACGCAAATGTCAGTTTAAATTAGAGTGTTACTGAATTTTATTTTTTTTTTTCGTCTACTTTTTCACTGCCCTTATTACTGTTACAAAGGAAAAAATGCAAAAAAAAACTTTTTTCATACAAAAATAATAAAAAAAAATGCGAATTTAAAGCATTCAGTTCGTGCAACATTCGAATTGACCTGTAAACGAAATTGCAGGTTGTTTTTAGCAGCTGGTACCTACATATTTGCACACGTTTGCACTCATTTCTGACAAAATTCATGTTTTGCTTGGCTGTATCAAATAATAAAATTAGTAAACAAAAGATAGTGAATTATTTCACACAACATACATACAAACACTCATAATTGGTCATTACTACCCTGTTTCAGAGTTACAGACTAGCTTCTCGCAACACCCATGTCGTGTGTGTGTGAATTTGTATCCATTAATACCGGGACCTACAGTTTAATGTCGACTCCAAACGACAGATTTGAGAAGCTTGTTCATGGCAATCAGTTACTCTCAGTGCTTTTGTAGGAAGACTGCTGAGAGGTAGTCGCCGAATGAAATATTTTTTTCATATTTTTTTTTTCAAGATGTCAGAACTGATGTTGAACCCAGAGCTCTTGGCTTAGTAAGCTTAACACTGTAATAATTAATTTCTTCTAATTTTCCAATTAATATTTTTGATCAATGCAACTTTATTGAAATTTATCATAAAGAAATCTTTTAATATATAGACACCAGACACTTTTGAATACACATTGTGATTAAAATTTAAGGTCAGCCTATACCTATATTTATATGTAAAAAATTTAAAAAAGAAAATAGAATAAAATTTTTGTTGTCTTAATATGAACTTTATTTTTCGTTTTGTTTATTAATATTTCATATACTTTTGGCGACTGTCTGTCGTAGGTTGATTTTATAAAAGTTTTAGCACTTTTTTTAATATAATTTGTTTGTTCGATTATGGTGGACCTTTTTGTGGAAATGCCCATATACTAAATGAGAATCATTTAGTGTATGAAACAAAAACCAAACAAAACAAAACCAAAAATAAAAATAAAAAACAAAAGAATGAAATTCAAAATTTAAAAATGCTATTTACGGGCAAAACAATTTTATTATACAAAACATTTATTCGGAATTTAGGTATTTACAATATGTCAGTGACTAATAATAGCTATGATTAATTCCAAAGAAATACGATGGAGATAAGCTTATCTCTTGGAGTTTAAAAAGTACGACCATTCAAAGATTTTCTAGAAATAATATTTTCTGCCTTATTAATAAAAAAGAAAATACAAATTGGTTTATAATTTGTCATAATTTCTTTCAAATAATTGTCAAATAAGTCCTTAATATACCTTTTTTATTCATTACCCCCATATTCATAAATAGTTAAAATTGATTTTTTTATTGAGTTCAGGGGTAAACCCCTACTGATGTACTAGGCATTGTATTGGAATTTTTTGGAAAGAGACAGTACATTATGGCATCAGAACATATATGTATTTTGTTCTTCTTATATTATTAAGCGCCTTAGGAATGAGACAAATTGCTGTGATTTGATCATTCAAAGACCAGTGTTATACCTTCACCTCTGAATGATCAACAGCAATTGATTCACCATCTTTCATGTTGATTGTGTGGTGAGTGTCTTTGCTAAATAGGTTTAGCTATTTTCTGCTACTTCCCAATAGGTGGCGCTTTTCTTCTGATCATTCGCTTTTGTTGACATTGGTAGGGTGAAATAGAGTGGAATGAAAAACCGCAAACAAAATTTTTCATTTTTCACCTTTGATGAGATTTGGACCTGGACTATTGGAGGTTTTGTGCGTGCTCTCTAACCACTATACCACGCACCCCCGAAACTCAAACTTGGATTTGAAATTTATTTTAGACAAAAATGTTATGGAAAATTTAACTTAAAACTTATTTTAAATTTATTTTTTATGAATACGGGCAGTAATTAGTACTCGTATAAGTTAACGGGATAATAAATAAAACAGATTCAAGCCTACATAGTAGGAAAATTATAAAGATTTAATGTTTCATAGAACACATAATACTTTTATTGTTTACTGTAATTTACTTTGTTTAAAAACTTTTTTATAATTATTGTTTCATTGAAAATTTGTATAATGATATTTCAAAATTTTTTAAAAAATATATTCATTGTTATATTGACTAGACTCAAGATCGCATTTTATTTAATTTTATAAATTCATTTTAATATAAAATATAAAAAACCAAAATATAAATAATATCGACGAAAAAGATAAAAAAAAAACAATTGTTTAAGTTGGAGAAAAATATCTAGAGGATAGTCGAGAAATAAATTAATTGGCGCCCAACACCAAGAAACCTACGCTAAAATTTTTTATAAAACGTGAAGCTAAAAAATAAAACAAAAATCGAATTGGAGGTTAAAAATTCATCAAGAATCCAAATTTTTGAAAACTGAAATTTAAACAAGGGGTTGGAGAACCGACGCTAAATAACCGTTAACCGATTCAAAACCAATCAGGGACGTGTTTTGGCAGCTTGTTTGGCTTAAATAATTATATGAAGACAAGTATTTGTGGATTAATAAAAACTTTTGTTAGTTCGTGGATTTAAAAAAAAATTGTGTGCGAAAATAATTTTTATTGTATGCCTATAGCCTATATAATACTAGTTAGTTATTTTTTATATAAATTTTTTTTATATTAAAATTCATTGTTTTTGCACAATAATTTATTAACTCTGTAAAGAGAACTTTTGAGGAATTAGACGAAACTTTAAAACTTTTTAAAAATCTTAGCATTAGTAACTACAAAAAAAGACGTCAAAGTATGGATGAGGAGACTTTATAAATTCTTTTAAATACAGCTGTTAAGCAGGCGACTGAACAGACGAGAACAGAATTTTTGGGCATAATTGACGAGCTGAACAGAAAAATTACGGCACTTCAGCCAATGCCGACAGTAAAAGAGCATAGGGATATTGAGATTGTTGATGGTGTTGTCTGTGATGAGTCATTCGTTATCGTCAAATCTGTTCCAGAATTTAGAGGTGAGACTTCTAGATATGTCTCATGGCGTCAAGCAGCTGTCACAGCCCACAAGTTATTTGAGCGATATGAGGGTAGTTCTAGATATTACCAGGCTGTCGCCATACTTCGGAATAAAGTTGTAGAAAGAACTGACTCAGTCTAAAGCACTTACAACACAGTCCTAAATTTTCACGCCATTATTGCTAGGTTGGAGTTTGCATATGCAGATAAAAAATCTAATTGACCTCTATCATTAATAAAGTCATAATGTCTCATGAAGACGATGATAAGCTTGCTCATTTTTTGTAGAGCTGTAGACAATTAGCGCAAATTTACACCTATTGAATTATATTCATTTATGGTTATTATTTAATAAGTTATGTATTTAGTTTTAATTTATTTGCCACTCCACTATCAACCACTGCTTTTAGTAATCTCTACAGATTCCTTATGAAAGTGTTAAACAAACAAACAGACAAGCGAACCAACTTCCATTTTTATGCATTTAATGTAAACCTAGACAATATGGCATTATTCCTAAACATTAAAGGCAACAAATTAAGCAAATTGCTTAATTTAGTCATTTCCAAATTAAATAAAAAAATCTATTGCAATGGTAAATAAACAAATACATAAAAACATAATGAAAAATTCTTAGAAAATATTATTACAAATTTTATTTTATAATTCTAAAGAAAGAAAAAACATCTTTTCTCAATAACATACAAAGAAAAAAGGGAACAGAATTTTGGTATATTTCGTTAATATGAAATTTAAGGTGGGAAATATTTTTTTATTAAATTTATAGCCATCAAATCAAACGTTGTTTTGAGCACAACCAATATAAAATACTCGTAACATTCAACATAAATTTAAATTGTGAAATAAAATTAACTCAGAACTTTTGATATGAATTTTGTTGGTATAACAAGCTTGAAGAGGGTAATAATTACTAATGTGCTCTGTTACGGTTTATTTCTGTATCAAAACAGATTGCAATTTCATTTGGATTTTTTTTAATTTGTATCTAGCCCCCAGCTGACAACGCTTTTGACAAAGACAATTTTTTTTATAAAATTAAACCAATTTATTTTTAAATTTAAATATAAAAACCAATATTTATTGTTGCTGTTTTTAAAAGAAACAACATTCCACGGCAGGCGCCTTTCTTTCTAAATAACGATGTTGCTTCTTTCTGTCTGCCTTTTTTATTTGACGTGTTTTATGCTTTTTATTGAGAAAGATTTATCAAGAGAACTGACTGGAATATGTTTTTATAAAATTCATTATACTCGTACCTGTTTGACGCCACCAGCACTATTATGTGTGTGGCATAGCATTTAAGCTGTTTTGCAGTTGCCAATATCGGCCGGCTTCTTTTTATTTTTCTTTTTCAATTTAAATTTTTTTTTTATTTCTAAGTTGCATATCAATTGTTATTATTGACAAATATTTATTGATGATATTTATTCATGTTTATTCCATTTAAATATAAGTATATAAGACAAGTTGTATAAAAGTATACCTAATCAGTGTTGTTTTTTTTTAACATTAAATAATTTCCAAGAATTATTTATGTTCTCCTTTTTATTATATTTCATTCAACTTTGTGTTGTTTGGTTTCGTGGGAACTTGGAAAACAAAATTATTATTATTTTTTTTTTGAGCAAATGTGTTGCTAAATGACAAATTTGAATTTGATTTAAAATGTTTTTTTTTTCTTCTTTTCTTTTACGGGTTTCATATGTTATTTGCTGTCAACATCAAGAGATATACTAATAATTTATGTTGAATTTTAGGAAAAGGTTACGTTTTTTTCTTATCCACGAAACAGGAAGAATAAATTACATTTTGAAGCAATAAAGAAGCCTTTGTTATATAATAAATAAAAAAAATAAAATATTTTAAAACTGAGCAATAATGTAAACCGGAAATCAACTTAAAAATATATGGCGAATCATTTTTTCAAAGTTTGCATTTTATAGCATTAAATTTAAATCTAAATATACAAATTTATTAAAAAAAATGTTTACAAATTTTCATTTAAAAATGTTTATTTAATAGAAGAAAAGTTTTACCAAAAGTATTTGTTAACTTAGGTTTTTAATATACAAAATACTTTCTACTGAAGTTTTTTGAATAAAAGCATCTGGAACGGTTTGCAGAAAAACCTTCTTAGGTAAGAAGAAATCCCAGTCACGATAAAAATGTTCATCGTATCGTATACAGTGCTCAGTTCCTCCAAATATCTTTAATTTTTTTATTTTTGTTTACTATGAGTTATTATTTTAGTTGTATGAATACGGAATTTTCACTCTGTAAGTACTTTTTTTTTTATTCTAGTTTTCACTACGTGGTCTAGTGGTTAGTTTGTTGGCTTACTAAGACAAGAGCTCCGGTTCAAACCCCTTCTTTGACATCTTGAAGCAAAGAAATTTAAAAAAAAAGTTTTTCTTTCGGTGACTACCTCTTAGCAGACTTCAGGCAAAAACTTTGAGAGTAATTGGTTGTCCTGATTAAGTTTCTCAAGTCTATTGTTCGGAATCGAAGTAAACTGCATAACTTCTTTGCAGTTTTTAAATATTGGCACGATTAAACTTTATTTGTCTTAAAAAAAAACACTCGGTTTTGATTTCAGGCGATTTCTTTTTACAGCACTTACCCGATTTATTCTAAGTTTTCGTATTACGGTTTAATTTGCTTTATGTAAAACCTATGGATTTTGTTTTAAAGTTAATTTTTTCTGTATATTATTAAGTTATTTATTAGAATATCTATTAGTCATTCATTCGGTATTATCAGAAACTGCAAACTGTAAATTGCAGCAATTAAAAGTATGTATGTATGTATCTACATATGTATTTATACGTATATTGAAATAATATTAAATAAAACATATTAAAAATTCAATAAAAAAAAGAAACGAAACCAACCAAAATTTAAATTTATTTTGTTATCAAAAAAAGAAAAAAATAATACTAAAAACCTCTAATTAAATATTACTTAACGCTATTAAATCAATATTTAATTATTATTAATCATACGCCCACGTATGGTTTTGAATATATTGTACATACATATGAACTGAAACCGCGATAAATTCATTCTAAACAAAGATAAAAGAAAAAAGAACAGAATAATAAATATATTTTTACCTATAATTAAACAAAAGATACCCCCACATACATATAAAATGTATGTATCTGCTGATTAATTGAACTGAACCGAATTAATTTCTATATTCTCTATACAAGGCAATCAACAATGGCGCTTAAGATTTATGTTAAAACGATGAAAATTTTCTGCTATTCTTTGCTAAAGAAAAAAGAAACTCCACCCTTAAAAAAACAAGATTATGCAGAAATAAAAATGAAAAATATATGAATTCAGTTTGAAATTAAAATAGAAAAATTGGCTTTGAATTCATTAATGTGCATAAATAATTTGTTTCTTTTTATACATACATATACATATATGTATATATTTAACTGCATAATTGTTTTATTAAGCCACCTTTTATATGCAAATTGTTTATTTTTTTTTTTTTCTTCTTTGTTTTCATACGTATATCTAGTACCCTACAGTAATTACAGGTAGGTTGTGATACATATATACATACATAACTGGCCTTTACAACCCAGTGTCAGGATTACGGCCTAGCTTCTCGCAGCACTCATGTTGTGTGTGTTAATATTTATCCATGAGTACCGGGACCTACAGTTTAATGTCGACTCCGAACGACAGACTTGAGAAGCTTGTTCATGGCAATTAGTTACTCTCAGAGCTTTTGCCAGAAGACTGCTGAGAGGTAGTCGCCGAAAGAAATATTTTTTTCATATTTCTTTTTTTGAAGATGTTGGAGCCTGGAGTCGAACCCAGGGCCCATGTCTTAGTAAGCCAACACACTAACCACTAGACCACGGCGACTACATTAGGTTGTAATACTATTAAAAAAAATATATACTTTCCTTACTTTACAAAAAACATAGGCCATCTTGGCCTGTTTCTGTATGACAAACAATATCAAACGATTGAAAATTTGTATGAAAATTGCACAAAATTATTTGTTTTTCATAAAAATTTTCAATCGTTTGAAATTGTTTGTCATACAGAAACAGGCCAAGAATTTTAGAAACGAAAACTTTATATATGAAGGAAATTACTTCCAAATTATAAAAGGTCACATTGAGATCTATTGATAAATTTGAGCCTGAAGCACACTGTCACTGCATACAAAAGTCTCGAATTTGTTTTTTTTTATTGCACCAGGATTTGTTCATATTTATATTTTGCTTTAATACAAGAAATTTTAATTTTTATAGCATCGAAATTTACTTGAAATCATTTTTTTTAAGTATGGAAGCCTCCTTTTAAGTTACATGGGAACCATCAACTAACTAATTCCGGCTATCATTTGTTAATAATTTATTTATAATTACGCTTTAAATCTGTTGAACTTATGTATCGTTAAAGCAAAAGTTTTTTATTTCAAATAATCACATATTCTTACATGCTACTTGTACCTCTCTTAGAGCGTGTACTTTTGTACTGATTGGCGTGTAAATCGCACAATGGTTTATAGAGAGAATTCGTTCTTTAGCCCCACGCTTCGTTTGTGGAATAACCTTCCAGCGAATAATTTTCCTGTCAATTAGGATATTAATAATACTTATAATGCTTTATAAGAATTAACATCCCCCGCTACGAAGGTCTCATTAGAGTTCATTTTCTATATTATCTATTTAATTCACTATCTATTGAAATTATATTCTTGAAAATAAATGTTGTTACTCTTTCGAATGAAATTCTCACCAGTCTTTTTGTGTTGAGTTACTTTTATTTACAACCATGTGCTGAAATTTGTAAATTCAACTTATTCTGTGTAACTATTACATCATCGATTACTGGTAAAACATTTAATGTTCACCAGAGCCAAAAAACCTGTATGAAAGTATTCTAGAAAGAAGACACTAGTATTTTTCAAAACGCAGACGGTTACGCCGAATTTCTTTTCATCATAGAAAACTGGGACCGGGACCAATCGAACGTATTTTCGATTTTTTGTCAGTTACAGCGTTCTTTAATTCTTACGACGATATTTTTTCTTAAATTACTCATGACCAATTTCCAATCAGTAATGGGTTTTTGTGTATTAGTTTTCTTAAAAACATATTTAGCTTGTCTTCTGGTGTAGGGTATTTAATAGTCAGACTTGATCAACTTAACAATAATTTGCTTACTTGTTTTCAATTACTCTTATAATAATAATGCAATAATTTGTTAACAAAATTTGTTATTTTTCCCATATGACAACAGCAATAATTGCAATAAAATTTATTGAGTTGACTATTTAAGAAAAAATTTAAATAAAAATAAAATGCAAAACACTTTAAGACGTGCTAACACTATATGAGTAGACATTTATACTGTATATGCATGTGTGTATGTGTACATTTATGCATGTTTTATTAGGTAGTTGAAAAAGTTTTACAACTTTGAAATCAATTTTTTTTTCTTTTATGAAGAGTAAACATTTTTAAACAATAGTACTTACATTGAATTTGAACTTTTTAAATTTTTGTCTATATTGCATAGAGCTCATATTTCCTGAAACTGATTTTTATTTTCATATATATAAGTACGCAACTAACTAATATTATTTGGTAAGCTTGAACATAAAGTCCACAAATTATTTATTCAAATTCATATTTATCATACGCACACTATTGCTCTTGGCAAATATGTGGTTAGAAGGACAGAGTAGTGTTGGTGGAAAAATCTTTAACCGAAAGGTTATTACATAAACGAACCGTTAAGATAAATAAGAAATTCTCTCTATCGTGCATTGTGCGATTCACTTTACAATAAACTACAAAAGTATGTGCTCTGTGAGAGGTACGAGAAGTAAGTATAAATAGGCGATTATTAGGAATTAATGCTAATTATACTCTATCAGAGCACCGCCTATGGTAGTACTGATTAGAGCAGTGAAACACATGACATATTGCCCAAAAGCTTCAATAAAGCAACAGATTTAGATACCGTATTATCATAGATAACCGGCTTCGTTCTTTCATGTACTCGATCAAGAAGCCCCAAAATAGACTTTTTAAGCACCGGTTTATACATGACACATGTATTCCATCTTAGGTTGGATAAAAGGTCTTTTAAATATTAAGAAAGTCAGATGGAGTTAAGTATCTCTTGTGCCGTTTTAAAAAAACAAGGCTTGAATGCTACTTTCGACACCCGAAATGTGATTATTCCAAAGGATATCACAATTAATAATCATGCCTAGAACATCAAGATTGTTCTCCTCATCAATATTTGTATTACCCATAGGCACAGATGGATGGAATACGCTATCTTTTAAAAAATGTGTTTTTAAGAGAAAACACAAATTCTTTTTATAACACTCACCCAATATTATTTCCAAGTACGTATTTCCTAAACTTTTTAATACTCACAAAATAAGAAAGAAAAGTGTCATGTGGAAATTTATTTCTTTTTTATTCATACAAACAATCCATAGTCACTTTAAAGACAAGGCAACTGTTTGCACCTTAAAAAATCAGGCAAATAAGCAGTTAAGTATTTATCTAAATTATTTACTTATCTGGTATGTGTTTTATTTTTCTTTTATTTTTATTTCTTAAAACAATTGAATTTAACAACTGTTTTCATATTACACACTCTATTAACACTCGTACCTGTATATCTTCTTATTTCTTCTTTTTGTTTTTTGTTATTTAGTTTTTAGTAATTCTCTTTTTTTATTTTTCCACAAGTTGTTGTAATTTATGCATCTAATTGTCGTTTTGTTTGTTTGTTTTTTCTTCTGTTTTTGCAATTTTAACACTCATTGTTTGTTTTGTGAGTTTTTAGTCAAAAGGGTGTCAATTTGTTTTGTTTCTACACCCTCCCCCTCTATTTTGTTGAAATGTGTAAAACCAGTCTTTTGTAACGAAGACGACAACATAAATATTTGTACTGCTAATTGTCATCACCCAAAAGTGATGATACTTTAAAAAAAACATCTGATGATTAGTAAAGTTTTCCAAATGATTGGCTTTAAAGTGTTGGCGTTGCAGTTTAATTATGCAAATTTAATATTTTGTTGGTAAGTTTCACAAACATGTTTTTATGAAACAGTAAAAAATATTTTGTAACATTATTAATTGGACAAATAAAAAAGTTTTAACGCAAAAAAAAAAAAAAAAAAAAAACAATAGAAGATAAAAAAAATTTAGGTTCTCATAACATGTTTAAATGAAACGAATAAATTTATAGAATATTATTTGTATATATTATTTATATAAATATAAAAGCGACCCTGACTTCTGTCAAAAAAATAACAATATGACATATAAAAAAGTGTAAACAAACTTGGCTTAAATAAAATAAAATGCAACAACTTTGTAGTCAATAAAACTACAAAGCAGGTATGCTTACAGAAGACAGTGTGCAAAAATTTGGAATTTACATGTTTCACAAAAAAGTAAAATGAAAAAGCTTTCTCGTAAGGGAGTTTTCTTCCTGAAAAACAATTTGACCATCCCCTTTTCCCACCGCCACTAGTTGCGTATTAATTCTCGCCGTGGTCTAGTGATTAGTGTGTTGGCTCACTAAGACGATAGCGCCGGGTTCAAATCTCAACTCTGACATCTTGAAAAAAAGAAATATGAAAAAATTATTTCTTTCGGCGACTACCTCACATCAGTTTTCTGGCAAAAGCTCTGGGAGTAATTGGTTGCCATGAACAAGCTTCTTAAGTCTGTCGTTCGGAGTCGACATTAAACTGTAGGTCCCGTTACTAGCTGCTGCGAGCAGCTAGGCCATAACCCAAAAAAAAGAGTTGTAATGGTCAATTATGTATGTAATTTTTTAAAGATTTTAAAAGAGTACAAAAGCAGTAAAATTTTCAATAAATTTATGACATCTCTGTGCCAGTGCCCATCTCTGGGTCGACGTAATTTAGATCTCCTTTTCTCGATGGCTTGACTGAATTATCGATCTTGAACATTGGATCAATTGCCAAATTCATTAGGCTCTTTGCCTCCTGCATAATTTTCTGGGAAGTAGTGCTTCTTGTGTGGAGCCTCTGGCTATCAGGGCTCCTTACATCATGTGGTATCACAACGGGCAGCTATGCGTGCACAAGAGTGTCTTGTTATTACGAGGCTGCCACTTCCCCCTATCCTATCCTATGGCATTTTAAAATATATATACATACATATGTATATATGTATGTCGCACACTTGTGTTTTCCGATTACAATCAAACCAACCGTTAACTCTATTAATAGATATCGTCATCTTAAAGACCAAACAACAAAACAAAACAGCGCCATATCATAAGCTGTGTTTAGAAAAACAAGGCTTTCTTAACCGATATGTACTTCTGGTTTCATTTTAATCAGTATATATAATTTTCGTTTCAATATTGACAATAGTGACAATTATATAACGTTTTTTCTCTCTCGTGTAAAATTTTAAAAACTGCTGATAGGTTGTTTGGTCTTTAAGGTGATGATATGTACTACATACATAGGTCCCAATACCTACCTTGTTTAAGAGTTTGATTGAAATCGATCGACGCTTTTGCTTTTGCTTCGAAATCAATTTAAAGTTAAAGTCAGTCAAATAAAAAACTTTCGAGCATTACTACTGTTGAAGTTATTCTTTTGCTGCAATTTTTGCTGTTGTTTTAACGACTGTTTGGTTTTTAAGACTTATTAACAACACTTGTAAAAAATTTTACAAGGTTTTGAACACTGTTATTTTCCTTTTGGGTGTATTATTTTTAAGTATACTAAATTTAACCCCCATTTTACCCTCGAGAGGAAAACTAAACAATATTATTATTTTAATAAAATTCAAAAATGAAAGGTAAATGATATTTTTTTATGAATTTTTTTTACTTTTCTGTAGCATCAATTTGAAATAGAATATACATATTTAATAAAAAAAAACACACCAGGCTAAGCAGCATAACATATTTCGTTATAAAAATTATTCTATTCAATTAATGCATTTTCTATATTAAATTGATGCTACAGAAAGAGTCAGTAAATGCCTAAATCTACTACAAATTGTATGCTTTAAATTTGTTTTTTAAGTGAGTGCCTAAAAGTATGCAAATTTCTTGTTGTGTCATACATACTTCTACGTTTTTTTTTCTTATTTTTTATTAAATTACAAAATTCTTTGCTTGAAATAAGCATAACATTTAATAAAAGGCCAGAGAAAGCAATTCTTTGGATACAACCTAAAAATTATATATCATTTCCCTTTAAGCCGTCTACCTTTTTTCACAGTTGCTACTGTGATGGCACCTATAAAATTTGCTTTACAAATTTTATTTGCTTTTTCATTATCATGAGCTAGAAATGGCATATATATACACTAGGCCGCATAAATATGCGTACACTATATATATCGTTATTAATTATGAATTTTTGGTATTCAATAATAAATGTAGGCAAATAAAATACATTTTTATATATACTTCTATATGTAGAAATTATACTTAACATCTTTTTTTTGCATTTGCAAAGCCAGAAAAAAATTGGGAATTAAAAAACCATAATATGGCAACTTTAGCAGTATGCAAAAATATGCGTACACAAAACTCAACTCTACTTTATAACGGTGTTTTGTGTACAAATAAATATAAATTTGGTAAATTACCCTAATTTAGCTTATAAATAATATCAGCAGAGTATATTTTCACGTTTTTTTTGTTCAAAATTAGTCAAAATGGTAAAAGTTAAAGAAATAAATACTGCGGAAAGAAAAATTATTGTACACCTATGGAAAAAAGGGAAAAGTTTACGTGAAATTGGGCAAATAGTTGAGAGAACTCACTCTTCTGTCCAAAGAGTAGTGGATAATTTTAAAAAGACTGGAGTTTTAGTATCCAAAGCTCGTCCAGGCCGTCCGCCAAAACTTACTGACCGAGAAAAAAGAGTTATTGTTCAGTCGGTAAAAGAAAATCCGCGATTAACCGCATCCAAAATTGCTGAAAATTTGAAAGTTCAATTTCAAAAGACTGTGTCAACTGATACTGTACGAAGAATTTTAAAAAAGGTCAATTATCGAAGTTGTATAGCACGGAAGAAGCCTCTTGTATCCTTATGTAACAGACAAAAACGAATTGCCTTTGCAAAAGAGCATGTAAATAAGCCTTTAGAATTTTGGGATAAGGTCCTTTTTTCTGACGAGAGTAAATTTTGCCTTTTTGGGATAAAAGGCCGTCAACTAGTTTGGAGAAAGCCATGTACTGCTCTTAATCCCAAAAATTTAAAGCCAACAGTAAAACATGGTGGCGGTGGTGTGATGGTATGGGGCTGCATGAGCAGTAATGGAGTAGGTAATTTAGAATTTATTTCAAGTACAATGGACCACAAGGCTTATTTACAAATTCTAAAAACTAATCTGCAAGAAAGTGTAAAAAAATTGGGTATTGAGGAAGATTATATGTTCCAACAGGATAATGACCCAAAGCACACTGCTTATAATACAAGGCTTTGGTTATTATATAATGTTAAAAAGCAGTTAAAAACTCCACCGCAATCACCGGATTTAAATCCCATTGAACACCTGTGGGATTTACTGGAACGACGCATTAGAAACCATGTGATAACTTCGAAGGAAATGCTCAAGTCCGTGTTGACCGAAGAACGGAACAACATTAGCGCTGACTACACTAAGAAATTAGTCTCGTCAATGCCAAAACGATTAAATGAAGTTCTCAAGCAGCGGGGATACCCAACTTCTTATTAAAAATAACTTTTTGCTAATTTTAATGTATAAATTTTGTTACTTTAATTTATGTACGCATACTTTTGCCTACCCAAGAAATTGCCTATTTTTATTTTTTAATCCCAGCTTTTCTTATGTTAAGTTTTAACAACAATTTTTACTTAGTAATAGTTAAGTAATATATACAAGAATTCCATAAAAATAAATTCATCTGAAAATCTCTTTATTAGAAATATAATATTTGTGTTTATTTTGAAATGATTTTGTTGTACGCATATTTATGCGGCCTAGTGTATATTTTTTTTAATTTCAATGTGACAACAATGTTTTATTTGTTGTCATCATTTCAACCAAAATGCTTAATAAGATTGTTTTATACAAAACTCTTAGTTATTCTGAATTTAGAATTTACCTTTTTTTTTCTCTAAGGAACCAAAACAAGGACAAATTGACATCTGCTGACAAAAAAATATACTTATACATATAAGTACATAAATATATAACATATTTTTAATAAAATGGTAAAAAAGAAATAACAACCTTATGACGCTTGAATTCTTTTCCTATTCCTCTCTCTATCTCTCTCTCTTGAATGTAAATTTTTTTATATTTATTTTTAATACATTTTTAGTCAGCTAACAACGTTACACAAATGTTACACAGTTGAAAATTGAAAAAGAATTTAAAAGGAATTTATTGTTGTAATTTATAATATTACGAGAAAATGAGAAAATGTTTTCAATTGTTTTTAAGGATTATAACCAGTTACTTAAATATTTTATATATTAAATAAATAAAACAGAATAAAAATTCAAATTTTTATTTAATAAAAAAAGGATAAAATATTTATACTCAAATTTAACGGCATTTACAGCCTTCAGAATTATGCATATTGTTTTGCTTATTTACATAAAATTTTAAGAAATCATAATAATTGCCTTGAATTTAAAAAAAATGCCTAAACTCTTACACTAAATATTTATGTACTTAAAACTGAAATTTAATTATAACATAACACTCATACGCCTACGTAAGGAAAATTTTTATAATATACATGCATAGTTAAAAATTTGCTATTAAGTTTTTGAATTACAAAAATTCGTGAGACTTTTTGCAACTGTCCTTGTTCTTGTAAGGTACTTACTTGAAAACCACATTTTCAAAATATAAAGTTCCGCATAATTTGTTATATACGTATGTAAGAGTATGTAGCAAAGGTCTTATTTCCTCCTGTTGGCACTTTCTTTTTCTGCCATAATCCTTAGTGATTATGTTTTTATGTCTTTTTTTTTTATTTCTATAATTGCTAACAAACTGAAAGAAAAAAAAGTAATTAAAATAAAATTGCTTAAGTAGAACGCAAAAAATAGAGGAATGAAAGCAACAGGAATATTGTGCATGACAACTTAAAAAGTTTATATACCATTAATACTCAAAAAAAAAAAATAATAATAATAATAATAAAAAAGCATAGAAGAAAACATAAAAACAGAATGAGGGAGGAATAAAGTGTCTAACAACTGTCAACCCTTGATTATACAATATGACATCTACTCCTGACATTTTTATTTTATTATTAAGACAGAAAAGCATTTTCAATTACATACATACATTTGTTATATAAGTTCGTTCGTGCACATATTTTTATTACACAAACACCTTTTTTATTATAATTTTTTCTTTTCTTTTTCAGTTTATCCTACACAATATTTCAGTAATTCTTTAATCAGTTACATATTTTAATTATAATTTTATTCCAGGTTCTGTTAAACATGAAAATATTGTTAATGCTTTATTAACTCTAAAAGTATTCTCTCTGGTGAAATATACATGCACATATGCATATATGTATACTTTGTAAAGATAATTAAGAACAATAAGGCTTTTAAATTAATTACTTTTTCTATTATTTGAAAAAAGAAAGATTTTATTGATTTTATATTTGTTTAAATTTGCAAATATTATTAGCAATAAAAGGGGTACAAATCTAAATAAATTAATGTTTAAGAAGATTAAACATTAAACAAACCATTCAAACATACATACGTGTCGGGGTTTACCAGTGATTTGTAAAATATTGGTACAATGATTATAATGTTTAATTACATAGTTAAATTTTTATTTCACATATGATTTAACAATGTAATTAATAATAAAGTATTACAAATTAAGGGTTAATTTTCTATAAGTTACTTCATATAATTCCAACTTACATTATATTTGTAAAAACAGGTTAGAATATTTAAAACCAAAACTTAGAATTGAAAATTTATATGTTCAGGATATCTCTTATCTGTAGGTTTAAGATGTTTCTCGATTGAAACTTAAATTGATAATAATTTTTATACAAAAAAAAGATATATAAAAAACCGTTTGCTTTTACAAAAAAGAACTACAAGGTATTCGGTAGTTTCGTTAAAATACTAGTAATTCACAATAAATTGAATTCATGTTAAATGTACAATATAAAGAAAAATTAGCAAATTTGAAACAGTAAATATTCTTAAGTATTCTCACTCTTAAACAATATTGATAAGGAGAAGAAGCAGAAGCAGAAAACAAAGAGCATTTCAATAAATAATTTGTATGTCGGATTAAGTTACAAAGATTAAAGTAAATAGTTGAACAAATAAAATAAATAACAATTAAAAAAAAGCAAATAATAACACGCATACGCCCACGTACAAAAAAAAAATACAAAAATTTATAGTATTAAAAAATAATGACAAACAAATAAATTGTAAGTAATTCTAAGTCTTAAGATTAAAAGCTTCTTAAAAGCCTTCTCTAATTTCAAAATATAGAAAAAATACGATATAAAATTACCATAATATGGAAAATCTAGTTAACCCGGCATACTTTTTTTTGCTCTAGGAAACATTTTATTAGTTTAAATCAGGGACTGAAACCCTGAAAAAATTTGGTTCGGGTTCAGGTGCGGGTTAATCAAAATAAAAAGTTTGGGTTCAGGTTCGGTCCAGGGTACAGGTTCGGGTTCGAAATTTAGAAAAGAGTACAATATCATTTGTTTATAATTTTCTTTGATAATTTTCGTATACTTTCATCTCATTTTTGTGCAAATATGTGCAAAAATAATTTTTTGAAATTTATGAACCCGAATTTGGATGAGTTTTGGGGTTCAACGGGGTTCGGTTTCAGTCCCTGCTTTAAATATATTTGATACTCTTCACCGAACTGCAAAAGTCAACATTAATATGAGCAATCAATGGCTACTAATAATTTTAATAAATGATTATCCGCCATTTTCGGTACTTCAGTTTGATAGTTGGGAATTGGGTGAAATATCCCCTGTATCGCCCCCTCTGAGCACTTCTTAAAAAAAAACCCGTAAACCACGGTACGCAGATATACATATATAGTTTAAAATTTAATCGACGTCGGTACGTTATTTACGTGAGGCATAAATTTCCCCTTGGGCGGGTACCTTAACACTTAGAGGTATGAAAAATAGATGTGAAAATTTACATTTGTTAATCTAAAGTTGTGTTAAGACACCAATAATAATAATTAATAAAAATCAGCCCTTGTACTGCCCCCTATGAGCACTTAAAAAAACATAAACCATATAATCTCTACGGTACAGAGATATACATACATATCTAGTCTAAAATTTCATCGCAGTCGGTACGTTATTTAGGTGAGGCATAAATTTCCCCTTGGGCGGGTACCTTAACACTTAGAGGTATGAAAAATAGATGTTGACCGATTCTCAGATCTACCTATCATGAAAATCGATTGAGCCATTTCGGAGGAGTTTGGCAACAAACACCGCGGCACGAGAATTTTATATATTAGATAGTCCAGTCATACATATTTGAAAATCATGTTATAATAATAACTAAATTGATGTGTTCTTTTTTTGTTACAAAGTTTATTTTTTTTTTTTTGTTCTGAAAAAGATTTGCTCTTTAAAATGAAATATCTTGGTCTTCATATTAACAAAAGACTTATATAGACGGTTAATTAAAAGACAAAAAAAAAACCATCTTAAAATTAAAACTTAACGCCCATGTTGATTTCTACATACATTGAAACAGAATTAATAATCAGTCCTATTTTATGTATATGTTGCCGTCGACACGCTCTTAAATTTATTGAAACCATCACATTAAGACCACACTGCTGTCACGCCGAACTCCGAAATGGTATTACAGCAGTGGTCTTCACCAGTATTACTCAGGTAAATAAATTGTTCGGATATTTTTTTAGTTTTTCTTACTCTCTTCGTGAATATTACAACCAGGGTTGCTTAATTCCACAAAAATTCTGGCAAACAGCTTCTTAAAATATACCAAAACTACCCGTATCATTAATTCTTATTATATTATTTTAAAATTAAATGTATTGTACTTTATTAACAGATATCACTTTTAGAATTCCTGGAAACCCGTTTTTGTTTTATTTTCCTATGAAAAACTTAATTAATTATTAAAAAATTTGCAATGTTAAAAATCTTTCATAAAAAGAAATCCATTCGGTTTGTTTTCATCATGCTAAACGACAACCACAATTATTACAAAAACATGTGTGTGAGACAAAAATTGCGTATGTGTTTATGTTTTATTAGTTCTCAAGAGAGCTAAATTTGTTTGTCAGACACTGAGAAGTTATAATAATAAGCAACATAAACTTATTAATGTTTATATTTCTTTTAACTACATTTCAATTTGTTAATAGCATTTACAAACAATTTATTTCATGAATAATTTTAATAAATTAGTTTAAATTTTAAAGTTAAAGGTTTTTAAAACGAAAATTTTCACAAATTTCATTCAAGTTGTTAAAAACAATACAAATGAAGAAACCAATCTCATCTCTCAGTGTATTTTTGTGTGACTCTTTGTGAAGACAACTGTATTACAGCCAGCTGTGTCGGCGTCGAGTTATTATTGATTATTAAAACATGAAAAAATATCATCCCTAAATGTTATGTCAGTTGTGTAACACTATAAATTTTTTTTAAATGCTTTTTATGTGGCATTCCAGTGAAAGTTCTGATGAAGAACATAAACCTTACTTAGAATACAAAAAAAAAATTCTGAGACAAAAGTCAGACATTTATAATTTACTAGATAGGAATTAAAAAAAAACGTTTGCCATATGTCGCAACCTTCCCTTACAGTATCACCTGCAAAAGATTGAATGCCTTGGGTTACACCTACCGAATTCAATTGTTGTTTATCCTGCATTAAATCGGCTACAGCTTCTTCCAAACTCGAAAGATGTTGTTGGTTGTAGCTCCAGCCAGTAGTTGGGAAGAAATATTATTAGTATGTATATATATACATATATATATATTTTGTTTATATTTATATTAAAGTATATATAGTCAGGATAATTTCGGCTTTGTTATGGATCATTTTCTTCTTAGCTTTGCATTGGAAATTTTTCCAAACCAAATAACCGCTTTAAAACTTTTAAAACATACTTTTTGCTAACCATCACCATCTATTACATTGAATTTCCCAGTCCTTTTTAAAATTGTTCACATTTGAACCTTTTTAAACTCCTTTTTGCCATACCGGATTTGTTTTCAAGTTCCTCAATTAATTTTTAGAATTGTTTGTAATTACATCTAATTATTTTTAATTTTTCCCCCATTTTGCTCCGGGTTGCTAACTAATTATCACTTAGAAAATATTAAGTATAACTTGTTTTGGTTGCGTGTTGGCATCATGCGACTTATGTATATAATACCAAATGCTCGACAACAGTAATCGATAAATGCTGACATTGACTTTTATAATACCGATTGTACGACGGCGGCAACGAACAAATATCAATTTCTTTCTTAGCAATAAAAATTAATTAAAGTTGTGTGTACTCATAATATTTGTATACCTAAAATCAGTACGTAAACGAATGTAACCCAAATCTTAATATTCTGTACACAATTGTGCATATCATTTATTGAGAGTTTTGGTTAACTATGACTAAAATTGACAAACGCCCTAATTGTTATTTAAGTTATCAAGTTCTCATTTTTCCGCCTTTTTTTCTAACAATTTATTTTATTCTGCATCCCTTTAAGAAAAAAAAACAAAAGGAATAACTTACAGTGTCACTGTGTCAATAAGATTTTAAACAAGTCACCTTTTTCTCTTTTTTTTGTAAAGCCTGCAAAACATACTGAACTAGATTACCTAGAATTCAAGAAAAAAACAACTATTCCTTCGTAGAGTTTAAAATACTCATAAATTAAATTCAAAAAGCAAGAGGAAGACTTTAGTAAACTAGACACAGTTTTAAATAAAACCTAAACCATTAGCCCAGTATATCATAAGAGAAAAAAAGCCCTTTTTACGGCTTTTTAAGAGCAGAGATACAAAGTAACCAACACCAACACCAACTACAGACAAAACAAATCTAATCTTTAATCTCAATAGAAAAACGCCTACAGTAACATACATTCTCTAGCTTGCCAAATGAGTTAAACACAGTCAGTCGTTCACACATTCCCCTCCATATTCTGTAGTCCCTGCTACCCAATACTCAACTTGAATCAGATTACAAGGAAATAAAGGGAAATTATAGTTACAGGAAAAACCAAAGTTTAAAAAACATAAAACTAACACATACAACACAAAATATATGTGAATAAATGTGTAGTACAGTGAAAGCTTACTTTAATGTACACTGTAGAGGCAATCGATTTCTAGCTGAAATTAAAGAAAATAATGAAAATGACATGTCGAGAGAACAACATGAAAAAACAAAAGAAAATGCTGCAATTTTCTATAAATTATTGGAGACGTGATTAATACATATTCGAGAGCCATTCAATTAATACATATATGTTTGGAAAATTGTACTTTTAGTAATAGTTTAAAAAATTGGTTCGAAAGACTTAAGCACGCCTGCAGAAAAAAATAAATGTAGGCTTGAAATGCCATTTAGATAAAAATTTTCATATACATTTTACTTTACACAACTTTAGCAAATCCACTGTTTTGTACATTTTTGCTATGAGATATGCATTTAATTGGTAGAGACACCTGCATTATTCACTTTTTACAGGATTGTTTTTTATTTTTTGCAGGAATTTGATGTAACACGAGTTACAACGATAAAATTCCCTAGAATTGGTGTTTTTTAGCACGATTTTCAATATTCTATGAATTTTTCTTTAATCTCATAGAACGAAGTATAGTTTATTTTTTATAACATCGTATTTAATTAATTAAAATGTGATGCACAAAAGAAATAAATTAAAGAAACACGAAGAAGAATTTTTTCAAAATTGTTTACAACTTTTAACACGATTTTTTTCACTCAAATTATTTTATTTTTTTTTTTTTTTTTGGAACGTATCTAGCGTGTAGAAGAAGAACTAGGTGTATATAGATTGTTAAGAAACCAGAGCGGGGTTACTGCAGTAAATTATTATATAGTAAATAACTGCAAATTCGTACAAATGAAAACCGATAAAGTCACTACAATAAGCTGATAGCTGATGTCTAGTCCCTATGGTATTCAAATGTTTAGAGAATACGGACCGAAAAACAATAGTTGGCTTCAGAAAGGTTTAAAACAAATTTTATCATAAACATATACATTTTCATATGTAAATAGTTAACTGCGTTGGCCAACATTTATCACAGTAAGGACAGTGAATTAATGTGACAAATATCGGGTGGTTAAATTTTAAAGGCCGATGTTGAATGTGAACCACATCTAAACGTGAAGTTTTTTTCATTTCATTCGACATTTCTCAATTTCAGACTAGTTCAATTTGAACAATGGAAAGATACAATCGAACAACGCGATAAAGTTATTCAGGCTTATTATGACAAAGGGCGTTCAAATTAAAATGACAACGTTACAGTAATACAGCATAGCTATTATGTTTGTCGTTGAGACCGACCAACTTTGCCTAATATCTGTATTATAAGACCCCGTTCATACTATGTATAAAACATTTGTGGCCAAACATTTTTAAATTCCTTTTTATTCGATTTGTTCGGGAAACCATTCATATTTTAATTTTCTAAAATGGAAAATTAAACAATATAATCCAAAAGCAATCATCACAAAAACAAAAACTAAAGAAGAAAGGAAGTGAAATCAAACAAAAAAAAAGTAGTCTCAAGGCCACATACCTACATTTGTAGTAAATGCTTGGCAGTGGCAGAAGTGCGAGAAAAAAAAATAATCCAACCCAGAGACCCAGATATGTAGTCAACAGGAATTATTTCATTCATGATTTCTTAATATTGACTTGATGCCATTTATTCTATGAAATGTTCTCTTCTTTGCTTAAGTCTTCTTTATTTTGACAAACATGTGGATGGAAGCTAAAGTTAAAAATCTTAAAAATTTCTACGAGTAAGATTTTACAATAAAAAAAAATACAATTTTTGTTTTTAATACTACATTTGACAAATAGGTTTTGTTTCTATGCAGTCGTTGTCTCTAGCCTTTATATGCTTTGGCGGGTATCAACAACACATCAGCCTCCGTTTACTAAAAAAAAAAAAAAAAAAAAACTGTGCGTAAAACGTGTTTTAAGTGGTCTTCTGTATAGCATTGATATGTTATGTGAAGAAGATGCCTATGGTTTGGATTATTGCTTAAAGTAACAGTGTGTTGATAGCCATGGGGAAACAAACATGTGCAACAACTTGTCAACTACTGCCTAAAATTCAGTTGGATTCATGTATACAGTACACACATACATATGTATGTATATACGTTACATCTGTACTCACTAGCTAGCAGAGCAACAAGTTAAATTATTTATTGTGTAGGCAAAAATGTTTATCTGTCTTCTTATAGACAAACAACAATTGAATTAAAGCCAACAAAATTAACAAACAAGAAAAAAAACCCAAAAGGCTATCAAAAGGACGGTAGCTTAAGTGTATTTGTTGGTTCCTTTTCTCAGATTTTAGTTTTTATTTTTTTCTTTTTTCCTAATAAACCTTATCCATTAGTATTTGGTTATTGGAATGCCTTCATTTACTTTATTGGGAGCCAGAGCCAGAGCCATAGCCATAGCCAACCATAAAGATAAATATTTAAAGATAAAACCGGCCAATAAAAGCAAGCAAACAACTTTACCATATACTTGTACTATAACACGACTATACGAATATGTGTGTATGTATGTATGTAAACATTTACAAATGAAATTATGTGTGCCTTAAAAAAGGAGGTAAATAGTGTATTATTGTGGGGTAATATACGACCCATATTTTAATGCTTACACAGCATTTATAGTTTTTATTTTATCAAAGGCAAACAAAATCATTAAAACCTCCTCATTGATGTATTAAATATCAGTTGGTAAAACAAATTAAAAGAAAAATATGCACATCCATATGCATATGTAAAAACCGAGAGGTGTTGTCAGAAAATAATAAATCGGTACATATCATGCATACTAGTATAATGCCCGTTTTAATAGCCCTGATTGGTTAACGTTGTCGCTCTACACGAACGTCAGTTAGCATCATACTACGTTGTTTTAAAAATACCACAGTATCCGTGACTACGGTGATAATCTCCCTCACATCCAGTCAGATTGAGGTATTTGAGGATGTCTCCGGATCAAAAGCAGATAATTTCGCAGTTTCGAAAACATCATGACGCCATTTACAGAGACCCAGGCAATTGCAAAAGAAGTGCTCAACCGTTTCATTCTCGTCCGCAGCTTTGCAAAGTTTTCGAGATTATTAATTAAAATCGAAAAGTAACATTTCGAATCGTTCAATAGCAATGATGTTATCTCATGATGTGCTTTTTTTTAAATCTTCCTTAGAAAAATGAGTTGTTAAAACAACAGGAACGATGTACACCAGAGCGCTGAAGTGCTACTCTTGTATGCCGATGAAGAAACTACCACCTAAAGAGACATGCTTGTGTCAATGTAACTGGGAGAAAGAATAAAAAAAACATGTACAACAGCGTTTTTCAAGGATGTGATTGATTTAGTGGTCGCCGCATTCTACAATGTAGGGTTCAAACCCCAGCTCTGACATCTTGAAAGAGAAAATATGAAAAAATATTTCTTTTGGCGACCGCCTTCTAGTAAAAGCTGTGTGAGTAACTGATTGCGATGTGAACATCAGTTTGAACAAGCATCTGAAATCTGTCGTTCGGAGTCGAGGTTAAACTGTAGGTCCTGGCACTCATAGTAAAGTTTGCTGTACACAATATGGGTGCTGGAAAAGGGTTGTAATGGCTAATTTTGTGTGTATGTATGATCTTTTTAATGTTCGGCAGGAAAGTTTTTTTAACAAAACACTCTAAAATGTATAGGCTAGTTTGAACAGTCTTTACAAGAGGCCAGGAACACGACAGCCGTCTGGATAAAAGAATTTTATTATATTCTTTCATGGTAATTTGACAAAACCTATAAATAAATAACTACTAATTTGGCAGATGCAGTTTCAACAAGATGACTGTTATCAAATGTCAAAGTCCGGAAGTCCCCGTCCTATAGATGTTAGTAAATACACAAGTACATAAATTTTTAAAGAAAATTAAAGTACTAAAACTTGTTACAAACCTTATATATGTATGCATGTTGTTTAAAGTTTTTGTTTGCAAAGCTCTCTTCATTTTAAAATTTGTACACCCATCCTTAAACGCCTAATCAAAACAATTACTAAAAGGTAATACGATACGATATGTACATACGGATTTGTTACATATGCATACATACGTACAGACAGACATGTGTATGTATTGTTTTTCTGCCACATGTTGCTTCTCAACTGTTGGTTCAACTTATAATTTTTAATTTTCTGAGTATGGGTCACTGTTTTTTTTTTATAAATCTAAAAAGGCGATGTCGAAAATGTTAAACTTAAATAACCCATAGCTTTTTTATGTAATTATAATTATAATTATTATGTTAGAATTTAGAAAAACTTCACAAATTATAAATGAAAATTTTTATTTCTATTGAACTCATATTTACGTCCAAAGAACAAGGTTTTTAAACAATAATGGAAGAAATAATTTAACAAGAGATTTTCTTTTTTCTGTTTTGGTAAAATAATATAATTTTTGTTATTTTTCTTTTTTTTTGTCTTAATTTGACTTTATGTTTTTCTTAAAATAGATATATGAAATTTAAACTCTATTGACGAAAATTGTATCAAATTGTGGAAACTAATCAAAAAGAATCATTGAAAATAATTTGGGGTTACTTTTTTTCCTGAGACTCAAAGGAGTAAACCTCTACTCATGCTGTGCATTGTATTAGAATTCAATGATAGAGTTTCCAATTTTTTCTATTTTGCTTGAGATAATTTGCTGTCAAATGGACCTTTACCTTAAAGAATCAACAGCAATTGCCCCATCTGAATGTTGATTGTGAAGTGGTGAGAATCTTTGCTAAGTAGGTAGCTGTTAGCTACTACATCCCAGTAGATAGCGTTTTCCCCTGATCATTTGTTTTTTTTTAATATCAGATTTGGGGTTTGAACTGGGAGCTCTTGTCTAGTAAGCTAAAGCACAAGCAATTACAAATATTTATGTAATTGTCAGCAAAACAGAACAAAATCAAGTTGATCAAATAAATTAAATACGTTATCACTCGATCGCAAAGCTGCATTCTAATGCTCTTCTTTACACTGTTTTTTAATTGAGAGAGTTTTTGTTAAAAAAAAAACAAATCAAAAGTGTTTATTGTAGCTTTTCTCGTCTATGATTCCTTAAAAACTTTAATTTTTCCAAAAACTTTATAACAAAACTTATTAGTTTCCACCATTTCCAATTACTATAATAGTCCATCCATCCATTCCATATGTCCGTTGTTTGTCTTATTTGTGACTGGTTAATGGTTGAGACGACAATATGGTTTTCAGTAACCCTGTGTGGGTATTTTGAGTTGTTTTTTATATGTTTTTTTTTTTGTTTTTTTATATAAAACTGTTGAAATGATTAATCGATTTGTTCCTGTGTATTTAATATATTTTTTTTTTTTTAAGATTTCATCTCTTGTTGCTTTTTTTTCAATTACGAGTATATTCTGAGCAAATAAAACGCGTTTTAATGTCAATAGAAATGTTTATTAAGAAGTAAAGTAAAGTGGGAAACACTTTTTGTACGTTTTTCTATTTACTTTTCTATCTATTGGTGATATTTTTACGACATTTGTAAGTCAGTGTGTTCGTGTTTTTTTACTACTTTAAGTATGAGTATTTTCTTTTTATGTTATTTTTTTTTTCTTTTGCTTCATATAGAGTAAAAGTGTGCCTTTTTGTAAGATTGTCATCGATTTTTAGTACCCTTTTATTTTCTTCTGCAATATAAATATTTTTTCGATTTGTTTTATTTTGTTTATGGTTTAGGTATTGGATTTGATTTAATGATAATGATGATAGCAATCATAATGCTGGTGATTATTACCGATTTTTCCTATTTCTGTGCTAATTTTTTTGATTGTTATTATATTAACAATTTTGAGTGACATTCAAATTATGGCCTTATGAGTCAATATATGTAAGTATGTATGTATGTTAATACATATACATATATTTACATACATAAAACATGTGCTTGTAATTGTTTGCAAAGCAATACATACTTATACGAATATGAAAATGATCCAGTAATTGGGTCTACATATTTGACTGTACGTGGTCCTCTTGAAATCGAATTGGAAATTAGATTTGTTGACTTTGTTCAACTCAATTCTTGTGTCAACATATGTTTGCCTTATGTACCATATTAAAGAGAAAACACATACATATATGCGTTTTCCTTTTGTTTTTATAAAAAAGAAAAGAAACAGAGAATAAGTAAAAAAAATAATAATGTCATGTTTTAAATAAATAAGAATCTTGAACAGCAGGGATATTTTATTGTTTGTAAACTGTGCCGGAAATTGGAAGAAAAAACAGAATTATCACTGTAGGCGATAACGCAATACTAATCTAAAGACGCAAACAAGAAAACAAAAGAAAATTTAATCAAAAATAATGGAATTAAGTTTAAGCAAAATTACATGAATTTAATCTGCCCAGCAAATATCTACAACTTGGCTACTTTTTTAATTGTTTCGGATAAGATTGTATGGGCATGTTTCCATAATTTTGTGCGGTAGCCTTAAAATTGCAGAACTAAACATGGTAACATTTAACAGCATTGGTGGTTGTTTGTCATATAAGAATAATTCGTAAAAAGTATGATTGTACAAGTAGTTTCCTTTTGATAAAATTAAAGTGTATTTTTTACAGCAGATGCTTTTATAAGAAAATAAGAACATATTTTGCGCAAACTCAAATACCAGAAAGGAAATAAATATTTTAATTTTACCTGAACCGACATTAGTGATTTCAAGTTGGATTTACATGTAAAGATAAGTAATGTCGCCTATTCTCTAGCAGTATAATTCAAAGCTTAAAAGCTAGCATTGCATAGTAGTAAAATATTAGAAGATGACACAAAAGTAATGTAATAGCCAGTTTCCGAGTTGATGCATTATTGCATTATTTTAGGCAGTCCCAATGAAAGAAGTCTCCTGAAATCTGACAATTTGGGCGGTCAGTTCAAATCTCCCAAACGGAAGGTCACCCAACAAAACAATTAGAGTAAAATGTTCATCGCTGCCCGATCAATGTTAAAGCGGTTCCTTCGTTTTGTTAAAACTAACGATGATCAAGATATAGACTGCCACTTCAAACCTCCAAAATTTGAGATCACCAAACCTGAAAATTAGTGCTTTGAAATCTTTATCCCTGCCGGAGCAGTACGTACATTTGCTCCGTTCTGTCGAAAACCAATGCAGACACTTATTTGTAACGCTCACTGTACAAAACAAAGTGACCATCGTTTTCTTTTCTTTATTTTATTTATTTGTTCTACTAAGGAACTAAATGAAGAACAAATGTATTAGACAGTCAACTCTAAAAGTATATGCTCTTTGAGAGATATTTGTACTGCATAAAAATATGAAATTATAGAAATTAATTCCATTAAAGCACCTCCATCAAAACTCAACATATGCCACATTACGCCGATTCCCCACTGAATCGATTGATTTGGATGTATTCTACCGTCAGTAACAAGCATCTTCATCTTTTCCTGTACGCGTTCAAGAACGCCTAAAATAGACATTGAAGCGGCGGCCCACATATGAGAGCTGTGTTTCTTTCTGAATACACACATAGTTGCTCATACAACCGTTTTTTAGAGTTACGCCCTACCTTCTCACTCATAATGTGTGCGTCAATTTTTATCCATCAGTACCGGGAACTAGAGTTTAACTTTGACTTTGAACGACAGACTTAAGAAGCTTGTTCTGGGAATTTTTTTTTTCTTTTATTGAGACCAATACTCAGGGGTAAGCCCCTACTAAATGCTGTGCATTGTATTGGAATTTGTTGTGGAAAGGACAGTACATTATGACAACGAAACATATATTTTGTTTTCTTATATTATTAAGCGCCTAAGGAATGAGACAAATTGCTGTGAATTGATCATTCATTCATTGTTGCATGTTGACTGCGGTGAGTACCTTCGTTAAGTAGGTTTTTAGCTGTTATCTGCTACTTTCCAATTAGTTACTCTCAGAGTTTTTGCCAGAAGGCTGCTAAAAGGTTGTCGCCAGACGAAATTTATTTTCATATTTCTTTCTTTCAAGATATCAGAGCTGGGGTTTGAACCCGGAGTTTTGGTCTAGTAATCCAAGACATTACATATTAGATTACGGCCACCACTGGATTTCTTCCTATACCAGTTTAAGGTCTTGTAAATATTGAGAATTTCAGATGGAAAAACTTGAGTGCTTCTTTCAATACTCAAAAATGTGAGCATTCCAGCGGATATCACAGTTTATTTTCATGCTCAGAATATCAAGAGCATCCGGATCTACACTAGCTACATTACCCCTAGTCGCACATGACAAGACACCCTCATCATCACCATTCCAATACGTGAGAAAACAACATTAAGTCTTGCGCGAATTAAATTCGACCCTTTTTGTGCAAACCCACTCAGAAATTGTTAACAGATCGATCGTGAGTGTCTCATTCATTTTATGTTTTTTCACCCCATTCTCAAAAAAAAAACTGACATAGAAAAGAAAAATTACACTGTTAAGAGTCATCAAAAGTAGAGCGGAAAATAAAATACAACTTTCCAGTAGCCATGAATTTAACCTAAACTCGTAAGAAGAGACATCTTCTCTAGCCATTCTTATATCGTGGTTCCGTGGTTTTTGGAGTTTACTTGTTATTGATCTAAAGTACTGATAATTCAAAAATAAATCTGAATGTAATAAAAGACCACTACCCTACAACTTATTACAGCACTTAGAGTAATGCTCGAAGGACCATAACAAAAAAAATAACTTGAAATCATTCATATTTGCTAGACAATGGATTACAAATAGTGGCTCTAGAATGAAGGAAGTCTTATTTTCAATTCTGCCTTGCCCAAAACATACTTTAAAAATTTCATGATTTAGTAGTAT
This sequence comes from Metopia argyrocephala, assembly GCA_963576795.1. Classification (NCBI taxonomy): domain Eukaryota; kingdom Metazoa; phylum Arthropoda; class Insecta; order Diptera; family Sarcophagidae; genus Metopia; species Metopia argyrocephala. The sequence continues at coordinate 70,644,640 of OY756208.1, forward strand.
CTCTTTAAATTTAGGTTTTTCTATTAAAATCTATGGCATGTTAATGGAAATATGTTAAGAAAATATGGGAAATTAAAGCTATCATTCTTTAAAAAGAAAAACACGAACAAAATTTTAAATCTTTAGTAAACAGAAAGACAATTGTCAATAGATTTTAAATAAAAAAGATGAACTTTAACCAGAAACAAGTTTTAAAAATAAATTGAAATGGTAAATCTTTTATCACATATTGCCATTAGGTTTATCTCTTCTATTTTTTATGATTTTTTCATCTTAAGTAGTACTTACTAAGTACATACGAGTACTTATGTATAAAAGATAGTTCATATTATATATGTATTTGTATCATATACATACATTAAGATTTTTATGGCAAAATGCTATTTTTTTCCTAATGTTTTGATACGACAACGAACAGTTCATCGACAAAGACTGACCCTTTTTAAATGCGAAATAAACGAATAAAACACCAAAGAGCTTATCACACACACTGGTCAGCCTCAATGGGCTACTACGCTAAAAGCAACATTAAAAATCCATCAAAAACAAAAAAGTGGAAACACCAACATATTCTAGTGCTTATCTTTTGCTGTACTTTATTAAGAAAAAAAATTAAAGCAAAAAAGCAAAAGTTAGAAAATCTTCTTTATAAAGGACACAGTTTTGTGGGAAAGCATAAACCGCCTTCTAGTTTCTTATTGTATTTTGACATGGTTTCTAGTTATGTTTCTTTTATTCAAATTTTGTGTAGCATTACATCGGTCTATTAAATGTTTGATGCAGAGGATTTGAATATGAGAAACTTTTAATACAATACGAGTGTATTCAAATATTTATTAATGATTTCTTTCCTCGGCTAATAAGTTTCTTGGAAAAACAAAAACTTTTGATTGCAAAAAAATAAAAGTTTTTTTTTTTCTTCAACTGACCAACACCCACTTACTTTTAATGGATTGGATAAATGTCTGATGAAACTTTTCTTTTTTGTTCCCCTTTTTGCCATACGAATTTAGTTTTCCTTTTTTTTTTTTTTTTTCTTCGATCCATAAATTATGATGATTAAGGGAATTGTTTTTTTAAGTACAATTCTATGTTTACGAAGAGACTCTCAAATCATTTTTCTATGAATTTGACCGCAACTCTTTATTATGAAACTTATTGTTAAATTTGTTTGAACAAAATTATAAAACAAAAATATTAAACAAATAGGAAAAGAAGTATTAAAGTTAGAAAATATATCAATGGAAAAATGAAAAATTTCCACACTCTTACTCGTTTCTAAAACGAAATTAAGAAACTTAAGAAAATCATTACAATGCTAATGGAACTTTACAAAGTGTCTGTCAATTAAGGCAATAATAAGTGAAATGCTAAAACTAAACGGCTATTTATATAAATCGAACGATTTCAAACATTCGAAATTTTGGCATTGGCTGCTCTACAAGTATACGCTATAGGTCTCCTTAGAATAAAATAATATAAATTCCAGTTAAATCTCTACTGAATTTAACATCTAAATAAAGGCAAAACCAATAATTTCTACCGGTCCGGTCCGTCTTCATACTTCAAAACTTACAACTTTTTTGTGATAATATCGCCCATTCTCTGTTCTTAGCTGCGTTTAAGATTTCAATTAGTTTGGGCGTTATAATACTCACTGTGCACAAAGTGTATCAGTACTTTTGTTTTTTACGTGAAAGGAATGAAACACATTTTTAATTGTTTAAATACGTTTTGAATTTGTAAATAATTTCTAATTTTAATTTTTATTTTATGCATTTATTTACAGATGAATCAAAATTGAATAGTGGCTCCTGGGAGGATCCTCTTCCCACTGTTACAACAAAAACCGCAACAACGACAACACACCACAGTAATAATTCGATCCAACAAAATCTCTCGATAGCCAGCGCTCAAAGTGCAAAGAACGGCAACATTACAACAACTACAGCTCAATTACATAATCTAACAAATTTACGACGTCCTGATACATTATCAACAACACGTCACAATCTTCAGCCGCTGATTATACAGGCACCAATCAATTTACAGCATCAACATCACCATAATCAGCAACACCACCAACAACAACAACAACATAATCTTAGCAGCCAGCAACATACCACTTTTAGTGGTAATAATTTAAGCCGCTGTAAAGAAGCGGCACTGCTGCAACAGCAACCTATACAGGGGGCTGTTGTAACCGGCAACACAATTGCTGGTGGTAGTTTTAACGCCAACGGCGGATCGGCTGCCGTTGGCAATAGCCAAGACGGTACAAACTCACCCAATAATATAGCAGCTGAAAATTTAACGGAACATACTCAAAGCGATTTTATAACAAAATCACCTTTACCACCTAACAGCTCTTCGGAAGACGAAGAGTTGGCCAACGAGGAGGGATTAAACAGCAGCGTGACGTCATCATTAAGTGCCACAAATCAACGCAATTCACAATTGCGTTCAACATTTAATCGCGCCAAACAGCATCTGTCCTTTGACAAATGGCGTTCCACAAATGCGAACAATTCAACTGCTGATACCAGCAGTAATTCAAGTACAAATAGTAGTGGTGGAGGCAGTAATAGTGGTACACTAACACGTCGAGCCAGTACAACTTGTGCCACCATGCCCACAGCTCATCAACCACCACGAGAAGATATAACAACACCGGGTGAATCACCCGGTGGTAGATTATCTCGTTGGTTTTCTATACGACGCGGTTCATCACATCAATATGATGTTGGCGGACGTGATGGTCGTCAATCGAATTCATCAAGTATTGATTTACCAGATGCCGTTGTTTGTGATTCAACTCAAGCATCACCACAAAAATTAACAGCAAATTCAGCGAATTCATCAAAATCTGCCTGTAAAATGCCTGGAGTACCAGAGGTAAGAAAAGTAAACAGTAACACATAATGTGAAAAGAAAAAAAAAAAGAAAAAGCAAAATAACATGAACATGTGCATGTTTTTCTTTTTTCTTTTTTAATATCCTTCTTTTTCGATTAAAATCTTAACAAGCATCCTGTTTTCTGTTCATCTCCTTTTAAATGTATTTCTCTTGTTGTTTTCCTTTTTAGAATGAAGATGATGATATTTCATCATTAACCGCATCGACTTCTAGATTCGATTTGGATTTAATGATACCACCTGGCAGTCGCGCCAACGGTACAGCCCGTACGGCTCATAATCGTTTAGTGCAGCCAATGCTGCCACCAGCTCCACCTGGTCTTTCACAACAACAATTAAAACGTCGTCATATTGTGGCCGCCATTGTTCACAGTGAAAACTCATATGTGGCAACTTTACAACGTCTAGTCAATGTGAGTGCTCAATATTATCTTTAAATTGACAAATAATGTTAATAAATATAAATTTTTCTTTTTTCCTAATCATTGCATCTCTAATTATCATGTGATTTAAATGCAAATTTAGGTTTTTATTTCGATTTTTTTCTTTGTATATTTCAAATCAATCACCGAAACGAGGTGTGAAAAATACATGCAATTATTTTATTTTTAAAATTAATTAAGTTTAAAATTTATTTATTTTTTTTATAATTAGTTTTTAATTATGCATTTTTTTTTTTTGTTTTGAAGTAAAAAGTTTTATTTAAGAAATTTGCATTGAAATATTTGCATATTTAGTTTTTTTTTCATTCAAAGTTTATGGTTTCTTTTGGAAATATGAAGGCACTCTAAACATGCATTTTGCAAAATTTTTAAGTTTTTAATTTTGTTATTTTCGCATGCTTTTATTGCTTATAAAACAAAGAAAACTTTTTTGTTTTCACAAAAGCTAGGGGTAGCTGAATTCATTTAAAAGTTTAATACAAATAAGTATGAAGAGAGTCACATTCTCCAAAAATCCAATATGGCTTAGTTTTTGCTGGATGTTGGGATTTAATAATGTCGATTTTTTTGCTACATTTATTTATAAAGTATGGTCCATCGTTAGCCATTACCTTCCTGGAAGCATATGAATTCCACCCCAAAGAAGCTGAGGGGTTACTTTGTATTTCGATTCGAATCAAAAATGCTGTCGAAAGAAATTTCCCATTCGAAAAATCAATAATAAATGAATACAAAAATTTTTCGAGAATTCGTAAATTTTTACAAATTCGTAAGATTTTCGATTTGAGTCGAAATACAAAGTAACCCCCCTGCTTTGGACTCGAAGTTAAGAATGAAACAAGCCACTTTCGGATATCCTGTTCTGAAGTGAAGCATATTTCAATAAGGGCGTTCTGCATCTGTCAAAACAATTGATAGCCCAAAGAAGCACGGTCTGGGCTGGCAAACCAAAACTTCCCTTCCAAATAATTTTTGCCGGTCTTGCAAAATCGCCTTTCAATGTGACTCAGCTTTAATTCAGACGGATCCTTGCTTTCCTTGCATTGTAATAAATTCCAATGCTTTTAAACGTAAGGAAATGATTTCTTACGCTTTTTATTTAATTGAGACCAATTCTAAGGGATAACCTCTATTCCTACTCCATTGTATTGGAATTTGTGGAAAATATAGTTTTTTGCTTTTTTCTTATTGGCCAGTGTTATATCTTCACCCTTGAAATGATCAACAGAAATTGCCTCATCTGGTGAGGATCTTAGCTGACATATCCAGTCTATTCCACCAGAACTGAATCATCAGGAGTACAGCGCCACCTTCTGGGAAGATAACCTAACCTAATTAACGAAGACCGTCGGATATCTCGTCCATTTTCGGAGATAAATAACCGAAAACTAATTGCAGACTTTAAACATTTTGGTTTCAGAAACCTAAAGTGACATCATTAACTCGAGATATATAAAAAATATGAAATAGAGCACATAAACTCCGATATGGCGATCAATAAAATTACAACAAAGAAAAAAATCTATGTATCTCTCTTTTATCTTCAATATTCCAATACAATGCACTGCATGAGTAGGGATTTATTCCTGATCATACGTTTGATGCCAAACCCAAAGGTGGATAGGTTAGATTGTCAGGGGCGGCTTCATAAGAATGGACTTCTTAGAAGGAGGACCTCTTATTTATTTTTTTAATTGAAAATCCCGAAATACCGCAAATTTTTGTTCTTCAAATTTTCGTTTGCTGGAAAGTAAGCCCTCTATCCCCTACTCTACGCCACACTTAACTTTATTGCGTTAAATTTTAATTTTCATTTATCACTTTTAGATCATTAGATCAGTTGGTAGTTGTTGAAGTTTGGTTTTTGTACATACTCTCGTATTTGTAAACTTTTATTATGCATGTTTTATAATTATACTATTTATATAATAAAAATCAGGGACCGTAATCATTATGAGTTTTATAATAAAAATTACACAATAATGATTATATTGTGAGTTTAAAAGATTTTCTTCAATGGTAATGATTATTTTTGAGTAATATTAATAAAAATCAGCCATAATCATTATTTTTGAGCAAAAGAAATAAAACTCAAAAATAATCATTATTTATGATTTTTATTTTTTTCGCTCAAAATAAAACTCACTTTCAATTAATGACTTTTTTGAGGTTGTTTACATTAAAAAATTTGGTCAGAACTAATAAAAGAAAAAAATATTAAGAAATGCTTGTTCATTTTGTTACATAAAATATAATTTTCTTGCACAAAAATTATATAATTATTTTTTTTCATACATCATATATATAGTCGTAAATTAAAAGTGAGTTTTATTTTGAGCGAAAAAAATAAAAATCATAAATAATGATTATTTTTGAGTTTTATTTCTTTTGCTCAAAAATAATGATTATGGCTGATTTTTATTAATATTACTTAAAAATAATCATTACCATTGAAGAAAACGTTAAAAATCATGACGGATATGCAAAGATTGTTAAAAAATAATAATAATGGTGCAAAAATTTTTTGTTTATGTTTGTTCTAAGTGATTGATTTTTTGATTTAAAAAAATGAACAATAATCATTATTTACGGTCCCTGATAAAAATGTATTTACGTATGTATGTATGTATTTGCCCCTTTATATAAATTTTATATTGATTTTCTTTATACATATACTGTATTAATCCATTTTTTTATTATAAATTTTATTTCTTTACATGCCATCAAATTCAAAATATATGTATATACCATCCATCCCCTTCTCTATCTACTACTACGTCTCACGCTATAAAATCAAATCAAATAATTAATTCAAATTAATAATAATTAAAATCATCATTTACTAACCATTTTATTATTCATCATCCCAAAATAATAGTTGCAAAATTAAAGTAATTATTGAAAAAAAAAAAACAAAAACAAAAACAATAAATTATATATTAATATTTAATTTAACAAAAATAAATAAATAATAAAAGAAATAGAGGGATAAATAAATTAAAAATTATTTAACTTGATCTGTTGTTAGAAGATTTAAACCAGCGTTGCAAGAACTCTAAGAAAATTTTGCACAAACAGAGTTTCTAAATTTCACCAACTTTTTGTTTCGTCTTTAAGGCGCCTTAATTAGCTCAGAAACTCAATTCTACTCGTATTGTATTAAGAATTTCGAATATTTTTTGCAATGATTTCTCAATCAAAGGAGAAAATAGCATACGTGAAGGAATTGTACACCAGCCGAATTCAACATGTTTTCGGCACGCGTTGCTCTAGTGTAAGTCGATTCATATTGAAATTTCAAACAAAACTTAACAAAAAGCAACATCAGCTGTTAAGTAAGTGGTCCAATAAAGCAGTGATGCCAACTCAAAGTTGTGACACTCTATAAACTACACTCTTTATAAATGTACATACATATACAATAAAAAAAACCCATTTCGAATTTTTTGATGATACGTTGGTTTGGCATTTTAATTGACGGTATACTCGTTTATACATTTTTTAACATAAAGATCGGAGAATAAACGATTTTATTTGGAGATGGAAATTAATTCAATATACGAGTATTAGTCCCTCTATTTCTTTTTAATGTTCAAACATTTTCATCAGTATTAAAACAACAACCTTTTAAAGGACTTCAAATAACCATATAAAATTCGTTTTCTTTTCAACTTTTCTTTTTTTTTTCAATAGGATTATAAAAAACCTCTTGAAGATAGCAGTCCACCTGTTCTAAGTGCTACCAAAATTAGTACCCTGTTTCATCGCCTGCCCGAAATACTACAATCACATCAATTGTTTCGCATCGCTTTGGCCGAATGTGTACGTAATTGGGATCGTGATGAGAAATTGGGTGATTGTTTTGTTAGCGCCTTCAGTAAGCCACGTGTATTGGAAATCTATTCAGGTTTCATAAACAATTTCTCAGCTGCCATGGAATTAGCGAAAATGGAAGAAAAACGAAAATCAGCATTGGCGGATTTCTTTAAAGTGAAACAAATCAGTGCTCATGATCGTTTAAGTTTCTTTGGCCTAATGGTTAAGCCAGTACAACGTTTTCCCCAGTTCATATTATTTTTACAAGATCTACTTAAATATACACCCCAGGGTCATCATGATCGTATGTCTTTACAATTGGCTTTAACACAACTCGAGCTATTGGCTGAAATGCTGAATGAACGTAAACGTGAGGCTGAACAGTATCAAGGCTTTAAGGAAATGTTGGGCCATATAAGTGGTACATTCAATACACGCTCTCTGACCACAAACGAAGGCAATAGACCACGTTATCTGTTACGTGAGGATAATGTAACACACATGGAGTTTAATCAGGCGGGTTTTATAGTCAAATCAAAACAACGACGTTTGCTATTGCTAAACGATAAAGTGATTTGTGTTTCAGTAGCACCCAAACAGTCACATGATTTTGGTGCCACCGAAAAATTAACCTTCAAATGGATGTATCCAGTTACAGATGTGGAAATTGTCGATAATAGTACTTCCGCTACTTTGTCGAGAATATTAACGGCTGGTAAGTGTTGCTATAAAATTATAAATTAGAAAAAAATAAAAAATTAAAGTTGAATGCCTTTTGATTTAACTTTTACTTAATTTCTCTCTCTCTCTATTATAATTATGTTAAAAGCAAATAATTACTTTGCAAAAAAAAAAAAGATTGCGAGAAATAAAATCTTTCATATTTTATCGTCATCGTCGATTCATTTCAGCAAAAAGAAAAGAAAAAAAATTGGAAAAATATGCTGATGTTTTATGATGATCGTTTAAATAGAAAAGAAAAAAATAAGACCTCCTTCTCTTAACATGTCAATGACTTGGAAACGAGAGTGAAACTTTTATTTTCTACTCCTCGTACTTATTTAGAAAATGTTTATTTTTATTTCTTTTCTTTTTTTTTTTTTTTTTTTCTTTATTTTTTTGTAATAACTAATGAATTGCGTGCTGTTAAATACCCACAACTTGGTGCAAAATATGATGGCCTCCCATCATAACATTTGCAATCGTCCTCTCAAAACAAATAAAGCGTGAAATGAATGAAGTAAAATAGTAAAAAAAATATAGAAGTATGTACTTCGCTATTATGAAAAGGCGAAAATCGCAAAAACGCTAATACGATGTTACTTCTACCAAGCATAACGAAATCATTTAATAAAAACCTAAAGAAATATTAAAAAAAAATACTACTGGGAAAAAATTAATTTTTTTTTTTCTTTTTTTTAAGTATTATAATAAATAACTTGCGTATTTTCAATTTGAAAATGATGAAAACCGCTGTTTATAGTGAATGCGCATGCGCAACAGAGTTTTTTAACACTAAAACGTATTTGACATTATTGTTAAACGTAAATTTAAGTGCTATTTAGTAAAGTGAGAATAAACAAAGAATTATCTTAAAAACAGCAGCGGTGTCACAGATTTCGATTTCGATTTTGTTTTAGATTCTTCAGATTCCCTATACGATCTTGTTTATTTCCAAAAATTATAAAATCTCTATCTCTTTTCAAATAAAGTACATATGACACAAAAACACAGGATTTGTGAATAAAAGAAGCAAAACAAAAACGAAACAAGAATAAGACCGTGGCCACACCATGAGCGGTAGAGCAGCGAGTTTGGGTCGCAAATGGCTTATTAGTTATTACAGTTAGATGTTAAAATGCCGTTGTCAAGAAGGGTTTGTTTAATATTTTTACGCGAAAATCGTATTCATATTTACAAGAATTTAATGCATTTAAGAAAAAAGAGAAGATTTGGTATTCATCCTATAAATCAAGCAAGGCGACATTACGGCGAATTTAATTTTTTTTAAGTTTTTCGAAATGTGTCTTTTAAACTTTTCCACTTTGCTTTCGCTGTCTCTCCTAGAAATAAAAAATAACATAATTATAATAAATATAAATTTATTATTAGTATTAAATAAATATATAAATGAAATAAATCTTACCTTTGCAACCACAAATTTCACCAACTTCACTCCATAATTTATCGGTTATATTTTTATTTTATACTTCGCTATGTACTTCCACATGTTTTAATATTTTACCGCTCACCGCTTTGCCGCTCATTGCGTGGCTCGGCCTAAGGCTGAGCGGTAGAGCGCCGAGTTTGAGCGGCAAGTACAGCCACAAATTTCACAAACTTCACTCCATAGTTTATGGGTTATATTTTTATTTTTAAAATTTGGTAATCTATCTTGCCATAATAGCGGTCGGCATTGTTCAGATGAAATTATAACCTCCGCCTTCACTTTTGCCAAGTTTATACTTCGCCGCTCAGAAATCAACTAAAAATTAGAACAAGTTCTTTTCCTGTGTGGCGCCGCTTAGCCGCTCAGAAATGACGCTCATTGCGTGGCCACTTCAGTAGTATTCCATAGGCTTTAATTTTTTACCGCTCACCGCTTTGCCGCTCTTTGCGTGGTCTCGGCCTAAGGCAGTAATAAAAAATTTTGAATTAAATCGAACGATTTTTTGTGAAAAACTCCAAGAGTGCCAATATTTGCTATAATAGTTGGCATCAAAACGTTATTGAATAAGTAGCTGACCCGACAGACGTTGTTCTGTCCTAAGTTGGATAATGATGATTATTAGAAAGAAAAATTCGTCAAAATCGGTCCAGCCGTTTTCAACTGATACGATGACCAACAAACAACATTGATATTTATTTATTGAAGATCTGCGATGTTGTGATTTCGAGTCTTTTTCTCAAACTCTGACTATAGGAAAAGACTGGACTTTGAGCAGGCGTCTGTACGACATGTTTGGGATCGTTATCTTGGTCGAGTCTAAATGAGTCCCTAATTCCCAGTTTCACCGCTCTTTGTAATTGATTACGCTTAAGCAGATCTAGATATATATTTTTATTTACGTTTCCATCAATAAAATTTAAATTTTATTTTGAAATAGAAATATGACATACAACGTCACTCCATTACATACATACTTCTCGCAACACTCATGTTGTGTGTTTAAACTTTCATCCATGAGTACCGGGACCTACAGTTTAAAACTCAACTCCGAACGACAAATTTAAGAAGCTTTTTCTAGCAACAATTACTCCCACAGCCTTAGCCAGAAGACTGCTGAGAGGTATTCGCCGTTCAAATCTCAAGCTAAGATTTTAACCCGGCGCTAACATCTTAGTAAGCCGACACACTAACCACTAGACCACGGCAACTACTCCACATTATTACAATCTTTTAATTGGCGATCTATATATTTAAAAAACGTTGTCCAAGTTCAAGCTCGATTGGATGAAGAGAAAGTATTTTTAGCAGACGTTTAAGGGTTAACAACAGCAAAAAACATAAACGAAACAGACTATCAAATAATGGTCATAAGTCCTCCATTTGCTAGTTTTTTTTTTAATAAATGATGGGAGCATTTCTTTTTTTGTTTCACTTTTTTAGCGCATTTAAAATAATAACAGTCTTTCAATATCGTCATGTTTTGATGATTTTTAAAACTTCATTTGTAATGAAAAAAAAAAGAAAAAACAAATGCCAGTCTTGAAGACAAATAACAAATATTGCGTTTTTTCCAGCAAGTTTTCTTTTTTTTTTTTTTTTTTTGTGCCTTTAAGCTTTAAGCTAAATTGAGGGAGGAAGAGAAAAAAAAAGATAAGTTACTAATAAAACACTATGATTTAGTTTAACAGGCTAAAAAGATACAATTTAATAGAGAGTCCAGACTAAGCCAAGAAAAAAAAAATCCAAAGACATAGTCGTGTTATTGGCTGTAGACAAACAATTGGCATCAAACAAATATCAGTTTATGGTACGAGGAGATATGTTACAATATGATGCTTTAAAGGAAAAAAAACTTTTTTTCTGATTTCGTGCGAGTATAAATGAATGAATAAATGGATCGATGGGCATTCAAATGAACATTATTTACAAGTTTATGAACATTTGTTTTGTTTGATCATGTTTGTCTTTTTTTCTGGTCTTTTACATTGAAAACTTAAACGCGCATAAACGTTTCATTACTTACGAGCAGAGCATATTTTTTTTTTCTATTACCAACCCGCCTTTTATTGTTGAAGGACCACAATGTTGATTTGGTTTTTGGTTTTTCTTTAGTCGAGCACAGTTCCATTTCATGTTAATTTGTTGATTTATGCAATTTGGCAATAATCATAATTATTGTATTTCAATTCATTTTTATTATTGTTTTTGATTTGGTGAATTAGAAAATCGCAACAACAACAAAAAAAGTTAAATGTGAAAAATGAAATCATTGTTATTAATGTTGGTTGTCGTATTATTGGTTGTCTATTTTGGCGGATTGTCTTTTTTGATTATTTTCGGTACGGTTTCAGTTTCAGTTTCTTTTTGATTTTTTTTTTTACTTTTCGGAATGATTGTTTAGTTGATGGTGTGTTGTGGTAATTCAAAACTGTTGGGAAAAAGGGTATGGTTTCCGCTTCGGATGTAATAAATTGCTAAAGAGATAAATAAAGTGAATTTTTATGGTTTGTTTTGATTGTTTATGAAATAAACAATTCATTTCATATAACAGGCCTATAATGATGTCGTTTTTTAATCATTTTTTTTTTTTTTTTTTTTTTCTTTTTTCAAACAATTCGTTTAAATATAAAACCTAAAAAAAAGTAACATTTATATGAAAAGAAAAAAAAAATCGGCAAAACAGTTTATTAATAATAATAGTAATAGTCTTGTAATAAAACTTAATTTTTTTTTGTAAGTTTAAGAGATTGTATGTCAGAAAATTTATTGTTTAGAAAAAAAAAGACAACGACTGCAAGAAGATGAAAAACGAATCAAGAAGACAAATAAAAGTCTTCCTAAAAAGATAGTGATCAAAAAGAAAATAAACAAAATGCATGCTAATGCGGAAATTTTATTTAAAAACAGTTTAAGTGATTAAAAATATTAAACAAAACTCACACACAAACAAAATAAATCCTGAAAACCATATTAAACTAAAATTTTAAGAAAATGAAAGTAAATGTTTTAAAAGTATTTTCCATGAAATAAGCATTCCCATGTCAACATAAGAGTGCATATGTATGTACTACATTAGGGGTACAACCGAAAAATCACCCTTATTCTATTTGGCGTCGTCGATAGAAGGCAATGCCGTTTTTAGTCTTTTATTGCAGATCGGTATTCTAGTTGGCAATATTGCCATTTATCGATCACTGTTAACATATTTTTGGTATTCTGTAAGCAAAATTGACGTCGTTATTGTCTTTAATTGCCAAAGATTTTGTCGTCGTCATTTTTGGTGTTGCCTTGTATTGTTCTTTGTTTTAAAAAATAGATACATACCTACATACATATGTATGTTAACTGTGTTACTTTATATTCTAAGCTGTTAAATTTAGTTTATTAAATGAATAAATAAATAAAATATAAGAAAAAGTGTAGTTGAAAAATACATTTAAATTAAAAAATGTCAGTTAATGTGCGGTTCTGTTCATTTGGGGCTATAATTTCGATGTGGTTCCATCCACACGACCAATTACACCTGGAAATCCTGTTTTTTTTATTTTAAAAAATAAAATTTAACTCCTTGTTTTCAGCTTTTGTCATGCTAAATTTTATCCACTGTGGACGAGCTATCTCTATGGCGTCCAGTGTTTCGGCCAAAACCGAATATATTTCTTATAAATTAGTTATATGGTAAACTAGTTCCTACGTGAATTATATTCTAATTCATCTGCTTATGCAGAACATGGATGCCTATGGTCTGACAGCTGAGAAAATTATAAGCAATAATGGAAGCGTTATATCGTGGAACGCTGTAACTGACAAAACCTTAAATGTTCACCAGAGCCAAAAAACTTTCATAAATGTAGAACAAATACACTGGTATTTTTCATTTCGCAGACGGCGCAAGTGAATTTATTTTCATCGTAGAAATCTGGGACCTGGACCAATCGACGCGTATTTTTTTGCTGATAAAAATAATGCAAAAAAACGTATTTTCGATTTTTTGTCAGTTACAGCGTTCTTTAATTCCATCGACGATATGTTTTTTATACATTATAGCTTCCATATATGCTACAGGATAAGGTATTATTTTAGATTTTTTTTACTATTTGCTTACTGGTTGCAATAAATTTGCTTTTCTATTGCAGCTTATTGGCATATTTTATATAAAAATCATGCTTTATTGATGCGCAAAAGTAAGTGATTGTTTATAATTTCTCCCTTACAAAATAACTTACTAGTAAGCACTATTTTTTGCTGGGTAGTTTCCAGATTTGACGACTTGTAGCCCCCAAAAATAACTTATTGACGATTTGAAGGTTTTGGTGCTTATTTTGACGATTTTTAAAAAATGTTGACGAAAATATAAAATTTCTAGATTTTTTGAAACAAATTCTGGCGTTAAACTGAGAGGTTTCAATCTACTATTTTAAATCTTGACTAACAGTCTGCTTATAGAAGACGAATAGTTAAATATTTTTCATATAAAAAAGCCCTTAATAAAAGACTTATTGTACCCATAAGGCCTAGAAAATCTTAATACGCCTTTGCTGTATTGTATTGCAATTATGTCTACAACGTCTTAATATTTTACACTATAATTGCCTATTTAAACCTTTTTTTTTTCTTTAACTCTTATCCACTTCACAGGTCTCAATCGCGGCGGAAGTCTTAAATCGAATAGTAGTTCATGCAACAATTACTCCAACACCAATACTTTACCTGCCAACACATCATCGCCTTCGGCTGTCGCCTATCAAAATATCGGCTTTGATAATTCACCCGCTGCTTTACTTACTAATGGTGCTGATAATCTTTGTAACGAAATGAGTACTCTCATGTATGATTATGAAGTTGTATCGCGTATTAATGATCTGGTGGGTTCACTTAAGGGAACCTACAAGGAACTTAACACGAATATTACACGTAATCTCATGAATTCGATACAAAGTTCAATACAAAGAAAAAATGAAGAGATGGCTTGGGTAGATTCGTGTTGCTTGCAGCTGGTGGCCAAGAGCAAGAATGGTAAGGAGGAGACGTTTACATTCCAGACAGCCAATCCAAATGTGAAAAAGGAATGGATAACGGAATTGCGTCTGGCGCAATTGGCCTTGGATATAAATAATTCACCGGCATGGGAAACAACTTCGGCAGAACCATGCGCCACTACCACTAGTACGCCAGCTTATGAACAACAACAAGCCCAATTGTTACAAAGGCAATCGAATAAGATGCCACTATTTGTCAAAGCGATGCCCGTCTACAAGTCACAGCATCAAACGGAGGTGAGTACTATTCTATTTTAACTGCAAAGAAGCACTGGGTTAATAAACAACAAATTCTTATTTTATTTCCTCATCTAAAAATAGGTTCGCTGTGGATGTTATTATACCATCGCGAATGATTCAAAAATCAGTGGCAATGCCCGACGGCGTCATAAGCAACAGAATTATTTGTGGATATGCACTACAAATGGCACCTCATCACAACTAACCGTTTACTCTCAGCACCACCAACAAGCTGGTAATTTGCGTGATGTTGGCTCATTTGAATTGGCTGAGACCCAAGTGACTGCCATTGAATTTGTCAAGGGTCTGGATAATTGCAAGACACGCGAAGAATATAATTCCTTATTGGGCGATCTCATATGGATGGGTACCGATTCCAAAAAGTTATTGATTTATTCTGCTAAAAATCCTGAACAAGAAGAACAATTAAATTGCTGTAGTGTACCTGCTTGTGTGACAAGAATACTCTATCATTTCGATACCATTTATGTGGCTTTATCGAATGCTTCCATTTTGATATATCGTCGAGCCTATGATGGTGTTTGGCTACTGAAAGATCCTCAATTGGTGCAATTAGGTGAGTCCGGTTTGCCTGTACCCAGTATGTTGCCTATAAATATGAACATCTATGCCGCTTGTGCCAATCGTGTCTACGTTTTAAATGCTTTAAATGGTGAGATCCAGCGTAGCTTTGAAGTTCATCACGGCTCAAATCAGCAAGTCAATTTGATGGCTCACTCTGGTATTGGTCTATGGATTTCGCTTAAGAACTCTACCATGTTGTGTTTGTATCATACGGAGACCTTTAAGCACTTGCAGGACATAAACATCGCCTCGAGTGTTTTGAGAAGTGATGGTAAAAAGGAACAGGCTGTCAATAATAGTGCCATTTTTGTAACGGCTTTAATGGCCTGCAAAGGTTTGCTTTGGGTGGGCACAAATGTGGGTATTGCTGTGACCATACCGTTGCCTCGTCTAGAAGGAGTACCCATTATAAGTGGTGGTATAAGCATGTCTTGTCATGCTCATTTTGGACCCATCACTTTCTTGCTACCATTGGTGCCAAAAGTTTATGCCACATATAAAGCTTCAGTTTCAAATAACTCGCAAACTTTACCACCGGCCTTGAACATTGCAACGGAACCTGTGGTTCCTAGCATGGGTGATGATTTACAACTACCAGCCATAGATGCAGATCCAAAGAAATTAACCGAAGCTGATTTAGATGAGAGTAACGTGGTTTTAAGAAGGGATTTGCCTAAAGACGATTCCGGTTCTGGTTCAGCCTCGCCCTCGGCTTTCATGTTAAGAGACTTGAATACAGATGGTGTTGATTCTACTACATCTTCACCACGTTGTTCCAAATTAGATAAACAAAACTCTTTGGATCAATCATTTTCTGCCAAGATACGAGCTTCTTTGGCTAACTCACCTGCTTTCCACCGAAAACGCTTCCCGTCTTCAGAATCCGCTAGAATGTCTAAGACCTTACCCAGAAGCTTAGGTTCTGCCAGTAATTTTCCACTTGGTCTGAACTCCAACACCAGCACTCTCTCCCATGGAGAACATGGCTATTGTGATGTCTACGGTTTGTATGGTAAACTGATATATGTTAAAGAAGACTATGATGCCGAAGAAGGCACCCAAGGCAATCTTATGGATATGATGTATGAAGGCATGCGTCGCTCTGATCCAGAATTGGCGGCTATACCAGGGCGTGTTACTACCTTAGACAGGCGTTTAAAAATGAAAGCTTCCAGACCGAGATCATTAGATCTCTCCAATTGGTCTGTAGACTCAAAATCGTCCAGTTTATACACATCTTCGGGAAGTGAGGAAAGTATGGGCATACGTTTCTTTGGTGGACGCTCTGTATCGCGCAATAGCTCAAGTGCTAGCCATAAAACCTCAGGAAATGGAAGTGATTTGGGTAATATATCCGAAAATGGTCTTATGACCGAGCTGCACCACAATCATAGCACACCAAAATCTGAGGATGGTTTCAAACTTATGCAGCAACATAAACAAGCTGGTGCAGCTACGGGCAATACAAACACTTCATCTACACCACCGCCAGCAGCAGCTACCGCTACTCTCAAACGTAAACAAAAGCAGAATGCTAAACAGCAACAACAACAGCAGGCTGATGGCCCTCGCACAATTATAACGCTTACTGGTGGACGCGGCTACTGGCGTCATGTCTGGTACAACAATACAAACTCTCCTGGCCACAAGTCATCCTCCTCATCATCATCTTTAAGCTCGGGTGCCTCATCGCCACTCATTGCCAATTCGAATGATGCCCACATTGTTATATGGGAGAAAAAATTATAATCTCGGGAGTATGTGTGGCACTGCAAGGCCACACCGCCACCTTTAGCCACTTTACAACCTTCAACGTCCATTTATCATCTACAACCACCCTCTGCACTACTCTGCACACCAGAACGCCGCAGTCGTGTACGGTTTCGTGGCTCATTTGTAATAAGAGAACGTGGTGGAGCCACCTCATTAACAGGTTCTCCTAATTTAAGTTTATGTGCATCCCCAAATATGGGTGGCAGTTTAAGGCGCTTGGCTAAGTTGAGACGTGGTGGTAGTTTGAAAGAGTTTTAAGAATTTTTAAAGAACCAGTGCGTGTCTATGTGTGTGTGTGTGTATGTGTGTGAATATGTCGTGAGTATTAGAGCAATTTTATTTTCTGTTTTGAAAAGCATCACTTTCTTTCATTACTTTTTACTTTTAAGTTTTCTTTTAAGAGTAGTTTTCTAATACAATTTAACTAAAAACGAGAGAAACAAATTGTTGCCAAACGAAAAGAAACATTTAAAGATTAGCGATTAACGATTAACCGTGAAAGAAAAGTTTAGAATAATTTGTTTAATAAATAAGTGCGAATACGTTATATTAAGAAAAATACAATAGAAATTAAAGTTGTTGTTAAAACGAAAAAGTTGAAAATACTTTAAAAGAAAATGTTGTTATTAAAAGATTAACTTATTCAAACACATTTGTTTAATGTTACTCGTATATGCATATAAAAAAAATATTTCAATTATTATTAAAAAAGAAATGCAAATATGTATTAAAAATGTTCAATGTGTGGTGTGCTTTTTTAAAGGAAAAGAAATCATTTCTTTATATAATTATTGTCTACTCTCTTTAAACAAATTATTTAACGCTCAAATCTCTAATAACTCTAAAACAAATTCATCACACTCTGTCTGTCTCTCTCTCTCACTTACTCACTCTCTCTTTTTATCTCTTATTATCTTTAAGCTTTTTGTAAATAAATTTTTAATTCTAGAAAAAAAATATTAATTTTTGAATTTCTTTTAAGAAATTATTCAATTTTGTTTTGTTTTAATAATTTGTTTGCAAAGAAATCATTCTTCTAAATATGTATTGCAAATAATCGAATCTATATGATAGAATTTAATATATAAATTTGAGCCTTAAATATTATTGTTTTGTTTTAAAATACATGCATACTCATGTATTGTTATTCTGGTTTTTTATATATTAAACTATAGAAAATAATTTCTTTTTTTATTATTGTAGAATTAACAAAAAAATATATATATTGAAATTGTAACAAATTGATTGAATAAATTCATACTCTGTTTAGTGAAAAGTTACAAAAAAAAAAAAAATAAATAAAAGTTCTGAAGTTTAATAAATATAAATAAAATAGCCTTATCATGAATTGAATGAATTTTTTTATAATATAATATAATTATTGTGATGTTTGTGTAGCATTTTGCTGAAATTATCCCCTTATTTGACGGTTTGTTCGCATTTTAAGCACCTTAAAAGGGGCTTTATTCTAGCCAAAAAGCCATATAATAGCAGTGTGATAGTCTAAATATATATTGTAATTGAAATTATCGAAAGTCGTATGGCTCTCACTGTTTTCTAAAAAATTAAAAAAAAAAAAATACAAAATTTTTATTAGATCTTGGGGCCCTATTCTGTAATTCTTTTAATCTAAAATGTTAAAATGTTGGGTTTTTGAAATAGGCTGGGCGTTAAAATATATAAAATTAAAAAGTTTGGAGGTAATAGGCATGAAGCTTTTATATTACAATAAGCGTTTAAGAATTGTTTTCATAGCCAAAAAGTCCTAAATTAAGTTTATAAATTTTAAGCGGTAGAGTTTTAGCTTAGGAAAGTTACAGAATAAGGCCTCTGAGTCATGGTATAATCATCATATGGTAGTCCTAGTTTGAAATAGCATGCAACCCTGTTGCTCTGTCGATTGTCAAATAAAAGAACACTGTGGTTGACTGTTGTAAACAAATAAATATATTATTGTAAACAAGTTTTGCTTGTACTTTTTTCTCTAAAATTTAACATTTTAACCTGATTCTGTAAAAGAGTGGATTCAATACGTGCGGAACGCACGTTTATATATTTAAAAACTTGATTCGGTTTGATTCCACTAGAATTTACAAAAATACGATCAAATTGAAAACTTAGTTTTCAGTTTTAAATTGTCCTCAATCGACAGGTTTTGGTTCAGTTTTTTTCGATATAGGGGTTACTTTGTATCTCGATTTGAATCGAAAATCTTACGAATTCGTGAAAATTTACGAATTTTCGAAAAATTTTTGAATTGATTTTTCGAATGGGAAATTTCTTTCAAAAGCATTTTCAAAAAAAAACATTTTTTTGCTGAAATTTTGTTTATTAACCCTTAAATAAATTTTACTTTTTTGTAATTAATTAAGATACATAAAAAATTGAAAATGTTTCGATTTCAGTTCAAACCGAACAGCAAGCAAACTCTAGATTCCACTTACATTTTCCTACTTAAAATAATATCAAGAAACAAAATTTTTTGTCGGAATTGCAATTTTCCGACTGCAACTTACTTCTCTCATCAGTAATAAAAAGGCGAATAATAACAAAATTAAATAAAAATCTACCTATGTATGTATCTTCAAATTCCAATACAATGCACTGCATGAGTAGGGGCTTACCCCTGAGTATTGGTCTTAAATAAAAAAAAATGCAGAACAGCTAAGAAATGCGGAATATTCCACTTTCGAATAAAATCTTTCTGATTCGAAATACAAAACAATACTGAATGCCTTTTTCTAACGCTGTCTTCAATAGATTCCGTGAAAAAAAAAGATTGAAGTAAAACGATATGTAAAAAACGTATACAACAACGTTATTTATGTATATAATATAAAAACAAAATTGGGACTTTTTTACTTTTAAGTTTATTTCTTACTTAAATATTATCCATCATTAGAAAAAAAGTTAGCTGCTTTGTAGTCTCGGTGTCGATAATATTTATCAATTTTTCTTTTCTTAAACCTAGTGACACTGTCATCAATGATCAACTGGTGTCTACAACGACTATATAAATATAAAATGTCAAATTGTCTGCTGTCGGATTATGGTGACGTCCACAACGCCTTACCACATAAGAGAAAGTTTTTTTCTTCGCTGTTGTGTCTGATTAAAAAAGATAATTAATTGTCTCTCCTTAAGATATCAAAATATAAAATGAACCACCATGTCGGGATAACAAAAAATAAAAGTAACCTCTGTTGACTAGCAATGCATCCGGATGTATGTCTTCCTTAGTCCATTCTTAAATTTCATAAATAAAGAAAAAATCAAAAACTATCTTTTTTAAAAACTTCTCTAAAGCTTTTATACCGGCTTTCTTTATAGTAAACATTTGAAATTTTAAAAATTTTCAAAGCCGAGTAGATTTGAATTCATTTCACAGTTGGTTTCTTTAAAGGTAGTCGTAGCATACATAGCACGCGTTAATGAGCCCCACACACTTACGATTTGTGGCTTAAAAATTATTTTAAAAATGCCTATTCATTCAAGCATCTCAATCTGTGTTTGTTTAACGTACAATGCAATTTTTATTTATCATCAAAAAAATAAAAGGCAAATCGGGCTTTTGTTACAATCTTCTATATATATAATTTCCTTGTTTGTCCGGATGTATGTCCAATTCTCTTTACGCAACTTTTTAAAGCCGCCTGACATCGCATAAAACTGAAATTTTGCATACCTAAAGTGCAAGACGGAGCCAGATTTTTGATTTTCCGACTGGTGTCGGTGAGTTTATATAAAATATATTTACCCTGACAGGCTTTATGACTAGTAAAAAAATAAATTTTCTAGAATACGGCTCTTCAGCACTTTGTTGATTTAGGTATTAAATTAAAAACATTGTTTTGGATATTTCTTTAATCTGCTAAATGCCTCTTAAACTTTCATTCATTTCTATGAGAATATCCTTTATCTCTCACATGTTGCCTAACAAGTTTGTTACAATTTCGATAGAGTTTTTCGCTTAATCTATCTACTAAATGTCTCTTATAACGCTTTTAAACTATTACGGCTGTATTCTTAAAAATAAAATAGATTTCAAATGTGTTTTGGGTCAAATTTTCTGTACAATAGATTTCAATTCTATTTAATTTTTTTATGAATATGGGAATTCAACCTGCTGGCTTTCTTATGAGTATATATACGAGGTATAAGAGCCATTAATCAGATTAAAGTAATACCTCTTATTATATATTTTTTTCATAATTCTAAACATTAAAACAAAAATTTATCCTCTTAAAATGTATTATTTATTAGATAATTTCTTTGGCACAATTTTTTATAAAAATAATACCCTGTTCTGTAAAAAAAAGTCGTTTATTAGCATTTTAAAATTTACATTGAAAACAACAATAAAAATTGAAGTTTGTTTTTGTTTTAAATATAAATTGTAAAACGTTTTGAAAAGTTCGTTTTACAGAAATAACCGCTGTATTCATTGGTTTATGAAAGGCTTAATTGACAAGTTTCTATGCAATACTTGTCAAATAAACCCTTAATAAACCAATAATACCAATAAGTAAGGCTATAAATGTATAATTCAGACTTACACTGCTTACATACATACATACATACATACAAAAATATCATTGTTTTATATTGAAAAAAAAATACTTTTAAATAATTATTAGTTTTATAATCTTGTCTCTCACTTTTACTTGTATGTGTAAACAACATTGGAAAATATATATTTTTTTTTATTAAAATATTTAATTTCTTGTATATTTTTTTAAATATTATTTAGTTTTTTTTTTATAGATATAAACTGATTTCTTTTTGTAATTTTTAAAATATGAAATAAAACCATCTTTGTGTAAAAGCTAAGCTTTCGTATTTAATTTTTGTTTTTTTTTTTCTCTCTCTCCTTTTATTTTATAAAAATTTTTAAATTTATTTGTTTATTTTTAATTTTTTCTATTATAATGTACAATTTTATTATATTTTTGTTAATATTTTTTTTAGTTTTATTTTACTTTTTTATATTATTTAGTTTTAAGCTTTACGATATAATTTAATTAGTTTTTTATATAAATACACAATAAGTGTAATAAATAACTTTAATGAAAAAAAAAAAAACAAATAATTTGAATTTTTTTTAAATAAAAGGATTTTCTTAACAAAACAAAAACAAAATGTGTATTATATAAAAAATAACAATAATAATGAATGTTTAAAGTAAAGTAAAAAAAAATTAAATAAAATAAAAATATTAAAACTAGTTAAATCGAAGCATATCTTTTTTATTTATATAATAAATTAATACATTCGTAAAGAAAAAAAGAAAATAATTACAAATTCTAAATGTATAAAATAAAATAATAATAATTTTAAAGCTTCATTTTTGTTAAGCTTTTATTGAATATAAAAAAACACAAAATAAGTCTCTTCATATTATACATTTGGTTGGGTATGGTTTCAGAAAACCTTTAAAACAAAATTAAAAAAGAGAACATTAAGAGAACTAACTGAGTTATTACAAAAATTATAACAAATGTTGTATTCATAAAAAATATTAAATATATTTATTAAAGACTTATTTGGCAAGTAATACATAAAAATTTGTCAAATAAGCTTTCAGTAAACATATAATATTATTTATGAATACAGCAGCTTAAGTTCAAAACATTTCTTGAAAGTTTTATAAAACGAAAAAGGTCAGTAAAATTATTTTTTTATTTAAATATTATTACTTAGAAAGGAAAGTTTCTTTAACATTTTGGTTGTAAGTTCTTCTCTTTTAAAACTGTGGGCTAAATAAGTATTATTTTCCGTAAAAAAAAAGAATATTTTTTTATTTACAAATAAACCCAAGAAGGTCTTCTATTGGAAAAAAAAAACAAATAAAATAAAACCATACAAAACAAAGTAAAACAAATAAAACAACTTAAAAACCTTTTGCTATTTATGTATTTTGTAAAACAAATTTTTTCTATTCAAAAAATTTTTATTGAAAACTTATTTCGTTCATAATTAAATTATGCGCAAGTAAACAAATTTTGTCTAAAAAAAAATTTCAAAACAGCACTTAAAAATAAAAAATAATAATTATATAATTATTAAATATAGCTTATCATTAACAATAATAATTGTTATAAAAAAGAATTACAAAAAAAAAGAAAACAAAATATTTATACAATAACAAAGAAACAAAAAATAAAATAAAAAAACGAAACTCAATTATATATACATTTTTATTTATACATGTGTATTGTATGTGTAATTGTCTTATATATATATTTAATAAATCACAACAAATTATACAAATAAAAATAAATAAAAAATATTAAAAACAAACGATTTTAATTAAATAATAAAATAAAAATTTTTATCAACAATAATCAACTTTCCAGAAATACCAATAGATCCAAATCCAGCATCATAATTTCATTTCGTTACTTTACATGGTTTTCTAGATATAAGCGATTTGAAAAAAAGGAAATAAATGTGTAATCCACCTGCTGATTTCTCCGATACCATCTCTTTAGCAGTTTGTATAGATGTACTTGCTTAGATCGAAAAAATTATGTTTTAAACGTACGTTCAATAGAACGTGGGAGTGGGCGAATAATTAGAGCTACGATTTAGCTTCTCACAGCAACCATATTGTGTGCGCTAATTTTTGTCCATGTGTACCGGGACCTACAGTTTAAAGTCAACTCCGAACGACAGACTTAAGAAACTTGTTCATGACAATCAGTTACACACAGCTGCTCGCCAGACTGCTAAGTAAGAGATGGTCGCCAAAGCAAATATTTTTTATATTTCGTGATAGAGTCATACGAAAAAAATCTATATGCGAAATCTAAAAACTGCTGGATTTTGTTGACTCGGTGTTTGAAAAATAAAATGAACAAAAACTAGTTTTTCAACCATGTCACAGAGTTCAATTCCATTTTTAAACGGAATTCATGTCATATTTTAATTCTCCACAGCAAGTAAATTTACAAAGAAACTACAAGACATAGAAAACGTCAATTCCGTTAATAAAAAATATTTCGGATTTTATTCCGAAGTAATATGTCGTCTTTACAATTATCTGTGTATCTACTCGTATGTAGGTCTTAATAAGGATTTTTTAAACATACATATGTTGTCTGGAAGAAAAAAAAAATAAAACGAACCGAAAACTTGTTCTTTTTTCTGTTATGAGAACCTAATATAAAAGCCAATTTTTCCACTACCATTGCACTCATATAAATGAAAATTGTTCCATCGCTATAGAAGAGTATAAGCTATAATATGACAGCTCTATAATGGTTTGTATAGCTGCATAGGTCGAAATAACGTCGTTTAAAATATAAATTTTTAGTATTGCATGTGGCAGTAGGACGATAATTAGATATTCCCCAAATAGCCCATTATCCGAGCTCTTATATGGAAGAAGTTTCACTTCGATACTTTGTACGGTTTTCGAGATATTAGCAAATTATCAAAATCTATATTCCAAATCCACCTACTACTCATTTCTGTTGGCCTGGTATTTGAGAAAAATAAATTAAGGAAATTTGTTTTAACACACTATTGCTACCAAAATTCAGTGCATACTTTAGGGATGTGACTATTTTCAAATTGTGGTTACTGTCTTAACTATATTATGTACAGGGTGTTCCAGAAACCTTGTCAACATTTCAGTTACTATTTGAAATTTTTAATATAATGAAGAGTAAAATACGTTTTTTTTTTAAATAAAAGCTTAAATTCCAAACATTGAACCCTGTTTAATAAAAAAACGAAAGAAAGCGTTATTTTAGTTTTTTTATTTCTTTTTATTAGAATTTATTTTGCAAATGAATAAAATTAAAGAACTTTGCATATTATAAACATTTTTAGTCAAGAGGGAACATTTTTTTGCAGCATCAGTTTGCTTCTGGCTCTTCTGGAAATAAAAAAAAAATTCTAATTTAAAATATAATTATCATATTATTACAATAGCATATTTATAAAACGAAAAAGAAAACAATTCGTTTAAGCTAAATAATTACTTACAACTTTTTTTAAATATTATAAAAAATTTGTAAATCATATAAAAAATGTATGCCATGTTCATATAATTTTTTCGTTTTTCGCCCTGTCATTCGTAATTTAACCTCCAATCAAATTAAATGAGCATAAGCAAAGTAACAAACAGAGTTTTGTCCCATAAAGAAAAACATATTGTGTCTTCCGATTGCAACTAAATTTATTTCCTACTGCGATAACAACGCTAAAACTGAGTATGTAATATAAAAATTACAAAAAGCATATTTTTTATTATTATTTTTTTTTTACAAAATACATAAATAAACCCGATTTTTTTTCTTTTAGATTTAGGCCAGTACCCAGAGGATGACTTCTACTTATGCAGTACATTGTGCTGGTCTATAAAAATACAAAGAAAATCGGTTGCTGTTTATTGAATATTCATTCCTTCACCAATAAAGTTTAAATTAGGGAAGGAATAAAAATGTACTGCCACTGGTGCTATAAGAATCCCCAATACGGCGCTACAGTTATCCTACGTTTTCGTTTAAACGAATACGACTTTTGTAAAGTCGGCGACTGTTGTTGCTGTTGGCTCTGGTATTCATTTCTGTTCATAGATTACAATAATATGTTGATGTTATTGTGATTTCTTTTTTGTTATTAAAGCATCTACTGCGTGGTGTTATTCTGCATTTTGTGTTTCTTTATACAAAATTGCCAAAGAGTACATTTGGCTATGCCGCATTAAGGGTATTCACTTTGTATTATTACTGCCTTATTTAAATATTACTGTTTTTGTTTTTACCGTAAAAAACTGCGAACAGCAAGGAGATCGGTTGCTATTGATAAATTATTCAATTGTCAGTGTGATACCACCACCTCTAAATTATTCAAAAGCAATCAACCCACAGTAAAGTTTTAGTTAAGGGAAGAATAAAAAATTGCAATTATACTGAAGATGAAATTGTTGTTGTTCGTGATCCAGCCCCTGGGATAATTCGTAGTTACTGCTCCTCAACTGCCTTTCTAGCATGGGAGACACTGCCAGGATGCTAGAACTCTCCGCTAGCTCAGCCAGTTAAGTCCTTGCAGTGTAAGCATGTGCACCACGACAAGGAAGTGACGTATAGGATAGATTATTGCAACATTCCGATTTACGCAACAGAAAAATTCTTTACATTACAGGTTTAATTACTGAAAAATTTGAAAAAATTCGTTATAAAAAAGGATTGATTGAGCAGCTTTTTTTAAATCTACGAAAAAAACATTCTTTATGGATCTTAAACTTATCAAGAGCTTAAGAAAGAATGTTATTTGTTTTCCTAGAACCATACGAGTATTTAAAATTTTTTTTCTTTCACATTAAAAGAAAATATTGTGCAGTTTTCCAAATTTATAACACATTTCACTGATTTAATGCTTTCAATATTAAGAAGTATTTCTTGTTTTAAAATGGAAACAAAAATTCAAAATATACGTGTATGTTCTAAAAATCGAAACCTAATGAAATTGAAATCGAATACTTACTATGACTACAACTCCGGGTTGAAACCCCAGCTATGACATCTTAAAAAAGAAAAAAAAAATATTTCTTTTTGCGACTATCTCTTAGCTGATTGCTGAACAAGATTCTCAAGTCTATCGTTCGGAATAGACTTAAAGTTTTAGGTCTCCCGGTAGTCAAGGATAAAAGTTGACACACACACACAGCATGGGTGCTGCGATAAGCTAGGCCAGGCTAGCAGTGTTGTAATGGCCAATTATGTATGTTTGTATGTATTACTTTCCTTGAAATTTGTATTAATTTTATTATTGATTAAATTATCTGATACACGAAAAGAGATTTCGATGTACCTTTTCAG
The DNA here is from genome assembly GCA_963576795.1 of Metopia argyrocephala. NCBI lineage: Eukaryota > Metazoa > Arthropoda > Insecta > Diptera > Sarcophagidae > Metopia > Metopia argyrocephala. The sequence continues at coordinate 70,671,451 of OY756208.1, forward strand.
CATCGTTTTGTCGTTTTTAGGCGTCTGTTAAAACAAAAATAGAAATTCCTGACAGTTTCAACACAAACATTTTAAAACCATTTACTTATTTTGTTCTGTTATAGTTTATATTGAAAGCAGAGATTTTATACATTTTTTTAATAAAAAAAATCGTTCGTAATCTGAAGAAACTAAATTGCCAATACGGAATTAAAACCATTCCGATCGTAATACCTGATATAGTACCTGATATATTTTCATACAATACTCGTACCTACATTTACGTACATATGAACGACACAAACAAAAACTGAATTAAAATGCCCAAATCCGTAACGGATTCTATCACATGAAGTTCATTAAAAATAAATCATTCATTCGAAAACTATTTCGTATTATTTTATCAACAACTGATAAGAGGTAACGAGCTTCTGAAAAATATAATGAAAAAAAAAAACAAAATTGAAACATATAAAGAGTGAAAGAGATAACATAGACTTTTACTGCAAATAATACCCATATTAGAATAAAATGAGAAATTCTTGTTCAAGGCCTTTTGTAAAATTAATTATTTACTTTACTCTTGGATTTTTAAGAGCATTTAGCCAGAGATGAAATAGTATTTAAGTAATCATTTTAATTCTCAAGAATCATACACAAATTAGTAAACAGTGTAATAAAATGGTATTCCAATGCGTAATAGGGCTAAACAAAATCGTTTCAAATGTCTAGAACGTGATATTGATAGAGATGATCTTGTACAATGTTGCCAATGTTCAAAGTAATTTGGCACGATAATAGATGATGAGAAATATTTATTTTTAAATGTAATATATTTTTGGAAATTTTTTCAAAATTCTTTAGCACTAGATAACCTATTGTAGTTTTTATTTATTTTTAGTACACTTCACTATTTTTATAATCGGGGTAATCACAAGATGGGCTATTATGTCTTATTGTCATAAATATAACATAATATAATATCTAATATAGTAATAGCACATTTTATGAATACCCCGAATGTTTAAGAAACATTTAAGAAGAAAACGTGAAGAAAACGCAGAATTATAACATAAAATTAGATCTTTATAAAGGCAAAACTTTATTATACTCGTATGTATGGTATATTCACATTAAATATGTATTTAGAATATAACAGAAAAAGGTTTGAGACAGGATATAAGAAACAGCCGACTTGCAAATGGACTTTTGCCAATTTTGGCAAATGCAATATGGATTTCAAAATAAATAGTCTGGCGAATATTGTATGGCTTTGGTTTTTACGAAACATAACCATATCAAATGAAAAAGGTACTCTAATGCTTTGGTAACATCTAACATTTTTATCATCTCAATCGTGTTTAAGCGTTAAACACTTCTATTTTGACGTATTTTACAATACATTGACGCGTTTTGTTAAACATTGTTCCACAAATGAACGGTGCAGCTAAAGAAGGAATTTTGTCTATAATGCATTGTGTGATTCACTGGACAATCAACTATAAAAGGATGTGCTCTAAGAGAGATACGAGTAGTCTGTAAGAATATGTGATTATCCGGAATCAAGTCCTTTATATCATCAGGGCAGTACCAATAAAACAATGAAACACAGATTGCTACATTGCTCCGATGTTCCAACGATAAGCACCTTCGCCGTTTCCTGTACACAGTTGAGAAGCTTCAAATTAGACTTTGAAGCACCGACCCATATATGCGATATATATTCCATTTTAGGGATGATAAAGGTCTTGCAAATATTAAGAAGGTTTTAATAAACCGATGCATTTGAATGCTTCTTTCGATACTCGAAATATGTGATCATTTCAACGGACATTACAATTAATTCTTATGCCCAGAACATCAAGAGCGTCTGACTCCTCAATATTTACATTACCCATAAACACAGATAGAAGGAATGTATCATCACTTCCATCCCTATCTGTGATAAAATAACATTAGGTCTTGCGTGCTTAAAATTCGACCCTGTTCGCGAGACACCACTCGAAGATTGTTTGCAGGTCATTTGTGAGTGCGTCATTAATATTCTGAATTCTCATTCGGATCTCCAAAAGGCTCGGCATACGATCAAATGAATATGAATTACAAATGTTACTGTCTTCTGCGAAAGAATAGATTGGATTTGAAGGTAAATATAATACAAGAAATTTATTTCACTTATTTCATATTTAAAGTAACAAGGGCAACACTTATAATATCTTTATAAAAATGTTCATTAAAGTAAAGGCCCAACCTATTTTGTTATATTACTGTGTTGTTATATTGACATTTGCAAAGGTTTGTCAAATGCAACCAAACTGTGCACAGTAAGGTGGCCCTTAGTTTACTTTTTTCGTATTTTCACTTGGCAAACCCCTTAGATTGATTCCAAATTAGAAAAAAATATATATATATAAAATCGTAGATCGTTTGCATAATTATTGGGCGTGTCTTCAGCCCACAAAGTTTGCTGAAAATGCTATTTTTCTCACTATGGCTCTCTTTATTTTAGAGAAAAACTTTATTCACAAATATTTTGGGGCTATATCTGATGAACAATGTTGCTCCGTATTAGTTTTCTTTAACATTAATATTAAATCCAGAAAAAACGGAATTAGAAAATAACAGCGAAATTTTCACATATCTTCGCATTCTTTGCCTAGTAATTATTGTTTTATTAAATGGTGTAATTATACAAATTTTTGTGTTAAAATCTCATTCGTGCTCATAGGAAATTGTTTTTGATAGTTTTTGACTACTTGCCAAAATCCAAATTTTACAGGAGAGCCTTTTCTCTGCTTTCGCTTGCAATATCAAAATAAAAATTTAAATGTGGTTAGATAATTAACTAATATAACTACTCCTAACAAGTATTCTGGTGAAAAAGTTAAAATTTTCCGAGAAAAACGTATTTTTTGTTGTATACGATAATTTCGCTTACAACATTTCGAAGATGCGTGTGTAGAAAATGTGTAATAATAATAATATGTGATTAATCTTCTTCGTCGCTTTCATTTAACACGTCTTTTTCGCGTACAGAATATTTTAAATTTAAATACTCATAGTGGTATTTTAACGGAATGCTATTTTTTAAATATAGATTTTTCAAATCATTGAATTTTTGCAAAGAGATACACATAGGTGAATTGTACAACTTTTGTAAATTAAAGGTAAAATTAAAGTTATTTGCAGTCTTGTTAGTAGAATTTTCGGAATATCCGTAAATGATATAAAAAATATTCTTCATGGGCAGATACGATAAAATCGCTCACAATAAAAAATAAAGCATTCAGTCAATTTTTGGAGCAAAGAAGTGGAATTCGCCTACAATTTTTTTTCAGGTGACGTGTCTTTGATTTCGAAGAAGTTGGCATATACGATAATTTCGCGCAGGTGGGTTGATATATTGTTTTTGTTCCTCGTCTTTTGTGAGCATTGGGTTGTAGTCTTGCATCAATTTCACCGCTCGTTCAGCTGTATCGTTTACCACGTTAATGTCATTACCAATTTAAAAAGCAGTTTTAAAATTGTTATCCGCAGGTCATGTACTTAGTTGGATCATTTTTCAAAAATGCGGTATTGACTTTAAAGCGAAGAAAAAAATTGTTTGTCTCAGACGAAATGAACTGATCCAATCCGCCTTCAATAACCTGCGCTACATTTAAATTTTGAATTCTGCTGTGCTACCCAGTAAGAACTAACGGTAAACTGTTACAAATAATTCGCAAGAAATCCACAGCAATTTGAGTATTTACTCGAATTAACAAGCCAGCGAATGAAAGTAGTTTTGTTTATTATTACTCATAATTATTGTTATTCTGTTTTGTTTTTGACTTTTTTTAATAATGATGATTGAGAAATAAAAAAAAACATAACGCAGATGGACAAAAGCAATAAAAACTAAGAAAATAAGTTCGTATGCAAAGAATGCGAAGATATGTAAAAATTTCGCTGTTATTTTTTAATTTCGTTTTTTCTGGATTTAATATTAATGTTACAGAAAACTAATATGGAACAACATTGTTCATCAGATATAGCCCAAGAATATTTGTGAATAAGGTTTTTCTCTAAAATAAATATTACTGAAGTTATAAACAATTAAAGAGAGCCATAGTGAGAAAAATAGCATTTTCAGCAAACTTTGTGGGCTGAAGGCACGCCCAATAATTATGCAAACGATCTAAAATTTTTTATATATATTTTTTTTCTAATTTGGAATCAATCTAAGGGGTTTGCCAAGTGAAAATACGAAAAAAGTAAAATAACGGCCACCCTAGTGCACAGCTATAAAAAGTTTGTGGCAAATTCTATTAAATAAAAAATTATTATTTTTTTTTTTAATTTAATAATTTAAATAACAATATACTAATTTTTTTGCAGTCGTCGTAGTCTAGTGCCATGAACAAACTTATTAAGTCTGTCCTTCAGAGTCGTCTTTAAACCAGAGTGGGCAAACAAACAAAACATTTCGTAAACGTTACCACAAAGTCATAAACTTTTCAAATTTTTTTGATTGGTATTGTACATGAACAAAACCAAAATAAATACTTTCTAAATGAGAAAGAGCGCAAGTGCAACAATCAGCTTTTCGCTCTTGTGTTTGCTTTGTTATTCCGTTACATTAGTATAATTTGGTCTTTTTCTCTTCTTCTTTTCTTTTTTTCTCATTCATTTGTTGTTGTACCTACGAACATTTGAGTTAGTGTATTTGTAGTGCTCAAAACAAAAGCAATATACAAAATTAAATGGGACAATCGCTCTCACTGTTTCTGTTTTGTTTTTGTTTTACTCATTGTAAAGAACAAAACAAAATTAGATCAAACGTTCAATTTTGTTTATTTTCCTACTCTGCTTTAAACTGTAGGTGCCGGTACTCATGCATAAAAAATTAACACACACAACATGGGGGCTGGGAGAAGGTAGGGCGTAAACCAGAAACAGGGACAATTATGTATGGTAGATAATAATGTAGGGTAGGATAATAATTCGATTAAGCTCGTTCTTCTAAATAAGTTTGCTTATAATTTCTTTCTTTCATTATCAATGCCAAGAACATATAGTTTTTTTTAATCACCCACCAAGCAGCTACTTTCAAAAAACTTGGTAAGCAACATACAATGTATTTCTTGTTTTTACTGTTTGTTCTGTTATCACCTGAATGAAATTTTAATTTCTAACAACAATAAATTTCATTCAATATTTAAGAGTGAATAAAAGAAAATTTGCAAAAAATATTATAAAAATTTAAAGCAAAAACAAAAAGAATTTATTTTTTTTCACATATCATTTTGTTATCATCTGCAGCACATACCAATAATTCACAAAATAAAATTAGAAACATTTAAATTAAAAGTTTCTTTGTTCACATATAAAAATTAGAAAAAAAAAAACTATGGACGCAGTCTGTTATCAGTTTCCTTTTTATTTTATTTTATTTTGCAATAAAATTTTGTGTATTTCAGTTAAATGCGTCATATTGTGCGTGAATTATTTAAAATTTAATCAAATTTAAATATAAATGATATGTAGTATATGTATGTATGTGCATATATGTATGTATGTACGAATGAGATTGCAAGTACTAATACTTACTTGTATTAATATCGCTCGATTTAATATAAAAAAAATTAAAAAAAAAAAAAAATCAATAAATTTAAATGTTATTGTTTCGACTGATAATGCAAATAATAGCAGAACATGTGGGGCCTCCAATAAAATTAAAGCTTTATGAAGCGCTTAAAGGGGGTATGAAATAATAAATTTACCGTTTTTTTTTTTCGAAAAGAGATAAGACTTCATTTCACATATTCCAAATACATACATGCATGCATATCGTCGGACGGGAGTTTATGTGCTCTATCCGCCATTTCATATTTTTTACATATCTCGAGTTAATGATGCCTCATTAGGTTTTCGACACAAAATTTTTTAAGTCTGCAATCTGTTTTCGGATATCTCGTCCAATTTCGAAGATAATTTAAATTTTAGTGTCAAAAACCTAAAGTGTCACCATTAACTCGAGATATATAAAATGGCGACGATATGTAGTACATAAATAATAAGGTAGTAATTAAAAAAATTATTAAACACTGAGTATTTTTTAGAGGTTCACATCTTTTAGTTGGCAATACTGCTTTATTTAACAACCGATTTAACAGCCGGTAGTTGTTTTATGTTGAAATAGGTTTATAATAGATATCATGGTGGAATTACAAGGTGGTGTTGCCAGCCCAGCTGGGTTTTTTTTTGGTCATACCGCTCCTGTCAAAAGTTTTGTTTATATTTATATTTTGTTTACATTTTGCTTTGTGTGTATTCGTGTTTTTGTTTTGGTGTAGAGACATGTATGTTGTTAAAAATACACACACACACTTCTGACATGTGCTTTTTTAATTCACCATACCTGCTTTTGACATTAAAGAGCTGAAAAAACAAAAACAAATTCCCTGTTGTTTTTGTACTATATTCACCTGCCACCACCTTGTAAGTAATTTCACCATGATAGATATAGTGACGAAACTCCAACAAAAGTAAAAAGAACTTTACCTACATATAAAATGAAAGAGATAGCAAGTATTCGCAAAATACTCGTACATATAAATTGTTGCGATGATATTTAAAATTGTCAGAAGAAAATTACTAATTTTATCAGTCTATACGAATATCCTTCTACACTATTCCTAATCTTCCTAAACGAACTTCTCCTTCCAACATCCAATCCTATCTATTCCTTCGCAGATGACAGCAACATTTGCCATCCATATTCATTTGATCGTAGGCCGTGCCTTCTGAGATTGAGGTGAGGTGATGATGTAATCTTGTCACCTGTGACTATGTATGTATGTAATGTAAATATTGAGAGTCGGACGCTCTTGATGTTCTAGGCATAAGAACTAATTGTGATGTCCGTTAGAATGATCATATATTTCCAGTGTCTCGTTTTTTTAGAACGGTGCAAGATATATTTCACTCCATCCGAGCTTCTCAGTATTTACAAAACCTTCATCCGACCTAGGATGGAATACAACTCTCATGTATGGGCCGGTGCTTCAAAGTCTAAATTCGGGATTCTGGACAGTGTACAGGAAAGGGCGAAGGTACTTATCAGCGACGTTAGGATATCCAACTCTATCGATTCGTTGGGGCATCGGTGCAATGTGGCGGGCGTTTCTTTGTTCTATCGGTACTACCATGGAGGTGCTCTGATGAAATAAAGGAGTGGTTCCGCATAATCGCGTATTTTTGCGGACTACTCGTACCTCTCTCAGAGCACAGCCTTTTGTAGTTGATTGTCCACAATGCATTATAGAGAGAATTCGTTCTTTGGTCGTATCGCTCGTTTAAGGAATGGGCTTCCAGCGACTGTTTTTCCTGCCAACTACGATGTTCAAGTCAAATATCGACAAACACTACTCCCTCTTCCCATAACATATTTTCCCACACTACACAATGTACTCCATGAGTAGGGGTCGTTCCCTGAGTGTTGGCCTTAATGAAAAACAAAAATCATGTCAGAAATGTTTTCAAACACTTTCCTTTTCTCCAAAAACTTTTGATTATTAGTGCATCAGCACTTGGAAAAAAGTTTTCTTTGTCTTTTTTAAAAATACAAAGAAAATCTCCAGAAACTTCTTTATGCATCACACAACACAATACATACAAGTAAGACAGACAATCTACAATTTTTAAATTTATTTCTTTGGAAAACTTGCAATTCAACATTCATTTCAATTTGTCGTTAATCAACTCTCTGCCACTTTAGTTTAGCAATACACTTCTACTAAACAGTGGGTAGAAATTGCATTGATCTCGAGGTTGTTAGTTTAAAATCTTAATCAATTATTGTTTGAAATTTTATACCCTACATGAATAAGCAGTATAAGACGTTTGCATACATCATTATTATAACACAGAAAACGTATATTTTTCCAACTTAATGATTCAAGTTTCAAACTAAAAAGGTTTATTTACACGAAAATTAAAAAAAAAACGAGATTTAACAAGTCAGTAGTGAAACTGGCACAATCTTTCTAAATTTAAGTCGAAATCACTAATGGGAATAAAATACAAACTCAACCCTTGCTCCCAATATCGACAGAGCATCAAGTAAAGAAGAATTCAGGTAAGTACGCAGGTTAAATGTCAAATGGCTACATAATCAACTACTAGAACTATACCTGGCCAAACAAATGTTATGGAATCAAAAACGAAAAAACTTGTTTTACTACTGATATTTAAAGAACATTCGCCACCAGTCAAGTATTTTATAGTAAACTAGCCTAAACCCGGCGTGCTTCGCCACACCTACCGCTACCATTTGTACACATTTTTCGACTGATGATTTTTAATAACTACGAATTCAATTGCAACAAACTCAGAAACTTCAGCTTTAACACTTTTCAAGATATAAAGAAATAAAAATTTAACTTGCATTCCTTGACCATGAAGTCGTTCAGACCGAATTCAGAAAATATAGCTTTAACAGCTCTCAAGATATAAGTTCAGCATAATATGAAAAAAATGTACATTGACATACATACATACATAACTGGCCTTTACAACCCTGTGTCAGGATTACGGCCTAGCTTCTCGCAGCACTCATGTTGTGTGTGTCAATTTTTATCCATGAGTACCGGGACCTACAGTTTAATGTCGACTCCGAACGACAGACTTGAGAAGCTTGTTCATGGCAATTAGTTACTCTCAGAGCTTTTGCCAGAAGACTGCTGAGAGGTAGTCGCCGAAAGAAATATTTTTTCCATATTTCTTTTTTTGAAGATGTCAGAGCCTGGAGTCGAACCCAGGGCCCATGTCTTAGTAAGCCAACAAACTAACCATTAGACCACGGCGACTATATATATATATATATATGGGAAAATTTAAATGCCATATCTCCGGAACCAGTGGGCCGATTTCGCACAAACTTCACATGAACAATCTACAGACTATCTCCAATATACCCTGGAAGTTTGGCTGAAATCGATCCATCCGTTTCCGCGGTTAGTGGTGACATCAAAATGTACATTAATTTTTATATATTAAAAGATTAAAATTATATATAATTTTTAATAGTCTTAAGATCCTAATACTGGTATACTTATGAGAAGTAACATCCGTTAAGGAATATGTACAACACTAGCCGAGCTGAACTAGTTTTCGACCCAGCTACGAAAGAAAAGAAAAAGACTGGTGAGAATAATAACATTTATATATAATTCTGATAATCTATTTCCAATAGATTGTGCTTTAAATATGTAGTAATATAAAAATATGAATTTATGTATATAAGACAAAGAACTCTGATGAGACCTTTCGTACCTGGGTCGAAAACTAGTTCAGTTCTGCTAATGTTGTACATATTTCTTAACGAATGTTACTTCTCATAAGACTATTAAAAATCATATAGTAAACTAAAATTGTTAAACATATGTATGCTTGTGTATTATTTACTTAAATAAAATAGTGTAGGGTATTATTACAGGTAGGTTTTTATATACACGGTCTTATTTGCTTCTACTGGTATCATTTTTTTGTAATGTTGCTTTCAGCAACATTGTAATCATGAAAATGATAAAAATCGACAATAATAAATACAACAACTACAACAATAGCAGAAACCAGTTCAGACACACCTCCCATAAACCAAGGCTTTCTGATAGTCCAATGACCGACCGCATTTTATGTTTGACAGCAATCTATCAACTATCAACAGAAAACCCAATTGAGTTTTATATCATAGCGTTGTGTGTTTGGTTGAATTTGTGCAAACGCTTGCAATTATGTGTGATGTTGAAAGAATTATTGTATGAGAAAAAAAAAACTGCCATGAAATTTCTAGAAATAAACTTAATGGAGAGTAAAACTACGAGTTATTGTAATAATGTCAGTTTTATTTTTTTTATTATTTAATTGTGTAACGGTTGAATTCAGAATTCGTTGGGTTATCCATTCAGTGGTTTTAGAATTAACTGTCTGGCAGGGCTGCCAGTGGATGTGTCATTTATGAATTGAAAGATGAACAACTAGTGAATACGATACGAAAATTACATGACAGTTCTTAAAACTTACAGCAAAAGTGGCGATTCAAAAGTGAGTGATAAAGGTCGACATAACTGACATATTCGTCAAAGAATTTGCAAGAATATAAGAAAAAAGAAATTTTCTTCAGCTATGAAGCTCGTTTCTATTTCGATGGTTGGCATTGTATTTCGTATATAATGTTCTACCGTTTTATTGAAATAAAAGTTTTATTGAAAATATAGCTTTATGTGTGTTTTTTTTTTAACTTTACTTTTTTAAATCTAGAAATGGGTAACTCTTTATAGAGCTATCAAAATTTTTTTTTTCAAAAAAAAAAGTTTGTTTCATATTTTTTTTTTAACATTTTATACATTTTTTACATATCGTCGGTTGACAGGTAAAACTCACTAAGTGCTATGTTATACGACTACAGTTAGTGAGTTTTACTTTTCAACCGACGATATATGTTTCATTAAGAGTTCCTATATACATTTCTATTGTTTGCTTATCATCAGTATGTTCCTAAATTTTTTCTGTAGGAGGTACAAAAGTGTTGCATAAGCTATTAGTTGCAGACACAGTTTATATCTGACTTTTAAGTAAATTTTTAACAACATTTAATTTTAACAAAACTATATTTTATTTAATAAACTTGAACGGCATGCATTGCAAGCGTATTTCAGTATTTTGATTGATATCACTGATCTTTACATTTTATCTTTTCCAGTTACTCAAAACAAAAGCAGACTAAAAGCACTAGACTTCCGGAGATAATATTTAAGTGAACGAGTTAGGTATAGACTTAACCCATTCACAGATTATATTTTGCTATTTTTCTTCTCTCCTTCAGAATATCAATAAAGAAGTAGGATTTATACGAGTTCTGGTTTTACAATCTTCACAGATGGTACGAATATTTGATGTGAAAGCTAATATTTCTTCAAATCCTAAGATTACCTGAAATCTCTAGCGCTTTTTAAGAAAAATTTTTAAAATTCTACAGGGCGTCTGTGGGGAAATTATAATTGTCTCTAATAATGAGGTCGTTAAGTAACAATACAATCTTAGTTGTCTGATGTGACGAGCAGATGGAGCTCTTCAGTAATGCATGTATCAACCCTAAATATGGTTCTCGGAGTACAGGAATATCGTTGGAAATGAAAGAGGTGATCGACTTGTTTGGATGGTATTAATAAAGAAATGTAGTCTGTCCCCTCTCACTCTACTGCCTCAATCTTATCTTATTTCAATGACACCGTGGCCTCGGTATGACAGAAACAGAACAGTAAAACTTCTGAGGATCATCTATTAATTTATTTTGAAATCCAAAGCAATATACTCGGGATACTGGAGAGTCGGTACACATGCATAGAAAATTTGTTTATCTTGACTACAAAAGTTGTAGAGTCAAGCATTAATTTTCTCTGTGAAAGTTCAGATTAAGGCTGTTGGATCTCTCAATTTGCACCACTTTGAAGACAGTATTATATTTTTTCAAAACGGTACTCAGGAGGATGTTCTGAAGTTAACCATGTTTTCGGGTAACTAATCTAACCGAACTTTGGACATATGAATGATTACAGTTATGAGTTTATTTGAAGAATTTTAGTTTAGAAGACCGAGAATACATAATATGCTAAATTAATGTACACCACTGTATATTGTATACTATTGTATATAGATTCTTTTGTACAAAAGTATTCCAAATTTAGGTCTTAGTTAACTGCATTTATTGATAACATCCACCTCCAAAATGGTCTTAAACACAATTAATTTTATTCTATTTTTTAATTTAATGTGATAAGAAGCAGGGATTATTTGAAACAAAAAATCGCTTTAATATAAGTATTTAAATTATTATTATATTTTATAAAAAAAAGTAAAAACCACTTTTACTGTTACCTTGTGAAATCATTTTGTTCCAGAACTTTTATATATTAAAAAAGAAATAATTAAAAAAATGTAGGCAATAAAATAATAGCTTAAAACAGAATTTTTTATAACATTTGATACCTTTTTGACTATTTTTTTTTTTTCATACAAGTATCCGTCGTATATCGCGGTGGTTACGTTCCAATAAAATTCTCCGTTATGTGATTCGCGTTATAGACGACTTGAGCGTTTTGTACTGAAAACGACTTTATTTAAATCGCGTTATACCGAAGAAGAGTTGTCAAAGCATCACGTTATACGAGAAATACCTGTGTATGAAATTCTAAGCCCATTGAGGGTGTATGTTTCATATTTCACAAGATTTTTATATTGGCAAAAACTTTCAATCTGCAGCCAATCGTATGATTTTAGGATGCAATTGTATCAGTTATTTTAAATTTTAATTAAATCAGGTGATTTGGTGAGTACAAAAATATTTTCTTGTGCATTTCTAACCTTTCAAACTTCTAAAAATATAATGGTGCGATAACCGAATACATTTAATAACTGCTTCTGACAAAGACAATTATAAATTTAACAATTAAAAGTATTTGCCGTACGAGAAAAATATAAGACCGTTTGAAAACCTATACCACAATTTAATAGCAATGCGCCTGCGCCATTTGTTTGGAAAGCAAATAACATTTTCATATATCTATAAGTAAGTACATGCTGTATGCATATATGTATGTATGTAGTATAGCATCGTTAGTAAGAGATTATACGACTATCTGTCTAAGATATGAACTTTTCCATTTGGTGGTATTTGGTACAAGAGTAAACTGATCTTAACAAAATTTCAATATCTTACACGATTAACCATAACACGATTAACCATGAAAAGTTCTTATAAAATGATTTAAAACATGGCTGACTAGAGAAAGAATTAAATATATATTGTATATTCTTTCTTTCATTCGTTTGTATATATTTATATATACTCATATAAACCCGACTATACTTCAGTGCTTAATCTCCCACATAATCATGTCTGGCTGCTTGTTCTGAAATAAATTTTAAAAATATATGTTAAGTCAATTCCCGAACGATCCTGAAGTAATCAAAAGTCAAAGAAATTTAGTGTTTCCACTTGGTATCTTTGAAACTAATTTCATGCCGAAAATAATCGGTTTTTGTTCTGGTAATGCCCTATTCTAAAAGTATAATTTTTATTTTATAAGTAGTTATAAAAACTAAACACATTAACTAAAGTTAACTTTTACTTCCGAACACTTTATAGCCAAGTTAATGGACCTTGATAGATTGGGTGTGTATTCAAATACCATTATCGGCGTTCTTTGGGGACGGCGTAGTGTAGTTGTTAGAGCGCTCGCTTACAACAAAAAATAGCACAGGACAAAATGAAGAACTACATATTTGCGGTTTTATGAGGTTTTAGTAGATGACATCTATGTACCTACTTCAGCAGAGATCCACCATTTTACAATAACAATATTGAAGCGTCGTCTATCCAACGACATATGGGGCAATTGCTGTTGATCAATCAAGGGTGAAGGTATAACACTGGCATTTGAAGTGTACTGTGTAACGTCAAAAAAAGGCGGTTAATCGAAAATTAAAAAATACATGAGTAGGGGTTAACTCCCCTGAGTATTGGTCATAGAAAAAAAATACTGCAGTGGCGAAAGGCTAACATCAAATGGTCTTAGTGAAACTGAGCCCTCAGAATTTCTAATTTGGGAGATTCATGTCTGCCATTGGGGGGATGGTGATGTGAATTCTCTGACAGCAACTTGACTGATCTCATTTCTAAGGCAATCCACACATGAGTAGGGACTTACACCCCTGAGTATAGGTCTCAGAAAAAAAGGGTTTATGGCGATGCTTTTGTTGTTTCTGATACCTGTACGCCACCTTTATTAGCTAACCTAATAGATACATTTTAATCAAATAATTTCTAATGTACTCGCATGTATATAATTTTTTGCCACACTGTAAGCAATAAAGCATATACGTATGTATGTATGTATGTATAAAGCGTATATAACAACAAAAATAATATTAAATTAAGCAACAGAAAACAAGCCTCCAAAATTTATTTAATTTTGTGAACAAAATATAACAACAAAATTTGCCAACGTTTTTGAAGACAGAGAAAAAACAAACAGCGTACAAAAAAAACATCGTACGATATCGAAAACAACAAAAGAAACAACAAAATTTAAAAGATATTGGGAAGATGATGTTTTTTTTTAAATTCGAATTTATTGCTTTAAAGCAAGACAATACAAATTCGCATTCGCAATAACACAAATAATAAACGGGTACGAAAACAGAAAACAAAAACAATTACAACAAATAAGTAAATGTACCTGCCTTGGAGGCAAATATGGGGGCACATACCAATTACTTACTAAAACAGAACCGTATTCAATATAAACGTATACACATACAGATAATTTATAAAAGTATTTGACTTTCTTATATTTAACAGTAATGTATATACATACATACTATGCATATATTTATGTACACAAGTTACTTCACCTCGATAAGAAAACGATCATTATTAAAAAATATCCAACAAAACATAATAATGAGAGTAAATAAAAAAATTTGCAAAAGAGAATGTTTTTCCGAAAGTAGAAAATTTTCAAAATGTTCTAAACATGTATGCGAGTACTTTTAAACGAGGTCCGCTCAAAATAATAAAGAAATTTTATTATATTCACGAATTTAAATTTTACTATGTATATTAAAAAAAAAAATTTAGTGTTTCAAAAGTGTGATAGTGCAGCCTAAAAATGGATTTTTGTAGCAGATTTTTGACAAGTCTGTCAAAAAATTTATATTTTTTCCTATGCGATCAGGGTTGTATTTTATAAGATATTAACAAAAACCAAATCTAAATGTGTCATTGTAGATATTGTGGCACTAATGTTTCCATTTTTATACAATTTAAATACAATTTTTATAAATTTAAAGGTGCGATAAAAATCGTTCAGGGCCCAAATCGCGGCACTCGTTATCGAATGAACGTTCGTATCGAGTAAAATTTCGTCACGTATCGAATAACCAAATTATGCCACTCGATAACTATCAAATCGAAATTTACAAGAAAAATGTAAAAGATTTTTTGTTTTGTAAAAGAATCAAATAACTTTAAAATAAAAAGAAAGTAAGTAAAATTAGAGCAAATTAATTCTATAGTTTAATTTTAACTTAATTAAAATTATTTAGATAATGGATCCATCATTTTTATTATGGACATGATGTTATAAGATTCCCGGCGGTTAGTATACATACATACATCTTTTAATTATTTGGAATTGAAATTGTGTAACGCTTTATATATCACCCTAGTCATTGGTTGCATGGATGGTACACATATCAGACTCCAAAGACCATCGTCCAATGAACACATGTTCTTTAATAGAAAGGGCTTTCACAGCCTCAACTCAATGGTGGTAAGTGTAACTTTAGTTTTATGCAAATGCTACTTGCATTTCTGTCGATTGTATTAAAAATAATTAATTTTTTATCTTGTTATATTTCCAAATAAACAACGCGTATATAATTTCGATTGTTCTTTTAGTATCGAATGACATTTCGAGAGATGGCATACGATCGAGTACTCGTTATCGAATGCTATAATCTCAAATTTCGATACACCTTACTCGTTATCGAGTGCGGCGATCTCAAATACAAAAATTTCGATAAACTTCATTCGATAACGAGTGCCGCGATTTGGGCCCAGATAGATTGGATAGAATTCCGACGCGGGCTTACTTCTTGCGTTATAGTGTGGGTGAAATTAGAAAAGATAATGCTCCTATATGCGGAAAAACATGCCACTAACAAGCATGAACGACTAGAATCACACTTTACGGTACCGGTTCGTTCCTTTCTCATTTCGATTGGATATAGTGGTAATTCGTGAACGGTTCACTCCGTATATGGAAATTTTACTTATTGATGCCGCCATTTAACCAGAAATTAGCTATTTTAATAAACACAATTCTTGGATAAAAATGATTATCTTCTGCCAATTTAAAATGAGCCCAATCAACAGAAATGCTATTCAACGTACATATATCATTTGGCTTCCATTCGTGTACGATATGTGTACTATAGGCACGTGGTAATCTTCAGTAAACCAAGTTCCTTTAGTAAAAGGCCAACAAGTTGAAAACCACGACGAATTTCAATTTTGCCGTCTTCTTTAAGACTTCGCCCTTCAGCAACAATATACACTTTTGTACGCACATTATTTTAGCTCGTTGAAGAGTAATATTAAGTAGTTCAAAATTTTCACTAGACGGATTATGTTGATTGTAAAATAGACGAAGTGTTCTATGAACTTTGCGAACAGAGGGGTTACTTTGTATTTCGATTCGAATCGAAAAAGCTTTGGAAAGAAATTTCCCATTGAAAAATTAACAATAATTAATACAAAATTTTTTCGAAAATTCGTAAAATTTTATGAATTCGTAAGATTTTCGATTCGAATCGAAATACAAAGTAACCCCCAGATTTAAACTAAAATGACACTTTTTATTGACACACTTGATTCTGGCGATAAAAGAATTCATGATAACTTGGCGAAACTTTGTCCACTAACGTTGTCAGCACAGTTTGACATTCTCAGCTGGCAAACCACAGTTTTTAATAATGATATTTAGTTTCCATGCAACTATAAACAACCATCATAACAATGGAAGTTAGTTTGTCAGTACATTAGTTTGTCTGACGTGATATTACTCCCAAATTGTTTGACCAATAATTATGAATTACGGCATAATTATGTAGCTCAGTAAATACTATCATAAACGAGTATAATTTGATACGTCCATACTTGGAGTATTTATCGACAATTCGACACACACAAAAAACGTAGGCGGGACAGCATACTCACATAAATAACTAGAAAACCACTGACAAATCGGTTATCAAATAAAGCAGTTTAGCCAAATCAAAATTGTGCACCTCTAAATACTTAGTTGAAGGAAAAAAATTCTTTGTTTATGTTTGTAATTTGTAATAAAAAATAAATTTTGACAATTATTAATACCACAATTCTTTATATCTCAATATGTTTATTTATAATTAGGGACAATTGAAATCTAGACTAACAATTAAAGGCGTTTTTAAGCCCAAAATTTGTAAAGAAACTATATTTTTGACTCGCTTTTCTCCTAAAACCCTTTAAATAACGATAAGTGTACGTATTAAACTACAAAAAGAGCGGTTTAGAAAAATAAAATTAAACTGAGCAAATATTTATTTTTTTTTTTTAATACAGCCTTATACCTGTGTGTGTGTATATATGTATATATGTATATATATATGTATATATCTAATGCAAGAAAAAAAATTAACAAAATAATTTAAGAGAATAGCAAACTAAAATATAAAATAAATTTATTAAATAAATAAAAAAGAAGAACAACAAAATCATTTGTTGGCGTATGTTTTTGATACTCATACGAGTACATACCGAAACATAATCTCACATAAGAGTAAACAATTATTTACTTTTTGCGTACAAAATATAATGAAATGATTTTACACGTGCCACGCAATTTTTAAATGTGATAAAATGAGCAAAAAAGAGAAACAAAATAAATAAATGAGTAGTTATCTCTTGGCAACGTACAAAATTTTATTATTCATACAATAAAAGTCTTACTTTTACATGCATACCTACGAATACTATCCAAATCAAATGGCAAGAAATCGTTCTATTTTATTTTTAGAAAATTAAGTTCAATAGAAATATACATACATATGTATGCTTGTAGGTATTATATACAGAGAACAAATTTTGCAATTTTTACTACATATTAGATACATACATACATACATATACAGTGAGTAGCGAAAATATTATCGTCACAATCAAAGTAAAACTATCAAACCTGAACATGTTGATCTATACAACATGGTAACAAGTGTCACACCATGCAATTTCCATGCCAAGTTATGCCGTTCAAACATGTTCGACAATGACATAACATACCATAAAAACAATGTTAAATATACTGGAGTTTTGTACACATCAACATGGAAAATTAACATGTCAACACATATGTACATTTGCGAGAAGAGTGGCATAACTCAAAAAACACAGTTTTTGAGTTAATAATGCAGAAATATGAGGCGATCTGTAATTTAAAATATATCTAAAAATTGTTTTTCTATCTATTTTTTTCACTGAATGGCGACCAAAAGTGTCTTCTACTTTTCATATAAGTTTGCCTGAATTAAAATTGTTTAAACGTATTTATCTCAAAATCGCTTTTTTTGAGTTATGCCACTCTTCTCGCAAATGAGCGATATGTTCTTAATATGAATTCTGATAATTTGTTTGTATTATTATATCTATAAAATAAAAGATAAATTAAACATATTTACATAGATTTCGTACGCATTCCAGACTACTTTGAGTAAGTTTAGACGACTTTGTTATGCATCTCGCACTCAACATTAATTGCCTTAATTGAAGCATTAATTGGATATTCTTAAGTTGCTCATACATATAGGAGTTTTTTAACTTGGTTTAATAATTATTACTTACTATATAGGAATATATGGTTCTTATACTTTATTATTTGCTTATGGATTTTGCTCTTCAGATTTATTTATTTATTATTAGTAAATAAATATTTTTTATGAACGAGAAGGAAGATGAAGTTTATTAAGAAATAAAGGAAAATTGAGTTTTATACCTACAATAGCAATATGATGATTTTTACTAAGAGTTCAACTTTATTCAGAACAATACAAAATAATCAAAATATTTACTGATGTTATTGACAAAAAAGTAGAGTTTGTCAAAAACTATTTAGAATATTTGACATTGAAATTCACATTTTTAAGTTATAATATTATTGTGCTGCTGATTTTTTACAATAGGTTTTATTCTATATTTTTTCATGGAAGTGCAGGAAAAATTATTTTTCGCACATAAAATTTTTATAAAATTTGTTCAGTATACTCTTTACTACATTCTTTCCAAATATAGATAGTTAAACAATATTATCTAGATTGAATTAGCTGTTAGCCAAAAACTGAAGACAGCTTTTTTTGAGTGGTGCAATTGATTTTCAAAATCTTTTGAGGTCCATAAAAAAATTGGTCCTCAAACTGGCCAAACCGAGTTTTACTAACCTTTGATATAACAATCGAACCTATACTGTCGAGTCCATGCATTTTTCCAAAAATCTTTATTTGTCGCACAGTGTTATTAAACTTTATAGTTAGCCCACATTTTTGTTTCGCACTGTAATGTCATTAACTAATAATCGAACTAAATTTAAACATTTCCGTAATTAAAACTCCGTTTACTTTTCGTTAGTTTTTAAAAATAAAAAAAGGAGTTCATTATTCCATATTTTACAACATTTACATATATGTTATTTTTATTATATAATATTCTCATAACTTTGAATATAAAAATCGTTTCCAAAATTAACATTGACTCTCAAAAAAAAAAAAAAAAAATGAAACGAAACGAAACGAAGTTGTCACACTAGTGAACTTGTTTTTAAACAAGACCCTCCCCCTCTATTTTAACTTTCATGGTTTTTTTTCGATTTGCACAGATGGAGGGAATGAGAACCGTTTATTTTTTTCGTTATTGAAATGTGATGGTTAAAGCAAAAGATTTTTTTTAAGTAAAAACTGGTTTTTGTGACACCAGTAAATAAAATTTACAGCCAAATGACAAAAATTAAATGAAGATTTTCGTTGTTTTATTCAAATTCACAAACACACAGACGTATAAAATATCACTTTATAATTAAAATTATATTATAAAACTACTCATATCAGACTATTTTATTATATGTATGTAAATATACATAAAAAAAGCATAATTTTTCAAATGTTCACTAAAATTTTTAAATGAAAATGTATAGTACCATTACCAATAAAAAATAAATATGTAGCGTTATCCACGCGTCCATAATGACGTCACTTTAATCAACTGTTAAAGTGTTCATTGAGAAAATAAAAATACTGACAGTTTTGAATGTACACATACGAGAGTCGTTTGTAATTAATCTATCATTAAATTTTATAATCTTACAGAGATAACTGCATAAAAAAAAAACTTGAAACCATTGGAAGAGCAACGTAACATGAATCGCAATACCTCGAAATATTCATAAATTGCTTGTCAGTGCCTCTGAAAATAATTTGTACCTTCTGACAAAATTTGATAGTATGTAAATAGTATCGTACATACCGAAACAAAACAACCGCCGACAGAAAAAAACGATGGAACGGGATCAGATACATTTTACGATAATTCTATTTTTTTATTTTTATAAAATTGGAATCCATAAGCCAACCATAGAAAAGAAAAGGGTGCATAAAATCGAAATCTAAATTAGAGCCATTAACATAAGTTTTAGCGTTTAGTCCATACTTCTCATAGGAGGGACGTATATACTCGTACGTATGTGCTATTGCTTTTTCATAATCACTTCTGGTTTTTCCGAGCCACATATGAGACATCACCGAGAGAGAAATATGCTACATAGCTGAAGAAAGTTTTGTTAAAAAAATTAGCACTTATTTAGCCTTTCGCCTAGCTCTAGTGTATTTCAGGCGGAGATCTTTGAGCTTGTGTGCTCTTGGGATATCCGCGGTCTCATTTGCATTTACTTCGAACCACATTTTAAAAGTAATGAAAGTGTGCACACAAAATATGGCCCAAATAGTCTATTAACCTTATTCATTATGAAATGATTAATTTAAAAACTCGGCAGACTTGATCAGTTTGGGACGCTAAATACAACGATCGTTTAAAAATAAGCCGTTCAAATATCAACATTAAAGCAGTGCGTAATAGTGTTAGTGAAAAACTAGGAACATCAACGCAGTGTCGAGGACAAGAATTGCAAATTTCAAGAAACTCTCTACAGCGCATACTAACAAAAGATCTTTGATGACCATGAACAGAAAACAGAGTTTGTGGACTAGATTATTAATCATCAAAAAGTGGATTATAATTTTTCGAACATAAAAAAATATAAACATGTATCTGCATATTAATTTTATGGCCAGCATTGACATTTTCTGTGACTTGTAATTTCATTTCAATAAATTTTTTCGTTTTCAATTCTTTAATTATTATTATCATTTCCTTTAATGACAAATCAAAATATTCCAATTCATTAAATTTAATAAATTTCTTTTTTATCTAATTTTATCATGTCAAATGCGTAATATCAACTTGTGATTCCATTTTGCAAAAGTGTGCAGAGACAAAAAAAGAATATTCAATAGAAATTGCTTTAAAGTTTTCATTTGCCAAAATGATAAAAAAAAACATATAATATGGGATACAGAAATAAAAGAAAAGTAAAAAAATATTTTATTTATTCTGCAATTATTATACAGATATGTATGTATGTACGTGTGTCATCTGCAAAAAAAATATGTACATATATTTTTTATTGTTAAAAATATAATAGAAATTTTAAAAAAGTATACTCGTATATGCACAGAGGGGTGTGTTTAAACGGGTCAAACGTACCCACAAGTTTATTAAATTAATTGCAGAATTGTTGATAAACAAAGCGATTCATACTAAAAACATTTGTGTGTACATATGTACATACATACATTCAAAAATATATACATATGTATGTGTTTGATAAATTAAAAACATGCATATATTTTGAAAAAATGAATTTTGTTTAAAGCTAATTTAACCACGTTTAGTTCAAAATATTTATACTTTTTTTTGTATCAGCGGCAAAAATCCCTCTAGAGCTTGGGTAAATTTATTTAACTTCTCTTGTTTTTTTTTATTTATTTTTTTAATATGTTTATTTTTTAAATGAAGTGACAAGAAAGAACACACTCCTAGGAAATCAAATAATGGCAAAGCTAATTGCAACTAAAATCTGTTTTAAAATTTGCGGAATACTTCAAAAATCCTTAGTTACTGGTCGAAAAAAACTTTTTTCTGCATTTAATACGTAATAACTCCAACATCCTTAGATCGAGGTTAAAAAACAAGGTTTTTGCAGTCAATAAGTAATAACTTCGCTGAATATTAATCGCTTTAAATTTATTTGCCAATATACACAGGAAGGACCTATTGTTACGGGTTATGTTAAAAAATCTAATGAACATCTTAAGACTTGTCGAATAGTGTAAACGGACTTTGAGTGTAATGCCATATCCATTAGTAGTGCTGTAGCATAATTGAAACATAATAACAATAAATTAAATAAATTAGAACTTCTAATCGTGCATTTTTTAGCGACGCCCAATTGAATTCGTTTCCTATTCAACTTTTTAGGTCATTTAAGTTTTTGTAACTTAATTTTTTGTTAAGAAACTGAAATGTAAAGCATCACACAAGAGCAAAACAGTGACTTTTGATCGTTTTATAATGGTTCTTCTAGACACTTCTATTAAAATATATTGGGGTGTCTGTGGTATTTAATCCCACTAATAGATATTAAAGCTAGTTATATAGCCGAAACTGGCTTGCTGAGCAGCCAAATATAAGACTAATATTCCTAAGGAGATTTCCGGTCGAACCGAGAAATTGTATGATAAAAGAACTGGCTGAACAGTGCACTTCGGCAAAAGTTCTTCTGCCCGAAACAATTTGCTACTACTTCTAAAGCGTATTTTGACTAGTGGGTATATGTGCGGTCCTTTTATCGTTGTTATCGCTTGGAATCGGAAATGGTAACAATGAGATACATAATACTGGAATTTCTTTACCGTTTTAAATAAAGTTGTCAGAAAAGATCCTTCCTACATATAACAGTTCTTAAAGTGCGCTCCTTGAGAGAAAGCTCAAACTACAAAAAAAAAAATTTAATATCAACACCGAAAGCAATAAGTTTTGATATACAAGTAAGTAATCGATGTTGATATCAGATTTTGAGAATATTTACAGCCAAACTTTACTCTCGATCACAAGAATCCTGTGATTCAATAATTCCCGTATTATAGTATGTAGTGTAAAGGCATTTTAAGACTACAGCTTCGGGTTCAACCACTAGTTCTAGACCATCTTAAAAGGAAGAAATAAGAAAAATAATTCTTTCGGCATTCTTAGCATTCTTCTCGCAAAGGCTCTGAGAGTAACTGATTGCCATGAATGAGTGATGTAGGTCCCCGTACTCATGGATAAAAATTGAAGCACGCAATATGTATGCTCTGAGCAGTTAGGCCGTAACTCTGAAAAAGGGTTGTAATAGCCAGTTATCTATGTATGTATGTGTCATTACGAAATTATTTAAAAAAAAAACGAAAAAAAAAATTATGTTTTTTTAAGCGGATTCATTTACGAATCTTTGAAATTCACTTACATTTTTTTACTTTTATTTTTAAAACGTGAAATATTAATTTTCGAAAAACGAGAAGACGAAAAACAATACAATTTAAAAAAATATCATACGATATTTTCAAATGACGTTTTGAAATATTCAGCGCACAATTGTTTATTTGGAACATAAAATGTAAACAAATATGAGAAAAACAAAAACAAGTAAAACAGCAAAACTCAATCAACAGCGACTACAAACATACTTACATATATACATATGCATACAATGACACACATATAACATAGTTTAGGAAAACATAATAAATAAAATAATCAGGTTGGAAATTTTTAAAATTTTTATACATTTTTATCAATTATTTTTTATGTTGGTCATGTGAACACGTATTCTGTATTGGAAAATTGATAGCATAGTGGTTTTATTCTTATTATCTCTATTGAGAAGAAGTTCGGCCAGGAGCAGACACTATGACTCAAGGGATTCGTTCGAAGACATATATGTACGAGTAACTTAATTACTAATTTCCTTAAGTTTTGGGGTACAAATTTGTATGGCACTTAGGATTACATTTGGCAGAGAAATCAAATTTCCAAATAATCTTTTCTGTACTCGTATCATAAAGAATCTACTTCATCTGTCATCACTCGAATTTTTCGAATTATAAAAATTTCGATTAAAGAATAACTCGAACAATTTCGAAACAAGAATAACAATAAAAAACTTCAATAAAATCTGCGATTCACGGATTTCAGTCTATGCTTTTGTGGGGTTTATTTGTCAGAGTACAAGTCGAAGTTGAACAGTTGAGAACACTCTCTTGAAATTACCTTTTAGAAAAGAACGCGGGGCCTTCACTAGACTGAACGATTAATTAAGCTACTTACCTATAAAAAGGACATAGGACATTATAAGAATGACAGTGAATTTTTTGCCAGCCCACTATTACCTGAGATATTATCTCAATAGGCTACATTTTCTAAATAAACCGAAATATAACCTCTGTTTGGTAAATGGTGCAACTACAGAACATATCTTGTGAAGTTGAAACAATTGTATACGAGAGTTAACAGACCTTATTATATAGCGAATTAATTAAATTTTATTTGAAAAGCGGTGAAGTTACTGATTTATTATGCCTCTTAGCTTGGGCTTTTTTCGTATGAGTAATATATGATTAATAGACGACAAAGGTTGATAGGCATAATGTATGAAAACGAACTCGGCAGAACTAATATTTGTGTAGAGGTACACATATGATTGTAGTCGGCATAGTCTAGTGTGTTGAATTACTAGGCAAATCCCAGCTCTAACATCTAAAAAAAGAAATATGAAACAAATATTTCTTCGGCTACTACCTTTCAACAGTCTACTGACAAATGCTCTGAAGTAACTGATTGTTATGAACAAGCCTCTCAACTCTGTCGTTCGGAGTTGACGTTAAATTGTAGGTCTGGGTACTCATGAATAAAAATTTACACACACAACATGGGTGCTGCGAAAAGCTGTAATAATGGCCAGTTTTGTATGGAAATATACGTTTCATCCTGCTTGTATGGGCCGTCAACCTACTGTAGATGTAATATAATTACAATTTGAAAAAATAATAATGGCAGCTTCTTTAATATACAAAAATGTATAAATCTTTGAAAGATAATCAAAATTACAAATAAATTTTAAGTAAAATCAGTACAATTTAGTTGCTATTCTTTTTTTTAGTATATATTTTAAAACGTTTTGAGCTTTTTACAAATAGTAGCAACAAGGCAAAATAACCCATGAGAGTGTAGGGTATAATGATGTAAACAATTCTAGTGAATCATTCTCTGTTTTTGCTTCCCATCCCGAGTATGTAATTTTTACTATTTTGTTTAAAAGATTTTTTTTTCACAAATCTGTGTCATTCACGTTTTATTTGGCCTTTTAAGATAAATATGGGGGTGTGTAACCATTTCGTAGATAACACCTCTTTAGCTTCCCCTCTTCTACAACAGAAACAATCGTAAAATGTATCAATGGAACTAATACGTCACGTGGCATTTAAGTTAACGTAAAACAAAGAATTTAAAAAATCAAAATATTTATTTTTATTTTTATGTTAAGAATTTATTACAAAAATATTTACACTGATAATTGTGGCATTTAAAAGAGGGAAGAGGTAAAAGACGATCTGTTTGTAAAAAAATAACAAAAACAAATGCCAATATAATTGACCATGACGTTTATAGTGTTGTTTCGTATTGTGTGCATATTTGTATTGTAATTTATATGTACGGGATCATATCATTAATAAAATGAATAATAAAAACAATTCTAAATAATTTTTTATGAATGAGTAAAACCATTATACACAGGGTGTTATTTTAATTCTATTAAATTATCAAACGGAATCATTTTATTAAGTAATTAGCTTTTTGTAATTTTTTTGATCAAAACTAAAGTGGGGAACCTAATAGTTACTGTAGTAGGACGTAACGAGTAGTGTTGTATACTGTCAAAAGTTAAAAATTACAGTTTTAATTAGTGTCAACAGAACAGAACAGTGGAAGGTGAAATTCGAAGTCTTAAAATTTGTCAGATTTAATTGTCATATAAGTATAAATTGTAATCAAACAAAATCCCTTTGATTTGAAAAACACGTCAACCCAGGTTCTTCAAAAGAACGTTTAAAAATCAGCTTAAAATATACCTCACTTAAGTGGAAACGATCAGTGTCAGGACGTATCCAAAGGTGAAAAAAAGAAGGGCCTTGAGGCATTTGAAAGTGCGGGTCCTGGACGCAGGACAACCTAGACGGAACTGGCCGTGCCAAAGAGGGGTCCACCTTGAAGTAATGCGAATGTGGTTCCGAGGTGGTATTCTTCCCCTGGTGAGGAGATAAGGGGGGTTTTTAGTCGGTATATCCCTTTTAGGGCAAGTCCGACATATCATGCGCGGTGACGACCTCCGCGAAAGCATAAAGCTTTTTCCCTCCTTCCCGCACAAAAAAAAAGTGGAAACGATAATATATTAAACCTTATTTTGTGAATTTTTCAAGACTAAAATCGAGTAAAAGATATGGACTTTTAGAGGACTTACTTCCAAAGGTTAGCATTGAAGTTTTGGGAGATTATTAAACGATTTTTAAACAGTTTCTCAGAAATTTTCCTCTATAATAGAAACAAATTTTTATCCTACAATTTTCAATATGCAGTTCGTTACTATAATTTTGGCCACTTCTATAATGACTGGAGACAAGCCTCCAACTGCATAAAACGTCGTAATATATTTCAATTGTTTACCATAAAAATAAGTGTGGCTGACAGACAAGAGGCGAACATAAAAACAAGTTTTTTATTAAATTGGTTTATTTTGCAAAAACATTTTTACAATAAATTTAGAAAATTTAATAATAACAATAACACATAAACATGCAGTATAATAACACGGCTAACATTCTTTGTCATTTTCTTTATACCTATACATACATACATATGTACATATGTACATATGTATGTATGTATGTACATATGAATCGTCAACTAAAATGTAAAAAAGCGTAACAATAGTTTTCATTTATTGATTGCACAGTAGGGATACAAATTGATATAAATTTTTTCAAATATTGAAGAAAAAATTTTTAAATCTTCATTAAACAAAATTTTATATAATGATATTTTTTATCATTTTAAGTATTTTATAATAGAAACAGCTGTCAGCAGATGGTAAACTTGCGCACATCAGGGCTTTAGAAGAAGGCAAATCAATGAATGAAGTTGCTCTTCAATTTAGTATCAATAAATCAACGCTTTGTCGGATTGAATCAAGATATCGTCAAAGAAATAATGTCGAAAGAAAGCCAGGCAGTGGTCGTCCTCGTGAATCGACTGCTCGCCAAGACCGTCATATGGTAAAAATAGTTAAAATTGATCTTCGGAAAACGGAAGTAAATGTTGCTAATTATGCAAACGAGCAATTAAGGGTTTCTATTGGCGTCCAAACAGCCAGAAAGAGGCAAACTTATTAGCTACGAGATCAGCCAAGGTTTGACTTTACGAGATGGTATTTGCATTGGTCAAAGGAGCAGTGCGCCAAACAACATTCTGTAAATCTGACAAGGCACGGTGTTGAACATAATATGGCATCGAGTTGTATTTTTTTTTCTCGCTACTGTACATATTATGCGTTAATTGATTTTGTGGATATAACATGAACTCTTCTATTAGTAGAGATTTAATTTAATGCGATGTAATGTATTGAATTATAACTTACAAAAAATAAAAATAAAAGAAACAAAAGAAATAATTCCAAATTTGTCGTTAATGTTTTATTTGCATTTTAGGTGACGATATATTAATAAATTATAATATATTTTATAAATAATACGAAGTAAATGGCATGACTTTAAAAAGATATTTACAAGCTTTTACGTATATAATGTTGATGTGGCTTATGTTCAGTTTTTAACTTCATATTTAAGTATGAAATTAAACTTTTAAAAATTAAACATTTATTTGTATTTAACTGTGATAAAACACTACCAAATGAAAACAAATTTTGCATTATTTTTAAAGATTTTTTTTTTGTGCAGTGATTTTTTTATAATGATAGAATCTTCTATATTTGACAATACTTCGGCTAACTACTTAATTACAAGTACATAGAAAAAATATACATAATTCCGATATACTTACATACATATATACATATGTATGATTTCTATAAAAAGTATGAAAGAACAAAGAACTGTGATAAAACTACCGTAGCAGACATCATTTTCTCTTTTGATTATTAAAAAAAAATTATTGCAAAAGAACAGTCTAAATTTTTAAAATAAGTTAAAGTTTTGATCTAATTAAAGCATTTCTGACGTAACAAAATTTACTCACTCTGTGTTTACACGTAGAGATTTTTATTTTTAAGATTTTGGTTTATTCTTCTTTGAACTATCTTCGGCGTTCAGACAATACAATTCTTATTTTTGACGTCACGTATGTTACTTACAATTGTGTGTATGCATGTGTGCAATTACGAATGAGAGAGTAAAGCGTATTGCCAGTACAAGACAGAGTGTACTCGTCTCTTTACCACTCGCCGCCTTCGCCTATAAACATGCAATCTTAAAAATAAGAATCTCTACGTGTAAACACAGTCTCAAATTCATTTTACAGAACATATGCAAGTAGAATCTTTTTTTTTTTTGTATTTGTTTCAAAACTGATATTACGGCATATTTTTACTTCCTCAACTTTTTGAGCACAAACTAACTATGCGTTTAGTAGACGATATTTATTATTTTACACGCCTACAAAATACTTCTTATCGCTTATATAGAATGTCATATTGATTGTAATCTACTTATGCTGGTATGTTCAAACATCGTTATACTTATCACTAGATTGCAACCACATTATATTATTTCATCATCTTCTAAGAGTTGCACAATTTTTCATATATTTTCTTCGTTTTAAGAGATGACAAATAATCTCTTTACAAAACTAAGAGTAATTTAAATTTTTTTTTTGTTACAACAATTGCTTTTGTTTTCATATGTAAAGGTATATTTGTATTGAAAAAAATAATTTTTATTTTTCTAAGAGACAACACAAAACACGTATTTTGACAATGTTACGAACAAATTATAGTAGGCCGGGCATATAAATTTATTCATTCGCTAAACTGGTCTATTGAAAAATAACTTAATTCATGGGGAAAACAAAAACTGCTAAGAATTAGGCCTGCTTATTATTATTTGTTTTTGTTTATCGAACAGTGTAAATATTTTGATGATTTACCTTCAACACGTGTTGCATCAGATAAATATGAAATAAATACGCATAATATTAATTTATGTACATATGTATGTACATATAAAAGCTAGTTTCTGTGAATTTGCCTTTTGAAATACAAAGAGTAACCAAAATAAAAGACTGAAAAACGTACAAAATGCACAGCAAATGTAATTCGGTAAACACAAACAAATAATTTTATTAACAGAAATAATTGTTATTGTTTTGAAAATTGGTTTTTATTAAAGCATTAAAAAGAAAAAGGAATGAAAACTTAAGTAAACATAGAAGTTTAAATAAATACATACATATGACACTTTGTACATATGTAAGTATATAAAATTTTTAATTTATAAAAGGTGTGTTAGATCTATAGAAGGGGGTCCGTTTAGAGGCTATTGTTTCGGTTTTCATTGAATTTTTGTTTTTACGTGGTGGGTTTCAAGCCCTACGACAACCCAAATTTAAAGTCCAGGGGATTGGACAATCGCCGCATATATTAGTTAACAAGCTAGCGGGTGCTAGAATGTTATCCAGGAGGGCCACGTGGAGGCTGTATGTCGACTTGAATACAACGGGAACAATGATCGTTCTGGAGGCCGCCAGGTTGACCCCAATCAGAGACTTTGCCTTGCCCGAAGTATCCCATCCATCCCAATTATTCTTCCGGTGCTTCTCTATGGTGCGGAAGCATGGACGCTGTCTTGTGCCGATGCAGCGGTCTTGGGAGTATTCGAGAGAAAAGTTCTTCGTAAGATCTTTGGTCCTCTAAGGCATGGCGATGAGTTTCGCATTAGAACCAACCATGAGCTGTATGAGCTCCTCGGCGATGTGGGCGTTGTTCAGCGCATTAACATCCAGCGGCTACGCTGGCTCGGCCATATTGTTCGGATGGATGAATCTGCTCCAGCGAGAAAAGTTTTCGATGCGAAGGTCACTGGACGTCGGCGTTTACGTTGGAAGGACCAAGTTGATGAAGCCCTGTCGTTAATTGGTGTGACCAACTGGAGAAGGCGCGCGCTTAGCAGAGACGCCTGGAGACTAGTGTCAAGGCAGGCCGAAACCCGTTAACGGGTTGTTATGGCCATTTAAGTAAGTAAGTAAGTGTTAGATCTATAGTCCTTAACTTTAAAATTGAAAGTGAATTCGCGGAAACGTGAATATTCAGAAGCGTAAAAACCCTAGAAATGTAAAAACGAACTTCGGGCCTACAGCACATAAAATTGTAATGCGCTCGCTTCTGGCACTGCACTCTAACCACCACGGCTACAGTCGTACAAGTCGTCGATATCGACTAATGTGGATAAAATAGAATAAGAGGGCAAAAACAAAAAAATAAAATTGTAATTCTGTTTCATCCAAATAAGATGACAATTACAAGAACAGCAGTGATGGTAAGAAAAGGAGAATATGATAGAAACTGTTGTGTGACTTTACTTCGACTAACTCATACAAGTGTATGTACATAAATATGTACATATGGAAGAAAATAATTTCAGTACGTGATTTCTTGAAAAGTGTTAGTTAAATAGTTGATGTTTAATCTTAAATATGCACAGGACACAAAGAACTCTGATGAGACTACCGTAGCTGGAGTCAAAAACAATTGTTCAGTTTAGCGAGTGTACTATTCCTTCACGGACATCATTTTTCCTTTGATTACCAAAAAAAACATTACAGTTAATTTTGATCTAATTAAAGCGTTTCTGACGAAACAAAAAAAAATTTTAAAAAAATTGATCACTCTTCCTGGGTCTCGAACTTCGGATAAAAATTGTTAACGTTATACATATTTCTCTATTTTATCCCCTTTTTAATATTAAAAATAATTTTTTTTAATTTTGGTTCATATTTTAACCACCGGTTATTTCGAATCTTTCAATACTTATGTATGTCATTTTATTCTGCTACAAAATTCAGTATATTATCTCCCCTGATTGAAATGAATCGATTTACGTTTGATTAATGTTAGGATTTATGGAAATTTATTTCCACAACAAAGAAATTGCACGAAAATTAAAAAAAAATCTTTTTTCGAATGAATAACATTTTCGTCTTGGTGGGTAAGATAATAAGCAAAAAAGGTGGTAATTTGGGCTCAAAAAACCCACAACGAGGTCTTACAGAAGCCAATGCACCCATTACAAGTACCTGCCTGGAGCGTAGGCATCATTGGCCTAAATTTTCTTAAAAATGAGGACGGCGCAAACATTACGGTCAATGGAGACAACTATCGTACCATGATAACCCAAGAAGAAAACAATTGTTATTCACAACAAAAAAATAAATTTGGCAAAATTTGAAACCATTTTTTTTTTATTGCCTTTTTAAATTTAAACTTTTAAATGGCTTACTCGATGCACACTACCTTTAGTGCAAACAATGTTAAAAAATTTTTAGCTTGTAACTTTGCTTACTTACAAGATTTGCATATATGTATACGAGTATTACGTATAAGCTGTTGCATTTTTAACGCAGTTACTGATCGCTATACCATTAAAATACCTTTCGTAATCTGCCCGAAGCATAACTTTCAAGCAGCATATTCCGTCTACTATATTCCGTCTTTGTTTCCTCTAAAGTTGTCTTTCACCTTAAATAAATATTATGTATGTAGCTCCTCTATATTTCAGATCATGAATCGACACTAATTCAGGGTTTGACGTTGTTTTACTTCAATTTCATGCTATCCAAAGCTCTATCACACTTTGACAGTTTCAAGCAAAGCTGAGAAAAATTTATATATTTAAATTCAATTGGATTTTTCGATTTTTTAATCTTTCACTAGATTGGGCATTCCTGCAGTAGTAACAATAAATTGAGAAAATAATTAAAAACAATTTATAATCGGAAACGTTTACGTTTTAACGTGTTCATGGTATTTTAATAATAGAAAACGAATTTAATTCAGGCGAGTAATAATTCACTTTTGTTGCTACAGATTAAGTAAGTAAGTGGGTGGATTTCTAATGCAATTTTTTTTATTTTTAATTTTTTTTTTCTTTTATACATATTTAAAAAACAAACATTGAATTTTTGCGCATTTAAAGAGAATGTTTCCTTTGTTTTCACTTCTGAAATATATGTATTTTAATTTTTTTTTTTTAAATACGTGACGCATTTAGAATTTTCTTTTCAAAGAGAAATGGAATCTAATAGTAGGTTGGTTTAGGCTGGGCTTGTTTTATTTAAACAATCATAAAACATATTTATCGTCAAGAGTTTTTAGTGCATAATTTTTATTCATACACTTTTTTATTTATTTTCAAATGCGGTTGCATATTGTCAAATTTATCCTATACACAATTACTATGGATGTATGGATATAGTTTCTTAGCAATACATTCATAAAACAATCCAGATTCTAAATTTTTATTGGTAAATAAAATATTTTTTAAATGCAATACGAATAAAATTAAAATCATTCAAAGATATAAAAAGAGAAGAAATAAACCTGCTGCTCAATTTCAAATGTTAAGATATGCCTTTCGGTATTTATTTTCAAAAACTCATGAATTTGAGTTCAGAAGAATGTAAACTGATAAGCACTCACTATTTCAATATAACTGAACATAAGTTTTTTTTTTTAAAGCAAAGTTTTTATTGAGAACTCGATAAAAACTTGTAAACAGTATAAAAATTCGGAATAGCGTTGGCAAAAGGGTATGTTCTAAGAGGTGGGTCACTTTAAAAACAGACGAAAAAGTATGCAGGTATGTGGTAAAGAACGATTTCGTTCGAAATTAAAATCGTATGTATTTGCAAAGTTATATAAAACTTATTTTTTATATGTATATTAAAATTCTAATAATCTATTGTAGAATATAGAGGCAATAATCATTAATGTAATGGGTAAAAAAGGAATTCCAAATCTGAAAAGACTTATTGCAATTCATTCGATTTCAATTCGATCGAAATCGATTTCCATCACATAACAGACACTCGTATATTAAAAACAAAATATTCAAAATTCAAATTTCAAAATTTCAGCACATAGAAAAGTAAAACAAAATGTCGACTTACGAGTACAACTAAAACAACAAAAAATTAAATTTTGATCAATAGGCAATTATTTTTCAATTATCACTTTTTAATAAATCAATTTTTCTTAAAGCATTTTCTTATTAATTATTGCAATTGATTGCATAACATAATTTCAATTACTGATAACAAACTAAAAACAAAAAATACTTAAATATTATAAAAAAAACCCTATGAAATATTGAAACATTGACAGAATTTCATATTTAAATTCAGTTTAAAGTTACATCAGCCTAAAGAGAAAAAAAAAATTACTATTTTGGTATCATTTTAACGGGTATTGGGCAAGAAAAATAATATAAAAATTTTTGCTTTAACGTGCAAATTATTCGAGCTATTGCAAATATTAGCAGTGTCCACGAAAAAGTTGACCTTTTTAAACTAAAAATGTGAAAAAAATTTCTATCATCTACTTATATCTATAAAAACAATGTCTATTCTGATGCATTTATAAACCTTAAAGAACTTTTAAATTCTATTTAACAATGTCGAATATTTTTCTTTTCTTTGTCTTATTACTTTCGTTGGCAGACAATTCTGATATGGAAAAATCATATGATATGTGCCTCCAGCATATAATAAAAAATCAATTTCTTTTTCTATCAGCAAGCGTATAAAAGCACTCACTCGTTATTGTAAAATAGGGCGTAATATAGGGGGTTAGAGCGCTCGCGCAAATATTCAAACAGCACAGGTGCTAATCCCGGCAAAGAAGAAAAATTAAAAATAAAAATTTGGGGTTTTTCGAAATTCTATTTTACAAAAAAATAAGAGGTTCCCCCCTCCAAGAAGTCCATTCATAAGAAAACCGCTCCCTGCTCCATTGCACTCTATTTCCACTTTTGGCTTTGACATCAAGTGTAGTGTAGTGTGTAGTAGATAACAGCTACCTACTGGGTGAAGATCCTCACCACAATCAACATCCAACGACAGATGGGGCATCAAATTGACAGCAACTTGCCTTATTAGTAAGGCGTTTAATAAGAAAAAATAAACTCTATCCTATCCTTTCCTAAAATTCCAATACAATGCACAGGATGAATAGGGGTTTACTCTCCTGAGTATGGGTCTCAAAAAAAAAAAAAGAAAATATTATTTTTTTTAAATGAAATGGACCCCACTCAGCTACTTTCAGCATTTCATAGAGAAATTATACATTCATTATTGTGCAGAACTGAACTGCTGTTACACTTCGAGATTTCAGCTCTCAGCCTTAAAGAAAACAAAACAATAAACTTGTTCACATGCATACATAATATGTATGTATGTACTTAGTAGTCGTTTCATTGGTAGTTATTATTTTTTTGTACCCGGGAAATTCTTTTCTTTCATAAAAGTTAGTATATCGACCTGTATCAATCCTTTTAATTAATTTTCGACCACCTTTTCATTAGGAAACCATCCTTGTCGATAGTGACAGCTTTAAGATTGTTCTCTTTCTAGGCACTCTTCTATGTGCCGCCCTCATATATTATATGGATATGAATATAAAAAATAATTTTTTTAATAAATAAAGTATTGTGTATGGTTTTGGTCATATGAAATCAAAATCTATAGATTTTACCGCTCAAGCGTTTGTATTAAACAAACAAGCACTTATGCTCAGCAGTGTATTTCACTATACTTGCCTTTAATTTAATTTTCTTTATTTTTTGGCAAATATTTGGTAAACTGATTAAATACACTGGTTTACACTAAAAATGTACATTTGATGAGATGTGATTTTTCTTATGTATTTTCTTCCGCTGAATTCAAAAATCAAGGTTAAAATTTTTTTTATGGAACAGTTTTTGAGATATGGTCCATTTCTCATTTTTTCGACCTTTTTTCACTTGACAAATTATATCTCGAGATAGATATGTCCTATTGGGTCGTTCTTGGTACCATATGAAAGGTATTAAGATGGCGAACAAACAATTATAACTGGATTTTTGATCTGTAAAGTGATTCAAAATATATTGATGAAAATTTGACACATTTTCAAAAAAATCATATTTTACAGTGCTTCTGTGCCGATGGAAAAGTACAAGTCGTCGAAAAAACATCTGGTTTCTCTTCATGTACGTGACGATGATACT
Source organism: Metopia argyrocephala (assembly GCA_963576795.1). Lineage (NCBI taxonomy): Eukaryota > Metazoa > Arthropoda > Insecta > Diptera > Sarcophagidae > Metopia > Metopia argyrocephala. The sequence goes on from OY756208.1 coordinate 70,706,545, forward strand.
TCTACGCAAGAACTAACACCAACCAGAAGAAAATCGACCGAAAAATGACAAAGGTATAAGCTATTGAGTGAAACAATCAAATCCCATATTTTTCGAATATTTTATTTTTTTTACAATTTATTGGGTTTAAACGATTTTAATACATACGTCAATCATACGCCACAATGGCCAAATACATTCAATATGAGTATCACACCTGGAAAATATTTTGGATTGTTTCACTCAATAGCTTATACCTTTGTCATTTTTCGGTCGATTTTCTTCTGGTAGGTGTTAGCTCTTGCGTAGAAGTATCATCTTGACGTACATGAAGAGAAACCAGATGTTTTTTCGACGACTTGTACTTTTCCATCGGCACAGAAGCACTGTAAAATATGATTTTTTTGAAAATGTGTCAAATTTTCATCAATATATTTTGAATCACTTTTCAGATCAAAAATCCAGTTATACATGTTTGTTCGTCATCTTAATACCTTCCATTTGGTACCAAGAACGACCCAATAGGACATATCTATCTCGAGATATAATTTGTCAAGTGAAAAAGGGTCGAAAAAATGAGAAATGGACCATATCTCAAAAACTGTTCCATAAAAAAATTTTTAACCTTGATTTTTGAATTTAGCGGAAGAAAATACATAAGAAAAATCACATCTCATCAAATGTACATGAAAAAAATTTCATTTTGTAAACTAGTGATATTTATTGATTTAAATGCAAAATTTTGTGAATTTTAATGCTTTTCAGGTTGCTGTTGGTCAAAAGGGGCGCATGTTAAAGACAGAAAAAGACGAAAGTCATGGGATACACTTTTAAGTGAAATACAATGAAATCATTTAATTGAATAAATCGGAATGTGTGAAAATGTATATTTTCTAATAAAATTAGCACACTTAGAGAAATAAAGAATTCGAAAAACTGTATACACAATATTAAAGTATTTATTTACAACATATGATGGCATAAATTATCAATGAAATTCGTAAATGCATTGAAATATAAGCAATTTTTATTTTCAAAGAAAAAAAATATTAATTTTCCCTCAAGAAATAATATTTCAAATGAAATAATAATGTTCTATTTTTCAAAGTTCGGGTTTGGATAGCCGCGCGAACCTTTGTACGATAAAGTTCGGGAATTCTTTTTGTTCTTTTCATTAGTGATCATGCAGATAAATGTGGCACAGTTTGTAGTGTTTTTTAATGTAAAAGTAAATATAAAAAAAAAAAAAAATTACAAAACGTATCGTCGAGTACCAAACACAAAAAGAAAGGTTTTTTACCCGCCCTTAATATACTCACACAGTTGCCGCAAATGCACCAATTATTGGTTCATTTTAAATTCCAATACTCACGAGTGCTGTGTTCCTTTGGCATAATAAAATCCGACTCTAGTGAGGAAATTATAGTGTGAATGCTCGATATGCTCGATATACCACCATTCGTCAATAAAAAATTGAAAACTGTACTGACATTGGTCGCATTATTTTATTACCTCACAAGTACACAATTTTAATTTAAAATGCATTTACGGCAAATCGTCTGAAATGTTTCCCTTCCAAAATTTGTGCTGCCTAAACGTAGACTAATTTCGATAAGTCGATATCGTATATATGTAGTCTTGGGAAAAATACTTCTAACTATCGAAGTTACAAACAAGTTACAACATATCTAGCTACTTAAACAAGGTTTCAACAAATTTTTTAAATATTATTTTCAAATTTAGTGTGCAAACCTCAAAGCATATTAAATTAATTGATAATTATAAGTAGTTATCAGTTCAAAACAGAACTGCATAATCATGCCCACGTAAATCAACATTATTTACAAAAACAATATAATACGAATAAATAAAAATATTCTTTAGAAATAATTATATTTGAATGAAATAATTGTTTTTTTTTTATAAATGGCTTAGAGAAAAAATGGTTTCTCGAAAAATCATATTAAATTTGTAGAAAAAAGTGGTTTTTCTCAGGGGATGATCCCAACAGGGAAAAACACACCCCACTTATCAAAAAATAAATATGTTTTGTTGTTTAATTGACAAGCAGTTCGGAGAAGCAGTAGAGAAAGGCGCAACATCATGCAGAGAAAATACCACCACTAAACTTAAATAAAGAACTGTGAAAACCAGAGATTTTAAAAACTTGGTGGGCATTCGTGGGCTTACATATACGATTTTTTTACGATTCAGATAAAGCCGAGTGGACTTGGCCCATAGAAAGATTTAGCCTGCATCCCTACCAATATTATTATTACATTATAAACTTTTTCGAGATAAAGAGCAGACACCCGAAAATACTTACAATTTTTAAGCAGAAAACTCTATTTTATTGCATGTTATCCTTTATTTTATTTCATTAATATGGATGTTTATTAATATATGATTATTAGAAACAAGTTATCTTATTTCGTTACAAGACACTGCGTTGTAGAACAATATAACCCTGACACATGCATGTCATGACACCAAGTACGCTGACGAGAAACTATAAAATAGATTTGGGAACACCAGCCCATTGTTTGGTTATCTCGTGGGAATGATGGTTTTATAAATCAATTCAAGAAAATAATTTTTTTTAAAAATTTAAAAAAATTTTAATTTAATTTTTTTTTTTTTTTTCAAAAAGCGAGTTACTTAAATGAATCCTTCGACACTTGAACACAAATAGCGTTTGATTGATCAATATTTTGCACTGCCTTTAATCACAAATGACATGACAACACCGCAAGAAAAAGCAGATGGTCTTAATATTCTTGACATGAGAATTAAAAGTGATATCTATTCCAGAGGGTAGTGAAAGAAATCATTTTAAAACCACGGTTTTAAAAGAGTGTATAAAATATTTCACTTTTTCAACCCTTTTTATTCTTTAGAAGACTTATGTCCAATTCAAAAAGGAATGCAACTCTAATATATGGACGGATATTTTAAAGGCTATTTTGGGGCTTTTCGACAACGTTAAAATAGGGGAAAGTGTTTGTTAATGTAGTCGCTGTGGCCTCGTGGTTAGTATGTTGGCTTACTAAGACGATAGGGGCGGGTTCAATCTCAGCTCTGACATCTTGAAAAAAAAAGAAATATGAAAAAATTATTTCTTTCGGCGACTACCTCTCAGCAGTCTTCTGACAAAAGCTGTGAGAGTAACTAATTGCCATGAACAAGCTTCTCAAGTCTGTCGTTCGGAGTCGACATTAAACTGTAGGTCCCGGTACACATGGATAAAAATTGACACACACAACATGAGTGCTGCGAGAAGCTAGGCCGTAACCCTGACACAGGGTTGTAATGGCCAATTATGGATGTATGTATGTATGTTTGTTAATGACGATGAAAATGATATTGAAGATGACGTTTTTGTGTGCTTCTCCTTGATCGAGCCCTACTTTTACTACTACTCCTTTCTGTAAGCCTCTGCATCAGAGCATAATTATTAGCCAACGTAGCCTTAATTAGATCAGAAACTAAATTCTATTAAAAATTCAGATTGTTTTTTTGCAACGATTTCTCAATGACATCCGTGAAGAAATTGTACACCAGCCGAACTGAACATGTTTTCGTAGCTAAGGTTGCACAGTATATTCTTACGACAAATAAAACTTAATTGCGTAAATTATTTAATAGTTGTGGTATTCGGAGAAGCAAATAAATAAAAATATGTAGTATCAAAACCGTTTCACAATTTAAAATTTCATTTGGTTTCAATTTAGCTCGAATTCGTTTTTCAAAATATACCCGAATAATTCTTATAAAAGGTTTATAGGATGAATAGTGCTTAATATCTAAACTTTTAATTTAATTTATGAATTAGTTTATTTTTCTGAATTAGTATGAAATGTATACCTATAAGTATATATTATTTCTTTTTAATTCGAATTATTAATAATGTTGTGATCATTTCATCATCTCGGAAATAACTTTTCGAATTAAAGACAAACAATATATGTACGAGTATGAATAGAATTATTAGCAAAAATAAAAAACGACAAATTTATTGAATTATTTTTTACTTCCCCATGTAGTCTTTTTTGTTTTCTTTTTCTTAGTTTTTGCAAAATTCAGTTGTTTATATACAAATGGGTGTGATTTTTTTTTTTTTTTTGTAATATTTATTATATATTTTTTGCACGTCAACTGTCTTAATTTAGCAATAAAAGCTGGTCTTAATAAAACTGTTTACTATCACTTAATGTTGTCTTTTAGAACACCCGGAAAAAATACGACTACAAGTTTTAGTACAAGCCCAGTTAGAGATCTTGAGTTAATACTAAAGTATATACACATATATGGTACATACAAACAGTATAAGAATACAGAATTGTGGATGACAACAAAAATTATTCGGTTTATTTTTGGGCAAAAATAATAATAATGAGGATGATAACGATAATGAGAAATAAAAAAAGACAAGTACTTGTCAAACTGTCTGGAAGAAGACAATAAAACCCGATAACAACCATTACCGATCGGCCCAATCATCACCAACCGATTTAATAATATATGAAATATACATGTTCATGAAGATTCATATGTATGGGTGGGGTGTACACACATACATACGTATTAATATTAAGACCAGTAGCGAGGTGGGGGCATACAAAATTATAATAAAATTAACAGATTTCTTTTTATTTTTATATAAATAAATAACAACAATAACAAAACAATAACAGCAAAATTCTCTGTGTGTCTCACACATACATACGAGTCCATATAAAAAGAAAAATATTCAGACTCTTTAGCAGCAAACAAATCATAAAACGTTTACAGAAAAATAAAATTAAGAGAGAAAAAACACGACTTTACCAAACCCAACAATAATATGTACACACAGATACAAAAAGTGCTACACACAGATACAAACTCACTAATACTTCTACTATTTGCTAAATTGTTATGCGGCCCATAAACGCTACAATTGAGTTGTTCAACAGGTTAAAAATCAACCAGTCATGTTGTGCGATTGTTAAACAAAGGAAAAACAAATTTCAATGTGGACAAGCCATTGCAGCATATATGGAAAGCACTAATGCGGCAACGATCGCTTGTATATGTATATGAGCTAGTATAACGTATTTAATACGATTTGGTTTGCATACTTCGAAAGCGTATTATGCTCGCGAACACTTGTCGTTTGAATTATTGAGTAAATGCGTGTGTGTATTAGGCACCGCACAACAAGGCCATAAACCTATAGATAGAGGCCGCATTCATTAAAAAAATTCAGTTATTACCTGAACTTGGAGCTGTTAAGACGTTTATTTTTCTCTTAAGGAATACATCGAAAATAAAGCTAAAAAAATAAAATAATTTAAACGAAGTGTGTGTGTTTTTTTTTATATATTTATAAAAAGATCACAACCAAATTCTCATTATTAGTATACGTTTTAAAGAAAAGAGAAAAAATAAAAGACTGTGCAGAACTCAAATTTCGTTTATAAAACAAAAGTGGTAACAAAAAGTAGAAAAAGTTAAAAAAAGTGCTGTTCAAAAAAGTAAAACGAATAAAATAAGACACGCAAACAAAAAAACATTGTTTTTTTATATAATTGTGTTTAAAAGAAAGTTCTCGACATAAATTGACTTCTTACAAGTCAAATTTATATAAAAAAAATTTGCAAACATGACTACCAAAATGGCTATTAATGCAAAGGTAAAAAAATAAAATAAAATTATCTGTTAATTTAAAAGGCAACATAAGCTGGTTTCCAACTTTTCATTGCAAACAAATTTATGCAAAAATTTTTACATATTAGCCCTTTATTTTATTCAATATTTCTTTTAATCAAAACAATAGTCTATAAAACCAATAACAATACGAATTCTATGTACATATAAAAGGTAAAAATAAATGGTTAATTTAAAAAAACAACAACACTACACACTACGAGTATTTCTAAAAATAAAATTTAAAACAATTCTTAACAAGTTTCTTTAAAAATTCAAATTTTGTAAGAAATTTTACAAAAGAGGCTAATTTCATGCAAAATTTCTTTTAATCAAAACATTAGTCTACAAAGCCAATAATAATAATAACATGAATTTTATATATAAAATGTAAAAATAAATAATAAATTCGAAAAAAAACACGAAATTATACAAGTTTTTGTTTAATTTCACGCTAGTTTTAAAGAGAATTTGTAACCCAAGAACTTTAAACAATTCTTAACAAGTTTTTTTTTTTATAAATTCTCAATTTTGTCTGATTTTAAAACTTTTTTTAATTCTCTTGTCTATTAGCAAAAGAAGATTGAAAAGAAACAAATTTTATTTTTCTATGCAAGATACAGTGTCGAAAATAAATATAGAATCACCTACATTTTGTGAATAAAATAACCTGTTGATGTTTTTATTTCTGTAGGTTTAAAGTTTTCATAAAATTTGTTTTATATTATACAGTAAAACATAAAAGTAGGTAACATACCCACCACGTGCATGCATAATTGCACATTGCAGCCCTTTTTCAGAGTTACAGCCTAGCTTCTCACAGCATCCATATTATGTGGGTCAATTTTTACCCGTGAATACGGTGACCTAGAGTTTAGCATCGTTTTGAGAAATTTCTTCATGCCGATCAGGAACTGTCTAATAGGTGATCGCCGAAAGAAGTATTTTTGCATATTTCTTTCAACATATCAGAACCAGGGGGTTTGAACCCGAAGTTCTCGTCTAGTAAGCCAACACACTGCATACTAGAAGATAAACAAACGAAAATTAGGTTGCGAAATATATATTAATTTATATATTTGGTTTACACAAATTACTATATACCCTTAACACGAAATTTAAGACTTGTATTAAATATTGTTCTATCTGTACGATCTCATAGAATTAGTTTACTAACTTTTCTAAAACATATTTAGAAATATCTGTGCATGCGTTTTTCAACATATTGCTTTCAATTAGCACAAAAGCTTTGTCTAAATATCCCCTATAGATTTTCTATGGGATTTAAGTCCGGGCTACAATTGCCTAATCTAATTTCAATATATGGTGAATTAACAGACAATGTAGACAATTGAATATATGCTCGTGCAACACAAAGATCTCTGATGAGACCCTCGTAGCAGAGGTCGAAAACTAGTTCAGCTCCACTAGTGTTTATATATATTCCTTAACAGATCTTAATTCTCATAAAGAATAAAATATTTAAAATCTTTTTTTTTTGGGTTTTAATAAGTGTAAATATTTTTTTTAATTGTTTTATCAAGAAACATTATTAAAAAGAACTTTTAAAAATATTTGAAATTTTATATTTTATATAAAAACAAATTTCGGTTTTTTTCAGTTGTTTACGATATAAATTTCAAAACGTTTATATATAGGCCTGTCAAAATTTTCGAACGGAATGGTTTTCATTTCGTATTTTATTTTATTATTTTGAACCTGAACCGTTTGAGTTTTTGTGCGAGCGCTGTAAACACTATACCATCCTTAAGGATGGCTTTTAGACATGCCACTAATAGTTGTCGACAACATCGCGACGGTGTTCGTGCAGGATGTTTTGTACTCTACTTCCTTGACAACAAGCTTGCATAGTTCATACAATATGTGATTGACAAAAGGCTCAGTGACATTGTCGCTCTGCCCGTAGTGCACGATTTTTGCTACATTTGTTTGAAAATGGACACTCCATTGTCGTGTACCCATTCCCGATAATGTCTTGAAGACAGAACCAACTGGGATATTTTGAAATAAATATAGCATGTATGTATGTATACATAGAACAAATATATATTTAAAATGTTTGTTCAGCTAATTTTTTACTGACGTCAAATGCGCAAAAAGTTTTTGCAAATTTAAAAAATGTTTTTTATAAATAAATAAAAAAAACAGAGCACTTTTATAAGCGTTTTTTTAACAAATTTTTTCTTTAAATACATATATAATTTTGTGGTATTTATTTGATCTTATATGTAAATACATACATATGTATTAGCGATTTCTGTTTAAAAAAAAAAAAAAAGATTTTAAGGAAATAATAAAATCACAAAACAAAACTTTGAAGACTAAATTAAAAATTGCAAATTTAAACACTTCTAAAGGTCAACTTTGAAAATAATTTCGTTTCACTTTAATTTTACCTACATTTTATAATAAATTCAAATTATTTTAAAACAAAAACTAACCGGTATCAAAATAAAAATTATGCAAAAAGAAAAATAAAATATTGAATTCAATCAGTGTTGTCAAAACGTTGCGTAGCAAAAATGGTAGAATTATTTGAAAAACATGCTAAAACAATTAGAAATAACGAAAAGAAATATAAAAATATATTGGAAATAAAAGAAGATGATAAGTTTTTTATCCGACTTTCATGGTATAAAATTGATTTTAATATAACAATAATAAAATTAAACTTAAAAACCATTTGTAACAAAACAAAAATAGCAATTCTTTTGATTGCATTCATAACGCACACCTAGTTCAAAATTGACACAACTCAAAAAAATTTTTTTTTATTTATATGCTTAAACTATGCAGAATGCACTTGTTTATTCGTAAAAATAATTAAGCGAAAAAAAATTTTTTGTTGAGTTGTGTCACTTTTGAACTAGGTGTGCGATATTATAGCCCTGCACATGTTAATCTATACAAAATAGTTATGCTGTTCAAACATTTTCGAAAGGGAAAAATATATTGGAATCAAAACAGTTTTTACACATCAACATGGATAATTATCATATCAACACATGCGACATACATATATATGTATGTTCTTAATGATGAATTCTGATCATTTGTTTGAATTATTATAAATCTAAAGGTTTATTAAAAGAAAAAAATATTGCACTAGTCTGAAAAAATTAGATAGAAAACAGAAGCATAAAAGTTCAATGGTTTTAATTTATTTAATAAGCTGTGTATTTGCGATCCGATATTGAATAACAAAATAAAAAAACGTCAGTTCTTGGTTTTTTTTCTCTTCCTGTCGCTATTGACATGATGATCCTGTTCTCTTTATTAAAGGTATCTGCAATGGACTTTTTATTTTTTGTGATATTATAAATTTTTTCGCCTTTAATAATTACAAACTATGTATATTAAAACCCTAACGTTAAATAAAAATACGAAAAACTAAAATCCTTGCCGCACATGGCTTTTATATGTGGTTTTTAAAGATTGCATTAATAAATAAATAAAAAAAAGTTTGACTTTAGGAGTAAAATACAGTTGTTATTGTTTTGGTAAATTAGGACTACCTAAATATTATAAAAATTCGTCTTGTCTTTAAAAATATAAAAAGTTTTTACCGTTGCTTTTTATTCGATATTTTTCTAGCGATTACCGTATTAAGTACAAGTATGGATACATTAACTGCATCATTTCAAGGCCATAGTGGTAAAGTTTTTTTTGAAATTTATAGTAATAATTAGCCCTCTCGGGCTTGCAAAAATTGCCGTAGTGGACGGTATTTCACGTCCCCATGGCGGGGTATTGGTTAAAGTTTTCAACTAGCAATAATCGCACCTCAGTAGAACTTCATTGGTTACGATATCGCCTCTGCGCAAAGCTAATTTTAACAGCCAAATGTTTAAGCATATAAGAAAATTTTTAAATCAACTCAATGAGAATTATAAAGTGAAAAGACACAAACTATAATTTTAAAGCATATAAATGAATACACCAAACCATGCATACTACATATGTATGTGTACGTGTATGTATATTTAATAAAAGTAAAATTATGGGGTTGATTTCTTTCTTTTCTGAGTGCAGTTTATCATTACAAATTGCAGACAATATAGGTATGCACGAGTATTTTTGTTATTCTCTTCTTTTACTTTTATCATTTAGATTTTGTTGTTTTTATGATTACATTGGGCATGTAGGCTTTTAAATGTTTTAGTCTGAGTAATGAAGCAGCAGAATGGAGCAAGTTAGAGAAGTAGATATTTTATGAATGAAATTTATTTATTGTTACTAAAAAATTATCTGGAAATTACTTATTTTACTACTTATAGTGGTACTTGAGTTATAATCAAGATAATATTTTTATTTGAAAAAATGTTCAATGAAGTTTTTTAGTAATTCATTTACTTGGTTAATTTATATACAAGCGAGTAAAATATTTGCTTGCAAATTAAAAGGAAAATACAAATTTAATGCCTGAACTTAAAAATTTACAAATTTAAAATGAAACAAGAAACCCAATTTTTTTTATTTATTTTTTGTTAATATAAACTTTACACTGCGGTTTGAAGTTTTTTTTTTTTCATTAAATTTATGCAAGTAAAGCTTTAATTTTATTACGTATTTTTTAATATTTAGTTAAATGAACTTCAGATCAAAAAAAAAAAGAATTTTTTTATTTATATATTTTACATATCTACTCTACATAATATACTAAGTACATACAAGAATAATATGTATTGAAAATTTGTAGCACTGGCAAAATTTATAACATTCAATAAAGTCTCGAAATTTTTTAAAAATTGGTTTATTAATTAACAATTATTTGCATTAATTTATCATTGAAAGTTAATACAGCATAAGGCTTTCAAAATTTAACAAAAGAAATAAACTTTAAATAATTTCCCTTTGAAACTTTCACTGAAACCACTGTTCTCTTTACAAATTAAGACATTATTGTTATGTTAGTCGTAAACACAGGGAATGGGTATTAGGGGGCACCGCTACTAAAGAAAGCTATGAACTTAGCAACATTTTCGAAGAGTCTGGCTGCACTAAAAGCATTGGATTCCTATACACTGACATTGAAACTGGGGAGGAGTGCTTACAAATCTTTAAATGAACGGCACAACAGACAAGATTATGGTTTGATGCGTTCCGTATCATTCCGAGAACAACAATAAGGAAATATCTTCTGGGATTCAATTAGAAGAAGTCAAGCAGAAAATTAACATGTGGGAATATTATTTTAAAATACCAGCAGAAAATAATGCTTACCATTATGTTATTTTGTAAGGGAGAAATTGTAAACAATCACTTACTCGTGAGCTTCAATTATGCATAATTTTTATATGAAATGAGCTGCTAAAATGCAATAGAAATGCAAATTGATTGCAACCAGTAATCAAGTCAATCAAAAATAATACCTTATCCTGTAGCATACTTGGAAGCTTTAATGTATAAAATACAATATAATGCTTCCATTATTGCGTACAATTTTATTTATTTCTTTTTTATGTGCTGGAGGCCCGAAGTTCGAGCTCCAGGAAGAGTGATCAATTTTTTTTATTTATTAATTTTTGTTTCGTCAAAAACGCTTTAATTAGATCAAAGTCAACTGCAATGAATATTTTTGGCAATCAAAGGAAAAATATTTCAAAAAAATATTTCTTCCAAATCTTACAAATTTTATGCTGGGATGAAACATTAGGAGAGTCCAAAGACCTCATCAGGCCAAATAGTAATTCAGATACATATTTAAAAATTACGGTTACATTAGGTTTATATAGTGACCCTACTACTTAAAATAAAATTTTTATAGATTACATCTTCTGGATAAAAACATGTGCTCTCACAGAGCATAATTAAGGGCATGGAGTATCAAGATTTCTTAGATTTTATTTGAAAATCAGAAATAATAATCATCATTTACAATTCCGTTTGTGGCCACACTAGTAATTGTGTGGATATGATTCATTATTTGTAAATATAGCAGGACACCAACGATCTTTTAAATCGAGATGTCTAATGCTAAGCAACCTATCGGTTGATAATAATTATTAACTGTAAATTTAATTGATGTGCAAAATATTATTGAAATATTAAGCAATTTTCATCAGATGTTTAAACTAATTTTTTTGTTTATTAAGTTGTTACCGTAATTGATAACATTTTGACTTTTCTATATAGGGATGTTTTGTATTTGTTTTTTTCTTAATTACGTGAGAATATTGACAATGCAAGTAAAATGTAATCTCATTTCATACAGGTTAATCAATTTATTTAATAAAAGGTTCAAAAAGGTTTAAAGATAACCATTAAATGTGAGATTTAAAAGAAAAATATATTTAAAAAAAATGCAAAAAAAAATTGTTTACAAATAATAAATCTGAAAAAATTAACTTTTTTACATACAGCTCAATTATAAATAAAAATTCCCCGGGAGTTTTATCCCTTTTCCTATGTTTACAATTGAATTTATATGAGAAAAATGAAAGAGGGAAGAAAACTCCCGGGGAATTTCTGTTTATAATTGGGCTGATAAATTAAAAAAACAATTAAAATTAGGAAATGTAATGTGTAACACCGAATTATGGACCACCGTTGTTAGTACTTCAGTTTGATAGTTGGGGATAGGGAGAAACATCAAATGTTTCAACCCCTCTGAGTACTTCTTAAAAAAAAGTAAACAAGTAAATTTAAAATACACGAATTAAAGGATACACATGCCTTTTTCCGAAACTCATTTTTAATGTCAATTCATCAAGCAAATTATGAAAAATTGCACGATCAGCAACATATCTTTCTAAAAGAAATTATAAATAGAAAAGTAAACAACGTTAATAACTTTATAGTACATATTGCAATATTAATGAATTGCGAAGTTCACTAGAATTAAATTTGTAAATTTAAACTAATTTCTAATAAAAAATTATTAAATTAAAACGTAAATTTAGGATAGAATTTCATAAGACCAAGTAAATTATATGCATGTATGTATGTACTCGTATGTACACATTGCATGTAATTAAAATATAAACATTGAACTTTTCGGACAAAAAAAAATAAATAAAAAAGGAATACAACAATATGTAGAATTTACGACCATACGAATTAAAATGCAAATTAAAAGAAAATATTTCAAATTGTGTATTTTGGAAGAAAGTGTAGAAAGTAAAATTAAAATTGAAACCAAAACTCCCAAACGGAACACAGCTTATGGCATTGCATTAATTAGCTTTTATAAAATACAAATTTGTTTGCACACAAGTATTAATAAAATGGAAATTAAAATTTAAAAATTAATTTTATTTTTAATATTTTTTTTCATTTATTTTTAGGATATATTCCGTAACCAACATCGTTTGATACGTTTTATTGAACAATCGATACGATTATGTAGCAATCAATCTTTAAAAGCTGCTCAACAGCAGCAACAACAACAACAATTAGAAGCTGATTTTCAAATTACCAAATCTATGACATCTCAGTTATCAAATGCTGTACCTGAACCCATAGTACACGATAATGATGTTGGCACACAATTTAAAGCTTCTCAGATGTCAGTGCGTTTATGTTCACCGCAACAGTTGCAACCCAAACCCGATTCAGCTGAAGAATTAGGCTTTGGTAAATTATTCACAGATCATATGTTGAAAATCTATTATCACAAAAATTTGGGTGGTTGGCAAAAGCCACAAATTACTCCTTTGGAAAATCTTGTAATGCATCCCGCCGCCAAAGTATTGCACTATGCCGTTGAGGTAAGTTTTAGCATTACAAAAGATAATATTTCTAAAAAGACTATTTTATAAAATCAATTCTTTGTATTAAAATCGAGAAGAAATAAAGTTCAAACTCTAAAATACTTACTTTCAAAAAAAATTAAAAACAATAGCGATAATCACTCTTCGTAGAAAATGCCCTTGCAAACATAAGCCTATATCGTCGTGCAGGAGTGCTCTATTCACCATTTCATACTTCTTATATCTCTCGAGTTAATGATGCCACTTTAGGTTTCGATCCCAAATTTTTCAAGTCTGCAATCCGTTTTCGGATATCTCGTCCAGTTTCGGAGATAAATAGCAGAAAACGGATTGTAGATTTTAAAAATTTTGGTGTCAAAAACCTAAAGTGGCATATGTAATTAACACCAGAATGGCGGATAAACTCCCACACGACGATATGCTACGATTGCTACGTTTGAACGACTTGCAAGAACGTATGCAACAAAGAATGATTACCCTTAATATTAGCAGAGTATAAAGTGTTTTCTTTAAGACAATAAAACTTTAAATTGTAAAAAATAACACAACAAATTAAATTTTAATATAGAAAACCGTGATGATAAAAAGATCACCACATGGCATAGAAAAGGATTTCGGACGAAACTCATTTTGGACGACCAAGGAAAAAAATTGTTAAAACACTGTTAAAAAAGAGCATAAAATAATACCAAGTTCATTTAAAAGCAAACAAAAAAAAATATTTAAAAAGAGAAAGAAAACAAAACATCTCAGTGTTGGAACTCATTATAAAAAAAATCCAATAGGTTGAGGAATTTATCCGAATAAGATTAATTTCTATAAGGTTTTTTCTTTATTTTAACTTGAATTAAACATACAGTGTCGGTCAAAATAAACAATATTCTTAAAAAATGCAATACATAGAAAGATTAAATCCTGTTAGCAAGTAATCATTGTATTTTGAAAAAAAAACATCCCAATTCTTATGTAGAGGGATATTGTTTTCTAAAGAACCAAATTATGGAATGAATTGAGTTTCCGAATGGAAGTGAACTCTGTGATATGACTGATTGATTTCAAAAGGGAAATGTCTTATAAAGAGCTTCGTGTAAAGTATGAGCTGGCCAAATCAATTCTATCATACTTTATTCATAAATCTAAAACATTATTCACTCTGGAGTTCGGCCAAAGTCTGTACCAATACGAAGAAACACATTCAGATAGTTAGAGAATCAACCTGCTACCTATATAATATATGTACAAGCCAGTCGTAACAGCTAAACAACAATAAAATTTCAAGGAAACATTTTAAAGTTAAATTTATTGAAGAAAAGACACATATTTTAAAATGCCTATCAATTCGAAAATGTGCAAATCTGCCGATGCAGTAGTGTGTTTCAGGAAATGGAAAACAAATTTCTTGATAAAAATATTTTTGTTTTTCTTATTGAAAAGTTCAAAATCTGCCGATTTCATTGACGTAATTTACGTTGTTTTTCTTCACAGGTCAAAACACATGAACGTGACATGTTAAATAGGAAAACAAAAAAAGAAAAAAAAAATCAATAACAATTAATCAGAGAATATTTGCTAATTGTTTAATAACAATAATAATCAATTAAAAACAAAAATTTTAAGTAAGCTATATAAGAAATACGACGAGGAAAATAAAAATTGTTGTTATGCCTCTGTGTTATCAGTGAAATAAATAAATGGCTTACAGATAAAAGCCTATCCGTACCTTTGTTTACACCTTTTAATTGAAAAAATATATATATTTTCATATTTTTAATTAAACTCAATATATTATTTAAAATAATTATAAAATTTATTTTTAGCTTTTCGAAGGCATGAAGGCATATCGTGGTGTTGATGGAAAAATTCGTATTTTCCGTCCTAACATGAATATGAATCGCATGAATTTAGCTGCTAAACGTTCCGGCCTACCCACTTTTGAAGGAGAAGAATTTGTCAAATGTTTATCCCGCCTTATATCAATTGATTCTGAATGGGTACCTCACACAGAAGCTGCCAGTTTATATATTAGACCCACATTAATTGGTATTGATGTAAGTACGAGTAACAAAAACAAGCAAAAAAATTATTCAAAATTTGTAGTACTTACTGTTTCTTATAGTTACGATTATAAGAAATAATTAAAAACGAGTTTCCGTTAGAAAATTTGTACTCAAAAAAAAAAAAAAAATTTTTTTTTCATTTTTAGCCTACACTGGGTGTTGCCTCCTCCGATTCTGCCTTATTATACAGCATTCTCAGTCCCGTCGGTAGTTACTTTAAAAGCGATAATACTGGTGCTGTTTCCCTGCTAGCCGATCCCAGATACACAAGGTAAATAGAAATACCCTTTACAATAAATATTTTAATATGTATTTAAATCGTTATTAAATCTTATTTTATAGAGCCTGGCCAGGTGGTGTAGGCAATCGTAAAATGGGTTCAAATTATGCTCCTACCATTAATGTACAGAAAGAGGCTGCCGCCAAAGGCTTACAACAAGTCTTATGGCTATACGGTGAAGATCATCAACTAACAGAAGTCGGCACCATGAATATATTCATGTTTTATATTAATGAGCAAGGAGGTATGTATGGCTGAGAAATGTAAACAAAAAAAAATATTTTTTTTTTTCAAACAAAATTTTTTTCAAAAAATTTAAATATTTAAAATTAAGGCGAATGAATTAAAGTGTGGTTAGTGAATCAGCTCTCCATTCATTTGTTGTTGGTTGAAGTTGGTTTGTTGGCTGGTTGTCAAACCGTGCTTCATAATTTTGTAAGGTCAATATTATAAGAATTTTGTCAAAAACAGCCAGAGTTGCCAAAATTTTAAGATTTTATTAAACAAGCAGTGTAAACATATGTATATGAAAACTACGGTTTGTTAAAATTAAAATTAAATTTTTCTTATTGCTTTTAAATCCTTAAAAAAAAATCCACAAAAATGTAAAAATAAACCAACTAAACTGCTAAATTCTTTTTCAACAAGAAAACACAACCAATTTTGATACAATCGGACTACAATCCGAGGCACTTAGAATCGATCATACCTTGGCAGCAATAATTTGTTTTTTTTTAAGAAAGAAAATAGAAAATGGAAAATAAATTTATCAAGACTGTACAAACGTAAAAATATATTTACAAATTATTTTTTTTTTTTTTTTGCCAAAACACCTGGGGGCAAATTACGGACGTAATTTCCATGTAAATAGTTTCAAAATTATACGAAATTTCGTTCGATATCGAATGCCGTAATTTACCCTTTAATAAGAAAGAGCTCAACAAAGTACTCATTGTGCAAACATCATCCGTTAATACATTAACATCTGTTAAGAAAGTTAACGTATGATAAGTTCTACATTATGTGCCACGTTGCTTACAATCAATTCGCCTTAATTAAAAATAAGTACATATGGACATACATATGTAGGTAGTAGGTATATTATGTAAATATGCATATTTTTTTATTTACTTAAAAAATAAAAGAAACAAAATGTTTAAATTAATTTTTCTGTTTATTTTTTTTTAACAGAAAAAGAATTGATCACACCTCCCTTGAATGGTTTAATTTTACCCGGTATTACTAGAGATTCCATTTTAGCATTAGGCCGTCAGTGGGGTAAATTCAAAGTAAATGAAGCCACTTTCACGATGCCACAAATCTGCGAACTTCTAACTCAAGGAAGGGTAAGTTTGAAGAATTGCAAACTTTCAATTGAAAGAAATTCTTACGAAATGTTTCTTTTTATATTACAGATATTAGAATTATTTGGTACTGGTACCGCCTGTGTGGTTAGTCCCATTAACCGAATTAATTATTTGGGCCAAGATCTCTACATTCCCACCATGGAACAAGAGAAACCTGTGCACGAAACAATACGTAAGACTTTAATGGACATTCAATACGGCAAGGTTGAGCATCCTTGGGCTGTGGTTATCGATTAAGCTATAGCTCTACAAAATTAAACAATAAGACTTTTTATCTCTTCTCTTGTGTGTATTAGTAGACTTAAAATAGTTCTTTTTAGCTTTAAGGTTTATGGTTATTAAGTCCTTTAAATAATAGTCAATTAATAGTCAGGTTTTTTGCTCTACCAGTGATTGTGTTAATTTTTCTTAAGTTTAGTTTCGTAAATTTCTATAGGGAACTGGATAAACAAGTTTAAGGAGTATTTTGGTAAAGTTGCTCGAATTTGTAGGAAACCATTGCATCACAAAGCAATCATTTATTTTAGTTTTTAAGTTGGTAGACAATAACCTTTTTGACTGTCTGTTCTATAGTTATTCTATTATCGTATATACTATACTATATACATATGTATATATTTTAAAATCTATAACAAATCCCTTAAATATTTATTTATTTCTCTAAGTGTATATAATAATGTAATCTTTTTCTTAAATTATAATTACACCTATTTACATAATAATTTTAGTTTTCTATGCTATTGTGGATACATAATAATCGTTGTACATACATATGAATTTAGTTTTTTATACTCAGGGGCTATAATTTGTATGTGAATCAGTTTTTGCATTTAATTTTTTTTTTTTTATTATTAAAAATCTCTATTTTTTATTTTAATTTCCCCTTCTCGAAAAGAAATTCCCGTTTTTTTGTGAAATTATTTTCTAAAGTACCGGATCAAGTGCATTTATTAATATTTAAGTTTTTTTGCAAAACAAAATTAAATTTTTGAACCTGTCTTGTGTTGTTTTTTTTTACTTGTCTAATACATCTATTTTTGTTATTTTCTGTTTTATTTTCTTTCCTGCTTTCTTAGAAAGCGGTAACAAAAATTGTTGTTCGAAATTCAAAATTATTTTGTAAATTTTGTAAAAAAAAATTATATTTAAGATAGAATTTGTAAATAAAGAAACTTTACAGTTTTAAAAAGTAAACAAAAAAAATTATTGAATTGACAATAAATATTTTTATAAATGAGAATTCATTTTTCAAAACAGCCTTAAAATATGTTTGTTTTTCTTAAGAAATATTTAATTTTTTTCAGAATGAGCCACTCTAAAACGCCGTTTTTAGCACTTTTTATATGCTCGCTGCTGTTTTTTTTTTTTTTCTTAATTTAGGATTAAAAAAAGAGTTGCAATGTTTTTCGATTTAGATTTTAGGACTTTTAGCCTCTTTTTCGAAAAATGTAGATGAAAATAGCTATCTTGATTATAGTTTTGAGAAGGCTTACTTTTAGATACTAAAAATTTGGTTGTCATAGCTTTAGGCAATAATATTTACAAGCAGAGAAAAAAGTGTATAATTATTCTGTTAAAATGTCAATTAAAAATTTGATAAATTTGAAAAGCGAAAAATATTGTTGGAGAAATTTTTTTTATAACTGGGCTGAAAATATTTTGCCAAAAAAGTGTGAGCGAAAATTAATATGCTCATTGCTTTCGCCATGTGACTGACACTTCCAAATCTAGCCAAAAACAAATAAGTACATATACGAATATGTTCTGATACTTGCATAAAATGATCGCCATAGAGATTTTTCGTAAACCTCAATCACAAATGTTTGCCAAGTTTAAGAGGCAAGTAATTAATAAATGAATGAGTTATTCCTTAAAAGTCTAGGGAGTTAATTTGTATTTCGATTCGAATCGAAAATGCTTTCGAAAGAAATTTCCCATTCGAAAAATCAATAATAATGAATACAAAAATTTTTCTAAAAATTACTAAACTCTTACGAATTTGTAAGATTTTCGATTCGAATCAAAATACAAAGTAACCCCCCTTGTATGTATTCTATTCAAAATATTGGACGAACTCTCAAATTACATACACAAATATTTTGTATCAAATACGAGTATTTGTGAAATAATAGGCCTTATTCCAATTGGCGACGTCGTTATCGTTTTACGACATTTTTGTAATAGAATAAATAAAAAAATTTTCTCTTACCTTTAATCTATAACAAAATGGTCGTTAGACGACGACAACCAATTGGAATGAGGCCTAATGTTTTAAAAGTAGTACTCAATACATATACTCGTATCAATATTTTTTTTCCTACAGCAACAAATTTCTTACAAGATTTTTATTTTCATACGAAATAATATCCAACACTAGTTTCAGACGAAACTAATAAATACACAGGATTACAAAAAAAAATAAGTTTTTACTTCGATTCCCAGGATTTTAGAACAAAGTTTTAAAAATTTTTATAGCGCTGGCAGCTTCAAATAGTTTGTCTCACATTTACAAAGTTCTTTATAAATCCACAGGCAAGCGCTGACTATAAATATTAAATCAGTTTTACTCTTCCATATCTATTCCACCTAAACCAGTGTCAACAAAATACGAATGATTAGGAGAAAACATCTAAACCTACTTAGCGAAGGCACTCACCACACAATCAACATGCAACGATGAGGCAATAACTGTTGATCAGTCAAGGGTGAAGGTATAACACTGTCCTTTAAATGATCAATTCACAGAAATTTGTTGCATTCCTAAGGCGCTTAATAATAATATTAGAAAAATATATAGTACTGTCATTTCCAAAAAAAATTCCAATACAATGCACAGCATTTAGTAGGGGTTTACCCCTGAGCATTGGTCTCAAATAAAAAAAAATAAAAAATAAAAAAACTTAATTTTTTGTATATCAATCCGATACCTATGGCTTGAGTTGCTTACAGTTACATGGGGTATTTAAATGTTTAGGGCGGCCGCCTTTCAATTCAAATTTGTGAAGGCAGACAATTAGGAATTATGTACGTAAAGAGTGCAAATCTTAAAAAGTAAAGCTGAAGAAGATATAAATTCAGAGACTCAAAAGTGGAAACAGTTGAGGTCTTGGACAACATTAAAATTATTTTGTCGGACTGTGCGATTTGTTGCACAAGTCATCGTTCAGTTTTGTTTATTAAATAAAAGTCTAAGGATGACAGCTCAATTCTTGGCTTTTCATCATTTGACAGACAATTAACCTGTGGATAATCGAATGCTCATAGACGAGAAATTTCAAAATTACAGTCTTTGGTTTAAAAGCGTTATTGATACCAATTACCTTTAAATAAATAAAACTATTACAGATACACAACCATACATAGACATAATTGGCCATTACAACCCTGTTTCAGGGTTATAGCTTAGTTACTTGTATATGGTTGGTTATGTGTTGATTGTAATCGGGTATCAAATGTTTTTTTTTGTTAAAATTTTATTGAATTGAACAAAATTGATTGTTTTCTTAAATTGTTGCAATAAAAAACGTTTCAAAAGATTTATTGCATTTTTAATAATAGTTTTAATTATTAAAAAAAAATAATTAATAAAACAGAACAAAAAAGTGTATAAACAATTAAAGTTTCTTTTTTAAATAAAATTCAAGATTTAAAATCTTAAGTTTCGGTTTTATAGTTTTTTTACGATATTTTCCTTTTGTTTTATGTATTTAATTTTAAGATTACTTAAGAAACTAACAATATTATTATTATTATAATTTAATTGTTTTTTTTTTTCTATATTAAAATTTAATTAAATAAATTTTAATTATTTATTAATAAATAACAAGTCTTAAAGACTGAAAACGTTGATTTTAATAAAAACTAAAAAGAAAACTTTAATAAAAACTGAAATGACATTTCTTAAAAGGTACTGGACAATTATTATTTTTTGTTTTTTTTTTTTTTTTTTTGTTTAATTAAAAAATGCCAATTTCTTCTTAAATAGTATAATTAACAATTATTTTTACAACTATATTTGTTTTGTTTTGTATTTGAATTGTTTTATTTCTTGTTATTGAGGATTTGATATTTGAGGTGTTGTTTTATTTACTGTTTTTGATTTGAGTGATTTTTCTTCTCAAATAAATAAAAGTTTTGCAAAACAAACATATGATTCCATATTATTTTTATAACTCGAATAAAAATTTAATTAATTTTAATCATTCCTTTTGTTTTTTGTGTCATTGTGCTTCAGTTGTCTTGAGGTGTGTGCAAAATTTGAAATTCTGTCTTAAAAATTTACAAAAAGAAAAAGTATATTTTTCGAACTGCTTTGGTACTGTTTTGTTTAACGGTTTTGAGCAAATTGTTCGTATCCAGCAAATAATTTAATATTAAAAAAAATAGTTTGCGTTTTAACATTTAATAAATTTTACCAAATTAATTAATAAATATTTTTTGAAAAATTCCGCATTTAAATTTGTATTATTTCGGTATTCATTTCGTTCCAAAACAGTTACGCTTAATACGGTTAATAATTATTATTATTTATTTTTTGTTTTATCTTTAATAACTATGAGTTTTATTTCTTATAGGTTTGTTAAAGGTTATTTTTTAAGTTATCTAATTAATTAACAAATTTTTTATTAGGGATCTTTGTTTATCACAAATATCTATCGAAATTAATAGATATAATGCAGCTTAAAGGATTTAAATTAAAGCCTGACGAAGGTACACTAGCGAAATATTAAAAATCATGTTTAAAACTATGTTATAAAAATTTCTTTAAGTTGCACTAAATTAATTTCAATATATATTTGTATTAAGTAAAGAAGTTCGAAGAAACAATTTATTTCGATTTTTGTTAAATGTTCGTTATCATAGATTATATAATCAAATTTAACTAATGTTTTAACTATTTTGTATATATTTTCTTTCTTTTTTTATACTTTAAGAATGTACTCTTGTATTATTTCAGATTTTTTTATTGACTATTTTGGAAATTTATAAAATAAATTCACTTTTTTTATAACTGTTTCTTTAGCTACTTTATTATTATTATTAATCTTAAAATCATATACGAGTACTAGTATATATAATTATATCTAAACATTCCATATCTCATTTATTCTTAAATGACAATAAAAATTCCTAGTTTTAAGTCTTTAAATAATTTAGTTATTTTTCTTGCTCTTCAGTTGATTTGTTTTAAACATTTATAAATGCTTAATGTACAGGAAGTAGGGATACAGAGTGCCTTGTCTTAATTTGATGATTTAAATTGTTAACTATTTTGGTATTGTTTATGGCAAATGTTAAGGAGAGTATGTATGGTTATACATGTATGTATAGTACTTATACATATTTATGTTTGTATATGATTGACATGAGATGTTGTTTTTTTTTTTTTTTTTTTTTTTTTTTTTTTTTTTTTTGTAAGGTGGAAAAAATAAAATGTAAACGTCTTATCTGCTTTGTTTAATTAAATGTTTTATTTTCAAACGATGTTTCTTTGATTTTAGAAAACAAATAGAATAATTTTAGACTTCCACTTAAACAGTTCGTTTTGAGCAAAGCACTTCGAATTGTTTCCACTATAGGAGGAAGAGTATAGGACTCAAGAATGAGATAAAGGTTAGTTTGTGAAGAATATCTGGATGTTATCAAATCTCTACCACTGTTTAATGAAAAGACTTCATATGTTATTTGGCGTGAGGCTGACAAAAACTGTGGTTGCAAATATTATGTTGCACGAGCAATTTTTATAAATTTAGAAATGCTATCAAATTTTTGTATCAACTTTAAATTAAAATAAATCTCTCAACTATATTAATATAATTCTGAACGATGTAATGAGAATTATCCCATCCTTATGATTATTGAGTATGTTCTGTAAAACAAATTCCAGTGATATTGAAATCGAATGAAATTTCAAACTGCTGTAATAATAAAATATGAAATTTTTTAATACTTTTTTATTCCATCGCTTCCTTATTAATAATGCAATTTCTTGCATATCAAACCTATAAAATAACTCGCGCACTTGAATATTATTTGTGTTTAAAAAAGGACTCGATTTCAATTTCATTCGTATTCGTCTTTTTTTTTTTGAAAGAGAATACTTATTTTCTGAAAATTATTTAGATTAGTAAAAAAAAACAAAAACAAAAAAAAACAATAAATACGTACGTTATAAAAAATGAGTTCACAGAATCTAAAAAGCAGACGTTGACGTTGGACTTGTGTAAAATAAACTTAAAAAAGAATTCTTACAAATAAAAACTAAAATTCTTTTTTTAATATTTAGAGAGTATTATTTGTATAAATAATTGATAAATGCGCATTGTAATTATTTATAATAACTTTATATATGTTGCACGTACTTATGTGTGTTTGAATCATTTAAAATTATTGCATTTAAATATAAAGAATATATTAATTGTTAATTATGATGTAATGAGTGAGTTTGTCAATAAAATGCTGAAAATGATTGGCTTTAATATTAACAACAGATATTTTAATTCACTATATTGTATTTTGTAAAGGTACTTAAATATTTATTATATAATGGTTTAAGTCAAATGATCAAAACAAAACAAAAATAAAGTATTTTAGTCTAGGAAACGAAAAGTGAAATTTACGAAAAACTATCAGCCGTTAAGTAATGACTAGAAATTAAAAATTAATCCTAAAATAATAACTTTCAAATTATGAGTAAATAAATACATAAATGCTATCACATTACTCGTCGTACTTTTAGCACAAAATAAAACGAACGACTTTTTATTAAATTTAATTAATTTGAAAACAAACACTACGATTACTCTAGAGTTTAGAATTTTTGAAGAATTCCCCACTTTAGGCTTTAAAAATTTGGGGAAATTCATTGGCAATATCTCTTACTAATTGCTGATCGGATGCACTACATTCAGTTTCCTCACAAAATATTCGTGTAAAGATTTTCATAAAATCTTGCTTACGATGCTGATGCTCTTGATAGTTTGTATTCCGTAATATACGACGACATAATTCCAAATAGCAGCGTCTCAACTGGTTTTAAACAGATTTTTCATATTCAATATTTTTTCCAATTTCAATTTAAAAATAAAAAACGAAAAATTAAATTTTGAAAAACTTACCGGATTACCAGCACACAGGTCAGTCAATTGTCTTACAATGATATCGATTAAAACTTTGTTATCGTTGGTATAAAACATACCCGCTGTCTCTGATATACTAAATATATCAATAAACATTTTCAATACAGAATTCATGGTGTCCGTTGAGTGTTTTAAAACTTTTATAGGATCTTCTGTAAGACAAAAAGCAAAAGAAAATTCTAATACACATTGCTTTTTGAAAACAATTCCTTAACAAACAAACCTTCTCGATTAAGTAACAGCAAAATTTTTTCAGTAAATACTTTTGCCGATGGTAAATTCTGCATTGCTTCTACCACAACATTTTGTGAAAAATCCGTAAATTGTAAATTAAATGCTAAAATTAATGCTATAACCATATCGACTAATACCTCAGGATTATTGCCTTCTACAATTTCTAACAGAAATGAGGCAAAATGCACGCCCAGATAATCTGTAATGTTGGAAAGAAAAAAAAATAATAATACGAGTTTTTGTAAAGAATTAATCGTTTTATTTTTCACTTACCTTGATGATTAACCGGCATGGGTTGACCCAAACAAAATATAATGGTTAACATTTTGACCAATTGCTTAAAACGATCTAAATTCGAAAAGTTCGTTTTCATATCCTCAACGATTTCCAAAGGCAAGACGGAAGTTAACAATATATCGACAATTATGTGATCCAAATGGCATGCGGCCGTAAAGGTTTTTAATAGTAAATGTTTAATAGGCCATCGAGTTTCCATTTGATAGTATTGTACTAAATTGACCAAGGCCTGATACTGATCACAAGACATTTCATAACAACTAATAGTTTCATCGGCGTTATTCTAAACAGAAAAGCAAAACAAATAATAATACTGACTGTTTTGTTTAAATAGCGTCATATTCATTCGATGTTTGGCTAGTTAATCTTATGAAATGAAAAATTAAACAATTGTCAGATTTTTTTGTTTTAGAATTTCCGTTCTATCATGAACTCTAAAAAAGAATAAGAAGGCAAAACTTTTACAATTCTCCAAACTGCCAAGAGTGCCAAGCCAGTGAACTTCAGAAATAAAGAAAAGTTTATACGTATTATTATTGTATCCTTTGTTATAAGATATTTGTGTGTATTTGATTCATTTACTAGTTCCGCAAAGTACATATGTAGTTACTTACAGTATTCATTCATTCATACACGAGATATTTAATTACTACGACCTGAAGATCTGTTGTACAGCCTTCAACTTAAAAAGGGTTCCTATAGTACCCAGTTTCGTCGAGGCCCTATCGGATGTTTGATAATCACCAAGGCAACTCTTCCTACTTTGCTATTCTATACTGCATAAGTGTCCAGTATATGCCCTGATGAATCGATTGCCTCGATTGAATCTGAACAAAGCCACTCCCAACGATTCATATTTTATTTAAAAGCCTATCGAGTCTAAGTACCTAGTCAGAAATCTCATAAAAATCCTAACGTTGTCCCAAGAGAATCTAATGCACGACTCAAATCTCCCCCTATCATAGTTCCCAAGTACAAGTATTGCAGTATGCCTTTCTAAGCTCCCCTTCCCAATCCACAAAAGGAATACAGTCTTATGTATAACGTAAAGTTAGCAGCTAGTTTACGCAGAAGTTACGGAGCTTTTAACTAAAATTCTGATTTGGCTTAGCAGTTCATTGGCACAGATTTTATGAATAACATATAAATAAAATAGTTCTGATCTAATTAAGGCCTCAAACTTAATAAAAAATTATGTTAAATGGAACAAGAGAGCAATAAGAAAAACTGAAATTATACAACGTATTACGAGCATATTTGTATAATAAAATGCATCACTTTTTGTAGGAAACAAAACCTCATTACACGTATCGGTGTCTGAAAATAAGAAAAAAACTTACTTACCAATATTTCTACAAGTTCCTCTAAAAATTGTACAATGTCATCTTCATCTTCATACAACATCCAGGTGCGCTGTTCAGAATCATTTTTACAATCCGCCAATTGTGAAAATATATACTGCAGTCTTTTCGAATCGTGAGTCATACCCAATAGTGCTTTAGGTGTTTCCACCTTATCGGTAACATGTATGGCTACAGCTTCCAAATAAGGATTAATGGCACCATTATACAATTGCTCTAGACTGGTAAGAACGACACGTAACGCTTCACATGATAAATCAAAACTTAAATTGGTATTACGACGAATAACATCGACAATCTGATAAACATCTGACGATTCTACTTTATGATTTGGTCTACTATAGTTGCCATGCACTAAGGCAGCTGCAGCAGCCGCAGCATGTAATTGCTGTTGTAAAGCGGCAGTACTATCTTCACTATCTAATGCCTGACTATTTTCTACACTATTGCCGCCTTCACCTTTGCCATCCTCATTCATACCTGACTCTCTTTCTTCACCACTAACATTATCACTAGCTTCAGACTTATCGTTTAGTTTTTCCTCCTTTGAAGAGTCATCTCCATTCATATGATTAGTATGTTGATTCTCTCCTCCTTTGACACCTTTATCTTTACTCAACTTCTTCTCCGGGGGCGAGGAATTATTGGAGGTTGTGTTATCTCTTAAACTACCATTCTGCTTGGGTTGATTGTATGAAGCTGATGAGCAATCTTTTAGGCTTGGTTCTTTGTAGGTAGTCACCACATCTTCACTAGTCGTGGTTGTTGTGGTTGTAGTTTCTGAAGGCTCCGATGTGATACTATTATCTTGGGCTATATCATTAACTTTTGTTTGTGCTGGAACTACTGTCTGCGCCTGCGCCTGTGAAGGAGAAGGTTGACTACTCTGTGGCGACTGCACTTGCATCGAACCCATACTGGGTGATTCGGATATCATTAGTGGCATAGTAGTACCCATAGAGGGACTAGATATCGATTTTTTACTACTATCTAATCTTTTTGCATGTGGTGGACTATGAGGTCTATGTTCTTGTGAATGAGGGGCACTATGTTTACTACTGTATTTATCACCTAAACTTTGAGAAAATGAAAGTGATGAATCAGCATCTCGCTCTGAATTATCCTATAAGATTAAAAAACAAAAAATTAAATAAAATGATTAATTAAGAAATTATATAAAACTAGAATTCAATAGTTAGGAACTCACCAAATACATTCTTTCCATAGATATTTTCTTTTCTCTCAAACGTTCTAACAACTCCTCTTTTGGCATGATGCCATTGATTTCGTTCTCTTTACATTTTTCCAACGATTCAATTGAAGAATTTAAAAAACTTATTAAAAAATCTGGTTCAACCTACAAAAAAAAGATGTTAAAAGGAGAAAAATATTACTAATAAAGCTTTAAATATTAGGTCTGTTCAAGATGTTAAAATTGTTACAAATTTGTAACAATTGTTACCGGAAAGTGTTCATTAACTCAAAAAAATTGCAACGAGAGAGTATCGAAAGAGAGTAAGAAATTGAAAGAGAAGAAAATTCTTGCAAATTGTTACTAGTACAATTTTTATTTGCAAGAATTTTTCAAACAGCTGTTACTCGTTACTAGTTTTTGCAAGTAATGTAAATGAACACACCTATTTATGATATACATATATTAAACGATGACCAAATTTGAGGTTAAAAACGAATTGTCGGTCAAATGTGGAAATGTCACGAATTAGGCGTATTGCTTATAAGGTTCAGTTAGTCAATCAAGCAGTAAAAATGTTAGTGAATCAGTATTACAGTATATGGAGGTAGGAGCTGTCAAAACTTCTTTCATTATTTTGTTTGTTATTAACTTGCCCGCACCTTATAATCAATTCAACGAATTGATTATTAAAATATTATTCCAAAGAACAATATAAATTTTTAATAGAATTTAGCTTTGATCTATTGACCACTCTTACTAGGCTTCGAATTCAGTAAATCAATTTTTGTTGCAAAATGTTATTTAAAATATTACCCACCTGCTAATTATTAATTTCTATATACGAGAATGTGCATATGTATGTATCACTGAAACTGATTTTGTCAAAAGAAAAAAAATTAAAAAAGAACTGCTTCAAACCCTAAGCCAATTAACTTTTAAACCTCGAATTTGCATATATGGTTGCACAGTAGATATGTTTGCGGTTCTGTGCCTTTCTTAACATCATGTTTGCCCACTTATTTGTATGTATGTGCATTAGATGTGTTTTGCGTTTGTGTGCCTTTGTTATTTAAGAAAAGGAAAAGTATTCGACAAACTTATATGAGTTTCCATTAAGTTAGCATTTAATTGAATTTTATTCCTTTCCTGTTTCTCTAATTATATGCCATTCAAAGTCATTAAGTGGAAGGAAATGAAATGAGATGCACAATATTCAGCCCGCATAAACAAAATTAAATTGTAATTGTCACAAAACCGTTAAATTATGTCAATAAATCTTGTACTTCCGTAAAACAATTAAAGCTTTTTACATTGTTTGAATTTTTATTTTATCAGTTAGCGAATGAAATATGGTTCATTAATGTGTTATTAATTCGGTTTAGGTACTTATCAGTCATTCAAATTAGTTTTTTAAAGAGCTGATCTGATATTCTTAATATTTACAAAAACTTTATTTGACCAAACATGGTATATAAGTACTAAGCGTGGTTCGGTGTGTCAAGTTTATTTTGAGGCTTCTCTACCAAGTACAGAAAAGGAAAAGGGTGCTTATTTTTTTTTTTTTTTTTTTTTTTTTTTTTTTTTTTTTTAAGACAAATACTCAGGGGTAAACCCCTACTCATGCAGTGTGCATTGTATTGGAATGTGAAGATGGTTGATAGGTTTTTTTTTTTTTTTTTTTTTTTTTTTTTTTTTTTTTTTTTCATAGATGTTTATATATTTTTGCGCCTTTTTTTTATTGTTGATGAAACAAGTTGGTGTAAATTTGTCCACTCAAGAGCCAGTGTTATACCTTCACCCTCGAATGTTCAAACAGCGACTGCCTCATCTGTCGGTGGATGTTTAATGTGAATGGTGAGCGTCTTCAGTAGATTAGCTGTTATCTTCCCAGAAGGTGGCGCTGTACTCCTGATCATTGTTTTCTGGTGGAATAGATTAGAAATGTCAGGGGCGGTTTCTTGCAGATGGTCTTGCTGGAGGGGGGGGGAACCTCTTATTTTATTTAAATTTAATTTTTAATTTAATTTGTAATTTTAGAAAACCGCAAATATTTATTTTTATAATTTTGTCCTTCGCTGGGATTGAACCTAGGTCGTGTGAGTTTCTGTGCAAGCGCTCTACCAGTATGCCACGACCCCCCCTTATTACTCGTATTGACGATTCATTAAAACATCAGAGCAATGTGGATTATATTTCACTTTTCTATCGTTACTAAAAGGAAGGGGATATAATAAAATAAGACGATTTGTTACTAAAATCTTGTGTAGTATTTATATTTCACTTAGAAAGCATAATTTTCAAGTTATTTATCTAGCGAATCGCATAATGCATTATCAGGAGAATTTTTTCTTTAACCCCACGATTCCGTTTCCTGCGAATGTTCTTTCTGATAATTTTAGATGAAAAATTGGCTCAAATCTAATGGGGACAAACACTTCTCTCTTTTTTCTGATTCCTATAACGTATTTTCTTAACACTAGTACAGTACACAGCCTAAATAGATGGCATCCAATGAGTACTGGTCTCGTAATCTGAGAATTATCCCTTTTTAATTTGCATCGCCAAGAGCAGTTTAGCCTTCGGAGAGCTGCTATACCTATGGCTATGTTTAGTCTGGTACCAGAACAGAAAGATTAGAAATATTTATTTAAGAAATATTAATTTAGGAAGAGACTTATATTGCAATTCAGTTATATTTTGTTAAGAAATCCTTGGATATGTCTGTAAGTAAACCACGTTGTTTTTTTTTCTGTTTAAAGAACTTCTGTTCAATTGATTGTAGTACATACCTGTCACAGGCATTAATGTGAACATGCTATGACCCTTTTTCAAACACATGTTTGTCGTTGTTGTCCTTCTTAGCTTGCATATTAATATGCAACCAGAAAAAATACAAAAACAAGCACATGTTTACTTGTATAGGCACATGCATACATACATACATATGTCTACCAGGAGAACATTTTTTTTTTTTTTTCTTTTCCACATCTTGTCCTCTGGTAATAAAACAGTCAAGGACATCATCGTTTTAAAATAAAAAATGTATGTGTTACATACACACATGTATTGTAAATGCATATAAATGAGTGCTTTTCTACTATATTTTTAGTTGTTTTTGTTGTTGTTTCCTTTAACAACGAACACTTTCTTCCACAGTAACATAAATTAATTTTTCATTTCCTTTAATCAAATAATAGAGTGAGTGAGAGAGAGAGAGAGAAAAAGAGGGGAAGAGAAAAATGCTCATACGGAAAGTTTTGTTGATTAAAACAAAAAATAAAAAACAAAAGTGTATGAAAAACCAGAATATAATGAAAAATTAAAAAAAGAAATACAATAAAAAACTAAAGTGTTTCATAGAATCCACTACCAGAGAATACCATTTTCATAATATGAGTATGAACTGCATATGATCACAATTTATTTAAACAGGACATGTCAACAGTTTTTATGGTTATTCCTGATTTTGATTTGTCTTGCAATCCGCATAAAGTAAAGTCTTTTAATCTTTACCCACTTGTCTGAATAATTACTGCAATTACTTGAAGTTTATAAAAAAAGAACTAAATCCCTATAGGCAGTATTATGAAAAATAATATTTCTGTAACAAGCACCATTGCTATTATGAGAGCAGTTTGATAATTCCAGTGACTTTCAATAATTTTGAAAAAGCTGTGTCTATTGTATTCCCTGTCATAATTAATACATAATTCCTTATTTTATTATAAAAGTTTAAATTGTAAGAGTACAAAAAAAACATGCTAGGACTCAAATAAAAACAATGTAATCAAGGTGATATAAATCGAGAGATTACTGTATATTAATCGATAACAAAAATATACGATACAAGGGGTGATGTTTGCTGAAAAATATATTGTATTGTTTAGAGACGAAAATAAGGGCAGTTGGCCTCCAAGGCTACTCGTAAAGTTTAGGATCAGCAGGCAAGACTTGGCATTTTTGCATTTAAGTACGAGTATAATGCACGTTTATATCTCATAAAATCAATGCTGAGAATTAGACTTATTAGATAATGTTCTGATCGAGTTTGCTGAAGAAAAATTATAGCAATAATTTTACTTTCAACCAATATACTTAAAACAGCAAAAAAAAAACAAGAAAAAACATATTAAAATTCTGGAATGGCTTTCAGTTAGTTCTGACTTATAAAGTACTTTTACGTGTATAGGTATCACTGGAGCTTGCAGAACTTACCCCAATGCTGCTCTAAGCGTTATTCTACACGTATTGCCTGTTGATCTTCATGCTATGTCGATTTCTGTTCATAGTGCGATCAGGCTGAGAGTGCTGGGCCTCTGGGGACGATTATTTCGTGGTCATAGTAGTATTTTGGGGCTACTTCCTCCCCATTAAAGGGAATTACGTACTTGGCCATCCGAAAGTTGGGTTTTGTGGGGTATACCAGGATATTCTTCCCTAGCAGAAAAGAATGGGCATCGGGCAGGGTTTGTACAAGTTCCAGTATTTCAGTATTCATGAATCGTTCTAATATGGAATCTAGCGTAAAGGCTGGTGTTTTCTCCGGTAGTGCGCGAGCCTGGACCCCCCCCCTCGTTTTATTTCACTTTATAGACAGCTCTGGTTGGCTGTAGTTCTTTTCCTATTTAGGTGAATTCAATTTGGTCCTGGAATGGTATCAAAACAGCACTTTGTGCTGATTGTAGTTGATCACGTTTTTCGTTGAGTAGTTTCTCTACTTAGAAGCTATAGCATTTCTAAGGTTAATAATTTGTTAGCCCACTGTATATAATGGTTTAGAGTACAACAAAAAAAACTATAAACTGCACTCATGAGAAAAAAAATCCCATACTTTATGATAATGCAACATACAATTTAAATGAGTTGCATGTGGCATGAACACTAAGTGTATGCAAGTGAGTGTCCCAATAAAATGACACTTTAACGATACATTTACAATAACAATAAAAAACTTTTTGTAAAAATTTATTTTCATTTCTGCTTTTTTCATTTTTAATAACTTGGCCAAATGTGTTCAAAAATTAGTTTTCTTTCCTCCTCAGACTGACAGTTTCGTATATACTTACAATATGTATGTGCATATGTATGTGTGTAAATTCTAAGACTGCATGTATACGTATTTAGTTGCATGTGTTAAAAATCAATTTCCTAAGGACTAAATGAAAATAATTATTTGCGTTACTTGTTCGTCAACTCATACAACCAATCCAATATGTTTACACACAATGTCTGAATGAATATGTAGAAGGCTTAAGGAAGTAAAAAACTAAAATTAAAATTAAGACTGATTCTGCTCTGCAATAGTGAGCCTCTGCTTAAAAGTGGGTCTTTAGGGTACATAATAGTTCATGTCAAAAAATTGCATGCAAAAGCAATTTTCAACACTATTACGGGTAATTTCATATAAAATGTAGTTTAAGGTTATTGACACGTTTTACATTTTTTTTTCTACTTTTAATTTTAATGTGGTTGCTTTTCAAATATACGAGCACAAAATTTGTCAGCACGTTAAAAAAAACAGTTTTATATTCATTTCATTTGTGCTGACTCTTTTGAAATACTTTTAGGAACAGGATAATACTGCATCATCATCAGCAAGATGAGAGCCTAAGGCAACAATTCAATTCAAATTTACTGTAATTTGTTCTAACCAACTGGTTTTGTTTTTTAAATTTTAATTAAAAATTTAAAATTAAATACAGTAGGCGCTTGAAAATTAGTACCAGTGTTTTAATATTTCTCATGCTCTAAAATTAGATGGTTTTTAACACTGAAAAATTATTTTCATAGCTATTACGAGTAGTGCTGGCAAAGTATTGAGTAATGGGTACCGAGTATCGAATATTTCTGCTATTTTTTGGGTACTCAATACTTAAAAGTAACTACTCAATACTTTAAGAATTGCATTTTTTCTTCGAAGGTGTATCAAATATTTAAATTTTAACGGTTAAAACAAAATTCCGTCTAAAAACACAAAAAATTATGAAGTTGTTTTCTCTTAAAAATAAAATCTGCTAAAAGTATTGAGTTGTATTGAGTACCCAAAATGAAAATATTCAACTCTATCTAGTAATGAAAGGTAGCAGAAATTGACAGCACTAATTACGAGTATTTGGCTCCATAATTTTTATTCAATAGTGTGTGAAATTTTAAAGTAGACCTGATATTTACATCTGTGATCTGTCACTTTTATTGGGCCTGTATACAGTCTGTGATAGAATGTTTTTTTATTCTAAATACACATAAAAAATACTCGTAGTCTGCTTTGAAAAACGTGACTGATTACATTACAAAGCCAGGTGATTGTGTATATATTCTTTACATTCAAACAGCTTTTCTGAATGCTAATTTACTGGACTGTAATAATAATCAAAAAGGAAATCAATTCAATTCTTGTAATGATTGAGATGTCGTGCAAATGGCAGTCACTTATTATACAGGTAAACCTCTTACAACGCGGTTTAGTATAACGCGTTTTCGCTACAACGCGGTTCCCAAAATGCGGACATTTTCTTACAACGCTACTCTTACAACGCGATTTATACGACAATTTTTTCAAAATTTTTACGTAGAATTGAAATTTTATTTTATTTGTATATGTTCTTATGACCATACAAATTCCAACATTTTATTGAAAATTTTTTTACTTCGAACCAAGGCGATTTCCTATAACGCGGAGTTTTTCAGGAACCTTTTCACCGCGTTGTAGAAGGTTCACCTGTACCACAAAGTTTTTATTCAATGTTCAGTTTATTGATGTATTTTTAGAATACAAGTGCATATATTATCCAATATGGAGTTTAACATTTTTTATATAGAAAAATTAAAAAATTTATATCCTATTTTGAAGACCTAAATTGTCTTTTTTTTTGTTTTAAGACAATGGCCCTACATCTATAAAACGTCTATTGCAAAATAAAAACTACGAAAACTCAGCAACATTATCAAACATACCGAAAAACAATACAAATAAATGACTTTTTCTACTGCATTCAATAGCAGCAAAACTGTGCCCTGGCATTTTGGCATGCATCAACCTCACAGTGACAATTAAGTGATTTAGTAGTAGCACGTAATAGTTTTCAACTGCTGCTGCGGTCTATTTGTTTTGTAGCATGCATACGAGCAGCAAAAATACCCTACCCAGACAATTGACATACTATATGCATGTATGTAAACCATTTCATTCAAAAGTTTGTTTACTGTTCCAACAAAAACTCCCCAAAACACTAAAATATTTGCCAGTTTAATAAGGTATTTAATGTACGAGCATATATAAGTATAATATGTACATTACTATATGTGATTAAATATTATTTAAAAAAGTATCAAGAAAAATGTTTTGTGTTCTCTATGAATTAAATGTACTTAGAACAAATTATTGTCGCTCAAATGAGGTACCAATTTTTGAGTAATCGCAGTTTATAGCACGAGCTGTCTACGTAGTACGTACACATACCTAATTGTCCCTTACAAACCTGTTTAAGGGTTACGTGCTAGCTTGCAACAACCATATTGTGTTCGTCAATTTTATTCCATGAGCATCGGGTCCTACAGTTTAATGTCTAGTCTAGATGCATAAAATAAACATCAACTGCAGATTCCACCACTTGATTCTTGGCAAATCTGTTAACAGTTACTCATTCAGTCTTTTAAATGTGGAAATACAAAATAATCCTGGGAAACTAAATCTGTCGAATAAAGTGAAGAAGAAACTGAGCCAATATCTTGATGAAACAATACTTTTTTGCGAAATTCATCTTCATTTCTTTAATTTTATCACCTAAATAATAAAAACAAACAGCAAAAATTATCCCACAGCCCTCTAAAAAAAACAGATACCATAGCCTTGGCTGCACATGGAAACGTTTGTTAGTGGCTGCATTTCTACACTTATTTCCAAGATTAAAAACAATATGGTTCTTTAATCTACTACATACAAACCAGTAGAAGAACGACCAGAATATGCCAAAAACGGTAAAGGCGTATGCAGTAGCTGACTATTTATGACCGGCAATTTAAACATGGGTCACGCACAGTAGCATAGTTATGCTTTGTTTTAATGCGTTCATTTATCATGTCAACTTTAGTTTTTACAACACCCCAGAGTAGTGCATTTCATTTTTCGAGTTTGACCCACAAGTTCAACCTGTTTTTCTCATTTTACTAAAAGCGTTTTTACACTGTTACTTTCACCATCAACAACCGAATTAGTTTTTGTGTTTTGTTTGTTTTCTATGCATTCATTTCACTCATTTACTTATTCATTCATTCACTTTGTTTTTTTAACGTTTTGCGTTTAAGAGTCCTTCCATTTGTTGTTCATTTTGTGGTTTAATTGAGGTTATTTTTACTTTATTTTTTTACAACAAAAAATTAGACTTTTGAGAATACTTTTTTTAACTTAAATAAAAACAACAAAATACATACATACGCACGTATAAAACGACGAGAAAACAACAGAAACCAAACCAAACATTTTACATTTAAATCATGATAAATAACAAACAAAACTGTCATGCAAAACTAAAATGTTCACTTTTTTCTTCTCACCTCTCGGAAAAATTAAATGAAACTTTTTAAAGGAAACACAGAAATATTATGTTTGTTTTAGATTTTTTTTTCAATTTTAAATAAATATGCGAATAGAGAATAAAAGCCAGGACGAATATATTTTCTTGGAGTTCAAATTTTATTATAACAGCACAATATTTTGGCAACGAAACGGAAATGTTTACATATTTTTAAAATGTTTATTGGTTTGTAAGAAAGTATTATAAGTTCCAAAAAAAAAGGACACTAAACCTAAAGCTTCTGCTGCTGAAAGGTGGAGATATTAAATTGAGAATCAAAATATCCGCCAATTTATAAATCGATTTAAAATATGATCCCTCCTCCTCTCAAATAGGTCAGAAAAACTGTTTTATTTGTAAATTCTCATATAGATTCGTATGCTCTTCTTAAGAATGAAAAATTATTTGCTTATTACAACCAAACACATACGAGTACGCTCAAAAAATTATGAAGGTAAAACTGAGAAATCATTAAAAACAAAGGTAATTAGAGTTAAAAAGCGGACAACAAACTTTTCATTTAAAATGAAATATACTAATAGGTGGTCGCCGAAAGAACTCTCTATATTTATTTCCCTCACATATATGCCTTAAACTTCATCTTAATTTTTTTTTCAAATTACCAAAGAAAAGCCAACAATGATTCCCGTTTTATGCTTGCGTATTAGACTTATGTAGTACATGCACTACCTAGTTCAATTGTACTATTCTTTAAATTGAACTAAACGAGCCGCTCTTTTCAATGAACTCTCTTAGTTCATTATGGCTTTGTTTTATTCTCGTAATGTTTCTTTTGGCTATATTTCAAGCATGAATCTCTTTCAACATATTTCTTTTTCGTTCACTGTTATTGCATATAATAAACACAGCAATGCTGGCACTAAACATTTTTTTGTATCCAACATACATACATAACTGGCCTTTACAACCCTGTGTCAGGATTACGGCCTAGCTTCTCGCAGCACTCATGTTGTGTGTGTCAATTTTTATCCATGAGTACCGGGACCTACAGTTTAATGTCGACTCCGAACGACAGACTTGAGAAGTTTGTTCATGGCAATTAGTTACTCTCAGAGCTTTTGCCAGAAGACTGCTGAGAGGTAGTCGCCGAAAGAAATATTTTTTTCATATTTCTTTTTTTGAAGATGTCAGAGCCTGGAGTCGAACCCAGGGCCCATGTCTTAGTAAGCCAACACACTAACCACTAGACCACGGCGACTACTTTTTTTTTTTTTTTTTTTTTTTTTGTATCCAACATACATAGTGAAAAAATCACTAAACGAGAAAAGTTATAATGGATTATTGTATATCATTAGTTAGGTTAGGTTTGTCAGCTTTCAATTGTGGTATAATACATGCCTTTGGTCATATTTAAAAAAATTGTGAAAAGTCGGGTTTCGGGTTCTTTATGGCACTTTTACAGGCTGTCTTGCAATCTGGAATTGTAAGAAAATTCTAAGTCATGGTTTATAATAGAAATTTATATACAGTATGTCAATAATGAGTTTGCACATTAAAAATAACCAGCATATATTCACAATCTTTTGTAATTTAACGGTACTTTTATTACCAATAATTTATTTTTTTTATATGTATACCAAATTTATAGGTGTTTACAAGGATTGTATAGAAAAAAAAATTGGATTCAGTTTAAAACAAGAAAGAAATACAACAAAAACAAATTTTTACCTCATTTTACACTGTCAAGAAACTCTTAGCACAAAAATGATTTTTCAATTTTGGCTTTAGTAAAAACATTTAAAATTTAGTTTTAGACTATATTTAAACACTTTCTATGGAAAGCCTTAGCATCTATAGCATACTATAAACGATTTTTCATTGAATCTATTCATTTCTTTAGGTCATAATTCTTTGGTATTTTCTGCCACTCTTCTAATACTGCTTTTTTAAACGAAATCATATCTTTTCTGTCGTTTAGTGACTCGTTTTTTCTAAAACACCATAGAATCTCAATGGATTGAGATCGGGACTTTGAGAGCCGGTGTATCGATAACGTATCCGCAGTTATATAACAGCCACATGTGTACCAGGTGTAACTTATTTTTTGCGTCATAATCTTGTTAAAACATATGTTTTTGTTTGTGGAACCTTTAAGTCCACATTTCTGTGAAATACTAAATAAATGGGACCGCATAATGTCCAAATATTGATGCCCATCCATTGTTGAGTCTATAACAGGAAGATCACCCACTCCTTGACTTGAGATCCAACCACATATTATTATTGACATTTTTCAAATTTTACGGTAGGAATAATGTTTTGCTGTTTTAGAGTTGCTAAGGCTTGCGCCACACCCTAGATGGTCCATGATTGTAGTACAACGTCATTTTCGTTTCGTCATAAAATATCACATTGTTCCAATAATCATTTTTCTGTGAAACGTTAAGAATAACGGATGAAAATCACTTTTCTATTTTGCTGTTGACAGTAGTGGTTTTTTCCTCGCTGAATATTTATTTTTTATCGTAGTCTGACGAAGTGTCTCGTGACGAACAATAACACCAAGCTCTTCCTTTAACTCTGCCGCTAGTGGTCTAGTCGAAATTCAGGAATTTTGAACCACTTTTCTTATAATAAAACGCTCGGCATCTTTGCTTATTATATTTTTTTCGCCCACCTCCTGACATTAATTCCAATCTATTCTGTTTTTCGACTCGATTTATAATGTTGTAAATTGTCCTCGGTGAAACTAAAAACATTGCCGACAACTCAACTGCACTCTTTCCCAGTTGACGATTATAATAAAGCGATGGAATAGTACTATAAGATAATTTTCTTCCCATCATTTTTAAAATTTCAAATATTGTAAATATAAGAGGTGTGTGATACAAAAATACAGTGCAAATTAATTTAAAAAGTGATTGTTATAAAAAATTTACTTAAATTATAACGGTAAATCACCGTTTAGTTGTAAAAACTACAAGTTATTAAGTCCCAATTAACATCAAATGAAAGAAATCATTTTTGTGCAAAGAGTTTCTTGACAGTGTAAAATGAGGGAAAAATTTGTTTTTGTTGTATTTTTTCTTGTTTTAAACTGATTCCAATTTTTTTTTTCTACAAGATAACTGTAAACACCTATAAATTTGGTATACATATAAAAAAATAAATTTTTGGCAATGAAAGTACCGTTAAATTACGAATGAATGTAAATAAATGCTGGTTATTTTTAATGAGCAAACTCATTATTGACAGACTGTATCACTGTTTAGCTAAGAATCTCAGCTTTCCATTGGTAACATATTGTAATTAGAAATGCCATTTAGCCACGATTCATTAAAGAATGACAAAAGGTCGTTTTTTTTTTGACAAATTGTGAAATTTATGGTATATGTATATTACTTTTTAAACTAAAATTATTAAATTTTCATGGTAGCTGCATGTAAAAGGAAAGGAGCCGTGGAGCTAGAAGATTTAACTAGTTAATTTTTGCTCTTTGAACTAAAAAAGCGTTTACATAAATAAACTGTTAAGCACAAGTCTATTGCGTATTCATTCAAATATAAATCAATAATTGTAGTAAAACGCTACAATTCATTCAAATGTGGCAAACACCTCCAGCCAGCCCAGTCACAAAAGAAAGATCCTTAAAAATTGTTTCTCTCATTTTTTTTTATTAAAATTTTGAAAAACCGCAAAACATTTTTTTTATTCTTGATTTTTGCTGGCATTTGATCCTGGGCAGTTTTGAGTTTTTGTGCGAGCGCATTCTTTCACTTACTTTGTAATTCAAGCACGCAATAATACTCATACTTTGTAAAAATATTGTCTTTTTCCGAGAAGTGGGCGTGGCATCTGATATATAAAATTTGTTTTGAGTTTTGTGTATCTTAGAAACAATTTTGATAGATTTTTTAATGATTTGTGGTAAAAATAAAATTTCTTGTGTAGCAACGCCTTCGTATTATTTTGAGGAAGTAAAAATAAAATTAAAGAAAATATTTTATTATGATAACATTATACATATTTAAATAGATAAATCTTTTATTATAAAACTACTTAATAACTACATCAACTACAGGGAAACTGATCAAACAAGATCAATGATTTTTATGCCGTGTACATTTCACATATTTTCGCGGTAACGTGAACTCCGTCTAACGTGAACATTTCTTAACGTGCACAAGCTTTTGTTTACATTGACTACTCTGTAACGTGAACAAGCTCAGAATGCTCTATAACGTGAATCATTTTTTTTTGTTGCATATGCCTCTGATATCACAATTAAAGCATTGTTTTACTAACTTTTTTGATGTGCTTAGCTTGCAAACGCTTCTTGTGTTGATGGTACCACTGAAATCCATGACATTTGGCAAAAAAAAAATTAAATCACAATCATTATTTTCTCGTGATCTTGTTTTGTTTTAGTTTTTATATTTTAATAACTCAAATGAAGAAATAATTCCATTTTCAAGCCTGTAAAACACAGGTTTATGTTGTAAAATTGTATACTTTTGTCATGAAATTCGATAATCGCTAATGTGAACAATTTCGCTAACATGAACTGCCTTGGTTTTAATTAGTTCACGTTACCGTTATCAAAATTTAATTGAAATTACAAATATTTGATAAGATTTGATAAGTCAAAATAATAATATACCCACACAACATAGGCTAATAAATTTCAATACCCTTTCGACGTTATTTGGTTTTAAAAAATCTTTTATGGACGTCTGTCTGCTCTTGTTCCTTAAATCTTTAAAAGTTTCATGATAGAGGGGATAGACAATTTTAACGATTTTTTCCAAATGTTTCTGCTCTATTTTTTTTTAAATATATTCTTTGCACTGCTTTTCCATATTTCTGAATACTTTTTAGTGAGCAGATTTTTTTCTTTTTATCTTCTGTATTAGAAGGATCGTCAGAAGATCGCGCACCTCATTATAGGAAAATTTAGGCATTATGTGAACCACAGTGTGGCGAAATCGCGTTGAAGTGGGGTTATCTGCACTTGAATAAAATAAATATAAACTACTTCTTTACATTGAACTGTAAAATATTACGTCACCAATTTGGAAAAATTTGTTGGGAATTTTTTTGTATTTTGTATGCACGTGTAATGCCCAAAAATTAAAAAATCAGAAACGAGAAATTTTGTAGCTACTTCAACTACGGTAAAAACACTGTAACACTGAATCCATCTCCACAGCCTATAATATACACCATGTTACGAAAGTCTACATACGATATCAATTTTAAACATATATCAAAAAGTTTTGATAAAAATGGCTAAATTCTCTTTTAGAATGATGCAAGTGCAGCTCTAGTAAATTATGCAAAACAAATAAAATCCTTATTACAACCTTGTACTAATAAAACACAAAAAAAATCACAGGGTTACACAGAAACAATATAACGAAAGTCTACATACGGTCAGTATTGAAGAAAAGTTCCGTTACATGACGTGATTTTTAATGCTTGCTTTCTTCTTTTACTTATTGGTTACATTGCGACATTCAGTGTGATAACAAGACAAATTGGTTTTTAGTTTAAATTTTTGCAAAAAAATGTCAAAACGGAAAGAAATTGCTCCTCAGTTACGCGAAGCCATCGTGAAGCTTAAAAATGAAGGAAATTCATTTTCTAAGGTGGCTGAAACATTAGGTCTTTGTAAGTCTACGGTGCAAACAATAATCAACAATTATAATTCCACTGGATCTTTCCAAAGTAAGTCAAGAAGTGGTCGGCCATGTAAACTTGATGAACGCATGCAGAGGAAAGTTGTGCGTTATGCAGCAGAAAATCCAAAAATTAGTGCTGTAAAATTGGCCAAATCTTTACAAGAGTTCGACGGATGTGCTCAATGTGTTCGACGAAGTTTAAAAAAAGCAGGCTTAGCTTCGCGAGTAGCACGAAAGAAACTAAAAACAGTGTTAATTGACGAATGGGAAAAGATTTCTCCAGAAGTCACACAAAAATTAGCTTTATCCATGCCATCCCGACTTAAGGAAGTAATTAAAGCAAATGGTGGACCAACACGATACTAATGTTGCAGAAATTTTTGCTTAAAATTCAGTCGTATGTAGACTTTTGTAACTATGTGAATATGCTAATATGTGATTTTTTTAGTTTAATTTGATTTTATCTGAATGAATTGCTTTCATTTTAATTTCATTTTGATCTCCTTAACCAAAATAAAAATTTTGTATAAAAAAATATTTATTTCCTTTTATTTTTCCATTGTTTTCAATTATTCCATGATCGTATGTAGACTTTCGTAACATGGTGTATATAATCAAAAAAATTAGAAAACAAGAATCATCACAAGTAATTGTTAAGTTTTTTTTAGAAATATGCAGCTTTCATTCTTGATTTCTAATAATTAAAAAAAAAATAATAATTTTTTAATAAAGTTTCAAGTGTAAATATTGGTATTTTTACATTCATAGCTTTCCAACATTATCACACTATCATGCAATCAATACACACTTCTGTGCCAGGATATTAAAAAATGTTATGCATTTAAACGCATTTCGATAATCAACCAACCCAATTTCATGAAAACAATAACGTACTTGGGCAAAATATTTCTCATCCATACGCTTTCTGTTACTATTGCTATGAAAGAAAAAAATGTTATGAACTTATTGGCACAATTTTGAAACAAGGAAAGTATATTCATAAAACTTTGCAACAAAAAGCGTAGAATAAAATAACACTTTACGTACAATAAGTACTCTGAACTTCTTAAAAATTTTGGTATTTCTTTCTTTTCAAGTGTTTTTCTATGAAGTCGTTGTGGTTTAGTACATCACAGCACATGATATGACAATGAAAATTAAGTATTTTAATAACTTATTCAAATGCTTTCTTGATTTATTGATGTATTATTTAAGTAGGATTAAGGTGGGGTTTTAGTTGTCTAATTTTTTAAATATTTATTTGTTGTAGATACATGGTAGGAAATCACTTTAATAATTGTAAATTACTTACCTTTATTTTCATTACGTAATTAGAGGGCACAAAACCAATATTACCCTTCATGCTGACCACTTGCCACCAATTTCGTTGACGTGCTGAGGTCTGGTATAAAATAAAATATTCACCCTCATCAAAACTAATAGTCTTTGGATAGACGGCTTGAAAATCATATAAAGCTTTAAGCATTTCGATGTTATCTGGAACCAACAAAAAATGTATATTTATATTTATGTATGCATATGTTTATATTAAAACAATAACAACGAAAACAAAACATTGTCATGAGAAAACACTGATTATTACACACATAATGAGCACTTATTTAACTATTATTAGCAAAAAAAGAACACTATACACATAATTTTTTTTTTTTTAATATCAAGGATTTTTTGATTATTTTTTGTTGTTTTTTCCCCAATTCCATTTCTTTTTTTTTATTAATTTTTAAAACACACAATATAATATGATTGCAAAAATGACAACAAAAATACTAAAATAAAAAATTATTTAAAGAACAAAAAACAAAATCGAACTTTACTACGTGATAGAAAAACTGCAACTACAAGAGAATTTTAGAGAACCAGAATATAAAGAATTAATAGTAGAGAGGTGGTGACAATTGTCAAAAACACAATCTCTAGAATTTCAGTGCAAAGGTAGAATGGGCAACGGGAGAGAAGAAAGACTTTCGGGGTAAGGAACAAATAAAAGAGGACGAACAGAAAGAAAAACAAAGCCATTAGCAAATATACAATTGCTAGTTGGCAAGGCAACAAGGATAATCATGTGTAAAAACAAGGAAATAAAACAAAAACAAACATTGCACTCATACAATTACGAAGAACACCAACAAACAGCGCGTATAAAACAATAGCTTCAGAAAATATATGTAAAATAAGCAGAGAATTGAATAAAGAAACCGCTGCATTTTAGTTAAATTTTGCAATTTTCCTCATTAAGCTACTCACACACAGGCATACATATTCAACGGTACGGATTTTTATATGTGGTATGAAATTGTAAATATTTTGTTTTCAGTTGCATACATTCCAACTACTTTCATTTCCGTTATACGTTATAGTGTTGCCATTGGCTAAATATATCTAGTACCAAAATATGAAATAAATTAAAAATGTGTAAATTTACCTCAACTGGGTTCAATTTGATCGAAGTTAAAGTCTTTATTTGCCATACAAATTTTGAGTTTAAGTCTACAAGGTCTGATCAAAAATTAACCGTTGTTTTGAAATTTTGTGAGTTACGTATGTTCGATTTTCGCATTGTTTTCTATTATGTTGGTACCCATTTCTCGTCGAAACAGGAGCTGTTGGCGATACCAAAAAGCGCGTTTCAGAAGTGTTTCGAGGATTGGAGAAAACGCTGGCATAAGTGTATTAAATCAGAGGGGGATTACTTTGAAGAGAA
Source organism: Metopia argyrocephala (assembly GCA_963576795.1). Classification (NCBI taxonomy): domain Eukaryota; kingdom Metazoa; phylum Arthropoda; class Insecta; order Diptera; family Sarcophagidae; genus Metopia; species Metopia argyrocephala. Next base: position 70,750,815 of record OY756208.1, read on the forward strand.
CAGGATAGTTATTGGTGAATAAATGCATACTTTTTGAAAAAATTTAAAATAACGGTTATTTTTTTATCATACCTCGTACTTTAATATTTTTATTTCTTCATACAGGCAAAAGAAAATAATATACATATCGCACTTGATCAACACCAAGGTATTAACTCAAAATTTTTAAAGTTTCAGTAGCGATTTTAAAAGAATTTGAAGATCCGAATGCATCATAGCAAAAAAATTCCATTCAAAAATATGTTTAACCATATTATTTTTCCTTTAATTTTTTCAAATAATGCAAAATCAAATCTATTTACCGAAATACTATATATTTTTCTGAAATATCTCCATATTATTTTTGTATTTTTTAATCAGCAAAACAGTATCAACTCAAAATAATATCAAACTTAAATAAAAAAAAATTGATTATTTTTAACTTGAATAAAGGCTAAAATCACTATTATACCTTTTTCAATAAGATATACGAAAAGTTTTTATTTCACCTTATAGAATATTATTATTAAATAAATAAATAAATAAATAAAATAAATAAAATGTTTTTGTAACGAGAAGACCCAACAATTTTTTTCACAGCCATTACAGTAAATGGGCCCGCTCTTCATGATGTTGACTTGAACGATGTTTGATATCAACAGGATGGTACACCTTGTCACAAATCTCATGCCAACTTCGATTTATTGCGATTAATGTTTGATGACTGTTTAATTCGTCGGGAAGTAGATGTCAATTGGGCGCCAAGAAGCTGCATCTTGGCACCGTTATAGACAAGTGTTATACCAACAAACAAAAGACATTTGGGCATTTGAAAGCCAACATTTACGATTTCATTGCCAAGATATCATTATGATCATTAACTCCTCCCCTAATTTAAACTTTGCTGTGAGAGCTTCGTCGTTCGGAGTCGACTTTAAACTGTAGGTCCCGGTACTCATGGATAAAAATTAACACACACAACATGAGTGCTGTGAAAAGCTAGGCCGTAATCCTGACACAGGGTTGTAAAGGCCAGTTATATGTATATATGTTATGTGAGAGCTTCTTGGGATTGATTGCTGTTGGATTATTCAGTGTTGAAGGTACATATAACACTGGCCATTAAATAATCAATCAACAGCAACCGATTTCCTTGCGGTACGTATTTTTAAAGTAGGACCTTGATTTTTCGCACTTATATCAGATATGATATTAGTAAGTTTAAATCAATGGTCCACACCCCTCTTTCCCTTAATTAAGCGGCTAAACCGATGTTCTTGATAATTTTACAATATTCTAAGTACGGTTTGCAAAATTCCAACTGGACAGTTTCACGCCCATAAAAACTTATTATTTATCTATCTACATATCGTCGATGGAATTAAAGAACGCTGTAACTGACAATAAATCGAAAATACGTTTTTTGCATCATTTTTATCAGAAAAAAAATACGCGTCGATTGGTCCCGGTTCCAGAATTATACGATGAAAATAAATTCACTTACGCCGTCTGTGTTTCGACGTGTATTTGTTATACAGGTTTTTTGGCTCTGGTGAACATTTAAGGTTTCGTCAGTTACAGCGTTCTTTAATTCCATCGACGATATGTATATGTACGTCTCTCCGGAAAGTTACAGTAAAAACATCTGAATTTGGTCAAAGTAGCTTCATCAGTCAAAAATCGGGCAGATTTGGATAAATGGGCGATGTATCTGACGTACAAACTAAATATGTATTGACGTTTGTATATCCCGAAAAGGGTTAAAGATAAAATTTAGACATTTGGGTTATTTGTGTTGATGGTATGTCAAAATTAGAGCGTAAAGCGCGAACTATCTGTAAAATATGATTTTACCCGTAGAAAATGTATGACACCAACCCAAATAGCGCGGGGCTAACGCTTTGCAAATGGAAAACACTATTTTGACTTATAAATTATTTAACAATTGCATTCGTTATTGTCTTTATCAAATTTTTTATTGAAATTTGGTTACAAAAATGAAAAAAAAGATTTTCAGCAACACTGGTACTTACCCATTTTGAACATACGTCAACGTACACTAGAAAAATTGTTTTGTTACTTGCTTCTCTTTCAATCACTCTTTCACTTTTCAAAAAAAATTGTACACAAATGGACGATTCTATTATACCCAGTCGTTGTTGTATTGTTGTTTCAATTATGAATGAATTTAACACTAGACAAGGACGTTAATCAAATTGGATGTTTCTTTTTTGTGTTCTTTTGTATTTTTTTGCCTTTGTTTTTATTTTCAAATTCGAGTTGGCTTAAAAATGTTTAAATCATGTTGTTTAACTGGTTTTCAATTTTCTTTTCACTTCTTTCGTGTATTATTTTTCTACCTTAAAGAGACATTAAACTTACATTCCCTCCTTTTTCGTAGAACAAATACAAACACACAATATTCTATATACACGATTTTTCTTTTCTTTTTTAGGGCGGAGGCTGTATTTTCTTAGCTGGGGATCAAATTTTTGTTAATTTTGCATGTGCTTTTTTTTCTTCTTTTACTTTAATTGTATTTCTCTTAAATATTGCATCAAATTCTATTTATAACTTTTGAGTTTATGTTTAGCTTTACTTTACTTGTTGAATTCTTTTCCAGAAATTCCATAAATTCTGATATTTTTTTGTTTTCTTATTTTACATTTGTTTTAATTATTTAATATTTTCATTCACTAGTTTTTTTCCAATTTCAGAATTTTCTTCTTTTAGAATTAACGCTATGTACCGTACCTCTAATAATGCAAAATCTTATTTTTATAACGGTTAGCTCTGCATTTTCCTTCTTTATCGCAATGTTGTTAAGTTCTTAGTGAGAGATTTTGTGAAGAAAAATTATTTTCCTCTATTGTTATTGTTATCTTTGCTAAACATATGATTTTTCAAGTGTGGCCATCTTGATTTATTTTTAATTGCCAACACAATTTTAATATATAAATTGTATTTATTCAATTCTAATGAACACTATTAAAATCTAATACTTCAATTTCATTTTTTTAATTAATACAATTAAACAAAAACAAACAGTTCAACTGCTGCCGGAAAATTATAAGGTGCACTTTGCATCCAATTGTTTGCGTTCTTATAAGAATTAATAAAAGAGAGGGCAATATGTGTTATGTCCACTAAACACAGTTATTAAGAGAGAGGTGATAGTGCTGCCATAGTTTGAATGAAGAAATGTGAAACTGAATATTAAAAACGAATAAAAAATGTAAAAATAAAAATTAGTATTGAAAGTGGGAAATTTCATATTGGAATTAAAAAGAAAGAAAAAAAATTAAAATATATAAAAAACATTTTTTATGTATTAATCCATTAGCTAAATAAAAGAGTATACCGTAAGAAGTATAAGAAGTTTGATTTGTCTACGTCCGTATTACCGAAATAGTCATAAATGAAAGACAAAAATAAAAAAATAAAATAAAACAAAACAAAAATATTGTGTTGTCAAGTTTTACTTTTGTTTGTTAAAAAATATTTCCAGCAAATATTATTATATGTTTATAATTTTTTTGATGTTTGTTTTAATTTTTCTTTCTTATGCACTGTTAAAATTTAATTTTTAAAATTCTTAAAGTACTTATTCTACGTATTTCAGTACCTCTCATGTAAAATGTATGAGCATGAAAACATTTTAACAGAAAATATACGCCATAGACTTTTATTCAGGTGCGACGCTTATAAATTATTTTAAATATTAATTAAGTTTATTACAAACTTAACAATATCTATACATCTACTTGTAAAAACATTGTAATATTTTTCGTTCTTTATTTAATTTCGAAGTGTAAATTTCAATTTCTGTTTAATTTTCACTCGGCTTATTACGATATTTACAGGACAGTGTTCATCCATCATTCACTCCCTCATTTGCAATTCAACAATCAATTATAAGCCGACCAAAATTGCATAAAATAACAATAACAAACAAAACTAACTAAAAAGAAATTATTTAATATAAAAATTAACACAAAAGATAAATTATAAAAACTATTGTGATAAATATAAGTAGTTACCATGATGCAAGAATAATAATATACTCATTACAGAATGGTTTAAAATACCAGCCTGCATTACAAATTGTCGTCGTCGAACTGAGTTACTCTCAAAATTTAGGAATTTCAAAATGAAGAAATTTAAAACATTTGACAACACTGTGAAAATAAAAGTACCACCCTGTCATTTGTTTACTTATTCATTTTTTATTGAATTTTCTGACATAGAATTTTTAAAATAAAGCTGGCTTTTAAGCACATTTATTAAAGAAAAACCTCATAAGAATGTCCAAAATTGTAGAATTAAGACAAGATCGTAATTTAATACGAACTAATTTTGATGGCTACAAGCTATCACTGGATGCAGTGCCAATTCTAAGACAAGAATTAACATCTGCACCTTTAAAAGCAGAATCCAGCGATGAACAATATTCTCTATTGCATGTGGAGTTGTTCTCAATGCAAAATCTCCTACACGTTGATCCCTGGGCAAGGACTCAATCTTATTTTATTAATCGTTTAGGAGAAGTAGTAAAATGCAGCTATGATGAAAACAAGGGAAGACCAGATATACAGCAAGTGGTCTATAGAGTGGGAGGAGCCCAATTAAAAAGGAAGGGAGATTATAATTATAGTTTAAAATTTTTGTCTGAGAAATATTGCCTTCTTTGCGATGGTATTAAGACTTTAAATTTGTTGGAAACTGGTGATCGCTTAAAGTGTGTCGAATGGAAAACAGCAGCCACTTGCCTCATAGACGATGAAGGTTTAAGTAAAGATGAAAAGAATTACACAGTTTATGATGCTCGATTGGACATTATACAGGAGCAAAAGGAAATCTCTATTATATTAGGCCATGTACAGCGTGTAGAATCTGTAAGATCCGATACAGCCTCTGCACACTTTCTGTATTTGCACTGGTGCAAATGGTATTTAGAGGATCAGCTATGGAAATTTAAAATCTTAGATACTCTAGAAAGTAAAGGATCTGTATACTACTGTGCTTTTGAACCAAAATCTGAATCGGTAATAATATGCTCTAATCGTGAGTTTAAATGGAGATCTGACGGATTTGACGATGAATGCGGTCTTGTGGTGGAAAGACCCACAATGCATGGTGAAACGGATGACAAAAATGAGTGTGTAACTGGCTTTACTTGGTCCCAAACTGATGAGGATGTAGTTATAAAATTCGTGATTAAACCGAATAAAACTATAAGTGATTACAGTGTTAAGTGCCTCAGCAATAAGATTACAGTTAAATGTAATGAGGAAGTATTACTGGATAAAGAGCTATTTGAGAAGATTGATTTAGATTTAACCACATGGACAATAGTAAGTTTTTTTTTTCAAAATTTAAACTGATATTTTGTAATTGCTTATAATTTTTATATATTAGGAAAATAATTTTCTACAAATAACTCTTATAAAACAAGCATCCGGTTTATTATGGCCTTCATTTTTAGTAAATGGTCTTGGACCTAAGGAGACCAATGACAAAGGTAGCGAAAACTGTTTACCGATGGAACAACAACCAGTAGCAAACTTAGAAGCTCCAATTGAAGACTGTGATTTTCCCTTGGGAAGTAATGATGGTGAAATAACTGTCGGTAAATTTATAAATAATTTTATGATGATTATGGTACATTACTAACAATTAATTATTATCGTTCTACAGCTCGGTTTAATCTAAGCTCAAAATCAATAACACACACAATTTTTATGGGTTCATCACCTCCTTTATTCGCCACATCTTTGCGACCAGGATTTCCCTTAGCGCTAGCCACTCGGCAAGATGTAGATTGTTGTCTATGGCTACAGCAGTATAATCCTGCAAAACCTAATGACTGGTCTTTGCGCCATGAAGGCAACCTACATGCATTTGGTTATGTACAGGCATCAAAGCAACAAAAGAAATTTATCGACTGTTCCCCAGATTTGGGATATGCTATTATTGCTGAATCACATCGTCATGTGTTTCTATATAAATCAAAATATGATTCAGCCAGTGGTTTAAGAAATCGCAATGGACCTCAAGTATCTATTGGTAAGCAAAACTTAATTACTTTGGAGGATGCGGGCGAAGTTTTGGGTCTTTGTACAGCAAATAGTGTGGCTACGTTACTGACAGAAAACTGTGTATTGTTTTTGCAAATGGAAAGTTGATAATAATATTTCATAAATATAATATGAATTAAAAAAGGGTAAATAAGTTATTATTGTTGGAAAAATATACATACGTATGTATGTATGTATATAATACTACTTCTTCTAAGTTAAGCTTGTCTAGATTACTATTACGGTTTATGTTTATATGTAAAATTAGTAATAGTCTATTTATACACATATGTAAGTATGTTTAAAATTTCGTCCGTCAACTACACTTGAATTGCTCAAAATCTAGTGCGTTTTTTAACATTTAGCGAGGTTTTAGTTTTATAAAAAAACAGCACAGTGTATATACATGAAAGTAAAAATCGGTTGTTAATTATTTCACTGCCGCTTATTACATACATGTAATACTAATTACTAAAATTTGTTATCTCTTTCATTTGAAGTGTTAGTAGAACTGGTGTGTTTTTCTTGTTATTGTAACAAGATGACTTTTACTTTTGGAGTTGTCATTGGTTTCATCACTATACGCTGTGGTTTCAACTAAATCTTGTAGCCGTTGCGCATTTATTACAAAGTACATTTAACATACCTACCAGCTAGCTGATCTACTATTCTTTAGATAAATTGTAAATTAATTTTCTACAGATTATTCTCGTTTTTACACTTCTTGCTATGGGTTTTTTTTACTACAGTTTTTTAACCTAAGCAACAACAAAAAAAGGCATGTTGTTTTGTAAATGTTGTTTTAGTAATCTCCAAGTAAATACCACAGTGTATACCTAAAGCGATGTTGTTAACTAAATTTGTCTTTTTTAATTAGTCTTCAAGGTAAATTGAAGACCCTCCCCCATTTACTGCAGTAAATTGTGACAGTTTCAGAGTTGTAAACGAATCATTCATTTTTGAATTAATTCGTGAATCATTCATGCAATGAATTGGTAAAATTTTGAATTAATTCTTTTCTCCAAAAAACGAATTGAATTAAATTTGAATCAATTCATTTGAATCAGAGTGGGCAAACAAACAAAACATTTCGCAAAAGTTTCAACAAAGTCATACACTTTTCAAAATTTTTTTAATAGTATTGTACATGAGCAAAACAAACACAAATACTTTCTAAATGAGAAAGAGCGCAAATGGAACAATTAGCTTTTCGCTCTTGTGCTTGCTTTGTTTTTTTGTTGTTTTTTTTCTCTTCTTGTTCTCTTTTACTCTTCTATCCTTTTTCTTCTCATTCATTTTTTGTTGTACCTACGCTCATTTGAGTTAGTGTATTTGTAGTACTCAAAACAAAAAGAATATACAAAATTAAATGGGACAATCTTTCTCGCTGTTTCTGTTTTATTTTTGTTTTACTTATTGTAAAGAATACAACAAAATGAGATTAAACGTTCAGTTTTGTTTATTTTCCTACTCTGATTTGAATTAAGCGAACATGAATTGCAATTCATTTTCAATTCAAATGAATTGGTAAAAAGAATTGCAATTCATTCCCAATTCATTTGAATTGATTTTGAATTAATTCAAATGAGTTAAAATATGAATTGCAATTCATTTGAATTAACTCGAAAAATGAATTTATTATACATTTCCAATTGCAATAATGCAAAAGCATCACCCTTTTTCCAAGTACTTCTATTCTGTACTTTATCTATGTCTATTACTTTTAATCCAAGTATTTATTACTTATTTATAATAATTCTCTTTGTTACATTTATTTCATAAGTAGTACTTGAAGAACCAAACTCCAAACACCAAGTTTACTCCAATTGAATGCAATTCATTTTTGATTTGATAAATTTGAATTACAAGTTTCTTTTCTAATTCATTTGAATTAATTCCAAATCATTTCAATTCAAATGAATTAGAAATGAATTGCGATTCTTTTTACCAATTCTTTTGAATTAAAAAATGAATTGCAATTCATGTTCGTTAAATTCAAATGCATTGATTCAAATTTAATTCAATTCTTTTTTTCTTGAAAAGAATTAATTCAAAATTTAGCTAATTCATAATGAATTGAAATCAAAAAAGAATGATTCATTTACAACTCTGGACAGTTTCAACAAGCAACAAACGAATAGACAGCTGATTGACTCATCAATACGACTTGAAAACTTTTAATCTATACTTTAAAAAATTCAATTTTTTTAATTTTTATCTCCATAGAAAAAATGGTTAATTTGTTGTCGGAGTCAAGTAAATATAGTTCTACAGAACACCCTGTTTTCAATAGCAACCGTTATATCTATACATGCTCTTTGAACAATTCTGTTATTGGCACACATGTTTTCGTTAAAAACACATATAAATAGAGGTGGGCTCCAAGCAAAGTGTTTTAGAATTTTTAGAGTGCGGTAACGTTTTATTAACAAACGAGGTAACCGATTAAAAAGAAAAGCAAAATATAAATACAGACAATTTATTTAGCCGGTGGCTGCTAAAAAGTGAATTTCTTATACCACTTTATAAAATAATATAAAATTAAAAATAGAAACGAACGAAAAGTTAAAAAATATCACGCAATTGGGACAATTTATAAAATAAAAGCATTTTAAAGTGTTTTTTCCATCGAAATAAAAGCAGTGTGCATTAATTAAAAATGAATGAAAATTAAATTAGAAAACGTGGAAGAAAGAACAACTGAAGAAGACAATTTTAATTAATTTTTCATTTTATTAAATCAAGAAAGGAAGCAATCACGTAATATAGGCAATTTTTGTGTGTTTTAGTCGGTCTACGGGTCTTATTTTATAAAGTACATGAGTATACATGAAAAATAGATAAGAAATTATTTGCCCTTTAAAAAAATAACAATAAATACTACAAGAGTGGAAAAAAAGGAAGTACGTATAAGCGCATAAGAAAAATACGCCATTCCCATTAAGTCAGCTTGAAAAAGGAATAATTAATTACCAACAATAGCATATAAGTAAACGGCAAAGTATTCCTCCGAACATCAATTTTATAGGGTGAGGTCATCTCATTAAACAACAACAACAACAACAACAAAAAGAAAATTGGAATTCATTTGTTTACATGTTGTAGGTAATTATTATTTGCATTTGCTGATGTTCTCAATAACTTTTCGTTCAGCTTGAAATAAAAAAAAAGAAAATAATAGATTGTGTCGTTATGTTATAGTAAATATTGGTTGTAGAAAAAAATTACAAAAAACTAATAATCACGCTGATAAAGTTAAAAAATCAAAATAAATTTATAAATTTGTCAAGTCATTTTAAATAAAAAAAATTATTTTTAATATTGTGAAATTCTCAATTTGGTTTTTTTTCTCCAAAATTATCCTAAAAGAAAAATCTTGTGTTTTGAAGTTAAAAGATAAGCAAATAAATTTCGTTTTTTGTTGTGAAAAAAAAATAAATACAAAATAAAAAAAGGAAGACACGAAAACTATTGCAATTTTACAGGGTACTTACGTAGATTCATCGACCAAAAGAGTCAATAGTGTAATTTACATTTCCGTTTTATATAGAAAGTTAAAATAAGGTAAGAGTTGTTTTAAAATTATTACAGATTCAATTGAAATTTATTTAGAATTTAAGAAAAAAAGTTAACAAATGTGTTTTCAACAAATTATTTATTTATTTATTTACATTGGTAATATATATATATATAGCCCTTTGGCCAATTAGCGTGTAAATTATGTATAACAACATGTAAACTTAAGACTATATTGCATCATTTTAATAAAACATTTAAAGGCTTTATAAACATTATACTAGATTAAGTAAATCAGTTAATTAAGAAGAAGTAGACTACTCAATATATGTACAATATATGTATGTATTATATACATATTACAAGTTTTACAAGTGACAATCAATCTGTCAAATCTTAACAATAAACCTTAAACTAAGGTTTAAATTAGAAAAAATTAAAAAAAAAACTCAGCCCCTATTAGAGCCATGTAGGTATAGACCTAAAGTAAAGCTCTGGTAGACGGTAATAGTTTAAATTAACAAGTGATTCTATATACCTCTTCATATAAACAATTGGAGATAAATATAAACAAATTTATGCATACTGGTGATGATTCACATTTTCTTACACTATAAAACTCAGCCTCATGCTCCAAATCGCCATTGACGCACCAACATTTTGAATTACATTTACTAGCTGAGTATCCCCATAACTGGCATCTGAAACATTGAATTTTGCATGTTCGGTTTTCGAATTTCATAATAAATCTGTGTCAATGCGCGTTCTGTCAGAAAACTGTCTGACGAAATTAGTTACATTTCCAACTAGTCTATCAATGGCATCTTTAATTACAGAAACTACAGTCCCTCAAATGATAAAAGCGTCTCAAAATTAAAATGCTGGCGGGATAATTTTTGCTCTTAATGTTATCGTCGTCAAAATTTTCAAATCGGAATTTTCAGCTTCTTCCATGAGCCGTAGGTATAAAAATCTATTTAGTTAATAGAGAAAAGATTGAAAGTGTGGACCTCATTATTGTTTGATATGTTATAGAAATCTAATACTAATTTAAGTGCTTCCTCTAAATGGACTACTAACTTCCCTGCGTACCTTAATTTACATTGCCCATATCCACTGAGTTAAAATTTGGATAAAAAAATTTAAGATTCAAACAAATATGCAACTGGAAATACATACTTTTAACAATTATGCTTTCTATTCAAAAGTCTGATTACTACCCAAATTTCCGAAATATATGTAGGTGGGTAAATAGTGGGGCCTAATAGGCCTATATCTCTATTCTATGCCAAAAGAATAATCGGATTCTTCTATGGATCGCATTTGCTTATGACTTAGGTAGCTATAATTGTTCCAAAATTTTTTCTACATTTCAAAAACAAGGCAATTTTTTAAAACTTTTTTTTTAATATAAAAAATGTTCTTGTGAGCTAATACAAGATGAATATATCGACACTTCAAGTAAAAAATACTTCTAACTCATCTTACACATTTGTACTGATTGGGTTGCTGAATGTTGACAAGTGTATTGCCTCAACTTTGTATGATTTAATCTAAATACATATTTTTTATAAAAATAAGATTGTTTATTTCAAAATTAATTGGTTTTGCTGCAGATCGAGAATCGGTCATGATTGGAAAGATACATTCAGTATCCTAACTTTTGAAAAATTATACGCCACATTTATTTAAAACTAAATGCGTTTGTCATTCATTGGCTTTACCTTCCTCCTACGTACATATTAAACCTCCATCAGCGAACGAAACTCTTAAAAGATCGATCGAACAGTTAAAAAAGGCATAATCAGTGTAATAATATCCAAAAGTATATAATAGAAATGATTCTTTAGAAGAAATCCTGTAAAGACTATTAATATTATGACATACAGGTAGTCAGTTCGGTTGTTTGTTTGTTTCATTGATTACTTTTATTTTGACGATTTTCAAAAATGATTTGACGATTTTGACGATTTTTATCAATGAATTTTCTTGTTTTTGACGATTTTACTCCTAGAAATTCTGGCAACACTGGCTGTTACATACATACATACATAACTGGCCTTTACAACCCTGTGTCAGGATTACGGCCTAGCTTCTCGCAGCACTCATGTTGTGTGTGTCAATTTCTATCCATGAGTACCGGGACCTACAGTTTAATGTCGACTCCGAACGACATACTTGAGAAGCTTGTTCATGGCAATTAGTTACTCTCAGAGCTTTTGCCAGAAGACTGCTGAGAGGTAGTCGCCGAAAGAAATATTTTTTCATATTTCTTTTTTGAAGATGTCAGAGCCTGGAGTCGAACCCAGGGCCCATGTCTTAGTAAGCCAACACACTAACCACTAGACCACGGCGACTACTTTTTTTTTTTTTTTTTTTTTTTTTTTTTTTTTTGTATCCAACATACATAGTGAAAAAATCACTAAACGAGAAAAGTTATAATGGATTATTGTATATCATTAGTTAGGTTAGGTTTGTCAGCTTTCAATTGGTGGTATAATACATGCCTCAATCGATTGTGCACTTTGGTCATATTTAAAAAAATTGTGAAAAGTCGGGTTTCGGGTTCTTTATGGCACTTTTACAGGCTGTCTTGCAATCTGGAATTGTAAGAAAATTCTAAGTCATGGTTTATAATAGAAATTTATATATCACTGTTTAACTAAGAATCTCAGCTTTCCATTGGTAACATATTGTAATTAGAAATGCCATTTAGCCACGTGGCTGTTACTCGTATTATATTGACTGAAGAAACTTGTCAACGAACATAGAAATTAGCATATGTTAGCTACGGGCTACAACGTTAGTCATGTGTAAAGATAAATTCGAATTTAACTAGTAAAGGCACTAACCACATAGTTTAGCACGTGCATATTTTGCGTTAACAGAGCTCGATAATAATTTAACAGTGTCTATTTTGCAGGGGACATAGCTAAATAGTTTCTTGAGTGGTATAGTAAGCGATATATTCATTCAGATTTTGTAAAATTGGATTAAAAAAAATCACTTTTATACAAAAAACTAAAGTTTTCTAAAGGACATAAAGATGCTTCTATAAGGCATCCTTTTTTGATCCCTGCCATTGTTATAACTAATTAAAAAAAAAAACGCTTTTGAGAAGAAAATCGTAAATTCCATAAAAAATTGAGGATCATTATGGAAAAATGGGAAATAGTACACATAACCCTCTACATAAAAATTCTGCTCCAAGGAGTTCTCTTTCCATATATACAATTTCCTATATTTCCATTTTGTGAAATATTTTGTGACAGAATAGAATGACTGTAAGTATTGCCAAATTTAAACCGATATGTAGCTGTATGTAGTAAATACACCTACTTATATATCAGAGTTGGGTTTATAATGCACTATCGTTTCCACTGCCACTTCGTATTAATGCAGTAATATAGCAGGCATCACTATTGGCAGATGGAAATAACTAAACTGAACAACTACCACTAAAATCGTTTTATTTAGTGCAATGTTGTAAATTTCCACTACCACTAAATATTAGGGGCGTAAATGCACTATTTTTTTCACTTCGACTAAATTTAATAGAAAATTAAATCGAATGCAATAAACCCAACTCTGGTATGTGCATACATACATATCCACTAAATATAGACGATATAAAATAAAAATGTGGGACGAAAATATTTCTTATATAAAAACATTTATAAGCTTTCAAAATAAAGGTGTCGCCAACTGCTGTTTGTTTGATTGTTTTTTTTTTAGCGAAAGTAACATTAGAAGTAAATTTTTTCATTATTGAAATGCTTGTCAAATTCTGATTATTAAACAGAATTACATATTTTTTCTACAAAAAAAATTATAAAAAGTGTTTTTAATATGCAAAAACGTTATTTTAACATTAAAATATAAAATATTAGAATTCAAATAATGAGGAAAAAATAAAAATTATTAAAAATGAAATTCAGAATAGAAATAATTTCACATTTTATAAAAGAATATTTTAAAATTAAATTAACAGAACTGTTATGTACTATTACAATACAATTTAGCACAATTAATGCAAATACTCGTACCTACCATACATACATAAAAAATCATTTGTTGAAAAAAAAAAAAAAAAAAAAAACAAATAGAACACGTTTATAACCTGGATATTTTTTAAATACGTAGTATATGGGTATTACATTTATGTACATATGTATGTATGTATGTTCCTGTAAAAACCCAGATTATTTATTTAATTATTTATTTTTAGTATTTATAGTAGTTTTTGTAAAATTAGTAAAACATAAAGCACAAAGGTCATATTTTCAACGAATTTTTGGATAATCTCATCTGGAATACTCTGTCACTCCAGTTTCACAAGTTGTTACAACTCGTCCAAATTTGACGTACAGAGCGGTTTGATAAAATTCAAGCCGTATTTTCACAATCGACCACAAATTTTCAATTGGATAGAGTTCGGGACTCTGCGGAGGCCACTGCATCAATATACATAGATGTTTGTCCACTCAACCATTCCTTAACGATTTTTAAAGTGTTATTTAGGTTTTTATTAAGTAGGCGCTCAGATTCACAAAATCTAGAAGATAGGGTTTCAATATATTCAAATAGTTTTAATTTCTTATGATGCCATCTATTTTTTTTAATAGACCCAACCTGCCACCATGTATAGCAACCACAAACCATTAAATTTGCCTCCACTGTTCTCTACAGTTTGTTAATCCAGGTTTTGTTGAATGCTCTCCCGCTGTTGGCGTCTGCAGTACTGATATCGTTTATAATTGAATACATCTGCTCATATTACGCGTTTCCAGTCATTTTTGTGTTGTTTAGCCTATTTTAAAGGTGCCGAAACATTCTTATTTGATATTGCAGAGACGATCGCTGTTTTAAGAAAAAAATTGTACATATATTGTTGTGTGTGTATAATCTATGTATATATCGTCATATTAAATGCAAACGGACGTTACTACACAAAATTTCGAAATTGAGTTTTTTATTAATTATGGTTCGTTTTATCAAAATACATGTTTATCCAAAATTTTAGATTCCTACGATCAAAAATGGCGATTTTATTTACGAAATTCAAACGGACGTAAGTACAAGTGCGTGTATTTCTAAATGCAAGAAGACATATTTACATACATATTTATATGAAAACCTTATATACAAACTCATTTGTTGTATATAGGGATGCCAATCCTTATATCTCGATCCTGAAAATTATATGATTTTCAGGTTTTACAAAATTTTTGATTTTATGGTTTTTTGCTTCTCATGTAAAAAAATAAAAAGTGTATTTACCTCCGTTTGCATTTAATATGACGCTATGTTTGTTGAGCCGTTTAAAAATTGATTATGTAGAGTATTAAGGGTAGATATAAGCTAATTTTGTAAATATAAATTGTTAGTTACTTACATATAACATACGTAAATGGTGGGAAACAATGAGGGGTAAAGTAAAAAGTAAAAGTCAATAATATACAAAAAATGGTAAGTAATTACGCAGACAAATGGAACTTCCAACGATAAGTCTTCGCTTAAGTAGCTACTTATATCTCTAAACAATTATGATTCCATCTTAAGAAAAATACAAACATTTACAATGTAATTTCTATTTCTATTGACATAATTCAAGGTGATATGTACAAAAAAATAATGCTCAAGTCTACCTGAAGAAATTATTTCATCCCTGTTATATTATACGTTGTGTTCTGTTTAGATTTTATCTGAAAATATTTTAAAAATTTTTAAGAACATGATTAAAACATATACATATGTTACGCTATTTATTTATACCAATTAACCGAAAAGTTCCTGCAGTAAGAATAAGTTACATACATATGTATTTTAACATAATTTATTCGTTTGTTTATTATTTTTTATAGGTACCTATTCAGTTGTATATTTAACTTGGATATTGCACCTTACGTTTACGTTACATTTAGACTAACTTACTTTACGGAAAAAAAATTTATCATTGTATAAATTAAACATGTGCATACGTATGTGTATGTATGTATGTATTTATATATATTGAGTATCCCTTACAAAATTTTACGTTGATTAAAGCTTTTTACGTCAAATAATTGTCACGTCTTTTTTATCAGTTGTTATCTTTTGATTGATAACCTTGCCTATACCAAATGCATGCATACGAATACAAACGAGTATTATATAAACAATATTTTTTAGAATATTTATCATTAGTAAGCGTATAGTTGGTTTGCAACTTCTAATTTTAATTTTTTAATTTCCATAAAAATGCTAATTCATCATGATCATTATTATCATGATACTGCTCAATCTACATTTATACTATTATATTTTTGTGTATAATTTTAGTAAATTGAATGTACGAATTTATTTAAATAAACCGGCATGAATAAAGTTTAAATTTAAAACTGCAATTTTACGATAAAAAAATTGTATTTTTCTTAATTAGTGCTGAAGCAAAGAAGACGTTCTAACGAGTCATAGACATGCATAAAAGTTTGGTACTCTACTCAAGTTTTTGGAGCTAATTCTGCTTGCTCGAACTTGACCAAGTGACCAAATTATGCATTTCGAATTAATGCAGATCTAATTCGAAATGTCAAGTTCTCGTCCATACTATGAACATCTTCTACGAAAAATTGTTTTCAGTGAATTAAAGAGAGAAGACGAGTGAACATTGTTCGTTGTTTAATTTACATAAAGTTTTGTATATGGACAACGAAGTTATTTGTTCTTAATTTCCTACCTTTCACTATTACCGTCCTCAAGATATGTATAAAATTAACAATTACTTTGTAACTTCAGTCGTTTAGGTGTCTATATACTTACATATAACAACTTAACACATTCATTCTTATACTCGTATATACATAGGTTTAAGACATGTATGTGCTTATTAGATTTAGCAAATAAAAATAGTTTTTATTTTTGCGGTTTTGAAAATAAATATATGTAAATTGCACAATATACATATGTATGCAGTTTTCGAAAATAAACTGTACATTATTATATGTACGGTTCACAAATCCAAGAACGGTATTTATTTTTTTAGTGTTTGTGTATTTCTACACAACCAGAATAAGTCGTTCTGTTTTTTGTTTTAAAACAGTACAGTTTTAGTGTTTGTATACATTTTGGTTTACTGATCTTGGGTTATTTTCCCCAAATTTCAAAATATTTTCTTTTTTTGCATTTTTTATCAATCAGTTTAAAATAAAAAAATTGAAAAAAAATTACAACAAAAAAAAATATTTTTCCTTTGTTGTTTTTTCTATAGGTTAAGAACAGTATATTCGTTATGTAGAAAATTCAAAAATTTTATAATGTTTTTTGTTTGTTTTGAATTTCCTACACAAACACTTTTAGGGCCATTATTACAACTTGCCGTTAGTTAAAGGTAGGATTTTATCAGACCGATATATTGGTTTTTGTTATTACAAATAAATTTTAACCTAACTTGACCGATAAAGTTATTGGGAATATTGCCTTACCTTTAAGTTAAAGTTAAATTGTAATAACACAAAGCAATTTATCGGTCTGATAAAATCCTACCTTTAACTAACGGCAAGTTGTAATAATGGCCCTTAGTGTTTCTGTATTTAATATTCTACAGTACAGAACACTAAAGTACGTTTTATAAGGTAAATTTTCGAACACTGTATGTATGTATGTATAGTCATCAATCAAACATTATATTATTAATATATGTACATATGTATCTATGTCTGTTTGTACGTCCACGTTTTGAAAAACACTAAGCGGGGTATTTTATAAATCATTTAGGTGACGCGTAGCGTTGTTTCTGTATAATTTGTTTTCTTTACAAAAACAATTTTCATTTAGGAAACTCAACGCATCACTTAGTATGTAAGTGATTTATAACATAGTCTCCAAGTATTTAACCTTTAACTACTGAGTTGGTGGTAAATTTTACCCCCTCCTTAGATTTTTTAATTTATTTTCTTCGGTTGAGCGCTGTTGAGTCCCTGTTTTGTTATACTAAATCTTTGATTTTTTTATTTTTATAATCATATTTATATAAAAATGTGTTTTCTTGTTCTTTTAAAAATAAATTATTAAAAAAAAAATTTTTTTTTTGACTAATTTTTTTTGGTAAAACAAAAGGTGGTAAAATTTACCCCACGTCAATAACTATGAAAAAATATTTCACCTCCGTAGTTAAAGGTTAAATGTAATTTTGTTTTAAAAATGCAAAACAAATTTGAACATGTTCTTACAAAACGTCGTTTTACCTCCTTTTTCAGATTTTCAATGAATATTACTTCTAAATATTTAAGAAAATTTGCTAAATAATTGATTTAAAAATATTTTTATTACCATTAGCTTCACCTATTACTTGGCTGGATTAATAGTCAGCCCAGAAGAAAACAGTTTTAAACCAAAAGTTCAATAAGCAAAGCAAAAAATCTATTTAACTTGGCCTTTACTTATGAAAGTAATATCATGAAAATTTCAAAACTAAAGCATTTGATATAATGTAATATCATCTGCAAATGTTTTTGGCAAACATTTTGCCCAGTTTGTAGCTGCAAACTTTTCGATCTCTAACTATTAAAATTCATTTGTCAAACCCCATCTCTGACATCTTGAAAAAAAGATTTTTTAAAAAAAAGTATTTCTTCTGGCAACTACCTCTTAGCAGTCTTCTGGCAAAAGCTCTGAGAGTAACTGATTGGCATGAACAAACCTTCTCAATTCTGTCGTTCGGAGTCGACGATTAACCCACACACAACATGGGTGCTGCAAGAAGCTAGGCCATAACCCTGAAACAACAGGTTTGCAATAACCAAAATTATGTATGTGTGTTCCTTTTTCACATGTAATGTACAGTGTACAAATGATGGATAGTTTAAAGATATCTCTTTATTTTCCATTAATATTTCTTTATTAAATTGTATAATAAACTAAGAAGTGCAGAATAAAGAAATTTTAGTTTTAAATTGAAGCATATTCATAATAAAGGTTCATGTTTTGGTAAACAAATTTTTCTGTATGGATTTTTAGGTTTTTGTTTAATTTTAGACAGAAGATAGGGGTCGTCCCCTAAGTGCTGGCCTGAATATTTTTTATAAATTATATTTTATAAATTATGGGCCGTATGTATAATAAAAAATTAGCAACTCGTTAGTATATGGAACAAAAAACTGGCAAGTTTTACACCCGCTACAGACTGATATTATTAAAACTTTTCATACCTTCTTTTTGATAACTAGTCAGATAATCCAAAAAATGAAATACCTTGTAATTTTGAGTAATAATTTCCAAGTATTAGAATGACAAACTTAGCTAATGTGTACAACGACCTGCTAATATTATATTATACATAATGCGTTATATATACATATATGTATATACAGTGCGAGCTCGATTTTCGCAAATTAAAAAAATCTGGCCTGTTGCAATTACCGAAAAAGTTGCAATTATCGACCACTTTTTATTGTACCTGAAAACACGCCATTTTTAACAGAAAGAAACAAATTAATTATTAAATGTTAAAAAACAGTCTTCTTGTTGAAACATAGGCGTAGCGAGCAATTTTTTGTTTAAAAAAGTGATATTTACAAATATGTTAGCCTACGCATCTGTGTAAACATATATATTCTGCAAAACAATGGGACAGCACTACGTGGAAGAAATGCTATTGAAATGGGATTCTTTGATTAAATATGATTACTTTTATAAAACTACGTTTCTGAACAAGAAATACACACAGAAATCATTGTAAATATATAAAATAAAATAGTGTTGCACTTATTGAGACTCATTTTTGAAAATCGTTGCACTTATAAAGTGTTGCGTTAATCGGGGGTTGCGATACAGCTCGCACTGTATATTTATTTTTTATAAATTATAAAATAACTCCTGGCATCTTTATGCACAACTTTCTCATATATTTTTAAGAAAAATGTCTGATGCGATGATATTCACAATACATATCAATTTTTATCAGTACCGCGATTCAGTAACTTTTAACAATACGATATTAGCAAAAGAAGTTGACAATTTTTATTGTTTGCAGTAATGATTATGTGCAAACTTTAGCGACAGCCGACAACTCTAGTTTTCTTCATGTTTAAATTACAATAATGAGGCAACACCGTATAAAATCAGTCAATTTTTGGGTAATTGGTAATTAAAATGGATAGATAGTAAGCAAAGTTACAAACCTCTAGATTCTTTGGCTATAAAAGCACACAAGAATGGTTCTCAAACAAACTAGTTAATAGCGTAGACACATCTCTACAAAATTTCAATATAAAAATTTTGGCGTTACTTTACGACAATTGCTATTGGGGCTATCGTAAACAAAAAATAATGAACAGCAATATCGACAATTCTGTTGTTTACTATTGAAAACAATGCGATTATCGTAAAAATATGTTACTGAATCGCTCAACGATGCTGGAAAAGGCTGTGAAATATTTGTGAACACCAAATTCAAATAATCTTGTTTTTTCAAAACCGTCTGTACCAATTGGAAGCTATTTTATACATACGCATATAAGTAGATTCAATCAATTAAAATTAATAAATTACATATTCCTAACGAACCCTATATAAAGAAGTAGTAATATAGCGACATAAACAAAAGATTTTTATTTAACCCTTTGCACCCGAACGGCGCCTCTCAGGCGCCATCCTTTTTATTACTGCAACTCGAACGGCGCCCGAGAGGCGCCATTACTATTTATGATAATATTGCACCATATGCATCACTTTTTTTGTGTGTAGTATCTTTTTGAAATACTTTTACAAGCGAGAGTAAGTGAATTGTGAACTTATCAAAATATTTTACTATTTCAAATTTAGTCCATTTAAGGTCATAAAAATTGAATCAATGGACGAAATTTGTAGCAGCGAAGATGAGTTTGATTTGATGATGTTTAGATCGATTGATAACATTCTAAATGAACATAAAGAAGATAGTGATCAAGATAATAGAAGTGAAGAGAGTGATGAAGTATTTGGTACAAGAAGAAAAAAAAATAAGAATAATAGAAAGCGAAAGTGAAGATTCTTCTGATTCAGACGTTAGAGAAGAGGAAGATAGTTCTGAATGGGAAGATGTCACTGAATCTACAGAAATACCTGAAAGAATACAATTTAGAATATTATTTTTGTAGTATGTAAATAAAAATGAAATATGTTAATAAACTACTTTTGTTTAAAATACTTATGTTTGATGTATTACAATTTTTTATTAAAACTACTGTCGGGTAGCTGAGTACCCATACTAAAAAATGGTTCGGGTGCAAAGGATTAAGCTTTTAGCTTAAACAATCATTTAATTTGAAAATAACTGACTTAAAAGGAACCATTACTATCCATTATTAGTAGAGCTTTTATGTTCAAAACGAATGTCAAAACAGTGATAAAAGACAGGCTCATACTCTCCCAGAAGAATTAGGATATGCTATAAAATAAGCTCTTTCAGATGTCAAGCCTAAAGGTCTTAGCTTTAAAGTTTTAGAATAAGATATTTTTCTTTGTTAACACATTGAGTGCGGTTTTGACGAAAACCTCCCAGGAGACCAAACATTAAAAAAATACATTTGATACATTTTTCACTTTAGAAAACCTCAAAAAATCATCTTAGATCCATGAAGGCTTTTGAAAAATGTTCCGTAAAGGATTCTTTATTTTTGTTTGCAAAATAAAATATTTGTTATTTTTATGACAAATCAACTTTAGTTATATATGAAGTTTTGGAGAAATAAAATTCAGCAACTGTCAGCAATGATTTAGCATTGTCAGCGTTTATCACGATGATTCAGTGTGATTTTCCCCTCCGGGTACATAGATATAGATATGAATTACAATATATTATTATTGAATTCAATCGAGCGAGATACATTCCTGTCCCTTGTTCTAAAATTAACGGCTGGTTAAGTGTAGGGAACATTTATAGTTTTAAGTTACAGTTTTATTTTAATTCCCAGATTTTGCCATACAGCAATGTAAGCATTTATGCTTGCATTGTTTAGCTTAAATTATAGTTAGAAATATTTTTGTATATTATTCTTAAGATTTATTTTACTAAATAAACAAACATAATTAGTATATTTGCAACTGGCTTTTGCCGGTCGCTGGTTTAATTTCACTTTTGAATTCAGTGTGAGTGGACGTAATTTTTAGTATCGTGTATTTAAATTCTTTGTTTCCTTAAAGTGTTTCTAAAGTTCATTTCTTTTTTTAATTGAAAACTTTTTTATTATAATAAAAAAAGGTGTGTATGTACTATTCAGAAAAAACCTCATTCATTTTAATACAATTCATTTTTATTTGTCACCAAATTACTTTAAACTATTTTAAATTTTGTAAAAGTACTACATAGGTATTTATTTACTAAAATACTGAGTAGGTCATTTTTGACTGCATTTGTTCACATTTGCTTTGAGCAAAAAGTGAGTTTAATCTACATACTAAAGTGTGATTTTTTAAGAGCTATAGAAAAGTTTTTCAAAAAAAAAAAACACATAAAATGCAGAAAAATTAATGAAAACTTTATTTGAATCGATAGTACGGTCCATATAACTTAATGTTTGAAGATTATTTCATGCAAATGTTGACCGTGACTGCGCCTCAAATGGTCCATCCGCTTAGTCCAATCTTGGCATACTCTTTCCAACATTTCGGCCGGTATCCCACGAATAAATGCTTCAATGTTATCTTCCAATGCGTCAATTAAAGCGGGCTTGGCTGTATAGACATGAGCTTTAACATAGCCCCACAAAAAATAGTCTAAAGGCGTTAAATCGCACGATCTAAGCGGCCAATTGACCGGTCCCGAATGTGAAATAAAATGTTCACCGAACTTGCCTCTCAATAAGTCCATTGTTACGCGTGCTGTGTGGCATGTTGCACCGTCTTGTTGGAACCACATGCGCGAAGAACTTTCTTAACAGAGCACGCATTTTGATAATAAAATTCAATATTTTGTAAGCGTTGTTCGTTTGTAAGACGATTCATGGTTAAATTATAGACCAAACTGAAGATGTTTGACAGTGAAACAAAAAGTCAGCCAAGTTAGCGTCGAAAAAATAGCGTTGAAAACGAAAATTTGTATTAATAGTTTTTGAGAAAATCCCCCAAACGTCCAAAAAACGTGGATGGGCTATAAAAACCGTCCAATAGCTTTAACGTGGGGGTTGGTTATCTCGTAAGGTCTATGAAGGAGGTAGACAATTTGATAACAAGCAGTCACTAATTCAGGCCATTAAGGATGCTTGGAATGAAATTTCGTTGGATTACATCAATTCTCTTTATCTGTCAATGAAAACCCGTATATTTGGAGTTATTAAAAACAAAGGGGGTTGTACCCATTACTAATAGTTCTTTAATAAAGCAAATAAAGTAATAATAACTTAAAAAACAAGAAAAGCTGATTTCATTAAAGTTAGTTAAAGTGCCTTTATTCAAGTGAATCAAAAAAAAAAAATACCACATTTTTAGATTTTTTTTATAAATTCCTCTAAAAAAGGTTCCTTAGTTAAGAAACCACCATTGTCATGATTTTGTTTATATCTCAAGATGTCTAGCTTCCATTTCTATTTTAAAATTCTGGAATCGGTTAAAAATTGCAAAAGATACCGGCTCCTGAATAGGGGATTTTTTGTGCTTTTAAATAAGTGAACCGGAGTGTATGTACATACACAGACAAAAGTCACCGTCATTTAGCTTTTGACATGTTTGAAAGACTACCACGCTAGGATAAAATTTAATGTTTTCAACAAAAACAATATTTCATTTTAATTATTGTATATTTTAGTTAAAACGAGTCTCCTTTTCTTGGCCTATTTCACAGTTAGGCATTTATAGATCAATTATTTAGTGGACATAAGTCACCGTCATTTAAAAGATATTTTTATTAAAAGACATCAACAATTCTTTTAATAAGTCATATGCTTGCCATAATTTTTTGTAGCAACTTGCAAACGGTCCTGCATCGAATGTACCTACCAGATTTGTTGTAGTATCTGAACCAATTTTCCGCCATTACTCCAGAAGTACGTTCTTAAACTATGTACTTTGAGAGGTAATATATCGTTCTCGCATCCGTTGATCTAAATGGTCTCGTAAATGTTCGACCGGATTGAAGTCCGAATTGACTTAATCTAGAACACGCAAGCAAAAGTTAGTTATAGTAACTCAAATTAAAAAAAATTGTAGGTATTATATAAATAGGAATTGTGATATGAAATCACGTCATTCTTGATAAAAACAATTTAAAATTCAAGAAATTGTAACATGTATTTTAAAAAGTTTAAAGTCACTGTTTATTGATTTTTTATATAATATTTAAATTTAATTGTAGTAATACTGACCTAAAGTCTTAGTACTTGTGGAATTCATGAATAATTAAGAACTTGTGTTTGTCATACTTTTTTAATAAATTACTTTTACTCATACTACTTAAAAAAAAATATAATTTACAGAAAGGACTTTTAACCTTTTATATACATATACATAGTATATATAATATAAACATATAGGTATATATGTAATTAATTTACCTTTTTTCGTCCTATTGGTCGTTTATAAGTATATGTACATATGTAGCTATATATCGTTAGCTAAAATGCAAAAAAGGCATAACTAGCAAAAAATTCAAAACTAATTTTTATTTAAATTGATTATTATGAATGCCGATGAATAAGTAATTTATTAATTTTCCATTTAAATACATTCTTTATAAAATTTTTTTTATTCTCGCGTAAATCGTATATATATGTTAGTTATACTTTTTTGCATATTAGCTAACGATATGTAGTAAAATAAATAAACAAAATACATATGTATATGTATATGTATGTATGTATGTATGTATGTATGTATGTATGTATGTATGTATAATATATTATAATTCTATGTATAACACTGGTTTACAGCCAAAAAATACCAAGGACGCCACATGCCTAGATTAGTTAATTGGGACCTCCTGAGCACGAAAAACGCTTTTATTATTTTTTTCTAAGTACAGTTTTTTAGATAACGGTACTTTTGTGTTTTTCGGTGTATGGCCCTACTCAAACCCTTGTGGAGTCCAACTAAAAAGTCCGATCGAGATAAGTGGTATATCAATGAAAGGGTAATTGAATGCCTTTTCCGTCGATATACTGGAAAATTCTATCTGATAAGAAATGGCTGAGATATCAAAATTTTCCTATTTTTTACGTTTTTTTCAAAATTTTTCATTTTCATTTAAATTTTTTTCTACGTTATATTGAAGATCTGGAATGTTTTATTTTTTTACCAAATAGTCTATTTAGTTACCAATATTTAAAGTGTATTTTCAAAGAAATCGGATGAAAAATAAAGTTTTTATTAAGGATTTTGTGGAACGACAATATTTTCATTTTCATTGCTCACACAGTATATTCGGCGTAAATTCAAAAAATTTAAATTAAAATGACGAGCGACTTGAACTTTTGCGTTTTTTTTTTTTCGGATGGACCTTCGCGAATGAGGAACCAACAATAGCCCGCCATCATTTGTTTATCCCACCGTTATCTAAAAAACTGTACTTAGAAAAAAATAATAAAAGCGTTTTTCGTGCTCAGGAGGTCCCAATTAACTAATCTAGGCATGCGGCGTTCTTGGTATTTTTCCAAATTAATAATTTGTAAACCTGTGTAATTTATATTTTTTATAAAAAATTTATTATTGACAAGTTAAACTAAACTATATTATTTGAAATTTAAAATCAGAATAAAAAAAAATTTCTTTTTTGACATAAAAATAATGAAATATAAAAATTGAAAATCAAAGAGATATTATGATGCAATAAACCATAATCAATAGTTCGATTTATTGGTGATTCGTTATTTCGCATTTTAGGTGACGATTTGTATTTACATGTGCGTGCAACAAATTAAGCTCACGATACCTAAATTTAAGCGTTATAAAAATACAAAAGGTTGTAATATATTCCTAAAATTTTTTATAGTTTAGTGAATTATAAAATAACTGAATATCAAATAAATTATTATTCACATATAAAGCTAAGCGCCATATTTAATTGAAATTTGGCTTTCAAAGGGCTTTAATTTTTTCAGGCATTTTCCGAAAATTACTTCTAAAAGTGATTTGAAATCTCGACAAAGATGTTCTAAGCACCACATTTTATTAAAATTTTGTGATTTGAAATCGTCAGGCAAATGTACAAAGCGCAGTGTTATCAAGTTAGAATTTTTACCCTAGATTTGGGTTATTTTTTTGGGCGTTGGGAAATTTTGGTGAATAAAAATCTTTTAGGGAAAAATTTGGGGTGTACATTTTTTTGTCAGTCTTCAAATAAAACAGAACGGGCTATGCTGACTAATACAAAAGCTTTCTTGTTGCCTACAACAAATGACTACGAGTTCATAAAGGTTCAAAAAATCGTATATTTTCTGTATCTTTTAAAGACAAATCACAGGTACCAGCTAATAAGCAAAGAAATAATAAGTTAATAAGTAGAAAAGATATGATGTATTTTTACACACTTGCATCGTTTGCACAGTTTGTGAGTACCCTTATTATAAATAAACATAAAGGGTACTCACGAAAAGCCTTGCAAACTGTTCAAACGATGCAAAGTGTGTAAAAATACATCATATTTTTCCAGTGCAACAACAAAATATATACATTAACCCTTTGCATCAATTGCACTGAAAAACCTAAAGTAAATTGTCTGTGTATTTTTGCTTATAAACGTTTAACAGTTCTACAGCCATATATTTTACGCATGTCAAGATAGTAGCCAAAACGCGCAAACGATTATCATTCATATATGGGATATTCCAAGTCAAATCAACCAATGGTTTTAACCTACCCCCTCCGAATTTTATGATTTTTTGTAGAAATATAGTATATCATTGAACTAAATTAAATATAAAATTTAAGGGCACTGACACTTCTGGATCCTGAAATATGAGGTCTTGAAAATCGGAAAACAGTACAAAAATGCACAAAGTTACACTTACTTAATTGTAATTTTCTTGAAAAGTATTATAGCTACGCATCTCGTAAAAGTCGCATTTGAAAGGGTATTAAATTACCTTTGATTTAACATATAATATGATTTTTTTTTCTAAAAGTCAAAGGTCAATTTTCTTTATCTATAAGTCGGAAGCCTATATCTTCGAAAGCGACCTTTTTAAAAATTTAAAAAAAAATTATGCGGAAGAAAGTTTCGTTCTCAACAGTTGTGAAAAATTTCAGAGTGGAGGTATTTTTGGATCAAGAAATAAAAATCAAATCGCAAAAGATTGAGATTAAAACTATTCTGATAGGGGTGGAATAGTATACGATTTTTCGATTTCGATTAACTAGAATCGCTTTTACGAGATGCGTAGCTATAATACTTTTCAAGAAAATTACAATTAAGTAAGTGTAACTTTGTGCATTTTTGTACTGTTTTCCGATTTTCAAGACCTCATATTTCAGGATCCAGAAGTGTCAGTGCCCTTAAATTTTATATTTTGTCTTAGTGTTATGATATACTTTATTCATACCAAAAATTAGCAAATTCGGAGACAGTCATTTCAAAAACGGCATATTTTTAGTTGAGTTGATATGGTTTAACCCATATACAAAACATGTGCTTTCCTCTTTCGTTAATGCCTTTATTTATTAGAAAATCAATTATTTTTTCTTTTCGTTGCTTTTAGGCGTCTTTATTTGTAATAAATTTAATATTTCTTTTTAATACGCAGTGCTTTTGACAGTTTAGGGAAGAGATGGTACATTTTTGTTGAGCCCGTAAGTCCGGCAGCACCAGGTCAAAAAACTACTTTAAAAAATACATTAATTACGAAAGGACGCTCACGATCTATAGCCATTTGCACAGCAAATTTGCTTTATTTTAGTTTGCACTGATTCAATACCCTTATATTTTTTTTGGCAATTTTAGTAGCATTTAGTAAAGAATAAAATAAAATAATTGTTAAAGTATCGCGTGCTATGTGTCATAGAAAAATGAAGTCGTATTGTACAAATGTTTCTGCTTTTAAAAGCTATTTATAAGTACATTGACTTGTTGAAAATAATAAAAAAATTTTGTAAATAATTTATTTTATACATACATACATACATATGTACATATTTGCATAATAATTTCGCAAAATAATATTTTAGGTCGTCATTACTCACAATTTTTCCATATTCAAAAACTATACATATTTTGAGAATGTTTTTTTTTTAATTACACGATATGTATTTAATTTGTGTGCATAAAAGTGAAAATATACAATTATTACTGACATGCATGTTGTTGCATGGCGATAAATGCAGTTCAACAATATTTTTCTTGATTTTTAAGTTCTTTTGTCGACACGTTTGTCTGTTTATTCATATGCAATGTATTTTATTTAATTTCTATTAAATAATGTTTGTGGTGAAAGTTTTTAGTTTGTGTTCTTTGTTTTAATGGTCTAATGCACTTTTTTTCAATTATAAAATTATAAAAAGATAAAAAAAAATTATAGAAAATTTATTAAATTACTCATCAAAAATAAAAAAATGTGTTTTTAAAATAGGTATGAAGTTTTGTATAATATTCAATATTCCACTGATAATTGCCTCGACAAAAATGTCAAGATTTTTGGGTAATTATGCGTGGAAGACATTTAAACGAATACGGTTAATTGCGTCATTGAGGTAATTAAACGAATACGCTTAATTGCCTGTGTACACTGCCGTCAATACATATGAAAAGCAAGTAACTTTATACTTATACATAAACTTTGTAGACTTTAATTGCAAAGTTGTATCAAAAAAATAGTTTGAAAGTAAATTTAACGGACATTTTATGTTTATATGTATAAACATACATAGTTGAGTTAAAATGTAGTTTTTAGAAAATAATTATTTTGGGTAATTAAACGAAAATTTTAGGTGAAATTTCTCTTTGGGGAAAATATATGTGTGGTAATTAAGCGAATAACGCAATTAAGCTAAAGTTAACTAACCGTTAGGGTATTCAATTATTTGACTTTTTTTTTGGTCGATTAATCGAGTGAGTAATTATTCGGGTTTTTTTCTTGATCGATTAATCGAATAAAATTTCAAAATTGTTCGATTAATCGCATTTTGTTTTATATAAAATAACATACCAATTTTATGGATTTTTAAAACATTTTATTAAAAAAAAGCAAATAATAATAACCAAAAACATTGTAATGTAATAACTTTTTAAAAATTCATTAACTATACTTAGTTAACTATAGTGCACAAACATATTGTTGGAAAACTAAACCATAAATAATTCATTAAATAATTTTAATATTTGAGATCATATAGTATATAACGATTTAATATATAAAAGTAATAATTTACTATTTCGTATGCAATAAAAATATTAAATAAGTAATTAAAAATAATTCATATTATGAGTTAAAAATTAGTTAAAAAAATTATGCACTTCTATTAAAATAGTCTTGTAATGTTATTTATATTTAGTAATTTAGTTTGAGTAATCGATTTTGAGAAGACTCTCTCGCTGATTGTAGATGTTGGAGAAATTGAGAGAAGTGCATGGAAAAGAATATATAATTTTTCGGCTCTGTTTTTGGTTTTTTCTAAATATAAGAAATCATCCATTAAATCATTGCAGCCTCTTTTAGGTTTTTTGAAATTTTGTACACTTTTAATTGCTTCATTTAATTGTGATAATAGATTATTTTCATTTATATCAATTAAATCTTTTGCAATCATATCATCATCTTACACATATTGTTCCAGATTTTCTAAAAACATTCTCAAAAACAATTTGTTTGCAAAATCTTTTGTTTCAGATTTTCTGCAATATTTTAAAAAGTGAAAATGTACCAGAATTCAGATATAAAATAAGTGTACTAAGTAGTTTTACACGTCTTCCATTTACTCGAATCTTAAGCCTTTCTATAACTAATTTAAAAAAGGATTGTTTGCATTTTCCATTGTATTAATAACAAATTGTATAATGCCTTCTAAATCTATCAATGTAGCAGAATCCTTGCCGAGCTCCGTAATAACGACATCAAGTGGTTTAAGGGCTTTATTCAATTTTAATAAAACTTTAATTTCCATGCCTGTAAAAGTCCTCAAACCAAAATCAGATAGAGCGTAATTTACGTATTTACAAATACGAAGAAAATTTTCAATCATGGAAGATAAGGACGACCATCGATGCTTTACAGCATGTAAAAGACGAATTTCTTTTTCTTTTCTTGCAGCACAACATATGTTTGCAATTTCTTTTGTTTTTCATTAGATTTATTAAATATTTTAAAACACTTAGAAAGTTTATTAATACCATTTATTATTTCTATAAATAAAGTATTTTTTTATATGGATTAATCGATTAATCGTAGGAAATTATTCGAATTATTCGTTATTCGAAATTTGACTATTTTTAATTGTTCGAACAATTATTTGAACACAATTGTTCGATTAATCGATTAACGATTAATCGTTTGAATACCCTACTAACCGTTGAATCTTATTAGAAAAAGGTAAGAAAAAATATGGGGATTTAGAAATTGAAGTAAATAAGCGAGAAAGGCAATTAAGCGTGGGGCAATTATCCGTGGAATACTGTAATAAGCTTAAAGGAAATGTTGATAATAAATCTGGCTAAAAAGATTGTTAGCATTACTAACACTAAATTGTAACCCAGACTATGAAATTAGAAATAGATTTTTGTGAAATATATTTGAATGTTATTCTCACCATTATTTTTCATTTTGAACTGAAGATTTTTCAAATTCAAAATATTTTTCAATGTAATTGTTACCATATTCTAAGTAACTGGAATTACACATTTATTTTCCAATTTACCCTTTTTTTTACCAATTTTTAATTGAATTTATTTCGAAAAATATATAATTATTATAAATTTGCTGGCCATAGCACAACCCATTACTGATTAAGTATGCAAAATTATTGATTTTCCGACTGTGGTCGTTGGGTTTATGTAAAATATGTTTACGCCTGTTTATGGCTAGTCTGGATAGACTAGGAGTAAATAGAATATTGAAACTTTTTAATCTGTTAGTCTTTAACTGCATAATACATAATTATTGGCCTTTACTACCCTATTTTAGGGTTACGGCTTTGCTTCTCGCAGCACCCATGTTGTGTGTGTCAATTTTTTTCATTAGTGACCGGGACCTACAGTTTAATGCCGCTTCTGAGCGATATACTTGAGAAGCTTGTTTATGACAATCAGTTACTCTCAAAGTATCTGCCAGAAGAGTGCTAAGAGGTGGTCGCCGAAAGAATAAATTTTTCATTCTTCTTTTTTTTAAGATGTCATTCTCTAACTAACTCTAACGTTTTTCAAAACGTGAATTTTTTAATAAAAACGATGATACTATTACAGCAAATACTTTGAGTTAAAATTTTATTGAAATCATGCTTTTTAGCTACTGTCAAGTTACCTTTGCGATTTTAATTTGAAAAGGAAATAATTTATAAGCCTTGAAAATTAAATTGTTTGAATATTATTGTATTATTTAATTTCATTCTAATATTTTATAATTATTATTGTATATGAAATTACACATTTCTCAATATGTTTGTATGTATGTACAATGTACATATATGTATATATGTGTAAGTACTGCGTTGTGTTCAAAAATTATTTATTTATTATTATTTTTGTTGTTGGTGTTACTGTTGCTGTTTATAATCTTTGACACTTAAATATTGCCGTTGTAAAATAATTTTTTAAACATACGTTTCGTCGTATAAATGTGTTTACTTTTATAATCACGGTGAATATTTTATATTTTTATTTAAGCTTTAATTTTAACCGAGGGTGTTTCTTTAAGAACGACTGTATTTATGAAATGTTAACTATCAAATAAACTTTCATTTTACATTTATGATCTGATAAGTCAACAGAAATAATTTAGATCTTTTTACATGCTGGCTGGCGCATTATCTAATCGTATTTTTTTCAAAAATGAAGCCGGAGATCGTTTACAATAGTGACACCCTGTTGAATGCAACACTGGGCTTATATTTATTTTTTCTTTTTATAATTTTATTTCCTTTTTTTTCATTATTTTTTAATTAACGTATGTAAGTATACAGTGCTATCACGAGTTTTAATTTTTTGTAACCGAATTTCAACAAAATGGAACAAAAATAAATAAATTTTTAACTTTTAGTTCTGATAGAAACAATTAAGAAAATTGTCTTTAATCAAGTAGAACTTTTAAATATTTTGCAATATAATATAATATATTTTGATTAGTCTGTCAAGATATAATTTGATTTTCTAATTGTATGGGTCAGAAGGCAAAATATATAAAATCAACGCATACTAGCTAAAAAGATAGGTTTAATTTTAAACCGACTGTTTGGTTATCCATGTTCTATTTGGAATTAAAAACAACATAAACGGCTAAATTTAATGAAAATTTTTTGTTATTGTTTTCATACTTAAGGTTTACATATGTATATTGTACATATGTATGTATATATGATGTTACAAATTAAAGAATTTCGCAAAAATAGTGATCAAAAAATGTATACGACAACGCTTTTTGTGTGTGATACACACAGAACGAAAGAGCACTTGGAAGCGTCTTTTATTTATCCAATCAATAAATGCTTTTATTCAAAATTAATCAATAAATTGTGGAATATTTGTTTTCTTTTATTGATTTGATCTATTGATATCCACGTGAGTGACAATAGAAAACGTTATGTGCATTCTGATCAACGATTTTTTTGTTGGATAATATGTGCGGTTTGACATCTGAAGATTATTTCTTGTGGCGACATGTGATGTCTTTAGTTTAAACTTTAAAGTAATAAATTATCAGCAATTGTTCGTTGTTTGTGGCGAACATAAATAGCCAGCAATTGATAAAATTCTTGTTTACATTTTATTGTTGTTTCTTTACAAATTAAATATATTTTAGACTTAAAAAACACCCTGTATAAATAAAAATCTGTTAATGACGTTGTGTTTAGTTATATTATTGAACATTTTATCACGATTTTAGATTAGACTCTCGTGTGTTTGTTTTTTATATTACTGTTTTGGATTTCCTACCTTTCAACAGATATACCGGTATGTTTTTTATTGCTAAAATTTACAGCTTTCCGTTACATTATAATATTTCTGACCATATTTTATGAATGCGTTTGCTATACACGCTCATTAAACAGTGATTAAATCGTGTAATATGTCGCAATTATAAAGAATCTTATAATAGGAAATATAAACTGCTATAGTAGGTTAAGATTTGTTTCTTATAAATTATTTACAAAGGAGTTTTTATTTTAAATTATAAGAAATGACGTTTGACAATGATCATCTCGTTTAACTGAAATACATACATATTTACATTTTTTCCCATTTAATGAAGTAAATTGTATTATATGGTAATTTTTGCGAAATATTGAGGTATAATTAATCTTTTTAGGTATAATTAATTTCTTTACATAATGTTAGTACGTTATGATTAAAGGTAATGTTTGCCATACATAAGTATGCTAGCAGACAGTTGTATCTATTAAATCCACTACCCTTTAAGGCCATGTCATACAAATCTTTTGCTTCGCGTTTGCTACATAAAGTACGTTTTTTTAATTCCGTAGTAAGGGTATAATATTACAATACTGGCCATTGAATAATCAATCAACAATAACCGATTTTCTTGCGGATTGTATTTTAAAGTAGGACCTTTGTTTTTTTTTCTGACTAATTTCAGATATGATATTAGAAAGTTTAAATGAAAGGTCCATACCCTATTTCCCCCTTCAGCTCATATTTTTTTAGACCAGTACAATGTACTGCAATTATTGAGTGCTGGCAGAGTGTGCATGTATAAATATTCTGCAATATTTACACTATTGCATCAAAAATTTTCCCAATTATTTGTTATAAAAAAACAAATATTACTTAAATTAGTGTTGGGAAGTTTTGCATTTTAGAACGTTTGTCTTTTGCCATTTACGGCAAGGATCCACAACTTCATAAGTTTTGTTCAAATTGGTTCATGCAGTTAAGTAAGATGCGGCGACATACATACGTACTAAGCCAAAAAATTGCCTCCATTTCTAGATATGAGTATACTATATAGATGTCTTATCACGGTTTTTTTAAACACATTTTTCTTATTTTTCCCATTTTTGCGAGATAATAAAGATCAAGTTCAGTGTCTATATCAATTGCCTCATCGTTGCATGTTGATTGTGTTTTGAGTGTCTTCGCTAAGTATGTTTAGTAGGTTTAGCTCTTATCTGCTACTTCCTAATAGGTGGCGCTTTTCTCATGATCATTCGTTTTTGTTGACATTGGGGACCGGTTTCTTTGTA
This sequence comes from Metopia argyrocephala, assembly GCA_963576795.1. Lineage (NCBI taxonomy): Eukaryota > Metazoa > Arthropoda > Insecta > Diptera > Sarcophagidae > Metopia > Metopia argyrocephala. Next base: position 70,784,678 of record OY756208.1, read on the forward strand.
GATGGTCTTCTTGGAGGGGGGGGGGAACCTCTTATTTTTAAATTATAATTAAAAAAAACCGCAAACTAACTTTTGTATTTTTCACCTCTGCTCCGATTTGAACATGGGCCCTTTGAGTTTTGGTGCGAGCGCTCTAACCACTATACCACGCACGCCTTTTGCATAAAATTTTTTCTGAATTAATGGTGGCGATTTTTTGTCAAATGTTTGGTCAAATGTATGAACGTATCTAAATACAGTGAACTCGCGGAAACGCGAACTAATTTTTACCAGGGGTGTTCACGTTTCCGAGTCGTTCATGCTTCCGGGTATTCACGTTTTCGCGAGTTCACTGTACTGTCAATAACTTACGAGTTTTATTATTTTAAAGCATATTTTTGATTATTCTGTTAATAAAATTTCTTATCTCATTTATTTTTAATACTTTATCAATATATGTACTCAAAAATGCATATGGGCAATTTAAAAAATTTTCGACATTTTGATATTTTTTTTTTCGAAATTTTTTTTTTGGATGACAGGAATGACGCTTTGGTCACGTGAAGGGTGATATTTTAGCATACCAAAACAGTTCGCGTTAATCATTTATTGCAAACGGCGCGAAAGTTATGGAGGTTTTAAGTTAAAATCTCTTAAAAAAAAATTTAAAGTTAAATTTATTGGTTTATTTTAATAAATGTTATATGGATGCATGAAACTCATTTCAAATTCATCAGTGCAGTCAAAATTCATCAATGCACTGATAAAATAAAAAAAAATATCAATTATAATTAAATTTCCTTAACATTAAAAAACGCGAATTTTTGCAAAAATGTGAATGTTTCACCGATTGTTATAATATGTGTTTATATAACGCATAACTAATTTACAGAAAAACAATGTTCTAACTTGCAAATTTAAAAAATAAAAAAAATTATATAAGAATTATTTTTGAGGTTAGGATTTTTTTTTTTGATCTGTAAAATTTAAAATCATGAAAATTTTTTAATGCCTATTCGGTTTTATTATCAAGCTTAAAAAAACCTTTCATTTGGTGTTAATCGCGGCGGAATCTATACATAACTGCAGATGTCACAAAGCAAAATGTGTTTGAAGAAAAATGCCACTGTACCCGCTAAATATGGACCGAATTCAACCGTATTTATATATGATCTTTAGGTCACCGCTGCACTTCATTTCCAATACTTTACATTGATTTTAAACCACGGATTAATTAAAAAAAAACGCGAAAAAAATCATGAAATTTCGCAAAATTTTTATTTTCTTTATAAAATTTTTGCGTTTCAAAATATTATAACGCCTTCTTGACGTTGAGGTGCCATTTACTAAGAAGTTTAGATCACGCAATACATAAACCAGTTTTAAATAAGATTGCAAATGTCAGGCGCGAAAAACTGTCATTTTGAAAAATTTACGCCAATTCTATAAAAGTTTGAGGTCATCGTTCTCAGCAACTAGCAGCCTGACATCGACGTGATATGGCGCAAATTTTAGCAAATTATACCATCTTTTAAATACTGTTGACGAAATGCAATTTTCTTGAACGGCGCAAAAACGCTATAGAAAAAACTGCCAAAATTGAAAAATCGGAAAATTTTGGTTTCAAAAATGAACCGCTGTACAACTTTTTCCCAAATAGTAGTATGGGCATAACTTTTATAGTGTAAATATCTACAAAGTCTAGTGACTTTATTTTATATCAGCGGGCATCGGAAGTTTAAAACTAAAAGTAGAAAAGTGATGAAATATGAAAAAACTCTTGTAAATTTCAAGCCTGTTTTTGAGTTTTTCAATATTTGAGTGCCCATAACTTTTAGAGATAAAGAACTGATGGTCTGAAATTTTGAATTTCCCAGTTTTCTAGTGTGGCCTACCAATCCCTTTTGACCGTTTTGGTCAATTCGAAAAACTGGAGAAGTAATAAGCATCTGAACTCAGTTTCAACAAATGTTGAAAATTTTTGAAATTGCCCATATACACTGCATATGTACTGTGAGCGTCAAAATAAAGTGTACAAAAACATTTTCTCTAAATTAGTTTCTATTTCAGTCTTTAAAAATACGATTTTATTTAACATTTTATGTTTTTTTAATTGTAATTCAATTCTCTACTTAAACATAAAAAAACAACAAAAAAAACTTACAACAACAAAAGTTATAAAACAAAAACAAAATTTATTCCATATTTTACGCGTCAAAAAAAAGTGTACAAATATTATTCATTATAAAAATTAGTATGATTTAGTATTTGGTTGCTTTTCCTTTAGCTTTAATAACGGCACTTAGTCTTCGGGGCATCGATTCCACTAGTTTTGTGGTTATGTCGGATGAAATTTTCTGCCACTCCTCCATTATAACGGATTTTAGCGTATCCTTGTTAGTGATTATCCTCTTTCGTATTTGCCGGTCGAGATGCTCCCACAAATGCTCAATCGGGTTAAGGTCCGGTGATTGGGGAGGATGATCTAATGTTTTAGGAGTATGATAAAGCAGCCATTCTTTTACTATCCTTGCCGTATGTTTGGGATCATTGTCTTCTTGAAAGATCCAAGGTCCCTGTAAGCCCAATTTCTCTACACTACATGGCAAATTGTTTTTCAAAATGTTTAGGTAGTCCATTTTATTCATGGTATCTTCAATTTGAAATTGCCACTCCACTAGCCGCCATACATCCCCACACCATCACCGAACCTCCACCATGCTTAACCGTGGATATTAGATTTTGTTCAGCATACTCTGTATTTTTTGTACGCCATACTTTTACAGGTTTTTTCTGGCCAAATATCTCAAATTTACTCTCATCGCTAAACAAAACGTTATTCCAGAAAGAACCATCTTTAGTTTCGTACTTTTTTGCATACCCAATACGTTTTTTCTGATTCAATAACGATATTAGTGGCTTCTTTCGCGGCAGTCGACCATGTAGACCATTTGCGTGTAGAGCTCTTCGTACTGTGCTGGCGCTTACGTCGATATTTTTTGTTGCTGAAACTTCCTCCGATATTTTAACAGCACTTTTAAATGGATTCTTCTTCACATCACGCACAATAGATCTTATTTCAGACTCACTTAAAGATTTTGGTCGGCCTGCACCAGGACGATTTTCTACTTTGCCGAATTTTTCGTGCTTATCAACTATTTTCTTTACTGTATTATGGCTTCTGTTTATAATAGACCCGATTTCACGAAAAGTTTTACCCTCTTTTCGAAGTTTTATCACAAGTTCTCTGACATCTCTGGATGTTTGTCTACCTATTTTTAATAAAATAAATAATTTCTTTCTACAAAGAAGTTATAGTCCGAAAATTGCGTCTGTCTGATATAAAACATTAATAGTGATTTAAAAGAATGGAAGAAAGTAAATAAACAACCAAACATAACGGTATTTTATACGATTCTACTTCGCTAAAATGCTACAAAAAAAGATGTACACTTTATTTTGACGCGTAAAATATGCAATAGATTTTGTTTTTGTTTTATAACTTTTGTTGTTGTTAGTTTTTTGTTGTTGTTTTTTTTAGGTTTAAGTAGAGAACTGAATAACAATTAAAAAAAACATAAAACGTTAAATAAAATCGTATTTTTAAAGACTGAAATTAAAACTAATTTGGAGAAAATGTTTTTGTACACTTTATTTTGACGCTCACAGTACATAATTCCGAATTCGATTTATTAATACATTGGCATTCCTGTATAAATTTTTACAAATACAGTCAATGGGCACAAACCAAACAAAGTGAATTGAATGTAAGATTATTGCTCTGAATGGACAATAATGGTGTGCTTTTATTATTGGTGTTGTTATTAATTGTAACCTTGACATTCGTTTTAATGTTTCACTTTATTTTTACTTTCACAATCATATTCATTACAATTCACATACACGCTCATGTAGTAAAACGAGTACACGTATATTCTTTTATATACCCATGCACTCAAAAAGTGTAATAATTGCTTCCAGACAATTCGATTTGCTTGTTTTTGTGTTAATGATTGGGTACATTTTTTTTTTCTCTAAATCTTTAAATGTAAAAGAGAAATACAAGAAATCAAGACAAAAATAAGCTTTCAGTGGTCTATCATGTTATTAAAAGAAACCAATGGCATTACAGTGTGCCTCAAAGCAAAAATGGACACGTTTATTTATTACAATTTGGGGGTTTTTCTTAAGTGCAATAAATTTAAATGTTTAGTTCGGATATGTTCAAGATTTCGATTTGTTTTCAAAACGCATAAATTTTTGAGCCCGCTCGTTTTTTGTGATTTGATATTTTTGATCGAATAAGGTATAAGTATGTTAATAATCAGAAAATAATTTTTTATAAGCTTTTAACAAATTCTATTATAAGTTTTTCTTTAAAAAATACAAGTTTTTCATAAATTAACTTAACATGAGTCTTAATAATAATTGTGTTTTAATTTAAGACAAACAAAGGGTTTGCCAACACACTAACCACTTCGAGTTTTTGGAGTTCTATGTGGAGACTGAAAGTTGCTTAACTTTTCCATATACATAATTAATAATTGCGCATCGTAACTTACAAGCCTATACTATATAAACATCATACATGTACTTTCGAATATTTACTCGTCATGGTCTAGTGGTGGTTAGTTAGGCTAACTAAGACAAGAGCTCCGGGTTCAAACCCTAGTGCTGACATCTTGATAAAAGAAATATGAAAAAAATATATATAAGCATTTAATTAAGCTTTAGGTCTAATATATAATTATTTTTTCGATATTTCGCTACTTCTCTGCGTAGCTTCTTCAGGAAATATTTTTATTTAAAAAATTTTTTAATAAAAAATTTAAAAAACGCTTATATATATTTATCAATAATAAGGTCAACTAAACTTATTAATACAATATGAAAAAAATATTTCTTTCGGCGACTACCTCTTAGCAGTCTTCTGGCAAAAGCTCTGAGAGCAACTGATTGCCATGAACAAGCTTCTCAAATCTGTCGTTCTGAGTAGACTTTAAACTGTAGGTCCCGGTACTCATGGATAAAAAATTAACACACACAAAATGGGTGCTGTGAGAAGCTAGACCGTAATCCTGGAACAGGGTTGTAATGGACAATTATATACATAATTATGTATGTATGTATAATTAACATTTGTATTGAAAATAAGGAACTTAAGTTGGCTTCATCCCATAACCAACCATAATGATAGATTTGAAAAAAGATAATTTATATTCAGAAAAGAAGTGTTCCTGTATTATATCGTCACAAGAATTAAGAACGCTGTAACTGGCAAAACATTAAATGTTTACCAGGGCCAAAAAACCTGTGTGAAAGTAGGACAAAGACACTGGTATTTTTCAAAACGCAGACAGCGTAAGTGAATTTCTTTTTATCATAGAAATCTGGGACCGGGACTAATCGACGCGTATTTTTTTCTGATAAAAATGATGCAAAAAACCTATTTTCGATTTCTTGTCAGTTACAGCGTTCTTTAATTCTTGCGACGATATGTGCTTTATGTATTTTAATATCCATCCAATCTTCAAGATATCAATTTCACCAAATTTTTGGCCAATCCTAATGACATTCTGGCATCCTCTGATACTTTTATAGTATTTCAAAGAATTAAGAAAATTTATTTCAAGAATTAAATTATAACAATTGATGAAGTACATTTTTTTGACTCCTCTCTGTGTACATATTAAAATATATACATACGTACTTACGATTTATTGTTGTATGCAAATAAAAAAAAATTATTAAAAATTGGTTTTATTTCCACAAAAAATGTACATACTTACATATGTGCATATGTATGTATATATGTATGTACATACATGCTATATACAAAGTAAATTAAATATTTAACTAATTATATATTTTGATTTCCCCAAGACCCTGACACTAAGTACTTGTGTGTTTTTTTCTCTCTTATTGTCAAATTATTGATTGATTTCTTATCATCGTGAACAAGCTTTTTTTGCTAAGAACATATTTAAGCATGTTTATGATTATTAAAAATACCTTGTATGTATTTTACCTTTACATTAAGGCGAAATGTTTTATGAATATGATTTTAAAATCAATACAAATAATCAAAGTCACGATTATATGAAGGCTAAGCTTATACGAGTACATATTTAGATAAAAAAAATTTATATTGTTAAACAGCTGCAAAATCTTAAATTACGAAGAAAAACATTTGTTTTTTAATATATCGTTAAACTATTAGACCAGATGTTCACATTTCATGGGGTCCGCAAAGAACTCTGCAAAATATTAACATATTGTTTAATGAGGGACATTGAAAAACTTTTTTTGTATTCGTTTCCTGTGTTCTGGACAACAAACACCATAAAATATATTTAAAAAAATATTTTTTTTTTCTAAATTTTTAGTGAATACTACATGAAACAATATTGATATTAAATACATAAATACATACATAACTGGCCATTACCACCCTGTTTCAGAGTTACGGCCTAGCTTCTCGCAGCACTCATATTGTGTGTGTTAATTTTTATCCATGAGTACCGGGATCTACAGTTTAAAGTCGACAACGAACGACACATTCGATGGCAATGGCAATTAATTACTCTCAGAGCTCTTGCCAGAAGACTGCTGAGAGGTAGTCGCCGAAAGACATAATTTTTTCATATTTCTTTTTCAAGATATCAGAGCTGAGATTTGAACCCAGCGCTTTCGTTTTCCCAGCAGAAATTAGTGCTGACCAATAAGCTATTTTGTAAGGGAGAAATTGTGAACTATCACTTACTCGTGCGCATCAATAATGCATGATTTTTATATGAAATGAGCCGCTAAAATGTAAATAGTATTTGGGAAAAGGAAAAAGTCGGCGGGGGCCAAGTCCGGTGAATACGGTGGTTGGAGCATGATAACGGTTTTGTTTTTGGACAAAAAATCACGCACATGCATCGATGTGTGAGCCGGTGTGTTATCATGGTGCAAAATCCATCGTCATTGACATCTTCTCGGCCTTCCTTAAACCGGTTATACCACAACTGAACTTGTGTTCTGCTCATAGTAGACTCGCCAAACGCCACATTCAACATTTAAAATGTCCTTGTGCATTTATTTCATTTTTTACAAAAAACTTAATAGAGTTTCTTTGAACCATTTTTTCGAATATTAAAAATTCGAAGAGCACACCAAAAAATGACTAACCTTTTTAGTTGTCAAAAACAAACTGACAATCCAAAATGGCTGATACTACCAACATACTCGGCCTTATTCCAGTTGGCGACGTCGTCGTCGTTTGTCGATATTTTTGTAGCAGAATAAAGAAAAAATGTTTCTCTTGCCTTTAATCTACTACAAAAATGTCGTTACCCGACGACGACGTCGCCAATTAGAATAAGGCCTACTATGTATGTATATATGGGTACCAACATAACAGAAAAAAAAAAATGCGAAAATCGAACATACCTAAGTCATGAAATTTGAAAATAACGGTTAATTTTTGATCAGACCTCATAGTTGAAAAAAAAAGCATAAACTATATTATTTATTGTTTTTGAAGTACGAGTAATAAATAATAATAAGAGTGAGGTTATTAGAAATTTGATTGTTCGCTCCCAGTGTAGAAATGTTCTCTAAGTTTTACGATAAGTGTAGGTCGAATCTGTTGCATTTAAAATGCTTCATAAAATACAAATTATCAAAAAAAAAAAAATCCCATTGGCAAATGCATATATTTATGCATACTCTTCAACACAAGTGATGCAGCGAATAAAAAAATATTTATCACAGTGAGGTGAAAATAAATTTTAATTTGTAGCCATAAGAGGAGCACCAAAATGTATTTTAAATATTCTTCAAGCTAAATTGTTAAATATATTTTTAAATTAACTGTTGCAATTAAATTAGATTTTCTCAGATTATTTTAGAAATTCTATATGTTGTGAACCTTTTCTTTATCTATATAAATTATACAAGCTTTCGGCTTGAGGTTCTTATATATAAATTAAAAAGTTTAACACCTTTTCTTTTGTGTTTTTTTATTTAATTTATTTTTCCAATATCTCGATCAACCTCGTTGATCATCCTCAGGGAATAAATTATCACTACAATACAATTTAAAACATATAACATAAATTTAATAAAAATCACAAACAGAAAAATATCACAACTTTCATAACAAATATCTTACATAACTATTATCCGTGGTGTCGTCAATCTGTTTATATTGTTTGTCACTCACTGTCATGTTTCTCCTTTTTCAGTTCTGTGCTTATTTATTATGTGTCGATATATATGTGCACAATTATCAGTATCAGTTTTAAAGTTTATTCGTTTATTTGTTGGTATATTTATTATATGAAGCATCTCTTTGAAATATCTGTTTCTATAATTATTTTCTCTATCCAATATCATCACTTTATTAAACTCAGGTTTGTGTCCAGTTATGCTACAGTGGGCTGCAAGTGCTGTTTTTTGATTTAAATTTTTATCATTGTTTTTTAAGTCCGATTTATGTGATGATATTCTGGTCTTTAATTTTGTTGAACCCATTGGCAATCCTTTGTTTTGTTTGTAGCAATGTCCATCGAATTTAAAATAGTTACAGTCCTTGATACAAAAATTTATTATTTCTATAAATAGTTCTTTTGGTATCTTCGTGTGTTGCTCCAGTATATCCTATTTATTTTCTATAGTCTTAATTGCCAAATTCACAGGTATGCTAGGAAATAATGAAATAACATCGAAGGAAACTAAACTTTCGTCATCATCTATTGTTGTATACTCTATTCTGGACTTAAATTCTATCGTATCTTTCACATTATATATTGAGTCATTTGTCAAGTTTTTTAATATATCCACTACATACCTGCATAATTCGTAGGATGGTGAATGAATAGATGAGCAAATTGGTCTTAGTGGCACATCTTCTTTATGTATTTTCGGTAAGCCATATATTCTCGGAGCATTTGCAATTCTATTTGTCAGTTTATTTTTCATTTGTAAATCTATTATGTTTAATTTATATAATTTATCGACTAAGCTATTGTTCTTCGTCTGTAGTGTGTATGTTGGGTCTCTTTTCATTCGTCTATACGTACAGATGTCTCCAATAATTTTCTTCATTTTCGTATCGTAGTCTTTTCTGTCCATTGCAATTGTTTTATTGCCTTTATCTGAATTTAATATAATTAAGTCTGGGTTATCCGATAAAAATTTCCTCGATTGTTTTAGAGTATTTAAAATAAAAATTTCCCTTTGATATAATTTCCTTCTCTTTTCATAATCTTCTAATAGCGCAACGAATTTTGTTCTAGCGATTTCCTGCTTTTCCGTTTCCGCAATCGCTTGTATGCAATATTCTCCATCTGTTATACATTTAAAAATTGGAAGATCATTTTTCCCGTACGGTAATCCAAATTTTGATCCAAGAGACAATAGCCATTTTACATTCGTTGGTATTTCATAGTTTGTATTGTTGATGAACCAATCTTCATTGAAGTTTATTTTAATATCTCGCATATGCTGCTCTTTCAAATTATCGTATTTTTTGTTTAGTCTCTCATAGTTTTGTTTCTTTTTGTTTTCTAAAATTATGTTTTAATTTTCCATAATTGAAAGGGCAGCATATATATATAAATAGTTATAGCACAAAAACTTGATTTTCTTTTCTCTTTTTGTTTTGATCAAGTTAATTTTAATTTATATGAACAATGAAAAAAATAATTATTCAACAGTTGTTTTAAGATTTTAATATCGTAGTTTAACAATTTATGTTACTTAGAAAATATTGTTAAAGGCTGGTTCGACTCAATATCAGATTTTGTCGGTTCGTAAAGTGTGATAGTGGGGACAAGAAATACATGTGTGTGACAGATTTTTCGACAAGTGTGTCCGATTTTTTAATTTTTTGAAAATTTTTAAAAAGGTAAAATAATTAAAAATTTTTTTTTACTTATTTTTTTCACAAATTACGATTAGAGCTGGCGATATTTTAGTTTTTTCGAATCCAGAATTAAATTTTTTTATCTTTGTAAATTATTAAAAAACTCAAACAAATTAACACACTTTTAAGTGATTTTAATTTGTAGGACAGAAATTCATCAGATTTTTGTTTTACATAATCGCACGACTTTGTAAGATATTCAGTACCGGCCTTAATGGTTTTCACCTTTATTTTTATTTTTTCTTCAACATTTAGTATACACATTGTATATTAAAACATATGCGCCATTGTTCAATAAATTTATTTTTAATATTCTTTTAAACGGTTACAAAAGTTTAAAAAAACTTAATATGTACGTATATATGTATTAAGGAAACATTCTCTTTGAAAAGTATTGTGATTAAGGAAAACAATATATCATTTCGTGTGAAGTTATTTTATCTAAACTACACTTGTAACCAATTTACAATGGCATTAATATTTGTTATTTTTTGTGAGAGAAATTATTAAAGTGGTCGGGTGCGGGGTCGTGGTATAATGGTTAGAGCGCTCGCACAAAACATCTCGAAACAGCCCAGATTCAAATCTCAGCGAAGGAGAAAAATGAAAAAATACATTTCCGGTTTATCAAAAATTATAATTTAAAAATAGGACATTCCACCCCCTCCAAGAAGTCCATCTTCAAGAAACCGCTCCCTGGCATTCCAGTCTATTTCACCATCAGAAACGAATGTTTAGGAGTACAGCGCCACCTTCTGGAAAGATAACAGCTCACATACTTAGTGGAGATGCTCACCACTCACAATCAACATCTACCGACAGATGGGACGTTTGCTGTTGATCATTCAAGGGTGAAAGTATAACACTGACATTTGAGTGATCAAATTGACAGAAACTTGTCCCATTGACATAAGGCGCTTAACATCTATCTACTTATATGTTCATCATTCCAATACAATGCAAAGCAAGAGAAGGGGTTTACTCCCCTGAGTATTTTTCTTAACAAAAAAAAAAAAAAAAATTCATACATATGTACATACATATTTTTATCATAAGGGTATGATAAAAAACTTATTCAAAATCTTGCAGGGTTGGAAAATTATGGTACTTTGAACTTTCATTTAATTTCAATTTCACTCTATTGGCAAATATTTTAAAATTTACAATTCTTGCGATTTATATCAATTCAAACAAAATATAGTAGTATCTAGGGGGGGTGCAAGGCGTACTGTTTTAAACGTCCCAAAACGTATTTTTTTAACTTTAGTTTTTGAAAAAGGAGTTAAAACCAGGAATAGTGTAACGCTCTGACGTTTTGGAGAAAGTTGTAAGCCGTTAAACAACATATTATTCAAAACCTACCCTGGATCTTTCTGCAGAATTTTTCACCAGCACAATACTAAATTCCTTAGAATATTTATTAATGGCCAGTTTTTAAGAGCATTGTTTGCTAATACTACATATATACCGGTTATAAATGTCAAAAATGAACGCTGTATGGCATTTAAATCATTTTTTCAAGTCCTTTTTGTTTAAAATGAACACTCAATACTCATTAAATAAAATAATGGGTACTCGGAAAACTTTAGCTAAAATGAAATTTTTTTTTCTTACATTCAGAACCAGCTTTATTAAACCAAATACGTAATTTTCAGAGTTCGTAAAATTCTTGGTGTAAATGTGACATTTAACAGCTGTTTTTTTTAGAAGTTAGCTAATGCTTGGTAGCTCGTTTACAAACGTTTAGCAGAAAGTTGTGAGTAGTTTAACCCGTGTATTATGTTATTAACTACATGCCATCTTTCTATTAAGAGGACGGCTTAAAAAGTTCAAATAACTTTATATAGTCAAACATTATATACACATACATACATATTTTGAGGCACCATGAATAATGACCCCAAAGAAAAATGGCCCCTTTTTTAGGGCAATCTTTCAAAATGAAAAATCGCCCCAATAATCATTATCAAATTTGGCCCCAAACTAAAGTGAAAAATTACCCCAAAAATAAACAAAGTTTGAAAAAAGAAAATAACTTAAAATAAAGTAATTTTTTAAAAATGAAAAATAGCCTCAATTAACATAAAAGGCCTTAAATTTTTTTAATAAAGATTTTATTCCATGAAAAAAAGAGAAATATGTATTTAATTAAACCCTTTTAGGCCAATTATTACAACTTGCCGTTTGTTAACCCGGCGTTTAGACATGCAAGTGCAAGTTCGAAAAACTCAATACACTAATACTTTTTTACTCACACAATCACATTTTTCACACTTGCAGCTCAACTTACAAGAGAATTTCCTTGTAAGTAAATTTTTGGCACTTGCGACAAGTAAAATTAAATATGAAAAAACGGTGTTACCACGGTTAAGTTTTGTATAAATTTTTAGCTGATTTTCGCACTATTTTTACAGAATTATAAATAAAAAAATAAAAGAATTGTCCAATTATTCACCCAAAAAGTATTTTTAATTATATATTTCATGCACTTGGGGGAAAAAATACTTATCCATATATTTTTTTCAGTAATTTTATAAAGTCAGAAACACAGCAACACTGAATTTATAAAATATTAAAAAATTTAAAAATAAAGCAATATTCATATGTATTTTTATTCAAGATGAAGAAAAAGTTAAATAAAGAGGAAATTTTGTAATTAATTTCTTTATATCGCTCAAATGAAGTTCTGTGGAACATGAACAACAACTGTCTTTTTATTTTTTTTAATATTATAATTATTGTTTTGTATTTCTAGTTTTTTAATTCTAGAAGTAAAGCTATTTGCATATGATGTTTACGCTTCGTGAACATTTTGAAAATGAACTTGCAACTGGCTGTGTAAACACTCAAGCTACTTGCAAATATTCGGCTATTTTTTCGGCATTTTCGATGTTAATACGTATGCTCTACTTGCAAGTGATTACTTGCATGTCTAACGGTAGTGTAAAGGTAGGATTTTATCAGACAGATATCTTGCTTTTTGTTGTTGCAAGTAAACTTTAACCTAAAGTGATCGATAAAGTTATTGGGAAGATTGCCTTACCTTTTGGTTAAAGTTTACTTGTAACAACAAGAAGCAAATTATCTGTCTGATAAAATTCTACCTTTAACTAACGGCAAGTTGTAATAATGGGCCTTATACGTACATTAATTATATTTTCTTAACGAATGAATACAAAAACAAAATTTTAATTTTATTTACAAAAAACCACTAACAGAACAACGAATTCCGTAAGGTTTCTTGTACCTTTTTATATTTTACTCATTTTATGAAAAATGACCCCAAAATAATTTTAATTTATTTTGCAATATTATTAAAATTTGGGGCCATTTTTCATAATCCAAAATAGCCCCAAAGCAAGAAATGAAAAATGACCCCAAAAAATAGAAAAATTACCCCAAAATTTCGATGTGTGTGAAGATAAATTCGAATTTGAAAAGCAAAGACATAAACCATCTTTCTTTAGCTAACACATTTTTTGCGTTAACAGAGCTCTGTTAATAGTTTAACAGCGACTATGTACGGGTATTTCAGGACTTATTAGGCGTTTAATGGACACACATTCCAATTTTAGGAAGAAAAGGTACCCCCATATGGAAGCTATATTGTTCACTTTGTATCTCATAAAAAAAAAATTCATATTTATTTAGTTTTAGGTTAAAAAAAAGCCGAAACAAATTCTTTCAAAAAAAAAACCAAATAAGTGGAGAAGATCAGTGGCCATTATGGAAAAATACGAAAATGCACATATATCACACTATATGGAGATGATACTCCAAGGGGTCCCCAATGACGCTGTGTTAGTGGTATTCCTGAAATAATTTTGGGATTTGAGAAAATTAAATTTGAAAAATTCAATTTTTTTGCAAAATGACTGGAGAAGATCAGTGGCCATTATGGAAAAATACGAAAATGCACATATATCACACTATATGGAGATGATACTCCAAGGGGTCCCCAATGACGCTGTATTAGTGGTATTCCTGAAATAATTTTGGGATTTGAGAAAATTAAATTTGAAAAATTCAATTTTTTTGCAAAATGACTGGAGAAGATCAGTGGCCATTATGGAAAAATACGAAAATGCACATATATCACACTATATGGAGATGATACTCCAAGGGGTCCCCAATGACGCTGTATTAGTGGTATTCCTGAAATAATTTTGGGATTTGAGAAAATTAAATTTGAAAAATTCAATTTTTTTGCAAAATGACTGGAGAAGATCAGTGGCCATTATGGAAAAATACGAAAATGCACATATATCACACTATATGGAGATGATACTCCAAGGGGTCCCCAATGACGCTGTATTAGTGGTATTCCTGAAATAATTTTGGGATTTGAGAAAATTAAATTTGAAAAATTCAATTTTTTTGCAAAATGACTGGAGAAGATCAGTGGCCATTATGGAAAAATACGAAAATGCACATATATCACACTATATGGAGATGATACTCCAAGGGGTCCCCAATGACGCTGTGTTAGTGGTATTCCTGAAATAATTTTGGGATTTGAGAAAATTAAATTTGAAAAATTCAATTTTTTTGCAAAATGACTGGAGAAGATCAGTGGCCATTATGGAAAAATACGAAAATGCACATATATCACACTATATGGAGATGATACTCCAAGGGGTCCCCAATGACGCTGTGTTAGTGGTATTCCTGAAATAATTTTGGGATTTGAGAAAATTAAATTTGAAAAATTCAATTTTTTTGCAAAATGACTGGAGAAGATCAGTGGCCATTATGGAAAAATACGAAAATGCACATATATCACACTATATGGAGATGATACTCCAAGGGGTCCCCAATGACGCTGTGTTAGTGGTATTCCTGAAATAATTTTGGGATTTGAGAAAATTAAATTGGGAAAAATTCAATTTTTTTGCAAAATGACTGGAGAAGATCAGTGGCCATTATGGAAAAATACGAAAATGCACATATATCACACTATATGGAGATGATAGTCCAAGGGGTCCCCAATGACGCTGTGTTAGTGGTATTCCTGAAATAATTTTGGGATTTGAGAAAATTAAATTTGAAAAATTCAATTTTTTTGCAAAATGACTGGAGAAGATCAGTGGCCATTATGGAAAAATACGAAAATGCACATATATCACACTATATGGAGATGATACTCCAAGGGGTCCCCAATGACGCTGTGTTAGTGGTATTCCTGAAATAATTTTGGGATTTGAGAAAATTAAATTTGAAAAATTCAATTTTTTTGCAAAATGACTGGAGAAGATCAGTGGCCATTATGGAAAAATACGAAAATGCACATATATCACACTATATGGAGATGATACTCCAAGGGGTCCCCAATGACGCTGTGTTAGTGGTATTCCTGAAATAATTTTGGGATTTGAGAAAATTAAATTTGAAAAATTCAATTTTTTTGCAAAATGACTGGAGAAGATCAGTGGCCATTATGGAAAAATACGAAAATGCACATATATCACACTATATGGAGATGATAGTCCAAGGGGTCCCCAATGACGCTGTGTTAGTGGTATTCCTGAAATAATTTTGGGATTTGAGAAAATTAAATTTGAAAAATTCAATTTTTTTGCAAAATGACTGGAGAAGATCAGTGGCCATTATGGAAAAATACGAAAATGCACATATATCACACTATATGGAGATGATACTCCAAGGGGTCCCCAATGACGCTGTGTTAGTGGTATTCCTGAAATAATTTTGGGATTTGAGAAAATTAAATTTGAAAAATTCAATTTTTTTGCAAAATGACTGGAGAAGATCAGTGGCCATTATGGAAAAATACGAAAATGCACATTTATCACACTATATGGAGATGATACTCCAAGGGGTCCCCAATGACGCTGTATTAGTGGTATTCCTGAAATAATTTTGGGATTTGAGAAAATTAAATTTGAAAAATTCAATTTTTTTGCAAAATGACTGGAGAAGATCAGTGGCCATTATGGAAAAATACGAAAATGCACATATATCACACTATATGGAGATGATACTCCAAGGGGTCCCCAATGACGCTGTATTAGTGGTATTCCTGAAATAATTTTGGGATTTGAGAAAATTAAATTTGAAAAATTCAATTTTTTTGCAAAATGACTGGAGAAGATCAGTGGCCATTATGGAAAAATACGAAAATGCACATTTATCACACTATATGGAGATGATACTCCAAGGGGTCCCCAATGACGCTGTATTAGTGGTATTCCTGAAATAATTTTGGGATTTGAGAAAATTAAATTTGAAAAATTCAATTTTTTTGCAAAATGACTGGAGAAGATCAGTGGCCATTATGGAAAAATACGAAAATGCACATATATCACACTATATGGAGATGATACTCCAAGGGGTCCCCAATGACGCTGTGTTAGTGGTATTCCTGAAATAATTTTGGGATTTGAGAAAATTAAATTTGAAAAATTCAATTTTTTTGCAAAATGACTGGAGAAGATCAGTGGCCATTATGGAAAAATACGAAAATGCACATATATCACACTATATGGAGATGATACTCCAAGGGGTCCCCAATGACGCTGTGTTAGTGGTATTCCTGAAATAATTTTGGGATTTGAGAAAATTAAATTTGAAAAATTCAATTTTTTTGCAAAATGACTGGAGAAGATCAGTGGCCATTATGGAAAAATACGAAAATGCACATATATCACACTATATGGAGATGATACTCCAAGGGGTCCCCAATGACGCTGTGTTAGTGGTATTCCTGAAATAATTTTGGGATTTGAGAAAATTAAATTGGGAAAAATTCAATTTTTTTGCAAAATGACTGGAGAAGATCAGTGGCCATTATGGAAAAATACGAAAATGCACATATATCACACTATATGGAGATGATAGTCCAAGGGGTCCCCAATGACGCTGTGTTAGTGGTATTCCTGAAATAATTTTGGGATTTGAGAAAATTAAATTTGAAAAATTCAATTTTTTTGCAAAATGACTGGAGAAGATCAGTGGCCATTATGGAAAAATACGAAAATGCACATATATCACACTATATGGAGATGATACTCCAAGGGGTCCCCAATGACGCTGTGTTAGTGGTATTCCTGAAATAATTTTGGGATTTGAGAAAATTAAATTTGAAAAATTCAATTTTTTTGCAAAATGACTGGAGAAGATCAGTGGCCATTATGGAAAAATACGAAAATGCACATATATCACACTATATGGAGATGATACTCCAAGGGGTCCCCAATGACGCTGTGTTAGTGGTATTCCTGAAATAATTTTGGGATTTGAGAAAATTAAATTTGAAAAATTCAATTTTTTTGCAAAATGACTGGAGAAGATCAGTGGCCATTATGGAAAAATACGAAAATGCACATATATCACACTATATGGAGATGATAGTCCAAGGGGTCCCCAATGACGCTGTGTTAGTGGTATTCCTGAAATAATTTTGGGATTTGAGAAAATTAAATTTGAAAAATTCAATTTTTTTGCAAAATGACTGGAGAAGATCAGTGGCCATTATGGAAAAATACGAAAATGCACATATATCACACTATATGGAGATGATACTCCAAGGGGTCCCCAATGACGCTGTGTTAGTGGTATTCCTGAAATAATTTTGGGATTTGAGAAAATTAAATTTGAAAAATTCAATTTTTTTGCAAAATGACTGGAGAAGATCAGTGGCCATTATGGAAAAATACGAAAATGCACATATATCACACTATATGGAGATGATACTCCAAGGGGTCCCCAATGACGCTGTGTTAGTGGTATTCCTGAAATAATTTTGGGATTTGAGAAAATTAAATTTGAAAAATTCAATTTTTTTGCAAAATGACTGGAGAAGATCAGTGGCCATTATGGAAAAATACGAAAATGCACATATATCACACTATATGGAGATGATACTCCAAGGGGTCCCCAATGACGCTGTATTAGTGGTATTCCTGAAATAATTTTGGGATTTGAGAAAATTAAATTTGAAAAATTCAATTTTTTTGCAAAATGACTGGAGAAGATCAGTGGCCATTATGGAAAAATACGAAAATGCACATATATCACACTATATGGAGATGATACTCCAAGGGGTCCCCAATGACGCTGTATTAGTGGTATTCCTGAAATAATTTTGGGATTTGAGAAAATTAAATTTGAAAAATTCAATTTTTTTGCAAAATGACTGGAGAAGATCAGTGGCCATTATGGAAAAATACGAAAATGCACATATATCACACTATATGGAGATGATACTCCAAGGGGTCCCCAATGACGCTGTATTAGTGTATTAGTATTAGTTATTTATTTTAGTTTTGATTCACTATATGTTTCATATGCAGGTAATGTTAACATTCCTCTGTTAACTAATTCTGTTGTTAAAAAGAATTTAACTTTCGTAGCTAACTTCACACACTTCTTCTCCAGTCATTTTGCAAAAAAATTGAATTTTTCAAATTTAATTTTCTCAAATCCCAAAATTATTTCAGGAATACCACTAATACAGCGTCATTGGGGACCCCTTGGAGTATCATCTCCATATAGTGTGATATATGTGCATTTTCGTATTTTTCCATAATGGCCACTGATCTTCTCCAGTCATTTTGCAAAAAAATTGAATTTTTCAAATTTAATTTTCTCAAATCCCAAAATTATTTCAGGAATACCACTAATACAGCGTCATTGGGGACCCCTTGGAGTATCATCTCCATATAGTGTGATAAATGTGCATTTTCGTATTTTTCCATAATGGCCACTGATCTTCTCCAGTCATTTTGCAAAAAAATTGAATTTTTCAAATTTAATTTTCTCAAATCCCAAAATTATTTCAGGAATACCACTAATACAGCGTCATTGGGGACCCCTTGGAGTATCATCTCCATATAGTGTGATATATGTGCATTTTCGTATTTTTCCATAATGGCCACTGATCTTCTCCAGTCATTTTGCAAAAAAATTGAATTTTTCAAATTTAATTTTCTCAAATCCCAAAATTATTTCAGGAATACCACTAATACAGCGTCATTGGGGACCCCTTGGAGTATCATCTCCATATAGTGTGATAAATGTGCATTTTCGTATTTTTCCATAATGGCCACTGATCTTCTCCAGTCATTTTGCAAAAAAATTGAATTTTTCAAATTTAATTTTCTCAAATCCCAAAATTATTTCAGGAATACCACTAACACAGCGTCATTGGGGACCCCTTGGAGTATCATCTCCATATAGTGTGATATATGTGCATTTTCGTATTTTTCCATAATGGCCACTGATCTTCTCCAGTCATTTTGCAAAAAAATTGAATTTTTCAAATTTAATTTTCTCAAATCCCAAAATTATTTCAGGAATACCACTAACACAGCGTCATTGGGGACCCCTTGGAGTATCATCTCCATATAGTGTGATATATGTGCATTTTCGTATTTTTCCATAATGGCCACTGATCTTCTCCAGTCATTTTGCAAAAAAATTGAATTTTTCAAATTTAATTTTCTCAAATCCCAAAATTATTTCAGGAATACCACTAACACAGCGTCATTGGGGACCCCTTGGAGTATCATCTCCATATAGTGTGATATATGTGCATTTTCGTATTTTTCCATAATGGCCACTGATCTTCTCCAGTCATTTTGCAAAAAAATTGAATTTTTCAAATTTAATTTTCTCAAATCCCAAAATTATTTCAGGAATACCACTAACACAGCGTCATTGGGGACCCCTTGGAGTATCATCTCCATATAGTGTGATATATGTGCATTTTCGTATTTTTCCATAATGGCCACTGATCTTCTCCAGTCATTTTGCAAAAAAATTGAATTTTTCAAATTTAATTTTCTCAAATCCCAAAATTATTTCAGGAATACCACTAACACAGCGTCATTGGGGACCCCTTGGAGTATCATCTCCATATAGTGTGATATATGTGCATTTTCGTATTTTTCCATAATGGCCACTGATCTTCTCCAGTCATTTTGCAAAAAAATTGAATTTTTCAAATTTAATTTTCTCAAATCCCAAAATTATTTCAGGAATACCACTAACACAGCGTCATTGGGGACCCCTTGGAGTATCATCTCCATATAGTGTGATATATGTGCATTTTCGTATTTTTCCATAATGGCCACTGATCTTCTCCAGTCATTTTGCAAAAAAATTGAATTTTTCAAATTTAATTTTCTCAAATCCCAAAATTATTTCAGGAATACCACTAATACAGCGTCATTGGGGACCCCTTGGAGTATCATCTCCATATAGTGTGATATATGTGCATTTTCGTATTTTTCCATAATGGCCACTGATCTTCTCCAGTCATTTTGCAAAAAAATTGAATTTTTCAAATTTAATTTTCTCAAATCCCAAAATTATTTCAGGAATACCACTAACACAGCGTCATTGGGGACCCCTTGGAGTATCATCTCCATATAGTGTGATATATGTGCATTTTCGTATTTTTCCATAATGGCCACTGATCTTCTCCAGTCATTTTGCAAAAAAATTGAATTTTTCAAATTTAATTTTCTCAAATCCCAAAATTATTTCAGGAATACCACTAACACAGCGTCATTGGGGACCCCTTGGAGTATCATCTCCATATAGTGTGATATATGTGCATTTTCGTATTTTTCCATAATGGCCACTGATCTTCTCCAGTCATTTTGCAAAAAAATTGAATTTTTCAAATTTAATTTTCTCAAATCCCAAAATTATTTCAGGAATACCACTAACACAGCGTCATTGGGGACCCCTTGGAGTATCATCTCCATATAGTGTGATATATGTGCATTTTCGTATTTTTCCATAATGGCCACTGATCTTCTCCAGTCATTTTGCAAAAAAATTGAATTTTTCAAATTTAATTTTCTCAAATCCCAAAATTATTTCAGGAATACCACTAATACAGCGTCATTGGGGACCCCTTGGAGTATCATCTCCATATAGTGTGATATATGTGCATTTTCGTATTTTTCCATAATGGCCACTGATCTTCTCCAGTCATTTTGCAAAAAAATTGAATTTTTCAAATTTAATTTTCTCAAATCCCAAAATTATTTCAGGAATACCACTAACACAGCGTCATTGGGGACCCCTTGGAGTATCATCTCCATATAGTGTGATATATGTGCATTTTCGTATTTTTCCATAATGGCCACTGATCTTCTCCACTTATTTGGTTTTTTTTTGAAAGAATTTGTTTCGGCTTTTTTTTAACCTAAAACTAAATAAATATGAATTTTTTTTTTATGAGATACAAAGTGAACAATATAGCTTCCATATGGGGGTACCTTTTCTTCCTAAAATTGGAATGTGTGTCCATTAAACGCCTAATAAGTCCTGAAATACCCGTACATAGTCGCTGTTAAACTATTAACAGAGCTCTGTTAACGCAAAAAATGTGTTAGCTAAAGAAAGATGGTTTATGTCTTTGCTTTTCAAATTCGAATTTATCTTCACACACATAAAATTTCGTGTTGTTGTGCTCCATTAAAATTTTTGGGGTCATTTTTCATTTTCGGGTTGGGGTCATTTTTCTTTGGGGCCATTTTTCAGGGTGCCATATTTTGAGAACGGTACGAGCAGAGGTATCTAAATTTTATTTAAAGAGTTTGTATGTACATATATCAACAAATAAAAGAAATTCGTATTAAAATTTTTATTTTAAGCGGAGCACACCAGGGGTTTGTCATCTGAAACATTATTAATATTTAGAAACCTTCTTAAGATAGGTCTTAATGATTTTATTTAAGGCAATTTAATAAATATGATAAGATATATTTACATACGTACATATGTATTTCTAAATTCAATTTTTTTTTAAACTTCCACTACTAGCTTTGTTTATCTAATTGCAAATTTAAAAAGGGGGTGTGTGGGGCAAGCAACCAATAAAAAAGATAAGAATAAAAAATAAATACATACGTATTTATGTATGTCTCTTAAAAATCAAAATATTGTTTTTCTTAACTTAATTACAGTTCTAAAGTTGCTTGTTTACAAAATTATAAAATTATAATGTAAGAAAAATAGAGAAACAAGTATGATAGTCACATATGGGATATTCCAAGTCAAATCAACCAATGGCTTTAACCTACCCCCTCCGAATTTTATAATTTTTTGTAGAAATATAGTATATCATAGAACTAAATTAAATACAAAGTTTGGAAGCACTGATACATCAGGATCCGGAAATATGAGGTCTTGAAAATCGGAAAACAGTACAAAAATGCACAAAGTTACACTTACTTAATTGTAATTTTCTTGAAAAGTATTATAGCTACGCATCTCGTGAAAGTCGCATTTTGAAGGGTATTAAATTACCTTTGATTTAATATGCAACATGATTTTTTCTTTGAAAAAGTCAAAGGTCAATTTTCTTTATCTATAAGTCGGAAGAATGTATCTCCGAAAGCGACCTTTTTAAAAATTTGAAAAAAAATTATGCCAAAGATAGTTTCGTTCTCTACAGTGGTGAAAAATTTCAGAGTGGAGGTATTTTTGGATCAAGAAATAAAAATCAAATCGCAAAAGAATGTGATTAAAACTAGTCTAATATTGCTGGAATGGTAGACGATTTTTCGATTTCGATTAGCTGGAAACGCCTTATTTGTAAGTTTCTACAAAAAATACATGAAACAAAAACGGGGGATGTGGGATGGGGGCAAATAGTTCTTCATCGGGGTCAAAGGTTGGGTTGAAGGAATAAAAATAAACAAAAAGCTTCACAACTGCCCTAGAGTAGCCCCTAGAGGGATAAAATGTAAGACCGACCCTTACTAATATTTTACCTCGAACTTTTTTTTCGAACATACCTATCCTCTATCTCCACTCCCTAGAGTGGTAGGAGCACATTTTATAAACTTTGTAATTGAGCCTCCCTAGGGAGTGGAAATAGGGGGTAGGTATGTAGGTAGGGGTTAGGTATTTACCCCCAACTTTTTTTCTGATCATACCTAACCCTTATCTCTACTCCCTAGAGTGGTAGGAGCAAATTTTATATAAAAATGTAACTTTGTAATGGAGCCCCCTTAGAGAGCAGAGATAGGGTAGGGGTAGGTATTTACACCCAACTTTTTTTCCGAACATACCTAAACTCTATTCCCACTCTCTAGAGTGGTAGGAGCAAATTTTATAAACTTTGAACTGGAGCCCCCTTAGGGACTAGAGATAGGGGGTAGCTATGTTCGGAAAAAAGTTGGGGGGTAAAATATTAGTAAGTGTCGGTCTTACATTTTATCCCTCAGGGGCTAATCCAGGGAAGTTGTGGAGCTTTTTGTGGACTTTTACTTCTTCAACCCAACCTTTGACCCCGATGAAGAGCCATTTGCCTCCATCCCACATCCCTTCTTTTTGACTTATGTATTTTTTTGTTGAAACTCACAAAATAAGCGATTCTAACTAATCGAAGTCGAAAAATCGTATACCATCCCACCACTATTAGACTAGTTTTAATCACATTCTTTTGCGATTTGATTTTTATTTCTTGATCCAAAAATACCTCCACTCTGAAATTTTTCACAACTGTAGAGAACGAAACTATCTTTGGCATAATTTTTTTTTAAATTTTTAAAAAGGTCGCTTTCGGAGATATAGGCTTCCGACTTATAGATAAAGAAAATTGACCTTTGACTTTTTCAAAGAAAAAATCATGTTGCATATTAAATCAAAGGTAATTTAATACCCTTCAAAATGCGACTTTCACGAGATGCGTAGCTATAATACTTTTCAAGAAAATTACAATTAAGTAAGTGTAACTTTGTGAATTTTTGTACTGTTTTCCGATTTTCAAGACCTCATATTTCCGGATCCAGAAGTGTCAGTACCCTTAAATTTTATATTTGTCTTAGTGTTATGATATACTTTATTCATACCAAAAATTAGCAAATTCGGAGACAGTCATATCAAAAACGGCATATTTTAAGTTGAGTTGATATGGTTTAACCCATATTACTTTAGCAGCAACAACAAAAACAAAACAATAAATACTAAATAAGCAACTAAGCTTATCAATGTTAATGACGAATTGAATTGAACAAAGATTGCCTGAAAATACTAGGAGAGAGAAAAAAAATCAGTCCTTATATTTTTTTTGATAACTTTAACATTTTAGTAGTTTTCCATACCCTAAATAGTTATATACATACTGCTTTTCCATCTTTTAAGTGTAGATACATAATATGCACATATACATACATACATACATATATTTATATGTATAAAATATTTTTTTCTAGACTATAGAAGAATATTGTTCATGATTTTGAAAGCCTATAATAACTACAAATCACATTTTTTATATTACAAAAAAAAAGTTGTAATTTATTCTCTATGATTAACTGCAATAACATCTATTATGCAGAGAATAAAAATTAAAACATACATTATGTATATGAACATATGAATGTATGTATGTAGTATGTTATTTAGTAGGGACATAAATATTGTTAGTCAGTTACGGAAACTTGAAATTGCATTAACTTGACCATGGAATGGTCAGATAAAGAAAACCGTATCGCAGTTATACCACTTTTTAAGTGTGGAAAAAAAACAACGATGTTTTAAAAACACTCTGCTCGGTTACAGGGCCGCCTACGTACCTTACGGACAAAGCAAGTAATCAAAGAAAGAAAGAATTAACGAAATCAAAGAAAGAAAGAATTAACGAAATCCTCTCCGGAAACAGAAAAGCATTACCCGTGAGATAAACATCACACAAAAGTCCATGAGTCGTATTATTAAAAAAGACTTGGGTCTTGGAGCTTTTAAACAGCGTACAGGACATTTGTTGACTGCAGGTTAAAAAAAAATTGAATAGAAAAATTCAAACGTCTTCTGGTGAAGAACGCTGATGACTTGCATAGAAAAATCTTGTTTACGGATGATAAAATTTTTACCGTACAGGAAAAGTTTAACAAACAAAATGATAGGGTTTATGACCGGTCATCTAAGGAAGCATCAGAACTCATTCCACGGGTCGAAAAAGGTCATCATGCAGCTGTAGTCATGGTTTGATAGGGTGTCTCTTACGATGGGGGGACTGACTTGCATTTCTGTGAACAAGGGGTCAAAACATCGGCCAAATTTTACCAAGAAACCGTTTTGGAAATAGTTGTGAAGCCGCTGAACAATTCCCTGTTCCAAAACCAGCCTTGGACTTTCCAACAAGATTCTGCACCAGCTCATAAGGCTAAAACGGCACAGACCTGGCTTCGAAACAATTTATATACTCTGAAGATTGGCCATCTGGCAGTCCTGATTTGAATCCTTTGGATTAAAAATTGTGGAAGTAAGGACGTAGATGTTTTGGTCTCCCACAAAAGATACCATAGCATTAATTATCTTAAGACAGCTCTGGTTTGTGCTGTAGCCAATTTTCCAATGGATAAGGTTCGTGCAGTTATTAATAACTGGCCAATGCGACTTAGGCGTGTGTGAAGGTCATGGGCGGACATTTTGAATAAAACTAAGGTTTTTGTATACAATACATACCAATAAATATATATAAAAAAATGTGTTCCAAAACCATTCATTAGTTTTTGTTTTATAGCCCAACATATTAGTTACAGTATTTATGACCCTACTAAGTATATTTAGGAATGTAATTTAGACTGGTAGAGTTTTTGGTTTTCTTTATTATTTATTATCAAAATGTTGATGATGAAATTTTTATGATGATTTGCAAATACAAAACAAAAAAATTAAAGAATGGCTTTCTATATTTCACAAGTTTTATATATATCAAACTGCCTGCTCATAGAAGACGAATTGTTTAAATGTTCGTCTTTTTATATGAAAAATTCTAACAAATTTGAGTGTCTTTTTTCCACATATAAAAATACGAACGTCTTCTATGAACAGGCAGAAAATATTGTTCTAATTTGTTTATGCGGTGAATACGTATGGTTTACCATATCATAATTTATAATTTTTCATCAAGTGCATTTCGTTTATTTCTGCTTTTGTGAGTTAAAAAAAGATAGTGTCAATTTAAAAATGACCGTTTATGGTAGCACATTATTGTTGAACAATTGTGTTACCAACAATAGTGGACAAAGAACATGAAATGCATAGATTTAGAAAGACTACACGAGCCAATTCGATGGTTGACCAAAAATTTTTTCATGATATGTATACCAAATTTATGGCTCGTATAGACGTGGTGTAAGGTAGTTTCGATTTACCAAAGCAACATCTGTTTGCTTATGATTGTCAAAATCTTGTTTCTTCTTCTTCCTTACTTATTTTGATGTTAAACAAATTGGAACCAGAATAGCTCAATAATTTTAGAAACCAATAGTGCTCGATAGAATATTTAGGACAACAAATTGAGAATGATGACCAAACAACATTTCTTCGTCTTCTTTAAAGATTTTCAGTGTGGCAGCAATGTTTTCTTCGGTACGCTAATTTATTTCTTTATCCAGTCGAAAAATTTTTAATTAAAGTTAGTGTAAAAACAATCAGTAGTCGCCGTGGTATAGTGGTTAGTGTGTTGGCTTACTAAGACATGAGCCCTGGGTTCGACACCCAGCTCTGATATCTTAAAAAAAAAGAAATATGAAAAAAAAATTTTTTCTTTCGGCGACTACCTTTCATTTATCTTTTTCTAGTAATTTTTTTCGAAGTTTCATATTGTTCTCTAGTATTTCTGTTTTTCTTTAAAATTTTCTTCTTCCACGTTATTAGCTGTTTTCTCTTTCTTTTTCTCTTTCTTTACCGGACTTACTAAAAAGAAGACACAACTTTCTGCGCCGTGGAGTGGGATATTTTAAACTAAGAGAGCCGAGTCGTCGTTAGAAAGTCCATTTAAAAATCGATTAACCACGGCGGTGTTTTAGTTCCTTTGTGTTTCGTCATTGCAGTCGATACTGTCACTTAAGTTATTCAGAGACTCTAGAAATATGTCGCATCAACTATGGAATTGTCACAATCTTCGAAGCACATTCAACGACATTTTTTTAAGTAACGTAAAAAGTTCAAGTTTCATTTTAATCTTCATGAAACATTTTAATAACCTTTCTGAGTACGTTAGTATTTTGTTTGGCGAAGCAGCTTGTAAAATACTTTAGATAGGCAAATATTTTGATATACACTATGTTGCTATCGAAATATATTCTGAACAGAGTTCAATCAATTGTTTTTCGGGTCTATAGAACTGTCAAGCAAATTTGACATTTTTTGCTCATATTTTGGTAAAAAAATTAAATGAATATCTTTCAATTAAGACATTTGAAAGAAGCCAAGCTGACAATAGGCGCTACAGGTTCTTTACATCCAGTAAAATGAACCGTTTTGAGCTGTACCGTAATTTATAAGATTCATATCTTGTTGTACTATGATATAAATATAAATAAATTAATATGCTAGTTGGTCGTTCAGGATGCACTTCCTCAAGAACAACCGCGATATGCTTAAAACCGTTTTCCTTTAATAATTTAATAATCCCTATTATTCTCTTTAATTATTTTTTTTTCTTAGCAATTGACATCATTGACATCATAGTATGGATCAATCAGATTCAAGAATGGTTATTTTTACAATGACCGGTGAAGTTGCTTATTGGCCAGAATTTGGAGTTGAACGAAAGGAGGTACACTACCCGTCAACTTGGTTCAATGAAGAGACCAATAAAGGAAAGAAGCCGCCTGTTAAAGTTCAATTATCTCCTGATAGTAATCTACAGGCCTCACGAGCATGGGCATACTCGGTCTGCATCGAATGCAAAATTCGCCCTTCTATAATAGTCGAATATCTGTATCACGCTTTGGGAAAAGTTGAGATGGAGCTCGAATCAGATTGGAAAAGTTACGGAAGAATCATTCCTAAAGGCAAAGTGACACCTCTTGACTTGCTGACCATAACGGTAGAACCGACTAATTCTAGAATTATTGTTGATAATCCAACGACCCTTCCAGAGAGCGACGATTTAGGACTTATCATGCTTATCGCTGGTTTATATCGTTACTGTAAAACGGATGAGAAGAACCGATCAACAGTGATCGAACGCATTGATCCGATTATTAATAGTGTAGTATCATCTGGTTTCAAGGCCAGGCTGGTGTCTATATGTCGCCAAACCATGTACGTTGGAACTGTTCCCGAAATAGAAGTTCTTTTATCAGCTCTAGATATGTTTCTAGAGAGATTTCCTCAATGTAGTAAATATCAACGTGTCCGAGTCGGGACGAAGTTTCTTCGTCATTTCGGTTTCTCCGCTTATAATGATTTGACGTTTATGGCAAAGCTGTTCTCTTCAAATTCCCGCTCTGAAGCTATTCAATGGTATTTAACCGAGGACAGCCGTATTGAGATTCAACAAATTGAAAGTGGGAATGAGGAATTCGAAGACCAATATTCATATCTTCCTTATGCGATGGGTATGGGATTATCACATAAAAGCCCATATTCTGCAGCCAGCAATCCGAACATTCACTTCATCACCCAAGTTGTACGCTGTTTAATGAACGACAAAATGTCTATCAATACGAAAAAGCCTGATAATATACTACAAGATTGGCTATGCGCCCGCAACGCTGCTATAATTTACCTTGGAGTTAAAACAGGTAAACCCCTCCAGCATTACAAGGAATTTATGAATTACAAATTATCATCAGAAGATGTAAAACTCCTCAAGCCGGCAGTCAGCAACCTCAAAGATGCTCGTCAACGTTCAATTGGTCAATGGGTCTACAGTTATTTCTCAAGTGTGCACTAGAAGGCTGTATTATACCCTAACTTTTAGGGCATCTTTAACTATAAAAGCAGAAAACCAAAAACAAAATATAATATCAAAATGAAATGAATTTAAAATATATGAACATTAAAATAAAGATATACATTGTTTTTTTAGAGAGGCAAAAAAAATTAAATAATCACCCCTATCATAAATAAAAAAAGTGAAATTCTTGTTCAAGTAAAATTTTTATTTCACCCGAATAGAAAATTGGTATCGGGAATTTCACGTGAACAATTGCTTCCATAACTTGAGCAGCTGTTCATAATGTAGTATGTTGTCAGTGCACTTTAAATGAACAAATGTAAATTAAAAGCTGATTTAAAATTTGAATAATTACAGTTAATTTCAAAAATATAAAAAATCAATCAATCAATCAATGCAATACTTTTGCTGCAAGAAGAATTAAAAAAGCGCACCCGAGTTGTTTATTTATCCAGCATTACAGAGTTAACAAAGCTGCGTTATTGTACATTTTGGATGTGCTCAATACCTCCTACCCAAAAATCATACAGAGTTCTATCAGTTATCACCTTTTTCCATTTCGTGATATTTTTTAAAGAAGGGCCAATACTATTTAGCTCTTCTCCCAAACTTTCCGAAAAGTCTGCCACCATTTCCTTAGAAATCTTCACAAATCCACATGCAATGCATGCATATGTTTCCTTGCATCTTACAGTGCACTAGCGGTGACGTGAACACCGTCTAACGTGAACATCGCTTAACGTGAACAAGGTTTTGTTTACATTGACTACTCTGTAACATGAACAAACTCAGAAAGCTCTATAACGCGAATCATTTTTTTATTGCATATGACTCTGATATTACAATGAAAGCATTGTTTTACTAACTTTTATGGTGTGCTTAGCTTGCCAATGTTTCTTGTGTTGATGATACCACTGAAAACCATGATATTTGGCAAACAGAAAATTAAATCACGACCATTATTTTCTCGTGATCCGTTTTGTTTTAGTTTTAGTTTTATATTTTAATAATTCAAATAACAAAATAATTTCACTTTCAACCATGTAAAACACAGGTTTATATTGTAAAATTTTATACTTTTGTCATGAAATTCAACAATTGCTAAAGTGAACAATTTCACTAACATGAACGCCCTTGGTGTTAATTAGTTCAAGTTACCGCGAGTGCACTGTATTGAGAAGAATGTCACTGAAATTTATTTACCAATTTTTTCCGATTTTTTATTTACCGTAGTCGCCGTGGTCTAGTGGTTAGTGTGTTGGCTTACTAAGACATGAGCCCCGGGTTCGATACCCAGCTCTGACATCTTAAAAAAAAAGAAATATGAAAAAAATATTTCTTTCGGCGACTACTTCTCAGCAGTCTTCTGGCAAAAGCTCTGAGAGTAACTAATTGCCATAAACAAGCTACTCAAGTCTGTCGTTCGGAGTCGACATTAAACTGTAAGTCCCGGTACTCATGGATAAAAATTGACACACACAACATGAGTACTGCGAGAAGCTAGGCCGTAATCCTGACACAGGGTTGTAAAGGCCAGTTATACATATATGTATGTATGATTTTGCCCTAAAATTGGTTTTTATAACATTAAATTTCTAATTACATACATAAGTACATGCATACATAGTTGGCCATTACAACCCTGTGTCAGGGTTACGGCCCACAGTGAGACAGCCCTATAGTAACCGTGGCAAAAAATGGTTTTTGGCGTGTCGTCCAATTTGGATGAAATGTTCACAGTATATTAACAGATATATGAGTAACAATTCCCTGAAATTTCACTTCATTACTTTTTGGTCTAGAGCAAGTCAAAGTTGAGGTATGCCAACGCGCTTGAAATATGTTAGTTCAGTATGTAATATTCAAAAGTTATTATTAAAAAAATACATAATAAATATAACTTTAAAGTATTTTTTTAATTTAGTTTAATTAATTTAGTAGATGAAAAAATAAATTAAAAAAACATGAAAAAAAATTTCTTAACAACAGAATTGTGGTGTAAAAATTAAACATTTTCAATGGACTAAGAAATATATCGCCCTAGGTGCAGACATGTCAAATGAAAGATTGAAGTCTCAGCTTTCATTTAAAGTAAAGGACATATAGCAAAAGTTTGTAAAAGTACTTTAAACATACAAAAAATGGTATCTGAGGCTATATTGCCAATAGGTTTGTTTGCAATTTTTATTTCTGAAAGTATTTTTTTAAATTTGATTTAATATTAACTTTTTTTTGCTATAAGAATGTTATCCGAAGAAGCGCAAGAAGCAATGAATAAGGAGTATAGAAACTGTAGGTTATTCCATTCTCGTAAAAATTCACGTATTTCTACGAATGAAGATGTAATGCACTATGCAAATATCATCAGATCCTTATATTAATTCATTTAGAATGAGAATGAAATTGAAAAAATTAGAATACCATGATGATATTAAAAAATTATTGTTAGAATGAAAAAAAAAATTGTTCTTTTTTATTGCATTTCAATGGGAGGTGGGCGTAATAGTGGGCGTGTTATTGTAATTTTTTCATGAAATACTTTAAATGATATAAATTACAGTAATAACAAATTTGCAGGTTGTACCTAAAATATTTTAGAAAATATAGCACTTTTTATGTTGAGGTTGTATGGGTGGCGGGGGTAAAAGTGGGCCAAAGTTCAAGTATACCAAAATTGAAAGTTATACCTAAAGTATTACGGACAATACGACATTTTAAAAATTTCGATTGTATGGGAGGTGGGCGTAAAAATGGGTGAATTTTCTTAATTTTTTTTTTAAACTGGAATTGTCTCAAAAGTAACTTATGCAAAATTTCAGAGCTCTACAATGACTCCTTGTATTTAATGCCGGAGTTGTCTCACTGTGCGGCCTAGCTTTTCGCAGCACTCCATGAGTACCGGGATCTACAGTTTAAAGTCGACTCCGAACGACAGATTTGAGAAGCTTTTTCATGGGAATCGATTACTCCCAGAGCTTTTGCCAGAAGACTGTTGAGAGGTAGTCGCCGAAAGAAATAAATTTTTCATATTTCTTTTTTTCAAGATGTCAGAGTTGAGATTTGAACCCGGCGCTATCGTCTTAGTAAGGCAACACACTAACCGCTAGACCACAGCGACTACTAAATTTCTAATTAGACAGAAAAAAACTTACATTATGTATGCATTCCACAGGCAAAATCAAAATGAAAAAAAACAGTGAAAAATTTCCACATTTGGGGCGAAAAAAAAACATTCAGTATAATGCGGAGTGTGAAAAAATTAAACACACAAAATTATTCACGATAGGGGGGATTATATACATACGTACAGTATGTATGGCTGACTTCTAATGCAAAGATTGTATACAGTTCTACTACGATATTTGAACTATGTATGTTTAAACGTATGCAACATTTCCAAACAATGCAACTGAGTACTTTCTTTGTATTTACAATATGGAATGTGCATAGTACAATGTATCATTAAAATAGAAAACACAGCGATTAAAATTTTATTTGAAAACTTTTTTAAATTATCAGAAGAGAGTTCAGAAGGGAACTCGGCCTAAAATTTATTTATAACGAAATGAGTGTTTAATGTTTTTTTTTTTTTTTTTTCATTTCCAATAAAATATAAAAAAGCAACTAAAATAACAAAAGTATAACTTACAATTCTAGTTACCTGATCAGTTTCGTTTTATTACTCGTATTTGACAGATCTATGAACTATTATAATTAAAAATAGCTTTAACACTGTCTTCTACAAGTTATAGTTTCTAGTTATTTTTTTTCAGAGTGGGTAAACAAACAAAACATTTCGCAAAAGTTACAACAAAGTCATACACTTTTCAAAATTTTTTTAATGGTATTGTACATGAGCAAAACCAAAGCAAATACTAAATGAGAAAGAGCGCAAATGAAACAATTAGCTTTTCGCTCTTGTGCTTGCTTTGTTTTTTGTTGTTTTTTTCTCTTCTTTTTTTCTTTTTCTCTTCTTCTATCCTTTTCCTTCTCATTTTTTTAGCAATTGTTATTAGCATTCATAAATAATATGTATTTATATATATAAAAAACAAAAATATAGGGTGGTCCATTTAGGAGTTTAAATTTAAAAATGCAATAAAGCATAAACTGTTTGAAATTTTGTCAAATTGGTGTATTTTTTTTTTGAAATTTTTGGAAAATGTTTAATTCTTGAGAACGATGACGAGTTGATGTCAATGGATTCTCACGCACACTTAGGCATAGTCGATATTTTCGAGTGTACAAGTATGCACTATACTAGCATGCTAAGTCTTAACTCATCAACAATGAAACCAATTTAATGAACTTTAGCAATAAACTTGCGTATACCGGGCATTGTTGATCCTTCTCTGCAGCCATTTTGTTTTTCTAAACGCAAGTATGACAGTATGACTATGTCATGTATTCTTAACCGCAACCATATAAATATATAGCATTCCTAAACTCACTTGTTTCTCATTTGATAGACTTGTGTAGTTTTAGTTTTAGTTCCTTAGTTCGTTTTTATTCGTTAGTTCTTCTTGTCTCGTTTTGGCTCATGTGTCTCTAATTTAAATTTCTCTTTAGTTCATTCTTCTTTTCGTTGAATGGTTTTTCACATTTTTTTACAAGATAAAAGGCAAGCAGCGTTGCCACTATTGGTAGAATTCTACCAAAACTGGTAGAAAATTTTTCGTTTGGTAGGATGGTAGGCTGAATATGATTTTGGTAGATTTTAGCAGAAGCTAAAAAAAATTTTAAAAAGGAATTTCAGTCGGCAAGTTTAAAATTGGCTTATTTATATTCAAGCATAAAATCTAACTTTTTGCTCATATTAAGCAATTTTATCAAAACATATTTAATACACAACACTGATTTTAAAAATACTAATTTTGTTTTAATAATTTAATAAGTAATAAAAGTAATCAGGAACTCCACAGTGAACTCTACTGCAACAGTAATTTTTCATTTTCTGCTGTGTCTGAGGCTGATGTTATTAAACATATTTTGAAATTACGATCTAATGCAATAGGAGAAGATGGTGTAGCCATGAGATTTGTTAAATTGATACTGCCGTGTGTTATTGCACCATTAACTCATATTTTTAATCATTGCATTACTACCTCTACATTTCCTAAATCTTGGAAAATTGGAAGAATCATTCCAATTGCGAAAAAGTCTACCGCTGTGAGTCCAGGTGATTATAGGCCAATTAGAATTTTGCCAGCTCTTTCCAAAGTGTTTGAGTCTCTTATGGCTGAACAAATTACTTTTTATCTGAATCATAATAATCTTCTGTCTCGATTGCAGTCTGGGTTTCGTGCTGCTCATAGCTGTACTACTGCAGCCTTAAAAGTTATTGATGATATAAGGTGTGAATATGACATGGGAAACCTATCTCAAATGTGCCTGCTGGATTTCTCTAAGGCCTTTGATAGAGTAGACCACACAATAATGTGTAAGAAACTAAGACACTATTTTGGATTCACTGATACTGCAGTATCTCTAATGCAAAATTATTTATCTGGTCGAGCTCAGAGAGTAGTTGTGGACAATAGGAAGTTAGGCTTAATGTGTATAAATTCTGGTGTTCCACAAGGCTCCGTATTAGGACCGCTACTGTTTAGTATGTTTATCAATGATGTATTTTCTGTTTGTAAATATACTCGTATGCATGCATATGCCGACGATATTCAACTTTATATTTCCAATCGTATCGGTCTAATAGAGGATACATGTTCCAAACTTAATGATGATTTGGTTTCATTTGTGGAATGGTCAGAGGTTAATAACTTAACACTTAATGCTGGGAAATCTTACGTTTTACCGATCAGTAGGGAGCAATACTTTGGGCTAAAGTTAGTTCAATTAGAAACGGTTTAAATGAGAAAAGTTTAGGTGAATTTACCAACTTTTTTTTTAATTTACTTTCTCTTCAGCATAGCTCTGCAGCAGCTGAACGTAATTTTTTACCACATTCCTCAATCAAAATGAAATTGAGCAACAAACTCGAAGTAAAGAAAATTAATAATATAATGTTTTGGAAGGAGCTTATAAAAAATAAAGTATGGTCATCAAAAAGAGATTTTTGTTATAAGCAATAAAAGTTGTTTGAATTAGCCCATTTATTAAAATAGATATAGCTTTGATTTTTTAAGATATGTTCATTTTTATAATTAGCACATATTTATTATTATTAGTGAATATTTATGTAAATAAATAAAAATATTTGTAAAAACATTAAATTTTTTTATGATAATTATTACATACAAACATATATTGCATGTAGTACATAAATAACAATTTTGAAATAATATATAATAAATAATAAGATGTTAAATTGTTTTTGTTATACGTTTATTTTTTGTTACATGTATTTTCGAAGAACTGAATTCTTTTCGTTTTTTTTTATTTTTTGGTTATTTATATGTACATGTAAAGGTGTTAAAAATTGTTTTCCATCTCAAAAATGTATTCTTAAATGGATTTTAAATAAAAAAGTTTTTTGGTAGATCTTGGCCAACTTTGGTAGATTTTGAAAGAAATTTTGGTAGAATCAAAATTTTTTCAGTGGCAACACTGAAGGCAAGCGGTATTGCCAGTATCTTCAAACATTTTTACGAAAATATGGGACAAAAAAAAAGAGAAATTGTTAAAATTTACATATATATCGTCGTGCGGGAGTTTATGTGCTCTATCCGCCATTTCATATTTTTTATATAATTATCTCGAGTTAATGATGCCGCTTTAGGTTTTCAACCCCAAACTTTTTAAGTCTGCAATCCGTTTTTGAGTACATATCTCGTTTAGTTTCGGAGATAAATAGTCGAAAACGGATTGGAGATTTTAAAAATTTTGATGTCAAAAACCTAAATTGGCATCATTAATTCGAGATATATGTATATCAAATTTATTAGGCCGATAAATAAATTTTTACCGCTGTATTAATAAAAAATATAATTTTATTAAGAATTCCAAAGAAATTTGGCAAAAAAGCTTTTCATAAACCTATACTGTATATACAGTTAAACCTCGATTATTCGCTCTCGTGGGACCGGCACCAGCACTGATAATCGAAATACACGGTTATAAGAGGTTATATTAAAATATACAGAAATTTATTTTTTTTTTATTTATTTTTATTTAAACATTCGATTTATATAACTACAGATTCAAATATACCACATATGTATTTTTATACAAAATATTCAAATCGTGCTGGAGAATGCAAAATCAAAAAAGGGGAACCACCGGATTTAGATTTACATAATAAAAAAACATATGAATGCTGCACAGTTCTGCATATGATGTAAAACACGGTTAATTAATAGAGTTATAAATCAAAAAGTTCGGATAATAGAGGTAAAGCACGGGTACTACAGGGAAAAAATAAAAAGAACGGCATGTTGGTTAATAGATGTAAGCGAATAACAGAGACCCGGTTAATCGAGGTTTAACTGTATATATATATATTTTTTTTTTTTTGCTATCTTATCGTGCAGACACACATTTGTGATTACTTTTCTTTTCTATTTTTTTAATTTTTATTTTGTCAATTTGTATTTTTATTCAAATATTTAAAATTTTGACATAATTTTTATACCATAGCAGATCTCTCTTTTTTTCGATTTTTGAACTGTTGCCAATTAAATTGCAAATATTCTGAAATAAAAATGTAGACCAATTTTAGATTTTTCTGTATTTTAATCTATAAAATAAAAATATCTTTTTATTTGAAATCCTAATTAACCTTGAACTTAAAACGTCATTAAGAGATATACACTGAACAATATTTTTATGAATCATAAATTAGTTTCTTATATAGCAATTTATATATGTATGAATGTATATGTAGTATGTATATTTTTTTATTTTGTAATTAGCGTATGTGCTATATACATGCATAAATTGGGTAGTATATTCTACATATGATAATAAATGTAGTTTTTAAACAGAAAAAAAAGAAGCCGGCCGGAAAAAATTACATGCAATATTTATGTACATACATAGCTACATATACATATTGTATATATTGCATACTTACATATGTACAGTGGCTCAAAGTAATAATGGGACACAACCAAAGTACTTTTTATTTAACATATTTTTTTCTCACAGTTACGTTAATGTTTATGTTTTTATGTTACTTTTGTTCTTGATTTTGCTATGACATAATTTTATCGCTTTTTGTTTTGAACAAAAAAAGTTACAAGCGATAATTCACAATAACACATTTTTAGATCACAAAGTAATAATGGGACAGCTGGCAACTTCGTTTTGAATGCGCTTTATAACGGAACAATTTGTAAATATTTTTTATTTACATGGTCTAAGAGTTCTTTTACAAGTGTTTTTTAACCATTTTAAATACATTATTCATTATGGCGAATCGGGGTTTACAAACAACGCCTGAAATTAGAAAATTAATAATTGAACACTCAAAATCCGGAAAATCTGTTCGAAATATTGCAGAAATAGTCAATAAACCGAAATCTACAGTGTTTAATATTATAAAACGTTATTCGGATGCAAAAAGTTTCGAAAATGCTTCAAAGCCAAGCAAAAGAAAAATATTTTCCGATGCAGATGAACGGTGGTTATTAAGAGAAGTTAAGAAAAAACCTCATATAAGCGCCCCTAAATTAACTGCTGAAGCAGAAAAATATCTAAAAAAGAAAGCTAACCCTGAAACGGTAAGAAATATTTTGAGAAAGCATGGTTATAATGCCCGGGTAGCTAGAAAAAAGCCCTATATAAATGATGTAAACAGACGTAAACGTGTTAGTTTTGCTGAAGAACATAAAAATAAGGACTCCTCATTCTGGAATAAAGTGATCTTTACCGACGAAAGTAAATTTAATGTTTTCCGGTCGGATGGACGTTCTTACGTGTGGAGAAAACCGAATACAGAGCTCGCCAAAGAAAATTTAAGACCATCGGTAAAACACGGTATGGGATCTGTCATGGTATGGGGTGCAATATCAGCAGCTGGACCGGGTAATCTCCACATTGTTGAAGGAGTTATGGACCACAAATACTATTTAGATATTTTACGTGCAAATCTTGCAGAATCAGCGGAGAAATTGGGTCTTACAAATGATTATTACTTTTACCAAGACAATGACCCAAAGCACAAGGCATACAATGTCAGAAGCTGGTTGCTCTATAACTGCTCGCATGTGCTTGAAACCCCACCACAATCGTCGGATATTAATCCAATAGAGCACGTGTGGAGCCATTTGGAGGAAAAATTAAAAGTTCGTCATATAAATTCCAAAAACGACTTAATAATTGCTCTAAAGGAGGAATGGGAAAGGATATCACCTGAGTTCTGCCGTAAACTTGTTGGATCGATGCCAAATCGATTGAAGTCAGTAATACGACAAAAAGAGCTGCCAACAAAATATTAATCTTTATCCGTAATATTAGATTTAATACCTTATGAATTGTTCTTTTAATTTGTCCCATTATTACTTTGAGGTCTAATTAACGTATTATGAAGTCTATTTTGCATTATTTTGTTTTGCCAGCATTAATTGAATTCAAAGTTTCTGTTTTAAATAAAGTACCATATATGCTTTTCAATTCCATATACAATTTTTTCCTGGAGTTGTTATATTGACTAAATTATTACAAGAACTGTCGACGTAAGAGTGTGTCCCATTATTACTTTGAGACACTGTATGTGTGTAAGTAAGGATTTATATTACGGAGCAAGCATTGGTTCTTTTTATTCCTTCATTTTTAATCCTGTAGAAAAAATATAATTACAATATATGATTTCTATAGAAAAGTGTGAGTAAAACACAAATAACTCTGATAAGACTTTTATAGCTGGCGTCGAAAACATGTTCAGTTCATGATTAAGAAATCATTGCAATAAACAATCTAAACTTGTAATAAATAGAATTTAGTTTTGATCTTATTAAGGCATTTGAAGACGAACCAAAATATTTTGAAATTTAATTTTAGAAAATGTAAATATATGTTATTTTATAGTATATATGTATATACACCGTGTTGTTCACAGTTATAAGTTTGATACATACTTATATCGTTGAAAAAGTCGATACATTTCCTGACATTACGCGTTTTACTAGATTCAAATCTAACGTTTAACTCACACATCTGACAAATTGTAAACAAGGGAAAAGAAGGAGTATTGAAGAGAAGAAGAGTTCAAAGATCCATGCAACATCTGTAGTTTGGGATCCTCAGTACGAAATGCCTTAAACAAAATTTCTTCTTTTTGCCTCAGAAATCTTCAGTGCAATCCTAACAGAATTTTACCACCTAGTGAAAGAACACTTAAACTCCCGCACGACGATATGTATTTACATATGTATGTACTTGAGATATGGTTTTCTGATAGGAAGCTTGATAAATGCTATAAGAAAATTTGAAAAAGTGTCAATAATGATATGTGGCTGAATCTCAGGTCAACGAGTCCTGTTATAGACTCAACAATGGATGGGCATCAATATTTAGACATTTTGCTGCCCCATTTATTTAGTATTTCGCAGAAATTTGGACTTAAAGGTGCCACAAACCAAAACAGAAGTTTTAGCAAGATATTATATAACTGCCGACACGTCATCGATGCACCGGCTCTCAAAGTCCCGATCTCAATGCTATTGAGATTCTATGGGTGTTTTAGAAAAAACAAGTCACTAAACGACAGAAAAAAATATAATTTCGCTTAAAAATCGGTATTAGAAGAGTGGCAGAAAATACCAGAGAATTATGACCTAAAGAAATGAATAGGTTCAATGAAAAATCGTTTATAGTATGCTATAGATGCTAAGGCTTTCCATACAAAGTATTTAAATAGTCCAAAACCTAATT
Organism: Metopia argyrocephala; assembly: GCA_963576795.1. Classification (NCBI taxonomy): domain Eukaryota; kingdom Metazoa; phylum Arthropoda; class Insecta; order Diptera; family Sarcophagidae; genus Metopia; species Metopia argyrocephala. The sequence continues at coordinate 70,824,076 of OY756208.1, forward strand.
TTAAATGTTTTCACTAAAGCCAAAATTGAAAAATCATTTTTATTTCTTTCTTGTTTTTAACTGATTCCAAGGTTTTTTTTTACACTATCCCTGTAAACATAGATGGTATAAATTTGGTATACATATAAAAAAAATTTTTTTTGGTAATAAAAGTACCGTTAAATTACAAATGAATCTAAATAAATGCTGGTTATTATTAATGTGCAAACTCATTATTGACAGACTCTACATAAATTTAAAGATAGGAAACGCTTAATGAAACACCCGATAAAATTGTTCTTTTTTTACAGTTATTCATACAAAACTGTTGTCTGTCGTATTTCCTAATTCTACATTCTATCATTTATTTTGTAATAACAAATATCTGAAACTGTAAAATAATATAAATTTCTTTAAGCTCAATTAATTTACAAATAAGTATCTGTCTTAATTGTAATCGTTTCCCAGACATATTAAGTTTTTTTTTTTATTAAATATTTCATTTAATTGACATTTTGTACATACAAACACATGTGCATACAAATTGCAAAAATTATAATTAATAAATTATATATATATATATATATATATATATATTGTTGTAAAGTTGAGGATTTTTACCCCAGATTTGGGTTTTTTTTTGTGGGTTGGGAAATTTTAGGCAAAAATTTTATTTATTTGCTTTTGAAGTAAAAAAAAAAAAATACAAAATTTACTGACTTACGTCGTTAAATCTAAAGCACAATTGATATTTTAAAAAAAATTGCGTACGATAGAAATACAGCATTTGAGCTGGTTAGCAATATTTAAATTGATTAGTCTATGTGGCCTGAAATTTGCAACAATTTGTTTGTTACAAACCTTGTTAAAAAGTACAATTTCTCTTCAAACACGGAATTGGTCTAGGAGCCCATAAGCATTCAAAAAATCGTATATTTTCTGTATCGTGGGAAGACGACTGTTAACACATAATTTAGCAAATACCAATTTTTCGTGCGTTTGTTTAAAGCACAAGAAATCAGATATAAAAAATGTTATAGTCTATTTTAAAAGTATTGTATTTGTGGTAACAAATGAAAAACAAAATTACGAAATCGAATGGCTATTTTGACAGGTAAATCAGTTGTAAGAGAAAGGCTTTCTTTACACCCTTTCCAAAATTGCCTAATTTGTTTATCTACGCAAATATATATGTAGAAGATGAACATCAAGAATTTTTTTTAGAAATTGTATGTGGTTTCCCTTACATTTAATAAAATAAATTTTAATTAAAAAATAAACTAATTATTTTTGGAATAAAAAAAACAAAAAATTTAAGGTCATATTATGTAAATTTTTTGTTATATTTCTATTCTAAGTCCATAGAAATTTGGGGATTGATTTTTATTCATTCGGGGATTTTTGTCCATATGGACTTGGTAACAATGATACATACACATACATGTATATATAAACAATGGATTATATTAGGAGAGAGTTTGAGTATATAAATAATGCGCAATTCAGCAATTAAATTAATTTAGAAAGAAATGCATGTACATGTACAGTATTTCCCAGATAATTACCCCAAAGTAAATTTCAAAATGTTAAGATAATTATTTAAACGAATACGTTTTAATTCATTAAAGGGGCAATTATAGGAAAGAAATTATTTATGAATATTCATACATATGTATGTAAGGTGTGCGTCACTATAAAGTGTAACACCCATTTTTCTTAATAACTTTTTTCATCTTTAATCAAAATTATTTTTCTTAATCACAATATCTTTGAAAAATGTGTCAGATTTTAAAATGTATCAGTTTGTCAAATTTGACTTATTAGTTAGTTCACAATGGATAATCAAAGACAAGTGCATACAAAAATTATTCAAATAATTCAAAAAAACCATATTGGAGTTATACAAAAGTTGCTGGGGAAGTCCACGTGACCAGGCAATGTGTTTCCAGAGTGGTCAAAAAGTTCAACAAAGACCTAAAAATTGAAAGAAAGCCTGGAACAGGTAAAGCAAAACTGGTAACGAACGACGCGAAAGCCAAAAAGGTTGAGAAGCCTTTGCTGGCTCTTCCAAACATTTCTGGTCGCGAAGTGGCCCGGCGCGTGCAATGTTCGGAAAGTTTTGTGCGCCGAGTTAAAGCTAAAGCTGGCCTTAAAACATTTAAAGTCCTAAAAGTTCCGGATAGAAATGCTAAGAAGAATATTGAAGCAAAAAAAAGAGCAAAACTCATCAAAAAAGAATTTTTTCAAAAGTTCGATTGTTGTGTAATGGATGATGAAACTTACGTTTTTGCAGACTTTGCGCAGCTTCCTGGCCAAGAGTTTTATGTAGCGGATAGTAGAGGCAATGTTTCTGAAGAGTTCCGAACTAAAAAACTATCAAAATTTCCCAAAAACTTCCTAGTTTGACAGGCTATTTGTAGCTGCGGCAACAGAAGAGCATCGTTTGTTACATTGGGATCAATAAACTCAGATATTTATATCAAAGAGTGTCTTCAAAAGAGGTTGCTCCCATTTCTAAGACAGCACAACATATCAACATTCTTCTGGCCAGATTTGGCAACATGTCACTACAGTAAAAGCGCAATAGACTGGTATAATAAAAATAATGTTATTTTTGTTCCAAAAGAGGCTAACCCACCAAACTGCCCAGAGCTGCGGCCTATTGAAAGATATTGGGCTCTGGTCAAAAGAGAAATAAAGAACAGTACATCTGTTCCCAAAACCATTACTAGTTTTCGATATAAATGGACAGCTGGTACCAAAAAAATCACCGAAAACACTATAACATTGCTTATGGATGGCATAATGAATAAAATAAAAAATTTTATAAAATTAAATTAATTTTTAAATAAAATAATACAGAATATAAATCTGTAATAAAAATGCAAAATAAAACTGTTTTATTTTTAACTCTAGCTTACTCCAGTCAGTTTTTATTTGACTTTTGATGTGTTACAGTTTATAGTGACGCACACCTTATGTATTTCAGAAAATAAATAATCGCGTATGTTTGTTCTAAAAAAACGAATTCGAATGAAATTTTAAACTGCTATATTTTAAAAATGTTAAACTGTTTTGATAACTTTTTCTAACTATTCGTTTAATAACCATTAATGTAACTTTCTTGAATACCAAAACTATAAAATAATTCGCGCATTAAAGTTTTATTTGCCTTTGAAAAAACTTTCGTTTTCTATTACACTCGAATTAGTTTTTCAGAACATATCCGAATAATAAACGTGTAAATAATACTAAAAAAAAGGAAAAATCAGCTGTTATTATTTTTATTAACACTGATTTTTGTATAATAACTCGATCTAAACGACTTGACGGTCAAAGAAAGTTATCAGATAGAAAGTGAGCGGAATTGGACAAATGGGCGTGGTACCTGCCATACAAGTTAAATATTTATTTCTTCATATCTTGAAAAGTGTTAAAGTTGAAGCTTCCGAATTTTAAAACAATAAATTGTTTGCTTAGTTTGAAAACAGTTTCTTTTTTTATATATCCCCTTTACTATTATATTTAATGAAAAACAATTAATTCCATTTGCAATTGCATTTCTTGCATGCCGAAATAGAGAGAGATGGTCCGGCCTACGTGAAGAGATACTTCAAACCCTATATCTTAAATGAACATAGTGTTTTGTATAATGTCCTACGTGGCGAAGTTTTGCTAGTATGTAGCTAGAAGTTTATTGCTGCAAGAGGCCTATTAGAAAAAGAACTCCTTAAATATCTGTAAAAATATAATTTAACAAAAAATGTATTGTAATTTGCATTTTAAATAAAAATGTTAATAATTGAATTTTTTTATCAATATTTGTTTTGCTTTTTTATTTGTTTCCAACATAAATGTCAAATTAATTTCGAAGGTCGAAACCAAATATGTACGCTTGATGAAAAATTATAACTTATGACATGGTAAGACATACGTAACTTAGAACAAAATTTTGACATTTAAAATATACCAAATTAGACAGTTTCCATAAGGGAAACGCATTTTGCGCTTAACTAGTTGTTTTAGTTTAAACGTACTATAACGCTGTAATGAGAAACTAAAACATAACCCCAACGTTGTGTTAAGAGCGATAATGTTTACTTACCTTGTTGGATAAGAACCGCTAAATAACCAAATACGACAAATAAAGTCACAAAATTGGCTTGAAAGTAGCTAAAATGTCATTACTACTTAACAACATGTCATTACTTACTTTGCAACTAATTTTACTTCTTTATGCGCTACCAAAGTTGGATTTTCTAATTGCGAATTGAAAATTTGTATGGGTATTAGAATTTTTGACAGATAATTTGCGCTTTACGCTATAATTTTTGTAAGTTAGAGAAGGAAAAGCCGCCGTGATCTAGTGGTTAGTGTATTGGTTTACTAAGACATGAGCCCTGGGTTCGACACCCAGCTCCGACATCTTAAAAAAAAATATGAAAAAATATTTCTTTCGGCGACTACCTGACAGCAATCTTCTGGCAAAAGCTCTGAGAGTAATTAATTGCCATGAACAAGCTTCTCAAGTCTGTCGTTCGGAGTCGACATTAAACTGTAGGTCCCGGTACTCATGGATAAAAATTTACACACACAACATGAGTGCTGCGAGAAGCTAGGCCGTAATCCTGACACAGGGTTGTAAAGGCCAGTTATGTAAAATAAAAAAAATAGGGATTTAGGAATTAAGGCAAATAAACGTTAAAAACATTTAAGGGTAGAGAAATTATCTAGGGATTACTGTATATTTCATTTTCATTACAAAGTGCAGTTATTTATTTATTTTTTTGTCTTTATGTGTTTTATAATAAAGTTGAATTATAATACATATAGGCATACCTACATACGTATGTATGTATGTAAATAACTGTTGGTAAATTATTTTGATATCATATTTGAATGTGGTAGGTCCAGACATAACAAAGCTAACTAATTCAAGATTCATTTAAAAATTTTTTTTTTTTTTAAATAAATTTGTTAAAATGGTATCATAAAACGCTTTGCATTCAAATTTTTTACATATTTTTGTTATATCAACGGCATCGAATAATAGTCATACACTGTGGTCTTACTTAAATTATATATAAAAAATGTATAATATTATTTATTGTAGTATAGTATATAAATAAAATGTTCAATATACAAACTCAAGTTTTTTTATTGTTTTAGTGTTTGCAAATTTAATAAATTTTTATTTCATTTAATTTTTCTTTGCAGTCATGGGTCTATTAAGCGAAGGCAGCCCCTTATCGTGGGATGAAACAAAAGCTCATGCCGAACATGTGCGACAACACGGCATACAACAGTTTATAAATCTTTATCACAGATTAAAGGATCGTCAAGGTGATGTCCTGAAATGGGGTGATGAAGTCGAATATATAATTGTTAAATTCGATGATAACAAAAAGCAGGCTAAGGTCTCATTGAAGGCTCAAGAGCTTTTGGCTAAGCTGAATGAAAAGGAAATGATCGATCCGAATGGTGTTAAATCGTTGTGGCGTCCAGAATATGGTGCATATATGATCGAGGGTACACCTGGTAAACCATTTGGTGGTCTTATGGCTCATTTTAATTTGGTTGAAGCAAATATGCGCTACAGACGTGAAGAAGTTACAGAACTATTGGAAAAGGATGAATGTGTTATGTCCATAACAAATTTTCCACGTTTAGGTTGTAAGGAATTCACACATCCCGTTTATAATCCAAATCCCGATGATGCGCAGAGCTCAGCGAAATCACTTTATTTTCCCGATGAGGCCATTTATCCTGGTCATCCACGTTTTAAGACGCTAACGCGCAACATACGCATGCGTCGCGGAGAAAAGGTAGCCATTAAATTGAAAGTATTTAAAGATGAAAACACAAAACTACCAGTAGAGGGTAGTCCAATTATGGAACCCGATGTAGTGTTACTAGATGCTATGGGCTTTGGCATGGGTTGCTGTTGTTTACAATTAACATTCCAGGCTTGCAATATAACAGAGGCTCGTACTTTATACGATCAATTGGCACCGTTGTGTCCCATTATGTTGGCTTTAACAGCAGCATCACCCATTTATCGAGGCTATTTAACGGAATCCGATTGTCGTTGGAATGTAATCAGTTCCTCTGTTGATTGCCGTACCCAGGAAGAGAGAGGCCTACAGCCGTTAAAGCAAAATAAATTTTTCATAGCTAAATCGCGCTATGATTCAATAGATTCTTATCTTTCAGCAGAGGGAGAAGAATACAACGACGTGCCCATTACGTATGACGAAGAAGTCTATCAGCGTTTGCGCGAAGGCGGCATAGACCATTTATTGGCCCAACATGTAGCCCATCTTTTCATACGTGATACAGTTTCTTTGTTTAGTGAGAAAGTACATCAGAACGATCAAGAAGATACTGATCATTTTGAAAACATACAATCCACTAATTGGCAAACTATGCGCTTTAAACCACCACCACCGAATTCACCCATTGGCTGGAGAGTGGAGTTTAGACCTTGCGAGGCGCAAATCAGTGATTTTGAAAATGCAGCCATTGTATGTTTTGTGGTACTACTCACACGGGTTATACTCTCATATCAGTTAAATTTCCTTATACCTATTTCAAAAGTTGATGAAAATATGCAAACCGCTCAAAAACGTGATGCTTGCCGTAAAGAACAATTTTGGTTTCGCAAAAATGTAAGAAAACCACAAAGACTTTCAAATGGTTTGGCCAATGGCTCATTATACAATGGCAGTAGTTCTCTTAATGCCGGTGATCATGCTAACGGCAGCATTAATAAGACAAACGGCTTGAACGATAATGGCACAAATGGTTATCACCAAACAAATGATCAAGATGAGGAATATGAACTGATGACTATTGGAGAAATATTTAATGGAAAGGTAACATTAAACTGAACTTAATTTCAGTATGTGCTGGTCGTTGTCAATAAAAATTCTGACTTTCTTTTACAGCCGGATTCATTCCCTGGTCTAGTACCCTTAATACGCAGTTACTTGCGTTCTATGGAGGTTGATACTGATACTCATTGTACCATTGAACAATATTTAAGATTTATACAAAAGCGAGCTTCAGGTGAATTAATAACCACCGCCACTTGGATGAGAGAGCAGGTCTTAAATCATCCAGATTACAAGTAAGTTTTTATTGAAATATTTTCATACATACGAGTATTTATCGTAATTTTGTTTCGATTTTTCTCTCTTTGCTATTATTAGAAAAGATTCCATTGTTAGTGATTGTATAAATTATGATATTTTGAAAAAAATTCAAGATATACAAAATGGAAAACTAATTGAACCTTCTCTGCTGGGTCAGGGTAACCACACAAAAACAAAAGATTTTATACCACCAGCTATACAAAAGCATTTAAATGGTTGCTGTGAAAGTAAATGACCATTCAAAATTGAACAACAACATTGTAATGTTGACTATAATGATAGTGATAATAATGACGACGATACTGTGAATGAAGATGAAAATATTAAAGAAAATGATTACGTTTACCATAAACAAGAACAACCAATAGAGACAAACTTTTACAAAAAGTAACATTGCCAAAATTGTAATGAAAATATAAAAACAACACAACAAAATAATAATCAAAACCAACTATGTGAACAAGTGCTTGGACGAGAAACATTCATTAAATGATGCCATGTATGGAAAATTAAAAAAGAAAAAAAAAAAACAACATTAAACTGGACAACATTCATATGGAGTGCTTAATATCATGTTTGAAAATAAAAAGCAGCTACATCATGGATCGATTAATTGTACTGTTGTTTTCCTTTTTTTTTAATGAAATGTTTTAAAATTACAAGAAATGAATTGAAAAGAAAAAAATTGAATATGTTTGCTATTATTGTTAAATGGACTCAAAAACAAAAACTATAAGCAAGCAAACACCAGCATATCGGGATAAGTGCAACAGTTATTATACTGATTTTGAGAATTTTAAATTGTCCCAAAAATTTATTTGTTTTGAAAAAACATGCACTTTACAAATGGAGACAGGCCTGTTCAAAAATAAAAATTTCATACACAATTGTTCCTTAGCTAAACTCACATGTATTCTTACGCTCTTGCTTTTAGTCGTCACTGAGACAGCGACGAGTTAACATGCGTGGTGGGTGTACGCTGATTTATTGTTTGCAGTGGAAACAAAATTAATAGCAATGCACACAAATATTTTCTATTATAAATGAATTTGTAAATGCAATACCTTATTTATCATAGAACACTTAAAAATATAGTTTAAAAGTTTTTCAGCGACATTTTCATTATTTTTATAAAATTTTTAATAAATTTAATGAAAAAAACGAAACTTAAAATTTTTTTTTTGTTAAAAAATTAAAAGTACTTTTTATTTCTTTATAGCAGATTAGTATTTATAAATTGTTCTTAAAGTAATTAAATTTTTAGATGAAATTTTATATATAAATTTTACTTAAAAAAAAATTCATACAACTGCAGATACTGCTACTTACACGTACAGCAGTGTAATTATCATTTTCTCACCAACACAACTACATTTTTACTTTTGAACAGGCCTGAATGGAGAGCAGCTACGCCTTAAACGTCATATTCTTCTCCATAAACGGATTTTCTCATTTATTGTTATTCTTTGTGTTTTCGTGGAAAACAAAAAAAAAAAGGATAGAAAGACGGACTATGTTATAAACAATATTATATTATTACAACACATACATATACAGTATACAATATTTTAGATTATTTGTTAAATTATTATTTAATTAAAACATAAAGATATACATACTACATACATACATACATATAATTAGAAAAATACCAACTTTAAAAAAAACCAACATCTTAACTAATAATAAAATGTGTATTTATATACTTGCACTGCTGTATTCATAAAAAATATACGTTTATTATTATTTATATTGCATAGAAATTTGTCAAATAAGCCCTTCTGTAGTATATTGGTAAATTTTATATTGGTAAAGTTTATTTAAGTGTTGACAACACTGGTTATACTTTAATAATCAATCCTGTTAGAATAAGTTTTTTTTAAATGAAATAAAAGTCAGTCTCAATTTGAAACCAAAGGCGTTCATGCATTCTTACTTAACAAACACAACAGTTGGCGACGAGAAAAATCGGAAAAAAAAAAAAGTACGGTTATGTCTGTAAAAATTAATCAAATTTGTGAAAAAAAAAAAAAAAAAACGTGGTTAAAAATCTCTGAAATTCTAATTAGACAAACTGATAGTTATAAATAATCGTTACAAAGATAGTCAAAAGTAATAAGAAAGAACAAAGTTTTTTTTATTTTTATAAAAAAAAAAAAAAAAAAAAAAAAAAACAAAAAACTCAATTTATAATCCGGTCCTGTTTCATTAGTCAACGAAACCAAAGTTTTTACCTACCGTTACATCAATACCGCCACCACCATCTTTCCAATAGTCTACGCCAGCATAACCAACCGCCTAAGTAAAATAAAAAACCATCGCCCTTGTCGTTAATCATCAAAGACTGCCAAATAAGTCGAGTGTTAATTTTTATTGAAATATAAAAAGGAAAATTGTGCTGTGTAAATATATGTATTACACATATTAGATAACAAACACAACAGTTGCCACTTAAAATGGCAGAATTGAAATTGATCATGCAACAACAGCGGGAATTTACAACGAGCCTTTTGGAACAGCAACAAAAATGGATGCAGTCTTTAATAGAAAGTAATAAGTCTGCAATAAACGTGCCTAATCAACAATTAGTACCAACATTCCCAGCATTTAATAAAGAGCGCCAAAATTGGGACTCATATTTGGAGCAACTTCATCAGCATTTTTCAGCATATGCCGTTTCTTCTGCGGAAAAGAAAAAATCATTTTTTTTATCGTGGATAGGAACAGAAATATTTGACTTGTTAAAGAACTTATTTGGCACAACAAATTTAGATAACCAAACATTTGACTCATTAACCGCTAAGCTAACGGAACATTATAAAGTGAGTTATCATATAGTAGCTGCACGATATGATTTTTTCAAAAATAATATGAAGCCCAACCAATCATACAAAGACTGGGTCGCAGACCTCCGCGGCCTCGCACGTGACTGCAAGTTTGTTTGCAGCTCAGACGCCTGCTCTGCGAGTTTTGTAGACGACATGATAAGAGACCATATCATTGTACATACACCGCATGATACGGTTAGAGCAGCATCCCTTCAAAAGCAGCAAGCATCATTGGCCGACGTTTTGCTCATAGCAGAGGCTTTCGAAGCAACAACAAAGACAGTAGCAGTAATTAAAGAGTGTGTGAGTGAAAAAACAGTTCAAATTAATTCAATTAATAGAAATTCATCTCAGTCGTACAAAAATAAAGGGCAAGGCAAAAATAAATCGTGCTCGGGTTGTAACGTTTCTCATAAAAGAGAAAACTGTAAATTTTTAAACGCGACGTGTAACAAGTGCGGGAGAAAAGGTCATATTGCGCCAGTATGCATGGCTAAAAAAATTAATACTAATTATGTAAAAAACAATGACAAGAATAAAAAGAAAAGAAATTTTCAGAACAAAAATAATATTGATTTTGTTGACACCATTTATGGCGTTACTGGGGTTGTGTCCAGTTCTAAAACGAAAAGTTATATAAAATTACAAATTTTTGATAAAATTATAAATTTTCAAATGGACTCAGGAGCAACCGTTTCCTTAATTAATTACGAAACCTATAAAGAATTAAATAAGCCAAAATTGGTTAAATCTAATAGACTATTGTACGCGTACGGGATAAGGAAGATGCAAATATTAGGCGAATTGCATACCTTGGTAAAGTGTGGCGAGCGCGAGGAAAAAGCTACCATAGTCGTAGTGAAGTCAAATGAAATCGGTGACAACCTGTTCGGTCATGATTTATTTAAGACATTCGGGTTCGAAATAAAACAGGTTAATACAATTACAAGTGAACACAAAAACAAAATCGATGAACTTTGTTTGAAATATAAAGACATTTTTGAGCCAGCCCTCGGTACGGTAAAGAATTTTAAAGCAGATGTCCGTTTAAGGGCAAATGCCCAACCTAAATTTTGTAAAAGTAGACAAATTCCGTTCGCGCAAATACCACAGTTCAAAAAGGAAATTGAAAGGCTTGTAGGTCAAGGCATCTTGAAACCCGTTAAGTTTAGTACATGGGCCTCTCCTATTGTGTTAGCAAAGAAACCAAACAACGAAATACGAATATGTGGTGATTTTAAGTTAGCAGTTAATACTCAAATTGATATAGAACAATACCCATTGCCTACACGCGAAAATTTAATACACAAAATCCGTAGTGGTAAATATTTCTCAACTGTGGATTTGAAGGATGCCTACTTACAAATTGAACTCACCGAAAATTCTAAACAAATATTGGTCATTAACACTCCACTTGGTCTATTCCAATATCAAAGATTGCCCTATGGTATTGCTAGCGCTCCGGCAATATTTCAAAAATTGATTGAGCAACTTTTAAATGGAATAGAAGGCTGTGGTAACTATTTAGATGATATTATCATATCAGCGCCATCGTTGCCAGAACATATGGAACGTGTGGAAAAAGTTTTAAAAATTTTGAGAGAAAACGGTATAAAGTGTAAACGAGAAAAGTGCCAGTTTTTGCGAAGTGAAATTACATATCTGGGGTGTCGAATAAGTGATAAGGGCATTCTTCCAGATGAATCAGGTGTTGATGCAGTTCGAAAATTAAAACGCCCTGAAAATGTTAAGGAAGTGGAAGCTCTTATGGGTAAAGTGAACTACTACCACCAGTTCGTGCCTAATTTTTCAAGCCTTACCGCTCCAATCAATATGCTCAGAAGAAAGAATGTGCCGTTCAGATGGGGAACGCCGCAACAGCAAGCATTTGATGCAATCAAATTACATATAATAAACGCTACACAATTGGCGCACTTCCAAGATGACCTACCATTAGTCTTAGCTACTGATGCCTCACCGGTTGGAGTAGGTGCAGTTATTTCCCATGTGTATCCAGACGGTACGGAAAGGCCAATTGCTTTTGCCTCTAAAACTTTAGACCAACATCAAGTCAGGTATAGCCAAATTGAAAAAGAGGGCCTTGCCATTGTATTTGGAGTGAAACGTTTTCACCAATACCTGTATGGCCGCAAATTTATATTGTTGACAGACCACAAACCGCTGGTAAGCATATTTCATCCTACTAAACATTTGCCTATTATGACAGCTCACAGGCTTCAACGTTGGGCTATAACACTTATGGCGTATAATTATGAAATACGTTACCGTAATACTGCTGATCATGCCAACGCTGATGCCTTATCACGTCTACCAGTGGAGAGTGACGAAAAATTCGATAAACACGAAGCTTGTTTCAACATAAATTTTGAAAATTTTCCTTTGAATCCTGAAAAAATTCGCAAATATACAAAGAACGATGAAATACTTCGCCAGGTATGTTATTATATTAAAAAAGGATGGCCAAATCATTTATGTTCCAAACAATCCTCCCTTAAACCGTTTTTTGACCGAAAGAATTCTCTTACAATTCAAAATGATATAATTTGTTTACAAACTGATTTTGTCCGTATTGTTATACCCGACGTTTTAAAACAACAAACCTTAAAACTTTTACATGACGGTCACTGGGGAGTAGTAAGAATGAAACAGCTTGCTCGACAACATGTTTGGTGGGACAAAATGGATAATGATATAACAGAATTGGCTTCTAAGTGTGATATTTGCAAGATGGGAAATCAGTCTCCACCAAAGGAATATCATAGCTGGCCAAAAGCAACAAAGCCATGGCAACGAGTTCACATTGACTTTGCTGGTCCCATATTTAATTCAATGTGGCTCGTATGTGTAGATGCTTTCTCACAGTTTCCATATGTTTCGCAAATGTCAAATATTACAACAGAAGATACGGTCACTGCTTTATCTGCAATTTTTTCAATTGAAGGCATTCCTGACACCATTGTCAGTGATAATGGACCACAACTCACCTCCGATTTATTCAAAAGATATTGCTCTAGCCTTGGTCTAAAACATGTCACCATTGCTCCATTTCACCCTGCCTCAAATGGGTTAGCTGAACGCTTCGTCGGGATATTCAAATCATCCGTTCGTAAGAATATTGACGACGGTATGTCTACCAAAAACGCAGTTCACAAGTTTCTATCAACGTATCGCTTTATGCCCAATACAGAAGGGAGTTCACCAGCAGAACTTATGCGCGGTAGACCAGTGCGTACAGTCTGGTCACAGCTATTAGATGCCTTAAAGCAGGAGCAAAAAACTTCTTACAAGCTAAAATATAAAACTGGTGAAATGGTATATATCAGAAATTATGGTAGCAGAAGGAAGTGGAGTCCAGGAGTAATAAAACGTGAAATTGGTAGAATGATGTTTGTGATTGATACTGACAGGGGTCCTTGTAGACGTCATATTAATCAAATGAAGCATAGAATTTCTCCAGTCCCACAAATAAGCAGCCCTTATAATACAGCCGGCGACTATATGCAATTGTCAACATTACCCCAACAAACAGCAACAGTCTCACAAGAACCACCAGAACGAGCTCTTGAGGACGAACCAACCACCGCCCAACCAGAACTTCGTAGAAGTAATAGGCCACGAAGGGAAGTTTTGCGTTATTCTCCTGAAGTGTTCAAAAGATAATTTTGATAATCATTGAATTATAATAGTATTTTAATATTGATTTAATTGAATTTTGATATTGAATTAGAATATTTACAATATTTATGTATGTACATATTTGAAGTATTGTTCTCGTATGACTGAATTTTCGGGAGGAGTAATGTAGTATATTGGTAAATTTTATATTGGTAAAGTTTATTTAAGTGTTGACAACACTGGTTATACTTTAATAATCAATCCTGTTAGAATAAGTTTTTTTTAAATGAAATAAAAGTCAGTCTCAATTTGAAACCAAAGGCGTTCATGCATTCTTACTTAACAAACACAACACCTTCATAAACCAATATTTTTTATGAATACATTAGTTAATTAATAAATAAATAAAAAAAAAAAAACGAAACTTAAACAGGCAAAAGTAAATAAATACAAACCTAAATCAAAACAAAAATAATTATTTTCCTGTTTAATTTAATTTGCAAATAAAGTTGTTTTTTAACTTTTATTACCCAGGCGTACAACACGTAAGTGATAAACATTAAACGAAAGGGTTCTGTATTCTGAAGTAAGAAAGATATTCTCTGTACTGCCTTAAGCATAAGGCACGTGGGAGAAACCAAGATGTTTATTTTGAATTGCGATTTGATTCGCAAATACTCTTTAAAGCAGTTTTCGATTCGAAAAAGCAATATTAATATAATCTGGTATGTGATGGAAATCTATTTTGATCCGAATTGAAATCGACTGAAAGTTACACGTTTCTGTGACTTACAAATCTGAAAAATTTTGAATTACATCTTAACTTATCAACTTAATGATTATTGTCACTTCTTCCTGGGCTATTAAAATTTTAAAATAATTAGAACATATGGAGCCATAACCGAAAAAAAGCTCACGCGACAAAAACGAAATTTTAAAGGAGAAGGTTTTTATTATTTATTTCTTGTTTAAATTAAGTTACAGCCCGACTGTAGTAAAAAAAAACAACTATTTAGTTTATGTATATAATGGGAATTGTCGTCTAGATCAGTTTCAGTTTTATATTATTCTGAAGGTCCTTTGTCTAGTATTTCAGAGTATCGTCTGAATCGTAAAACCGAATTTATATCGTAATATTATATTTTAGAATTTTAAAATAGTCATATTTTAAATCTATGTTCGGATTATCTATTTCAGATATAGAGGAGAACATACATAAATTGTTGAACGAAATTTTTATTGCGTTAAATGTTTTCCAACGTAAAGACGCACGTTCACCACTCACAATCAACATCCACCGACAGATGGAGCAATTGCTGTTGATCATTCAAGGGTCAAGCTATAACACTGGCATTCAAAATTCCAAAGTTCCGGACTGAACGAAGACATTTTCTATAAATATTTTTATTGGAATTATTCTGGTATGTGATGGAAATGGATTTCGATCAAAATTGAAATCGAATGAAATATCAAGTTGGTATAACTTCTAAATTCTTTCATATTTAGAATTCCTTTTTTACTCATTACATTACTGACTATTGCCACTACATTCTGGATTATTAAAGTTTTAAAAGGAAGTAGCGAAATATCGAAAAATATATATTTTAAATTTTTATTTGACCTTAAGCTCAAATAATTTAACTAAGTATAGAATTAATAAAAATGGGTCAAGGGAAATAATACAAATTGATTATTTTTATTTCATTTTGGTTACTTTTCTGTTGAAATTTGGTTACAAAAAATTAAAGTCCGTGTATTGTCAAACGCGACACATTTTATCATACTCCCCTTTTCTCACCATCATTACACCATTTGTGTAATAGTCATATTTTTGGAGGCATCAGATTTACAACTTTTTTCTCGTTAGTATATGAGACAAAAAACTGGCGAGTTTATCACCCGCTATAGACTGATATTATTAAAACTTTCCATACCCTCTATTTGATAATTAGTCAGATAATCCAAAAAATTAAATACCATGTACGTTAGAGCAAGACTTTCCATGTATACGAATGCCAAGCTTAGCCACTGTGTACAATGACTTGCTAATTTTTTATTGTACATAAGGCTATGAGTCTCTAAAGCTAAAACTCTATCGATAAAAATTTATAAACTTGATTTAGGACTTTTTGGTTGCGAATACAATTCTTTAACACATTTTGTAATTTAAAAGCTTCATGCCCATCATCTCTAAAAAATTTAATTTTATTGATTCTAACGCCCAGCCTTTTTTAAAAACCTAAAATTTTAGCATTTTAGCTTAAGAGAATTACAGAATAAGGCCCCTGAAATTAATAAATTTATAAGATATATAGTATTCAAAAAAAAAAAAAAAGTTTGTTCATTATACTTTTTATTTCAGAATTAAACAAGTAATTAAAATCCATTTTTTTTTTTGTTTTCAAATGATTTATTTAAATTATTATTTTTCTTTACTTACGAGTATAATTACAGATTATTGATTTTATTTATTTACATTAAAACATGTAACACTTTTTTTTAATTTTAAATACATTTTTTAAAAACTTAAATTTTTAATTGTTGTTTTAAAATATAACAAAATACAATAAAAATAACTTTAAGATATAAAAAAGCACACTTTAAATTTAATAATAGAAACATCTTATAGATGTACATAAAATAAATATAAGCGGATAAAAAGCTAGTTTTCAAGTTTAAATAATAAATTATTTTTATATTTCACTACCCAGCAAAATATGAATGAGAAAAGTTGTATGAAACCGTGAGTTTAAGTTATTTGAACATAAACGTGTAATTGGAGCATAAAAGTAAATTGCTTTTCATAAAGTGTCGTACAAAACAAAAGCAACAAAATCACTCTAGCAATTAAAATCACAAGAATTTATATTTTTAGTTATTAAAGAAAAAAACAAGAAAAACAAAATAACATTCCAAGACAAGGGAAACGCTTTAATTTTTTTAGCACTGGAATCACTACTTCCAGAATTAAAGTGAGCAAAACAAAAGAAACAAATATCCAATGAGATTAAATTGCAACTAAGTACTCATTATAAGATTTTTAAGAATTAGTTTAGAAGTTTTATCGGTCTTATTGGAGTGGCTAAAGATAAAAAAAACTTACAGGAGAGAAGCAGACAGTGGTTGCCGTAGTCTAATATATAGTTTGTAGCCAAACTAAACTAAGGCTCCGGTTTAAAACTCTAGTTCTAATATCTTACAAGAAAGAAATATGAAGAAATAATGTTTTGGCTAGATATTAATAGTCTTCTGACAAAAGCTCTGAGAATAACTGATGTCCATAAACAAGATTCTGAAATCTTTCGTTCGGATTCGACATTAAATCGTAGGTCCCGATACTTATGGATAAAAATTGATGCACACAATATGGGTGCTATGAGAAGCAGGCAGATGTTGCAAGCAAATATACTAAAAATATAGTTTGTAGTTCATTAAAAAATTCAGCTCCACAAAAGAAGTGTGTGTAAAGCATTTAGAGTGACGTCCGATACAAACTTCCGCCCGTAAAGATCTAAAAATATATCATATCCATTTGTTACTTCCAGTGAGTTTGTAAAATCTTTAAAGAGTGCAACGTCAATTTGGAGACGTTTAATTAAAAAGAATCTAAAAAATTATAGAACATCCAAAAACAAAAAGCTTTTTAGCTTCAATTTTATCGAAGATGTGTTGTAATAAAAAATTTTTTTATCCAATATTTATATACATATATTATCTGTAGTTATGTTGATAAAACTCAATTTTACAAGGGCGCACACAGAACTTAAGAACCAACCGTTTATTTCAGCGACGAGTTAAAATTTAGTTGCGAGGCAAAAGGGCCAAACTACACAGATGCCAAAACAGTTTCAAGCATGGAGGAAGCAGCGTAATGGTGTTGACTTGCTTTTCAGCAAATGGGATAGGACCCTTACGCAAAATTGATGGCAAAAGAACCAATTTATGAATAAAACATTGAAGAAACATAAATGATTCCATGGGCACAATGGTCATATTTAATGCAAAGGGACGTGACTACACAAAATTTCGAAATTGAGTTTTTTATTGATTATGGTTCGTTTTATCAAAATACATGTTCGTGCAAAAGTTTAGATTCCTACGATCAAAAATGGTGATTTTATTAACGAAATTCAAATGAACGTATGTAACTACAAGTGAGTGTGTTTCTAAATGCAAGAAGTTATAACTACATACATACATATTTATATGAAAATCTTACATTCAAACTCAATGTATATCTCGAACTTTATATCTCGAACCTGAAAATGATGATTTTCGGGATTTACGAAATGTTTGATTTTAACGTTTTTTGCTTCTCATGTAAAAAAACAAAAAGTGTAGTTACGTCCGTTTACATTTAATATGACGATATGTATATGTACTTATGTTCTCTAAATCGATGACGTTTTGTAATGATTACAATTTATTGAAAATGTATTTTTGTCGTCACATTTAGCATTTGACCACTTTGCGGCGTTTTCTTTACTACCAAAATATATGCCCTTTTAATTTTTTTCACTCTCAGCTTAACAAAATATTGCCGTTTTTAATATTATCATCCTATATAATATTTTTCAAAAAAAAAAAAAAGATTGGAATAAAACGAACTTAAGAAAAATATCTGTACAACAAATTATATTTAAATAAAATTATAACAAAATATTACACTTTTTTTTAGAAAAGAAAACGCCATTAGTTTTCTTTTGCTGGGTAATCACACACAAGTATATATTTAAATATAAAAATTATTTTACTCTTTTCAATATAGACAAAAGATTTATTTTACTGCATAGTGGCACTAATTTTTTATTGTTTATTTTAGAAAAATTAATTAAATTGTTTGTATATTTCATGAAAACTTTAAATAATACAAAAGCTGAGATAGGAATGTTAGCAGGAAATATTTTCTTTTATATACTTAGATATGTAATTAGAGTAGTAAGCAGTTTAATTAAATAAAAATATTTTTAAAAATATTAATTTAGTTTTTTTTCTGTTTTTTTTTTTTTAGCAAAAAGGTTAAGTTAGGAGAAAAACAGAGAGACATACATATATCTACATGTACGAGTATAAAACTACATACATACCAGCAAATAGTTTAGAGATTTAGTTTTTTATAGTAGATATTATGATGCATATACAAGTATAATTGGGATATTCGTTTAATCTGCTAAATACCTCTTAAATGTAACTCTTTAACACGTAAAATTGTATGAGAGGCTTTTAGCAGATTTATATACATAAATAAAAAAAAAGCTAAAGAAAGGTGTAATATTACAGTATTTTTCTTAAATTTTTTCTTTGCAATTACATTACATTACATTACATTAATCCTTTAAAATCAATCACATTTATTTATTCATATTTTGTGTGTTTCTTTTCGTATCCTTTTGTGTATATTCTCTCACTTTCCTTTTGATTTAAATTGTTTGTTTTAACATTTTAAAAATTAAATTTTATTTTTCTTCTTTATCTTTAGTTTTATAGATATATAATTTTGTATGTATAAGTATAATTGTTCCTTTTATATGTATTGTTATTGTAAATATATATATTTTTGTATAATTATGTTGATGAATATATATAATTTATTAATTATTTTCTCTCTTTTTCTTTCAATCTACAATAAAATTTCACTCATTTTTATTAAAAAAAAAAACTGTTTAACGTTTTTTATTTTTTTCTTATTTATACGATACAGTAAGTATATGAATACATTGTATGTAAATATGTGTTATAATGTAAATACACGCCTGTACTTATAAGAAATATTTTAAGTTTATTCAAAATAAATAAAAATAAACCTTTCATAACCCCCCCCCCCCCCCCCCCCCTAGGGGGGTTACTTTGTATTTCGAAAGAAATTTCCCATTCGAAAAATCAATAATAAATGAATACAAACAGTTTTCGAAAATTCTTAAATTTTTTCGAATTCGTAAGATTTTCGATTCGAATCAAAGTACAAAGTAATCTTCCAGCAGTAAATATATGTATGTATGTATACACAGTCGGGCCTCGATTATCCGTGATGGTCGGGACCAGAAGCATTACGAATAATCGATTTTCACGGTAAATCGAATAACAATTTTGACTATAGTTTTTTTTAATATTTTTTCGTATTTTTGAGCTAGCATTTTTAAAATCACATTATTTTTTGAATGCTTGTTAATTATTCTAGCTTTATCTTCAATATTTAAAACGTTTCTTTGTCTTTTTACTACTGGTAACGATGTCATACTAAGTATATTTAGATCTAACCACCTGCACTTCTCAAATTTCAAAATTAAACCAATGCTTCGCGTTTTTATAACGGATAATAGAGGTAATCACGGTTAACCGAAGCAAAAAATGTATGGCAAACAAAAAACAGTAGACTGATCTTTGGCCATCACAGTTAATCGGGGTAAACGGTTAACCGAATCACGGATAATCGAGGCCCAACTGTACTTATATATACAGGGTGTTTTTTTTAGAGGTATAGGAATTCGAATTGAAATAAAACACAAGAAAATCGTTTTAATGTCCATCAATTTGGCTTTATTGGAAGGATAATTTTATGCCATTAATGTTTAAATATGATTTCGGGCATGTGGCCGCCGCGGCAAGCTCGAATAAATCCAATTCTACAGGTCCAATTTTCAAAAACTTTTTCGAGCATATGGGGCCGTATGTTGGCAATAACGCCACGAATGTTGGCTTCCAAGTCCCCTAACGTTTCTGGTTTGTTGGCGTAGACGAGCGACTTCACATATCCCCAAAGAAAATAATCCAATGGTGTCAAATCACACGATCTTGGTGGCCAATTGACAGGTCCATTCCGCGAAATTATGCGCTCATCGAATGTTTCCTTCAATAAATCGATTGTGACGTGCGCTATGTGGCATGTAGCGCCGTCTTGTTGGAACCACAACTCATCCACATTCATGCCATCCAATTCGGGAACAAAATAGTCGGTTATCATGGCTCTATACCGGTCTCCATTAACGGTAACTGACTCTCCAGCATTATTTCGGAAGAAGTATGGCCCAATGACTTCACCAGCCCATAGAGCACACCAAACAGTCAGTTTTTGTGGATGTAATGGCGTCTCAAGGGTCTCATGTGGATTCTCTTCACTCCAAATGCGGCAATTTTGCTTGTTGACGTAGCCATTCAACCAAAAATGAGCCTCATCACTGAACAAAATTTTGCGATGAAAATCAGCATCGAGATCAATCTCATTTTCGGCCCATACACCAAAATCACGACGCATTGCATGGTCTCGCGGCTTTAATTCTTGCACAAGCTGGATCTTGTAAGGTCGCAAGCCAAGATCTTTGCGCAAAATCTTCCATAAAGTTGATGGACAAAGCTCCAATTGCTGTGCACGGTGGCGAATCGATTCATTCGGGTTCTCTTCAACACTTTGCTCTACAGCGGCAATTGTTTCTTCGGTGCGCACTGTTCGACGTCTCTGCGAATGCGTATTATCACATAGAGTAAACGTAGTGCGAAAACGATCCATGGTTAACCGAATTAATTGCTCTGATGGACGATTATGTCGACCATAAAATGGACGGAGCTTGCGGTAAACATCGCGAACTGAACCATTATTTTCGAAATAAATTTGCACGATTTGCAAGCGTTGTTCTTCTGTCAACCTGTTCATGATGAAATGGCAAACCAAACTAAATATTAATCACTTGACAGCTGACAAAATGGCCGCCAGTAAAAAAAGTGATGCCAACTTAAAGTTCTATACCTCAATAAAAAACACCCTGTATATCAAAAAACAGTGTGATTGCCTGTTTATGAGCTTTGTATGCATTCACACAAAATGTGTTGTCAATTGTCACTATTTTACTTAAGTGATACAAGACAACACAATAAAAAGTGAATGTAGTGAATCTCATGCATTGCATTGCTTGTTTTCTCTTACAGTCATCTAACACTCAAAAAAAAGCAAGGAATGGACAACGAATGTTTTGAATAGTTGCCATGCCTAATGAATGACACGCAATATACATATATTTTTTTCCAAAGTGTGTATGTATATTTACAGCCTGTTCATAGATAAGACGTTCGCCTTTTTATATGAAAAACGCTAAAAAATTTGAGTGTTTATTTTGTTGTTGTTCTTTCATATCTAAAAAATTATTACTGTAAAATCACTCGTTGCACAACATGTAACAGCATTATAAAAAAAGATGTTAATGTTGAATGAATGCATAGCAAATGCAACGAATGAATAAATACTTAGCAAACGTGAATACATGCAATCTGTTCTCTGATATATACATATCCTCGCTAGAATTAAAGAACGCTGTAACTGACAAAAAATCGAAAATATGTTTTTTGCATCATTTTTATCAGTAGAAAAAATACGCGTCGATTGGTCCCGGTCCCAAATTTCTACGATCGAAATAAATTCACTTACGCCGCCTGTGAAATGAAAAATACCAGTGTATTTATTCTACAGTTCATACAGGTTTTTTGGCTCTGGTGAACATTTAAGGTTTTGTCAGTTACAGCGTTCTTTATTTCAATCGACGATATATACAAGACAACATCTATGTGTTATAAACGATAATCGGGCTCTAAAATGTGATTTTGGGGATAGAATAGTAATCCGAATAACTTGAAATTGTCTCAGTAGATAGTTTGATGATTTCTTCCAAAGAATGAAATCTAAAAAATTTTAATTCAATACTCTATTGTTCATTAAGTGCGATATGTATTGCATTCGCATATTGTTGCTATTTCATTCATGCTAACAATATACATATAAAAGAACTGGAATCTGAGAACTAGCCAGTGTTATAAAACTTTTGTGGCTTTATAGTATCGATGGTTGCTAAAAGCAATATCGGTTGTTCTTAAATATTACACGAACACAGGGAAATATAATGGATAGCCACAATATACTCGTAGAATAACCAACGATATTATGAACAGTGCTATAGGCATTTTTACTGTAGTTTAATCCTAGTTAAACCATATTTAATAATCAGTTTACGTCTTTAATTAAGTTAAATTAAAACAAAACCTGTGAGCGCTATAAATTTGTTTAAAAAAATTTCCTTAGTTACTCGTATTTAACTAAAAACTGTGATTTTGGATCTAAGTTTATTGATTTTAAATTATTAGTATTATATTCTTATATATATTATTTTTGTTTTACAATATTGTTACATTAATTAAATCAATATTATTTATGGCTGTTTAGGTACATGAATGTTGTTTTGTTCTTTATATTTTTATGTTTTTGTGCTTTTTCTATTATTTTAATTTGAACTTTTTCCTCTTCAGTTGTAATAAATTAAAAAAGAAATATTTTATTTTATTATTACATAATATGTATACGCGTATACATGTATTTATATGCAAGTAGTATGTAAATATGTAAATAGTAATTAACTTTTATTATTCGTTGCCAAATAGATTTTGTTTTAAACATTTGTGTGTTCAACACCATTTCAATCTTTCTTATTATGGCTGATGTAGTTGTGTTTCGAGTATTTGTAAAAAAATAAACATTTAATCTGTTGTGTTAAATTTAGTACAAAAAACTGGATGACAACCGTAATAAGGCCAATTACACATATTCGGTATTTTATTCATATTTTATGTATGTAAATATATTCCTGTTTTTTCATTTATTTCTTTTTTACAACAGGAGTATTTCCTTACAATAACTTGTGGTAATGAATTTAATCGCTGGACTTGTACAATTTCTTAAGTTACGTTGTTCAATAATTGAATTATAGATCGAAAACAAATTTAAGTCCTTATAAACTTTAAATTCTTTTATATATGTATGTATTTTTTAAATAAAAACAAAGATATTTAATTCCGTATAAGTGCGTAGAGTTTGGAAAGTGAATTTAGCTTCGAAAAATTTTTTTTTTAAATTGTTTTGTTTTGCAGACAATAAAAATTACCTTTTTTTTCTTGTTATGTAGGTAGATAGTAATGGTGTTTTTTGTCCTAGAAAACAGTTTAGCAATTTACTATTTTATCGACTTGCATACATATTTACCAGAGTTGTAAACAAATCACTAATTTTTGATTTCAATTCATTATGAATTAGCTAAATTTTGAATTAATTCTTTTTCCCCCAAAAAATAAAAAAAAAACGAATTGAATGAAATTTGAATCAATTCATTTGAATTAAGCAAACATGAATTGCAATTCATTTGAATTGAATCGATTTTGAATTAATTCAGTTAGAAAATAGAATTGCAATTCATTTCCAATACATTTGAATTGAATTGATCTTGAAAAAAGACTGATAACGCAGATAATTGAGGGTGTGCGCTTTGCTATTTACAGTGTGCAGAAATTTTGTCATTTTGGTAAATTTTTGTAAAAAAAAAAAATACTATTTTTGTAGAATCAAATTCAATAACCCTCAAAGTATTATTCGTATAGAAAATAATTTAGGAATTTGGTGATAAAAAAAACGGCTAAAAATTAAAAAAAAAACTTTAAGAATAAAAAAAATTTCTTAGCTACTTTTTGTTTTGAAGAAACAAATGCAATTTTTGGTGCATAGTGTTATTAGATTGGTGGTTTTGACTAACGTTTAAGTCAATAGTGAAATAGTGAAAGTCAATAGTGTTTTGTTTAAAAGTAAGTTTTAGTTTAAGTAGTACTTGAAGAACCAAACACCACGTTTACTCCAATTGAATGCTTTTATAATACATTTGAATTAATTTAAAATCAATTCAATTCAAATGAATTGGAAATGAATTGCAATTCATTTCTAATTAAATGAATTGGGCAAAATGAATTGCAATTCATGTTTGCTTAATTCAAATTTCATTCAATTCGTTTTTTGAGGAAAAGAATTAATTCAAAATTTTTCCAATTCAGTGCATGAATGATTCACGAATTAATTCAAAAATGAATGATTCGTTTACAACTCTGATATGTACATACATATTTAGGGTATTCACAAGGTATGCCATAGTGTGCGGCTAAAGTATTTATCTATTCTTTGATTGCGAATATTTCATATTTGTTTTCTTTTTTGGAAATTAAACTTTCTAATATACATATTCAACACACAACGTGGTGCATACCGAAGATTTTATGATGTAAGAACTGCTTTAATGGGTTCAACTATTTGTTCGTTAGCGGATAATTTTGCTGAATTTGGAACTGACGAAAATTCAAGAGCCCCGAATTGACCTCGAACTGACAGTTTGGACGAATATATTGATGCTGTGAAAAAGAGCGTCGCAGAAAAACCGAGACCACGATCTGCCCAGTTACAGCTTTGGGAACGCACTCTTCGGCGCATTTTTAAACACGCCAACAAACTCCACCATTCTTGCAACTATGAGTTTATGTGACAACAACAATTTGAGATGACTACCACGATCGTCTGATTTGACTGCACCGCATAATTCTGAAAAAGACCCAAACATTACAGCCACTAAAGGACCACATTAATCGTATATCACAAATACTTACACCCAAAAAAGTTATGGAAAATGCTATAAAAATGCATATTATTGTATTAGAGAGAACGGTTCTCATTAAATTAATATATTTATTATTTGATGTAGTCGTAGTAGTGTAGATATTTATTTATTGATTCCATTTTTTATTTTTTCATTCCATTTATTTATTTTAAAAACAAATCATATATGTAGTTACTTTAGTCGCACCCTGTTTTATATCATATTGTCAGAAATGTGCTGTTTTTTTATTCATGAAAAATTGTTCTTAATAATAAAAAAAAAGTTACAACTTTATGACAATAAGACATAATAGCACATTTTGTGAATAACCCAATTATATAATTATACAATTTTATATAATGTTTTGCGATCATTTATTTCAAACTTTTTTTTTAACAAATACTATCATTTAAAAAAAGGCAATATTTTGTCAAGGTGTCCGCGAAACAAATAAAAAAGGAAATATTTTTTGATATATGTATGAATGTATTAAAAAAATTTTATAATTGAAATACCTTCCACTAACTTTATACTTGGAGCTGTTAATGAAATTTTAAGTAAAAAAAGTAAATTTGTGTCAAAGAAACTCAATCAAAAAGAGCACACACAAAAATCTTAATTTCAAATGAGTTACATTCTGTTCAGCCCGTTTAATAAACTATAGAGGTAATCACTCTTCTTTGCAAACGACCTTGTAAGTCTTGAAAACGTCAAACAACAACAAAATGTAAGCAGACATGCTAGGTTTGCTTCGTTTAAAATACTTGCAAAGCCAATTGATACAAAAGGTGATTATCACTTATATTTTCGCCAGGCAGAAACAATAATGTTATATTGTATATGTCCATAGCATATTGAACAGCAATAATATTTTTGTAAATTCAAATGGGCCAGCTTTCTTAAAATATTGACAATATTGTTGAAGAAATATTGTGGTTGCTGTAGTCGTATTTCGACATTTTTGTTAAAGATTAAAGAGTGATTTGCGCACGTGAGTTTTTCTCGCACTATTTCTTCGTTTAAAACAAACAAATCATGATAAATATTTATAACCCAGCAATATATTATATGACATAAATGCAATGAAATGTATAAGGAAGTGGTGAAATATCCATGATTTGAACATTAACGTGTTTAATGACTCATTTGATATGACTGAATCCAAATAATGTATAATGTGTGGTTTAAAAGAAGTTTTTTTTTAATTCGAATTGTTTTTTATTAAACATCTTGTTTAATTTTAATGCTAATTTGCATAACTTAAAAAATTACGAATTTATAGGAATTTTATAAAAGCATTAAAATAAATTCATTTAATAATTTACAAATACTGAAAATGACATACTATTTGGATGCTGAAAAAGAAAACATGGTCATGAAAAAATTATCAAATGAACAAATATTTAACTTTTAAGAAGAAACACTAATTCATATTTAGTATACCTCTAATATATGGAAAATAGAACTCCAGCAATAAGGACACTATATCTTCGCAGAAAACCTCTAAGTAATCAAGAAATTAGAAATTTTTAATTTATAGCTCTATTAACTCGTTAAAAGACGTCGAACATAAATTAATCACATGTACAAACCACTTTAACTCGGTTTTGGATGTGATATGGGTTCAAATCTCAGCTCTGACATCTTGAAAAAAAAAATATGAAAAAATTATTTCTTTCGGCGACTGCTGAGAGAGTCTTCTGACAAAACCTCTGGGAGTAATTGATTACAATGAAAAAACTTCTAAAATCTATCGTTCGGAGTCAACTTTAAACTGTATGTCCCGGTAATCATGGATAAAAATTAACACACACAACATGAGTGCTGCGAGAAGCTAGGCCGTAAATCTGATAGAGAGTAATGGCCAGTTAGGTATGTATGTATGTACATATGTACAAACCACTTGTGTATGAACAGTTTGAGACAAAATGTAAGTTAAAATATAACATTCTTAAAAATAAACATTTAACAAATTCTTGGCCATAATTAAGTTACGCTATAGTTTTTTCGAAGCAAATAACAACAAAGAATGTTGCTTTCGTTACATTCGTTATCGAATGACATTGACCGAAATTATAGTATTTTGTAATTTGAATTTATTACTCTATACGAAAGCTTATTCCAACACCATTCGATTAGGCATTTTGGTCGCAGATATTTACAATGTTTTGCTGATATAAACGTCTTGTACTGCTTTAAATTCGTCAAGAACACACATCAAGATCAATTTGAAGATTTCTTTATATTTTAAACCGAAATCTGTTTATTCCCTAAAGGAATCCATACAATGCTGACGAGTAGCTAAATTGCTTCGTTGTTTTGTGATTTGTGTTTGCACTATTTTTTTTTGCCAAATTTTGACATTTTTGGTTCTAAAGATAACAAAAATCTTTTGTTTGCATAATTTGTGGTAATAAAACCCATATTGACAACATTGATTGCCAAGCAACGACTTTGAAAAAATTCTTACGTCAAGTTTTCATTTGAAATTGATATAGAAAGCTTGAGATTTTTTTTTTTTAATTTTTAAATTTAAGAATATTTCAATTTTTAACCAAAAATCACCATAATGTGTTACAAAGATGTCGAAATACGATTACGCCAAGCACGATGAGAGTGATTATTATGTAGCCTATGATAGTGGAAGGTATTGTTGTATAATGAGTTTATTTTTAATTTTGTCGTACATAGCCATATATTTTTTAAATTTATTTCACTATAAAAATATACGAAACTATGAATTTTATAATTTTTTTAAGATAATGTCAATAGTATATATGTATGTATGTTTGAGAAATATTATAGTAACATACATACATAAAAATACATAATTTTTATATATACATATATAATTTCTACTTTAAAATAGTAATTTAGGTTTTAAAGACCATTTTATTTTTATTTTGTGTAATAGTTAAGTTTTCTTTATTGTAATTTATTTGCTTGCCACTACTTAATAATATAGTTTTGTTTTTATTAAAAATATATAGAGAGAGAACATTTATTTATTTATTATTACTTTTTTTTGTTAAAAACATATTTATAAAATAAACATGCTTTAAAAAATGCTTAAAATTCTACAATATATTAAAGCTGCACGTTATAATTCTTTGTTTAATATTTTTTTCTTATAATGCCTTATAGTTGAGTGTATAATTAGTTTATATTCAGCAGTTTGTTTCTTTCTTTTTCGAAATCAATAAAATACTAAAAATATATATAAAATATTAAAAAAACTAAAAAACTAAAAAAATTAACAACAACATATTGGCACTTTCAATATAATTTTTTTCTTTTTCTTTAAAAAGACCTCAACGTTTATATCTAACATTTATAAAAATATATAATTTATACGATTTTTGGTTTTTGGTAAAAATAACAATAATAATAATAAAAAAAAAATAATTAATAATTACTGACCTTCTGTAACTAAAATTTCTTGTTGAGATTTCTGCTGTTGCTGTTGTCATTTCTCTTCCATGCTATTTATGGATATAGAACTTTTTAAAAGTCTGGAACGTTCAATTTTACTGCGTGAAAAATCAATTTCATAATTATAATATCAAAGTTCATCGTTAGTAGGAGGATGTTCTTGTACGTATTCTTTAGGAAAATATCCAACCTTTTAGAAAAAAAGGTTTAATTTTAAAATTCTTTATCAATGAAAAAGAAAATAAAAAAATATCTTACCACATCCCCAATTTTACCCCGCCACCAGCCTTTACTATCACCATCTTTACCAATTACTAAGACTTGACAGCCAGTTTTCAGTTGCAATTGATTATTCCCTTTCGGTTCAAAATCATATATGGCAGTAGCAAAAACTTCACGATAGGGCCATTGCAAAGATTGATTTAATCTTTTAAAAGAAAATATTTATACAAATATATTTTAAAAGTTTTTTGTTTTTTCAGTGTCTCACCCTGCAAAATTTTCACCCAAATCATTACGTTCATAGTATGAAACTAATTCTACTATACTTTTAAAATGTCGCCTCGATGATAAACAATACACAACATTATCCGCTATAGTTTCTTGATTAATTTTCATATGTTTAATAACATTATCATCGGTTCTGTTGAAAAAAAATAAATATTTTAAAAATGTTTATGAAAATTAAACTATAATTCTTATATGTAAACAGAAAGTTTGTTAATTTCCTTCGACTAGCAGGAAGCGTTTGAGGAGTCACTGCCCTAGACAGTTATTTCCCTGCCAAAATGTAAATAGCCAAATAAAATCTAATTTTTATTAGTTGCGTTGAATGTTAATCCTCTTTTATTGAAAAATCCTTAATTTATGATTACACTTTGCTGGTTGTTATCTTTTATATCTTCCAAAATAATTAAATATTTATATATGACCTCTAAAAGCATTTACTTTTTAATTAACTTTTGCACTTTTAATGTAGCGTCAAAAGTCAAATGCTGTTCGACACAAACTGTCGTAATGCATCGAAAATTTCGACATTGTTGCCAGCTCATAAAAACATTTTAACATTCGACAATCAGCAAAGATTAAACATTAAACGCAACTTATAATTGGGGCTAAATTTATATAAAAGATTTCGTCGTTAAAGTAGTAGATACGATAAAAATTATTTACAAATTGATTGAAAATACAATATTGTGATGCAGCTTGAAAAGTAAACTGTTCGGTTAGATGAAACGAAAAGACAATTTTTCTCTTAAGGTATGAATTGACTACGCAAAGGCGAGAAAAACATTGATTTCGATTTAAACTCAAACAAGAAATTAAAAAATAATGACAAATAAAATTTGTCACCATAAACAACCCGGTACCCAGTCGGTCTTAGCAACAACTGCATCAACAGGATGCTTTTACATTAAAATTTTTTATCACAAATACAAAATATAAATTTTTTCGTGGTCAGACCCTAAAACGAATTAAAAAGGTGTGATCACTACACTCGTTCGTTCTTGAAGAATTTCAAGAATTTTGTAAAAAGTAGAATATCTAGCTGGCCATCCATTTGGCCAAAGTGTTCAAAAAAAATTGCCACAATATGGGTAATTAAGCAATGAGATGGGGTAACAGAGTTCTATACACGTTGTAAAGAAAAGCGCAAAACCAACAGATTTAGCTAAACAATGAACAAATAGATGAGTATGTTTAAGGGCGGTCAGGTGTACTACTAATAAAACTAAATTTTTAAAATAATTCTTAACTTTCGATTGATTATAATCACGGCAAAACTTAGCTTCTGATTTTATTCAGAGGCTGCTAATATTGGAGCTAAAATTTTGTTTTAGTCTCTTCCTATTAAATTTAAATAAAGTTTTGATAATAAGCTATGAATATAAAAATATTCGATATTATATGACATTTTCAGTTCCCTTTCTTTTTTATTTTTTTATTAATTGAAAAACCTAATAATAAAATGAAAACTAAATATTTTTAGAGTTTCGGCATTTAAAAAAAATACACAAAATTTAAGATTTTTGAAATACTTACTTTAAACTTAAAGCATACATAGTTTCTTTGGGATGTGATGCACCTTGAGGTCTTACTCTTAATAAATAGGTGCCTATGCGACGATGTTCTAAACGAGCTTGGGCAGTTTCACGATCCATGTTGCCAACAAACCTAAAAATGAAACCATACGTGACAGGAAGTATAATGGGATTTCTTAAATGTTTAGCACAAACCAATTAAATTCAGCCAACTGTCGATCACAAACTGGTGGAGGTATTACAATAGCATTTTGTTTACAACGACCCGTCGATGATATACAGCCTTTGTGTACAGCAATCTCACAAACTTTACAGCGATAGCCCTATGTAGAGAATAATTATAAATTAAAAATTTTAAACATACGCATTTACATTCAATAACTATATAAACTAACTTGATGTATTCTACCCTTTAAGAATTTCGAACAATGTCGACATGTTGTCGGTGCATCAAATGTATAGATTTCCATTTTATGATCCGTGTTGCGACAACCCGGTGGATCAAGATTTTCCATGGCCTCGGTTAATGCCTTCCGCCATTTGTCACGTTCCGGTTCAGATTTTAAATATAACGTAAACGCCGTTTTACCTGATTTACGTGCCAAAAGTAACTGATATTTATAACGGGTATCACGTCCTATGGTACGCCTTGAATGGCTTTGTTCTACCCAATATTCGCTTAGATTATGTGAATCCCGATATGTATATTGCATATCCCCGGTTTTGACATGTAATGGCTTGACTAAGATTAAAATTTTATCGAAAACAAAAGCATAGCGGAGTTTGGTTTTTTGGTCTTCATGAGCTTTTATATGAAGTTCACCATCGAGCAGTAGCCGACCATATTGTAAAAGATCATTGCCATTTTGTAGTAGATTCAAATCGATAATACTGTCCTAAAATATAGATATGTAAGTAAATTGCAATTGTAAATATAAATTAAATTAATTTTCCTATATTCTGCTTACTTTGACTTTTTGTATAATCACTAAATGGTCTGAATCCCGTTTAACTTCGTTAATGTATTGCGAAACATCAATCATGGCTTCTTTCGCTCTTTCTAGAGATCTATAGTCTTCATGCATCTGCGAGTATATTAAATTTTTATAATTTTACAATAAAGCCTGGTACTGAGTTCAACATTTCGTACGAAAAGCTGTCAAATTGCATATAAAAATGTTTCGTACGAAATGTTTGTGAAGAAATGTTTCAAAAGTAGTACTCTGTTTTTGCTGCGAAAAACATGTAAAATCTACATATCAACATTTTTTCTAAATGCAACAAGTTTCTGTAACATTTTGATTCATGTACGGAACAACATAGTCAACATTTCTTTCGAACGAAATAAAATAAATTTACACCAGCCTACAATAATTTTTTTTTTATTATAATGTGCAGGATTTTATAATAGAATTTTTACTGTTGACATAGCTTTGGTGTTGGGTTATTTAGAGTTATATTGGATATTCGAATTATTATAGGCGGTCTTTTGCAATTTCTGTATATAAAATGCATGATATATCATTATAATTTCAACTCACTGCACAGCAGTTGGACTGTTAAAGATTGCATAAAAAGTGCAGGTCTTAAAAAGAAAAACTGAAAAACTAAAATACATGTAGATTCTGAGCCTCAAACGAAAGTTTAATTAGTTCTTGTCAAAAGCAACAAAAAAAATCATTTTGTTGAACTGTGCTATTTGTTGTGTATAAAGGTGATGCATGCTTTTAGGGATATATGTTGCATGCCAAATTTTTCGAATGGAAAAATAAATGTAGCTAAACTTTTTTCACAAAATTGAACTCAATACCAGGCTTAATACTGTATATGTCAGGTATAAAGAGTTTCAAAAATTTTATAAAACAATGCTAAACTATGCCGTAAAAACCGCAAGGTTCTGTTTTCTTCCAAACGATCTTCTTTTTATAATATCAAATCATATCTGCTTTTTCGCAGATGAGAGCAACTTTTGTCACTCATATTCATTGATCGTAGAACGATATTTTTGGTGATTGGGGTTAGATGACACACTCACAAATGACCTGCAAACAATCTAAAAATGGGGTCGTGTGAACAGAGTCGAATACAATGCGAGCATAGTTGTGTTGGTAGGGATACAATCATGTCATCTGCGACTATGGGTGATGCAAACATGGAGGAGGTAGATAGTGCTGAGCATGAGAATTAACTGCAATGTCAGCTGGAGTGATCATATATTTCGCGTGTCGAAACAAGCATTCACGTGCGTCGATCGTTAAAAACATTGTAAAGAATTCCTGACTTTATCTGATCTTGTTATACAAGATTTCTTGTTCTTCAAAAAAATTTCGCACAAAAAATTTTATATTTGCTCAATTACATATCCATGTTTGTGTAATATGTATGTCTTTGCTTAGTCTCCCAAGATACATCATTATGGGCTTACGGGAAACTTATCGCTTATTTTCGATGTAAAAAAAAACTTGGCATATTTTTGCAAGCTATGCTTCAAGAGAAATTGTACCACGATACAGAGACAATCAACTCAAATGTTTCTAATACCTCTTCTTACACATTCCTGCCGTCCGATCTTTGTTTTAAAATGTCATTCGTGCTTTACGTTGGGCGATCTAAATCAACAGACTTTGTATTGTTTTACTCCAATACTGATTAAAATAGCTACCCCTATATTTTTTCCCCAAAATTTCCCAAAGCATAATACAAGTAGTCCAAGTCTAGGATAAAAATCTCCAACTTGATAACACTAATATACAATATACAGGGTCGATGCTTTAAATTATATTTTGGAATTTCTCGACCGAGTACAGAAACGGACGAAAATGCTAATCAAGGCAGTGGATGATTCAACTTTATCGATTCATTAGAGCATCGGCGCAATGTGGTATTCGTTTCTTTGTTCTATTGGTCCTATAATTGGAGGTGTTCTGATAAATAAAAATTTGAATTCCTAATAATCGCATAATCTTAGGCAGTAGTCGTAATTTTCATAGAGCACATAATATTGTTATTTTTTTAAGGCTAATACTCAGGAGCAAACCACTATGCCACGACCCCCACTATGATAGCCGTGTGAATCGCACAATGCAGAGAGAATTTGTTCTTTAGCCACACAATTCGTTTATGAGAATATATTCCAGAGAATGTTTTTTTTTTCTAATTACGACATGAAGGAGTTCAAATCAAATCCCAACCAACTCTTTTTCCTTCTTCTCAAAATATATTTTTCAAGACTAGTACATCCCTCGAATACTCGTCTCGTATAAAAAGAAAAATGGATCCTGGAATACTGCAAAATTAAACTAACAGCTGAGTACATAGGGCTTTCGAGTACATAATTACATTTCTAAACACTATTACGAGATGGAAATTGTGCAGCATATTTAATGAAGAGCTGAACAGGTCATGAAAAAGAATTATTCTAAACATATGAATATTTGCTTTACATACCGGAGAGGTTTCCTTGACTAGTTTATCCAATAATAAATGATACTTCAATATACGTTGCATTGGCACCGATAAAATATCTCTTAATTGTAATTTACCCACATTATATTCACGTTCACATTGCTGTTAAAAACATTTTGAATTAAAAAAAGAAAATCACAACTTGTTTTTATAATAATAAAACTGACTTGTACTAATTGTTCTATAATTTGATTCTTTTTACAAATATCCGCTAGAAAATCAATGGCTCCCAATAAGCAGGAACAGTATTCTCCATATATTAGAAATGGTTCACGGAATTCCAAAAATACTTGACTCATTTTCATTTTAGCATTGGGCAGAAGAGATTCACGTAATTTATCTAAAAATTTCGAATGAATATCGGCAAGTTCCTAAAAAAATTAAAAAAACAAATCAAATAAATGGAATTTAATAGTATTTTGTAATATGTAAATACCTTTATGCGTGGAAATATTTGTTTAATATCATCCGGTGTTAAATAGCGTTCCAGTGGTAGCATAAATTTAGTTTTTAAAGCATTTAATACATCCAAATAATTTGATTCTGTATCAATTAATTCACGTATAACATAATCACGTTGCTCAAAACTAGTGGCTGAAGTAATCTAAGAATATTTTTTAATTATTTTTTTATTTATAAATTAAAATTTTTCGTTTATCTAACACATGCCGCTATATATGTATACACATATAAAAATTATATTTTGTTCTTAAAATAAAAAAAAAAAAAAACATAAGAATACCTGAGTTCTACTCGATCTTTGTAAGGAACATAAATCCTTATAAGCTTCTTCCTCTTTTGTGTTTAAATGTTCATCAACATGACCATTACATGCAACATTATCGGTGGTACTATATATCAAAATATAGTAATATTTATAGGTGGTGTAAAAATAAAGCCATACATAAACCATATAAAATAAAAAGAAAAAAAAATTAAAATAAAAAAATAAAAAAAAAATTATATTTATATTTAACTTATAATTAAATAAACAACACTATGCTACACAAAGCAAAAATAATATGCAGGAGTACTGACATAGCAATTCTGTTTTGTTGAAGCCCAAAGAGTACTAAAATGTTTTTAGTTTTTTTCGATCACTAAATGTCTTTTTTTTAAACAAATGCTTACGAAGTTACAACTTAAAAAAATTATCAGTTTTATTCGAAGATATTGGTTGTAAATTTTAAACAAAACAATGTTTTTGAAAATCGTTTGGAAAATGGCTGAGTTACGGACGTTTAACTTTAAATAAAATACAATTCTTCAATAAATTTTCATTTTATTCGCAGTCTAAGTTGGCCGTGAAGCAGTAATTTTTTTTAATGCGTTTGTAACCAAGCGTGCTCAAATAGCTTTTGAAAACACGTTAGTAGTATGCACATAAAAATCGACTTAAAAAAAGTTTGGTGGTAACATATTTTTCGCCTTTGGTTTTTTTCGAAATGCCTCCGTGTCATTTTTCTTTTAATATCTGAATCGCTGTCAGTTCCTCGTCTTAAAGACCAGCAACAGGTTGAAGGCATACTGATTTTACTTCTTCCATAATATCGCTGTTCAATCCTTAAAATTTTCTGGTAAAATCGAATCTGAAGGGAACATATTCAAATGAGCATGCAGATGGTGCAATTTTAAGGACATTTTGCAACCCATTGTAGACAACCCAGGGAGACAACATTTCATGTACTATCTCCTCATAACGTTCACTTTTTGTGTTTCCTAGAATATTTTCACTAAAGCAAAACCTTTCAATGCATTTTTTTTTTGTTTTGTATACTCAGGAGTATATACCCACCCCTACTCATGCGTACATTGTATTGGAATGTTTGAAGATATCGTTCATATACATACATACATAATTCTGGGATTATTTTTTTATTATTATTTTTATGAAGTAAAATTTCGAAAACTGCAAATTTCTTCTTTGCTGGGATTTGAATCTGGGCTGTTTGAGTTTTTGTGCGAGCGCTCTAATCACTATACTATGTACAGAAAAAGGCAAAAAACGTATCAATGCATTATCCAATACACTATTTGTTACAATTTTCTTTTGTAGGATAGTCGGTCACGGCCATAAGCATCACCGTTAACATAGTTGTGGAAAGGTGGTTTCTAGTGGATGCAATTCAGAGAAGATAACAAAGTGTTACAGACAAAACTACCAACTAAGTAGAAAATTGAAAATTTGCTTACTCGCTCCCATATTTACTGCCCGTAATGTCACGCAACATGATGAGCGTTTGCATTACAACACAATGAAGTTTTAGAAAGAAAGGGATAGACTGCACAACCCTGAGAGTTTTTAAGTCACATATTTGGTTTTAAAATTTAAATAAAATTATGGTTGATGTTGTAACAGTTCTACAGTTGCTGTAAGTCTCTCTAGAAAAAATATACATTCATATACATATGTACGTATGTATGGACGTAGTCGTTAACCTATGTAACTCGACATTTTTGTAATTGGTTAAAGAAAACTTTGAAATTACGACAATGATTACAGTAATTAAGTGGTTCTTATTCTCTCTACAGAATAATGCGGATACACTCCGCATTCCCAGGAAAGTTTTTGGAAGCACATATTCGGACATGTTATAGTTATCGTAGTCGTGGTCGTAATTCCACATTTTTTTTTTTTTAGTTTAAAGAAGAGTAGGAAAATAAACAAAACTGAACGTTTGATGTCATTTTGGTGTGTTCTTTACAATGAGTAAAACAAAAATAAAACAGAAACAGTGAGAACGATTGTCCCATTTAGTTTTGTATACTGTTTTTGTTTTGAGCACTACAAATGCACTAACTCAAATGTGCGTAGGTACAACAAAAAATGAATGAGAAGAAAAAGAAAAGAAGAAGAGAAAAAAGAGCAAATTATACAAATGTAACGGAATAACAAAGCAAGCACAAGAGCGAAAAGCTAATTGTTTCATTTGCGCTTTTTCTCATTTAGAAAGTATTTGTTTTGGTTTTGCACATGTACAATACCATTAAAAAAATGTTGAAAAGTGTATGACTTTGTTGTAACGTTTGCGAAATGTTTTGTTTGTTTGCCCACTCTGGTTTAAAGAAAAATATTTTTTTTGCCTTTGTTGCCGGACACTGACAGTTACCAGTTAAATAAATTTAAAACATACATAAGTATGTATGAAGTAATCTATAGTTTATATGAAAAGTATGGGAACTGTCTCTAATTCTCACCATTTATTGTTAGTATTCTTATATGTAAAATATTTTAAACGCTCGAAATTTAGCGTTTTTACATAAACAGGGCATATATATTAGTTATTTTTAATTTATAAAACAATTTTTAATTCAGTTTATTAAGGTTACAGTTAAATGCAATTATACATGTTAAATGTATGTACAATATATGAATGCATGGGTGTCCACTGTTTAGAAAAACTTTAAAAGCTTGTAATCAGGTTTGTGTCTTGGATATTTAAGTGGAATATGCTACACAAGAAAAAAAATTAAAAAAAAAACAGTTTTTATAACTAATCCAATGTGCCCATGACAGCGTTTTTTATCACCCAATTACTAAATAAATATGTATATAATTTTCACTACAAAATTTTGTACGTAATTTAGTATGAATTACCTTGAGAATTACTTACAAAACAATGTTGTCCCTAATATTCAAATGACTAACTTGGGGGTTACACTTTCAATTTTTAATACATTCAAACTTTTTTACTAATGCACTGACACTTTTGGACATTGAAACGAACTGGATATCAAAGAAGTGTGTGTGAAAAAATTGAAAGAAAACATTGAACGTGTGTCATCAGTGTAATAGTCAAAGTGAAAAACACCAAACATTTATTTCAAATTCTTTCAACGTGTGTTCCCAGTCGTGTACTATGATAAAAATCGTTAAATACTCATCATTATAAAAACAGATGTTTGTCTCATCCCTAAATGCAATCAACTCTCAATAACTGTTAAAAACAATAACAATAAAAAAAAAGCAAATGAACAAAAACAAAATTCCATAAATAAGAGAACAAAAACAGCGTTGTCAACATAAATTTCAAAAAGCTGGAAAACGTTTTTTTATCTTTAGAATATATGTACACTCAAACCTCGTTTTATGCGATTTTTTTTATGCGAATTCAAATTTGTGCGATTTTGAATTTTTTTTTCACGCTTATATTTTTGCTTGTAGAATTGCACATGATGTACTTGTGACTTTTATTGCAGCGCTCTGTAACTTAGTGTGAATATCGATCTAGTTTTCAACTTAGGGGAAATCCCTTTTAATCAACAAGTTAAATAAAATAGTTTATTGTGGTGTTTGTTTTCACGTGTCAGTGAATATTACTCGTATAAAAAATGGAGATTAATTTATCGTAAAAGTGATTAAAGTGAGAACTTATAAAGTTTTTTTATTTTAAAGTTTTAAAGAAATTTTAATGCTGTTTCGACAAATTGAAAGCGATGGATTTGATTCTTTGAACCATGATGATATGATTCCGTTATCTGATAACGACATTGTTAGTCTAACTGCTGATAATATGGAAGATAATAATTGCGAAAGTGATTATGAAGAACTTGTAGAGCCCCTTACTTTAAAAAAGATTGATAAAATTCTTAAAACAGTTAAAGGCTTACAGAGCGAAATTCATAATGTGGATCCTAATACGGAACGGGCACTAAAAATTCAGCATGGGCTTAACAACACATTTTCGGCGTATCAAGAGTTACAAAAAGAGTTAAAAAATCGACATCACAAAAACTTATGACAAATTATTTTCAACAAGTACCTAAGGAGAAAGAACTGACTGAAAACTTTGATGTTCCTTGCAGCCAAAGTGAGAACATTTGTAGTGGTAAAAATAGTAATCTGCCCATAGATGTGCTTGTTTCCTCTAGTGATTAAAGCGATATAGAGCCAATTCAGAAACTCGGCATACGCCATATTGGTGATTCTGATTATGAGATATAATTTATTTCTTTAATGTAAATATTTTTTTCTTTGTTGAGTACGTAGTGAATTCATATTTGTTTTTTTAATAAATCAATTACTTGATTTTGTTGATTTTTTTTATGCGATTTTGTTTGAGTTTTAATGCTTTACTTTGAATTTATGCGTTTTTTCAAAGTTCAGGGACGAATCATTAATTTTAGTATGGAGCTAGTGTATCGTTTTATGCGAATTTGTTTTATGCGATTTTCTCTGGAACGGACCAATCGCATAAAACGAGGTTTGAGTGTACAAATAAAGTCGTTGACGAATTTAAATTAATTGGCATTTTAGTTATTTAGAATTTTTTTTTTTTTGAAAATCATAAACTTCCAGTCAAGAATAATCATTTAAATTGAAACTACTTTATTCTATTCCTTGTTAGAAATAAATAAATAATTTATGACTAGATTAAGTACTGCAACAGAGTTTAAGTTAAGCTGCTATTTAATAATAAATAAAAATACCTATACAAAAATACGATTTTTCGAACTATTTTTAAATAAATTCAAATTCAGTGTTTGCAATTTAACGCAATCAATAATATTTTAACTTTTACATGCATATGTATGTATGTATGTAAAAATGTTTCTAGAAAATGGCTAAATTTATTAAAAATTTCCATTAAAAAATTTATTAGGTTATGGAATTTAATGAGTATAGAATGCTTTAAATGAAGAATTAAATATAATAAAGCCTCTGTAATGTTTACAGTAGACTATATATTTTAAAAAGCTACAAGAAGTGAAATAAACAATATATGTATTTTGTAAGACATAAAGTATAATAAAAATGATTTTTATTTAAAACTTCTTTATATACTATGTATTGCAGTATTCACAGTGCAATAATGTCATAAAAGTGTGACGTTTATATTAGTAATAAACATTATCTATAAATAAAAAAGAACAAATTCATGAAAACATGGCATATACTCGTACATACATATGTCATATTTATTACTCGTTCAGCCAAACAGGCCAATGATTTTTCGAGTAGAAATATTTAAAAATTAGTAAAAACAATGCTAAAAGCGTTTAGTTGACAACACTGTACGTAAGCAATAGAACAGTGCTGTCAAACTCAGGAATTTATCCCCAAAATGGGATTTTTTTTTCTTAAATGTGGATACAAAAATTCACTTGAAGATATTCGACAATTTTAATAATATTTTTAATATTTGTTTGCTTATTTAATTATATATTATACACTTCTTGGGTGCCCCAGTTGTCTAGTTGGTAGTGTGCTAAACTGTTAGTGTATGGGTTGTGGGTTCGATTCTTACCAGACTATGGCCTGTAACACTACACCGAGCAAAGGCCTCACTTACTCGTCTCGGAATAACTAGATATAATATTAATATTGTATTCTAATTTAAATAAATAAAAAAATAAAAATATTATAGACTTCATACATTTGGAACACACGATAAAAGAATTTCATATAAAAGTATGAGTTTATAAGCAAGACTTGTACAAATTTAATGATTTTTATTGCGGAAGAATGCAGTACTTATTCTTGTTTTTATACTATGGCACAGGACATCTATTGAAAATTGACGGCACCGTATACTATATAAATATTCATGAATATGAAATGGCACATCGATGCGTGTTTCAACAAGATAACGATTCGAAACATACATCAAAGCGAATAAAGCTGCTCTGCACATTCTCCAGATTTATATCCTATTGAAAATTTTTATGCAAAAAACCCTTCTAAAAAGTTGTGCGAATTTGAAAGAACATTCCAATCGATGTGTTTTAAAGACTTGTGAACTTAATGCCAAACCGCTACTTGGACCTTACTAAAAATTCGGGTAATTTCACTAAGTAGAGAGGTAAATAAATGGCAATTGAAAGGAATAATTTGGTTTAATAAATAAAAAAATTTTGCTTTTAGGCCATCGAGTTTGGTTAATTTATTTTTTGAACAAGCAAATTTAGTTCATTTAAACAATATTTTTGAATACATGGTTTTTTAAATTTTGATCTTAGGAATTTTGTGGTTTTCATATTATTTACTTTATAATTGATATAAACTACAATAGAAACAAAAATATTAATCACGTTTTTCTAATGTTTTTCAATTACAAAGATGCTAAATCATGGTGAATCTATTTTAATGAACCCCAATCAAGTTAAATATATATTTACATATCAAATATATATATGTACATATGTATTTATTATATATATAAATTATTGATGCAGTTTCTGTGGGTATGAATTTCTGGGGATATGAATTTCGGGGATAAATATTGAAAACTATCTGACAACCCTGCAATGGAATGACAGAGGCAATAAGAGAAAGAACATATGGCCATATTTACGCTCTCTGCGTTTGAGGAAAAGTAAAAAGCAAAAAAAAGAGAAAAAATTTGAAAAGAAAATATTTAACCTCAAAAAATTAAAATGTGAAGCAAACAGAAAACATGATATTCGACAATCACCTCCTACAAAATCAAGAACATCAAAAATCTTATCAGAGAGCATAGCAAGAATAAACAAAATATTATGATAATAAACATCTGAATTTCTCAAACATTAAAACATCAACAAGTAAAGTGTTATATGTATTATGAATTTGATAAAGAAATAACAAATCATCTGTGTATTCGCCGCAGCAGCAGAACAAAATCATCAAGAGAGCCCCAATAAAAAAAGTAAAAGAAATGGAATTACATTCTTATGCCAAGAGACGGACTTCGAAAAAATGTTAGTTTATCAATAATTTTTATATAAAAATAAATTATTTAAAATTTTTGTTTAATAGGGACTATAGAACAAAAACGCAAATTGGTAGAGGCACGCATAGCTCATGATGCCTGGTTTACCAATAAGCCCAGTAGTGTTGTGCCTTGGAAGTAAGTTGAAATGTACAAATATAAGTTCAATGATATAACTATTTATTTATATCTTTGCAATTAATTTTAAGAAACATCCTAATAGCTGCTGATTTAAATGATTTCAATGTCTTCTTTGTCCGTAAACAGTGGTCTAATATGCTGGAACGTTATAAGCAATACAAGGTAAGGCTTCAAGCTCCCTTTGTCTTAAATAAAATTGAAGTAAGGGCGTAATATAATTAAATTTAATCCGAGTTGATATGTTTTAATAGCTAAAAGTATTCAAGTTTAGAATTTATGGAATTAGATTTCACTATTTTTTAATCTAGGACAATATTTTACTTCTTTTTTTACTTATTTTATGTATTCTTCGCATAATACATACGTATGTACATATAATGTGGATCAATTTACATAGTATAAGAATTTATGTTGAAAAAAAATAGTAACTGTTTGTTCATATTTTTCCATAAATTTACTTTACCAGGAAAGTTTAACAGCATTTTTAGTTTTTGTTTTACATTAAAAACAGCCTGCAAATGAAATGAACACATTTTCAGTAAAATTTTTTGTTCTATATCAATAGATGCATTCAAAAGTAAAGATTATTCATTGAAACTTATAAGAATAAAACTATTAAAAACAAAAATGGCAACATATACAATTCAATATTTAAGCAAACAATTTTAAACTTGTCTATGATCAACAATTTGTTGAATATATACGGTGCTTAAAAATATACATATGTATGTACAGTTATATATAATTTTATTATTTTATTTTTTTTTTCTTTAAGCGAACACGCCTGGGTAATATTGCAACCAAAACAATCGATGCTGAGCAAATAAAACGTATAAATCAAGAGTGGGAGTTCTTCGAGCCTATACATAAATTTATGACACGTAAAACAACCAATTTGCATTCATACGCCTTAACCCATCGAATTGAAATCACAAATAGTGAACTTCAGGAGAGGACGGAAAAATTACTTCAGACCACTTCAACTAGAGGCGAAAGTGATGGACAAATCCATAAAATACACAATGAAACTGTAAATGTTAATTACCAAAAAGACTGTGCTAAAGAGAATATACCAAATAATGCAACAATTATTATACAGCCAAATAATATACCTGCCCAGAATGATGGCATTCATTTATTTAGTAGTGATACAAATGAAGAATTTCAAATACCTGCTGACACAACTAGAATTATTAAGGGATCTCAAGACTGTGAAGAGGAAGATGAAAATATAAATTGTGTTAGAAACACTGATCACGATTTTTATTCAAAAAAATTTTGTCTGGGAAGTATTACAGAAAATGTTGTCAAAAGCCATGAAGAGGATTTACAAGAACTACAATCTAATTACTTTGCGGATGCTAGCGAAGAGTCTCAAGGTTCTATGAATATGGTAGTAGACTTAATACAATCCCATCATGTTCAAACAAACAGTGTTCTACCACAAAATTTGATTACTGAACGAGACACAAATTGTCAAACACCGGAAATTAAATCTGAAAATATAACTCTAACTGAAGTTGTTGATTTAAAAGAAGAAATACAGGATCATGAATTACAAAACGATATGCCCTCAAGCAGTTGCCAAAGTAATCGAACACAGAATAGCGGAAATTTGTCATCAACATCAAACTCAGCAACTTCATTAAGTGAACGTGATAAATATTATCGTCATAAACGTCGTTTCAATAGGCGTATGGAAAAACGTTTCGATGCCGTACTGCAGGTAATCGGTCAAATAGTTAAAGTTGAATATCCATTTGTTGATGTTAGCCCTCTAGTGAGCGCTGTTACTGCAGTAGCCTCCAGCATGGGTAAAATATTTAGCAGTGATTCGGAAGATGATAATCAACAAAAAGATGCATCTACCAATATTCCTACAACAACAACCGTAAATAAATAAGCAAATAAAATTTACCAAATTATATGCTTTAAATTTACACAACAAACTAAAATTCTATTTTGGAAAAAAAAAGTGCAAAATAAATTTGTTAATATTTTTCTAAACAATATAATATAAGAAAGAAACTAAAGAAACAAAAAAAAAAAAAAAATGTCCTAAAATAAAAAAAATCATTAAAATAAAGA
Organism: Metopia argyrocephala; assembly: GCA_963576795.1. NCBI lineage: Eukaryota > Metazoa > Arthropoda > Insecta > Diptera > Sarcophagidae > Metopia > Metopia argyrocephala. The sequence continues at coordinate 70,867,979 of OY756208.1, forward strand.
AATTTTATGTAAACATTTATTTGTGTATTTTTTAATGATTCCAGTTTGATTAAACAAATAACTAAATATTATTTGCTATTATGTTTCATTTTTAACAAATGTTTATACAAAAGGAAATTTTTGTAATGGCCATTATCTATGTATGTATGTTGTACATATATGCATATGCTGTTATATTATTTTCTTTAAAATTCTTAAATTTTAAGTACATACAAATGGTTTTAAGCTTTTTTTAAAATAAATCGGCCTTATTCCAATTGGCGATGTCGTTGTCATCTGACAACATTTTTGTAGCAGAATAAAGAAAAATGTTTCTCTTGCCTTTAACCTATTACAAATTTGTCGTTACACGGCGGCGTTGAACACTGGTTCAAGAGCGGCATTAATTCATTTTTTTCATGCCTTCTGATCTACCTGATTTTTTTACAGTTTATAATAGACAATATAACTATCATGTACCAAAAATATTAGGCTTATATCTTTATTAGTTTTTTGTCCAGAGATATTCAAAGTTGACCTAAGTGAATGCGTTTGAAATGACCGTATTATATATGCTACCTTCTATCGCTTCATGCTTTTAAAATACTCTTGTAATGACACTAAAAAGATTTTTTTTCATACAATTGGACGTTATTTATGATATATATGTAAATATAAAAAATTTTCAAATTTAAAAAAAATATTTTTTTTTTACTACAAAGAATTGTCCAAAAATATATATTTTCTCCAAATTCTATGGATTGCATCTTCTGAGCTCCAACGAGCTCTAGCTAGATACTTATATCAAATTAAAGCCTGAAGTCTCAGCTAATTATTTATTAAAAATTCAGCTGCCCGTTTTTGCCCCTAAGCAATTCCGGTTTAAAAAACTAAAATAAGTTAGGAAAAATTTCTTTCACAATCATGTAATTTCAGTAGACGTTTGTATTAAAATCTGTTGCATACTCTTAGGATTGCACTTCTCTGCAATAGATTTTATTGCAACTTGCCAGCAGTTTTCCCGGCCATTTTCAGAAAATTCATAAGTTTGTTTAACGATCTGTAAAAACTTGTGGATTTTTTTGGGTAAATTCAAAGAATAGGCTTTTAGGGTTCATTCGGTTCCAGTAATATAGCCGGACCTATCTTTTATACAAAAGAAAAACTGCAAGTTTTGAGTCTTAGAAGGTAATTTTATTTCGGTCATATCTCCTACACTTCATACGCAATCTGAACAACTATTTCTACGAATTATAAAGTTAGTGCTGTATTTCAATAAAAACGGCATTGAAAAGTTATCAATTAAAATATCTGGCATATGAAAGCTACTGAACTGTGTAAAAATTTTCCTCAGTTTTCGTTTTACAATATTTAAGTGACTCCTGTAGAATTTTTCTAAGACAAAATATTTCTTTTTAATCAAATAAATTGTGAATTTCTTTCAGTGAAACACTCTTCTTTGCAACGGTATTATTTGATTTCTAAAAAATAGTTTTAAAAAATCGAATTTTAGTCACCAAAATACCGCCTACACAGAATGCAAGACGGTGTGATGGGCGTGGCAGATTTCAATGAAACTTGGCATGCGTCTTTTGTTTTTTCTAAGTAGTATATGTACTAAATTTTAAGACTTTTGCTTTTATACGAAAGGTTTTATGTGAAAATATACATTTTGATTGTATGGGCGGTGGGCGATGGGTGTGGCTGATTTCCATGAAACTATTTTATTTTCTTAATTTAGTCAATATAATACTCTGTGCCAACTTTCAAGTTTCTAGGTCCACTCCTTATATTTAATGCCACCAATCGTATGAAGCTGAACCAGTGTGCGTCGTCGCCCATTGGAATACGGCCTAATACTTTATATATGTATGTACATACGTATGTCTGTATTAATGTTCGATATTCCGCAAACAAGCTTTTTCCAATTCAAAGACGAAGAACAAGATATCATACGAAAATTTACAAAAAGCATATGCCGAATTCACAAAACCCTTGTATTCGTTTGCCGAAATCACAACCTTCTGTATCGTTTTATGCTATATTGAAAACAGTTTATATTTACCTGCTTGTGAACACCGAAAACATAAATAATCAAATAAGAAGAAGAAAAGTACTATTTAAAAATAAATATGTATACATATTAATCTTTAATTTATTAATTAATTACTATTAAAATGAATTTCATTTTTATATTTATGTACTTTGTTGTTATCTTTTTTTCTTTTAATTAATTTTGCTGCTGCACATACATAATTTTTGTTCCTATTTTTTTAAATAGGCATTAACCGTACAAGCTACGTTGAAATGAGAATTGTATGACATACAAAATTAGATTATAATGCCATACACTGTTGTAGTGTAAAACAACGATACAAGGGCCTTGTGAATTCGGCATATCGTCATATTAAAATTTGCATTTTAATAGTAAATTATAATAATTTATTTTGTAACACTAACGACGTTTTCTTTTCTTTTTTTTTTTTGCCTTTAGCCCTCGAAATGAAATTTTGAGTTCTTTTCTAAAAGTAATGTAACATAAAGAATGGGTTGCGTGTTCTTTTAGAAAAAATTGTGATCATTAAGTGTAAAAATGCGACATTTCTCGTCGTCAAAAAAATCACAGGGTGAAGATAATGCACTGAGATACAGCTGTCATTTTTATTATTTTTTTTATTTGACAATCTTCATAAGCTTTTCTTTACATTTAAAATATTTAAATTTTTGTGATTTCTTTTTTTTATATATTTTTTTTTACATGTAACAGCAGGGCGACTATTTATGTTCTTTTTTGACATAAAATTGGGTGTCAGTTAATGGGGTTAGGGCAATGCTTTTAAATTGTCACTGTTTTTAAAGACAACATTTTAAAATAAAACACTGCGCCAGTTACGCCAAGAGTACACAATAACTTTAAAATCATAAAAGAGTATCAATACAACAAACATACTTGAGTACTGCATTTAAAACTTTACTAATGACTTACTTCCAGCAGTACTGCTAATTGGTTGCAATAAAAAAAAAAACATGATTCAAATAGGTGATGCTAAGTTTTGTATTTGTGTGCATTATACTTTTTTTGTTTTAATTAACATTAGCTTCACTACAGCCTTGTGCGATTATACGTTAGTATCTATTTTAAAGAATCAATATAGATTATTGATCTCTATAAAACTACGGTAATTTATTTTTATGCAACAACGCGTAAAATTTTATACAACTTAAGAGTCAATGCAGAATATGTAAAAGATACAAAGCAAAGAAATGAAGTGTATAAATGTATAAGTATAATGAAATAAACAAGTATTTGTTTTGTAATTTATAAATTCCCAACTATACAATTAATATTTTTATATACTTATATAGGTATATATGTATAATTGTCATAATTAAAAAGAGTTATAAATGTTTTCAAGTGAAAAATTTCTTTGTTTTTTAAGATTTCTTTAAAGAACTTTTAAGAAATTAAATTTAATAATGATGGTTAACAGTTCGCTTAACAATTTAAAATCTCCTTCAATTAATGCAAGATTTTAAAAAGAAATAATATGTAGACAGATTTGTGAATATAAAGACCACAATTACAGTGTTAAAGAGAATGTTGAAAACAAACAAATTTATAATATGCAAATTAGCCCCTTTTTGAAGTAGACTTGTAGAAAAGAGAGGAAGAACTGGTACTTTGTTAATGCTGTAAATTTGTTTATTCATTAAGCAAAAGGGTTAAAAGAAAAGAAGGCCAGTAGCAAAACAAAATAATTATTCTCATAATAACACATTTTAAATGCTTTACAATAAACTATGGTCAGAGACTACTATTAAAAAATTTGCAAATTAAAGGTAATAAAACAACTAAAATAAAGCATAAATAAACACTAAAGGGTCAGGCAAATATGCAAATATTTACTACATACCAGATAAAAGGAAAATGTAAGTGTAACTACTTTAAAGCATTAAATGTATTAGCAGAATAAAAAAAAAAATTAAATACTTTAAAAAAATAGCAACACGCAGTATCTTCATTATCCTTTTTTCTGTTTCAATGTTTCTTTGAATTACAACATCCAACACCAATAGATAGTATATAAGATATTTTGGTTTTTTGTTTTTTTTTATCATAAATAAGCATTAATTGAAGTAAAATGCACACCTCGGAGACTTTTGATGAAAACGTGACATAACATAAATCCTCATAAACTTTTTCATCTTCCTCATTATATATATCATTTAGGTATTCATGACCGATTTCTTTGCTGACCACATGGTAGTTGTAAACGGCTGCAGCAACATTTTGCAAATTTTGATTTCTATCCATGGCCGAAGACGATGATATGGTATGCATTCGTTGGCGTGAGCTTCTTGAACCACTATTAATCACAGCCATGCCAGAAGATGATATTGAACGTGTAGTTAAAGGTGGTGCTGTAGTTGTATGAGATCGTGGTGGTCGTACTAAGGATGGAGAACTTGTATTTGCTACTGCATTTAAATCAATATTTTCTCCTTCATTAGCACTGCCACTACCGTTTGCAGCCCCTATTATAGATTCTTCTTCTATATTTTCACTTAAGGCAGAAAAGTTATCGTCTTCATAGTCATCGGTATTTTCTGTACCCATTTCATTTTCTATGGTTATATCACTGTTTTCATCTTCTAATGATAACGAACCACTTTGGGGTGTCCGATTATAATATTCTGAAGGATTATCCAAACTGCCGTTTTTCTTAATATCACTTTGAGATTAAGTTTTCAAGTAATCGAAATGTTATTTTATTTTCGTTTTAGTTTTTGCATATTTAAATTATTCAAAATTTAACAAACGTTTGCGAAAATTGCGAAAGATAAAAAGTAAGCAGTTAGAGTTTAATAACGAAAGAAAGAAAGTCATAGATAGTAGGGAGGAAACAAAACAAAAAAAGAGAGAGAGAGATATTCAAAATTTATTTTAAACTCTAAAAAAGTACCTTAAACTACTAGTAATTCAATGAAATAATTAACAAAACGACGTAATAACATCGAAACTTTCGTTCTTGTCTTATTTAAAATTTATAAAAAATAATTAATACTTGTACTTACGTTGAATGCAAATCTTTGTATACGGCTTCGTCGGAATGAGATCTTTCACTTGGTGAGAGCGGTAAATTAAAACCTCTGAAATTATAAATATGAAATTAAAAATACAGATATATTATTATTGTTAACATTGTAATAATTGTAGTTTTCTTTTAATTACTTACTCTAAATTAGGATGTAACTTTTGTACTTTTGCACATTGTGACAATTTAGAAAGAGTTATCAATACCCGATGGAAATTTGTTAAATCATACAACATATTCGGCTCAAAAAGATCTGATTCTCGTAGTTTAAAGTGATTTCGACACACATCTAGGAATAATTTAATATTTTGGCAGCATAAAAACTAGAAAAAAAAGAAAAAAAAACGATAATACTTAATAGGAATAAAAAATCTCTAATTATTAAGAGTCAGAACATAGGTCTGCTTCAAAATGATAGTATCATCTTAATGACAAGGCACACTTGAGCACGCATGGCGGCCCGTTGTGATACCACATGAAGTGGGGAGCCCTGATAGGCAGGGGCTCCACACAAGAAGCACTACTTCCCCAAAAAACTTATGCTGGAAATCAGCCAGAGAGCCTAATAACTTTGACAATTGATCCAATGTCCAGGATCGATAGGTCAGTCAAGCCATCGAGAAAAGGAGGTCCTCATGTAAGAAATCTACGTCGGGCCAGAGATGGACACTGGCAAATATAGTGAACCACAGTCTCCTCTTCCTCAGCAGAACCACAGCCACGACAGAAGTTATTCGCGGGCAAGCGCAGTCTTTCTGCATGCCTGCCCACACGCAGTGACCCGTGAGGATAGATACAACGAAAGAGATATCCCTGCAGTCCAGTTTAAAGAGTTGATTGGTACGCCTCAAGTCCAGCCTAGGCCAGGTGAGTCTAGCAACTTGACAAAACTCCTCCCGCGACCAGACCACATATTTTTCAGAGACTTCAATTCGGGGAACGTGCTGGCCAATTAAGTGAAATGAATTGCTGCGTTATCTTGCTGAAAGGTGAAAGCTTTGTCAGCGTTTTGGGCAAATAATGCAGAAAACTATGCATTCGAGTGGAAGGAAAGTGGAGTTCCAGGGTACCAATTGAGCTATAGCCCGCCCAAACTATTAAACTAGCTCGAATAAGGTTTGGCCGGATGTTAATAGATTTTAGAATTGTGCTTTTTGGGGCTTGTAAGTTCATTTCCTCTTTAATTATTGCCGCCCTTTTCAAGGAATTCGGGGCCTTTTGGGGAACTAGCCGAGATTTACGGGCAGTCAGGACCTTTGAACGACCCGTGGTTTTTAATTTTCTCTGTTTTTGAGAGAAAATAATGTTTTAGCCGACAGAACAGTCTGAAGCAATAATTATTAACAGCATTAATCACCAAAGAGATGACGAAAGAGATTTTTTTTCATTCGGCTGTGTACTTTTGTTTTGTTGAGGCCCTACATGCCCAGTCTAAATCAATAACTAGACTATACTAAACAAATAATTCTTTATCCAGAAACATATTTACTCGCACTCGTAATTTCAAGTGACATATCTCTTAATACTTCTTTTTTTGGATTTCTAGGGACCTAATTTAGATGGGCCTTTTTAAATGCCTAGTATTGTCCAAATTTGTAATTGTTAATGAAATATGTTCTTTACATTCAATATGAATTCAATAATGAATAAAATAACATCTAAAAACATACTAGGGTTATTCGTTTAAACTGCTAAATATTTCTGAAACTTATAAGCTTTCATAAATTTTTACGAGTTTAAGAGATATAGGAGTCATTTTGCGGATCAAACAAATACAACTTTTAAAAAATATAATAAAGATTAACTTTTCGTACTTAACTCCATCATATATTGTTTTATTTCCTTATTACTGATTACGCCGTATCATTAAAGAGGAAATCTTTAAATAAAAACAAATTTAATAGACTTCCTTTTAACAATTTTCTGAAGTTTTACTAAAACCGCAAAATGCTAAAAGCCAAATATTCCTGCCAAACTCTATTAAATTAATACGATAACTTGAAAATATTGTATAAAAGGTACTGTATCATTCAAGGCGCACTAATAAAGTTGAAGAGGTTTTCCATTTATAGTCTTTAATCTGTCATCAAACTTGATGCCTGCTAACGAACGTAACATCACGAGCGAGCAGGAAAAATAAAAATACATAATTAAAAAGTTTTTCATAAAGAAAGAAAAGAAAATCATGACGGGATTGAAATAAAATAAAGAAAGATTAATTTCAAATAGTTTACGTGAACCCAATGGCATAAGTTGAGAATGAATAAAAACATTTTTGTGGTAAAAAAAGTATTCTTTAAAAGTAAAAGAAAACAAATACAGAAAACATAGAACTTATAAGAGAATTTAAAAAGAAAAGTAAAGATAATTTAAAATAACAATAAAACAGATTGAAGAAAAATATGCAAAATTATAAAATATATAATAGTTTAAAGCTTGAATAGCAACAAAGAAATGAAGCAAACTTTAACCAAAAAAAGGGCTAAAAAATTCCACCATCATTTTATAAAAGAAGCAGACCTTGATGTACGATATAAATTGTTTGGCTAAAACGTTTGTGCTTAAAAATGGTTAACAGGAGCTTAAATATAATTCATTTATTATTCATTTAAGAACTTTGAAAATCCACTTATGTTGGTAGCAAGTGCTCTTCACATATTTACATAAACACTTGTGTCCTTAATAATACAAAATTGATTGCATACTTTTAGACATAATAAAATATTTTCAAGTTGTAGCATACTTGTAAGAGCTCTTAAAATATGACACATTATTTGTTGCAACAGGAAAACAATTTATTCTTCACTTTGTGTGAGGTTTTTGATAAATTTTCTTTTGGTTTTTTCAACAACATTTTTCCCCTTTCTAAAATTTAAAATCAACTGTTTTTCTGTTATGTTATCTCAAAAGACTAAAATAACAAATAATTTGATATTGTACTCCTTTTTAAATATTAGCAAGACAAAGAATAAACTTTTTTCACAGACTTGTCGAATATTAAAATGAATTTAAACATGTTTGTAATGAATTCCAAAATGAAGTCAACTGAAATAAATATGAAAAACAACAAATTCTATTTATTTGTTAAAACTTTCAAAATTATACATGATTTACTTATATATAAGGACAATTAATAGTTTTCTTGTTAAGGTGAACACATACTACCAAACTGGAAAATTAAACGTGGTATAATCATAATTTATGATTTAGGTAAAACAAAGTTATTTGTCTGCAAGTAATACTCTAGATAATATAACAAATAATTTCCATTTAATACACATAAATAATTAGCCATTGTTTGAGGGTTACGGCCTAGCTTCTCGCAGCACCCTTGTTGTGTGTGCACCGGGACCTACAGTTTAAAGTCGACTCCGAATGACAGACTTGAGAAGCTTATTCATGGCAATTAGCTACTCCCAAAGCATTTGCATGAAAACTGCAGAGGTAGTCGCCGAATGAAATATATTTCCAATAAATAATTCCTGAAAACGCTACACGCAGGAGTAGCGAAATATCGATAATTAAGCCGGAGGTCTTATCTTAGTAAGCCAACTTATGAAACCTAAGATTATCGCACGACCGTTATTTTCAGTTTAGCTCTTGTCGTTTCATTTATATTTCCAACAAAAAAAAAAAACAAAAAACAAAAAAAATGGCGACAAAAAAAAAAAGAATGCTTCTTTGTCGATATTATCGTCATTCCGAAATGGAAAATACAAATATACAGATTCCGATCGGAATGGTTTTCGTATTTTCAATTCCGATCGGTTTTGCTTTAGCTTCTTCAGATTCCGATCGATTTAGCAAATTCCGATTTTTCTATTTTTCTCTTAAAATATGGCAACATAATGTATACCAGAGGTGGGGAACCTTTTTACCATTAGAGGCCACATTTAAGTTAGTCAGCAATAAGAGAGGCCGCATAAGCTGATTGACCTAAGAAAGTGACTTTTGTGAAATTATTATAGTTTTTCTATAGATTTAACAATTTATTGCATTATATAGAAAAAATAAAATATACATAATACTACAAAATACATGAACATACACACACACACACACACACAATTGGCCATTACAACCCTGTGTCAGGATTACGGCCTAGCTTCTCGCAGCACTCATGTTGTGTGTGTTAATTTTTTTCCCATGAGTACCGGGACCTACAGTTTAAAGTCGACTCCGAACGACAGATTTGAGAAGCTTTTTCATGGCAAGTAATTACCCCCAGAGCTTTTGCTAGAAGACTGCTGAGAGGTAGTCGCCGAAAGAAATATTTTTTTCATATTTCTTTTTTCAAGATGTCGGTGCTGACATGAACATACAAAATAATATAAAAAAAAAATTATAAAAAAAATATAATAAAAAATATTTTGTTCTTTACTTAGTTAGTGACTTATTTGGCTTTGATTCTTGTTTGACAATAATTGTGTATTTGGATCAAGCTTCATAACACATAGCTTTAATTTGTTTTTATTTTTGACATGAGAGAAAATATTGTCACGCAACAGTAGATACTTCCGAAGCAGGAAAGTAAACGGCGAGCATGTTCTCGAAGGCATGGATATTCAACAGCATTTGCCCAGATTTATATGGGATCCTTTTTAGCGTTAAAAAGGGATTTGATGATACTACCTTCCCCTAAATCAATTAACTCCATTTTTAGTTCTGAATGAGCCTCGGATGTATCTATTAAATGTGGCCAGTTTCATAGCAGGAGTGTGCTCGTCAAAATCAGAAAATCTATTAGTATACTCTTCTATTAAACAATCCAAGACACCTACATATTCATCGAATATTTTATTTTCACTGTTCTGCTTTCCGATCAACAAAGCAATGTTTTGAAAAATGATAAATGACTCAACAGGGAAGCGTTGAGAGATGCGAGTCAGAGAAGCCAAAGCAATGTATGACACTCAAATGGGAGATCTGAAACCGAGTTATGTTTACTTCTAAAACAAGGTAGTTGGCTCTGCAAGCGCTAATTAAAATTTTTTTTGCAAAGACAATCAGCTGACTAATGAATTGCTCTGTGTAATCGATGATGCAACCAATCAATATCGATGTAAGCATATCGTCTGCTAGTATGTGGCTGCTCTGTATCAGAGTTGTAAATGAATCATTCTTTTTTGATTTCAATTCATTATGAATTAGCTATATTTTAAATTAATTCTTTTCAACAAAAAAAAGAATTGAATTTAATTTGAATCAATTCATTTGAATTTAACGAACATGAATTGCAATTCATTTCCAATTCAAATGAATTGGGCAAAATGAGTTGCAATTCATTTGAATTCGGCAAAGTGAATTGCAATTCATTTTTTAATTTAAAAGAATTGGTAAAAAGAATCGCAATTCATTTCTAATTCATTTGAATTGAAATGATTTGGAATTAATTCAAATGAATTAGAAAAGTAACTTGTAATTCAAATTTATCAAATCAAAAATGAATTGCATTCAATTGAAGTAAACTTGGTGTTTGGAGTTTGGTTCTTCAAGTACTACTTAGGAAATAAATGTAACAAAGAGAATTATTATAAATAAGTAATAAACACTTGGATTAAAAGTAATAGACAATGGGTGATTCATTATTAGTAGTGAATATATTTTTATTATAAGGTACAGAACAGAAGTACTTGGAAAAAGGGTGATGCTTTTGCATTACAGTCTTTTTTTCAGAATCAATTCAATAAATTAATTGGAAATGTATAGCAAATTCATTTTTCGAGTTAATTCAAATGAATTGGAATTCATATTTTAACTCATTTGAATTAATTCAAAATCAATTCAAATGAATTGGGAATGAATTGCAATTAATTTTTTCTAACTCATTTATATTAATTCAAAATCAATTCAATTCAAATGAATTGGAAATGAATTGCAATTCTTTTTACCAATTCATTTGAATTGAAAATGAATTGCAATTCATGTTCGCTAAATTCAAATGAATTGATTCAAATTTAATTCAATTCGTTTTTTGGAGAAAAGAATTAATTCAAAATTTTACCAATTCATTGCATGAATCATTCACGAATTAATTCAAAAATGAATGATTCGTTTACAACTCTGCTCTGTATAACAAATTTTGTAAATAGTATTTTGTAATTTTAATCTATTTTGAAATAAATATTACATAGAACATTATTCGTTTTTTAGATATGTAAATTACATAAACATTGTGGAATTTTCAGTAAAGTGAAAAATTATTTATTTGGATATAAAACCAATATTTCGGCAATACTCTGAAAAAAGCATAATTGATTTCTGAAATCTCCGAATAAATAATTTCTCACTTACCTGAAAATTCTACAATTTTGTAATTCACAATATTCCTTCTAAATAAATTTTTCGCGCAACTGTCATGGCGTTGATGTACAATAGTTGTTTGAAACGAACTCTACCATTTTGTACTAGGTGGCAAAGGGCCACACAAGAACCTCGCGGGGGCCGCATGCGTCAAAAATTTTGCTGCTTTTTATATAAACAATCGAAAAAAATATATCATAAATAATTAAAGAGAAGGCTTTTTTTACCGAATTTTGCTAGAAGTAAATCTATTAAGAAGAAAGCATGAAAAATTAATATATAAAAATTTATTTTCTAAAAAACATTATTTGGTTCACTTATTGGAAAATTGTTTTTGCAGTATTTAGGGCTAAAAGACAAACAACGTCAGGTCAATTTAAATTAATGGTTGATTTTATGATGGAACATAAGGGCATTGGAAGATGAGTCAGCACATTACGACCAGAAGATCAAAATGCTTTACGGAAAGAAATTACACAAAATGTTAATATAAATGTCCCTCCTGCTAGAGATTTAGCAGGATGGACAAAGGTAAGTAGATCTAATCAAAGGCTTAAATTTGAATTCTACTTCCAATTATCGACTACATGTGAATATGAGTTGTGAAATTTCTGTAAAATCCCATTTGGAAATGACTTTTCATATTTCCAAACTGGGTAATAGCAATATCCGCACACATCCTAAATTTAAAATATTTAATTCCTAAGGCGTGGCGAGACTAATACAAAAAGCAAACTGTTAATAAATAAACAGCAAATGGAGGTCACAGGTGAAGTTCTAACAAAACCATTGCGTTAAATGATTTGGAAGAGACAGTTTTTACTATTAAATTATAAAACATCCGTGAAAGGTGTTTCAAATGTAAATTCACTTGGAGTATTTGAAAAACCGGAAGCATTAGAAGAAGGAGTTAGTTTAAATATCAATAACAGTCCTTCTTACTATTGTAGTTATATGACTTCATCATCTAATGAAATTTGAAAAAGACATTCGGCAATATTTTATGGGTAGTACGAAGATTTTCTAAATATTTTTGGTGACAAAAATATGACAGTTGTTATCGATAATTCATCACACGTATTCAAGAATGTATAGAATTTTAGTTGTCGAAAGTGAATGGTCCCATTCAACATTATAAAAAAAGTATTGCCGAATTGCCCTGAATATTTTTTCTCATGTCAAAAATAAAAACAAATTAAAGCTGTGTGTTACGAAGCTTGATCCAAATATACAATTACTGTCAAACAAACTCAAAGCCAAATAAGTCACGAACTTAGTAAATAACAAAATATATTTTATTGTATTTTTTTATAATATTTTATATTATTCTAAATGCATATTCTATTTATAATTTTGTAGTATTATTGTTTATTTTTTCTAAATAAATTGTTAAATCTATAGAAAAACTATAATAATTTCACAAAAAGTCAATTTCTTAGTTCAATCAGCTTATGCGGCCTCTCGTATTGCTGACTAATTTAAATGTGGCCTCTAATGGCAAAAAGGTTCCCCACCTCTGATGTATACCAAAACAAAAAAAATTGAAAAAATTGTAACAAATTGCATAAAAAAGTTATACAGATTAAAATAATTAATAATAAAAGAAAAATGCCGGGAATAGAAATATTTCTTTTTATTTTGGTTTTGATGGTCCTATTGCCAGAATATACACTTTTTGAAAATGTTTAATTTTTGTTGAAAAAAAATTTGTGGTTTAAGAGATAGTTTCTTTCAGAAACAATTACAAAAATGTGTATATTTTTAGGAAAATAAATGTTAAAAAAATTATTTTTCAATAAAATAACTCAAAAACAATATTTGCTTGCAATTAAAAGTGCTTTTAATTCATTTTTTTAAATTTAAGTCACTGAAAATATCAATTCCACTTAGGAAACTAAAAGTGGTTTAATTCCGAAAAAAATTTTCGCTTTACGTTTTCTGGAGAAGCAAAATACGGAATTATTTCACTTTCGATCGGAATGGATTTCTGTGACAGGCCTGATATTTTCGATAATAGCCGGCAAACGCCAATAGTGATGTCTGTCTGTCGTTTTATTTTAATGGAATAGTACCGACTACGTTTTCAGTAAAATCAGTGTTATTTGATAAAATGGTGTAGTTCTACTAATCGGACGAAAAAGGTAATATGTTAAGTAAAGATTTACAATTACAATTTACAGCACTTACCCATAAAAAAATGTGTATTTAGTATTATATATGTATGCAAAATTTTGACTGCGTTTGGAATTCCATTACTATACATTCAATCTAAAGTATACTTTTACTAATAATCATCGTGTTAATAAAAAAAATAAATTTCGAAAAGAAGTCTTCTTATGTTTCAGTGTAATAAACAGGTGATTTTTTTAAATTTTCTTTATTTCTGACAATTTCAATAAACAACTTTTTTCTTGAAATTTCACGATTTTGGGATTAATTGATCCGGCAGGTATGGTCACACAGTTTACATTTTGGTCGCAAAAAGCATTAATACATCAAATTTTATAGTAGGCATCCTAAGTTAGTCTTTTGCTCATAGATAAGATACCGTTAAATATTCCTGGAATTTTGTTACACCTCGAACGTCATTTTTTTCCTATTCTTACACTACGAGTAGACTACCAAGAAGTGCTTCAGAAGTTCAAAGTAAGTTGTGATATATGTATTTACAAGGGTGCAACTAATTCATATGAATTTTATAAAAGCGAATTTTGTGACACACATAATATATTCGTACCTTGAATATTTCGAATGTGAGATAGCTTTTCTGTTACAATCTACAATACGTCTCATAGAAAAAACAATAACATACACAGTAAACTTTAAAAGATTCCTTAGTTTAGAATTTTAGAACAAACTAATAGAAATGAAAAAAATGGTTTTCGAATAGTTCGAGTTTATATTTTATCAGTTTATACACTTATCAGTTTTTCATAAAACAAATCGATTAAACGGTTGTCTATTTAAATTTTTTGTGCTTTTCTTTTGGGAAACATATTTTTTCATATTTTAAAAATATTTTATAAAACTCATAATAACGTCAAAATTTAATAAATATACAATGAAATGGAAAAAATAACAGATAATTTATCATCAATCATTATTTAACCTTCATAGTGCTCGAAAAGCTTTAAAATTCTGATGAACAAAATAAAACTTGTACACTTGTTTGTTTTGGCATAAAAAGTGTATATCTTCTGTACTGCATACTTATACAAATGGATAAAAAATAGAAAGAAAACTCATAATAAAGGGTACAATAAAAATGTACGAGTATTCTTAATTTTATGGGTATTGTTTCTTTTATACTACTTATATTTGGTAGTAATGCAACCACGCAACGGTTCGCCTACTACAGTTAGAAAGGATGCAAAAGGATATTCAAAAATGTATTTTTTTTTTAATTCATAAGCATTCGCATTAAAATTAAAGACGCTAACTATTTGAAAATAAGCAAGGAAACAAAAAAACAGGGAGGAAAATGAGCAAAAGCGGATGTGCATTTTAATAAAAAAATATACATATATATACATTTATATGTATATAAAAAAAAACGAAGGACGTTTCAATATCTGAGAGAAAAAAATATATATATTTTTTTAATTTTTTTAATAAAAAAAAATAACATGTACATTTACTGAACAAATGTTATTTAAGAAAACAATGGAAATTTAAAAGAACAATAAAACAACGAAACAGGAAAATTCTTACAAATGGTAAAAAAAATATAAATTTAAGTTGAAAAAGAAAAAAAAAATATTTATGCAAAAAATTCAGTAAAGGTCAAAATTGTTCACAGAATTTTATTTACTTTTTGTTTGGATAAAATAATTTTGTTTTATATTAAATATTTATTTTATAGGTCGTAAAACGGTCGTAAAGGGTAAACAAATCTGAGGTTAGGGAGTATAAGTAAATTATTATGATATTAGATATTATGTTTTTTGTTTTTTCTGTTTGCTTAATGTCAAAGTTTTCCTACCGGGCTTAAAGCCTGTGTCGAAAACTTTATACGAAATGTTGTCAAATTACATACACAAATCTGTTGTAAGAAATACTTGTGAAATAATGTTGCCAAATTAGTACTTATACATACTCTGTTCTTGTTGTGGAAAACATGTGCAACCTACATATCAACATTTTAACTAATTGCACCAAGTTTCTGGAAACATTTTTATTTTCGTACGAGATAACATAGTTAACACTTATTTTGAACGAAATAGAATAAATTTACACCAGCCTACAAAATTTTTTTTTATTATAATGAGTAGGATTTTAGAATAGTGTTTAATATTTAAGGGGGCTTTAGACTATCCAACAAGTCCTATGATATTACAATTTTTTTTTGTAGGAGAGCAATAATGTGATAGTCTAAATCAATGATGTCCAAAATTCTCTTTCCCTATCACGCGTGATAGAAAAACAAATACTGTTGCGTCGAAGTCAAACACGTACATAATAAAAAGAAATATTGTTACTCTTGTTCTTTTAAGATTGTAGCTTCTCTCTAACATAGTGCAGGGATGGATACATACATACATAACTGGCCTTTACAACCCTGTGTCAGGATTACGGCCTAGCTTCTCGCAGCACTCATGTTGTGTGTGTCAATTTTTATCCATGAGTACCGGGACCTACAGTTTAATGTCGACTCCGAACGACAGACTTGAGAAGCTTGTTCATGGCAATTAGTTACTCTCAGAGCTTTTGCCAGAAGACTGCTGAGAGGTAGTCGCCGAAAGAAATATTTTTTTCATATTTCTTTTTTTGAAGATGTCAGAGTCTGGAGTCGAACCCAGGACCCTTGTCTTAGTAAGCCAACACACTAACCACTAGACCACGGCGACTACAAGATCAGTCACATGTCTATCGGACAATCGATTATGTACTTTACTCAGAATTATGAAGAAAAATTTATGGAGTTATAAACAGAAAGAAATTCGAACATTCCCATTTCTGGTAGAAGTAAGCAGAGTCTTTTCTCTGCTTCATACACAAGCGCAAGTGTGTTTATGTAGTATTAGACATCACTGGTCTAAATATAATATGTAGTCGAAATATTCGAAAATGGGAGAAACAATGTATGAAACTTGAAAGTCGTGTGGCTCTCACTGTTTTTTGAAAATTGTTAAAAAGTAAAAAAAGTTCATTAGACCTGAGTAATAATTTTGTTTTAAAATGTTTTAAATAAAAAAGAAAAATGTTTCAATTTATTTAAAAACAATAATAAATAAAATTTTTATTTAATTTAAGTTTAAATTAATTTTTTATAAATATTTTATTTTATTTCTTACACCAAAAGTGTTAACACAATAATGATTTTTATACTATTGTAATTTTTTAATTACTTGGCGCGCTCTTTTGTAATTTTTGTGTATAAAATGCATGGTATATCATTACAATTTGAACTCACAGCAGCTAAACTGTTAAGAAATGCATAAAAAAATACAGGTCATAAAAAGAAGAGCTGAAAAACTAAAATACATGCAAAGTCTGAGTCCCCAAATGAAAGTGAAATCTGTTCTTGTCATAAGCAACAAAAAAGTATTTTATTAAACTGTGTTTGTTGCGTAAGAAGGTGTTGCATGCTTTAGGGATGTCTGTTGCATGTCAAATTTTACGTGCGGAAAAACCAATGTAGCGAAACTATTTTCACAAAATTTAACCTCCATCCTTAAGAAAATCGCCCCCTGACATTCCATAATATCGCCATTGAATTATCGAACGAATGATCAGGAGAAAGAGCTACCTACTGGAAAGTAATAGGCAGAACAAAGCAAGGATTAAACCTACCTTTCAATTGAGCAAAGTTCCTCACCACTTTTCAACAAAAAATTTAAATTAACATATGGGTCAATTACTGTGTATTGTATTTTCGATTTTTTGTCAGTTACAGCGTTCTTAAATTCCATCGACGATATGTAATATGACCGTTTGTACAAAAATAAATGTACGAAATTTTGAACACAGTACCAGACTTAAGGTAGGAATATTTTTTCTTATACCTCAAAAAGTATGCAATATTCTTACAAACATATACCATTAACCAATAAAAAGTAATAATAATAAAGCGAAAATATTCAATACAATACAAAACTAAAATAAAATTAATTGTGATAAAGGAAATGAGAAAAAAGCAAACACAATTGTTATCGAACTTTGGGAATAAAATGACAGTGTAATTGATAATAAATTGGATTATTAAATGGCAAAAAAACAATAAGTTAATGGCATGAACATGTGCTTAAAAAGGTGGGTAAAATAAAAATAAATTAGAAACAATATATATGCATATATACTATGTATGTATATCTAATATTTATATAATATATGTATATTATACATATAATAGATACAAAGAAATTGATACAAATTAACAAACAAACAAAAATACGAAACACTAAATAAGAAAAATAAAACTGTAGAATATATGATGCATAATTATACCAAAACAATTACAAGCGAATATGGGTTTGGTTAATCCAAGTGGATAATTGCTAACAATTTAGAAAAAATATTTGCGGATTTAATATGCGTATAAATTACGATATTATTGATTTTGTTTTATTATTTTAATTATGAGCTAAACTCTGATTTATGAATACAATTGTCAGAATTATGCGCAAAATAAAGGGCCCCAAATTTATTTTTTTAAAAAGAAAAAGTTTAAGATAACATAGGGTTTAATATAATAGCAAGTGTACAGAACAACGCTATTTAGACGAAGTTGAAAATTAGATTAGAAATTAGTCATCATCTGTAGACATGTATAATGTATATCAAATGCCAATGATTACATTAGACAAATATTCCTTTAAAATATTGTCATACATAGATACATAATTGGTCATTACAACCCTGTGTCAGGGTTACGGCCTAGCTTGTCACAGCACTCATGTTGAGTGTGTTAATTTTTAGCCATGAGTACCGGGACCTACAGTTTAAAGTCGACTCCGAACGACAGATTTGAGAAGCTTTTTCATGGCAATCAGTTACTCTCAGAGCTTTTGCCTTTTGAAAAAGTTATGTGGAATTAAAAAAGACTTAAAATCTAAATGACAATACGTAAAATTTAAGTAAAATTTAGCTTTAAAAAGTTAAGTGGTCAGGTCACACTGCTTACAATGAATGGAAAGGAGAGACAACACTTTTTGCTCTCCTATGCATTGGCTGTATAATGCAACACACACTCATATTTACACCCACTTGAAGACAAAGCCCATTAGGTTTAAAGGACATATAAATTTTAAAGTTTAAAATTAATGTAGGTAAAGATAATTTACTAAAACAATGAAATAATAAAAAGGACAACAAACAAGTACTCAAACTGAAAACATTTATTCACTTTCATTTTAAAACTATCACAACAGCTACATATGAATGCATTTGTTTTTAAGTGTGCAAACACTTCACACGTTCCAGTTTACACACGCTCTGATGATTTGTTAGAAAAAACGAGAGGTAAAATTTTTAATATTCTAAATAAAAAGTTTTTTTTTTATATTAAAATTACAAAAGTAAAATTTAATTTTTTTAATTGTTTATAAATCACGTACTAAATGTTTTTAAAATAAAATTCAAGCAATAATAAAATGTTTTTAAGTTCAACACCTTTCATAGAGGAATTGAATATAAAGTTTGTCCACTAATAAAATCTCTTTTATAATGACAAATTAAACAATTTTTAACTGTCAACAAGGAAAAAATTAAATTTCTATTGCAGAAATTCTCAAAATCAGATGAAATTTTGTTTAAATTAGGATTTCTCACAAAAATCGGAAATTCAAACAATATTTTCAAAAACTTTATTGAATTCCGTAGAAAAGTGATTTTACATAACCGGAACAAAATAGTGCAATGAGAATAAATCACACAATCATCAAACGTTTTTAAGTAAATCAATTGTAGAGTGTGTGTGTAGAATAAGTTTCGTCCTTTTGGAATCATATGTTAGCAAAATTAATGCCAAGTAATTCAGGTAAGAACAATATCTAATCATCATAAAGACATATGAACCAATGAATCCACCAGTTCATAAAGCACACTAAAAAGTAATTTTCTTTCTATGTAATGGTGTGTTGATACAAATTTGTGGATTATTCGACAATTCTGCTTATTTCAACTAAATATAGACTTAAGCAAAGAAATAAATTTTTAATGTATATTTAATATAAATATCAATATGTATGTATATGCTTCAGCTTTTTCATCGAATTGGCGGCGCACACTGGTTCAAGAGCGGCATTAATTCATTTTTTTCATGCCTTCTGATCTACCTGATTTTTTTACAGTTTATAATAGACAATCTAATTATCATGTACCAAAAATATTAGGCTTATATCTTTATTACTTTTTTGTCCAGAGACATTCAAAGTTGACCTAAGTGAATGCGTTTGAAATGACCATATTATATATGCTACATACAATTGGAAGTATTTTATGATATATATTAAAGGGATGGATGGGATACTTCGGACAAGGCAAAGTCTCTGATTGGGGTCAACCTGGCGGCCTCCAGAACGATCCTTGTTCCCGTTGTATTCAAGTCGACATACAGCCTTCACGTGGCCCTCCTGGATAACATTCCAGCACCCGCTAGCTTGTTAACTAATGTATGCGGCGATTGTCCAATCCCCTGGACTTTAAATTTGGGTTGTGCGTAGGGCTTGAAACCCACCACGTAAAAATAAAAATTCAATGAAAACCGAAACAATAGCCTCTAAACGGACCCCCTTCTATGTTGACGAATTTGGCAAACGTTTTAAGGACTATGATTTAAGGATATGCACCTGGAACGTGAGAACCCTTTACAGGGAAGGTGCCTCTATCCAATTGCCGGATGCTCTCAAGAAATGTAGGGCTGACATCACCGCCATCCAGGAAATGCGATGGATAGGACAGGGTTGTACAAGGCAAGCAACATGTGACATCTACTACAGCTGCCATGAGAAGAAACACGAATTTGGTTGCGGATTCGTAGTTAGCAAGAGACTTCGCCACCACGTCTCGGAGTTCACCCCTGTGAACGAAAGAATTGCTACGATCCGTATAAAGGCGAAATTTTATAACATCAGCCTTATTTGTGTTCACGCCCCGACGGAAGAGAAGGATGATGTGGTCAAGAGTGCTTTTTACCCAAAGCTCGAGGAAGTGTAATGAGCTCCATTGCATCCCGTCCTCTCTCGAAAGTATTGGTGGACAGTGGTCTCACATTGCTCACTCTCTGCGCAACGCTGCCGAAACAGTCCTTGGTTTTGAGCGTCCTCCCCGCAGAAATTAATGGTACGATGAAGAGTGTCGTGAGGCCACTGCGGCAAAGAATGCTGCCTACAGAAGAACGTTGCAGTCCACCACTACAAGAGCAACTGTGGAGGTGTACAGAGAGAAGAGGAGGGAAGAGAGACGCCTATTTAGAAGAAAGAAAAGGGAGCAAGAAAGGCATGACCGTGAGGAAATCGAGATGTGCAGGAGTAGACATGATGCTCGAAATTTTTATAAAAAGATAAGGCGTCTTACTACTGGTTTTAAACCCGGAGCAACCTCCTGCAGAGATGAAAATGGTAATCTGGTTACGGATGCACAAGGGACACTGAGATTATGGAGACAGCATTTTTCTAATCTACTGCAAGGCGATGACGACACAAATTCATCCTCTAGAGATGCTGTGCCGCTCCCAATCAATGATGACGACGTTGAGATCCTGTCGCCCAGCTATGAAGAGATCAAAATTGCCATACAGCGACTAAGAAGCAACAAAGCGGCCGGACCGGATGGTCTGCCCACTGAGCTTTTCAAGTATGGAGGCGATGAGCTGGTTAGGTGCATGCACCAACTCATTTGCAGAATATGGCTGGAGGAAGTATGCCCAATAATTGGAATCTCAGTGCCCTTTGTCCCATCCTGAAAAAGGGAGACCCCACGATATGCACCAACTACAGGGGTATAAGCCTTCTCCCTATCGACTATAAGGTTCTTACGAGCGTATTGTGTGAACGACTGAAGCCATTCGCAATCTCACTGATTGGACCTTATCAGTGCGGCTTCAGACCTGGTAAGTCCACCATTGACCAGATATTCACACTGCGCCAAATCCTGGAGAAGACCCATGAAAGTCAAGTCGACACACACCATCTTTTTGTCGACTATAAGGCAGCGTTCGATAGCCCGATAAGAGATCGCGTATATGCCGCAATGTCTGAGCTCGGTATTCCTGCAAAGCTGATAAGACTGTGCAGAATGACGTTGAGCAACTCCTGCAGCTCCGTCAAGGTAGGAAAAGACCTCTCCGAATCTTTTAATACCGTGCGAGGTTTCAGACAGGGCGATCCCTTATCCTGCGACCTCTTCAATTTCGTCATGGAGAGTGTTTTGCGAAAAACGGGTGTTCATCGAAATGGCACTATATTTAACAAAAGTGTCCAGCTCCTTGCGAGATGTCACCGCAGCCTTTAATGCTATTGAACGGGAGTCTGCAAAAATGGGTCTGGCGGTAAATGAGAGCAAGACGAAGTACATGTTGTCGACGAGTAGGGATGTTGAACGTATCGGCTCCCAGGTTACAGCCGGCAACTATACATTCGATGTTGTTAAGGAGTTCATCTACTTTGGCACCGCCATTACCAGCAAGAATGATGTCAGTCTGGAGAAGAATCACACTGGCCAACAGGTGCTACTACGGTCTCAGTAGGCAGTTTAGTAATAGAGACCTCTCTCGTGCGACGAAATTAACACTCTATAAGTCGCTTATTCTTCCGGTGCTTCTCTATGGTGCGGAAGCATGGACGCTGTCTTGTGCCGATGCAGCGGTCTTGGGAGTATTTGAGAGAAAAGTTCTTCGTAAAATCTTTGGTCCTCGAAGGCATGGCGATGAGTTTCGTATTAGAACCAACCATGAGCTGTATGAGCTCCTCGGCGATGTGGGCGTTGTTCAGCGCATTAACATCCAGCGGTTACGCTGGCTTGGCCATATTGTTCGGATGGATGAATCCTCTCCAGCGAGAAAAGTTTTCGATGCGAAGGTCACTGGACGTCGGCGTAGAGGACGACCGTGTTTACGTTGAAAGGACCAAGTTGATGAAGCCCTGTCGCCAATTGGTGTGACCAACTAGAGAAGGCGCGCGCTTAGCAGAGACGCCTGGAGACTAGTGTTAAGGCAGGCCGAAACCCGTTAACGGGTTGTTATGGCCATCTAAGTAAGTAAGTAAGTAGTTATTAAAGTACCGCGTTGCACGAGAGTTACCTTTATAAGCATCTGTACATATATACATACATATGTATGTGTGTTTGAAGAATAAAAACCTTTATTTTGTAATTTTCAATGTTTGCTTAGGCAAATTAAAAACAAATTAATTTAAGTATTTATTTTAAAAATTAAATTTAAATTTTTAATGCGAAAAATGGAACGATAAAATTGAAAAAAAATATGTATTTATGTATGTATGTATGTAGAGCATGAGTGGAGAGAATAATAAATGCCTACGTGTGAAAATTTAATAATTTTATTCATTAAACCATAATAAACCACATGTAAAATATAACGACTTAACAACGAAAAAAGTGGTAGTTTTAAGTATCTAATAGACTAAATTTGATTTTAAAGACGCATTGAGCTTATCAAAATTATTTCAGCATCAAAAATGTACTTGCCAAACTGCAATTAATTATTTCATTGCACGGTGCCGACAATAAGGTGCAGTGTCAGGTCTTGCCACGATTAGAGAGACTAAAAATAGTACACAACCAAATGAACAGTGTAGTGTTAAGGAAAATACAGAGACTTTAAAGTGAAGACGTTCTGGACAACTTGTTATCAGGTATCGTACTATGATATGTTCAAGGCAATCAGCTACTCTCAGAGCTTTTGCCAAAAGGCTGCTAAGAGGTAGTTTCTCATATTTCTTCTTTTTTAAATATGTCAGAGCTGAGGTTTGAACTCGAACTACTAATTTATTTATATATGTACTTGTATTTATATTAAAGGGATTCACAAAGTGTGCTATTAGGTCTGATTGTTAATTCGGTCATTGACTGATATGATCAATTCAACTTAGACATAGAAACTACTAGAAACAATTTAAAGCACAGCGTATACAGTAATGAAACTAATGATAGCTCCAAAACAAAAATCAGCTGTTAATACTTTTATTGCCATTTAAAACCAGTTTAGCTAATACTTGCTATCTCCTTTATTTTAAATGATAGTAGAATATTGTGCTGTTCTGTATTCCATCCCTTGACTACTATGAAATTGAAGCAAAGTTAGTATGGAACTGTACGGGAGATTAAACTAACGCTATGGATAAAATAAATAGAACAAAGTCTTGAGACGATGATCAAGTAGTATTTAGGATGGTATCGATACTTACACCGACCTACATTTTAAAATTTATCAGAGCGAAGAAATTGGTGGTAGCATTGTAGGGAAATCCGGTACAAGACATGGATAGTAATTTAATTTAGGTGGATTCATATATGAGATACTAGAGTACTTGGATCTGTATCTATTGTACACATCATTAAATATGATGTGATGATGCTTATGTAAATATTTGAATAAATGACTTTTTAATAAAAAGAATAAATATAACTAATGCACGTTCTCTGGTTCAAAGTTGTTTTTCACTCGTAAAGGTTAACGGAATTTTTTATGTAACTAATTCCAATATTTTTTCTTTATTTACCCAACTTTAGTCTTTTTTATTAGATCAACAAATATTTCACCCTTTGAATGTTATGGCCAGACTTTTTACATTTTGACACATTAATAAATTAGTATAAACAGTTATTACACTTAAAACATGTACATTTGCATAAAAAATAGTTACCAACCATCTAACCTCTGATAGTATTAGTAACCAACTAATTTCTTTCAAATAAATATTTTATAAATGAGTTAATCAAATTATGTGCAAATTAAAACAAACAAACAAAATCTATTATAATGCCAAAAAAGTCAACAATATAAAACTGTTAACATGCCTTTGCAGTCAATGTCAGAATGGATTAAGAATTACCTAAAAACATTTAAGACTTCATTAGGTATTCTATTGGTGAAGGAAAGCATAATAATTTAATGTGAAAATAACGTAATCTGACAATAGTTTGGTAAAGCTAAGTAGAAATATAAGTAAGGTGTGCGTCACTATAAAGTGTAACACCCATTTTTCTTAATAACTTTTTTCACCTTTAATCAAAATTATTTTTCTTAATCACAATATCTTTGAAAAATGTGTCAGATTTTAAAATGTATCAGTTTGTCAAATTTGACTTGTTAGTTAGTTCACAATGGATAATCAAAGACAAGTGCATACAAAAATTATTCAAATAATTCAAAAAAAACATATTGGAGTTATACAAAAGTTGCTAGGGAAGTCCACGTGACCAGGCAATGTGTTTCCAGAGTGGTCAAAAAGTTCAACAAAGACCTAAAAATTGAAAGAAAGCCTGGAACAGGTAAAGCAAAACTGGTAACGAACGACGCGAAAGCCAAAAAGGTTGAGAAGCTTTTGCTGGCTCTTCCAAACATTTCTGGTCGAGAAGTGGCCCGGCGCGTGCAATGTTCGGAAAGTTTTGTGCGCCGAGTTAAAGCTAAAGCTGGCCTTAAAACATTTAAAGTCCAAAAAGTTCCGGATAGAAATGCTAAGAAGAATATTGAAGCAAAAAAAAGAGCAAAACTCCTCAAAAAAGAATTTTTTCAAAAGTTCGAATGTTGTGTAATGGATGATGAAACTTACGTTTTTGCAGACTTTGCGCAGCTTCCTGGCCAAGATTTTTATGTAGCGGATAGTAGAGGCAATGTTTCTGAAGAGTTCCGAACTAAAAAACTATCAAAATTTCCCAAAAAGTTCCTAGTTTGGCAAGCTATTTGTAGCTGCGGCAACAGAAGTGCATCGTTTGTTACATTGGGATCAATAAACTCAGATATTTATATCAAAGAGTGTCTTCAAAAGAGGTTGGTCCCATTTCTAAGACAGCACAACATATCAACATTCTTCTGGCCAGATTTGGCAACATGTCACTACAGTAAAAGCGCAATAGACTGGTATAGTAAAAATAATGTTATTTTTGTTCCAAAAGAGGCTAACCCACCAAACTGCCCAGAGCTGCGGCCTATTGAAAGATATTGGGCTCTGGTCAAAAGAGAACTAAAGAAGAGTACATCTGTTCCCAAAACCATTACTAGTTTTCGATATAAATGGACAGCTGGTACCAAAAAAATCACCGAAAACACTATAACATTGCTTATGGATGGCATAATGAATAAAATAAAAAATTTTATAAAATTAAATTAATTTTTAAATAAAATAATACAGAATATAAATCTGTAATAAAAATGCAAAGTAAAACTGTTTTATTTTTAACTCTAGCTTACTCCAGTCAGTTTTTATTTGACTTTTGATGTGTTACAGTTTATAGTGACGCACACCTTATATATGTATATACATATGTATATTACATTTAATGCTCTTATTAAAAAAAATATTAATAGGAAATATAATATTTTATAGGCAAGTATATCAAAATACATATTTATTTTACTTTCGTCAAACCTTTTTCGTTACAATATATCAATATGCTTTGAAGAAACAGTTTGATCGCAATTTATTTAATAAAAAAATAATAATATATTTATTACACTTCGCTATGTTTCGGTTTCAACACAAATTTTCGTCATTTTACGACCGATTGTCCCATAGTTATAGAATTGGGCTCTCGTTAAAAATTACCCAACATAAAGTATTTGGATTTGCCAATCAAAAAATAAACTTAATATTGGTTCTATGTATGGATGCATTTTTAAAAATGAGAACTCATATGTACTATATATGTACATATATTAGACCATACTTCAAAAGCTTCTTATTTAAAAAATTTACTTATTTCATTAAGACGACTTTTTTAAACGAAGATTTTGGGGTTTTTTTAATTTGAAACTAAATTTACCACATCTAGTTTAGTTTGCAAAAAAAGCCGGAACTGTTCCACTGTTTCTATCTGCTCCATCTACACTTGTTATTAATTTTCAAAAACAAAATACTAAAAATACTAAATTATTTCAGAAAAATATTTTCAAATATTTTTTTGTGATTTTTTTTAAATCGTGTTTCTAATAAGCTAACCAATGCTTTCACACAGCAGGTTGCAATCAGAAAAATAAAAAAAGTTTCATGGCTAAAGTACGCAAAGATTTCCATTTTCTATAGTGCTAATCACTAAGAAAAAATAAAAATAAAAAATTAAACGTTTATAAGCAATTAAATTAAAAACGACGAAAAGGAATATGTAATTGGCAAACTATGTAGCGTTAAAAAAGTGTTTTTAATGTTTTTATAAGAAAACAACAACAACAATGATTACAAGAAATAACCGATACCTATGGATAGAAATGCAAACATTAATTCCCATTAGGAATGTTAAGTGCTAACTATAAGTGAATTTTAAGAAAATGTAAAGAAACTTTACACCCTTACTATTGAGGGTGAGAGAGAGAAACTGTTTGAAATGATACCTTTAATATTATTAGCATATTATTACATATACTCATTACGACCATATCTCAACCTTGTAATAATAATATTATTTACCTATACTCTCTTCTTCTAATCTGCTCGCTCGATGTAATACGGCAGTAAGAGGTATACATTTATGTACATACACGCTACAATCATATTGATCAACAAACCAAAATCGCATTTCGCGATAGCTGAACAAAATATTTAAATTTAAAAAAAAAACTTCAGCGAATGGTGGTCGTCTAGATGCAGCGTACATGAGTCGCATTATATGTAAATACATACGTATATACTCTTAATATGCACACTTATGTATGTATGCATTCTCAATTGTAAGTATTAGTTTGAATCCATTGTCATTTCCCTTTACCGCTAAATCTTGCAAAAGAGCACAGCTGTACAAGCAAAAAATATTTTTCCATTTTTTCCATATTTTTTCTTTTTTTTTAAGTTGAGAGCAAAAGTTATTATGTGCTTTGCTCCTGTTATTCTGTTTTATATCAAAATAAAATAAGAACAACAATAGTAAAAAAAATGTAACAGCAGAAAACAATAGTAAGAGAAAAAAAGAATAAATAAAGAAAACCTTTTAAGTTCAATGCCAAGCTATGACAGTCATAAAATTGTTGGCGATTTTACAGTAAGTGGGTTGTTATCTATTGTTTGGCATGCGATTGCATTTTCAATTGCGAAATGATTAAACACTCGTAATATCGTAATAAATTTGAGCCTTTTTAACAGTGATAAAAGAGAATTAAATTGTACTCTGTATATCTTAAAACACATAAAAATCTGAAGTTAATTGAAAAGTTATATACATACATATGTATGTATGTAGTATACATATGTATATGGGCAATTTCAAAAATTTTCAACATTTGTTGAAACTGAGTTCAGATGCTTATTATTTCTCCAGTTTTTCGAATTGATCAAAACGGTCAAAAGGGAATGGTAGGTCACACTAGAAAACTGGGAAATTCAAAATTTCAGATCATCAGTTCTTTATTTTTAAAAGTTATGGGCACTCAAACATCGAAAAACTCAAAAAAAGGCTTGAAATTTACAAGAGTTTATTCATATTTCATCACTTTTCTACTTTTAGTTTTAAACTTCCGATGCTCACTGATATAAAATAAAGTCACTAGACTTTGTAGATATTTACACTATAAAAGTTATTCCAATACTACTATTTGGGAAAAAGTTGTACAGCGGTTCATTTTTGAAACCAAAATTTTCCGATTTTTAAATTTTCGCAGTTTTTTCTATAGCGTTTTTGCGCCGTTCAAGAAAATTGCATTTCGTCAACAGCATTTAATAGATGGTGTAATTTGCTAAAATTTGCCAAATATCACGTCGATGTCAGGCTGCTAGTTGCTGAGAACGATGACCTCAAACTTTTATAGAACTGGCGTAAATTTTTCAAAAATGACAGTTTTTCGCGCCTGACATTTGCAATCTTATTTAAAACTGGTTTATGTATTGCGTGATCTAAACTTCTTAGTAAATGGCACCTCAACGTCAAGAAGGCGTTAAAATATTTTGAAACTCAAAAATTTTATAAAGAAAATAAAAATTTTGCAAAATTTCATGATTTTGTTTCGCGTTTTTTTTAATTAATCCGTGGTTTAAAATCAATGTAAAGTATTGGAAATGAAGTGCGGCGGTGATCTAAAGATCATATATAAATACGGTTGAATTCGGTCCATATTTAGCGGGTACAGCGGCATTTTTCTTCAAACACATTTTGCTTTGTGACATCTGCAGTTATGTATAGATTCGGCCGCGATTGACACCAAATGAAAGGTTTTTTTAAGCTTGATAATAAAACCGAATAGGCATTAAAAAATTTTCATGATTTTAAATTTTACAGATCAAAAAAAAAATCCTAACCTCAAAAATAATTCTTATATAATTTTTTTTATTTTTTAAATTTGCAAGTCAAAACATTGTTTTTCTGTAAATTAGTTATGCGTTATATATATTTTTGCAAAAAATCGCGTTTTTTTAATGTTAGGAAATTTAATTATATGTGATATTTTTTTATGTATTTTATCAGTGCATTGATGAATTTGGACTGCACTGATGAATTTGAAATGAGTTTCATGCATCCATACAACATTTATTAAAATAAATCAATAAATTTAACTTAAAATTTTTTTTAAAGAGATTTTAACTTAAAACCTCCATAACTTTTGCGCCGTTTGCAATAAATGATTAACGCGAACTGTTTTGATATGCTAAAATATCACCCTTCACGTGACCAAAGCGTCATTCGTGTCATCCAAAAAAAAAATTTCGAAAAAAAAAATATCAAAATGTCGAAAATTTTTGAAATTGCCCATATACATACATTTTCATCCTATTTAAAAGAAAAGTTAGTACTGAATTCCCTCTATAGTCTCTTTTATAAGAGTTGTGTTAAAGGCACCGCACTACCTTTAGGTCTATTGTACAGACCTCAATTTATCTAGGGTTCCAATAGTATCTACCCAGTGTTCGAAATAAAAACTCTAAAGTACGCATAATTTATATTCTGTACTGATTGTCAAACACATTCACTGCTACAAGAACCAAACTTTTCGTTTCTCCTTTAATGTTTATGAATATGTAGACAAAAGGCCGAGGCACATAGAATCCGCCCTACGCAGAACTTTTCAACCGACAGCAAAGTAAAATACATGTTTTTTATGAGCTTTGTTACATTCAATACGTCGCCGTATAAAGGAAAGTATAAAGTTGAGCAACTTTTGACGTACGTAGTGTACATTGATAGCTATAATTTGTTTTGTTTTTTCTTTGTTCTCATTTTGTTGTAATTGTGTTGGGTTCTTTCCAAAAATTAAGGCAAAAATATAAAAATTATATAGCATTTTCAGTTTAAATTAAACCTTTTTCAAAATAAATGAAACCTTTTTCAAAATGAACGCAACCTTTTTCAAATCAAACGAGACCTTTTTCAAATTAAACGAAACTCTTTTCACAATAAGTGAAACTTTATTCAAAATAAATGAAACTTTATTTAAATTCATTTAAACATTTTTCAAATTAAATTAAACCAGTTATAGAATTTAATAGAAAACAAAAGAAAAAAAATAAAACATATTAAACATATTCATTTTTATATAATACTTGTTAAAATAAATGAAGAATTTGTCCACTGACCGCTTTAGGAATTATCATGATCATATCCATAACATAGTTCGCACAATCACTTTGATTAATTTGTGCGACACTTTTATATATTATTATATGTATATATACACTTACTATGTTATGTTCTGTGGTAATGTCACTTTAATAATGATTGGTTGTGAAATTTTATCTTAGAAAATGTTTTCTCTATCGAGTTCAACATAGGAGAATAAGGTGGGAAAAATTTAAGCGTACAGTCATTATTAGCCACAATATTTATAATTTCCTGGGTTTTATAGATTCTGGCATTATCCATAATTAAAAAGGAATGTTTTATTTTTTGTTTTGTTTTGTTTTCTACTAAATTCTATAACTGGTTTAATTTAATTTGAAAAATGTTTAAATGAATTTGAATAAAGTTTCATTTATTTTGAATAAAGTTTCGCTTATTTTGAAAAGAGTTTCGTTTAATTTGAAAAAGGTTTCATTTATTTTGAAAAAGGTTTAATTTAAACTGAAAATGCTATATAAAAAATAGCAAATAAATTAATCGAGATTGTACATATAAAACTTTTTTCTTTTTTTGCAAAAACACGTGAAAAAAAACATCTGATTTAATATCTATCAGCAAAGTATTAATTGTTTCAACATCATTCATTAATACATTAACATCTGTTGAGAAAGTCAACATATCGTCGCACGAATTAAAGAACGCTGTAACTGACAAAAATAAATTCACTTACGCCGTCTGCCTTTTGAAAAATACTAGTGTCTTTGTTCTACTTTCATAAAGTTTTTTAACTCTGTTCAACATTTACGGCTTTGTCAGTTACAGCGTTCTTTAATTCCATCGACGATATGACGGTCAAAACTCTATAGAAACGGACTGATGAAAGTTCACAAACACTATTTCGTACTGTTTGTGTGGAAAGTGCGCTAAAATAATCAGTACATGACCAAAAAAATGGGTTTTAGAGTGAGTACAGTGCGACACAACAGTTTTTTTTCTATATAGAAGTACAAAATTTTAGAGTGCAATTTTACACACCATGGGTACAATTTTACACACCATGGGTGTAGAGAGGAGATATGCCAAAACAGGGTTGTAATGGCCAATTATGTAATCATTATGTATGTATGTAATCATTTTTTCTAATAAAATGTCAACGATACTTGAGAGCACAATCCGGTCCTATCCATTGGTGCCATTGATTGATTCGGTGTAAAAGATATACTTTCAGTTTCAATTAAAGTAAATTCACATGCGAGAAAATAATTACAAATTAATTATTGACAAAAGATAAGAAATTAGCTAAAAACAAAAAGCTTTTAACGTAATTGGACTTCAAATGTTTTATATTTTTGAAAAGGACTATAAAATGCAAAAAAAAATTCTTTCGACTACGACAATATTTATTTACTAGCATAAGTAGTGCAATCTTTTAGAATTACATAATTTTCTTTTATCTTACATAAAATTTTTTATTCTCAAAGACTGTGACAAGCCAAATTCTTTAAACGATATAACAATCGTTCTCATAACCCTCACATCAGCTGATAAGCACACCGACTTTTTTGTGTATTTCTAATTTTTTTGATGATCCTTACGTACTAAAACAATTTTATTTCAACGTTTTTGTCTTTTTTGATATTATTTAAACTCATAAGTAATATTAAAACACAAATTTTTCTACGAAAATTTATAATTTATATAGACAGACATTATATTTTAATATATTTTATTCTTCTTCCTGTCTTCTTCAGAAGAAAAATTAAATGCAAATAAATTTATAAAATATTCTAGAAAAATATTTAATAAGATTCAGGCTTTCATTTCTTATAATTTTCATGTATTAAAAAAATATTAACTTCATCATACATTAATGCATACGAAACCGGTGAATTAATTAAAATTAATCGTGCCAGTAAAACTAAAGCAAATATCGTATTACGCCACATAATAGAGAGACACGTGAATCCAAAATCATTGGATAATTTAAATTAGTTATGTGGGTGTGTATGTGTATGTGCATGTTTATGTGAATCTGTAAATAAAGGAAAGATAATTTGTTTTGTGGTAACATACGAAAGGAATACCATCATAAACAAATCCAATAGGGCACTAGAGCATTCAAAGACAGTGTATCAAAAATGTTTATTATCGCGTAAACATATCGCACACCTAGTTCAAAAGTGACACAACTCAAAAAAAAAAATTTTTTTTTGCTTTATTATTTTTACGAATAAACAATAACAATATGCACTTAAAAAAAGAACTTAAACAACAACAAGACAAAGCTTTTGGTTCGAGTTTGAACCACAATTTTTTTGGCTCACTGCTTAATTCTCATATAATTATTTGATACGTTTTCTACTTGTTACTATAAGCATATTACACATATACATATTTATAATGATGATAATTATGCGTGTAGAAACAAACTCCTTAATGTATGCAACACTAAATTAAGCTAATTATACACATCAATAGTGTAGCTACAATAACACACCAGCAGCAACGGTAAACAATAAAAATAACGGCATTGCTAACCAGTAGTAGTAAACAAATATAAAATTAGCCGAGCAAAGAGGAAAAGTTATACAAAAATACACATATTCTCCTACATGCATACATATATACCTGTAGAATACACTCATTAACTTGACAAATACTTATATAGGTATAAGTATAAAAAATACTCTTAAAAACAATATAAAAATACGTACTTATTTATGTAATATATGAGCTAAAGTGTGAAACACAAGTAATATTTGTTGCCTGTTTTTTTTTTGTTTTTTTTTTTGTTTGTTTTTCTTTTATACATACATACATACTTATATAATGTAAAACAGGGACCGGAAATATAAACGTATGTAAATACATACACATATTGTAAATGTATATCCATACATACTATGTACATACCTACAATGTTAAATGTATTGAAATAATTTTTTTATCTTAATCTTACCAAAATATTACTTCAAAAAAGTCTAGTTAATAAGTTACCTGAAAAGAAAAATAAATTAAGTAAACATTAGAAATAATGAAAAACTAATGATGATGATGAACCTATGATTTATTTTTATATAATAGTAGGTCCAATAACAGTGATAATAATATCATTTTGTGGATAAAATTCTGGGCAGGAATCCTATTAGATTATAAACTTAAGTTTTGTGAATATATTTCATTGATAGTGAAAAAGGTAAATGGAGTTTTAAGACTTATAAAGCGTAATTCATTTCAATCAGTTACTCTCAGAGCTTCTGCCAAAAGCCAAAGAAAGCTGTGGTTTGAACCTGGAGTTTACGCTTAGAAAAGCTGTACTGCAGATTCCGGCATTCATGATAAAAAATTGACACACACAACATGGGTGCTGCAAGAAACTAGGTCGTAACCCTGAGAAAGGGTTGTTATAGCCAATTATGTATATATGTATGTATGTATCGTTTAAATCAGGGGTGAGCAACCTTTTTAATCAATGGGCCACTTATAAATTTTAAAATTTTTTGGTGGGCCGCACATAAATACTAATAATTTACAAAACTCTATTTATAATAAAAATTAGAATAAAAAAATATAAAATTTAATGCCAAAAAAAAGTATTTACTTGAAATTTTTAATGAGAAATTTGGCACTGTTTTCTTCGATACAACCTGATCAATATCAGCCGGAATTGATACACAAGTTTCTAATCCTGCATTACTCAGTCTTGATCGGTGGTAATTGGTCGGTGGTCGGATTTATAAATATTCTCGATGTTTTCTGAGAGAAATACATTTTTTACATCAGTATTATTCTGAATGTCCATCACTTCCCTTTGAAAGTCTTCGGGAACTGTATCCACATCGATAATTAATGGTTAGGAAAACATTTTCATGGAAACTGCTCTCTTCTCAGTTTCTTCGTAATTGAAATTCGTTGACTAATGTGTCTATATATTATGTGTATTTTTGAGAAGCAGCAATATTTGTTTGGCGGGCCGCATAAATAGGTTGAAAAAGCCGCAAGCGGCCTGCGGGCCGCGTGTTGCTCATCCCTGGTTTAAATGATCTTTCTGCGAGTAAAGATTTCTTAAAGAGAAATCATACTCTATACATACATACATAACTGGCATTTACAACCCTGTGTCACGATTACGGCCTAGCTTCTCGCAGCACTCATGTTGTGTGTGTCAATTTTTATCCATGAGTACCGGGACCTATAGTTTAATGTCGACTCCGAACGACAGGCTTGAGAAGCTTGTTCGTGGCAATTAGTTACTCTCAGAGCTTTTGCCAGAAGACTGCTGAGAGGCAGTCGCCGAAAGAAATATTTTTTTCATATTTCCTTTTTTGAAAATTGTGTAAAAGTAAAACAATAAAGAAGTTATTCAATAGGCATTTGAATAAAGCGTTTTAGTAATTAATTTACAAACTTTACTTACAAACTTACGTAAGTATTTACATATTTCTAAAAAAAGATTAATCGGAATAATATTATTTTTTTGTCAAACTACTTCTAGCGTATGATTATTTAAATATTCTGCGGTATAGAGAAAAAAAATAGATTTTGAAAAGTAAATTATTGAGCAATGTTCGGAACCTTTAAAACTATATCAAAATATTTGCTTTGAAAAAAGTAAAAACATTTTAGTCTTTCCCAAAACAATTACCAGCATCATTATCTACCGTTTATATAAACCAAATATGTTCACCTAATGACATTTAAAAATGTATGAAACAAAAACACAATTTAAATATGTGGCAACGATAAAAGTATTTTCTTTCCCGCAACACAAAATTTGCCTAAACCGCTGTTTATGTATTAATTTTAACACCAAAAGTTTTTTTTCACACAAATGTTTACTGTACGATTGTACAAAAGAAATAAATGAGTGCTACATAGGTTTCAACCATTTGCTGCACCGTTTAAACAATTTTATTTAAATGTAACTTTAGTTTGTGTAAACCACGCACTACAATTTTAGTTTTTGTCTGCTATAAGTAGTTTGCCTTTAGTGCTTGAAATACAAAAACCATCCAACAGACAATTCAGCTTATATTTGCAAATGCTACAAACAGTCAAATAATAAGTTTTAAGTCTCTATTGCTTGGTGTTTATATGTATAACTTTTATTTACTCTTTATAAATATTTTTTCAACTTTTTGTCTTCCTAAGAAATAATTCTTTACTTTTGTTTTTCCATTGTGTCTTACAGACGTTAAGGAACATACGTTTTCGTTTTTCTTTGAGTCAAAAAGTAAAATTTAATAGAACAAATATACTCATGGTTAAAGTACGAGGGTGGGATTCCATATATAATGATACCAAAACAATAAATGAGGAGAAATTTATTAAAATTATAAAATATTGCTCTTAAAGCAAAAAAGTTGGCTCCTTGAAAAATGGCTCCAAGAAACAAATGAAAAGTTTGCCGAAAATATAAATTATTAATATAACTTTTTTTGTTAAGACCAATACTCAGGGATAAACCCCTAATCATGCATTGTATTGGGATTTGAAGATACATACATAGATATATATACTTTGGTTTTGTCTATTTTTTGGGTTATTTTTCATTTTAGGTTCAGATTACTTATTAAAAAAGTGGCACCAAAAATGAAATTATTACAAAAAATTTCGTCTTTTTAAAAAAATGTTTTTTTTTCTCAATTCCATCTCATTCTATCTTGAAATACTTTTCCCAGCGATATTCAGTAACTACTTAAGATACCTTGTCTTTAGTAAGAATGAATTGTTGAACAATCTTTTAGCACTGAACCGTTTCTTTAAGTTTGGAAATAAAAAAGTTTTGTTATGTGGTCTGGCAATCCGAGTTAGAATCCTAGTAAGAATCATCATTTTTAAATTAATTTTGTTTCGTCAGAAACGCTTTAATTAGATCAAATTTAAACTCTATTAGGAAATTAGAATTAATTGCAATGATTTTTCGATAATCAAGGAGAAAATGATGTCCGTGAAGGAATAGTACAAGCCAAACTGAACATGTTTTCGACCCGAGTGACGGTAGTCTCTTCAGAATTCTACGTGTTTTCTACATATTCATGACAAACATCAATTATTTAGCTCACAATGTTGGTGCATAGGAGATTATGATAGAATGTGTAGTGCTTGACTTTCTTCGACTAATTGATTACAAGTGTGTGTACATACATATATAAACGACCACAATTTAATTCCAATATATGATTTCTACCAGAGAGAGTGAGTTAAATTATTGACTTATATAATTTAATTTTAATCTAATTAAAACGATTATAACGAAACAAATAGAAAAATTATTTTATTTAATTATTATTAAATCTATCCAATAATGTGGGTAAAAAAGCAATTTTAACTTTACTTTATTCAATTTACCCACGGCAAGAGTGAACTGACGCATAGTATTGATAAAACAAATTTTTTTAATCACTCACTCTCTCCCCTAGATTAATAATTTTAAATTTTTTTTAACTACTGCCGCCAACCTTAATGTCAAGTCGGCTAATTTTGAGATCGCCCTCGTAACCCTACACTCCAATAGAAATACCATAAGTCAAATAAAGCCATAGATGAGAGAAACTTTTAGTAAATAAAATAATTCTTAAAATAAAAAAGTTAAATGAGACATAAAATGAAAGCAAAATAAAGAAACTGAAAGTTATGCTTCCTTTATGTCGAATAACCGAAATTTTAAAATAAAAACTAATTTTATTGCTTATGGTAAAAATGCAAAAAAAAAAAAAAACAAAAGTTGGCACTATTGCCAAAAAAGAGAAAAAAATTTAAAGCTTAACCTTGATTAGCAACTGTACCAGATTTAAGCTCTAAAATTATGTATAAGAAAAATATGCCATTTAAAGAGGATTTGTAGTGAAACAAAAAAGAATTAAATTGACAGCTTGTTTGTAGAAGACGTCAGAATAAAGAAATAAACTAATCATGCATGTCAAGTCGGTTCGCATTTTAAAGTAGGACCTTTGTTTTTTTCTAACTGATATCAGATATGATATTAGTAAGTTTAAATCAAAGGTCCATACTTTCTTTCCAATTTCCCCTGATTTTCTTTGACCAGCACAATGTACTGCATTAGTAGGGGTCATCCCCTAAGTGCCGGCATCAATAAAAAAAAAAAACGAAAATTTGAACTATAATATGAGCGAAAAATATGTCTTTAACACGTTCACGCCGGCACTGCAATTCATGTTTCTTGCCCATAGGCGGTTGCACTGAAAGCTTTTCGTTCTATCGGGCGGACGTGAACTAAATGTTTCTGTGCGAGATACCGGTGGTACGCGCCGGCGTGAACGTGTTAAAGTCATTTAAAAAAGTATTAAAAATATTAAATTATTTATTTAGTACTTAAATATAAAACGTATGATTAATTTCTACCATATATAGTACACATATACATATGCTTGTATTCAAATTTTATAAGGTCCAAGTCCAATTGAAGGATATACAAATAAGTCTTGAAAATACAACAAATCAATTTACATCAATTTTGCAACGCTGTGTAAAAAAAGTTCTTATGTTATCAAACATTTACCGTTAGTTTTGGATAAACATGTGTTTAGTAATTTTGTTTTATTAGGTTTGTGCAAATTAAACATTTATTTGTTTTAAAATGACAACAAAAGAGAACATCGTCGTAAAATTATTTGTAATTTTTTTGATAGTCATCCTAAATGAAAAAGTCAGAGATCGTATCCCATTTTGTAGAGCAAGGAGAAAATAGATGTTCCGTATATAGAATACTGGCAAGATACGAAATAAGAAAAACCACACAAAGAAAAAGTGGTAGCGGAAAAAATGCAGTTTATCAGACTCTTCGATGAGGTACCAGCTAAAAAAAATAACTGGTGGTAAGATCGCTAAATCGTATAGGGAACTTGGAAAAAAGTTTCAGTGTGATGGAAAAACGGTCAAAAAGTACCTTAACAAAATGGGAATTAAAAAAAGAACCAGAAAAAGTAAACCAGCTGTTTCAAAAACTCAAAAAGTTTCGCAAAAAATCCGATCCGAAAAGTTTGGTTAAAAACACGTTTTGCGCAAAAAACAATATCGTTTACATTATGGACGATGAGTCATACTTTACCTTAAATGGCAGCGAATGGCAAGGAAGTCATTATTATGAAGGAAACAAGAATAATAATAAATCTCTTTTTCGAGCTTAAGGTCTTTTTATATTAATATTAAATATTTATTTTTTCAATATTTCGCTGCCCCTTCAATAAAGTTATTATATTAGGAAACAAGAATATTAGTGATAATTAATATAAAGTATGTTGAGCACTCCAAGTTTCCTAAAAAGGTTTTAGTGTGGCTTGCAATCAGTCCCTTTGGAATGTCTGGCCCAGTGTTTTTTGAGTCTGGATTGGCGGTTAATTCGCACAGATATATTAACTACTGTTTGCCTAAAGTTAAAGATTTTATAAAGAAGAAACACAGAAATATAAATGTTATATTCTGGCCGGATTTAGCATCTAGCCATTACGCACAAAAGACTTTGGAAGGCATGGACTCACTTAATATACCATATGTCGCTAAGGATGAAAACCCTCCAAATGTACCTCAGTTACGCCCAATTGAAGATTTTTGGGCTAATTTAAAACGAAGAATGTATGCAGGTGGATTTCGGCCAAAAAACACAAAAAGTTTGATCAACAAAATCAGAAAAGAGCTCCAACATCCACGAGATGCCAACATCGATCTTTTCAAAGGCAATGGAAGGAGTTCCCTATAGGTGCCGTAAGGCAGCTAGAATTGGTCCCAATTTTTTTTACATTAAACTAAAACTTTACAAAAAATATTTGAAATTTAATTTTGTTGCAATTTTATTCCGCATACGTTAGTTGATACAGTGATCAATGTTATGAAAAACTGTGTTATGGAAACATTTTAACTGTCTCCGTATTTTACAATTTATCTATTTGACAAAATGATATTTAACGTAAATAATTGATATATTTTTAATTACTGTCAAAGAGATGATATGGATGTTATTACAACATAATGACACCAAAAAAATTTAACCTTCCGAAACAAAAAAATAAATAAAATTATAGAATAAAAGTTTACATGAAAACACACATACACACACTTTATGTACAGAAGCATGTATATCAGTAATATTTGTACCTGGTGTAAATAGATATTGGCAAAGGTACGAAAAAAGAGAAATTAAGTAAACTTGTTTACAGAAGATACGACCGCCCAGCTAAACGACCACTGTCACCATTTGAAAGAGACAACAATGACAATAACAAGTGTCCTTTCAATTTGTTGTGGAGATATAAAAAAAGATAATAAAAAACAAATAAAGGAAATGAAATGAAAAAGGTCAGGGTTTATTACTTTATCATCATCGTCATCTGCTGATTTTTGTTTGTATTATTTAACCAATACATGACCAACAACATGTTGTAACAACAATAATAAAAATTAAAATAAACCAAAAAGACAATTCGAATATTTCTGTACACATTTACATACATTTGTGTATATGATGTAAAACATTTTAATTTAAATTAAAAATCAAATTAAAATTAAGAATTTAAATACCAAAAAAATTAAACATCGTTTTACCGTTCACTTTAACAGTTCTTATCGTCTTAAAGATACAAGTCTGGTAAAGCATTTTATTATTCATCATTTAGAGATTTTGTTCGATGATAATTCGAAGGATGGGAAATTCAGCTAATGGAGTAATAAACTTTATAAAACATTGATGGACATAATTTTTTGAATATTGTCTTTTACAATTATTCCAACATTACCGGATCTACAAAGAAAATTTTTTTTTTATTTTCTTAAGAGTTCATTCATTTCATGTGACGGCAGACAAGCTCTTTCTTATTAATTTACCTATGCTGTTTATTTGGATTCCGAAATAAATAAATAAATAAAATTGATTTTAATATCCCATAACTCTTTAGTCTGTAAGGATATAGTGACCATAGACATAATCTATATATATAAAAGAAAATGGCGTTAGTTACTACGCTTATAACTCAAGAACGGCTGGACCGATTTTGATGATTCGTACCAATTTGGAATGGTCTCTGGCCAAATAAGAAGAATAGCAAAAAAAATTCTAAAATATTCCAAAAAAAATGACGTCATATTTTTAAAATACAGGGTTCACACAATACTTCTATATCTATATACATATATAAAAGAAAGTGGCGTTAGTTACTACGCTTATAACTCAAGAACGGCTGGACCGATTTCGATGATTCGTACCAATTTGGAATGGTCTCTGGCCAAATAAGAAGAATAGCAGAAAAAGTCTAAAATATTCAAAAAAAAAAAAAAATGACGTCATATTTTTAAAATACAGGGTTCACACAATACTTCTATATCTATATATATAAAAGAAAGTGGCGTTAGTTACTACGCTTATAACTCAAGAACGGCTGGACCGATTTCGATGATTCGTACCAATTTGGAATGGTCTCTGGCCAAATAAGAAGAATAGCAAAAAAAATTCTAAAATATTCCAAAAAAAATGACGTCATATTTTTAAAATACAGGGTTCACACAATACTTCTATATCTATATACATATATAAAAGAAAGTGGCGTTAGTTACTACGCTTATAACTCAAGAACGGCTGGACCGATTTCGATGATTCGTACCAATTTGGAATGGTCTCTGGCCAAATAAGAAGAATAGCAGAAAAAGTCTAAAATATTCAAAAAAAAAAAAATGACGTCATATTTTTAAAATACAGGGTTCACACAATACTTCTATATCTATATATATAAAAGAAAGTGGCGTTAGTTACTACGCTTATAACTCAAGAACGGCTGGACCGATTTCGATGATTCGTACCAATTTGGAATGGTCTCTGGCCAAATAAGAAGAATAGCAGAAAAAGTCTAAAATATTCAAAAAAAAAAATGACGTCATATTTTTAAAATACAGGGTTCACACAATACTTCTATATCTATATATATAAAAGAAAGTGGCGTTAGTTACTACGCTTATAACTCAAGAACGGCTGGACCGATTTTGATGATTCGTACCAATTTGGAATGGTCTCTGGCCAAATAAGAAGAATAGCAAAAAAAATTCTAAAATATTCCAAAAAAAATGACGTCATATTTTTAAAATACAGGGTTCACACAATACTTCTATATCTATATACATATATAAAAGAAAGTGGCGTTAGTTACTACGCTTATAACTCAAGAACGGCTGGACCGATTTCGATGATTCGTACCAATTTGG
This sequence comes from Metopia argyrocephala, assembly GCA_963576795.1. Classification (NCBI taxonomy): domain Eukaryota; kingdom Metazoa; phylum Arthropoda; class Insecta; order Diptera; family Sarcophagidae; genus Metopia; species Metopia argyrocephala. Next base: position 70,909,222 of record OY756208.1, read on the forward strand.
AATGGTCTCTGGCCAAATAAGAAGAATAGCAGAAAAAGTCTAAAATATTCCAAAAAAAAAATGACGTCATATTTTTAAAATACAGGGTTCACACAATACTTCTATATCTATATACATATATAAAAGAAAGTGGCGTTAGTTACTACGCTTATAACTCAAGAACGGCTGGACCGATTTTGATGATTCGTACCAATTTGGAATGGTCTCTGGCCAAATAAGAAGAATAGCAAAAAAAAATTCTAAAATATTCCAAAAAAAATGACGTCATATTTTTAAAATACAGGGTTCACACAATACTTCTATATCTATATACATATATAAAAGAAAGTGGCGTTAGTTACTACGCTTATAACTCAAGAACGGCTGGACCGATTTCGATGATTCGTACCAATTTGGAATGGTCTCTGGCCAAATAAGAAGAATAGCAAAAAAAGTCTAAAATATTCCAAAAAAAAAAAAATGACGTCATATTTTTAAAATACAGGGTTCACACAATACTTCTATATCTATATATATAAAAGAAAGTGGCGTTAGTTACTACGATTATAACTCAAGAACGGCTGGACCGATTTCGATAATTCGTACCAATTTGGAATGGTCATTATTGCTTAAAGTATTATTACAGATCACGCTTTCAAACTAAATAGAAATACTGCAATTATATATTTTATGATCTACCTTATCAAAATTGGGGGAGAGTATCCCCGTACCGAGAAAGTGGGTTTTGTCGTTAGTTTGTTGCTCATAAATCTCTCAAACTTGGTAGGAATACTAAATTTTATATTATTTATAATCTTGCTAAGCCCGAACGGAAGAGAAGCATAGAAATTGAGCTTTTTTATGTACGGACTAAAGAACTATACATGGGTATGTTAAGCGCTTAAGTTAAAAAAAAACCTTTAATTTAAATAGAAGTTCACTGTCAAATATTTATTGAAAAGGATTTATGAATAAACAAATAATTTTTTAATTATTTTTATATTTGTTGTCAAAATTTGATTTACTTTTTTATTAAATAAAAAATATAATTTTATTTTGTTAAACGTATTTTTTTCAACTGAGGGCTTCTAAATAATTTTCGATCTCTTATAAAAATATAATTGACTTCAAAAATCTTGGAAAATAGTTAACTTTAAATTTTTTGGCAAACGGCCACAGTTCAAATTCGCTGCTAATTTCATTGGTAATTTTGGTGTGAAGCTCTATTTTCAAACGGTAAGTTAGCAACAATATGATATTTGAGAACATATATTTGCGAGGTCCTGACATCTGTGCACATGTATATATATGTATCAGAGTTGGGTTTACTAAAAATATTATGTATTTTCTCAAACACCTAGCTGGGGTGAACCCGGCAACGCCGGGTCACACCAGCTAGTAAATAAATAAAAAAGAATTCTCTTTAATTGATTTTGCCAAGGTTTTCAACATTAGGTGTTTTTGACAAGCACTCCGATGTAGGGGAGTCCTTTAAAGATTATAAGGCGAAAAAAGGGTGGGCAAATTTAAGTTTAGGAAGTAAATTGGCTTAAAAACAATTTTTTTTTTAATTCAGTTTTCAATTTTATTGATAATATGAAAATTAATAATGTAATATTATGACTAGACAGACATACGCTCTTTTCACAAAATTTTGAACCACATTTAGCAACTGAATTTCATCTTTCAGAGTATAAGTTGTTTGTGGTTGGTTCACTTATACCCGGTCTTTCAAATGGCCTCAGAGAAAATAAGCCAGCTGGGTTAAATCACAAGAACGAGGCGGCCAATTGACATCGCACAAATCGCCATAACTGAATTGTTTGGCCAGCTGTGCGGCTTGTTGCGCTGTCCTGCTGAAACCAAAGTCACTGATGTCAATACTAGACAATTGTGACCACAAAAAATCGGTTATTATGGTATCATCACTAAAGATGATTTTGTTAAAAAATGCGGTGTTTTCCATAGTTAAAATTTGCCAACTTTTTCCTAAATAAATGTCAAAGTATGACAGCTCAATTCTTGACATTTCATCATTTGACGGCCAATTTATTTTCTAACCTCACATTTGCCACCCTTTAATATGCAAGCACTAAGAAAAATTTGTAAAATAGCAAATGGGTATTTTAAGACTTTTATGATTCAAGAATTTCCCATTAAAAACCGTTATTATACTTAAAATTTTAAAATAAAGATACCGCCACATGTCTAATGAATTTTAAATCATATCGTCGCAAGAATTAAACAACGCTGTAACTAACAAAAAATCGAAAATACGTTTTTTGCATCATTTTTATCAGAAAAAAAATACGCCTCGATTGGTCCCGGTCCCAGATTTCTACGATGAATATAAATTCACTTACGCCGTCTGCGAAATGAAAAATACCAGTGTCTCTGTTCTACTTTCATACAGGTTTTTTGGCTCTGGTGAACATTTAAGGTTTTGTCAGTTACAGCGTTCTTTCATTCCATCGACAATATATTCATTTAGGGCTTTTGTAATTATTAGAGTAGTAGTGTAGTACTGTAAAGGTCCAAAATATCAAAGTGCTATAAAATGTGTAAGTTTGAAAAATCAGTAAAAGCGATGTAATAACAAAATAAACAGAGTATTTTAATTTGCAATATTGATTTTAACAAACAAAATGTTTCTAAAAATAATATTTCCTAACGGATTTTCTTATGGGTCATATTGGTTTCAGAACGCTCTCTTGTGCTTACAGACGTCACATATTGTCGAAATGTAATCTCGGTGGAGAACATATTCGCCACTAAAGTTTCAGATTTACTGGTGTTTATTAAAAAGGCTCGGCCAGGTCTACTATAGAAACAGTAGACTCCAAGGGACACAAATTGCAGTGCCTTGCAACTTTGCTAAGTCTAGATTGAGTAGTAACATGTTACAGCAATATTAAATAGTTTCCACAAGTATTTCTATTCCAATAGTGTGCCACTGTAGTGCAGACACCACCTACAAAGCAAGTGATCCTGATTATAATCCCTAGCTAAACAGCAATTTAAATCCCATAACATTAAATAATAACTGGTTATGAAAACTTCTCCAGATAATACATTTGTCATTTGGAACCGGCATTAATCTATATGCAATTTTTAATAAATCTGCCTGACCCAGTTCTATTAATAATGACATTTTATACTCTAAATTTAACTGTGGAGATACATCTTAAAGAAGAGAATAAAAATATGCAATAAAATGAAGAAGCACTTATGTAAACATAAGCTATTATTATTTATAAGTATTGCCACAGATATATTAAATTTAAAAAAAGTTTTATTTTTTTACTCCCCAACTTTTAAAGTGCTTTAATTAATTCAATATTAAAGTGAATATATATTGTTGAGTTATTGCTCTTGTTTTAGCATTTGTGTCTAGAATTTTATTAAAAGAGTGGCATCATTAACATTCAAATTAAATTTTATTACACTCACTCTATTTAAAATCAATTAATTTTTTTTCTATTGTTCTGTAGTCTTTAAAAAATGTTTTATTCAGCATTTAAATAGTATAAAATATTTATAATAGAAGATAATTTCATAATTAATATACAAATAAAAGAAAAAAAAATTATAAACAACTGCAACAAATGTCAGTTAAAGCTGTACATACAAAGTTCAGTCAAGTGTATGAATTTTTTACACTTTTCTGACTTTTTAAGCCACCACTATAACGGCGCTTTAGTGAAATTTTAAAATCCAGATTTTGGGAAACTTTTTTTTTTTCGAAAGTTTAAAACCCAATGGATTTTACTCTACTTTCTTTTTATTTTTGTTCCTTTTTATTTTTATACTATATTTATAATATATATATTTTTTACTTATTATTAAATAAAATAATAAAAAAATAATTATTAAAAAAAAAAACAAAAATAATTTGCGATCTATATTTTAGTGAAAATAGAAAATGCCCTTTGTGAGGTGTTTTTACATACGTAATCCAATTTTGTGTGAAATAAAAGTAGAATCAATTCGACTGGTTTCGGTTCAGCGATTATATGGTTTTTTTTACATGGGATTTTATCTATGTCAAGTTAAAAATTAAATGCTAGTTTTGCTAATATTGTTATTTAGTTAAAAACACAACCATTTTTAATACCACACACTAAGCAAGTGCCAACAAAAAAATTTTTAATGATTAAAAATCGTGTATTTTCTAAAAGTAATAGTATTCAGGCGATGTTCGAAAAGCAAAATAAAAAATAGATAGGCGAATGCATTATTTTCCCAGACGTCATGACTAAAAACAAAACTGCATCAACCGTCAATGAAATACCAAAACATGCGTTAATGGTAGCGGCGACTTAAGTCTTTACAAAACGAGAAAATGATTTGCTTCGCAGGTTATTTTATAGATATATTTTGAATCAGCGGTAGCGCAAATCGCATTAATGGGCGCAAATTTGCTTAACATTAATATTTATATGTGTGTTGTAGGCAATTCGTGTTCTGGAAATTATACAAAAAAAGTAGTTTAAGAAACAATTTTGTAGATTGTATTGGTTACACAATGGTAACCCGTAAACTATTCCTGCATTGTGTAACCAGTTCAAGTTAATTATACAGAAATGAGAATTGCAACGTTGTTAATTATACAACCTATTGGTGTGCATATTGTGCTTTATAGTGAAAATCATTAAAGAAATTGTGCGTCCTTTGCACTAGAAAATTAAAATTAAAAAAATCAATAACTACAAAAGTTTCTCATCAAAACATTTCAGCTCTGAGTTAAGCAATTCTTGTTGTCTTGATATTTCAACATGACTTTGAAATTTTACATTTAAAAAAAGAAACTTTATATATAAAATCATTTAAAAAAATATTTTATTTAAACCATTCATTGTAATTGAAACTATTGTTAGAAAAAGTAAAAACAAACAAAAAATATCTCTACTGTGGAAAAACAGTGTGTCTAACAGCCAATAGAGAGAAAAAATAAATGAAAAATTGAATATAATAAAAAAGAATAAAGGAAATAAAAATACTTTAATTGTTTTCAATTAAATTCAAATTCACCAGATACGTTTTCGTAACTTGTTTACTTGCTTTCTCACTTATTCATCCACATTCATTACATGAATGCTGTGGCACTTCAATTGACTGTTAACAAAAAGTTTGAGGTATGAAAAACAACAACAACAACAATCATTACGAGGTGCATTTAATTTAAATTGAATCTGAGAAATTCCTTGCATTTATGATGCGAATCTCATTGGCTGTATTGAATCGATGAAATTGTTTGTTTAATTAATTGTATAACTGACGATATTTATTTTATGTTTTTTAGTCCCTATAGAACTTACAACACAGTCTACTGAGAAAGCAATTTCTGTACTACACTGACTTTTAATTGCACTTTTAATTACTTATATAACTATACTCAGAAATATTATCATATAACAAATAATTTAAATTTACTTTGAAAGTTGGTCATAAATTCGCAAAACACAATCCAGCTTTTGGTTTAAGGGTTTGGTAATAGGTTAAACAAAATTGTCGCTTACGGAATGGATCCCATTTGAAGCAGAACTGCAATATATCAACGCTCAAAATTATTCATTGGTGCCGATTTTTCGGTTACCTCTCGTTTTAGAGATATACCCTTATCTCGCAGGGGGTTTCATAAAATATTTACATACATACATATATGTATTATATGTATGCATATATAATTCTCTTTTTTATCTTTTAAATATTAAAATGTTTGTTTCTTAAAATGCGTTTCACTCTTAACTGGGCCATCAATTTAATCATACATATGTATATGTATTTAGCATTTAACTTGTGGGAAGTTTAAATTTTGTATATGTATGTATGTACATACATATGTATATGAGAATTCCCCGAAAATATAACATTTGGTATATATGGATATTTAAGAATAAAAATTTAGTTTTCCCAAAATACGTCCAGCTGTCACTTCAAAAAAAACAAAAAAAGAAGTTAATGAACAGTATATTAAATGTGAAAATTTAAAAACGTAAAATATATTTAAGAAAGAATTAAAACAAATGACTGTAGTTATCCTGAAATCCACAAGGCTGTGACGCTTTGATTAAACCCAAATAAGACAATCAGAACCAGTTGTGTCTGGTGATATCGTAATGGCTATTAAATTAAACTAAAATTTTACCACTATACAAATCATTATTACAGAAAATAACAAAAATCAATATAAATTCATGAGCTCACTTCTGTTTTATACCTATTAGATTTTTGTTTAATAGGTGTATGGAAGCATACCAGGTTTTAGCTAATAATACATAAATAAAATATAACTATGTATGTACATTAGGTCGGGTCGATTTTAAAATCGCCTAAGTGACAAGGAAAATCGTATTCTAGGGATCAAAATAAGAAACTTTGCCCACGGAACCATACCGCTGAAATGAATTCTAATGTTCCTTATTTTGACCCAAGGGCCAAATTATAAAAAATCCAAAAAATTTCGGAGAACCAAACCACCCATGCTAGTGGTACTACCCCTGGAACACCCCTGTGGGGGTCACCATATAAAAAATTCATAAAATCACCATTTTTAACATTCTACATAAAACAATCAGCGAAATGGCTACACAGTAAAAAAATTACTAGATCAAGTAAATTTACTAGCAAAATAATGGAAATTTACTACTATTTTAATAGATTGCAAAAAAAAAACAAAAAACACTTAAAAATCAAGTTTTTTATTCACACAATTTTTTTTACTATCGAAATTAAGAATTTAACAGTCCAATTCATAATGAGATAAAACGTGCTTATAAGGGCCTTATAAGCAAAATCTCTTAATTTTATGTGTGTGAAGATAAATTCGAATTTGAAAAGCAAAGACATAAACCATCTTTCTTTAGCTAACACATTTTTTGCGTTAACAGAGCTCTGTTAATAGTTTAACAGCGACTATGTACGGGTATTTCAGGACTTATTAGGCGTTTAATGGACACACATTCCAATTTTAGGAAGAAAAGGTACCCCCATATGGAAGCTATATTGTTCACTTTGTATCTCATAAAAAAAAAATTCATATTTATTTAGTTTTAGGTTAAAAAAAAGCCGAAACAAATTCTTTCAAAAAAAACCAAATAAGTGGAGAAGATCAGTGGCCATTATGGAAAAATACGAAAATGCACATATATCACACTATATGGAGATGATACTCCAAGGGGTCCCCAATGACGCTGTATTAGTGGTATTCCTGAAATAATTTTGGGATTTGAGAAAATTAAATTTGAAAAATTCAATTTTTTTGCAAAATGACTGGAGAAGATCAGTGGCCATTATGGAAAAATACGAAAATGCACGTATATCACACTATATGGAGATGATACTCCAAGGGGTCCCCAATGACGCTGTATTAGTGGTATTCCTGAAATAATTTTGGGATTTGAGAAAATTAAATTTGAAAAATTCAATTTTTTTGCAAAATGACTGGAGAAGATCAGTGGCCATTATGGAAAAATACGAAAATGCACATATATCACACTATATGGAGATGATACTCCAAGGGGTCCCCAATGACGCTGTATTAGTGGTATTCCTGAAATAATTTTGGGATTTGAGAAAATTAAATTTGAAAAATTCAATTTTTTTGCAAAATGACTGGAGAAGATCAGTGGCCATTATGGAAAAATACGAAAATGCACATATATCACACTATATGGAGATGATACTCCAAGGGGTCCCCAATGACGCTGTATTAGTGGTATTCCTGAAATAATTTTGGGATTTGAGAAAATTAAATTTGAAAAATTCAATTTTTTTGCAAAATGACTGGAGAAGATCAGTGGCCATTATGGAAAAATACGAAAATGCACATATATCACACTATATGGAGATGATACTCCAAGGGGTCCCCAATGACGCTGTATTAGTGGTATTCCTGAAATAATTTTGGGATTTGAGAAAATTAAATTTGAAAAATTCAATTTTTTTGCAAAATGACTGGAGAAGATCAGTGGCCATCATGGAAAAATACGAAAATGCACATATATCACACTATATGGAGGTGATACTCCAAGGGGTCCCCAATGACGCTGTATTAGTGGTATTCCTGAAATAATTTTTTCAAATTTAATTTTCTCAAATCCCAAAATTATTTCAGGAATACCACTAACACAGCGTCATTGGGGACCCCTTGGAGTATCATCTCCATATAGTGTGATATACGTGCATTTTCGTATTTTTCCATAATGGCCACTGATCTTCTCCAGTCATTTTGCAAAAAAATTGAATTTTTCAAATTTAATTTTCTCAAATCCCAAAATTATTTCAGGAATACCACTAACACAGCGTCATTGGGGACCCCTTGGAGTATCATCTCCATATAGTGTGATATATGTGCATTTTCGTATTTTTCCATAATGGCCACTGATCTTCTCCAGTCATTTTGCAAAAAAATTGAATTTTTCAAATTTAATTTTCTCAAATCCCAAAATTATTTCAGGAATACCACTAATACAGCGTCATTGGGGACCCCTTGGAGTATCATCTCCATATAGTGTGATATATGTGCATTTTCGTATTTTTCCATAATGGCCACTGATCTTCTCCAGTCATTTTGCAAAAAAATTGAATTATTCAAATTTAATTTTCTCAAATCCCAAAATTATTTCAGGAATACCACTAATACAGCGTCATTGGGGACCCCTTGGAGTATCATCTCCATATAGTGTGATATATGTGCATTTTCGTATTTTTCCATAATGGCCACTGATCTTCTCCAGTCATTTTGCAAAAAAATTGAATTTTTCAAATTTAATTTTCTCAAATCCCAAAATTATTTCAGGAATACCACTAATACAGCGTCATTGGGGACCCCTTGGAGTATCATCTCCATATAGTGTGATATACGTGCATTTTCGTATTTTTCCATAATGGCCACTGATCTTCTCCAGTCATTTTGCAAAAAAATTGAATTTTTTAAATTTAATTTTCTCAAATCCCAAAATTATTTCAGGAATACCACTAATACAGCGTCATTGGGGACCCCTTGGAGTATCATCTCCATATAGTGTGATATATGTGCATTTTCGTATTTTTCCATAATGGCCACTGATCTTCTCCACTTATTTGGTTTTTTTTGAAAGAAATTGTTTCGGCTTTTTTTAACCTAAAACTAAATAAATATGAATTTTTTTTTTATGAGATACAAAGTGAACAATATAGCTTCCATATGGGGGTACCTTTTCTTCCTAAAATTGGAATGTGTGTCCATTAAACGCCTAATAAGTCCTGAAATACCCGTACATAGTCGCTGTTAAACTATTAACAGAGCTCTGTTAACGCAAAAAATGTGTTAGCTAAAGAAAGATGGTTTATGTCTTTGCTTTTCAAATTCGAATTTATCTTCACACACATCTTAATTTTGTATTCATAATCAAGAAACAGTGTCATATCGCTCTCATAAACCATTTATAAATAAGAAATTTTTATTGTAGGTTTCTAGGCACTTTAACCGTACAATAACACGACATTTGTGAGTTAGATTGGATATTGTATAAATAAAAGTGAAATAATATAGTATTACAATTAATAAAACTTATATAGTTGCAAGTATAGATACATATGTACATATTTAAATTCACATAATTAAGAATCTTCGTATAATAGCAAATGATTGCAGTCTCTGTACAAAATAAAATTTCTAAATGGCCAAGAAATTGTTTTTATTTTGTATTACATATCCCATCTCTTTCCTTTACAGGCTCTGTCATCAGTGCCTGTAGAAATTACGTATGTAAGTCTCTCTTTCTCTTTCTCTCCAGTTTACAATTCCATTTTACCAAATTTTGAGATAAAAAAATGTAAACAGAATAGTGATGCACAAACCAAAAAGAAAATGGTAGTATTCGATTACTTTATACATGAATTAAAAAAAATGTGTTGCAAAGGAAACATTTTTTTTTAATTTTTCAATTTGTTTTAGTTATTTTTTTTAACAGCAGTAAATATTACTTCAATCACATCTATTTTATGTATAATTGTGTTACTATTACAGTATTTTTATGAATATTAAAAAATTACCGAAGTAACCGATAGCTTTTATTATGCATCACTATGCTGAAATAACATCATGGTATTGCCAGCATGACATTAAAATCGTTTATTAGTTAATTTGCTCATATGAAAGGTTTATGAATAAGATTTTTTATTTTGAGCTTATAAGACAGATAACGTCTCATAACTAATGTATGGATAAAACCTAAATTAAGGAGTTATTATAATTTAGAGCGTAAGACTGTACAAAAGTACACATTTTTTATATGGATTTTAGGTAGGAAAAATTAAATTATTTAAAATAACTTAATTCAGGCAAAAAGGAATTTGGACAACGCAATGTAGTTATATTGTGTTTTTTTTTTCTTCTTATGATGTTAGTTTACGAACATAAGAAATTGTTGCTTATATATATCAAATTTTCAAAATTACACCAATGCGTATGAGCTATGTTTGTTTTGTTTTAAAATAAATATAAAGAATACGCCCTCTTATTTTTTATGTTAACGTTTGCGGACTTTTGGCAAGAAAACTACAGTTACACTTCGATTAGCCAGGCCTCTATTAAGCGATTCTTCTTATTTTTCACCCTATTATCCGACCTTTGCGTCTATTATCCGTGCCTTAGATTTATACCTCTGCAGCATTCATATATTTTATATTATGTAAATCTAAATCCGGCTTTTTTTTGATTTTGTATTTTTTATGACGATTTGTAAGATTTGTATAAAAATATGTGATATATTTGAATCTGTAATTACGTAAATCGTATGTTTAAATAAAAATAAACAAAAAAAAATAATATTTCTGTATATTTGAGTATAACCTCTATGTATTCCGATTTTCCGTGCTGGTGCCGGTCCCAGAGTGGCGAATAATTCGAGGTTTAACTGTAATTCAAAACAATTAATTTTCTATTACTTTTAACTGTTTTTATGTATAAAATGTTGTATATTTCAAAGTTAGTTGGGGTTGGTTATACATTTAGACTCGATTGGGGCATTCTAAATGGGCCAACGTGGGATTTTTTAGAATTTGAGCAACAACAACAACAAGGAACATCAGAATTTATTTTATATGTATGATTTCTTGGGCAAAGTTTCTTATTTTGATCCCTAGAATACGATTTTCCTTGTCATTTGGGCGATTTTTTGCGTCCCTACAAATCGACCAACACTAATCTACATACCTACATATCGATATATTAAATGCAAACGGACGTAACTACACAAAATTTCGAAATTGAATTTTTTTATTAACTGTGGTTTATTTTATCAAAATACATGTTCATGCACAGTTTTAGATTCCTACGATAAAAAATGGCGATTTTATTAACGAAATTCAAACGAACGTAACTACAAGTGCGTGCGTTTCTAAATGCAAGAAGACATATTACATACATATTTATATGAAAAACTTACATACAAACTCATTTCTTGTATTTAGGGATGCTAATCCTTATATCTCGATCCTGAGAATTATGATTTTCAGGACTTACAAAATTTTTCATTTTTAGGTTTTTTTGCTTCTCCTGTAAAAAAACAAAAAGTGTAGTTACGTCCGTTTGCCTTTAATATGACGATATGTAGTATGTAGTAATACCATTAGATGTTGTTTAAAATAAATGTCTGTCCTTAATAAAACATTTGATATGTAATTAAAAATGTAAATATGTATGTACAATTAACGACAGATAATTTAGATCATGTTAGCGCTTTTTTATAATTTTTTCTATCAATATACAAACATATACTTTTGTTATCTAAACATTATTATTATTTATTTTTTTTTAGAAAAATTTCTATTTTTATGCAAAACTCAACTTCCTTCCGTTTATCAGTCAACGCACTATAGCCCTAAACAAAAACAAAATAAAAAAGATTAAAATGAAAGTGTAATCAAACAAACAATGACAACAGTAATAAAAAACACTTATCAAATGGCTAAAGTTTTATTATTAATGCATGGAATTGTATGTTTTTATAAACACATTCATCCATATGCATACATACATACTTACATACATGCTGTATATTAAAGTATGCCTTAATTTTAAAATTTAAATTCAAAGAATAAGAAAAACAAAACAAAAAGGAACTAAAAAAACAAATGCATATGTTCACATGTTGATGCAGAAGTTTAGTTATTTGTTACTGTCAATACCCGCCTCAGACTGTTTTCTAAGTAAGTAAGTAGTTCAATCTAGACACCAAAGGTGATAGCACACCGCCCTGTGGGCAACACGCAGATCTGGTAAAAATTACTTCTGCCATCCATCGGTAAGTCACTGAATTCACTCTCTTCCAATCCCTTTCTATAATCTCATGAGCGGTGTTAGCAAAGACATCTTTTATAGCCAGGAACGCGCTTACAGCGATTTCATTGTTATCCAAGGATTCCTGAATATTTCATATTATTTCTGCTGACATCAATTTCTGTTGACCTGCCCGTTCTGTACGCGTGATGCCTGGGATGCAATATCAAATACATCTGTCATGAAGAAAAGAATGTAAAACGTAAACATGAATTTAAGTTGTTACATTTGTGATTGGCATGATATTAACCAGCCGAACGTTGTGTGATCTAAGCGTCATGGTGTGGGGAATATTTTACAACTTTAGGTTTCCTAATTGATTTATTACCATCAAAATTAATTTATAAATGTACTTAGAACTCTGAAGAGACGTTAGGTTAGGACATACATAAATATGCTGTCAAATGATGAATTGTCATCGTTTGGTATTTTTTTAGAAATGATTTAGGAAATGCTCGTAGTAGTCATAGTAATGCAAACGTAGCCGCTATACAGGAAAGTGTAGACAATGACTCGACACTAGTCGACGATAGAAAAAATTAAACATCACGCATATAAACTTTAACTAATCCAAGAATTAAAACTGGCGGAATTAGTTATGTATGCATGACAAGTTTTCCGATTTGGCGATGTCAGTTGGCCTCCACGATTCTGTTATTTGACGACGCTGGATTTTTTTTTCAGGAAAATTTGAAAGACAAGAAGGAGAACGTCTAAGCTTTCTAGAGATGAACATTTGCTCGAGTTCACATTCCACTGCTATTTCCCATATTTATACTTTACAGGTATTAACACAACTGAATTTATAAACAAAAGTGTATTTTTGAGGCAATTCTATTATTTTATTATATTTTACGTAGCCTCGGTTTTGCTCACTCTTCATTTCATTTCATTTAATTTCATTTCATATTATCTTATGTATGTAAGTTCCTTTATTTTATTGCAATTGCATAAATTAGAATACCAAAATTTATTAAAACTGTATTAAAATATATATAAAATTTGTTTAAATAAAAGTATGTTTTTTTATTTTTATACAAAAAAAAAACAAAAAAAAACAAACAAAAACAAAACACTAAAATTAAGCATCCACACGCAAAAGAAAATAAAACGGGTTTTTAGTCGGAAATAACTAAAAACGACAACATTGGCAGTGCCATTTTTAGGGAAGAGAATAAAGAGTGCATAAAGAACCTTTGTTTGTTTTTATCAGGAACAAACAATGTAATCTTGATGGCTTATGATGGAAATGACAAGTAGAGTTATGAAAACTAAAAATGACAGCGTCACAGTTGATGGTATTGTGTTTTGTTTCACATTTTTATTTTTTTATTTTTGACAGACATACATTTGTACAAACAGAAATATAAATCAATGTAGACAACACCTTTTCCTACCATTATTTGTAGGAAATTTATAGATTATTGGGATGGTAGGTCAAAGCTTACTTTTGTAGGTTTTAAAATATATATTCATTTAAAAACAATTCCAATATTCTGATTAAAAATTATTACATGTCCAACATAACCAAAAGTTGCTAAATGCAGATTTTCTGCATTTCTTAAAATCTCTAATAGAGTATCTTTCCACCACATTAGGTCCGATATTAGCAGAATTTCTGCTTTTATAAATTTTTTGGATATATGTCTATCATAATGACAATACTAATTTAAAAATACTAAAAATGTACCGTTTTTCGGGGCGTACGCACAGTGGGATTAATTCATACAATATTCGGCAAAAAATATAAGGAGTGCTCGTAGAATGTTGAAATTTTGCTCTGAGCCTTTGGTTAGCTCCATTAAGAAAAATATAAAGTTTCATCAAAATTGGCCACGCCCATACCCACCGCCCATAGAACCCAAAATTTACTTTTGGTCCAAATTTTTTGAAATTTGGCACAGAGCCTTTATTATCTCAATTAACACCCACCACTCGCCGCCCATATAACCCATATCATATTTTTCCCACAACTTTTTGTGTCTTTACCAAAACTATTTAATATTAATTTTAATTTTTTTAATTAAAAATTTCATGAATTTGGTGATAAATTTTATGATTTTATAAAATAATATTAGTTATTTAAACTATTTTTTTAATTGATAGTCTTACCTTTCATTTTATTATAGCAGGAGCACCTAGCACGACCGAGCATTCTTTTAATTCCAAAGAAGTTTGCAATCACGGTTTGCCCAACCACGTTTAGCTACTGAGAAAAAATGTCTTGAAATCTCTAATAGAATATGTGTCCACTATATTTGGTCTAGTTTCAGCAGAATTTTTTCTTTTGCCGATTTATTTTATATATATTTTTCAATACCAAATAGTATATGATAGATATATTTAATGCGAAATACTATAATAAATATATCAAATAAGTAAAAATGCTTTGGAATTTGGAGTATCGATTTTTAAATCCTCAATGGTATGGTTTTCTTTTTGTTAAAGAAATATTTTCTCAATTATAGATAAATAAAAACCTATGTACTTCAAATGCAAGAGCATTGTTTAAAATTAAAACGAGATGAAGGTGTTTTTAACTTATTTAACACCAACTTTAATTCAAGCAGCTGTTCACTTTCTATATTAAAAACTGAAAGAAACTGGTAGGTTGAAAAGTATAATGGTAGACATAACTGATAGGATTTTTATATTTTATTTTTTGAAGTGGCAACACTAGTATGCATATTTTTTGAAATGAATCAGACAAATTTACATTCGTAGTGGACTGTAAGTTTTTATGTTTATACATATGTAAGTACCTAGTTGGCACAATCGTTGTGCACGACATTGTCGTCAAGAGTGCCTTTAAGAAATGTCACTAACGGTTGTCGACAACATCGAGTAGATGTTCGTACACGACATTTTGTAGTCTCTGTATTGACCACACCCTAACATAGTTCAGACAATGTACCATCGATGACAAGTTCAGTGACATTGTCCGCAGCCAGTCACACACGATATTTGCGATATTTGTTTGAAAATGTTGTTGACGAATTGTTCAGGCTGTCATCTATGCGTCGTGCAGAATATTCTATTGTCGTACACCAATCTTGCAGGATGCTTTTAAGACAGAGCCAACTGGGCATGTACATATGTATGTATGCCACTGGTATCATATTTCCAAGCAATTTTATTAAAACACACATAGAGAAAAAAATAATATGACAAGTCCATACACAAAGTAACCTAAACCTCATATTAAAATGAGTTAATGTACATATATGCACATACATATATGTATTTACAGTGACTCCATCGCATCATCGAACAAAAGTGTGATTGATGCCAACGTGGTCTACACAAAAGCAAAGTAGCCTCGTTTCTGTAACTCTCTTATGCTATATTGACACGAAAATATAAACCACTTCTTTCGCCCCTTAACCACGATTGCGAACCACACCGTTCACATGATAGTTTGGTGTTTATTTTTTGCATTTATGTTTATGTACAATGCATACATGCAAGTACATACATACATGTTTAGCGCGGTATTTTAGTTTTTTATATACATATGTATATTTATATATCTACGTAGGTACATACATATCGTCGATGGAATTAAAGAACGCTGTAACTGACAAACTGTAGTCTGTAGTCGCCGTGATCTAGTGGTTAGTGTGTTGGATTACTAAGACGAGAGCGCTGGGTTCAAATGTCAGCTCTGACATCTTGAAAAAAGAAATATGAAAATATTATTTCTTTCGGCGACTACCTCTCAGCAGTCTTCTGGCTCTGGGAGTAATTGATTGCCATGAAAAAGCTACTCATTCGGTCGTTCGGAGTCGACTTTAAGCTTTAGGTCCCGGTACTCATGGATAAAAATTAACACACACAACATGAGTGCTGCGAGAAGCTAGGCCGTAATCCTGACACAGGGTTGTAATGGCCAAATGCACATATGTAAAGTTTAAATACAATTAAAAAACACAGTACCGTAGGTATTTAAATTAGGTAGGTATACATATTTACTTTAACTTCACTATTGCCCTATTAAGCGGTAGAGTCACTGTATTTACATACATATCTGTGGACTTTTGAGTTAGGAAATTAAAGAAATTTTGAACTTTGATATTATGCAAAAACACTTAACGAACATTATGCGACCTTTTTTTCCCTCTAGAAGCAACACTTTTCTTTAAAACGACAAAAAATTAATTTAAGACTTTTTGTTAAATAGATTTTAAATAAAAAAATTAGCTTCCACCAGTCAATCAAGTAAGTCAGTAAGTCAAGACAAGTTGTTTTGTTAAAATGGAATATGAAAAAAAGGATGAAAGAAGTTAATCTGGAAAATATACATCAGTTTTATTTAAAAAAATACTTCTATTTTTCTCTACAATATGCAAATAATTAACAATAATAATAAAAATTAAATAAAATTTTTTATAAACATTAAATTTTTCAAATTATTCTTAATTCTCTGGAAGAAATCGTTTTGTCAAATTAAAATTGGGGGAAAGTCTGAAAGAGGTCGATTAGTCAACTGCATATCTTGCGTTCCAAAGGTCGTAGAAATACGATTTTGTTTAATTGTACTGTTTATTTTTTAAAGATTTATGAGGACAAACAATATTACAGAAATGACAACAAAACAGATATTATTGTTTTTTTTTTTATTTTTTTTATTGTTAAGGCTCAATAAAACTAAAGGCCTCGTTACTCAAATGTAAACGTAAACGTTGCAGAACAGCTGTTCAATTTTGCTTATCAAGCCTATGTGTAAATGATAAATCATACGTAAACGTAACGTTGCGTTGCGGGCGAATCCAATAAATTTATAATTTTTCTTCGTTTTTACGTAAGTATCAGCTGTTTAAAAATTGTAAACCAATTTTAAACCATTCGCTAAACTCGGCCGCAACGTTTACGTTTGAGTAACGAGGCCTTTAGGGTGGTACCTGAATAAAAGCGTACGTCATATATTTTTTGTCAAAATTTTACGTATATTATGGATTTCAAAAATCCAAATTTGACAGAGCGTACAAAAGAAAAATTAAAACAAATATAAAAAATAATATATACTTACTAATATTTATTTGAATTTTTTTCTAATACAAATAAAAGTAAAAAGTTGACTAAACAATATTTTTGTTTTAATTTCTTTTTTCTCATTTTTCATTTATTGCGTATTACGGTAATACGGATGTATACACTTTAAAACTTTTTATACGTCGTACGTTGTACGCTTTTTATCAGGTACGACCCTTAAACTTAAATTTGTTTTTTATTATATAAAATTAAAATGATATAGAGGAAAATCTTTTGGTTATTTTAGTAACTCTTACAAACCGGAAATGGAAAAACAGGAACTTTGGCTAAAGATAGGAGTCTGAAAACTTGTTTTTGGCCTCCTTAAATATGTAGTTTAAACCTTTAATTTCTACCTCAAGTTATAATGAGAAGGTAAACATATTTATATTAACTGGTTTATTCATAAAAAATTTTATATTTTTTCAGACGACTTATTTGACAAATAAATATAGCATAGAAATTTGTCAAAAAAGCCCTTAATAATAGAAGGTGGTTAATTTTTAAATCAAAATAATTATCAAATATTAATGAGTTACTTAAAACAAGAAAAGGCAACATAAATAAATCGAATTATGATTTCGTAGCAACACATTAAAATGTGTGTGAAGATAAATTCGAATTTGAAAAGCAAAGACATAAACCATCTTTCTTTAGCTAACACATTTTTTGCGTTAACAGAGCTCTGTTAATAGTTTAACTGCGATTATGTACGGGTATTTCAGGACTTATTAGGCATTTAATGGACACACATTCCAATTTTAGGAAGAAAAGGTACTCCCATATGAAAGCTATATTGTTCACTTTGTATCTCATAAAAAAAATTCATATTTAGTTTTAGGTTAAAAAAAAACCGAAACAAATTCTTTCAAAAAAAACCAAATAAGTGGAGAAGATCAGTGGCCATTATGGAAAAATACGAAAATGCAGGTATATCACACTATATGGGGATGACAGTCCAAGGGGTCCCTAATGGAGCAGTATTAGTGGTATTCCTGAAATAATTTTGGGATTTGAGAAAATTTAATTTAAAAAATTCAATTTTTTTGCAAAATGACTGGAGAAGATCAGTGGCCATTATTGAAAAATACGAAAATGCAGGTATATCACACTATATGGGGATGACAGTCCAAGGGGTCCCTAATGGAGCAGTATTAGTGGTTCTCCTGAAATAATTTTGAGATTTGAGAAAATTTAATTTAAAAAATTCAATTTTTTTGCAAAATGACTGGAGAAGATCAGTGGCCATTATTGAAAAATACGAAAATGCAGGTATATCACACTATATGGGGATGACAGTCCAAAAGGTCCCTAATAGAGTAGTATTAGTGGTATTCCTGAAATAATTTTGGGATTTGAGAAAATTTAATTTGAAAAATTCAATTTTTTTGCAAAATGACTGGAGAAGATCAGTGGCCATTATGGAAAAATACGAAAATGCAGGTATATCACACTATATGGGGATGACAGTCCAAGAGGTCCCTAATGAAGCAGTATTAGTGGTTCTCCTGAAATAATTTTGGGATTTGAGAAAATTTAATTTAAAAAATTAAATTTTTTCAATTTTTGTAAAATGACTGGAGAAGATCAGTGGCCATTATTGAAAAATACGAAAATGCAGGTATATGGGGATGACAGTCCAAGGGGTCCCTAATGGAGCAGTATTAATGGTATTCCTGAAATAATTTTGCGATTTGAGAAAATTTAATTTGAAAAATTCAATTTTTTTTGCAAAATAACTAGAGAAGAAGTGTGTGAAGTTAGCTACGAAAGTTAGTTTCTTTCTAACAACAGTATTAGTTAACAGAGTAATGTTAACATTACCTGCATATGAAACATATAGTGAATCAAAACTAAAATAAAAAATTAAAATATAGTAAAAAAAACTAAATTAAAAAATTATTAATACAGGTGTGATACACCTGCAATTTCTTATTTTTCCAGAATGGCCACTGATCTTCTATAGTTGGCTGGTCGTTTCACAAAAATTGAATTTTTCAAATTAAATTTTCTCAATTCCCAAAATTATTTCAGGAATACCACTAACACCGCTCCATTAGGGACCTCTCAGACTGTCATCCCCACATAGTGTGATATACCTGCATTTTCGTATTTTTCCATAATGGCCACTGATCTTCTCCAGTCATTTTGCAAAAAAATTGAATTTTTCAAATTAAATTTTCTCAAATCCCAAAATTATTTCAGGAATACCACTAATACTGCTCCATTAGGGACCCCTTGGACTGTCATCCCCATATAGTGTGATATACCTGCATTTTCGTATTTTTCAATAATGGCCACTGATCTTCTCCAGTCATTTTGCAAAAAAATTGAATTTTTCAAATTAAATTTTCTCAAATCCCAAATTTATTTCAGGAATACCACTAATACTGCTCCATTAGGGACCCCTTGGACTGTCATCCTCATATAGTGTGATATACCTGCATTTTCGTATTTTTCCATAATGGCCACTGATCTTCTCCAGTCATTTTGCAAAAAAATTGAATTTTTCAAATTAAATTTTCTCAAATCCCAAAATTATTTCAGGAATACCACTAATACTGCTCCATTAGGGACCCCTTGGACTGTCATCCCCATATAGTGTGATATACCTGCATTTTCGTATTTTTCCATAATGGCCACTGATCTTCTCCAGTCATTTTGCAAAAAAATTGAATTTTTCAAATTAAATTTTCTCAAATTCCAAAATTATTTCAGGAATACCACTAATACTGCTCCATTAGGGACCCCTTGGACTGTCATCCCCATATAGTGTGATATACCTGCATTTTCGTATTTTTCAATAATGGCCACTGATCTTCTCCAGTCATTTTGCAAAAAAATTGAATTTTTTAAATTAAATTTTCTCAAATCCCAAAATTATTTCAGGAATACCACTAATACTGCTCCATTAGGGACCCCTTGGACTGTCATCCCCATATAGTGTGATATACCTGCATTTTCGTATTTTTCCATAATGGCCACTGATCTTCTCCACTTATTTGGTTTTTTTTTTTGAAAGAATTTGTTTCGGCTTTTTTTAACCTAAAACTAAATAAATATGAATTTTTTTTATGAGATACAAAGTGAACAATATAGCTTCCATATGGGAGTACCTTTTCTTCCTAAAATGCCTAATAAGTCCTGAAATACCCGTACATAATCGCTGTTAAACTATTAACAGAGCTCTGTTAACGCAAAAAATGTGTTAGCTAAAGAAAGATGGTTTATGTCTTTGCTTTTCAAATTCGAATTTATCTTCACACACATCACATTAAATACATGTTTTATGAGGTCACAAGTGGTTTTCTTTAGAAAGTGTAAATGGAATGATAAATTTCTAAATATTCCCGTGACTCTGGAGTTGGTGGTACATAAATAGAAACGAATAGGAAAACAAAAAAACAAAACTTACTCTAGCAATAACATTTTCGTTTTTTTGTCTTTCACAAATGGATATAAATTGAAGACGATATGCGAATTAACATGAAACAATAATGAATAAAAAATTGACAAAAGCTTTTTATGTTCTGTGTATAGAGTGTCGGTTTTCATTCTTCTTTTAATATTTTTTTTTTCTTTTTTTTTTTATTCAGGACGACTGTACCTTAAAGCAAATGTAAGACAAAAGTACAAATGTATGGATTACGTGCATACCCACAGCAAAGATAATAGCTATAGAGAAAAACAAGGCGGTAGCACAGGAGAATGTTTTTTTGTTTTTTAAATCAACAATTGTTACTAATAAGAGACACACAGGATAAACATTTTATTCAAAAAGAACAAAAAATGGTTAAAGGTGGAGAATGATGAATTACTGGGCATTGCTAAATCGTAAATTGGCTCACTGGTTGTCAACCAAATACGGAGCCAGTTAGTTACAAGTGGTTTTATTATCTTAATTTTTATTTTATTACTAGTTGAACCCGGCAAACGTTGTTTTGCCATATAAATTATTTCTAGGAAATATTTTTTTATTTCAAATATATTTGATAATCTTCACCGAACTGCAAAAGTCAACCTTTGTATGAGCAATCAATTTCTGCGTTACTAATAATATTAATAAATTATTATCCGCCATTTTCTGTACTTCATTTTAATAGTTGGCTATAGGGAGAAATATTCCCTGTATTGTCCCCTCTGATTACCACTTAATAAAAAAAACCTAAACCATATGTGTCCTACGGTACGCAGATATATATTATCTAGCTTAAAATTTAATCGACGTCGGCACGTTAATTAGGTGAGGCATAAATTTCCCCTTGGAGCGGGTACCTTTACATTTAGGGGTACAAAAAGTAGACGTGATAATTTACATTTGTTAATCTAACGTTGTGTTAAGATATAAATAAAATTAAATCAAAATTAGTTTGTTAGTTGGGGATAGGAAAAAGTAGCCCTTGCACTGCCCCCTGTGAATACTTAAAAAAAAAACCTAAACCATATATGCTCTAATCTATCTAGTTTAAAATTTCATCAATGTCGGTACGTTATTTAGGTGAGGCATAAATTTTCCCTTGGGGCGGGTCACCTTAACACTTAGAGGTATGAAAAATAGATGTTGACCGATTCTCCGACCTACTCTATATGCACACAAAATTTCATGAAAATTGGTCTAGCCGTTTCGGAGGAGTTTGGCAACAAACACCGCGACATGAGAATTTTATATATTAGATTATTAATATTTTTTATACCTATTAACTTTTTGTAATAAAAATGTTTAAAACAATATTTCCTAAAGTTGTTTTGCAAACCCACTCTTGCTTCGTCATAAAACACCATAATTAGATCAGACACTAAATTCTATTAAATGAATTTAGATCGTTTTTTGCAATATTTTTTTCAATCAAAGAATAGCAGTGACACACATAAAGGAATTGTAAACCAGCTAAACTAAACATGTTTTCGACTCCAGCTACACAAGTCTCATAATTTTCATGACAGCTATCGGCTATTCAACTCACACAGAAATAATATATTGGAATTAAATTTTTCTACATACATACTTTGTAATGAGTTAATAGAAGACATACTAAACACGTTACATTTTCAGCGATGCCCTTTTTACGCCATTATTTAGCTCTTTTTAAATGCCATTTGCGCGTATTTTTTTTATTTAGATCTTTTAAAAAAAAAAAGAGTTGCAGTGGTCCTTTTTGATTTAATTTTTAGCACTTTTAGTCCCTTTTTCCGGAAAATAGGCATGCCTTGGTTATAGTTTTGAGAAAGCTTGTGCATAAACCTTAAAATATTGGAAAGCATTTCTGCATTTAGTGTTTGTTGAGGAACGTGAAAATTGTATCAAAAATTTAATGCTTTATCCCTTTCAGACCTGCCACTAAATTAATGGGAATTTTTTACTGATTTTTAGAATATATGGTCTCCATATCGTACGAAAATATAATCAATGTTTAGATTTTACCATTTTTATATCCTTCAAGGATTTTCAGGACACACACACAATTGGTGCACTCGTTAACCTTTTTAACTGAAACGCATATTTATTGCATCAAATGACTTCAAATGGTTTGAAACATGAAAATTTATATTTTTTTAGTTAAAATATGCCCCAATTCACTATTTATCAGCCGTTAGTAGTTTTGTAGTTGTAAACACAAATTGTTCCTTCCGCTCATTTTGACAAAACTGAAATCGGATGCAAGATTTTCGAAATAATTTAAATAACGGTAAATCGAATAGCAGAATAGTGTGAGAAACAAATATAAAGAACAATCAGCGCAATCGATGCATGTCGGTCTTTTTGATGTTGATCAAATATTAATGAAAATAGTGAGATCTAAACCCACCCGCACAATCGGTGCATCACGGTCTGAAAGGGTTATAAGCGGAAAAACATGGATAGAAGTGATGCGTTTTGGATCGAAGATCATCATTTTACAAATTCAATCTACGAGAATCCATTTCATAAAGTACCATCTTTTGTTTTAAGACTTTTGACACTGCCTTATACAAATGCAGAAGTAAGACGCATATTCATTATTATTATTACATACATACATAACTGGCCTTTACAACCCTGTGTCAGGATTACGGCCTAGCTTCTCGCAGCGCTCATGTTGTGTGTGTAAATTTTTATCCATGAGTACCGGGACCTACAGTTTAATGTCGACTCCGAACGACAGACAAGAGTAGCTTGTTCATGGCAATTAATTACTCTCAGAGCTTTTGCCAGAAGACTGCTGAGAGGTAGTCGCCGAAAAAAATATTTTTTTTCATATTTCTTTTTTTAAGATGTCGGAGCTGGGTGTCGAACCCAGGGTCATGTCTTAGTAAGCCAACACACACACTAACCACTAGACCACGACGACTACATTATTATTATTATGGATTTTTTTTTTTTTCAAAATAAAGTGCGAATTTGAATACATCGAATAGCTTAATTCACATAAAGTTGGGTTAAAAAAAATGCTGAGGTTCAGCAGTCTTCTGGCAAAAGTTCTCGAAGTAATTGATTGCCATGAAAAAGCTTCTCAAATCTGTCGTTCGGAATCGACTTTAAATCTAAATTTAAATTGAGCTGTTTTTAGCTCTTTTTGCTTCTAAAATGTTGGCATCGCTCTACATTTTTATCATATTCTAATTTTTTTCCCAATCCATCAAGGACTCTTTCTGCAGGGTTATCAGATAGTTTTCCATAATTTTATCTCAAATTTCGAAATGCATATCCCCATAAATTATAGATTCACCATGAATCTAGCATTTTTGTGACCGAAAAATATTAAAAAAATATTAAAAATATTAAATGATTAATATTTTTGTTTCTCTTTTATATCAGTTATAAAGTGAACATGTAATACGAAAAATACAAAACTTCCCAAGATCAAAACTTAAGAAACCATGTATGTATTCAAAAATTTTGTTAAAATGAACTAATTTTGTCTTTTCGTAGTCGCCGTGGTTTAGTGGTTAGTGTGTTGGCTTACGAAGACGATAGTGCTGGGTTCAAATCTCAGCTCCGACATCTTTAAAAAAAAAAAAAAAAAAGAAATATGAAACAATTATTTCTTTCGGCGACTACCTCTCAGCAGACTTCTGGCAAAAGCTCTGAGAGTAATTAATTGCCATGAAAAAAGCTTCTCAAATCTGTCGTTCGGAGTCGACTTTAAACTGTAGGTCCCGGTACTCATGGGAAAAAATTAACACACACAACATGAGTGCTGCGAGAAGCTAGGCCGTAATCCTGACACAGGGTTGTAATGGCCAATTATGTATGTATGTATGTTATGTATGTAATTTTGTCTTTTCAAAAAAATAAATTCAACTAATTTGAAGGCCTAAAAGAAATGTTTGTTTTATTAATTAAACCAAATTATTCTTTTCAATTGCCATTTATTATTAACCTCTGTACTTAGTGAAATTATGCATATTTTAAATAAAGTCCAAGAATCTTTTTGTCATTGAATTCACAAGTCTTTGAAACGTTTCGATTGGAATGTTTTTTCCTTAAAGAGCCACTTTGACAATTTACCATAAATTTTAGACTGGATTTAAATTTGGAGACTGTGCAGGCCAGTTAAAACTTCGATGTTATTATTGTTAAACCAACCTTTTTGTTTGCTTTAATGTTTGTTTCGGTTCGTTATCTTATGGAGAAGCAATTTGTGGTCGGGCGAAACTAAAATTATGTAGTTTGTCTTTATTCGAATAAAGTAATTTAACTATAAAAAGACCCTTTAGTACTGAATTCCTGTGCAATAAAAACCATTAAAAACGGTGGCGAAAACATAATGTATAGGGTGTTTTTATTTATATGAGAAAGCAAGTCTTACTTATAAACTCATACTTTCATATGAAATTCTTTCATCGTATATTCCGAAATAAAAAGCAAAATAAATTAAATTAAATAGGCAAAAAAAAAATGTTAAAATCGCCGATAATTTGTCGGTTATCCCTAATAAAATCCCTATCCCCAAATGACTTTTTTTATCCCTATTTAAGAAAAAAATCCTCATTTTAGGGATATATCCCCTGATCTGACAACACTGGGAAGGGCATTTCCTTAAGAGTCATACTTGAATAAAAGCGTACAACATACGACGTATGAAGAGTATAATTTGTATACGTCCGTATTACCGAAAATGCAATGAATAAAAGAAAAAAAAGAAAAACTAAAATATTGTTTTGTCAAGTTTTTACTTTTGTTTGTAATAGAAAAAATTTCAAACAAGTATTATTATATGTATATTATTTTTTGATGTTTTAATTTTTCTTTCGTACGCACTGTCAAACTTCGAATTTTGAAATCCACTCATACAAAATGTATGGGCATGAAACAATTTTGACACAAAATTTACACCGTACGCTTTAATTCAGGTCCGACCCTAAGATTACAAAATTAATACCAACAACAATAAGGTTTAATGCAAGATTACTTAAAAAAAGACAAAACGATAAAAAAATGTCTTCGTTCACAGGACTAGAGGCATTTAAAAAATTTAATTGAATAATTTGATTGATTTAATTCAAAGGTAAAATACATTTTATCCTACTAATATCATATTTCTAACTTTTTGGAAATTTTTTTATTAATTTTTAATATTTTTGTTTGGCAATTACTGTCTTACAATTGGTGCATCTTTACAGTATGAGTACCGTCATTGTTATTCTAGCTAATCTTTTGTATTGTTATCATCAAACATTACTATCCCTTTTACAAATGTGTGTGCTTTCTTTTTCCTGTTGTTACATACATTATGCTTATTTATTATATGCAATGTGCCTATGTTTTATACCTCTTGACCTATACTACGCTAACGTTAATATGCCGCAATAAAGTTCAAGTAAACGAAAGAGAATAGAATATTAGCGTTCCTATTTCTTTTTCATCATGCTTATTTCTTATTCCATGGTCTTATCATCATCATTATTGATTATTCTCTTAGGAATTTTGTTGTTACTATTGTTTTTGTTGTCGCTTAAGGATAAATAAAATCTCTTAAAGCTAGTTTGTCTGATTAGTTTATCTTTTTGTCTTTTTTATTTAAGTACATCAATATGCATATATGTTTGAGAAAAAAAAAGATAAACAATACCTGGGATGCGACATTTTTTTTCTAGTAGGTGTTGTCTTGTACAACGTTGAAAAATATGTTGAATTTTAATAAATTTAACCAAATAGTTGAATATGAAAAATTTTCAGTTCGAAAGAATAAATACTGGTGAGAATAACATTCAAATATAATTCACATAATCTATTTCCAATAGATTGTGCTTTAAATAGAAATATAAAAATATGAATATGAATAACACAAAGAACTCTGATGAGACCTTTCGTAGCTGGGTCGAAAACTAGTTCAGTTCTGCTAGTGTTTGTACATATTTCTTAACGGATGTTATTTCTCATAAGAATACCAGTATTAGGATCTTAGGCTATTAAGTTTCATACAATAAGTATAATAAAAGATCCATTAAAATATTCGAATTTAATTCGAAAATGTATAATGATTAAAATAATTTGCGCTTTTAAAAATGTATGAGTTGTTGAAATCTTTTTAAAAGAAAATTTAAAAAAATTACAATTTCTGAACCATTCCTATAAGAAAATATTTGTTCAACCGTACTGAGTACTCATTGAAATAACCAATAATTATACTTCCTTTTAATTTTACTTTAACTACTAATTTAATAATTCATTCGTTATCTAACAGATTTTTAAGAAGGAAATCTAATTTTAATCTCACAGATAAACAGACTTTCAGAGACATTTATAATATGTATGTATAATATATATGTATGTATATATGTAAGTATAAATAGATATCTTTGTATCTGATGGAAGAAGTAGCGAAATAACAAAATTAGAAAAAAAATAAAAAAATTATGTCATAAATATTTTCAAATAAAAACATAATGAACATTTTTAAAAAATTAATATAATAATCAACCAACAAACAACATTAATAAGAATAATAATAAGTTGGAACAATATGTATGTCTATAAAATAAAAACAACAAAAATTATCTGGTATGTGATGGAAATCGACCCCGATCGAAACCAAATTGGAGAGGAATTTCAAATTATTTTTCAGATTTAGAATTTCTATTATACTTATTACGTTAATACTCTTGTCACTACATCCTTCATTATTATTATTTAATATAAATAAAAACAGATAAGTTCTATATGACTTTGAAAACAAAATGATTTCAATCTGGAAAGAAATCGTCTTTATTTTGTATACTACATTTGTTCTGTCCCATTTTTCACGTCTATCCTTTGTTCTGCTTAAAAGTTTACCTATTGTATAGGTAAATATATTTATCCGAATCGAAAACTTTTGACCTCCTTCTTAATCGTTCCGACAAAAATTGATGTAACAACGAAATTAGGAGACTGCTGATATTTGAAAAACACACACAAATAGATATTGTCTTTATTATCGATTTACAGTTATGCCTATCGTTTGTACTATTATGCATTGATTTAATTCATTGATGAGTTTAGATTAATGTAGATGCGAATATAAGTTTTACTTAAGGAAACTTCCCATAAGTAAGTACATTAAGGGCCACTTTTTGAGTTTGACTTTAAACTCAAGCTTAGGATTTAGTCAGCTAATCTAAGAATTAATTTAATCCGGTATTAATTGTGTGTTGTGTTTTCAAATATGACTCTAAACCTATTACCATACTGAATTAAAACAATGCCATCTTCTTTTTAGCAAATGTCAAATATATTTTGACAACATTCTACTTATGTATACCATACATCTACATTAATAATAATTAATAAATGTATAAAAAATATCTAAATATATAATTTCTTTGTTTGACGGGTGTATGTCCAATTCTCTTCCGCAGCTTTTGAAACCGTCTGACGTCGCTGAAATTTTGTATACTTAAAAGCTCATTTGGTCCATATGTGCAAGACGGAGCCCGAGTTTTGATTTTCCGACTACGGCCGGCTTTGTGACTAGTTTAATATAAAAGCTAAGAAGCTAACGTGCATCAAATTTTACTTCTAGTAAAGTAAACTACTTATTAAAGTTAACAAATGTATTATTTGTTTTATTTAGGTATTCATACATTAGGTAATCAGTTAAATCTTCAGCGGATTGATCAACCATTTTTATTTAACTTTTAATTTTTGTGTTTTCTTTTTTCAATTAAACAAATGAATAAATAATATTTTCAACAGTTGGCAGTTCTCCTGTAAGATTAAACTACCGACATCGGTCGATCAAACTAGAAATTAACAATACGATTATGTCAACTCAAATAGTGAAATCAAAAAGTGGCCCTTATTAGCTAATATCAAACTACTCAAACAAACAGTATCCCCAAAAGTGGAGCAAATGGAGATGATATTTATAAATGTGTGTGAAGATAAACTCGAATTTGAAAAGCAAAGACATAAACCATCTTTCTTTAGCTAACACATTTTTTGCGTTAACAGAGCTCTGTTAATAGTTTAACAGCGATTATGTACGGGTATTTCAGGTTTCATTAGGCATTTAATGGACACACATTCCAATTTTAGGAAGAAAAGGTACTCCCATATGAAAGCTATATTGTTCACTTTGTATCTCATAAAAAAAAATTCATATTTAGTTTTAGGTTAAAAAAAAGCCGAAACAAATTCTTTCAAAAAAAACCAAATAAGTGGAGAAGATCAGTGGCCATTATGGAAAAATACGAAAATGCAGGTATATCACACTATATGGGGATGACAGTCCAAGGGGTCCCTGATGGAGCGGTATTAGTGGTATTTCTGAAATAATTTTGGGATTTGAGAAAATTAAATTTGAAAAATTAAATTTTTTTGCAAAATGACTGGAGAAGATCAGTGGTCATTATGGAAAAATACGAAAATGCAGGTATATCACACTATATGGGGCCACTGATCTTCTCCACTTATTTGGTTTTTTTTTTTTAAGAATTTGTTTCGGCTTTTTTTTAACCTAAAACTAAATATGAATTTTTTTTTATGAGATACAAAGTGAACAATATAGCTTTCATATGGGAGTACCTTTTCTTCCTAAAATTGGAATGTGTGTCCATTAAATGCCTAATGAAACCTGAAATACCCGTACATAATCGCTGTTAAACTATTAACAGAGCTCTGTTAACGCAAAAAATGTATTAGCTAAAGAAAGATGGTTTATGTCTTTGCTTTTCAAATTCGAATTTATCTTCACAAACATTATTTATAATCAAGGGTTGATATATACATATATTTCGGAATTTGTGTAAATTTTCCTTTAACTAGATATTCTTGCGGAAAAAATTCTGTTATTGAACAAATTGGTCCCAAATAGTAAATTAATTTAAAACTAAAGGGACAGCCAAAAATTGGTTTTATGGAAACTTTTATGAAATTATTATTATATTCTTTTTACTAACCTGAGCCATTTGTGGCCTTCGATTCATTTGACTGGCATCCATAGAGGTGGGATCCAAATGCACGACAAGATTGCACAGAAGAACACCATCGCGTAGAGTCAAAGCTAAGACGCGTATTTCAGAGGTGGGAGCATTAGCCATATGATCATGTTGTATAATTTGGCAACGCGTCAGCCAATCGACACATTCGCGCCACAAGTCATTATTGGAGGAATTGTTTAGAGCAACAGCGGCAGCACCACTAACACCCGACATATTGAGTGTGCTAGCAGACACAGCTACACCACTACCACCAATACTAGAACCAGAATTATTGGCCATTATTTAAAGTCACGAATTTCTAATATCTTTTAGATACAATGGCAAGTGGCTAACCTTAAGATTTCAGAGTTTTTAAATAATAACACAGACTAATATATTCTATGTAGTATAGGCAGAGATATATAAGGGGGTGGCCTTCTTATATATTAACAAATGTTTTCTATCAATTTTTTTTTATTTATTCTTTTATTAGTTTTATTGAATTTGTTGCTGTGTTCATAATGGAATCATTATTAATTAAAAAAAAAACATTTTCTTTCCAAAAACAATAACAACACTTATGGTTAAGTAAGTAAAAGTAGCACGAAGAATAAAATTTACTGCAATAGTAAACAAACCCAAACAAGCTCAAGAGTATATTTATGCTTAATTAATTTAATAATGAATTTTAAATTAAAAGGAATATTTTATTTTTTTGATCATTTAAGCCACTACTTTTTCGCACTTATTTTACACAACTTCTATAAAACTTTTTACAAACACACACATAATTTATTAAACATTTTAGATATTTTTAAGTGTCTTTCCGAAATCACTTTGGAACAAACACGCACACACTAAACAAAATACACAACTTTTAAAAATATACCAGAGTAGCAGCAGCAAAAAAGCATAAAAACGATATTTTACCGACGTTTATGCGTCCTTTCTCGGAAAATGTTTCCTGGCTTTTGATAAGCAATATATCCTTAAATAGGGCTTTCACTCTTATTTTGCAAATATTTTCGTTTATCTCTTTTGTTATTGTTGTTAAAAAATAAGAATTTCCCCTACAGAGGAATTTCTTTTGATTATTTTTCTGTTTTTATTTTCTAGTTTCACTATCACTGCGCGAAATTACAAAATATCGCCCACTCCGCTTTGTGCATATATTCTTACTGTTTAAATGAAATGTCAAATATGACCAGCGTTGCCACTATTGGTAGAATTCTACCAAAACTGGTAGAAAATATTTTGTTTGGTAGGATGGCAGGCTGAATATGATTTTGGTAGATTTTAGCAGAAGCTAAAAAATCTTCATAAGGAATTTCAGTCGGAAAGTTCAAGATTGACGTATTTATATTCAAGCATAAAATCTAACTTTTAACTCATATTAAGCAATTTTATCAAAACATATTTAATACACAACACTGAAACTGATGTTAAAAATACCGATTGATTGATGTTTCAAAAATTTTTATCGGTACAAAAGCCGAAATGTATCCTACTTAAAATCTTAACCTGGAAGAAATTTTTTATGTGAAACAAGAGATTTTACAATTTTACATTGAACTACTAAACCAAATCAGTAAGAGATTTGATTTTAATCGAGAAGATATTAAATTGTTAAAAATAATTACTCTTTTGTATTGTCCAAAGAAGACTTGTCTATATTGACCCTTTTTTAAAATTTTCTAATCTTATAGACTGTGATCTGATTATCACACTGTGGAACCTGTTGCAATTAACAAAAACAGATCTCTTAACGGAATTAAACATTGAATTATTTTTGGCTAACGTTAATTCAATTAGAAAAGGTTTAAATGAGAAAATTTTTTGTGAATTAATTAACTTGGTTTTTAATTTACTTTCTCTTCCGCATAGTTCTTCAGCAGCTGAACTCAAATTGTCAACACTTTCCTTAATCAAAACCAATTTGAGAAACAAACTCGAAATAAATACAATTAATAATATAATGCTCTGTAAAGAGCTTGTAAAAGCTAATTATGGTCACTATCTGTGATCAGAAAAAATTAAAATATTTATACCTACATATCCATTTAGATTATTTTTGAAAAATCGAATTGTTTTCTTTAAATTTCTTGTATTTATTAATGTATTTTCGATTTTATTGTTTAGAAATTGAATTGTTTTTGTTATATGTGTATTTTTTGTTATATGTATTTTCGGGGAACTGAATTCTTTTAGTTATATTTTTTTTTATTTTTGGTAATTTATATGTTCATGTAAAGGTGTTAATAAAAATTGTTTTCCATCTCAACAATGTATTCTTAAATAGTTTTTAAATGAAAATGGTTTTTGGTAGATTTTGATCAATTTTGGTAGATTTTGAAAGAAATTTTGGTAGAATTAAAACTTTTTCAGTGGCAACACTGGTCACCATATACATACGTTTGGGAATTTCCATTAGTAACTATCCAAATTCAAGGATTTTTAAGCAACTAAATTACCCAGGCAAACAATAGCAGGTAGCTGGTGATAAACGGCATATTTTCATCATAACGGCATGAAATTCATCCAACCAATGTGTTCAATGATCAGTTGTTTAGTGCGTATTAAAAGAAGAGAGTGCCAGAAGAAGTTATAGTCAAAAGGTAAGTTTTAAAGAAATTGTAATGAGCCAGTAAAGTTAAAAAATATCATATTGGTATACCAGAATATCTTAAGATCACATACATTTTTTATTTTTGTTTTCTAAAAACAATAGAAGGATGGAGAACACAGTGAAACCCGCAGCTTTAAGTGAAGGGATAGAGGAGAAAACGACGAATAACCTCTTATTTAATAATTTGGCAGACGAATTATTAATACGAACTTTTAAATACGTTTGTGATTCCAAAAAAATAAGTTTAGTATGTAAACGCTGGCGTGAGCTTAAAAAATCACCCAAATTTATGCAGAAATTAATATTAGTTATTAATCCCTACAATATTGATAACTTATATGATATAATTCAACAAAATAATGAATTCTCTCAAAGATTAGCATATGATAACGTAGCATTACGTGATCTAGAATTAAGTGACAAGTTACAAGTGATTTTAAAATTTTTGGGACCAAAAATACACAATTTATGCCTTCATGAGTCGCTAGTATTTGACATTCTAAACGATTGCCTGCCAGAATTGGAAGAACTTACTCTCAGACATATACCGTATATTGCAAGCGAAAAACTCAAATCATTTGATCTAAATAAATTTAAGTGTTTGAAGTCCCTGGATATTAACTGCCGTAATGTAAACACTGCAATAAAAAATTATATGATATTGAATCCAACCAGCGAAGTGACATTCAAAATTGAGAAATTATGTATAAATGTGTCTGCTGGACTACAAGAAAACCTGGTAAATTGTTTGCAGTTTCACAGTCAATCACTTAAGAAATTAGAAATCTATTGTGGTCAAGATATGCCTATAGATGATTTCCCATGGACTCAGGTATTTGCATTGCTTGAACATTTAGAAGTTTTAAAAGTTAATGGAATTATTAGTGCAGCATGGGTGGAGGATATAATAAATGCACTACCTAGTAAGACGCCTTTACAATACCTCAGCTTTGATACAGTTAGGTTTTTCGATTGGGCTAAAATACTTACGCCGAAATGGCCCACATTATTGACAAAAATTGGATTATATGTCATTTCTCCTATATTCGACGAAAACATCCATGAATTCACACATTTATGGAGTTCTATACGAAGACTTACTATCATGAGTGCAAATGATTTAATTTCTCGATCACTAATGCCAGTAATACCTTTTGATATGACTAAACTGCATGAAATGATTAAAAATTTCACCAATTTAACACATTTAAGTATTGAAATGGACATAGCAAATGTTAATGATAACACTCTTAGTTTAATTTTCGGCCATCTGTTACAGTTAGAGCATTTGAATATCAAACAGTGTGATAATATAACTGATCCAGGTCTATTAGGTAGTGGTTGCAATCCTGCATCCATTACTAATCTTAAGTGTTTGCAATCACTGAAATTACGTCACTTTATATGTATGTCGGACCTACCACTTATCGAATGTTTTAAATTTAATGAACTACGCACACTAGAGCTTAGCAATTGCTATGATATCTCTTCTAATGGCATTAAAGAAATGGTTAAAAATTGTCCTGCCCTAGAAGACCTCACACTTACACACAGTGATGGGGTAAATGATGATTGCATTCTTCATATAGCTCAAGGTTTACCTAAACTCAAAAGGCTTGATATCAGCGGATGTTCTCGTTTAACAAACTTATCTCTTCAGCATATTTTGAATTATTGCAAGTCGTTAAAAGAGTTAACAGCGAAGAACATAAATATCAATGACAAGGAAGAATGGGAAGAAATTTTAAAGAAAAAAATGTATTATTACGCCTAGAGTACTCCCTAAAAATAATAAAATAAAAAACTTTTATATTAAACTATAATTTGGTTTTGTTGCAATTATTTAATGTAAATTTTATGTTTTAAATTAAATATTAAAACAGGTATGATTATACTCGTAGTATTTGTATTATTTATGTATTGATTCAAAATTATTTTTGTTTTAGAGCCACCAGGAAAAAACCTTAGTAAGCGGCTTAAAAACGAATTATCATCTTCTACGATCTTCAAATCATTTTAAACATTTTTAATAAAAAACAATTTCTATAAAATAAAATGAACCAGTAACGATTTCAATAGATCATTATTCTATATTATTTTGTAGGCTTAACAATGAACAATGTTCATACTAGGCTTTTGCAAAAGTATAAAAAACAAATACTTAAATCAGGGATGGAAAATGGCTTTTATGATTTTGTACCATCTATGAAAACAAAATGTACTTTTCATACCATGACGGTACCATTTTTTAATATGTATTAAAAACAGAAACTCAACAAAAGTGTGTACAAAAATTCAGAAGTATACAATAAAAAATAACATAAAAATAATAAATATTAAATACATAAAGGTACATACATTAGTCTTTTCAATTCTTGAGATCAGTTATTAAAATAATTATTTATAAAATATTTTTAGATAATAAATTTTCTGTTATTTTAAAATCGAAGCAACATGAAATTGTTGACTTTAATAAATCCTTAGTTAGTATCAAATTGGAGACAGTGGAAACGTGTAGTCTATTTCTTTCCTTTGTTTTTATTAGGTTTTGGAAAGAAAAAACATGTTCGACATTGGCCGACGAATGTGGAATATCTGGAAACATGAACTCATTTAACTCATTTGTGATGCCTTTGACCAAAAACAGGAAATACTTGAATCTTTGTATGATTTAAGTTCCACAACATCGGCTAGTGTTCTGTATTGGCTATTTATTGCCTCAAATTTAGTTTGTTCATATGGGAACATTTTCACCAGAAGAGGTACTATTGAATTTGTTTTTCCCATAATTACATTTTCTGGAGTAAACTTATCGAACCATTTTAGTATTTCATTATTAAAGTTCACCTTTGACCTTAGAACACTACAAAATTGTGAATAAAAAGCTCTAGCATTTGATTTAAATTTTTGTATAGTGTCATTGTCAATATTATTTGTTGAAATGTACACATCAACAACTGTACCACAATAAATTTCATCTATGGGAATGTTATTTTCATTAAGGTTCACAGCAGATATATCACATTCATCTAGAACAGTCTTCTTTAAAAAATGTCGTGCTGCTTGGTGAAATAAAAAAATTAGCCTTGGTAAAAATATGTATGTGAATTCGTGCCTCCTCCGATTGCATTTATAAATTCACAGAATTTATAATCTTAAGAATATATTGTAGAAACAAAAAAGGTAACTTATAAAATGGGTTTTTAAGCCCTGATGAAAGAAATGCTAGTCTTTCATTTTTTAAATCGACCTCAAAATCATTCAATGTAAAATAATAATTAAGAGGGTCCCACTGCTCAACTATTCTTTGAACTACTTGTTCTCGCGACAGCCAACTTGTTGATGCATATTTAAAAGTTATATGAATTTCCGTTTCAAAATATTCTTGAAATTATAGGAAATCATCTCTTCGGCTAGCACTATTACAAAAGTGGTAATTCAAATCTCTGATAAATTTTTCTACTTCATTTGAAATACCATATTTACTAGCAACTAAAGAAGCCAAAGCGCTTAGCATTATTTCTAGCTTTTTGGCAGATTCTGCAGCAGGATATTTGGAGACACTTGTCAGAAAGTTATTAATTTTTGGCGTAGTTTTTAATTAATGTTGCCATAGAGCGAAACGTTGATATTTTTAAATTGTACCAAGTAAGCCGCGGTAGTACCATGGTACCAACAAAGTCCAAAATGTACCAAAAAAAGTACAATTGTACCATGATTTCCATCCGTGACTTAAATACACTCTCTTTTTTTCGTCAATTTGTTTTACTCTACTTTCTCTAAGCAAATACAAGTACAATATTCTCTTATAAGAAACAAACACAATATATTTATAAATGCTGTTTTTGTATTAAATCAGGCCTATGCAAAAGTAAAAATGTAGTTCTGTTGGTGAGAAAATGAGAATTACACTGCTGTACGTATAAGTAGCAGTTTCTGCAACTATGAATTTTTTTAAGTAAAATTTATATGTAATATTTCCTCTAAAAATTTTATTACTTTAAGAGCAATTTAAAAATACTAATCTGCTATAAAGAAATAAAAAGTACTTTTAATTTTTGAACAAACAAAAATTTTTTAAGTTTCGTTTTTTTTTTTTCATTAAATTTATTAAAAAATGTATAAAAATAATGAAAATGTCGCTGAAAAACTTTTAAACTATATTTTTAAATGTTCTATGATAAATAAGGTATTGGATTTACAAATTCATTTATAATAGAAAATATTTGTGTGCATTGCTATTAATTTTGTTCCCACTGCAAACAATAAATCAGCGTACATCTACCACGCATGTTAACTCGTCGCTGTTTCAGTGACGACCAGCGTTGCCACTATTGGTAGAATTCTACCAAAACTGGTAGAAAATTTTTCGTTTGGTAGGATGGTAGGCTGAATATGGTTTTGGTAGATTTTAGCAGAATCTAAAAAAATCTTCATAAGGAATTTCAGTCGGAAAGTTCAAGATTGGCGTATTTATATTTAAGCATAAAATCTAACTTTTAACTCATATTAAGCAATTTTATCAAAAAATATTTAATACACAACACTGAAACTGATTTTAAAAATACAAAGTGTTTGATTTTCCAAAAATTTTTATTGGTACAAAAGCCCAAATGTATACTACTAAAAATCTTAGCCACGAAGAAGTTTCTGATGTTAAACATGGAATTTTACAATTTTACATTGAATTACTAAACCAAATCAATGCTAGATTTGATTTTAATCGAAAAGATATTAAATTGTTACAAATAATTGCTTCTGAGAAAGTATTGCCAAAAGAAGACTTGCTTATATTGTCCCTTGTTTTAAAATTTTCTAATCTTATAGACTGTGAGCCTGAAATTATTATGTTGCTATTAAGAGAAACAAATCTTTCAACGGAATTAAACATTGAATTATTTTGGGCTGAAGTTAGTTAAATTAGAAACGGTTTAAATGCGAAAAGTTTTGGTGAATTAAACAACTTTGTTTTTAATTTACTTTCTCTTTCGCATAGTTCTTCAGCAGCTGAACGTAAATTGTCAACACTTTCCTTAATCAAAACCATACCTTGGGAATAATGATTAGAAATCCTAATGATTAGCAATTGGATTAGAAATTTTAAATGTGCTGGAAAATTGATTAATTATGATTAGTTAGCTTTTTTAGACGATTACTAATTGATTAGATTAGAAATAATCAATAATCTAATCACAACTAGAGACGATTAGCATTTCTAATCAAACCTAATCGAAACTAATCGAAAAAATAATTGATTAGATTTCTTGATTATTTTTAATTAGATTTGATTAGACCGACTATTTTTAACTATTTTTGTGAAAAGAAAATATTTATTTATCACATTTGTTGCTATATTTACATAATGTAACAGTTTTTGAATATTGCATAAAATTTCATACGGTGCAGCCTGTTCTTAAACTAAACACTTGACACAGTTGGTTCACCTTGTTGTGTTATTATTAAATTTTCAACGTTTTTTTTTTGGAAATACAAGTTATCGTAATGGATCCAATTGTTTTTGAAGACCAAGACTTCTCCTCAGACGAGGATGTATGTGATCACAATTAGTGACGATTAGCATTTCTAATCAAATCTAATCAAAAATAATCAAGAAATCTAATCAATTATTTTTTAGATTAGTTTTGATTAGAAATGCTAATCGTCACTAATTGTGATTAGATTTTTGATTATTTCTAATCTAATCAATTAGTAATCTGAAATTTTTATCAAAATTCAATTCTAATGATTAGATTATTTTATTTTTCTAATCGTAATGATTTCTAATTCTAATCGAAATTCCCTAGCTATGATCAAAACCAAATTTATAAACAAACTCGAAATAAGTACAATATAATGCTCTGTAAAGAGCTTGTAAAAGCTAATAATGTCACTATGTGTGTTCAGCAAAAATTTAAATTTTTATACCTACATAGTATCCATTTAGATTATTTTTAAAAAATCGAATTGTTTTTTTTTAATTTCTTGTATTTATAAATGTATTTTCTCTTTGATTGTTTAGAAATTGAATTATTTTTGTTATATTTGTATTTTTGTTATATGTATTTACGAAGAACTGAATTCTTTTCGTTATATTTTTTATTTTTGGTTATTTATATGTACATGTAAAGGTATTAATTAAATTGTTTCCCATCTCAATAGTGTGTTCTTAAATGATTTTTAAATAAAAATGGTTTTTGGTAGATTTTGATCAATTTTGGTAGATTTTGAAAGAAATTTTGGTAGAATTAAAATTTTGTCAGTGGCAACACTGAATATGACATAATTCATATTGAGTTAGAGATGGTACTACTCTTTGTATGTGTTTTTACAGGGTGATATAAAATATATATATTCTATGTATAATAAAGTTATCAGTTAATGGCAAATAAAATTTTTATTAACAAATTTTGAAAAGTATGATTTTTTTACATAATTTTTGTTGGTCCAACTTGCCATAATGTGAGCGATTTTATTTCATGTTTCCTAATAATTGTTATATGAATTTTTAATAGCCTAAGATCCTAATACTGGGTCAAAAACTAGTTCAGTTCTGCTAGTGTTGTACATATTCCTTAACGGATGTTAATTCTCATAAGAATACCAGTATTAGGATCTTAAGCTATTAAAAACTCATACGACAGGTATAACATAGATTCAAAAATTTTCGAATTTAATTCGAAAAAATATATAATAGTTTTCTAATAATTTTTAAAAAATTTTACATAAAAACACAATATACTTTTTTTCAATTCAATATCTGCATACCCTTTTGTAGGTCTTGGATATACTCATTATATAGATTTAGGCAGCTTCAGCCAGCGACATAGTTATATAGTTAATTAGCGAAATCAGATAGCTGAGGACAAGACCGTCTAGTCTAAAGATAGCAAATTCTCTTTGGGAAACTGTCCTTGACATAATAAACTACCCACTCCCAAGCATATTAGTCTACGAATAAGAAAAAAAAATTTTTTTAACATAAAACAACTAGTTTTGTGGTTTTGGACTTTTGTGTTTTGCAAATAAACCAAGACCAACCAGTTTGATTGATCCCTATTTATTTTTATACATAAAATTTAATATATATATTTTTTCCTTGTATACAAAAGAGAACAAATTAATTAACAACAAATAAAATAAATGGGTTTATATCAAATTAGGTAGTGTTGAAATAAAGAAGACCAACTAAAAATAAAAATTCTAAGCAATGAACAAGGCTTTATCTTAGATCTGGGTTTTCGTCGGCTGCCTTTTTGATGCGCAACAATATTGTTGTATACCATTGATCTAAGCGCGAAATGCTATCATAGTTTTTCACAGCTTCAGTAAAACCATCAATATTCTGATCTTCCAAATGTTCACACAAAACCTTCAAAAATAAAAATAATAAATTGTAGAAAGAATGTGAACAAATTTTTATACTAATATTACTTTAATTAATTTATATTCTCTGGAATCTTGGAATGCAGGGTATTGATTTGAATATTTCTCTATAGCATGTTGAGCATTTAGTAAGTCAATACTTAAATGGCAAAGAGCAGCTCTAAAGAAGTATTCTTTAGCACTATATTTGAGCAATGAACTTTCTAGGGAAGTGGTAGCCACCTTAAAGAACAAACAAACAAAAAAACGAATATGAATGGTTTATCATTACATTCTGCTGTGGTTTATCTCTTATATACCTGTTCATATATAGAAATGGCTTTCTCGTAGGCTTCCATTTGTGCAGCGTATTGTGCGACTTTAAGCATACATTTATTAGCGGAACTAACCGATTCTTCACCTTTAAAGTAGTCAGCGGCCTTTTCATAATGTTCAATGGCTTTATTTAATGTATTCGGATCAACCTCATACATTTCGGCTATGCTTTGATGGTATTTTGCTGCCATTGTGAAACGTCCCATGTCCGTATAAATATCAATTGATTTCAATAAGCATTCAACAGCTTGTTCAACATCAACCTTTAAATTCAAAAGCAAATAAAATTCTTTAACTGTTCAATTATTCATATCAGCAAATTACCTTTTTATAACAATTAGAGGCGTCAGCATAACCAATTCCAGCATCATGACGGCTACCATTTCTAGCATGTAGATTGGCAGCTTCACAGAAACAGTCTCCAGCTTTTGTCCAGTTTTTTGACATTTTAAACATGTTACCAGCACGTTGATAATTTTCTATTGCCTCTTCAATTTTATTCGAGCCACTAAAATTTAAGCAAAGAAAAATAAGAAATGAAAATAAACCAACTATAGGATAAAATGTTTTCAAATTTACTAGCCTGTCGGTAAAGAAGTTGGAAGAAGTCTTTTTGGACACTTTAATTACTTATTACAAACTAAATAGGTCGCATTGAAGATATTTTAAGGTAAATATTTAGCACTGCGAAGGAAATATATGTATATGTACATTTGAAAGAAAAGGTTCGAGAAATAAAGTAGTTAAAAAAATCAATTGCACACGCTTTACAAATTCATTAGGTGCATTGCAAATATATTGGACAATTACATACAAGCTTCTACAAAGTGCCCGGACTATTTCTTCCAACCAGTATTTTATCAAAAAATCAAAACTAAAATAAAAATAATAACAACTCTTATCCACTCTAAATATAATACGAAGTAAAATAATTCTTTTAATTCCTAAATACCAATAGACTAAAAATGTTTGACCGCATAAAAGCGAGTGTTAAAAAAGGTACCTACACGCATAAGTGGATCAGGGAGTTATATACTCCAAAATTGTAAATTAAAACTTCTTACCGATAAAAAAATAAAAGAGATCGGTCATCTGCGGTTAAGAACTAAAACGATTTTTGCTAATTTACGATAATATAAGTAAAATTACACTACGTTTAAATTCTAAATGTTTATTTAAATGTTTGAATACGTGTATCTACATACGTAAGTCCCATGATTATAACTCCAGTATGTGATGAAAATCGATTTCGTCTGTATTTTCAAAATCATATAAAACTGATCTGTTAAAATTACTTTAACATTTTAATAAGCGACGAAGCCTTTGGAATTTTTAATTAGCATTAGCATTCCATAAAAAATAAAAATTTTCAAAGAAGTTACAATTCCATACTTCTAATAATAAAATTTATTCACTACCAATCGAATTTGTCTCGTAGGCAGTATAACAGCAGTTTGTAATAAATATGAAGTTAATAAAAAGTTTCACATAATCCTATTATATGGTTATCAATAAACATAAAGTTAATAGAAATATGTACGTATATATATATATATATATGTATGTATATTTTTTATTTTTGATATATTTCATGCAAATTTATTACCCAAATAGCGAACTAAAGAAACCTTTTTGTTGAGTCAGCTTTTTTTCAGCCTCTGCCATCAGTTGCATTGCTTTCTCCTGATTGTCTCCCATTTTATTTATGAAATTTTATTTTATATAATTATTTATAAACAATTTTTAAACACTTTGCTTAAATAAACGCTTATATATTAATTCCTTTTTACTTTATATAAATTAATTATATTTATTTCCCTATTCAATAAGACGAATTTTTACACACAGGTTTTTTTGATTGCTTTAAAGAAAAACAGAGAATGAATAATTGAAAGAAATGGAGAGAAAAAATAAACAATGTCAGAACACAGTTGATAATTGAACTCGGTTTACACAATGCAGTTAATTCAAGTTAAATGGCCTGTTTACATTTAAAAATTCGGCAACTTTTAGATGTGGAAAGGTAAACGGATGAGAATATCAAGTTTATTGTACTCGCAAAGATGCTTTGTTCTTCTCTTTTAAACGCTGGGAACCTGGTTTTATTATGTCTGTGGTTTTTACTGTCTGAAGAATCCAGAGGCCTTATTCTGTAGTTCTTTTAAGCTAAAATGCAAAAATTTGGGGTTTTGAAACAGGCTGGGCGTTAGAAAATATAAAATTAAAAAGTTTAAGGCCCATTATTACAACTTGCCTTTAGTTAAAGGTAGGATTTTATCAGACTGATAAATTGCTTTGTGTTATTACAATTTAACTTTTACTTAAAGATAAGGCAATATTCCCAATAACTTTATTGGTCAAGTTAGGTTAAAATTTATTTGTAATAACAAAAACCAATTTATCGGTCTGATAAAATCCTACCTTTAACTAACGGCAAGTTGTAATAATGGGCCTAAAGGTAATAGGCATGAAGCTTTTAAATTACAATAAGCGTTCAATAATTGTATTCGTAGCCAAGAAGTCCTAAATCAAGTTTAAAAATGTTTAGCGATAGGGAATTAGCTTAGGAGAGTTACAGAATAATGCCTCAAGTCTCATGAAAAGACCGAATATGGACTGTTTTTTGATTGTCTGATTTTTTATTTAGACTAAAATAATGACTATGAAATTCTTTTGAAAGTTTCAATAATTACCTTTTGAATTTTAAACGAAAAGCTCAACATTATCATGGTACAATCATTACA
Organism: Metopia argyrocephala; assembly: GCA_963576795.1. Lineage (NCBI taxonomy): Eukaryota > Metazoa > Arthropoda > Insecta > Diptera > Sarcophagidae > Metopia > Metopia argyrocephala. The sequence goes on from OY756208.1 coordinate 70,952,009, forward strand.
AGGTAAACTTCATTTATAAAAACAATACCATATGTTACAAACCTACATATGTGCTATGGTATTCTTGTACCATGCTATGTGTGAACGCTCTTCGTTTTTCTAGTATTCTTGTTATTTGAATCTCAATTTAAAACGAACGTTAAATCTTTTCTTGCTAAACTGGATTCAAACTCAAAACGAAATACATAAGTAAAAAAGACTGTTCCATAGTGAAATGCCGATTTTCCAGTCAAACATATATAACACATGAGACTATTAAGTGTAGAGTCTGCTTACAGACTTTACAGCACCTAGAATCCTTACAAAGAGAAAAATTACTTGCGATAGAAAAAAAAACAATATCAAATTATTTTGTCTCAATCTGACTAGCATTTATGGAAATATATTTTATAAATTACTAGCTGAACCTGGTGTGCTTCGCTACCCCCTCGTTATATACTAAAATTAACGGAGGTGACAGGTTCATAATTATATGGCGACGTTAACAGTATTAAGAGCAATATACTACAAAATAAAAAAAATCCGTTGGAAGGAACAAATTTATACAGGGAACAAAACGTTTAAAACTTTCAAATAAAATTTTTCGTGAAAGGGGGCGTGGCGTAAGAAATGTTAATTTATACCTCGCCTGGAGTATAATGTGTATACAATTCGAAGTAAATCTGTTAAAAACTATATGGGAGCAGTTACATAATTTTAAAAAAGTGGCCGTAAAAGTGGGCGTGGTCGAAAAAAAGTATCCTATTAAGCATGTCAGAGTCCCAGTTAAATGCTGTGAAAATTTCAGGAAGATCGGTCGAGAGGTTTGGTCTCCTATAAGGTACAAACAAACAAACAAATAAACAAAAACACATTCAATTTTATATACATATTTAGAATTGTAACTTTTATTGCTATTGTGAAATTCTCTATACATATTCTAAGTAACGTAGACACGATAAATGGTGCTGTTAAAAATGTCAAAGTTAAACGTCCTTCTTATATGGTATCTATTCCACATATGCCGGTAACTCAGCCTCTTTCACATTTTCATCGCCACTATGAAATTGACGAGGAGTTTGCAATCTAATACGTCTTGGTTTAAACGCTGAGCCCATAGTTATGCCATCAGGTACTTTACGACCACGAAATGTAGCTACTTCAAATGAAGGTGGTGGTGTTAAATTTTTATTATCTCTAGTCATATGCCAAATTTCTACAGATTTTTTTGATGATTCCAATGGTTTAACTTTTATAATTTTATGGGACGTAGTAGTCATTTTGGCTAACTTTTTTCTATAATAAAATACCTCTAAAGCGAGAGTTATCATTGCCAGACCTAAACCCAAAAGAGTCGCTATAAAAACACCACCTAAACTCTCTAATGTTATGCCTTCCTGTTCCTCTGATAGAGGACAATTGGCTCTTGAATGATTCCAATATTTAGCTTTTAATTCCTCAAAATAACGATCCTTTTGTAATTCTAGCAAAGCGAAACTGATTTCATCCTAAAAAAAAAACAAACAAAAAAATTATGTTCGGATCATAAAAAAACTCTTTGTTATAATTTTTATTATACCGCTAAATGAGATCCCTGTTGCACTGCTATAGCATAAGGCTGTTCAGCAAATACTTCACCCACCTCAGTAAGATTACAGTTTTTGGTTAATTCATATTTTATTTCTGAAGAATCGTGTATAAAAGCAAAATCAGCATTTTCATGTTCGTTAACTTTTCGAAATCCTTCTTGAACGTCTCGAACTGGCATTGAGCTGTTGATGGCTAGTAAAATATGGCCATATTGTTCTTTTACAGGGTAATCCCATATACTTTTCAGCAATTAATACAAATCTTTGGTACGCTTATTAAATTACAAAGAAAAACTTACCGAAATTTATGAGAATCTCTTGAAGCGTTTAAAGATAACTCTTTCCACATACGATAGAGAGTGTCTTCGGCAAACTTCATATTTATAAAGTAATGATGAGTATCTGAACCTTCCACCACTGTATAATTGATACGTGACTGTCTTGCTAACTGTTCCAGGGATTGTACCGGGGTCTGCATTCTTTCAACTGTTAAAAATGCTGCCAAATTTGCAGTAAAAGTGGCCAGCATTAAGACTACAAATAACCAATAAGCTGCTACTAATACACGTCCAGATACAGCCTTTGGAGCCTCTCCACCACCCTGGGGCGTAAATGAAGTTAAGGCAAACCAAAAGCTTTCACGCAAAGTAAATTCCCTACGAAAATGCTTATATTACAATTCTAAAGACTTTTTTATTAGGACTTGATATTTTCAATCATAGTTTAAAACTAATTATTTTATTTTAAAACCACACTTAATGAGCCCTTTTATAGCTTGTACATATATAATAATACCACTTACTTGCATGGATATGGATAGGCGTCTTTATTGTTTCTCGAACTATATGGTGAATATTTATCCATTAACCATATCATTACTGCTGTTACTACTAGAGCAGCAATTATACTCATCCATACTTCCAATCTTAAAACTGTCATAAATTTAAATAAGGATGTTTGTCTCGCCGGTTTACGCATAACAATCGATATACCCGTTTGCTCAAAATAAGGGGCAAGAAAGTCAATTACTTCCTCTCTCTCAGAGTACATTTTCAAAGCTGTAATAGCGAAATCCGTTTCACCCCTTACCAAGTCACCAACAATACCATCCCATTCACCAGTTTTCGGATCACGTCTACCAAATTTACCTTTTACTGGGTCTATTAATTCATAATCAAAATTTAATTTTACCGCCAAGGTTTCAATGAAATCAATACAAAAACCCTCCCACAGTGGTTTACCACTAGAGTCGAGAAGTATTGTATTGTTCTGGGGATCGCGACGATAATAACTCCAGGGTATAGCCTTTACAGTACAAAAAAAAACATTTCTTCTTTATATACATATTTGAAATTTTAATAAAAAAAAAGCTGATGTACACATGTACCTCTGTAGTTCCAATGCGAAAATATCTTTTTGCTGGACTTATGGTTTGATTTTGTTTTTTTAATTCACCATTTTGCCACACCGCTAAATCTGTCACAGCTTCATGTTCACTAGAATAAAAAGTTATTGTTATATTCACTATATATGTCAGGGGTGGTATAACTGTCATATCTTCTTCAAATTGATTCGCCTGATTTGGCGAAGCAAATGTCATGAAATTTGTTAAACGAAAATGATCCAAAATTTCAAAATTTGAATTGATTTGTTCATTGGCATAATCAGTATTATTGCATTCCATGGGCAAAGGCTGCAACCAATTTAAATTTGATCGCCTGATATCAATTAAACTGCGAAGTATATCCAATAATAAAGCTCGTTGCAACTTTTTATTTATAATTTGCAAAAATTTAAAAGTTATAATTGAAAAGAAAAATTACAAGCTTTACAAACTTACTGTGAAACCACTTAAACAATAGGCATCTTTCATTTGCATTGATCGACAAATGGAACGGGCATTTAAACTAAATTTATTTGCTCTCTCCACTTGTTTTTTATACTTAAATACCCTATCCTTTGTATCCAAATATATTAAATGCCATTCGGAATTTCTTAAGAATACACCACCCTTGGATAACTATTTTAAATCAGAATATTAAAGCATACATACGTTCCTATGTATATGAAGCGTAATACTTTACCTTTTCATAGATAGTGTTCATATTTGAACCCTTTGCAAATATAGCATAATACGAAGGACTTGGCCTTAAATTCTTTATACGCTGTACAAAATCACTATTACTATCACCAGCATTAAGTAATAAAGTTCTAAAGGGAAACCCTTCGATAACTTGCAATAAAGCTTCCACTCTATCTTGCTCATTTTGTAAAATTAAAACTGCATTGTTGCCATCCTTTTGTTTTAAGAAATCACCAAAAGCTTGCAAAAATGACTTAAGCATACGATCTACTCGTAAATACGGTATGTTATGTGACTGTACATAATCCAAACCCTGTTGCCAAGGCTGATAGGTGAAATCCAATATTAAAGAAACGTCCACAGAGCCAAGTATGTCACAGACTAAAACATGTTGTTAGCATGTTTAAACAATTTTAAATGTTTTCATCGAAATAAAATTAAAAGCATATGATTAAATTAATTTAAAAAAATATTTTGTTCTATAACAGGCTTATAAAACGAATTTTCATACAAATTTTGTTTTATAAAGCAAAAATATCATTATGAATAAAGTTTTTGTAATCAACAATTATGCGATAATGTAAAAAAATATGCAGGCTAAGCACTTGCATACCGTCTTTAATAATAATGTGTGTTAAATCCTTATCAGTGCATTCAATTGTATCCTTTATGATATTTAAACTGAAATTTATTTTTAAACGTATTGAAAATGTTTGCTTACAAGTTTTCATATTCCTAATATTAACATCGTCACTTTCATCATAGTCATCTTTTGTTTCCACCACTAGAACAGCATCTGTTATTTCAGTTTCTAAATGTAAATTATCCACTTCTTTTAATGCTGCCGCTATATCAGAATAAATATCCTTCTGTACAGGATCTACCCAAAATACTTTTTGAAAAAAAAGTCATTCTAAGATATTTCATACTTCATAAAATTTTCAATATTTTTATTTTAGCTGTACCGTACCAATGTTTAAATCATTACATTTTATAAAAGAATTGAAACAAATTAACAGAATAAGCGAAACAGTTACAAAAGACATCTCTTCTACAACTCAATCGTAGAAAATAATTGAACACAAATGAAATCAAATATAATCGCTATATACTTACATACTTATTTGAGCAATAATTTCTATGTGAATTATTAATTCTGCATATGATTGTCATGCAAAAGGATATCATATTTATGTCGAAATTCAACCACTACTGAAGGTATAGGATAATTTATTTATCAATTTTATAATTCACTTTGATTTGATTGTAAATTTACAAATAACTTTGAAAACATTATAAACAAACGAGGTTTTCACAGGTATCATGTACTGTATATACATTAGGGTGTCCCAAATAAAATTAAAAATTGGAATTCGTCGGAAGATCATTCTTAATTTGGATACTCATAAGGTAAAATATTTTTGGGAATTTTTTCAGATTTTTCGAAAGTGGTTTAGAGTTCGCGCAAATTGATTTTTAAACAAAAATCGAGCTTTTTGAACTCTATTTAATTTTTGGTTATGAATTGGTATAATTGGTCGCCGTGGTCTAGTGGTTAGTGTGTTGGCTTACTAAGACATGGGCCCTGGGTTCGACTCCAGGCTCTGACATCTTCAAAAAAAGAAATATGGAAAAAATATTTCTTTCGGCGACTACCTCTCAGCAGTCTTCTGGCAAAAGCTCTCAGAGTAACTAATTGCCATGAACAAGCTTCTCAAGTCTGTCGTTCGGAGTCGACATTAAACTGTAGGTCCCGGTACTCATGGATAAAAATTTACACACACAACATGAGTGCTGCGAGAAGCGAGGCCGTAATCCTGACACAGGGTTGTAAAGGCCAGTTTTGTATGTATGAATTGGTAAAACATCGATATTTTCTCGACTTGGGTACAAAGCTTTAAAAGTTTATAACTGGACAACGGTAAAAGAAAATTAATTTTTTTTCCTGCTAACTTATTAAAAACTTAATAATAACCCATTCAGGCCCAAATGAAAACCAATAACGATTTTTAAAATTCAATATTTATTACTAGATTTAAACAACATTTTTTTACAGTACAGTAACAGAAAAAAACCAAAAAAAAAATATTCTGAGTTGTATTTTTTCAGATATACTAAACTTAGTACATACATAACTGGCCTTTACAAGTACAGCAGCACTTAATATGCTATAGCTCAAAAAATTCTATACGAACTAAACTGTTTTAATTAGAATGTGATGTTATCAAGTAAATAAACTGATATTTAACGTTCTTCAAAGTTAACTGATTTCAAATAAACTACATAACCATTCACAATCTCACAAGAAATAAATCACTAGCCAAAATAGAGTTGTCTGCGGTAAATCCCACCATATTTTTTTGTTAATATTGTTAATCTCGAAAACTTCGGAAATTTTGTTTGTTATACATGAAGCGGTTGAATCTTCTAGTTCTTCTAATGACAAAAATGTTTTCGGCAAGCAGTATTAAAAGTTCTTATAAGAATTGCTAATTTTTTTACACTGAACAATCCGTGCTTTCGTCGATAACTAATTAATAATAATTTTGACTACAAAATTTTTTATTTGTTTCAAATTGTTTGACCTTTGTGCCGATTCATAAAAACTTTTTTCTGTAGTTTGAGAATCTGAAACACCATATTTGATAATGTTGTTTATGCTCAGCCACAAATAACCACAGTGATATTTTAAATTTTTTGGCCAAATCGGAATATGCACAGTGAGGGGGTTTTTCTATTAAGGCAATTATTTTTGGAGTATTTTACTGCAATTTCCACTTTTTTAATGTGGGGTGGTCGTGATGTATGGTGTTCTATACAGAGTGGGCAAACAAACAAAACATTTCACAAACGTTACCACAAAGTCATAAACTTTTCAAATTTGTTTAATCGTATTGTACATGAGTAAAACCAAAACAAATACTTTCTAAATGAGAAAGAGCGCAAACGAAACAATTTGTTTTTCGCTCTTGTGCTTGCTTTGTTATTCCGTTATATTCGTATAATTTGCTCTTTTTTGTTCTTCTTTTCTTTTTCTTCTCATTCATTTTTTGTTCTACCCTATGCACATTTCAGTTAGTGTCTTTGTAGTGCTCAAAACAAAAACATGTCATGTGAGTTTTCCCTTCCATTCTTCTCGAAACGCTGAGATGTTTTTTTCCTATGTTACGTTTTTATTTTCAATTAAATTACTTTTTTGGAAATGTACAATCAAAACTTTACGTAATGTTTCCCTAGTTTTGTTTTCAAGTATAAAAAAGTATTAAATTTGTCGTGGGGGTACTGCAGTGTTTTTTGGACTTAAAAAGTACTGAAAAAAGAACTAAAGTAATGGATTTCCCATTCCTGTATAAATATCATAAACTATTTTGTTGTATCATTTATAATAAAAAGCTTGAATTTTATTTGTATATTTTTTACAAACTAAAATAAACTTACTTATTCAAAAATTATTTATAACAAAAAAAAATCCAGCAAAAAAAGAAAACGAGAAATTAAACCATATAAAGACCAATACACTTAAATAAAAAGAAAAGTAAAAAATAAATATCTAGTAATTTAAGAAAATGTTATTAAATATTAATTACATTTAAATTTGATGTTTATACAGATGAATAAAATTATTCTGTACTTAATATAAAAGAAGAAGCATATATTATAAGCGTTATGCATAACAAAAAATAAGCAGCTCCTTAATCACTGCTTAGAACGAGCTGCTAACTAGAACATCTTAATAGATATCAGCTCTAAAATTAAATGACGCCACCTTGGTATAATCATCATAAAGCAGTCCCGCTTTACCAAAACAAATACAGCTGTTTACTTGCGATTGTCAAAATCTAATTCTTCTTCTTATTCATATATTTTAACGGTAAACAAATTTATATTTAAAATTTTTTCTTTGACAACAAATTAGAAATTAAAAGTGTTGAAGTCCAATACCAAATTATCAATAGCAAATTTAGTTTTTTATTTTCAATATAGGTATATTGCAAAACTCATACTCAATATAATGGATTTTTTTAATACAAATTGTAAATTTATTCAAATATAATTTTTACTACCAAATTTATCTTTTTATTTAGAGCTACTGTTGATGCAATCATCAAATGCGCCATGAGATAACCTCGGGATGATTATATTTTACAATAGGCGAATATTCATATTGTTTATGAACTATTTTTTTTCAGAATGAAAGTAAAATTTGCAACTTTTAAAAAAATTGTCCACAAAAAATAAGAAGAAGAGGAAGAACTTGTTTACAGTAATATATGTAATTGTGTACAACCATGACGAAATTATACAAGGTGGTGCTAAAGAAACAGCCTTTTAAACCTGGATGTGTCAAAATTTTTCTGTTTGTTTTTTTTTTTTTGTTTTTCGTACACATCCATACATTTCATTGTAGAATTTTTTTATTTATCAATAAAAATTAGAGTTTTTCGAGTTTTACTCGAACTATTTTACTATTTTATATATATTTAATTTTTTTTAATTATTTTTTCCTCCTTTTATTTTTCATATACAATTATTTCATATCAATAAAAATTAGATTTTTCGAGTTTTACTCGAACTATTTTACTATTTTATATATATTTAATTTTTTTTAATTATTTTTTCCTCCTTTTATTTTTCATATACAATTACGAATTTTTTTTATTTTAAGCAGTGTTCGAAAATAAACTGTACATTATTATATGTACGGTTCACAAATCCAAGAACGGTATTTATTTTTTTAGTGTTTGTGTATTTCTACACAACCAGAATAAGTCGTTCTGTTTTTTGTTTTATAACAGTACAGTTTTAGTGTTTGTATACATTTTGGTTTAGTGATCTTGGGTTTTTTTTAACCAAATTTCAAAATATTTTCTTTTTTTGCATTTTTTATCAATCAGTTTAAAATAAAAAATTGAAAAAAAATTACAACATAAAAAAATATTTTTCCTTTGTTTTTTTTTTCTATAGGTTAAGAACAGTATATTCGTTATGTAGAAAATTCAAATAAATTATAATGATTTTTGTTTGTTTTGAATTTCCTACACAAACACTTTTAGTGTTTCTGTAGTTAATATTCTACAGTACAGAACACTAAAGTACGTTTTATAAGGTAAATTTTCGAACACTGATTTTAAGAGGTAGAAGCAAAAACAAAATTCCGTTGTTTTTATATTCTTTTGCCTTGTCACCACCTTCATTATTTCATCACGTATACAACGGTCAACCACAGTGTTGCTTTTATTTAACAATTGTATGAGCAGCAGGGTTGCAAAACCAGAGGGTTCATTTCAAACTGGGACTATTTTATTATGATTGTACCATAGAAGCTACAATGTATTTTTAAAAAATACAGTCGAATTGGGATATAAGCACACCGTTTAAATAAAAAAAATATCGGATAATTGCAAAACACATGTCTTTACTTTTGTTTTCTATTAAATTCAAAGGTATTTAAATCAGTTTAAAAGAAAATCCGTTTTAAAGAAAAGCCGCTTAAAAAAACAGATTTTTCGTTAAAAAACACAAAATTGCATAAAAAGAACTCCACTTTATTGCAAATACGAGAATTCAGAATTTATAGACGACAAAAAAATTTCTTTTTTATTTTGTGTATATGTACCTACATTTTCAAAAGTATTTTTTATGGCAAGAATCTTCGTTTATTGCTAAAATTGTTTACAATTTGTCTGTTAACTTTGTCAGAATTTGAATTTTTCTAAAACATTCGATTTGTTTTGTTTTTAATTCAATAATAATTTATGTTTGTTTAAACGAAATAATTTTGCTTTTATCCGAAGTCCTTTTAAAGGAAAACTCCGCTTATAAGAAAAACAAATGCTGTTTTTTTACATCATCTTATAACCGGATTCGACTGTACATTAATTTCTTTCGAAATCACACCTGATTTTCTCATTTTACCTTGTATATTTCTATTAAAAATAAGAATATTTTAAACAAATTAAATTCTTTTTTTCTTAAACTTTATACATTTTTCTGCAAATTATTCTTAATCAATAAAGAGCTCTTGAGTGTTCCAACGTATCCAAAATATTACACACATTTAAATATTTTTACACATACTAATTGCTTTTTTTCTTGTTTGTTCTTTGGCACTTAACAGCTCTTTTTAGGTTATAGAAAGTTTAAAATATTATTGGTAGAATTTTAGCTGCCCGTTGGCGAGTGTCTGGAAAGTTCGTTCTGCATAATATTTATACCAACGAGCTGGTAAGTCTTCATTATGCATTATGCTGTATTATATTTTTTCAGAAGAATTAGTTGAAATTGCACTAAACACACAAACAATCTTTATAAAAGTTTAAGAGTCATGCAGTTTTGATAGTATTGTCTCGATATCTTCAATTTGTATTTTTGTATTTTCATTATTTGTTTCGGTTGTTGATTTTTCAGTCAGGTTGCTAGGTTGTATAGGATTTACAGAATTATCTTTCGTCCTGTAAAGATAAATTTACAAATAATTTAACTATTATAACTATAAAAAAAGAAAATATTTTTTAAATAATTATTTATAACTCAATTGAAAATATTTGTGCTCTAATTAATGTAGGGAAAAGTCGTTTGTGCTTTAAAAGACAAACAACAAACTAATTAAATTTTTGCACAAAAAATTCCAAAATAAGCAAAAAAATTGGAGTGATTATAGACTGCCAATTTACATACATATATAGGTAGTTAAAAATCTCTAGTCGTATTTATAATGAAAAGCCACACTCAAGGATATTCTTAAGGTCAACTGATTTCCCTTAGATTTTTAGCCAACCACAGACAGACAGAATCATGGTATAATCATCATAAGGTAGTCCCAGTTTGAAATGGCATGCAACCCTGCTTCCCTGCCGATTGTCTAATAAATAATTGTTTTAAATGATAATTTTAATGAAAATTCGTTTTTAAACGTTTTGCAATTTATATTTAAAACAAAAATAAAAAAATTAAATTTGTTTTTATTTTAAATTTAAATTGCCAAGCGTTCTGAAATGTTCTTTTTACAGATAAAGGTTATTAGTCTTCAGAACAACAGAAATATATCCAGAAGGGTGTATTTTGGAGGTCAATTACAATGATGTGGAGAAGTATAAGCAGAATTTCGACACTATTATTATAGAGGAATACTAAAGATAACCAAAGTTTTAAAATGTAGCTGCAAATTAGATTTCTAAAGCATTTAAATCTTTTTAAAGAAACCTTATTCTTTCTTGTTTAAATTTGTTTACCGTTAAAAAGAAAACTTATTCTTTCTTGTTTCAATTTGGTTACCGTTAAAAAAAATTCAAATTCAAAATTATTTAACGTCCAAATAAATAAGGAAGAAAAAAAAACAAGATTTTGACAATCGTAAGTAAACAGCTGTAATTGTTTTATTAAAGCGGGACTACCTTATGATGATTATACCCATGGTACCATCATTATTAGGTACCCTTTCATCGTCAGCTGATTGCTTTATTTTAGCTCCAGGTTCTGTCAAATGTTGTTGAGTTTTACTAACATTTTTTATAATTGTTTTGTTTACTTATAATAAATATGTATATGGGCAATTTCAAAAATTTTCAACATTTGATGAAACTGAGTTCAAATGCTTATTATTTCTTCAGTTTTTCGAATTGACCAAAACGGTCAAAAGGGAATGGTAGGCCACACTACAAAACTGGGAAATTCAAAATTTCAGACCATCAGTTCTTTATCTCTAAAAGTTATGGGCACTCAAATATTGAAAAACTCAAAAACAGGCTTGAAATTTACAAGAGTTTTTTCATATTTCATCACTTTTCTACTTTTAGTTTTAAACTTCCGATGCTCACTGATATAAAATAAAGTCACTAGACTTTGTAGATATTTACAGTATAAAAGTTATGCCAATACTACTATTTGGGAAAAAGTTGTACAGCGGTTCATTTTTGAAACCAAAATTTTCCGATTTTTCAATTTTCGCAGTTTTTTCTATAGCGTTTTTGCGCCGTTCAAGAAAATTGCATTTCGTCAACAGTATTTAAAAGATGGTGTAATTTGCTAAAATTTGCGCCATATCACGTCGATGTCAGGCTGCTAGTTGCTGAGAACGATGAGCTCAAACTTTTATAGAATTGGCGTAAATTTTTTAAAAATGACAGTTTTTCGCGGCTGACATTTGCAATCTTATTTAAAACTGGTTTATGTATTGCGTGATCTAAACTTCTTAGTAAATGGCACCTCAACGTCAAGAAGGCGTTAAAATATTTTGAAACGCAAAAATTTTATAAAGAAAATAAAAATTTTGCGAAATTTCATGATTTTGTTTCGCGTTTTTTTTAGTTAATCAGTGGTTTACAATTAATGTAAAGTATTGGAAATGAAGTGCGGCGGTGAACTAAAGATCATGTATAAATTCGGTTGAATTCGGTCCATATTTAGCGGGTACAGCGGCATTTTTCTTCAAACACATTTTGCTTTGTGACATCTGTAGTTATGTATAGATTCCGCCGCGATTGACACCAAATGAAAGGTTTTTTTAAGCTTGATAATAAAACCGAATAGGCATTAAAAAATTTTCATGATTTTAAATTTTACAGATCAAAAAACAAAATCCTAACCTCAAAAATAATTCTTATATAAATTTTTTAATTTTTTAAATTTGCAAGTCAAAACATTGTTTTTCTGTAAATTAGTTATGCGTTATATAAACACATATTATAAAAATCGGTGAAACATTCATATTTTTGCAAAAATTCGCGTTTTTAAATGTTAAGGAATTTTAGTTATAACTGATATTTTTTATGTATTTTATTAGTGCATTGATGAATTTGGACTGCACTGATGAATTTGAAATGCATGCATCATGCACCCATACAACTTTTATTAAAATAAACCAATAAATTTAACTTTAAATTTTTTTTAAGAGGTTTTAACTTAAAACCTCCATAACTTTCGCGCCGTTTGCAATAAATGATTAACGCGAACTGTTTTGGTATGCTAAAATATCACCCTTCACGTGACCAAAGCGTCATTCGTGTCATCCAAAAAAAAAAATTCGAAAAAAAAAATATCAAAATGTCGAAAATTTTTGAAATTGCCCATATACATATCTGTGGAATTTTGAAAAAACGTCTTCTCTCGAAATAAGACAATTTTCCAAGATTTTTATAGTAAATATAGAATTTCCTTGTCCTTCTTTTGCTCTAATCCCCATATTTCTACGACCTTTGGAACGCAAGATATGCAGTTGACTAATCGACCTCTTTCAGGCTTTCCCCCAATTTCAATTTGACAAAACGACTTCTTTCAGAGAATTAAGAATAATTTGAAAAATTGAATGTCTATAGAAAATTTGATTTAATTTTTATTATTATTTGCATATTGTAGCGAAAAATTGAAGTATTTTTTTTTTAATGAAACCGAAATATTTTTTCCAGATCAACTTCTTTCAATCTCCTTTTTATATTCCATTTTAACAAAACAACTTGTCTTGACTTATGCGAGTAAAATAATTTTCAAATTTAATCAAAAAAATTTTGACAAAACGACTTGTATGGTAGAAGCTAATTTTTTTGCTTTAAAATCTATTTCACAAAAAGTCTTAAATTAATTTTTTGTCGTTTTAAAGAAAACCATTGCTTCTAGAGGGAAAAAGAAGGTCGCATAATGTTCGTTAAGTATTTGTGTATAATATCCAAGTTCAAAATCTCTTTAATTTTCTACGCAATAAGTTCTATTAGCCTTTTTAACTGTTTTTTTTTTGCTCTACTGAAAAGTTGTTGATTTTGAAAGTAGACGTTTTGTCAAATGTCCACAGATATGTATGTATGTTTTTTTTTAATTTTTCTTCTAAAAATTTTTTTAGGTTTTTTCCACAATAGGTCTGTTTGCGTGCTCAAACATTTTTTTTTAATTTATAAATGGTTTTATCGGACCGTATTTGTTAATTACTGTGTGTTGGCTTACTAAGACGATGGCGCCGGGTTCAAATTACAGCTCTGACATCGTGAAAAGAAATATGAAAAAATTATATCTTTCGGCGACTACCTCTCAGCAGTCTTCCGGCAAAGGCTCTGGGAGTAATTGATTGCCATGAGAAAGCTTCTCAAATCTGTCACTCAGAGTCAACTTTAAAATGTAGGATAATGGCCAGTTATGAATGTATGTATGTATTCCAGCAGTTCTCACATTGAAGCATTTTCCCTTCTATAGTCTCGGAACTGAAATGCCCATTTTCCTACATCAATATGTTACTCTGCCATGGTTAGAAAGAAACTAGACAAAAAGTAGTTTAATTCCCCAAAGATCCTTTAATCCATTTCTGTATGTTGGGGATAAATCTCGCTGTCTGTATTTCAGTTGCCGTTGCATTCTATCGCTCTTGCCATCGTTGTACTGTCTGAGATCGCAGTTCCTCTAAGGAAGGTTTCCACTCTTCGTATTCCATGCTCTCTTTCGTTCACTTGCCATAAGGTCAATATGTATCTCACCGATAATTGCGAGACTATGCAGTAATCTGTAGCAACTCTTATGCCCCCGATCGCTGCACCGCTTCCATCACCTTGCACTTGGTCTTTAATCTCAGTGCATCTCCCTAAATCTCGCCACCATAAAACAGTACCGAATGTTAGTTGGCATAAGCAGCCTTTTTGTACTCTGTGTAGGTCCTCCAATATTTGCCATCAACCTGCTCAACATACCAGTCTGCACCTGGGCCCAGTAAGTGAGATTCCAGTCAAGACTTACTCTCAAGTATTTCAAAGACTTCTGTGTGACAAGGGACAATTCGTCCGTTCTTATGCTTACCTCGAGTGGTGTGTGAGCTCGTGTCATCCAGATAATTCGATCTTATCATCGAGCCATATCCTAGTTCTTATCATGACCTGGTTCAACTTCATTCTAGCGTCATCATTGTTCCTTACCGAAAGAATAGCAATTATGTCGTCAGCAGGTGTGTATTCTCCCGAATCTCCATATTAAAGATCTTATCATAACTGAGATTCCAAAGATCGGTAGGGCACATCCTCGAGCGTTTTCATAAGTTATCTCCATCTTTCTCCAGCTTCCAGGTGTGTCATAGAGAAATTTAAGGTCGTTACGCTTTCATGATATCAATCCAGTTTAGGCTATTAAAACCTCTCATACGTCAAGTGTGGCCAAAACAATTATGCGCTTCAGATAATATGGTGTCTGCTGGGCACACACGACGAATCCCACAATTTCCTCTATGACGCCAATAGTCGACAAGCCTGGTCGAAACCCATACTGAGTTCTCGACAAGCCTCCAGCTAATCTATACATTAAGACTTTCCAGTAGTTGCCAGTACTCTCCAGAATACAAAACGGGCGGAATGCCGATGGCTGAGTTGGGTCACATCTTCCCTTACTAATCTTAAATTTTTTGAGGAAGATACCTTGTACGATGTATGCGTTATAGACTTTGCCAGTACTTTAAGAATCTTAAATGGTATCCTATCCTTCCCAGGGGCCTTGTTCTTCTTAAGACCTCTCGCAACTGCTTTCAATTCTTCCCCATTATAGGGCAGGGGGGGACTCATTACACTCCAGTTCTCGTTCCACTTCCAGCGGGGGGAGTGCGGGAAACAATCCTCTCACGATACTATCGACCGCCTCGGAGCTCCTTCCATTTCGCCTTTTTACTAGCAAGGATTGCCTTTTTCGTTTTTTCTCGGCCTCAAATAGAACTTCACCAGTTCTCTTCTCCCTTGCGCATTTCCTCTTGTTTCGGAGGAAGCTTCCCCTGAGTTAAGAAATCTCATCTGTCCTCTAGTATACTGGAGGTTTTCTCGATTGCCGCGCCATCCGGTCCATTAACGTGTTATTGCTCTGAACACTATGTCGCATCATATCTTCCGCTCGTGAATTAGCATCACCTTCAGTGTGTTGAAACTGATGGCAGTCGAAATTGACCGAAAACACTTCAGTCAAGTTGGGCCACGTTCCATCTCTTCATCGTACACGTTCTCTCAGCCATGATAGGATTCGCTCTCTCTACAATTTAGAAAGTTTTCTAATAGTGGTAGCTACCAATATAATCCTTATTTCCCGATTAAACCAGCCAGGCATTTAGTAGCCAGAGTAATATCACACCGGTCTAATTTTACTGCACTGCAACTTTAAGACATACAATAGAAAAAGATAAACTCTTTTTATTGAAACTAAGGCTGAAAAAATGTGAAGGTTGTCTGTGAGACAAAGACGTTATTCCTGAGAAACAAGAAAGAAGAATAATTAGACGTAAAACAAGAAAAGTTGCGTAAAATATTAAGTGACGAGTTATTAACAACTTCATGAGGAAAAAAATCAATTCAATTTAAAACGAAGTTTTTTTTAAATTTCTGTAAAATATTATTAATTTTAGCATGGAGAAAATAAACCAGAGATATGCTCTACATTTATTGTTTGCTGTTGTTGATGCTTCTACTTATGTTTTAAAACGATCATTTATAGGCCAGCAAATAGCACAGTTTAGAAAAATACAGAATAAAAAAATTATTGAAAAGTTCAGTACTAATGATCAAATCTTTAACATTACCTTGGGATACAAAGCTGTTATCAACAATTACGGGTAAAGTGAAAGATCGCTTGGCTGTAATTGCTCGACTCCAGGCTTAGAAAAAATTATAGATATTCCTAATGTTTCTAGTGTTACGGGAATGGAAATTTCTTCTCCAACTTTCGACGCATTGGAAGGTTAAAATCTTTGGGAAAAGAGAGAATGTTCGTTTAAGTGATAAACAAAGATAATTATACGCCAGTAAGAGCTCATCCGAGAGTCGTTGAAATTTTAGGTTATAATTTATACAAGCTATTGCTAATAACAACACATGATCACGCAAATTTTCGGAAACGTTAATTTACAATCTTTACAGAAAGATTTTAGTCTATAAATAATATATGTATTAGTGCTAAAGAAAAAATTAAAAAAAAGTATAAAAAAACATATTTCATATCATAGATTTAATAAAACTCAATTCCCACCAATTAATTAAGAATATTATAAGTACATAATATATGCGCACGTCTGTCAAAAAAACTTCAAATATTGTGTTTTCATAAAACAAGTTACTTCGAAAATTGGCAGTGTATCTAACGTATAGAAATTGGACAAGTTTTAACTTTCAGATGCGTTTACAGTTGAACAGTTGACTTGCATTGTATACTGTAACCGCTGTTAACAACATAACTCATGATATGTACTTCTACATTCAGCTCTTATATACGTTAAAATCATATGGATAATGCATAAGAAAATAATTTTATAACAACAGAAATATTGGACTTACCTTTCATCTTTTTTATCTTCTTCATCTTCTTCTGTTTCGCTAACAGTTGCTTGTAAAGCTACTGGCGTTGATGTGGCTGCTGGTGGATTAGAATTAAATGATTTAACAGCCGATATTTTCATCGTTGATGTTGAAGGAATGGTTGGCTTTTCTGCCAATATCGTAGTGGCTCGAATTTTTCGTTTCTTAGGTATATTTCGTATTATAGTTTGTGATGATTTAGGCGTTGTTATACTTGGAGCGGAACTAAATAAACATATACCCTCAACAATGCGCCATATATGCCTTTCATTTTCATCGATAGCCACTACCATTTGAAAGTTTGAAAAGTCATATATTTGCGGCTTAACTGGGGGTGGTTCGTCAGGGCCATTGTAACAGTATTTGATAAAGCGTTTAGTATCCGTTTCATCAATAGTAGTAATTTCACAATCTTCCAAAGGATCATCTTCTGAAGAATCTGCCACTTCATCTGTAGCTGATGATATTGGTAAAAGTTTATCATCTCTTTGAGGTGGTGTAATCACATATTGAGGAGAATTTTCTACTATCTTCTCTTTCACCGCTGATTCATCACGTGCTTGTGTTTCTGGAATTAATGTTAAATTACTTATAGTTTCTTTACAATTATCTTCACTAGATTTCGGAGTAAGGTCTTCATTTTTCGGTGATTTTATTTTAGATTTTGTAGAAATCATAGCATTTCTTGTCTTCAAATGAATCTTTGGTTTTATTAGTGTTGTTGGTTTTTCTTCAATTTGTTGTTCAGAACCATTGCCATTCTTACTTTTAAATGAGTCGTCCTTGCAATTGTCTAAAAATTCTTGCATTTCTTCTTCTGGAGGAGCTTCACAAGTTTTTTTATTTTTGTTATTTTTAGGTTTTGTTAACACTTTATTGGTACTGGCAACAGCAGCGGTCGCTTTTCCTTTAGTATTCCTTGTAGAAGTTTTAGATTTTGGCACAGGACATTCTAAGAGCTTTTTACCTCTAAACTTTATAGTTTTCATAAGACGTGGTGAAACCCTTAAAGTTTGTTGCGCAAATAGGGTTCCAGATTCTTTAGTTTTATTTGAGGTTTTTGTAGCAGCAAAGTCAGCTAAAGTCGTGGTAGTACTATGCGAATTTATTTTACCGGGAGAATTTATAACTTTAAATGCCAAAGGAGTTCTTACAATTTTTTTGCCTGACTTTCGTATGGTTCTAGTTACAGGTCGAGCTTCTATAGGCAAACATTTACGTTGTGGAGTCTTATTTATAGGTGAAGCTGGTATATTTAGTTTTGATTTTTCCTTTAGAATTTCCGGTGAGATTCCTAAAATATTTTCATTTGATTGTATTGAAAGAGTTTTTGGAGAATTATCTGGCGTTTTTGGTAGAAGGTTTTTAGCCGACAATTGCAATGCCGTTAAAACATCTATAGAACGTTTTTCTTCCACATGCATTTGCGTTTTATTTGGAATACTTTGAGTGTGGAAACAGCCTGGTTTCGTGCCTCTATCCCGCATTGAGTGCAACTTTCGAGAAACTGCCATCACCGTTGATCTGTTAGGAGTAGCTGATAAAGACGTGGAAGACTTACCTTTTTTAGTTATAGAAGTAGCATCATTTTTTAGTTTTTCTTTTATCCGCTCCCGCTTTAATTCCAGTTCCTTTATTTGTTTGTTTCTTTTCTCTACTGATTTCACGGGCAAAGTTACTTTAATTGTGGCTTGCTTCGGAGCTGCAATAGTTTCAGTAGTTTCAACTTTCACTATGGTCTTTGTTTCGATTGTAAAATTATCTTTCTTTGGCGTAAGCCAACTTCTTACTGGATAACGAACCTCACCATCATTGCTTACAAGTTGTGAATTTTCGTCATTATCTGTTACCGCCAATTTTTGCCAATCTTCATCCTCGGTGCTAGAAATTTCCGATAAATTTTCCAGCTCATTTAGGCTATCATTTTTACAAGATTCTTTTTCTTCTAAAATTTTTGATTTTGTAGAAGGATTTGATGAAGACGATGAAGAGGATGAGGATGACGAAGATGAGGATGAGTTCGATGAAGATTCTGAGCTGGATGATGATGAGGAAGAGGATTCTTCCTCGGCTGCAGAAATTTCTGGTAGGCCTGAGGCCAAAGTGTAGTGTGGATCTACTTTAGCAGTCTCATTATTGTCGACAGCCGCTGATGCAAAATATTTTACCCTTTTTAAAACAATGGGTTCAACTTTGAGTTTTTCAACTGGTATCTCCATTTCTATCTTATCAGTTTCATACGAATTAGGTTCACTTACTTTCTTAAACTCTTGATCTGCAACAATTTCCCCTTCTTCGATTTCCTCAAATTCTACAACTTTTTTTACATCAATTTCAATGCCGTTTAGCTCTTTTGAATCACTTTTCTTTTGTGCCGAATTTCTTAGCATTTTGTCGATATTACGATCTAAGTCTTCACTTTCATCAGGTTTATAGTAGGAGCCTGCGCCAGAGGAATATTCTGTAGCAGCTGTAGCACTTTTGGGAGTAGCGATTTCTTTCAAGCCAAATGGCGTTAAACGAAACCCCGGTGTTATAGCGCTCAATAAAGGCGTATCTAAATCGCTTTTAGTCACGGATCCAAACAAAAACGAAGCAGAAACATGCATTTCATCATTGGGATGATTCTGCTTTCCGCTCGGCGTTTCCAATGAAGGGGCAAATATGCCAGGTGTTGGAGGAATACAGGAGGATAGATTAGGATCTTTATAGGGCGTCTCTAAAAGAAATGCCATATTTGTAGTTCTTTTTTCCCGTTCCAAAGCTTCATTGTGATGTGTAGGTAATACTGCTAACGGATCTGGATTCAAATTTCTCTCTTCTTCTTGCCTATACTTTTCTACACTTATTACGCTTTTTTGCTTCTCTTTAGGTTTTTTATCTTTTTTGTTAATTTTTTCCGATGTGGTGCATAGTTTTTGTGGAGTAGGAATTTTAATATTAAATTCTTTAGACTTTTCATTAGATTTTTCGTTAATCACATTCTGTTCATCATAAGAATTTTCTGTTTTTTTATCTGCTAATTTTTCTTTTGATAACTCATGTTGATCAATGTTTTCAGATTTTTCTGTTAAGAATAAATTTGCTTGAGCATTTTCTAATTCTTTATATCTCTCTAATTTTTCAGCTTCCTTGACCAGTTCTTTTTCCTTTTTCTTAATCGCAGCTGACTTCTTACGTCTGACTTTTTTCTTATTATTTATTTTCTTAACAGGTTGTAGGTCTGTTCTTTTGGCATTTAGCTCACGTAATCGAACATCTAAGTCTACGTTGGAACTGCTACGAAGCCGTTTCCATTCTTCCATCATCTTATCCTTAGTTGACTTTTCGATTGCTTGATGTACTGTATCTATATTCTTTTCATTTTCTTTTTCTGGCTTCTCTTCCAACACATCTTCATTTGAAGATTTTGACAGCTGTCTCTTACAGGCTCTTACAGCTGATTTTCTAAGTTGTTTACGTTTAGGTGTATTGCTTTCTGCCTGAGATTCATCCACTGTTGATTGTATTTTGCTTATGTTTGTTAAAATTTGTGGCTTAGAGTGCTCATTTGCTATGCACACATTTTTGTTTATTATAGTTTGATTGCTGCTCTCTTCGGTAATAAAAAGTGGTGGTATGTTAGAACTTTCATTTGTTGATATGATTGTATTTTCTTTAAACGATTCAATAGAACCGTTCACATTACTTGAAATTGTGGGAAGAATTTGTACCGTCTTTATTATAGCCTTTTCAGATGAAGCGTTTTCCTTTTCATCTGCTGTAAACTTGTTTTCTTGCACTTTTCTTTTATCTTGTTCTAGAACAGCTTTTGGTAATGACGTTTGAAGACGACTAATACATTCTCTTCGAGTAGACAAAGGCGTACTCAGAGATTGAGCAGCTCTCGGCGAAAATGTTAAAGTTCTTACGTGTGAGGCACGTTTCCGTGGCGTAGACAAGCTCTTATAAGCTTTGGTATTTACAATGCCACTAGTTGACGGTGTAGCTTTATCACATAACAAACGATTATCTAAAGTTGAAGGTGGTACGGCGTTACATTTATTCGTTTCTTGTTCTTTTGACGGCTTTTCAATATTTACAGGATTTTCATGATTTTCTATTATATTTAACTTCTGGGTACTACTCAAAACAAAAGAATTAGAGGGTAGTTGATTGATACTTCCCATTATTGGTTCGCCCGAAGGTATTTCTATACGAGAACTATCCATATTTGAATGCAACTGTTGACTTACTAATTCATTATTAATTAGAAAGGGAAAATTTGTTATTATACCGTCATTAGTTAAGAATACTGGAAATGTAAGTTGACCTGTACTAGTATCGAAATAGACTTGTTCGTCATTAGGATCAATAACACCACTAGTAGAAAGTTGATTAATTAGGTTATCTGCCGTAGTGTTACCCAAGCCATTTTCTAATGATTGTTTTTGAGCGCTTTCATTTGAATTTAAAACAATTAGTTTAGATATAGAAGAATTTGGGTCGATCAATTGTCCACACGAATTACTAGTTAATAACGAAGTTGGATCTGTAGCTGTATGGGCTGCATGAACTGAAGAAACATTTATACCTTCACTTCCTCCTCCTCCTGCTGATAACGCGGTTCTTATTATTATTGGAGTTCGAGGTGGGACATTAACTGAATGTATATTCATCGTATTCGCTGAAGCTATTGCCGAGGATGTCTGAGGTGATGATACTAACGGCGGTCGTGTTAACGATTGCATCTGGGCCTGTGTTAATGGATGTGTAGGCACTAAAGGTGGTGGTTCGGTGGCAGTATATAATGGTGGATTTGTATTAGTTATATTACATTGTACGGCTGCAGAGTGTACTTGTGGTTTATTTGAAGCTTCTACAGCTTCATGTATAATGGCATCAAAACTAGGATCCTTTTCAGTTGCCTCTAGAATATTTTTTACCATTTGATCCAAAATCTGACAAGAAGTAAATTCCTCATGTTTTTCTTTACCTGCCGAAGAAGTTTGATTATTGCTTACAACTCTTACATTACTGTCGGACTTATTCAAAGCTTGATTTATGTTTTGCGCTAATTTCTGTTGAAATTCAGTATTATCCAATATTGCTTGTGAAATTCCCTGTAAATTAATAATAAAACGTGTTTATTAGCTCATATAAAAATATAGACAATTTCATTATGGAATTTCAGATGAAAGATAAACAATGAAAATAGTTTTTTATTTAATTATCTTACTGGCAAAATTGGATCCATTAAGCCGCTTTTTTTGTCGGTTGTATTACAAATAGTTGATTCTTTTGCTTGCTTCTCTCCCTCAAAAATATAATTTTCCTCACCTACGTATTCATCATCTTCAGTCTCATCACTTATACTTTCATCTTCTTCAAGGCTTGAAGTAGACCATTCCTTATCCTTATGTTCCTTTGCATTAAGATCTTCCACACATGTGCCAGCCTTAAAAGTTTTTGTATGACAACGTCGTTTATGTTGTTGTAGTGCTTTAGAATTTAAAAAACAAAATGGCTCAAAAATACGACGTTTTTTCGAGTACCTTAAACGATTTCTATTTGTAGAGAAAGGCGCTTCATCGTCATTCGATGATTTATTACTGGATTCTTCAGAGATACGTCTACGTTTTGCTTTATTTCTAGATTCTGTAATACCATCTTCTATTTCAGTATTAATATTCGCCTCAGCTGCGGATAAACTGGTTTTGCTATCATTTTTATTGTTTAAATTTAAAACTGGTATAGCCCGTGTAGCTTGATCCAAAAATTGAATTACCTTTTCAGAAAGCTTACAGTGTTGCAATTGAGCTCGTAAATTATCCGTTAGCATGGGTAACAATTGCTCAACTACAAAAATTATAAAAGAGAGAAGACAATATTGATGATGCAATATTTTAAGTTATATTAATTTTTCTTGTGTAACTTTAGACTACAAGGCTCAAATGCATTGCAATTCAATATATTCTTATGCCCCTATTCATAAAAAATAAAATTGGTTTATAGAGTGCTTATTTGACATATTTCTATGGAGTAATTGTCAAAGAAGCATTCAATAAAACGTTTTATTTTATTTAACAAATTTCTATGCAATACTTGTCAAATAAACCATCAATAAACCTAAAATAGTTTTTATGAATACGGGCATTAAACTAGAGCTCAACTAGAGTTTAAGAAAAACAAAAATTACACAAAAAACTATAAAACAACAGCTAACAACATCTCAATTGAATAAAGAGAAGTACTGGATACAGTTTTCACTTTAATTACCAAAAAGGGTTAGAAAAGACGATTTTTTAAACATAGCCTAGCTTCTCGTTAAGAAAGCCTCTTTGTTACAAAAGAATAGCTTTAAAAAAGTCGTTTTCAATCCCTCTCAGATTCGTTATTTCGAAATCTCACTGTAATTAATTGACTTACGAGTGGTAGGAGCATATTTTATATAAAAATGTAACTTTATACTGGAGCCCCTTAGGGAGTATGTATGTTTGGTAAAAAAGTTGGAGGCAAAACAGTAGTGAGGGTCGATCTAGGTCTAGGGGCTACTCCAGGGCAGTTGTGGAGCTTTTTGTGGATTTTTATTCCTTCAACCCAACCTTTGACCTTGATGAAGAGCCATTTGCCCTCATCCCACATCCCTTCGTTATGACTCATGTATTTTTTTTAGTGAATCTCACAAAATAAGCGGTTCTAGCTAATCGAAATCGAAAAATCGTATCAGAATAGTTTTAACTTCATTATTTTTCGATTTGATTTTTATTTCTTGATCCAAAAAGACCTCCACACTGAAAATTTTCACAACTGTAGAGAAGGAAACTATCAGTTCTTTTTTTTCAAATTTTTAAAAAGGTTACTTTCAGAGATATAGACTTCTGATTTATAGGTAAAGAAAATTGACCTTGGACTTTTTCAGAACAAAATCATGTTGCATATTAAATTAAAGGTAATTTAATATGCTTTCAAATGCGACTTTAAAGAGATGAGTACCTATCATACTTTTCAAGAAAATTGCAATTAAGTAGAACATTGTGCATTTTTTGTATTTTTGTCCGATTTTCAAAACCACATATTTCCGGATCCAGATGTGTTAGGGCACTTTAATTTTATATTTGGCTTAGTGTTATGATATACTTTACTTATACCAAAAATGAGCAAATTCGAAAACAGTCATTTCAAAAACGGCATATTTTAAGTTGAGTTGAGATGGTTCAACCCATATTAATTTAACACAAATTTTCAAAACATGTACGAAAAACTACTTCTTTAAAATATTTATTATTCAATTCGCAACACTATTTATGGATGTAAATTATATTTAAAACAAAGCTTATACAATCAGTTCTTATTTCCATATTGAAAATTTTTTTAAAAAATTATAGCAAATTATATTTCCGCAATTGAATTTAAACCTTGTTTTCACTTTTTTTTACCTACTTTATACACATCTATTTCATCTCACTTAAAATGTTTATATTATGAAAATGCCATTAGAAATTATCAACACAAAAAGAAATTATAAAAATTTAATGGCTTTTTGGCCTAGTTGTTACCCTACCAGACCGAAATTTTAGCATCACTTTTACTATGGGAGCAACCACTATGCGGCCTGGGTTCGCGCAGCACCAATGTTGTGTGTGTTAATTTTTATCCATGAGTACTGGGAAGACAGACTTGAGAGCTTTTGCCAGAAGACTGCTAAGAGGTAGCCGCCGAAAATATTTTACCTTTATCAAAATTTCAGAGCTGTGGTTTGAACCACGATCTCTTGACTTAGTAAGCCAACACATGAACCACTAGACCACGGCGACTACTTTAATATACATAGGTTGAATATACGGCTTTGCACGTTAAAATATGAAATGAGGATACTGTAGAGCGAAAGTGACATAAAAGAAGAGCTGTCCGTAGAAGATTATTATGTGGAGAGGCAAAAAAATATAATAAAAGTGTAATGTCAGCGAGATTTGAACGTATTGAAGCAGTTAAGAGAGCAAGTGATTGAATAAAAAAACTGCAAAGGCAAAGAAAAACCTTAGAATTTTACCAATTTTTTTTTCAAAAATAAATTGTTTTTAATGAAGAACGTCAAAAAACATATATAAAAATGTAGCATAATAAATCTTTTTATGTAAAAACGATTCTAAGGGTAAATTAGAAGGCATTGGCAAATATAACCATCTTGCAAAAGTGATCTACCTTGATTTTAATTAGTTCACAGTATCGCAAGCGAACTGTATTTGCAAAATTGTAGAAATAAGTTTCTAAATTTAGTCCAAATGGCTTTATAGTTAAGTCGGGTGGATGGACATGGTACCTTTCATATTCCCAAATAAATATTGGCTTTTCTATTTTTGAAAAATGGTCACAGTAAATCACAATTTATATTTAAAAAAATGGGAGGAATTGGACAAGTGGGCATGAAACCTCATATATTAAGCAAATGTTTACAATTTGACAGAATCAAAATCGTTATAATGATCATTAAAAGTGCCAGATCGTTGAGACAAAACATTATCTAGAAGCAATACGGAACCAGAATAGATTCGGTATTCACAAATTCTGCATAACATAGGAACAAATAGCACATTCTAGCACACTCTTGTTGGACTTTTACTTGTATATACAAAATAAAATTTAAACCATACAAATTTACCTTTCCTGGAGATAGTTACATATTCACAAATTATTTCCTCAAGTTCAGGAAAGAAAGAGTGCGTCTGTAAGCCTCGTTTATAAGCGGAAAATTCCTGTTTTAAATATGGCGAGGTCTTGCAAAAAGCATGTGCTGCTTTTTTCAACTTTTGTGACTTCAGATAGTCTATGGAGAAATAAAAATTATTTTCTAGATAGGTATTAACCATTTCTAATTGATGCAGTGACTTACCTAAAACTATACGAGATATATCACTATTTAATAAAACAATTTCCATGTTTAATTTGTTTTAAATTAAATAATACTTTTGTTTTGCGTGACTATTTATCCAACTACTTTTTATACTATTTCGAATTCTTTACACATTATGCCAGCTTTAATCACTCTATTGTAATTATTTTCAAATATATTGGAAAGTAATAATTATTGAATACCTCTTGTAATATTTTTAGATTTGAAATAAATAAAATTATAATGAATCACAGTGTATAGTTTAAAAAAAATGTTTTTATATGAAAATAAAGCGTCTTTTTTCTCCAATGTATTTGATGCTTCTTCTTAAATTTCTTTTTACTGTTTTTTTCGTTTGCCGCTTCTCGCACTTTATTTGACAGATGTTTACTGTTTGTGTTTTTAATTTATACAGGGTGATAGATATTTTTGCAAAACCAATTGATTCGTTTTTGCAATAAACCTCAAACAGGTACACGACGTCAAGACGTTCAATAATTATTACCAAGCATAAACACCAGTAAAACATTATTTATGATCAAGTTTATGTTTTTAGGTAGAGAACACGTATTGTAATAAAAATAAATATATAAAATGGCTTAAAAAATTCATAATATACACACCATTTATTTTTTTTATAGAACACTTCAAACTCTCATTTTAAATAATTTAAGGTAATTACAAATGAGAAACATTGTTTTTTCAAGCAAAATCTAATTTAAAAGTGTAATTTGACTGCTCATGTTTAACATTATTTCTTTACAACTATGTTAACATACATTTGCAAATAATTGTTTTTGTGTTCTACACGTAAACATTTGGTGTTGGAAAGACGATTCGACGTTTCGAAACATAATTATTTCCAAGTCTAATGCTATAAACACAACAAAGGCTATCGAACACCGAACACACGACTACAAAAATCGCTGGCTACAAAAGTAGCCAAGTAGCCAGCTACTTAATTATAATAACGACTACAGCTACAAAAAAAAACATCTGTTTTGACACGTTGAACATAACCTAAACAAAATATAACAAACTTATTTTTTGTAAGTGAAATTGTGAGGAAACAAAAAACGTCTGAAGAAAACTTATAAAAATTTAAGAAACTAAAAAGGCAATTAAATAATAAATTAAAAATGAAATAAAAACTGATGTAAATAAATGAAATAAGTAAATGAAGACTAAACAAAAAATGTAAACAAATCATTATTTATTTTCAGTGGTGCAACTTAAATTTTTTTCGCATTTTTAATGCATATATTTCATATATTGCGTTTTTTAAACACCTTTTTCATGCATCTTATTGTATTGGCAACACTAAACTGTTTATTGTCGCCAAGAAAAATAGAAATTAGCCTAAGTTGGCTACGGGCTACAAAAGTAGTCGTGTGTTCGGTAGTCGTGTAGCCGTTAAAATAATTATTCTCATATGCACACATGCATTCTATTTTTGACAGCTTGTAGTCGATGGTCGGTAGCCTTTGTTGTGTTTATAGCATAAGTTTACTATATTTAAACCAAATTATTTTCAAACAAATAAAAAAAAATAATGGCAGCACTGTATTCAATACCTCTCTGAAAATGACAGTGTATATGTAAACAACAAATGACAGCACCAGAAGTGCAAATATGCTATTATTAATTTTACTACCATTTAAAAAAATATCTCGGTAGATTACTACTTGAAATTTTTTTTTGCTAAATTAAAAAGAATGGGTGCAAAAAATAAACAAAGAAAGCAAGTAAAACAAAAGGAATTGAATGCCGGAGAAGATACAGAGATAAAAACTGGTGATGTTAGTAAAGAAATTGCTAATGTTCCTGGTGTCAATAGTTCATGCCCGCCGGAACAGATGGATGTTCATACGGAAGTCAATAAAAGCTATAGGAAACGTAAAAAACATTACTATAATAATATCAGGGAACAAATGGAGTTCTATTTCGGTGATGCCAATCTAACTAAGGACCGATTTTTGAAACAGTTAATTGACAAAAATCCTTGTAAGTTGTTTTTTCTCTTAAGTTTATCAAAATGATTCAAATTTTATTTTCTGTTTTTCTTTTTTCAGTTGTTCCACTGGATGTGTTTTTAACATTCAATAAAATGAAAGCCTTAACTTCTAATGTAAAAGATATTGCCACCTCTCTAAGTAATTCAAAATTGTTAGAATTGGATGAAACCCAACAAAAAGTTAAACGTAAAACTCCTGTAAATGAAAACCGTAATGTAGATGAGAAAACTTTATATGTGGAAGCCTTACCCTCAACAGCTGACCATGAATGGGTTAGACAAATTTTTGAAAGATTTGGCAAAGTTGCTTATATATCTCTGCCGAAATATTTAAAGTCCCGGAAGATAAAGGAATTTGGATTTGTAGAATTTGAAAAAGAGGACAGTGTTAATAAGGCTATAAAAGCTTTTCAAGAATTTAATGGTGTGCTTAATATACAAGAAAAAGACCCTGCTGAGTTGACCAGTGTAAAATCATACATTAAAGAGCAAACGTCACAAAAAGAAATTCAAGAAGAAACTGTCGTAGTTCAACCAGAATCTAGAAAACGTTGCAAGACAGAAGGTAACAAAGAGGAATCGGAGCCGGTAGCTAAAAAATTTAAAACTGAGACACAAGACCAATCAGAAGCATCAGATACAGAAAATGCAATAACATCACAATCGGAAACTGAAGGCAATGCGTTGGAAAAAAAGAAACGTAAACGTAAAAAGAAATCAAAAACAGTGGAGAAACTTAAACTGAAAGCAGAATTAAATACAGATGTAGCTTATTATGAATTAAAAATTTTACCAAAGAAGGAATGGAAGAGATTACGCAACAATTATCTCAATCTTCAACGAGAAAAAGTCGCGGAACTAAAGCGTAAAGCTTGGCGTGAACAGCAAGAACTAAGGCAACAAAAAGAAGCCACTACAACAGACGATGCTAACACACAGTCATCTGCACAAGATACAAAAAATAATCCAAAAGCGAAAGCTAAGCATAAGTTACAAAAAATGAACATGAATTTCTATGGTGCTGCCGAAGAAGAAGTGTTAACTAAAGTCAATACCACCGAGAAAACTCCCCAATCTAACCCGGCTTTAGAAAAACCTCCACTCTTTAGCTTTGAACCTGGTCTTATAGTTGAAGTTTCCTTTCTTGAGCCTTGCATTAATATAAAAGAATTCAAGGCTGATATGCGACAATATAGTTCAGTAAAATATGTAGATGTTAAAGAGGGCGCCATGCAAGCCTATTTGCGTTTGGAGTCTAGCCAAAAGTCTATAGAGTTTTGTCAACAAATCAGTTGTGCTGAATATCAGTGTAAAATTTTATGTGATGAATCTGAAGCCAACTATTGGCAAAAAATTGAAAAAGATCGTGAACAAAAACTAAACAAAAATGTTAAAATACCACAAAAAAGGGGCAGAGAAAGAATTAAGAAGTTAATAAGTAAACATATACGATTTGGAGATGATGATGAGTGACACTAAAGATGCATAATTAATTATTACATTATAATATATATGTAATTATATTAATTATTACATTATTATTATTACGTGTACAATTTTCCATTCTAAAAACCTAAAATAAGAAAATAAAATTTTTAAAGCATCACTCGATTATTAGTTTTTCTTTTTAACTAAGAACTTTTTTTGTTCTTCAACTTCTTTTGGCATTTCTTAATTTTTGGAAATCCTATTCACACGGTGGAGTCACCGTGGTCTTGTGTGTTGACTTACTAAGACGATAGCTCGAGGTTCAAATCTCAGCTCTGACATCTTGAAAAAAAGAAATATGAAAAAAATATTTCTTTTGGCCACTACCTTTTAGCAGTCTTCTGGCAAAAGCTCTCATGATTCCTATAAAAAGCTATTCAAGTCAGTCGTTCGGAGTCGACTTTAAATTGTAGGTCCCGGTACTCATGGTTAAAAAACTGACACACACGAGTGCTGCGAGAAGCTAGTCTCTAACTTTAAAACAGGATTGTAATTGCCAATTATGTATGTATGTATTCACACGGTAGATATAAGGTAATATGATAATGATTGGTTTCAGCACAAAAAATAAATTTTAATATGCTGTGTAAAATAAATACAAATAACTTCAATACATAGTGGAGTTATATTTACATAAATTCTGAATAAATATTTTATTAATTATCAAAAAAAAAAGTTATTTTATAAATAAACGATTGTTTTACCACTTTAAACGAAGAGTCCCACCCAAGTTTTTAACTAAATTACCACCTTATATGTATAAAGAACCATCAGCCGGTCCCAAGTAATGCAATGATATTAACACAACATCGATAATAGTCCATACACCCAAACCACCAAAACTGAAAAGTTTTCCAATACCCTCCTGCCAGTGGCCTAAGTAAAATCGATCAGCTCCAAAGCCACCTAGCGTAAGGCTTATTATAACTGCCGTACTCCACCTGTAGCCTTGAGTCCAATTACATTTGATATTACGTGAGAACGAACGGTTACCCAAACAAAATACATCAGAATTTACGGTGCAGTTTGTTTTGTAGTACTGGCCATTTACTGAATTACAATTGCCTTTCTGAACACACTTCTGCTGTCGTTTTTCCGTCTGATAACAATAGCGGCAATTCATTTGGTGCCAAAACCACCTACTGCCCTGGCACTCAACTTGATGCATGGCCGAGCAGTTCACATATAATTCCTGTCCGTAATGACAGGTGTAATTGTATTGACATTTTATGCAGGGAAACTGTAATTCACTGCAATTTAAATTGATCGTATTTTGACACTGTGTTAAATGCTGCGTTGTCTCATTATAGTTACGTTTCACATAAGGAGCAACATCGCTGTTATTGCTAGTATAAACTTTGTTGTCTGTATCATCAGTCTGGCTCTGTCGTATGCCACTTAAGACGAAAATCCATATTAGCATTAAAGCCGACTTGCGATTTATGACAATACAACGAACCATTTGTATTTTAAAAAGTGACACTCTTCTTGTTTTAAATAATTATAGTCAATGCAAGTTAAATAAATAAAACAAAACAAATTGGATAATTCAAAATCTTGTTTGTTTTTCTCTATTGTTCCTCATTTTTTTACATTTTATTGCAAGGTGTGAGAATATTGTTTTATTTACATTTTAATAAACACAGAGATGAATGGCGTTTTTACAGTTTTAGGGCTTCCAAGTCATATATAAATGAGAAAATATAGTACAGAACACGATAAACCAATTTTTTATGTAGTAGTACGCTTTACATGTCAGCATAGTCAGGGATAGAAACCCCAGAGCAAATGGGTTCAGGTTAGCGTTCGGGTTGATCAAATATAAAAATTCTGGTTTGGGTGTGTTTCAGGGTTTGTATTGCCATCAAATTTAAAAAAAAGAAAAGTGTTATTATTATTATTATTGATATGAATTTATTTATTCTTCAAATTATATTTCGTTTAGTAATATATTTTTAAAGCTTTTTTTTTAATTTATTCTTTTATTCTATTACTGACGTAGCAAGTACTATAAATATAATTTGAGCAGCTTGGTACAATAACGGCATTTCCGTTTATGTTACTCCCAAATTAGTAAAAGATTTTTATTTCTTCTAGCTTGGAACATTTTTCATATATTGATATCTGATTTTTAAATAGGCTATCAATCGAACAAATTAAATAATTTGGATTACAAAATCTTTCCTTTTTTTAAACTTGTTCGAGTAAATCCTTATTGTCTTCTGCGGTACATGACATTGATTTTTTTATAAAAAAACTCTTCCATTTTCAGTCGTAAATTTTGGATAATTTTTATTGTTTTTAATATATGTTTTTTTTTTGGCATAACCATTTTTAGTTACTTTATAAATAACTGGTATTTTATTTTTTAAATTTTTTCATAAACCATATAAAGTTTATATAAAATTTTTTAACTCTGGTGCCAAAAAGCAAAAGAAGTAAAGAGTTTTAAAGAAATAAAATTTTAGAACAAATTTATTAAACAAAACCAAATAAGTTGTTATTTTTACTAGTACTTAAAAATAGTAATTGTAATTTTTTTATTAAAATTTGGTTACAAAATATTGGAGCAACGGCAATACTCTTTGAATTAATAATGTAAAAACGCTTTCAAAATGCAACGCTGCGTTGCTTAAAAGTAAAATTACGTTTTGAAAAATTTGTGTAATTTTCAGAAAAAACCGTTTAGCTTTTAGTTAATAGCAATAAAATTCAATATTATGGTTAAAGTTGATGTGGAATATTGGTAAGTAAATACCTGAATATTTGGTTTGCTTAACTTTTAATAGGTCTTTTAAACATATATCGTATAAATATAAATAGCGGCAAGTGTAACTTTGAATGGCAGTGTAAAATGCTAAAGGCATTTTTGGAAGACCAGAAACCCGATGCAGAAATGGTTTGCCATAAAGGAAGACCAGGTTCTTTCGAAGTTAAAATCAACGACACCTTGGTCCACTCAAAATTACAAACATTAGCCTTTCCAGATCATCAAAGTGTTTTAGAAAATGTTAAAAGAGCGGAACAGGGTGAACCACTGACCACAATTAAAGAGCAACCCATAGAAAATTGTATAATCATGTGATATACATAAATAAATTACCATTATCTACATACATATGTATATAGCATAAAACTATATAATACACTTTATTTGATCATAGTTTTAATCACAATGTTTTTTTCTTAATTTTAATTTTATCCCCACATGATATCTTAATACTGCTGCCGGATGTTTTTATCAGTGAAAGATAAATTCCGAAACGTATTTTGCCATTGAATTCTCTTGCTATCGTACGCAGGGGTTCGGCAGTTTTTTGCCCGGTTTGTTGGTCAATGCAAATCATTTGGCAACGAGTACAATAACCGTCAACCTTCATCTCTACATCACCTATAGTTACTGATTCAAATTCCGTTTCTTCAAAAGCAGTTTGAGTTTCCAAAACTAAATTAGCTCGAAATCTATCTACAGTAATTGCTAAATCTTCTTTTTCTGAGGTGACTTTTTGATTTAACCATCTAACGGACGAACGATTTATCAATAAAAATTGAGCCTGATTGGATAAGGAAATTTCTTTAGAAGAGCTCTCTTGAGAACTTCTATCTGAATGATGTTTGATAAGTCTCAAACCGGGAATTTCCAAACAATTGCTCAACCATTCCGCAACTTCATCTCCACAATCACGGCCCAGAACTAAATTATTACACACTTTGCTTTGACAAAAACTGGCATTTACTACATCACTTTGTTCCAAGGATACATCTAAGCTCACACATATCGATTTCATACCGTTGAATACCAGCTCCATTTTTCCTTCGTTAAGTTTTATAAGGGGTTTAATTAAACACAATCTAGTATACTGCTTTTGTGTTATAGCCATGCCTGATGCATCAACAATCATCCAGCATCTATCGTAAAGTAAACCAGTATTTGTCAAAGGCCATTTATCCAGTACTTTGAAAGCTCCACAAGATTTAACGGGATAAATACAAATTTCTTTCAGTTGTGGCTTTAATCTATTGGGTATATGCTGCAAAGCCTTTGGTAACTTTTGAGTATCTATGCGATTTAACCTTTCTTCAGCGGATGTCAAATAACATTCTTGTATCATTGTAACAACTCTATCTACGTCTTGTTTTCGTGTCATATATCCAAAAGAAATTCTTACAGCCCCAGTAGGCATACCGTCAACCAAATCATTGTAATCGCTACAAATATGTCCGTGCTCATATTGCTTGAGTATGTCACTATTCGTTAGTGCCAAGAACCATTGGCAAGCTCCTGGATTACAAAAACAACCAGTACGCATTTGAATATTGTAAACAGCAGCCATACAAGCTATTTCAGCGTAACCCACAAATGCACCATCTTCGTGGAGAATATTAAAGGTAATAATACCACCTTGATATTTGACATCATCATAACCATAATGATTATAAAATTGAACCAAAGATTGGCCATTAGCATGTTTTAAGGATGCCAATTTATGATAGGCATATTTAGCCATTTGACTAACGTAATTACTTATTCTTTGCATAGAATTTTTTTCTCCCCTGGCAGGTACCAACCGCTCCAAAGTATTGAAACCTTCCAATAAGCTGGCTATGGTTAAAAAAGATAAAGTACCATCTTCAAATTGTGTTGAAAACTCTATACGTTTTTTATGAAAATCCTTGCGGGCCATGGCAATATTTACAGTACCACCGCCATAATACTGCTTACGCAATACTTGCTGACCACGTTTGCTGACAATTAAGGCTCCAACACCAGTGGGATAACTAAAATGATTATTTGCTTCTTATTAGTTGTTGTGCTCAATAATATTTCTTCGTATAGTGAGAACATACCCAAATATTTTGTAAAATGACACGCAAAAGAAATCTGGTTTATATTTGCTTAAATCAAGGTAACTAGAAGCTACAAAAGATGCTGCATCCAATAATATAAAAAAATTATTTAGATCCTTGCCTTTATTAGTTGTAACACCCGATATTTGTCTTCCCTGATTTGATAAACCGTATGTATGCACAATTTCTATTAACTCCAAGGGCATTTTATAACCGCTAAAATTGCATTGGGCCGAAAATACAAGCAAAGAATTGCCTGTTTTAGAACCTATTGTGCTCGTACGTTTTTCAGATGCCAGATTTTCTAACAATTCTGGTTGAGAAAGCACATACTTGTTAGAAGTTTTAACTAGTTCCCGCATACCCAACACAGAAGTATGATTTTCTTGACAATAATAGAAATTCCCTATTTCTGGACTACCAAAATCAAAGGTTTCAGCAACAATTTTTATAGCAGCCGTAGCATTACTGGTAAATACAACAGTATACTCCAAAGGATCAGCATTGAAATGTTGTAAAATTCTGAATGTTTAATTGAAAACAATAAAAATGTAAAAAAATATATTGTTAACATACCTAAAACGCACTTGATCAATATAATCACCCGTTACTTTACAAGTGTGGGGATTACAAAATAGATTTTCCTTCAAGAGTTTGGTAGACGAGTCAATTTGACTTTCAGCGTATAAAGTTGTACCCGCATGATCCAAATAAGTGTTATCTATCAAGAGCATATATTTTGTTTAAACAAATTTTAAATTGAAGTAATTGCAATGACGTGCACTTTTTTCTTTTGTACTCCAAATAGTATAATTAAGTAGGTAAAATGAAAAATGTATACCTTTCAGCCTTTGAAACTCTTTAGAAATTTCTTCCTGTTCAGCTTTGCTTAGTTCCCAATTTATAGTCATTACTACTAAGAAAAAGGCAAGTATGTATCAATATTTTTCACACAAAAAAATGTATCTGTAAAGCCTCAGAACTGAACAGAAACGCAGCCAAATATCAACAGCTAATATAAACTGCGAAAAAGTTAATTGTTGATAGAAGTGTAATTGAAAGCAACCGATTTGTTTTAACTGATAGAGTATGACAACATGTTTGGCTTTGAATAGAGTTGCCAATTAAAATGAAATATGATCATATACTAGGATTTACTATCAACAATTGCGGGGTCTTCAATTATGTACGTATAATTTTTTTAAACTTAAAACTAAATTTCAAACAAAAACTAAAAAAAAAAAAAAAATTTTAAACAAGATTTCATATGTAATTGACGGCAGACAATTTCTTTAATATGCGAAAATTTGCACACATACATACATAATTGGCCATTACAAACTTTTTTCAGAGATACGGCCTAGCTTCTCACAGCACCCATATTGTGTGGCAATTTTTATTCATTAGTACTGTGACCTATACCTATAGTTTAACATCGACTCTAAAGTACAGACTTGAGAAGCTTGTACAGTAAAAAGTTGTATTAAATTGTTGTATTGCGGCAATCATTGGGTGCTCTTACCTTAAGATTTTTCATCAAACGATTTGTCGCAAGGATAATTATCGTATTTTTTATGTACAATTTTTTTCGAACTGATATTTAAGATCGATTCAAAAAAGATTACAAGAATGCGAAAAAAGAAATACAAATAAAGAAACGCCTATTTATGCCTTTATTTCTCAATTCGTGCAAATTTGTTGCCCTCTATGCCTTGTTTATCTCTTAGCAAAGGCTTTGACATAAATAAACTATTTAGTATATTTACTTATGTTTCTACGTATTCGAAAAATTCAATACCAGTGCATATTTCTTATAGGCTGTAATCTGATACATTTAAAAAATATTACTTTGATTACTACAAAACTGTATTTAATTATATGGACCGTACTTATTGTTTTATTTTTGTCAGATAAGACTAAGCTAAGACGATTTTTATAATAAAGTTAAAAGTCCCACTTCAAAATAAAAGGTTATGAAACTACAAAAGCAATTAAAGGATTCGGGTAATGTGCCTACGTCGTAGAAATCGTCGAAAAAATTTGTTACATCTTATCAGAGTGATCCGACTGTTGGGGTCAGGTAAGGGTGTACAAGCGAGTTATGTGAATGCTAGGTCTAAGTGTCGCAAGGAGAAAGCATCTGAGTCCACACATTCAAGCGCCTTAAGCGGAGCTGTAGCGTAACCTATTGAGATTGGCAAAAGTTCGGGGAATTGACCACATTAAAACTGCACGGAGGAAATCTAATAAGAACTGTTGAAGACTTAAATATATGTATGTATTTACAAGTATTAATTTTTGTTAGTTGTGAGGATACACGTACTGAATTAATTAAGATGGTAACGGATATGCAACTTTATTCCTACAAGAAAGCTGAATATTAAGAACCTACACTATACTGTGGTTGTATAGTACCATTGTGCGACACATTCTGCTCTATGTGTCTTGGGCTTGACTAATGAATTGTCCGGCATAGCTCGGAGTCGACGAATTTACCGGCGGAGGACTCTATTCTACCTCCGTGGAGTAACTTCTTATTCGATTATATCCATATTTACATTGTCTATATTTAATTTTGGCAACTTAATTTGTTCATTCCTTTTATGTACTTTATTAAAAAGAAACTTATTATGAAAAATCAAATTTTATTAACGATTTTTTAAAAATAAATTGAAGAAATTTTTTTTTATTAAAATTTTTAGGATTTCTTTTTATTAGTTTGGTGTTATAATATACAAATTTTATTGTCAGTATATACTTTATACCGTTTAGCCTTTTGTGGACTTCATTCTCATTAATGTCTTGCAGGCAGCATTGTGAATTTTTGGATCAATTTGGTCTAAAATATTTACAAAAATATGTATGTATTTTTTAAATGTGCGTATAATTTTTAATTAGGTAACATTCTTATGTATACTCGAACACTCACAAATTTTATGTTGACCCTTAATGGGAAATACAACAGGTAATTCTTCAGGGTTTGAACATATAAAAACATATGGAGAATCTGATTCGCCTTCAGGATATATTTCACGATACTCTTCTTGAGCTAGGCAATCGTCAACTTTAACACAGCCCAATAAACAACCAGTAGGATAATGTTCGGGAAATTTTATAGATTGTTCTGTTAAAGAGAGTTATAAAGTATGTATAAAGTTTAATTAAGTAACCATAAAAATAACTTAAATATTATGTATAAATAATGTATGCATATGTATACGATAAACGATTTTAATACACTTTTAAGTAAATTTCTAAATCTTTATAACAAAAACTGAATTATAAGATTAATTTAAAACGTTATGAAATAATTAACTTATATTTCCAAAACCAACAAAACCACTTTAGCAATTAAAAGCACTAGAATTCACATCTCTAGTTATTAAAAAAAAATATTTTCTATACATTTTTACGAATTCCAAATTCGAATCTTTATTGGATCTGTATAATATATATTGTAAAAATTTCATTGGTCTTAAGATCCTAATACATACCGGTATTCTTATGAGAATTAATATCCGTTAAGGAATATGTATAACGATAGCAGAACTGAACTAGTTTTTGATTCCCGCTACGATACTCTCATCGGAGTTCATTGTGTTATACAAGGAGGGACAACAAAAGCGCAATGTAAAATATAGAACAGTTATAGACCATACAAAAAACCATTATTAAAAAAATATTCAAAAAAGGCAATTTTCAATATACTTAGCTTTTTAATTTTTATTTTATCTAATAATGTTATATATTTTGTTGTTGTTGTTACCAAGGCTAAATTTTGCAAAAGCGCACCGGAACTGGTCCATACAGAAATGAAAAACCATTAGTTTCATTTTTTAATAAACGCTAATGAAATGTAAATAGTGAGACGTATGCCCGGCAAAAAACTCAATCCACGCAATTGCAAAAAGAATTTTAAACATGGAGGAGGCAGCCTAGTGGTGTGGAGTTGCTTTTCAGCAAAGAAAATAATTCCATCGTCAAAGTAAGCCGACCCCTCACATTCCATTCTATCCA
Organism: Metopia argyrocephala; assembly: GCA_963576795.1. Lineage (NCBI taxonomy): Eukaryota > Metazoa > Arthropoda > Insecta > Diptera > Sarcophagidae > Metopia > Metopia argyrocephala. The sequence goes on from OY756208.1 coordinate 70,990,194, forward strand.
CCTACTAACAACAGCTTAGCCAAGATACTCGCCACATCACATCAAAAATAGAAATTAACATCAACAAATGGGGCAATTGCTGTTGATCATTTCAAAAGTGAAGGTATACCACTGGATTCTAAATGATTACTGACAGCAATTTGTGCCATTGTCAAACGGCGCTTAATAATAATAATAAAATAAATTTTTCCAATCCCAATGCAATGCGCTGCATGAGATGGGGTGTAGCCCCTGAGTATTGATCTTAACAAAAAAAAAATGGAATAGGGCCCTACCACAAACCTGATGGCACAATGGATCGATTTATTTACAAAAACTTTTAAGGAACAAAAATGTTTCCACTTTGATGGGTGTTTCAACATGATAATGACCCGAAACACACAAAGAGGTTGGTCAAAACGTTCAAAGAAAAGAGTGGGATTCAAATCTTTGATGATACAGCAGCATTTTTTTTGTATGTAATATTTTTCTGGGTATGTGTAAAAATTTCTTACTCACTGTTATAGTATTGTTTATAAAAATTTTCTAATTCTTGAATATCTTCTGGCCTAGGCTCTTTAGCTGTAGAGGCTATCCATAAACGGCCACGATGTTCAGTATACCAAACACGTCCTTCATGTCTGAAATTTTACAAGTTATGAAAAAAATTCGTATGTGCAGAAAAAATATTTAAATAAATTTAAAATAGGAAAGTGGAAAAAAGTTATATTAAACTATGTATGTATGTATGTCTTACTTCTATAAAATAATAAATTGATTAAGTATAACTCAAACTCAAAGTAAGCTTAATCCAAGCCTTTTAGATTTATTTAGCATATATGACGCTTAAATATTTTTCTTTTCTCGATGTCAACTATCAGACAGCAAGCTCTTTAAGCTTGTTTCTGAGTTGGTTTCAAGCAGATTTACATAACTTGTTGTGCTTAATCCAGTAAAATCAAACAACTTGAACAATTACTATGCATTTATCTTTTAGCAAAAATAATTGAATTACGAAAAATAATTTTCAGTAGCTTATTAGTAAACCAATTTTAACTCTTTAGTTGGCTAACTAAAGTCGTTTTCTTAACTCTATATTATTGACAGCTTATGTTTATACTTAGTTTGGCTTATCTTCAGTTAAATTAGTAAACTAAAGATAAATAATAAAAGAATATTGGACGTTGGCTGACTGAATCACTCTAGTTAGATAGCTAATTAAAGACTGAATTGGAGAATGAATGAATTTTATATAAACGAAAGTTAATATAATTTTTACTTTTGAGTTAAAAGTATTAACTCATACGAAAATGTAAATTCAAAATTCCTATATACATACATGTTTGTATACGAGACTCCACTATATTAGAATAATGTTTAAATTAGGTTAAAGCCTTGGATGTTAAAATAGACACGAACATCAACTTGAAATTTTTTTCCTGAACAAGAAATATTAATTAATTTTGTACGGTTAACTCAATAATTTAGAACTGTAACCACAAATTTAACTAACTTGGAGGGCAGAAAGCGGCTATAAGGTGATTTGCAAACAGTTAATTAAATATAGTAATTTTTTTGTTAATGCCGGACAAATGTCGACAGAAGCATTTTAAGGCAGTTTCAGCGGTATATATATCGTCATCGAAAATCCAAAATTACATACATACATATGACCAAAACTCAAATTAGTGCTTTTGATTGATTCAGATTCATTAGGCATACAATTTCACTCTTCAAATGTTTACACATATGTATCCAAAAGTCACGCTTTTATGTTCAAAATAACGTTTCAACATGTGTATATTCATTAAAAAAAATATAGGTCCTTTTGTTTCATAAAGCAGAGCGTAACATATACATACATATGTACATATAACTTCGAAAATATTTCGTAAAATATCTTTATCTCTACTGAGATAATAATGTCATGTTTTAAGCCAATATTCGATGGTATTTTATATCTGGTATATTTTGCATTTTACGACATTTTCCGTTCTCTTGTAAATTTATTGCAAACTTTTGGGTTTTCGACGACGATATATACATAAAGGACGCCTCACAAAAAAAAAAATGTTTTTTTATGAGTACGAAACAGGCTACAATTTTCAATCATTTTGTCATCTTTTTAGATTGTGGCGTGTTTGGGCCTCATTAGATCAAAATTTACTTTTTTATTCCGGCTACTAAAAGCGAAGCCCATGGTTGATGCATAGATAAGCATTGACGCATATCTTGCATTTCCATCAATTCCTTATCTTGCACGCGATTATAGACACGTTCTAGGCCATCGTTTAAGGTAATTTCCTTTCTTCTTGATTTTTCTTCAACTGAAGGTCTGTAGATAGGGCGTTCTACATTCATATTTGGATCCAAGTCTCCAGAATTGTCCCATTTTTCTGAATGTTTCCTATTCGACCAGTTACTATTGTTAGCGGTTTTTGCATTTACGGCAGCTACCTCTTTCAAAACTTCTTTCTCATATTCTTGGTTAATAGAAACATCATCTACTTCACGGCCGGCAAAATCAATTTTAATCTTACGATTGATACGGCTGGCATGTTTCTGATCATGCATCTCCTGTTTAAGACGCTCAAAAATGGCTTTCTGTTCATCCGAATGCCATACGGAATTTTCCTCAAAATAGTCAAACTCATCGTCAATTACAGTAGTACGTTTCTCACTATTTCGGTCATACTCCAGTAGACGGTCACGTTGTTCTAGCGCTTGTTTTAAAGCTTCGCCGCCTCCCTTTTGCTTAAGGCTTTTCAAAAGATTGTCACTTTTTTTACCCGTTGATTTAAGTACTTGTTGTTCTTCATTGGTGCAAACAATTTCACCACAAAACAGACAGGGCCCACTACCTTCTTGTTCGCAGACAACGCGACCGCATTGTAAGCAATTGTTTATTAATTTATGCTGACCAGCCTGGCAGTTGCACAAACGCCTGCCCTTAAGCATAATGGTATCTGCCACTTTACCATCATTTGTATACAGACTGACGTACTTCGTTTTCTTTTTGGCACCCTGAGAATGTTGTTGATTTGATTCATGCTGGATTTTGCTAGATGTAATTCCAGCGCTGTTTTGTGTTAAATTTTGTTTGATGGTTGCCGAACCATGACTCTGTGACTTCTTTTGATTGTTTTGTTGCCTCTTATTTGGCAATGCTTTACTAAAGAGTCGTTGTTTACAGTCGGTCATAAACAAGCAATGATCTTCACATTCTTTATTTAAAAGGGTCTCAAAATATTCATCGAATTCTTCCGAAGACTTCATCGCGATAATATATTTAATCATATCGTCCGGCACCTCAAAGTCTAAACAAGTAGAAAGACGATCTCTTAACCATTTATCCATCTTATTTTTTAATTAAATACTTTTTTTTTTAATTATTTCACAACAAAACAGAACTTGTATAAATTTTAATTGAAAAAGACATTCCATTGCCAACTCTGTATGTGTGGTGTTCACATTGAAGTGATAGCTTAACAAAATTAACCCTTTAAGATATAAATGAGTATTTTTTAAGCCTTTTTGTTCTATACACGTAACATAATAAGTGTGTTTCTTTACTTTTTGGGTAAAGTTCGGGAAATAGAGAGTAAACAATAATTTCTCTCTATAAGAGACAAATTTGCCCAAAAGTACGGGAACGCAAAAAAGCAAATATTTTACCCATTCACAGAAAAATATGAAAACACACAACTTTATGTCACACACACACGCATATTGAACTGTACTTTCGCAAAAACAAACGACAATAATTAGACTTATACATGCTAACTAAGGCAAAGATAAACTTTTTTATATAAATATTGAATTAAATTATACTATAAGCTTTTCACTGCTGGTTTATAAATATTTTTTAATTCAACTTTTGAAATTTTTTTTAGTATTTGAACCTTTCATTTTTTCTATTATTTTTTAAACAGCTGATTATTTGTTTACTTGCACAAACTAGCCCGAAGAAAAAGTACGGGCTATTTCGTGCATGAAGAAGAAGAATGTTACTCTCTCAAAAATTCTCTCATTTACCCAAATTTTGTGTACGGGAACGCTTTTTGGTAAAATTGGGATCCCGCGGGCGCCCAATGTAGAGTAAAGAAACAGACCTAATATCTAATACTTTTCTGTTAGCAAAAGTCAAATTAAATCCAAAAGAGAATTATCTTATGTGTAGATATAAAATTATTGTTATTACGAAGTATAATATTTGTTATACAACTGTTATTATGAGAAATATAAAAAAATTTTCGTGGCCTCACGAAAAATAATCCCGAAATGTCAAATCGTATGCTTCCTGAAGCTAATTGGCAATTACGATAAGTCGATTTAATTTTTCATTGCACTAAATTTAGTCGAAAATTAAATTTAATGCAATAAACCCAACTCTGTTTTGTAATTAGTAAAAAAACAAATTATTATTATTAAAATTAGTTTGAAGATATCGGCGAAAACTACAGTGTATAGTCTGTTTTTAACAGGTTTCACCAATTTTGTAAATTTTTGACAAAATTTTTTAAGTAAATCTAACAGCCTTTTCATAGAACACGAATGTTTTTGACATTCGTCTTTTTATATGTGAAACAACAACAAAAACACTCAAATTTGAATGTCAAAAATCATTCGTGTTCTATGAACAGGCTGTAAATTATTTTGTAGCATAGTGCATACGTCAATCTAATCATGATGATTTGTCAGATTATGTTGATCTTAAACGCAAAGTCAGTGCAGTATTACATACTTCACTTTAAAGTTAACCATCTCGTAAGTTGTTCTATCTATGTATGTACGTATGTTTTAAATGTTGACTCTTTAAGTAAATATTTAAAATTCAAAACATCTTAATTACTTAAAATTAAAACTAGATTTTTTTATTGAGAAGTAATTTTTTAAAGTAATCTCATACTCTTATTATTAAAAAAAACTAAAAAACATTAATTTTTTTTCACATTTATGTCATATTTGAGTAAAAAACTTATAAACTCTTTTAAATCTAAATCTGTTATACTTTTCAAATATTCAACACCAGTTGTTTGCATAGCTTCAGAATCATCATGATATAAGCCATCAGTATCATCCCAATAGAATTTTTTACCGTTTACTACTAACGTTGTGTTGCGTACTAAAATCTTAAGATCTGATTTAAGACTTAACAATTCCTTACGTAAAATCATTAATTTATTTCTACGTTTACGTTGCAAAGGCGTTAATTCCTGTTCAATAAAAATGCCAGTATTTTTTATTTTATACATTTGACGTAAAACTAATTTACAATCTTTTGCCTGCAACAATTCCACCGATAAATTTTCAGTAGCTGTGGATGTCTTAGAAGAGTCTGAGTTTTTTGAGCTTGGTATTATTGAGCAGTTAACAATACTGATATTATCTAAACTCAAACTGTCTTTAAATAATTTTTCAACATCCTTTTGTGGTTGCTGTCTGTTTGATATATTAATGTTTTTTATTATAAGCTTCCGCTGCTGTAAAAAGTTTTCCATTTTTTGTAGTTTGTCTTGAAGCTCCCTTTTACTTGCTTGAGTTTGAAGTACTGCCAAACGTAAGACCTGGCACTCATTTTTTAAATTATTCAATTCTGATTTTAATTCTTTTATAACAGAGTAACTACTACTGTCGTTTTTAGTACTAATACTTAGTAACTCATCTACCTTATTGCTCAGTTCTTTAAATCCGTTTTCTCTTACAAACTTCTCCAGTCTTTGATTAATAACATTAGATATTTTTTTCATAGTTGCTGTGGAAAATTCTGTTTGATTTGATGTTGGTTCATTTTTAACCCTGTGTCCATTGACCTCGTCATCTATTATTTCAATTTCTCCAGTATTACTTTCGTTTTGCACGGTTCCTGCATTTGCTTCTAAACGATTATTATCGTCTTTGGAAGAATTCTTATTTACTTCAACAGAAGAATAGTTGTTACTGGTTCCAGCTGTGGCAAAGCTTAACATGTTGGGGCTATTGGTATTTTGCAAGTGTTCTAATTTATGTTCTTCGTATAGGTTTGTAATTTCGTGATGAAATTTTCTCATATGTAGTATTAATTTTAGGGGATGTGTAGCTGAACTTTTCATTAGTCGTCCACAGCTGCAACATCGTACAATGTATATGGCCTTATCTGGTCCTAGTTGATTAACCTTAAAAAGAACCATAACAATAGTGTAAACAAAATTAGTTACTAATGCGCTCTGTAAGGCTCCAATCGTGTTGGTTAAAAATCTAATACCAACCAACATTGCGCGATGGTTAGAAGAGAAAATATTAAGAAATTTGAATATTGCGAGTATTTAAAATAAAACTTACAATTATGAAAAAAGGGGGTGAATATATTAAATTTGCATCCAACATTTCAGAACAATTTATGCCTGAGGTCTTCTCTGGAGGTGTTGGTCGTTTAGTTTCTGAGGGTAATGTTTCACTATTTACATCTGCGATTAGAGTTGATGATGTACATTCCATCATTGTGCTATAACTTCTTTTTAAAATGTTTTCTGCAATCAAGTTAGAATTTTGTGACAGATTTACTTCAGACAATTGGGTCTCTTCAATAGTTATGGACTGAAATTCTTCATCATCGTCACATTTCTCTAGCTTAACAACTGGCTCCATTGCAATGTCTAAATTTTACTTAATTTAAATGATATATGTATATATATCTTTTTTAGCTCTTCCTCGAAATTCTTACTGGCACAGAATTAAATTAAAAATTAAGAATTAAACCACCTAATAATTAGCGTTGCCATACTGATATGGTACTGATGTTAGAGATTATTAAATTCTTTACACCACAGTGTAAATATATTTACAGATATTTTATATACATATATTACATATATATTATATTACATATATTTACACTCGGTGTACATGAGCCATCGATTATGAATACCATGAACAAATTTTTGTTCTCTTTTTGATTTGTTCCGTTTCGAATGCCTAAATTAACAGCTAAATAAATAAATTCACTAAAGGTTTTCATCTAGCATCATCTTATTTTCACAATACGTAAAAAAGATAAATGGTGGCTCGTAAGAATGGGCGGCATAGAGAAACCCAAAATATCTTTCTTTCACTCTGACTGTTTGTGTTTTTTCGATATTGTGAAATAGGCTGTTAGTATTGGTAATAAAATTTGATATTTGAAAACAACTATTTCAAAGTTTATTAAACGTGTAGACATTGGGGAAATTATACATACAGAGTAAGTTACTTTACACATTTCCTACGTCTGCTTTCCGAACTCTGTTAATTAACGGGTACTCGATTAAAAACATATGACATTTATTATTTATTTACTTTATTTTCTCTGGTATTCTTTGACCATAATCTTTTTTCTTTTGTCTATTTTATTCTTTTTTTCGTGTGTGTTTTGTTCTGTCAGTGAACACTTGTTCAGGTTGTTGCTACAAAGAAATTAAATTTTTCCTTACAATAAATTTTTACTATTTCAACAATTAACAAATAATGTCTTCACAGCCCGTAGAGACTCAAGGGCTTCAACAGAAGTCAAAGCGACCTTCAGGTAATTGGGAATTCATACACAATAATCTATAAGGGAATAACGACAAATGGATGAACATTTAGTATGACTAACCCAACATAAAATTTTATCTACGTCTTATTGATTTATTTTTATCTACTATAAATTAAATATTAAGAGTTCAACATTTGTTTGTACTGTTATCCATCCCTCTACCTTTTTGTTAAATTAAACGAAAATATATTGATTATTCGTAGTGACCTAATATGTATATCGATTTTTTTATTGAATAGATTCGGCATTTAAGCAACAACGTTTACCTGCCTGGCAGCCAGTTTTGACAGCTGGCACTGTCCTGCCTACCTTTTTCATTATTGGTATTTTGTTTATACCCGTTGGAGTTGCCCTGCTTTATTTCTCGGACGAAGTAAGCGAACATGTCATCGATTATACCAATTGCGTACAAGTGGGACAAAAAAATTTAACCTGTTCCGACTTTCTAAAAAACAATACAATGTCAACATGTAAATGTCAAATTGATTTTAAATTGGAGAAAGATTTTGTGGTAAGCTTATATGAAGTGTAATGAACAATATAAAGATATTGTTATCCGTATATGAAAGTGTTAATTGGAAAGGAAAGAAAACGTGTTTACATAGACCTATAGTATAAAAATATTAGTAGATACTAAATTGTGGTGCAAATTTTAAAAACATCATTCAACAATATTCTTGATATTTAGCCTGATGCTTTTGTAATGATAGGTATTATTTTTTGTCGGGAGCGGTTTACATACAAGATCAGCACTTTAGTGGATATTGGACATTTCATTAAGCAATAATATACAATAGGATTATTCGCTTAATCTGCTAAATGCGTTTCATATCTCTTCAATTTTCATAAATTTTTACGAGTTTAATAAGTTTAAGATTTTTGTAAATGGGCTCTTACACTACAATGACGTGTAAGAAATTCCGTCAGGAGTTTAAGGTCTGCCCTTCTATACTTCAGAACATCAGAATTGTGTAGTAATCACTGCCATAGTTATGTTAATTCTCTTAAATGCCTTGGGTGTTTTTTTTTATTTTACATTGAGATTTGAACACCTCGTAAATGTCGTAAAAATATTCACCCTTATGCTGAAATCCGTCGAACATTCAATTTTGTTACGAATCGTTGAAAGTTATACTATGTTCTGACCTAATATTAACAACAAAAGTTTAATTTTGTTTCCGTAGAAAGAGCTTAAAAGAGCTTTTAAACCTCCTATAGTATAACCCATTTCTGATGACTCTTGGCATAGACTTTATCAGATATTTTAGTAAAATAACAGGTTAAATAAAATAACAGTCAAGTGATGTATATATGTATGTATGTATGTATGTACATATACTTATAAATTTATTTAAGCCTTTGTAAAAGTTATTATATCAGTCGAATACATTATATGCGATTTTAATATTTACATACTACATATATATCTACCAGTCATGAGGTAAAAAAGAAGAAATATATTTCTAAGTCATAAATTCTCTATCTTATGTTTCTTTTTAGGGCAACGTCTACATGTATTATGGTCTTAGCAACTATTATCAAAATCATAGACGTTATGTTAAATCTCGAGATGATGATCAACTATTAGGTCGTCTTTCTCAAACGCCATCTACGGACTGTGTACCATTCGCTTATACTGACGATAAGAATGGTGTACAGAAACCAATTGCACCATGTGGAGCTATAGCAAATTCACTTTTTAATGGTATTATTATATAGTATTTTAATTGAATTTTTAAAGAAATTAAAATATTTGCACTTTTTATTTGTATTTAGATACTTTGTCATTAAATTTTGGCACAACACCGGTACCTTTATTAAATACGGGCATTGCATGGCCATCTGATAAACAAATCAAATTTCGTAATCCTGAAGGTGATCTAAAAACGCAGCTAGAAAATCATTTTCTTAAACCAAAATTTTGGTCTAAAGAATTATGGGAATTGGATGAAAAAAATCCTGACAATAATGGGTTTCAAGTAAGTTTTTTTGTTAATTGCCTTGTCACCGTTTTAAACAAAATTTTTTTTTAGAATGAAGATTTAATTGTTTGGATGCGTACAGCAGCCTTGCCTAGCTTCCGAAAATTGTATCGTCGTATTGATCATTCGCAGCCCAGTTTTGAAAATGGCCTTAAGAGTGGTCAATATACCCTATTAATAGATTATCGTATGTATTATAACATATTGCTCAATGTAAATGTTTAATTTGCCCATTTTTTTAGAATATCCCGTTTCGGCATTTGATGGTTCTAAGAAAATGATATTGTCGACGACATCTTTATTAGGTGGAAAGAATCCCTTTCTGGGAATTGCATACATTGTTGTCGGTTGTATTTGTCTAATTTTGGGCATTGCTTTACTTATCATACATATTAAATGTAGTAAAAGGTTTGTTGTTATAAATTAATATAATTGCACTAAAATGTTATGTTTACTTATTATCGCAATTAAACATTTTACTTTTTTTTGCATTATGTTATATAATTTTGACACAATTTTATTGCATGTAAATGTAGATACTTTATAAAATCACTGAGGATTTCCTATTTAATTTTAAAACTTATGCTTAACCAGTGGTTCTAATTTAAGTAGATAGATGGCCCACCCGATATTAAAATTGATCATGAAAAATTACAAAAAAAATTATTGGATATTGAAATGAAAAACTGACTAGCCTACTATTGGTAGAGAAAATAGAGCAGAAAACTATATTACTGCATTAACTATGCTTTTATCTTGGGTGACTCAATTTTATGAGCACAACATGTGCATACAGTGAGTGATGCTCACTAAAATCTTTAAAAAAGAAAATGACACATAAGTACTAAAAGCTTCAGAACAATTTTTAGGTTTTTATTTTAATGCAACTAAACAATATAAAAATTAAATAACAATATTCCCGTTGTGATAAAAACCCTACAAAATATATTTATACGGCGAAACAATTGCAATTTAATTTTTTTGCAAGAGATGAGCAAAGTCATGAATTTTCATCATTCTTAGAATACCTCAGTATTTAATATACATATAATTTATTTTTTATAATAACAGATCACCGGTTTAGCATAAGAGTCTACAACAAGTTTTTGGCATGTCTCAGTTGGAATATTATTCCACGCTTCATTTACTAACACACATAATTGAACTTTACTCGTTGTATATTTTCTCTTGAGATCTACCTTTACAATTTTCAATATATTTTTAATGGGGTTTAAGTCTGACGACTTAGCAGCGCAGCTCAAAACCTTATACATTCATTTGTATGCATATTATATATGAAATACATATTGGTACCAAATATCATTAAACTAACTCTATATTAAATTAAAAATAAAATTGAGATATCAAAATTACTTAATACAACAAGTACACAGTTAAAATTTCTATAATTGAGAAATAGTAATTGCAATAAAAGTAGTAGAAATTGCATTTAAAATAGCCCATCAAATAAGTAAATGGCAACTGTTACAGTTAATTACATTAGCTGTATTAGAAAATATAATTGAAATTGTAATAAACAAAATTGAATTACAAGTTCCCATAATTGGTACTTTGCAATGTCCCATTAAATGTTGTTTCATCTGTCTAAAGCAAAAGTGTATAATATTGAGCAGTGGTCTTTTTTGGCAAAACAAATTTGTAGACTGTATAAGAAAGAAGAAAGCGTTCTAAATTCGTAATTCTCCAATAATTCTTCATATAAAATTGTGAGAGCTAATCATCTTATTTTTACATAATTCAGTTTGCAATACCTTCGAAGTACTTTCAAATCACTGTAATTTTTATTGGGATTTTGTCATATATACATACATAATTCGCCACTACAAACCTGCTTCAGCGTTACGGCATAGCCTGTCGGAGCACCCATGTTTTGTGTGTCAGTTTTTAATCCATGAGTACCGGAACCTACAGATTTGAGAATCTTGTTGATGGCAATTAGATACTCTCAAAGTTTTTGCCAGAATACTGCTAAGAGGTAGTCGCTGAAAGATATATTTTTTCGAATTTCTTTTAAGAGGTCAGAGCTGGGGTTTGACCCGGAGCTCACGTCTTAATACGCCAACACACTAACACTAGACTACGGCCACTATGATTTTTGTCATACCTAGTTGTTACAAATCAAAATTAAAAACAAAATCAAAACTTAACAGAAAAAAGAAATATTAAAGTAACAAGTGTCAGAGCTATCGAAATGAAATACCAAAATGAGTGTTATACTCGAAACAAAATCGTTTTGATATTTGCTCAGTTCACTGTTTGGCTCGAAAAGTGGCGCCATTTATTACACAATATCCCTGTATAGTGTCAGACTTGTGCAGTGTACTATCGAAGTGTATGGGAGACATTACCATATTGTCATAGGTCTTATCGATTTGTCTATTTTTTTTTAACAAAATAAAAAAATGTTAATTTCTGTCTACGGTTACGGCTGTGCTTACGACAAATTAAATACAGTGTTGCCCTTAAGGTTGGGTCGAATAACTATTTTATATAATTAAGTAGATGGCACATCTAATAGAACCTTTAACCTTTCATTTTTAAAAAAATGGCATATGAAAAATTGTTATTTGGAAAACATTTTTTTTAATACAAATTTATCAAGAACCAACTTACAAGAAAGAGCCAACTGAAGTTCGTTTGCTATCCATTATTGATCAACCAAATCATAATTTGATGAAATCAATTCAAGTTTAATGAACATTTGGTTACAATAATGAAGACAATATGTATGTATATGTATGTATAAATGTATAAATACAGTAGAAAAACAAGGAACGTATCGCCTATATTCTGAAAATCGCAAATCAATTATTTTTGCGCTTTCGATTTGAAGTTGTAGTAGATGTTCTATAAATCCAAAGCACTAGAAAATAGACGATTTCTAATCACTTATGTACCCTGAAGCAATTTCGTCTATTGTGTTAAATGTGTACTTTAAAAAATATAACAGACAAGTATGTTTTTTGTTTAAGATTTTTATGAAAAATTTGTATTTTAAAGATTTAGGTCACTTGCCCGTTTCACTTTGTGTTAAATTAAAAAAAAAAAATATAATAAAAGAACTTACAAAACAATTTTAAAGGTGAGTATTCATTTCGGAATTTTGTGTTGTTACGTCCGTTTGCATTTAATATGACGATATGTACATATATCAACATGATAGATAAAACATTATTCAATTGAAACAATACTGGTTGAGTCATAAACAATTTTTTAACCCAAAATTTGCTCATTGCTTGTGATTTTTAGGAGAACATTATAATTTCTGAGTTAAAAATTTAAATACATATGAGTCTTTCTTTAACAGCCTGTTTGTTAATGATAATGAAACGCTCATTTACAATACTTATTGTAATAAATTCTTTATCTATTTATGTATTTTTATTGAGTTGCTAATCGTTTTGAGTTTAAATTTTATTTTAACTTTTCTAAAGTTATAATAATATAAAAACACCATATAGTTACTGGCTAAGTTTGCGGTTCTTATAAAGAATGCAGTTTTTTTATGAATAATAATAATATAATTTAAAATCTTTTGAATTATTTTTTATATGCTTGATGATATGCTGTCTCGCTAAAGGTTTAAAATTAGAATTTGCCTTAATATGTCATACTGCCTGTTTTTTTAATAATTCATAATGCATGTTTTTATAAAACTACTCGTATTATTAAATGCGAGATACATATCGTCATATTAAATGCAAACGGACGTAAATACACAAATTATCGGAATTGAGCTTTTTGTTTTCGTTTTATCAAAATACATGCTCGTGCAAAATTTTAGATTCCTACAATCAAAAATGGCGATTTTATTAACGAAATTCAAACGGACGTAACTACAAGTGCGTGTATTTCTAAATGCAAGAAGACATATTTACATACATATTTATATGAAAACCTTATATAAAAACTAATTTTTTGTATATAATGCCAAGCCTTATATCTCTATTCTGACAATAATGATTTTCAGGATTTATAAAATGTTTGATTTTAAGGTTTTTTGCTTCTCCTGTAAAAAAAACAGAAAGTGTAGTTACGTCCGTTTACATTTAATATGACGATATGTATGTATATTTTTACATAGAGTTTAATATGTATTTAATATGCATGAGTTTTTTTGTTTATCTCAATTAGTAATAAATAAATTATTCCGGTATGTGATGGAAAACTATTTTGATCGAAATTGAAATCAACTGAAATTTTAAGTTGCTATAACGTTCAAATCTGTGAGAATTTTGAATTCCTTGTTTTACTCATTACTTAAAAGCCTATTGATACTACTTCCTTGATTATTTAAATTTAAAAAAATTAAAACAATTAAGTTTTATATAATTTTGGAAATACAAATTTCATCATTGGGGGAATATGGTTGACAGCTGATCAAATAACGTATTAAACGATAATTTAATCCCCGTATTTGAGTAGGTGTTTTATAAATCATGTAAAACTTATTAATTACATATCAGCTTGTTTTTAAAAGTAGAATACATTTTTTTCAAACTTCATACATTATTCTCTAAAATATATAAAAATAAATAGTAGTGTTTGTGTATTAATAGTGTTAAAGGTTTTTAGAATATTTCTATTTCATTTGCTTATATTTACTACAATTACTCATATTAAGAGGTTAGATACCTACCGATCTATACTTTAAATTAGTACAAAATTTTTTTATTTGTTAAAATATATTTAGAAAATAAATAGCTTAACATTATGAATACTAGAGCTGGCAAACTATCGATAGTCGCTCCATTCGATGTTTTCGATAGTTGGTACAAAAACTATCGATATTATCGATAGTATCGAATTTTTTTAGAAATGTTAAATTTCACGTTTCTGTTAGCACATAGACAAAACAGTCATACGAAGAACAAACTTGTTTCATATAAAGTGACACGTTACGGTAAATTAGCCATCCTTTTCGCTTGAAGTCCACAAGTCTGTTGTAATAACTAAGATTTGCACTTCTTTGTATTGGTTGTATTGCACAAATTTACCATCATCACATTTTTCAGAGTGTTTCGTGAAGGCAACATGTAGCGGGGAATTAAGAATTTAATAAAATCTCGGTTTGATGTGTTGCCTCTAGTATTGTAAATTTTCGAACACAGCCAACATTGTGCATTTTCTTTATCTTTTGCTTTTAGAATAAATTTCCAAACTTCCGAATTACCTCTGCGAGTTTTTTTAACTGTATAGCTTCGGTATCAACCTCAGTATTTTTCCTTTCTTTATCACGATTATTATTTCTTGTTTCTATAAATAGATGCTATTAAAAATATGTACAGTGCGAGTTAAGTTATAGCAACATGAAAAAATCTGGCCTGTTGCAATTGTTGAAGCGATGATGGTCTTAAGCTAGAGAAATCTGCATAGGTCAATTAAATGCAATATTTAACGATAGTATCGCTATCGAAAAAATAACATCGATAGTCTAATAAAAATAGAACTATCGATACTATCGATAGTACTATCGATTGTTTGCCAGCTCTAATGAATACATACTTTTATACAATACGTACTTACTCCGAAGAAAATATTGATAGTAAAACGATGTATTCAGTTTGCAACTTGTATCGATATTTTAAAAATTCACCATTGAGTTCGCAGCTATGATTTTTTAAATTATTAATAATTAGGAAGCTTTTACAAAAGAAAAAAAAAATTCGCAACTCATGTATATAATTTTATTTTCGAAAATAAAAATTCAAATTAGCTTGATTTTAATCGCTAAAAGTCGTGATGCAATACATTGATTTTTATGATTCAAATATACTTGATTTTTTTGTGACTTACTTAATCTTTAAGAAAAGTATGAACCAAAATGTCGATGTATTTCCACGCAAAATATGTTGTTAGAAATTCCCCCTAGATAAAAAACTTCCTCTAAGTAAATGAGGGTTACTTTGTATTTCGATTCGAATCGAAAATGCTTTTGAAAGAAACTTCCCATTTTAGAAAATTCCTTAATCTTATGAATTCGTAAGATTTTCGATTCGAATCGAAATATAAAGTAACCCCCCAGCTTTCGCATAGTTAGTAAACCTTGTTGTGGCAACGGATCTGTTGTTCATATTTCTGTTCAAAATTTTGTTTTTCTTAATGATAAACTTTAAATTTTAAAATATTATTTAATTCTGATTTTTATAAATTGACTAGGTTTCGACTTACTCTTGTAAGGTATCTTTGAGTAGCTTGTGTAAATTCTGTGATAAGGCAATTCATTCATCAGAGCTCATAGCTGGGCATCTTGCCATCGTACCATTATGTTATTATTGAAAGTAGGATACAAACCCTACGTTCCTGACCAAACTCCCAACTATGGGATTAACACACTTTCAAACCACTATACTCGTATAAAGAATCATTCAAAATATACAAATTTCTTATTCGAATATAATTCAGAAGAAGAGAATTTATTTGTTTTAAAAGATAATTCAGTATAATTTAAGAATATTCTTCCATTGTATATGTGCCCATAATTATGAAAGTGGTCTAAGTCAAAATTTAAAAAAAATGAGTTTATCAGTTATTTCATACCACATTATCTTAAACTAAATTTATTCAATGTAATTTTTATGAAATTGTCAAAAATGAACCATTAGGTAGTGGTTGTAGTTTCAACATTTTATGGAATTCATTAAGTGTTAATTATGAAAGTGGTCTAAGTCCAAAATTAAACCATAAATTTTTGGTATCGGGTCATTCCTTTTTACCGAATGACCGTGATTTTGGGTTGATAGAAATGAAAATAAAAAAAGCAAATTACTTATACAACCCTGAGCATTATTATGAATTGATGGAAAAGTGCAGAAGAAGTAATACATCTTCGATAAAGCGAATGTCGCAGCCGGATTTTATTTCAACGAAATCACTAGAAGAATTAATAACAAAAAGAGTAAAAAATACCGCGGGCTAATTTGTCTCTTGGCTACAAATTCAATGGATGAGATTCTTAAAAAATGAACCTTATAAAATGTTTTATAAAACTTCCTTAGATGATTCTAAATTTCACGTTTTAGATCTTTCACCTAAAAGAGGAAGACCAAAAATATACAGAGATATTAAATTACTTCCATTATACACCACCATTAGATCAGTATCGGAAGAAAAACATAAAGACATTTTAAGAATCTTAAATACTTGAAATTATGCTAAAAATGGATTACTGTTTAAAAATAATTAATAAATGTTCACGAATTATTTCAATCAAATTATTGTTTTAAATAAAACTCAAAGTTGTTTATTGCTTTAAGTCATTTATAGGACATTCAATTAATTTTGAAAATGGTCTAAGTCAATTCAAACTTTAAAATCAATATTATCATATAAAATTCACACAAAATTTCATATTCATAATAAATTTCCATTAATTAAGACTAATAAAATTATAAATTAAAATATCGCATAATGTAAAAATATTTTTTAATTTATTCAAATGCAATTCATTAAATATCTCGAAACATGAAATATATGACTTAGACCATTTTCATAATTATGGGCACATATATGTATTTAAAATGTACCTTGTTAAGGCTTACATACACAATGGATATATTTTGAATTAATGTGTCAATAGCCAACATATTTTAATATTTTAGCCTTTACTTAAATTGAATATTTTATTATAATATTTATTATTATTATTTTTTTACAGCAATGCGGAAATGATCAACGTCAATCCCCGTACACCATATTCATAAATGAAGAGTCCAAAAGAAATTATAAAGAAACAAAACTAGTTTGCAATTAATTTTTAGAAATCATTAAAGTTTTATTGTTATAATCAGTACACATACATATGTATATGTTGTTAATGCAACCGTTTATTATTATTTTACTTATGTATTGTAAATGTTAACACAAATTCGTCCTTTAGCTAATATAATGAGTAGACGTAGTAGTATTCTTAGCAAAGGGATGAGAACTACAAAATATTTAAAAAAATTTTTTTTCTATTATTAAGTATGTTAAGTCATTATCAAAATCCTGTTGAATTATTTATAAGTTTTTTCTCTCAAATGAATGATACCAAATCCTTATGCAGTTTAATTTTTCTCTTCTCCCCATTTATGCATATTTTTTTCATATTTAAATGTAACAGTATAGCATTAATTATTTTAAGCTCTAATTTACACTAAAGAAATACACTTGTGATCTTTTAAACGATAAAAATAAATTCTAAAAGCACTAAAATATTGAATTTTGAATTAAATTAATTTGTATTTTATTTGATTTAAACTATTCGTTCTTATTACGGTTGTCGTATTTCCACGTTTTTCCAACACATTAAAGATAAATGTCTGCGGCCTTTAATTAAGGCCCCGATTATTGTTTACAACACCTAAATGTTGTGTTGTATTGGCTACAACATACATATAAAAATAAATGTTGTAAACGATAATCAAAGTATAGGGTACAACAGATTTGTAGGTGTTGTAAATCATAAGCGCAATTTTAAAAATACAACATCAAATTTACAACTGTTGT
The DNA here is from genome assembly GCA_963576795.1 of Metopia argyrocephala. Lineage (NCBI taxonomy): Eukaryota > Metazoa > Arthropoda > Insecta > Diptera > Sarcophagidae > Metopia > Metopia argyrocephala. The sequence goes on from OY756208.1 coordinate 71,008,218, forward strand.
TAATCATATTCGGGGCCTTAATTTTGTTTGATTTTATTCCTTTTATTCACACTTTATCCCTTTGTTTTAAAATCATCAGTGAAAGTAGATCTTTCTCAGGCATATATTACTTTCTAAATCGGTTAAGTTGTTTACTAGTTATAAATGTATATAATATCTACTCCAGGAAAGTTTTTAATATTTATTTATTATGAAATTAAACGTCCTACAAATTGTCTTGTAATTCTTGTCTCGAAATTCGTAGTCAGAAAACATATTTTATGTTTGTCAAGGGCTCATTTAACAAATTTTTATGCTATACTTGTCAAATAAGCCTTAATTAAATTTTAAATATTTTTTATGAATACAACAGTACTATTACACTTTAGATGTGTTGGACATTTTATTTTAGAAATATGAACACTTTTTTACTAGCACCAACACTCAGAGGTCACAGAACCCATTGTGCTCTTATTAAAAAAGATAAGGGATTAAAGGGGTTGGATAGAAGAGAAGTAGAATATCAGAGGGATTAACATTCCACAGCCAGCGAAATATGTAGTTCAATAAATTTTAGAGAGCTTTAACATCAGCTCCTGACAGAGAGCACAGCCCGTCAAAAAACCCTAGTGGGTTTTATCTTCTTATCGCCGGCACGTCCTAAAAAAGTCCAGTTGTGGTCTGACCCAAATTCACATTCCCGACCTAACATTACAGCGCCCCATAAGAATACCAATTATTATTCTTAAGCTGGTCTCATTAAGCCCGAGAAGGAAACCAGTTCTGACATCATCGATCAAAGGCTAGAAGTTTATAGTCACACGATAATCAGACCTAATCTCCCAGCAGGCTGAGATTGGCCAAGGACCAAAAGCTGATAACTCAATTTAGCAAGAGGGCATCAGCCTTCACGTTTTCCGGAATATCCCTATTTCCGAAACCCAACAAAACCAATTTGGTCTTTCCATTGCCTCTTATACAGGACCTTTCACTCACAAACCAGCCTCGATGTACACGATAGGGTACATTAAGGCATTCTAGCGAAATTTAATACAATAAAAAAATAATTTCATAGTACATACATTCGTTCGAAATCGAATGCTTTCATTTGCCTCAGAAAGAATCTATTGCCCTAAAAGCCTCTTGACTGTCAAAAAAATTCGCAAAGGGACATTCATTAGAAGGAACAGGTGCTTTTCATATAACAAAAATCACCACCTGAAAAAGGCTGCAGTTATCATCCAACGTATTATGAAGTTCAAGTTAGACATCCTTACTTAAATTTTGATCCATCTCTAATATAAAATTTTATAACGGTCTCGAAGGTCCTATCCGAAATAATAATTGCCAAACCGCGGATATAGTCAGTGGTTCGTACCAAAGAATTACTTTAAATTAAAGAAAAGTAGGCATCAAGAATGCCAGGGTAACTCCTTGAGCGCCATCTTCAACACTCCAATGCTCTTAATATTGTAGTAATACACACCGTACATTGCTGGACATACAAGTTAAGTAGAGCATCAAGGACATCTGGAGTAGAACTCCTCCTAGCGACGGCAATACTTATAGAGGCAGTCTGCTGTCTTGCCGGACAAACACCGTATAGTTCTATTGTATGGATTTAAGAATAATATAAAGTATTCAAGTCCAGTTTTCTAAGTTTTTATTTCAGTTAAGATTGCTTCTAGGGATTACTTCGATGGAAATTTACCACCTACTCTAATAAACACATCATTTCCATAAGCTACGGTCTTAAGACACTTAGTATCAAGATGCAGAATAACATTAAAGAGCAGGAACCAGAGTTGAGAAGAAAGAAACCCTCCCTTAGGAATGCCCCTTGAAAAATACATATATATCTTAAGGGAACAGGTTTTACCAACATAAATACATACATAATTGGCCATTACAACCCTGTGTCAGGGTTACGGCCTAGCTTCTTGCAGCATCCATGTTGTGTGTGTCAATTTTTTATCCACGAGGTTTACCAACACACGGCTAATAAAGCTAACCAGAATTTCCGGCACGTTCACTAATCTCAAAGATTTGTTAATCGAAGAGGCGTTAACATTACTAGACGCTCTCTCGATATCTAAACAGGCCGCTAATATAAAATCCCCCTAACTAAATTAACCTCAATAAAACCCGTTAAATCATGAAATCTTCGTAAATAAACAATGAAGAATTTTCTTAACAGAGGCCGGTTTTAATTCGAGAAATCTCCCTTCCCATTTCTGCCATCCTCATGTGCGGAAAAATTTCAATGGGCCCTTTGGAATCCTAAAGAGACATTGCACATATACATACTTGTGCATGTAATATATAAATCAACTTGAGCCATTACAATATATTATTTTAATTTCAAAATATACGAATGTTTTTGGACTTAGTCCCAGATAACTCACTAGGAAAATTTTCTTCATGACGCTTAAAGTAACTTTCATACAAAGAAATATTTAAAAGGGTCTTTAAATAGGTACTCGTAATAACTAAGCTTAAGAAATAATTTTTTTAATAAATGGTCTAGTATTGTTATTTCGTCTATTTACTTGTTGGTGTTTGTTTGGCCCATAAACCATTTAAACGGATACAACAAAACAGCAATAACCTTGAACACAATTATTAACATTAAGTATTGAAGCATTATTAATACGAATATGAATGAGCACGAATTTGAACAGCACTTGGACTTGTTTTTGCTTTTTTTTTATCCTTTCATACGTTTGTGTTCGAAATATTCACAAACACAAAAACCTACTTCTATACCGCACATCATCGTTATTATTACCATCATCATCATCATTACTAATATTATTATTGAACTCACCAACACCATCATCATCATCATCAGCGACATAGACATCATGAGAAATTATATTACGGACTCTTCGTACTCTTACCCGCTAAAAGGGTCATATTTTGTATGCAAAGTAGTTTGTAGAAGGAAACTAATTTGTCGTTGTCAGACGACAGAAGAAGCAAATTCGTAAAACTGGCAAATTTTCAATCGATTTTATATACTAAAAACAATATCGAAACATACAAGTCTACTAAGGTATCCATCCTCCTTGTTGTTCGCCCTCCACTGTAGAAAATGTGGAAAGCAAAACAAACCACCAACAAACATACATACTCGTACAATACTGGCTCGCATAATCATTTACTTCATACTATAGAAAAAAAAATTATTATCGAAGGAACAAATAAAACGGAAAAAAAGAAAATATTGACAAGAAATATTTCAAAAAGAAAAAAGGACAACGACTACTTGAAATAAGCGCATGCGCTACAATAAATACGCCAAACGACCTCGTGTGACCAACATCGTAAATATACGCTAAATGCTTTGTTCAAAAGAAAAACAAAGGAAAAAAAAAAAAAAACAGCAACAACACTTACACTTTCTTACATTTACAATATTAATGTTGTACATATGTATGTATGTATGTATGTAATACTACCTTAACATGTTTGTATTTAATACTTAAACTATTGCCAGATTACAAAACTTGAGATTTTGAAAATTCCGATTTTCTAACAGAAACTTCTAAAAAATTCTAATTGATTACCTGGAAAGTTAGGTATAGTTTTCTTGTGTTTGTAGTCGAGTAGTTGTCATCACTATCAGAGGAAGCACTGTATCCAATAGAGACAGATGTATAAATAAGTTAGACAGATAGGAACGTAACGTGGTACACTGTTAAAACGTGTAATGTCACTCTACTTAGTGAAAGCAGCTTATTGGAAATTTCTCTAATGATTTCTATGAATTTCAGTGGTGTATACTTTGCTAGTCCATAGAATGGCTCGGTGCCAACGAGGGGTGAATTTACCTCAATGTAACGCCGTTGAAGTTCCCTAATGTGTTAAGAAACTCAAAGTACACTTTTAGAGCTGCTTAACTATATGCCAAAAACACTATCTGGCATTCAAATATTTCAACGGCATGAATTTTTGTCCCAGAAAATTGTGGGATAGACAACCATTGAAATTGATTTTATTAAGGTACGATGCCTTATTTCACTTCTGTTCCGCCATTCATAAATGATATCATTTCCACTTTCTCGTAATGTTTTAAAATAAACTCTTTATTTAGGATTGTGATATCATTTTTCAACTTCATGTACATATTGCTTGAACCTGTATTACCAAAATCAACTTTTCCTTTCATATTCATTTTGTATTTGCTTTTAGATTTAATAACCATTGTCTTACCTTCTGTAAGTCGGGTTTCGCATTTTTAGCGGAATTTAGTACAGAATTGTCACTAATAAATGCTTTCTTGCTTGAAGGATCAGCAAGCTAAACCCTTAAGAACAGATGATTCTTTAAATTTGCATTTTTAAAAAGTCATTTAGTTTTTTGAATTAATTGTTCAATTAATTGTATGTTGTATGTAGCATATCACAGTAGAGGAAGTATCGCATTGCAAACCTTTGCCTTTGCCATTTGGAAGCAAAACTTATCGCACAAAAAACTACTTTTCTTGGATTTTCTAGGCAGTTGCCTTCAACTTATTTTATTACTTCGTTCTTAAGATATAGAGTTTAATGAATAAATTAAATGCGGATTGACTGGAAAATCAAGTGGATCATTACAAAAAATTTGCTTTTATCCTCAGCATGTGATTGATATCACTATGCCTTCAATGAACTGTGAAATATGTTTGAGTTTTCGTTTTAAGGAAAGGTAATTTTGTTTGTTTGTTTGTTAATTTTATTGTTTTAAACAATATTCTTAAGTAAATCGGGAAAATCTTGACGTCACAGTAGGAAGGATGTGTCCAGATTGGTGGCTGTCCGATTTAAACCATAACAATAATTAGGATTTGGTTGTAAAAGCTACTGAACAGTTCAATTGGACATTTTAACGTTTTTAAATGGGGATTTATTAAAATTTTATTTTGGCAATATTAGAACAGCAATTGTACTACTACATGTATTCGATCATCATCGTCATAATCTTCATCACTGCCAACCAAACATCTAACCATATTATAAATTAAGAGGGGGATATAATGAGGAACCTTGTTTTGGTTTGAAAAAAATGTTAAAAAAAGCATAACGAAAAAGAAGTTGTGCAGCTACAAAAGGCAAAAAGGATTCTCCGTAAAATTTATAAATATTTTGTATTCGGTATTAAATTAATTTATTTAAAACCAAAGTTAGCAGTGGAATAAATAAATTCAAATACGATTTACGATTTTTAAAAGTTAAAGAAAGTAAATACAAAAATAAGAAAGCAAAGAAGCAAAACAAAAGTATATAAAAGAAAATGGAAAATTTAGTTTAAAGGAATACATAACAGTTAATAAAACATTTTAACGTTATTTACTATAAATATTTACAAATTCACATGAAGAAATATTGTATATGTATGTGTGTGTATCTTCCTGTAAATAAGTGTATGTGCATATGTAAAAGAGAGTCCTTTAACATTTTTTTTACATAAACATAATACGCACTAATACATACATACAAACATGTGTGCATATGCATGCGTATTTCGTCTTGTGTAGATTCTTATATTATATGCATATACCGTTAAATTTTGTTGCTTTATGCATGTGTTTGTATGTTTATATATAAATCCATACAATGTGAGTGTATGTGTGCATTTGTCATATTGCCTAAATACATTTGCACGTGACCCACTAAAGAAATATGTAATAGGTATGTATGTATGTACTTTGTTTTTGTTTATATTTCACCAGTATCAACAATAACAAAAACAACAACAACCTCATAAAAATTAACCTCATTACAATTCTCCATTCTCCATCACCTGAAACAGGAGCATGTGTTCACATTTAACTTTGTTTTTAATTGTAAAACAATGTTGTTTAGATTATACTTATAAAAAAAACGTATATACTATTAGTATGCATAAATATGTAGGTATGTATTGTATGTAGATATGTATGTAAATGGATTAAAAATGTGGACAATTCTAAAAAAACATGTTCACATTTGTTTATAAAAAAGCACATACAAACAGTTGGGGACAAAATTAATTATTTGTATTTTATATTCATACATACATACATACATACATATCGTCATATTAAATGCAAGCGGACGTAACTACACTTTTTGTTTTTTTGCAGAAGAAGAAAAAAACCTTAAAATCAAAAATTTTGTAAATCCTAAAATCATATAATCTTCAGAATCGAGATATAAGGATTGGCATTCCTATATACAGCAGATGAGTTTTTATGTAAGGTTTTCATAAAAATATATATGTAGTTATATCTTCTTGCATTTAGAAATACACGCACTTGAAGTTTTGTCCAGTCCGTTTGAATTTCCTTACTAAAATCGCCATTTTTGATCGTAGGAATCTAAAATTGTGCACAAACATATATTTTGATAAAACGAACCATAATTAATAAAAAACTCAATTTCGAAATTTTGTGTAGTTACGTCCGTTTGCATTTAATATGACGATATGTATTTATACACATGTATGGATGGATGTATGTTTGAAGCTTAAAGACAGCTAAACGGCTGAACCGATTTTGTTTTTTTTTTAATTTTTACACTATCTCCATAAGTATATTTTCAAATTGGCTACGATAAGAGTCTCTAAATTTGGTTAATATAAATTATAGGCCAAAAACCTACAACTTAAATATTGATTTCTGAGCACTTTTTTTTCAAAAGCTCATAAGTAAAAGAATTTTTAAGTATCCACTTGTATAGCAACTAAAACCTGTTTCGACCAATTTTTGTCAAATTCTTTCCGTCTGTCTCATTTGAACAAAATTTCGCTCATTTAGAACTTAACAAAATGATCTTTACAAAATATAATAATTATTTTATACAAACACATATTTACATATCACATACATAATTTCTAATATAATTATAAACTAATTTTCAATGAAAATTCCTTCATCATCATCCTTCGTAATTGTAGCAAAAAATGCGCGGGAAGATTATTCCATAAACGAACTTTGAGGCTAAAGAACGAATTCTCTCTGTAGTGTGGAAAATCAACAACATAAGGGCGTACTCTATGTGGCATACGAGTACTACGTACAAATATGCGGTTATCATTAGAGCACCTTTCGTGTTAGTATAGATAGAACAGTAAAATGGACTCCACATTGCTCCTATGCTTTAATGAACCGATAGAGTTTGATACCCTACAATCAGCCTTATTGTATTTGGTGTATTTCGACATTTTTGTAAAAGATTAAAGACAGATTTTATTAATTTTCTTTAATCTTGTACAAAAATGTCGAAATACGACAACGACTACGCCAAACACAATAAGGGTGAATGACTGATAAGCAACCTCGTACTTTTCTGTCACGGTCGAGAAGCCCCAAAATAGACTTTGAAGAACCGCCCCATACATGAGGGTTGTATTCTATCTTAGGTCGAAAAAAGGTCTTGTAAATATTAAAAAGGTCATATGGAATTAAGTATTTCTTACACTTTGAATGCATCTTTCGAGACTGTAAATATGCAATCACAATATGTGATCACTTCAATGGAAATTACAAACAGTTCATTCTCATGCCAAGAATATCAAGAGCGTCTACCACCTTAATATTTACATAATCCATAGCCACAGATGACAAAATTGTATCATCGCCACTACGCTATGCGGGAGAATGTTAAGAGAGATGCTTGATGATTGCTGGAATTTTAGTCCACGGATTACTTTTATGAGACATAACAAAAAAAAAAATATTCGAACTGGTTGAAGAAGATTGTCATTTTCATGACATCTTAATCACTACAACTATTTAATTAATTTCTAAAAACGAATCAATTCATCATTTAAAATATTTATTCAAATGTCGTTAAAATAATATTTCTATTAAATTTAATTTTACCCATAAAAATCACCATCAAATCAGATAGCGTGCATTGGCTTTAATCATTCTATTCATTGGAATGCAAACTTATTCAAATTCTCTCACAAATTTAAGGCACTGTCGTATTGGAATTACATACATAAATAGTTTAAATAGATAAATATAGAGGGAGGCCACTTTTTGTATGAGGATACATATTGCCGAAGTTGTTTGTATTAGAATTCGAAACTTCTAATTTTATTGTTCTCATAATATTTAAAAATCAATATTTATGTACTAGGGTCGTTTGCTTAATTTTACCCAATTTTTGACTAATGATTTTGTGGAATCAAATTTCTAAACTCTTAGGCTCATTATTACAACTTGTTATTACAAGTAAAATTTAACCTAAAGGTAAGGCAATCTTCCCAATAACTTTGTCGGCCACTTTAGGTTAAAGTTTACTTCTAACAGCAAAAAGCAATTTATCTGTCTGATAAAACCCTACCTTTAACTATCGGCAAGTTGTAATAATGGGTCTAAATATTATTACAATATTTTGACGACATAGACAAATAAACGTTCACTTTATATGGGCGTGATGCCGCTCAGTAGTAATTTTTAAAACTTGTATAGTTTACGTCCCATTCTCAGAGTCACTAAGTATATACACAAAAATTCAAAAGAATCGGCCAAGCAGCCTCGTAAGAGTTTTGTTACAAGCACTGTGACACGATAATTATATACATATATTAGTAGCCTTTTTATATTTTTATTGATATGGGACGACCATTACATATGTTGTGGGAGCGGTCTGTGCAAAGGTAGCCACATCCTTTAATTATGAAATATTACTAATGTGAATTCAATTCGTAAGCCGTATTATTATAAACAGTTAGCATGTAGTATATTGATAATTCACTGCCTAAATTATTACCAACTTTCTATTAAAGGACTGCCAAGCATTAGCAAATATAATAAAATTAAAAGCTAGAGTTGATTTATGAATACGGCGAATACGGTTGTGTAGTCGCATAGTTGTCATATAATATTTTACTGCTGAGTCTTATTCTTTTGACTGAGAGTATAAAATATTTTCTGTGCGCAGTGATAAAATATTTCAAAAAATTTACGATTTATAAGATATCTCTTTATAAGAACCCTATTTAATATAATATTCACTTCCTGTAACAATTTTCAATCGTAGGAGACGCAAAGAGTAATTAAGTTTTTCAAAGTCGGTTAAAATAGTCTATTTAGAAGAAAAATATGTGCATACTTACATACATACAAATGCATAAGTATGTATATATTAATATTAGTAAACATAATCTTTAAAATTCATTTTAATAGCCTTTCTTAATACTTCTCATCTAAATTGTAAGCCTTAATATATAAGTCTATACATATAATATTAAAAAAAGAAAAGAAAAATAAAATTAATTTTTTTTCCTACAAAAGACTGTACATTTTGTGATAAAAATGTCCATACGATACTTGAATGTACTACGAGTATTTTACTTATATGTACACACATATGTATATAAAATAAATGATTTGTTTTAACAAATTTGGGTGATAATTATTTCTTATTATTATGCACAAGAAAACTAAAATTTACAGATAAATATTTAAATAAAAATTTCTCTCAATTGTGTAAATTGGCACCATTTTATGTTGAAGATATAAAATTCCTTCTTTTCTTATATGACGTGTAGGCGTGGTTTTACGATAAGCGAATTCGAATTGCAACTGATTCAAATTATGACTGTGACTAAAGTGAGCAAATGCTTAAGCTGCGGGTCTTTAGTCAGCCGCAAAATGAAAAAAAAGAATCATTATATGGTTCTTATCAATAAAAATAAAAATTCCAACTCAAAGAAAAAATAAATAAATCTCAAGCATATTTTATTTTTATTTAAAGGAAAATATTTATTTACTATTTAAGATCTCGTCACATGTGAGTTAAATCTTATTCGTGTTCTTGATTTACAGCAAGCTGGATAAAAAATTAACAGTGAAATTAAAAAACAAAAAAAAAATTTATAAAAAAATTCCAAGCCAGTCCATCATTTGGCAACCTAGCTGGTTTCAAATTGTTAGCTGCCTTGTGAAGGGCTTCCTTGTAATTAAGTTACAACAACACAACACAAAGGAAAAAAAAATAAAATTCTAAAATAAAATAATTATAATAATCCAAATTGTAAAGTGTATTAAATGGACAAAAAAATAAAATGTTTTATATATCGAAGTAATGAGTTAAAAACCCCACCTTTAATTAATTTACGGTGGTGTGGTAAATTCCAATACACATATATTCTAAATCGGGTTAAATTAAAACCTCAATTTATAACACGTCATCAAAAACTTTTAATAACTTGTATATACATACATACATAAATATAATACACATATAATATTATCCCAGTTGGCTTTGTCTTAAAGACATCTTCGAGGATGGGTGCACGACGCATACACGACAGCCAGAACAATGCGTCAACGACATTTTCAAACAAATGTCGTAAAAATCGTAGACGACTGTCTGAGCGACAATGTCACTGAGGTTGTCGCCAACCGCACATTGTATGAACTATGCAAGCATGTTGTCATTTTTCTATTTATCATCGACAACTTCAAGGAAATATACCACTAAATATCATGCACGAACACTTTCGCGATGTAGTCGACAACCGTTATTGACATGTCTTAAAGCCATCCTTGACGACAAAGTCATGTACAAATATTGTGCCAACTGGGATATTAATACTTATACAAGAAGGTAATTAATTCAACGATCCTTTTTTGTATTCGAAATGGAAAATGAAAAAAATATTCAATAAATCTGCAAACAACTATTTATTTATTTATTAAAATTTAATAAAATAATTAATTATTTCGAGTGACTATAGAGGCTCGGTGTAGTATCGCAGATCTGGTGGAAGTCGAATCCACAATTATCGTACTAGCAGTCTAGCACATTACCCACTATATTACTTTTGTACTTTATCAAATATTTAAACCAAAACGTAATAACTGTTTTACGGAAAGAAATAATATTTAAATATACAGTGGAGTTAAATAAAATAGATTCACCCTGATCATACTATGGGACATGACCTGTATTTAGAATTGAAGGTTTAATGGATGCTGTATACTACACAAATACTTTAAACGACATCGTGACATCTTATGCTGAATAAGAAATGCCACTTTGATGGGTGCTTCAACAAGATAACGAGCCGATACACACATTAAAGCGAGCAAAAGTTTGGTTTGAAAATAATGGCGTGAAGGTTTTAAGCTGGCCTACACAGTTTTTAGATTTTAATTCTATTAAAATTAATTTAAATTAAAAGAACAGTTGTGGTAATTTTTTAAGATTCCTCGAAGATCATTTCAAACGAACCATTTTAAAGACTTATGGACTCAATGCCAAATCGCTGCTTGGATCTTATTAAAAATGTAGTTTATTTCCACTAAGTACTGAGGTAAATAAACAATAATTAAAGAGATAATAATAATTTATAATATAATAATAATTTTTATATATATTATAATTTTTATATATAATTATAATTTATAATAATAATTTATAAAGAAGAGGTTTTTTAGGACATCAAATATGGTGTATCTATTTTTATGAAAATGCAAAATTAGTTAATTTTACCAATACTTATGAATGTATGGCATTTTAAGTTTTGATTTTGGGAAGTTTTTTTGTGTTTTTCATATTATTTACTTATTAACTGAAATAAAATAAAAGCAATACAAAATATTAATCACATTTTTCTAAAGTTTTTCGGCCTCAAAGATGTTAGATCAGGGTGAATCTATTTTATTAAACACCACTGTATATTTCATTACACAGATTTGAAGCGAAAACTAAAAAAAAAAATTAATATAAAATTACATGACATTGTTTTTTCACGCTTCTTTTTTCTTAGAGACCTAGAATATGATTTAAATTTCGTTTTCGAATGAAATTTATGTTTAGTGAAATATTTCTACTCGTATAAAGTCAACGTTACGTTTCTTTGTTAAAAATTTGCAAAAAAAAAAAAAAAAATATGAGAAATTATTTAAAAATCCTAAACTATGCAACTCAAAGAACTCACCTTTAAAATTAATATACGACTCAATAATAAAATTAATTCATACTTATACTGAAGGCCTTAAATGCGCATTTTTCCTGCAAGGTTTTTGTTGAATCTACTCCCGTTGCTTTCAAAGCAAAGTTCAAAGGGCCTACAATTACTGCAACTACACCAAAAGCCAAACGTAGTTGTAATGTAGTGTGTTAAATGCTTCTGGTATACAAGTACTTACATATATATAAATTTTATTTGTTATTATAAACAAGAAATGCGGATTTAAAAATAAAAAATAATACCAAGAAATAAAGTAATATTACCAAAAACTGTATTTGAGGAACGTATACGTAAATAATTTAAAATTTAATATACTTCAATATATACAGTTGGCTCTGTCTTAAAAACATCCTCGAGAATGGGAGCACGACAACAGACTATCTTGCATGAGGCATCGATGACAACTAGACAATTCAACAGCAACATGATGCAATTATAAGGTGATATAAACTTTTCGGCTGACTGTTTGTGCTGCTAAAATGTCGAATATTTTTTCTTATACAGGAAAGGCGAGCTAAATAGCACTAAAGTAGTTTTATATTATTAAACATGAACACACTTGTTTTCAATGAATAAATGATACAAAATTTTTTTTTATAAAAAAATTAATATATTGTATTACTGATCAATAACTCTCAAGTATATTGAGTCTTTTTTGTATTGAGTTTGAGTCTTTTTTATATTGAATTTTTGACATTTTATATGCACATTGAACAAAAATAATGCCTGTGGTTTTTGGAAAAATATTAGTTGTTTTAGAGTTAACATCACCTTATTAGATGCGCCTTAGTCAGCATCAACTTCAAAGAAATAGACTACAAAATAGTGTGCACAAACACCTCCACGAAGTTATCGACAACCGTTAGACAAAGGCATACTTGACGACAATGTCGTGCACGACGATTGTGTAAACTGGGTAAATGTCAACAGGTACACAGCATGTGTTACAGCGTTAACAGCGGTTACAATGTACAATGCAAGTCAATTGTTCAACTGTCAATGCATCTAAAATATAAAAATTGTCTAACTTCTATACGGTAGATGCATTTCCAATTTTGCCAGTAACTTATTTTATGAAAATTCATTATTTTAAGTTTTTTTTACAGACGTGTGAAACATACAACTGGCGCACTTCTACCTTAAATTTGCATGCACGTACATACATACATAGTTATGGGTATGCAAACATATATCTGTAAGTATGTATGTATATAAATATATATATTCAAAAAAATTTTGGTTTGTACAATGAATAACATGCATTTACATATGTATGGTGTAAAGAGTAATGCATATTTGATAATATATGTATAATATATTCGAGCATGTTCTGTAAAATCAATTAAAAATTTTAATTGTCTCAATTAAAATATTAATTGAAAGTAAAATAATAAATGATTAAAAACTTGATTGATTAAATAAAACAATTTAATAATATAATATAAACAAAAAAAAAACATACCGTCGCAAGAATTAAAGAGCCAAAAGACCTGTACGAAAGTTGAAAGAAGACACTGGTATTTTTCAAAATGCAGACGGCGTAAGCGAATTTCTTTTCATCATAGAAATCTGGGACCGGGATCAATCGACGTGTATTTTTTTTCTGATAAAAATTATGCAAAAAAAGTATTTTAGATTTTTCAGTTACAGCGTTTTTTAATTCTTGCGACGATATTAAAGAAATGATAATATATGGATATTTTTAATTATTGTAAAGAATTATTCAAACTCAAGGTCTATTTTTAAATAAAAATCTTTTATATATAAAAGAATAATTCTGAATAATTCTTTAAATTAATTAATAAAGGTCGGAAAACCAGAATAAAAATTTTTTAATTATAATTTTTAGTTTTTATGGCAAAAATTTTTAAGAAGGAAAATTTGTTGTCTCTAAAATTTGTTCATTATTGTTATTATTTGTTAAAATTATAATTCCTGACGACGCTACACGAAGGGGTTGCGAAATATTGAAAATTATATTTAATGTTAAATAAAAAAGAGTAAAGTAAAGTAAAGTAAAGTAAAGTAAAGTAAAAGTAAATAATTTATGTACATACTCTTTGATTATTAAATTGTAGTATGGAATAACTTTTGTTGATATTTAATAATATTTATTAAACGATTCTTGACAAAGAAGTATCGAAATATTTGTAGTAAACGAAATACTAATTGACCTAAAGCTTAAATAAAAGTTTAAATTTAATTATACATAATATTAAGTAAATAAATAATATACATACATGCTTTAGTTTAGTCCGCTTATATTTGCGACTTAAAATGTGTTTTGAATTTTAACTTTTTTTTGAATTTCTTAAGTTTGTGTTTTTCAATAATAAAATATAAATATTTAAAAAAAAATTTAATAACTTTGTTTTAATTTAAAAAAATGTACTGGGGGGTGCTTAGCTTTTGCCCGATACTATATCGTTGTAAGAATTATGGCCTGTTTCTGTATGAAATTGTTTGTCAAACAGAAACAGGCCAATAAAGGACGCTGTAACCGACAAAACATTTAATGTTCACCAGAGCCGAAAAACCTGTATGAAAGTAGAAGGAAGACACTGGTATTCTTTAAAACGCAGACGGCGTAAGTGATTCATACATATGTATGGTGAAAAGAGTAATGCATATTTGATAATATATAATATATTCGGGCATGTTCTGTAAAATCAATTAAAAATTTTAATTGTCTCAATTAAAATATTAATTGAAAGTAAAATAATAAATGATTAAAAACTTCATTGATTAAATAAAACAATTTAATAATATAAAATAAAAAAAAAAAACATACCGTCGCAAGAATTAAAGAACGCTGTAACTGGCAAAACATATAATGTTCACTAGAGCCAAAAAACCTGTATGGAAGTAGAAGGAAGACACTGGTATTCTTCAAAACGCAGACGGTGTAAGTGAATTTTTTTCATAATAGAAATCTCGGACCGGGACCAATCGACGCGTATTTTTTTTCTTATAAAAATGATGCAAAATCGTATTTTCGATTTTTTGTCAGTTACAGCGTTCTTTAATTCTTGCGACCATATATAATCAAATGACTACAACTGCTTTTTAAAAAATTAGAAATAAATTAGAATAGGGGTAATTTTGTTTAGCAAAAAATAAAAATTCTATATGCAGCAAAATTTCTAGAATATGTAGCTCCATCTATTGATGAATTTTTATTTGTGTTCTTATCGACTAAAATTTAATGTTTCACATATAGATGACGCTGTGGTGAAAAATTCTTACAGGTGAGAGTTATCGAAACAAATTTGCCTACCACCCATTTCTCCCACTAACCAATTTCTTTTACATTAATATTATTGTTGTTTTTGTTGTTTCATATAAGAAAAATCCACAAAATAAACGAAGAAGAATAATAGAAACAAAAATAATAAAAAATTCTGAATAACAACCCCAATCGTCTAGTCTTCCATTTTTTTGCTATTTGCTATAGAACGATAAAAAATTTCTTCGATTTGCGTAAATATGTTCGGGTTTTTCTTACTGAAATCGTGAAAATTTTGTGAAAAATTTATTAAAATACTGTTTAGTGTAATGTTAAGTAGTGATTGAACGTGAAAATTGTGGAGTTTTGGTGAAAAATTCAAATGGTAAAAATTGTCAACAAAAATTTACACGCAGGTGCGTAGCGTACGCAGACGTGACAAACGGTAGCCCAACTGGGCCTGCCTGCTCCGGAATAATAAAAATTCATAGAAATATTTATATGGCTGTCTGGTGTTATTATTTTAGGCAACCACATTGTCAGCCCACAAACACATTTAAAAATTGAAACGGACAGAAAATGAGCAAGTCGGACAGAAAAGTTTGTGTGCGTGTGTGTTTTTTTAGAGCAACTCATCCATTGGCCCTCTATAGAAAAATTATAATGCGCGCTCTTGGCAAGTTAAAAGATGCAGTCATTTACTTGGTCACACTTAAGTTTTCTAATAATATTTCAATTCATTCCAAATCTAATAAGTGTTGCAAAGAAAATGTTCATATGTACATAAATATGTAGATGTGTGTGTATGTGCTTCTATTGTTAAGCATCATCATTCTGCTCCTGGACCCCAATTGTAATTTTTTGGTGAAAAATCGAAATGTGTATCTACACCGCAAAGTGGATGCCAACGTTGTTGTTGCTTTGCTGTATTAAAATTTTATTCTTTGATGCACTTGTTTTTGTTGTGTTTGTGAGTGCCTGTGATGTAAAATATTATAGAGACAACAACAACGACGGCAAATTACTACTACT
This sequence comes from Metopia argyrocephala, assembly GCA_963576795.1. Classification (NCBI taxonomy): domain Eukaryota; kingdom Metazoa; phylum Arthropoda; class Insecta; order Diptera; family Sarcophagidae; genus Metopia; species Metopia argyrocephala. The sequence goes on from OY756208.1 coordinate 71,024,410, forward strand.
GTTGTCTGTAAAAGTGTAATGAGAGTTGCTCGGACAGTGGCAACACCTTGTGACTGTTATATTTTTTTATTTTCAAAATTCTCATTATGTGAAAATAACAGTATTATCAAATGAAAGCGATAAATTATAAAATATGTACATCTGCATTAATACCAGTATTTTTGGCAATATTAGGCAAGCTACGGTTCAGGTCACATTAGACAAATATTTTATTAAACTCTTGTTTTTTTATTATTTATTGCTTACAGTTTGATTAAATATCTGTTAAAAGAATTATTTCGCATGAGTATTCGTTTTTTATTTTTTATTATTTTTTCTTTTTTTTTGAATTTTTATTATTTGCAACTAGTTAATATACAGTCAGTGACTTAAGTATAATTACAGCCCCAACATATTGTGCTTAAAGAAAAGTAAACACGACACAAACGTCTTGTATATTCATTCATATTAGAAAACAAGTAAAACTGAATTAAGTACGATATTTCTGTATAGGTAGATTTCAATGTTGGCGTGTAGAGTTAAAATAACACAAAGCAAATGTGTTGGGCAAACGTTTAAATTCACATTGAAAACTACTTTTCTTTTGCAATTTATTTTTGTGAGTGCTAGGTTACCTTACTTACCTTACGTATTAAACTACATTAACTGTATCAGTCATTAATTCGTTTCTTAATTTGGTTTCAGCAATATCCAGTTAGCTGAGAATACTTCAATACCAGAATTACACCTAAACAAGTTGACGTAATTGCAGACCATATGACATAACAATTATTGCAATATTGGCTGTTAAATGCATCTGTTACGCCAGTACTAAAATCAAATACCACTTAAAGATGCGTCAAACTATCTTTATTTTTTTGCAATATATTTTTAAGATAGCAAATTCACAAACTTTAAAATTTTATAATTATCAGGTAACCCGCTTAAAAAATTTAAAAAATTTAAAAAAAAATATCACTGTTTACATGCAATTGAGTTAATTATAATACTTTATTAAATCTATAATTAGACGACAAACTGAATGCACGAATTCCGAATATCTTCTTCCGTTTTCTCTCCTAGTAATATATAATATGTATTATATTTTCAGTCCATTGGTCTGATTTTAAAACTTCTCTAGATAGACAACGAGTGTCTCAAATATTTATGATTTGTAAAGTGTTTTACTCTGGTACATGATAGAATTCGATTTCGGTCGAAATTGAAATCAACTGATATTTTAAGTTGTTATAATTTCCAAATCTGAAAAAATTTAATTTCTCGATTATTAAAATTTAAAAATACTTAAAAAAGATACGTTTTATATGACTTTAAAAATACAGACGATATAACAAAGTGTACTATTATGTCTTATTGTCATAAACTAGTAACTTTTAATAATAATAGGGGTTATCTCTGTTCGTTGCAAATGCCTTTGCAAGTCTTGCAAACGTAGCAAACCTAGCATACATTCCTATGTTTTGCTGTTATTCAACAAAGTTTGCTACCTTTGTTAGATTTGCGAGGCAAATTGTAACAAAGAGTGATTAACGCTAATAATAATTAAATAAAAAATTTTGTTTTGCTATTCTTTGTAAAGCTTAAAGGCGGAAAATGCCTTCAAATAAATAATTCAAATTCTTCAGGAAGTTTTTAAGAATTATATAAAATTTCGCTCTTTGCCACCAGGCTAAGCTATTTCGGCTTTTTCGCTCTGTTGGTTGTGTGACAAATTCTATATTTTATACATGTGTGTGATTAGGTTTGATTTTGCTGATGTAGAATAAAACATATTTGGAATATATTTTATTTTAAATTTAATTCGATTTAATTCTTTTATTTATATTAAAAATTATAAAATTTTACTTTACTTTTATTTTTTTTAGTTACAAATGTATGCCGCCTACTGTAAAAAATAAACCGAATTTGCCAGAATTTGGAAAAGTATTACGGAAAAATTCTTTTAAACACGACTTCCTCTAAGAAATTACTGTAACTTTTCGAGTATGTAGCATCTAAACCGCTTCAATACCTCTAGTTACTTAGTTTCGCTTCAATTCACTTCCCAAGTCATAAAGTATCCTGGCCCTAGAAGTCAAGAAGTAAAATGTCAATCACTCAATTTGTCAGGTAATGATGCCCTTTTAGTAGTTTTGTCTTTGATCTATCTCTTACTATCCTAATCATAATCCTCACGACTCAATTTTTCACTGCCGTATGCAGTGAATAAAAGCCCAATATACCTCTCATACCTTAAAAATCAATTACACATTGATCGGAACAGATTAATAGTGCGCTTACCCTACAGCCAATTGAAAGAGGTCGGGTCGGTCTGGAGCGTAAATCCGATTGTCGTGAGAATGTTTGGTAATTGTAGTAGATGATGCTTAATTTTAAAATATTTTTCTTTTGAATATTTATTAATTAAGAAGTAATAAAAAAATAAATGAGACTTTAGGAGCACCTAAAAATATGCTAATTTTTCATAAAATTTTTCATTTAAATAGGAATTGACTTAAAAACTCCCTTTTTATAATCAAACAAAAATTTTTATTGGATAAATCAGAACTGTTGTTAATCATAATTATTAGTAATTATATTATTTTGTCCAATTAATGCCAGTTTCTTATGATCACTATTACAAATTTACAAAAACTAAAAAGAATTACATGAGATTCCAAAAATAAACAAAACTGATCTAAAAAGTAATGCGATTATTTAAGTAATTATCCTTAAATACATACTTGGATTATTTTCATAATTTTAGCTATAATTTCTTGAATATCCTATTCTCACAAAGTATTATTTAACGAGTTAGTTGAAGATAAAATTTTGTTGTAGTTAAAGTTTTATGTTTTATTCCAAATTGAACTAAAAAATAATTTAACAGAAATAGTTGAGGTAATAATTGCCATCAATATCTAGAGATGCCTCAGATGTGCTTGAATTTTTTAACTAAAGTAACTTAAAAATTTCTCGTAGTTTTAGTTGAAAAATATGTAAAAAGTTGAAGAAAAAAGTTAAATAAAATCTGTCAAATTCATTGTTTTTATATATTTTTAAAATTGTAAATTTTGCAGTATTAATATGGGAGGACAATCAAAGCAATTATCTCATGATGTTACCACAAGCTGAATAAGGATTTGTAAACATTAGCAAATACACAATATTTCTTCACATTAAACATGAGTTATTAGCTAATCTGCCTTCTTTATTGGAGCTTTGGTAGTTTTAGGATCTGTTGCAAATAAACTAGTACCAAATTTAAACTATTCAGTTTAAGGTATAACGCCAAAAATGTTTTCAGTTGATTGTTGTCACTTTTGTAGCTGCAAGGACTCTACCCAGTAATTCGATTCAGAAGAAAAAATTTACGAATTCGTAAGATTTTCTATAAATGACACCACGTAATACGATTTTTGTACATTCCATTCGAAAGTCTAAACATTCATTTTTCCGTTTACGAAAACAAAAATATTTCTAAATAATGCCAACTCGAATTCGAACACTTGTTACTCGAAAGCCATTTTTGTAGTGACAAGTGAACTAACGCAAGCAAATTGTATACACACAAGTTTAAAATTTATTTTCTTCTTTTAAAAGTTAAATATTACAGCAGTCTTCTGGCAAAAGCTCTGGGAGTAATGGATTGCCATGAAAAAGTTTCTCAAAATTTGTCGTTCGGAGTCGACTTTAAACTCTAGGTCTCGGTAGTCATGGATAAAAATTAACACACACAATATGAGTGCTGCGAGAAGCTAGGCCGTAACCCTGACACAGGGTTGTAATAGCCAATTATGGTCTAATGTGTTGCCCACCATAACCAAGAAATTCGAAATTACAGGTAAACCTCCTACAACGCGGTGAATAGGTTCCTGAAAAACTCCGCGTTATAGGAAATCGCGTTGTAAGAGACTCTAACTCCATACAAAAATCAGAGTTTGGTTCCAAATAAAAAAATATTCAATAAAACATTGCAATTTGTATAGTAAAAATATGTGCTTAATATAATTTTGTCTATATATTTTTTGAGTCATAAGAACATACATATATATTATGTGATTTAATAACACTTCATTTATTTAAACAAAAACTAAACAAAACAAATTAAAATAAAATATTTAAGTTGAAAGATTTAATAAATTAAAGCTAAAATAGAACGATAACTTTCTACTCCTCCTCATCACTTAGTATGATTAAATTCGAACGTTTTGTTCGTACTAGTTCAAAATCTGAGCTTAATCCACTATCAGATTCAGGCATCCTTTCGAAAAAATCGTGCATTGAAGTTTGTTTGCTTGTTTAAATATTTCTGCTCTGTCAATTAAGGGGTCGTTCTCCAAAATGTATTCCTCCAACTTACTTATTAATCCTAAAATAATTTTATCAAAACTCTTTTACGAAAAAACAACAACTGTTTCACTAATTTTTTTTACAATTTAACGGGAATTAGACTGATGCTTTTATTTGCAATGCCGACAACAAACTACTCGTAATAAAAAAATTCTTACATCAAATGAAGGTAGCATAAATCGAAGTATTAACAAAATGCAAAGAATTTTATTTAGGCAAGAAAACCTTTTTCGAATTAAAATAGTAAATAGTTGAACAAATTTTAGTTAAAATCGCGTTGTAAGAGTAGCGTTGCAAGAAAATGTCCGCATTTTGGGAACCGCGTTGTAGCGAAAACGCCTTATAGGAAACCGCGTTTTAAGAGGTTTACCTGTATTTATTATTTATCATTTTTTGTATGTTGTTAAGATTTTGTGTGTATATATGTAGGTATATTTTAAAAACATACATATTTCATTGCTTCGATTATTTGGACGATATGAATTCGAAGACGATACATATTTTTCACATGTAGTATTCTGTGAATGGCACATAACGATAAAATTTTTTTCAGTTGCTGATATTTTTGCAAAAATTATTGTACTTTGTACTTAGTTGTACAAATGTGACGTACAATGTCATGGAAATGCCATATAAATTTATTTACTTATATATTTTTACAAATGATTGATTATTCCCAATTAACGATGATATTATGTAACAAATTAATGAACAATTTAAGCAAAATAAATGAATCGTTTACTCTTAATTAATCTTACATTAAAAACTTTTCTCTTACATACTCGTATATGAAAGAAGTATTTTCGAATTTAAAGATTTCTTTGCACTTACACAATATAAAAACAAACAAATGCAGGTATGTATGTATGTATATTGTGTATTTTATTTCAACTTCTGTTATCTAACAAATACTAGAAGAGCAATTCCTCTATAAAAAAAACAGAATAATGTTTTAAATTGTAGTAACAACGTTTTATTAAAAACAAGAAATTTTTCCGTTAATATTTATTTATGTTATAACAGTTGCTACTAAAATACAAATAACAAATGAGGTTCGTTAGTCATACTATTTTTGACTTGCAATCAATTGTATTTAGCCGGTACTGGTACTATTACCCTCAGTTTAGTCTCAAAGTTCTCTTAAGGTGAAAATAGCAAATTGCTCATTTTATTTTTATTTGCGTGTTTTGTTTGTACATGTCAAATGATGCGTGATTTTTTCCCGGCACACTATTGTAAATGGATCTGAAAGGAAAACAAAGTCTTTGCGTTTGTCCCAAATCTATGCATGCTCAATGCAGTTCTTTAATATCTTACAATCAATTTTGTTTGTTAAGCACAGTACTTTCTGGTAGTCACAATGAACACAAGTGTTTAATATACTAGAAGATGAACATACATTCATACAAATGTTTAATATGAAATGTTTAGTTGTAAATACATGTTTTAAATTTGTTTCTGTTTACTATGCATGTGGTGTATTTGACGTTTTTGTATTTGAAATGAGAATGTTTGCTTTTGTATTGTTTGTTTATATAAATATGACTGATCAGCGCTGGCGCTGTTAAACTGACCGGCATTCAAAATATATTTTTTTTTCTTCCAATTTAAAGTAGAAATATCGCGCTTTTACATGCCGTAAATACTCGTATGTATACCTTTTTTTATTTCAATAAAATTAAAATTACTACATAATGTTCTTTAAAATACAATTGATTACTGTTATTTGTCTATTTTGTGTGAAAACTGGAAATAAAATAATTTTCGAAATATAATTTTTAAAAGACACATTTTACAGATGAAGGCCTTGTTCGACGAACGTTGTCGTAACATAAACAGATGCTCGTTTTGGGCTTATAAAAATCAATGCAAAAGATTACTGAATATATAAATATACTATGTTGTATGTCGGGATGGTATTTTGATTAAAAATAAATTTTAACAAATTTTTAGAACAATTTAAAAATTTGAATAACTTTTTTAATACACAGAAAAAACTTTTTTAGTTGTAATGCTAAGAAGAAAAGAGTAAAATAATTTATCTATCCTGTACACAGATATTGCAATAGGACAAAATATATATGTACGTCTATTAAAGATCGCAGTGTTTTGGAACAGGGATCGGTATATAATTATGTCCTTAATATAAAATATATAATATGTATCTTAGGTTTGTTTCTTTGAACGCCAGTAGAATTATAATGTTACCGAAAAATGTTCCCCTACTTAAAAATGAAAATGAGGGCAATTTAGAGAGGTTTTAAAAGAGTTATTTTCTTCTTCATGTTGCCCACAGTTTTCCTTCGGCCTAGTTTATGCAAGTACACAAATAATCAGCTGCTTGATTAAATTAAAAATTTAAAATAATACCTAATAAAAAAATAAATGTTTTATTAAAACTGTAAAAAAATTATTGCATAACTTGCCTAAACCCGGCGTGCTACTCTACACCTACCATTCCCATTTTTCCACATTTTTTGACTGATGATTTTTCTTGACCGCAAAGTTATTCAGATCAAGATATACAATAAATCAGTATTTAGTTTGTATGGGAGATGCCACTCCACCGTCCAATTCCGCCATCTTTCTAATTGATGATTTGCCTTGTCTTGAAGTTATTCAGACCAAGTTTAGTGTCTGGCTGATGATTTGCCTTCACTGTTAAGTTGGTCAGACCCAATACTGAATCTTTAGCTTTAACCATTTTCAAGATATAGAAAAATTAGTATTTAGTTTGTATTGGAGTTACCACGCCCAGGTCCAATTTTGAAAAAAAACATACCTCTTTTCACTTTCGGTAGTTGAATCTATCTATGTTTAAAATTTCAAATTAATCGGTTCTGTCAGGCCTGATTGACCGACAAACAAACAGACTTACAAAGAGATTTATAATATATACTATGTTGGTACATATACATATGTATTACCATATCGCTGTTAAGATTCTAAAACTGGCAATCTTTTTGTGAGAATTAACATTCGTTAAGGAATATGTATTTAATTAGAGGAATTGAACTAATTTTCTATCCCCACTGTGAAGGTCTCATCAGAGTTCTTTGTGTTATACAATATATCGTCATATTGTCCGTTTGCATTTAATATGACGATACATATTCATGTTCTATTTTAATTCAAAATCTTTTGAAATTAAATTATTCGAAATATATTCTTCGTTCTCATTCAAATATATGGTTTTGGTACCATTTTAATATCTTTTTTACAATATACTATATACTCGTATAATACCTTTCGTCGTAACTAAAGAAAAAAACATATGGGCTTTTACACAAAAATATCAACCATGTTATGAACGATATGTACTAATTTCGCTTAATAATTTGAATAACAAAGTTTCGAATGTACTTTGTTTCAATTTTTTCAAATATGTGCACCATTCTGATACGAATTTAACGACAAAATACTTATATAATGCAGTCACTTTTAGGGAAGTAAAAACTTTATATATATTCATTCATATTTAATTTTTACAATTATTGTTATAACTTTACTATTCATTTCATATATTTGGTAAGAAGTTCAAACATGTTAAAAAAACACTTTTGTTTATTCTGTTTTAAACTGGATTTACTTTAAATTCACCCCATTTGATTTGCTTCCGGATTTCTTTTATATTGTATATACATATATATGTATGTATTTGGTCTTGTTTTCTTATATGATATTAAGTCAGGTACAGTTCCAATTGGATTTAAATAAATATCCTGCTGCAATTTTTTAAAGTTCTATTCATTGCTGTTAGTGTGTACGCACACTCTCTTTGCTTCAAGAACTAAAATTATTCAACGTTCAATCACCCCTTGTCAGATTTCTTAAAGAGTTTGCGTGTGTACTTATGAACTACATTTAAAAAAAATAAATCAGTATTTAAAAAAAAAGAGAAAAAAATAAAATAAAAATAAAAATAAAATATGTTAATTAAATAAAATAAGAAAAAGCAAAAGAATAAAGTGCAAAGTGATGATTACAGCACAATTGTATTTTTATTTTGTTTTTTTTTTGTTTTAGAATAATTGATTTTGTTTTCATTTGCTTTCGTTTTAATTTAATTACTTTGGTTGCAATTATTTTGGTTTATAAAAAACTTTTTTATTCATATTTTATTCGTTTTTTTATTTTTCTTATACTCAAAAGTTGTGTTTTGCTTTATTTTATATTGCATACTTGTAGTTTAACATATATGTATGTATAGGGTGTTTAGTTCAGCCCTTTTTATCTTTAAATTTAAATAAAATGAAGTGCTAAAATGTATGCATTTTCGAATTTTTTTATTAATTTTACAATAAATACTCGTATAACCGTATATTATATATTCGGTTTTCGGCAATTATATTTCACTTAAAGCAGAATTTAAAAAAGTGGGATATTAAAAAATCCAGCACCTTATGTACTTTAAGTACTATACTTATATTGTGTCTAATTGAGGCATCACTAGATGGCTTTTATTCATAACTGACTGACCTGACAGACGCTGTCCTGTCCAAATTTTGAAAAAAGCGAAAAAAAAACTATTTTTAAATTAAAATTGTATTCATATGCATATGTATGTAGGTTTGGGGTATGTTCGATTTGCATTTGATTTGAAAATACATATGTTATATGTGAACCTGATAGTATTCTACTTACATTTTAGTTGGTAAGTTCAATATTCAGGTAACCAGTAATAAAGAAAATAAAACGTATTCGATTGATTTGCTAGGATATTATAATTTGAAAGAAAAATTAGTCAAGTGGGCGGGGCAAAATTTTCTTTCCGTAAAAATCTAAGTTGGATCAAGACAATCATTAGATAAATCGGTCCAACTGTTGTCCGATTTTTAGATAAATAGAAAAAAGTGAGCGTAAAAGTAGGCGTGGCAAATTTTTCTCTCTATGTGTATTTTTCACAATTTTTCTATATTCTAAAAATGACAACTTATCAGATTTATTGCATGCATTAAAATTCATAAAATTTTTTTGATTGCACTCAACTGGGTTTAATGTTGTGCAATAGTAAAATTGACAAGTTTTTACATTTTGATCATCTCTATTGATAAACAATGAACATAATAAACCATTCAATATATTTTTTATATTTTGTATTTCATATTATTTTCACATTTTGATGATTTTTTTAAGGTGTAGTATAGACGATAAAATATTTTCTAAATAAAAAAGATATTCTACATTCAAACACCAATTGTTCTTGGTCATGCTTCTAACACGATTAGAAGAGAACAGGCGCAGTGGGAGAGTTATAAAATAAAAATATTAAAAATAAAAATCACTCCTACGTCGATTCAATATTGATAAAACAGAAAGGAGAACTGTGAATAGAATCAAAATAAATATTACGCATTTGTGATGAGAAAGATCTGCTTCAAATAGGTGCACATGAGCAGATAAGCAAACAAATAAAAGAAAAAATAAAATAAAAATATTGGTCTAAAAATGTAGTCTACAAACAAGAAAATAAATTTTTGGGTCTTTTTCCATTTACTAAAAATAGATAAGACATGTTTGTATGTGAGTTGTAATGATCATTACTTTTTCTAAACAATTATAAATTTTAAGACTAAAGTGCTAAAGATATATAAAAAATTAATTTTCAAAACCATTGTTGCATAGAAGTTAAGACCTCTTTTAGAGAATTACGTCAAACAAAAAATGTTACAACAAAGATTTCAAAGATTTTTTTATGGAAAAGTTAAATGTCTTCCTTACATTTGTTAATGCTCATAAATGTTTTTCAAGTTATTGGAATGTCGGTAACCATTGTCGTTTCATAACTCAGCTTTTGATTGATTTAATATCGAATTGTTGATAGCATATGACTATTTTGTTATTTAACTTAAATCAAGATGGTGATGCTTCAAATATAATACTGTGTCTCGTCCATAGATGTACCGCATGTTATTGAGATCTTAAGTAAATTTTTGTAGTTCATTGTTTCCTTAAATTTTGACCGGTTTGCTACCTATAGACCTAAACTGGGGAAAAAAGGTAAACAAGATCGAGTTTTTTAAAGTTTTTTGCAGTTCTGGTCTTGAAGGTGAAGTTTTTTTGATTTTGTATGTTCACAATTTTTGTTCTTCATGACAAGAGCTACAACTTTGCCTCAGAAAGTAAATCGAAATTCCTAAAAATTCATGACTTTGGGCAAAACTGGGAGACATGTAGTATTCTGTTTTTGGCCTTTTATCACGTAGTTGTGTCCGTATATGTCTATTTTTTCATGTTCTTTTTTAAATTTTGTTAATTACTTCTAAACATTTTTTTCAAAAGAAGAGCTACTTTATTGCTTGATATATGCTCATTGAATATAAGAATTTTTAGGGCATTTTCTATAATACGCGCAATAGTTCAAGTTTATTTTTTTTACTACATATTCTTATTAGAATTTGTTTGAGAAAAAAAAAATTTAAACAAAGCATTGTTGGTTAAAAGCAGTTCACAATTCGGATATCTTAATGGTGTAGTACAAGTTCATTATAAAGAAGTTTGACTGTAGCTTTGGGTATATACTACATATGTATTGTACATACAAAATAAAATCAAAGAAAATATACATACGTATGTATATATATATTTTAAAACAGACAGAGGCTTTAAGTGTAAGGTAATATCATTACTAATAAGCTTTTTGCACTATTTATAACTTAATTTGTTGTCATTCAGACAATAAATATCATAAAATACGACTATGTTGCTTAAAATTGTTCATTATTTTTTAAAAGTTTTTGTTTTTTATTATAATTATTTAAGTTTAATATGGTAAACATTTATTACAATTTTATTTATTTCCTTCTCGTTTATATTTTACGATTATCAATGCTTGCTTTTTTATTGTCTTCATTTTCTTTAAGTGTGTTTGTGAGTTTTGGGGGTGTTGTTGGGCGCAAACGTATAGATACACACATTTTATTAATACATATAACAAAAAGTACTGCTACTCTATTGACAACAGAAATGACAACTCGCAACTTTTAACGAGGCGTAAGTGAATATAACATGTCAAAAGAAGAATTATACACCAGTTTGACTGGTAGAGGAACAAAACAGACAAACCTTAAGGGTGCGGTGGTGCATGCGTTTCTTATAATACTCGTACATATGTACGAACTAAATCTAAAGAATAGCAAGTGCAAAGTCACAAACAAACAAAAAAAGTACAATAATAAAAGAGAATTAAGAAAAACTACCCCTTTATTCCACACTTATATTGTAGTACTAAATTTAATGTTCTGTATAGACCATTATACCCTACACAAGGAAAATTGATAAAAAAGTGTTATATGTAGATAAAAAGAACAATTTTAATATTAATGCAAATATTTGATAAAAAGAAAATCATATATACATACTTACATAACAGTTACTTTAATAAAATATTTACATTTATTTCAGAGAAATATGTCAAATAAGCACTTTGTTAACCAATTTTATTTTTTATGAATACATACAGCAATTATTTTTTAATATTCCACTGTTTCAAATACAGTTAAGCCTCGATTAACCGGGCCTCTATTAATCTATTATTCGTGCAGCATTCATCGAAATCCGGTGGTTCTCCTTTTTTTGATTTTGCATTCTCTATCACGATTTGTATGTTTTGTATAAAAATATGTGGTTTATATGAATCTGTAGTTATATAAATTAATACCCGTATTCATAAAAAATAAAGTTGGTTTATAGAGTGCTAATTTGACATATTTCTATGGAGTAATTGTCAAATAAGCAATTAATAAAACTGTTTTATTTTTTATAAATACGAGCATTAAAGTTTAAATAAAAATTAATAAACAAAAAAACAAAAAAAAAAATTCTGTTAGAGTGCTCGCACAGAAACTCAAAATAAAAACTGGCGGTTTTTCTAAATTATAATTTAAAAAATAAGAGGCCCCTGAGTATTAGTCTTAAAAAAACCGTGTATTATATATCAATGCTGGTGCCGGTTCTAGGAGAGCCGAATAATTGAGGTTTGACTGTATTTATAATATTAATTTTTTATTCACATTACCATGTTCAATACAAAATTTTTGAATTGTAAGGCTTCTGCTATTTAAATTGTTGATAAAAATTTTGTGAAGTACCGAGGGAGTTCATGTTCAATATGATCTTTCTTTTTTTCCAGTAGAAATTTCCCCCTTAGGCGTTATTTTTTCCTGTTGGGACAAAATCTGAAAAAGTTTTCTATTACCGTCATCTAGATAAACCAAATTTAATAATTAGTTTATCATATCCACTTGTTAAATTATCATCACACTTTGGCTGCTGATTTTTATTGACTATGAAGCTATTTGGACCTAATTTAGAAACCTTTACTGTTACCGTCTAGTAGGTATAGACAAATAAGTGTTTACTTTGCGTGAGCGTGACACTTGCCATGTTTATGTCCGTTTTGAAAACGTTTTCATTCGCTTAAACCCATGGCATAAACAGCTCTGCAAAATATGAAAAAATTAGAATTTGGTGGTAACACTACTACTGTTGTTAGTTAAAATAGTTTTAAAATGGTTTCGACTCAAAACATAGGCATAAACACATATGAAGTTTTCGTTATGAGTGAAATCGTTTTGTATCGAAATGATTTCAAAGCAGGCATAAACTAAATAACTGATCAATTAGAATTTTTGTTAATATATAATTTATATAGGCTATTACTCTTTTCAGATACAAGGAGAGATATAGTAAAAATTGTGAGACAATCAACTTACATTAATTTTTATTTCAAAAATTTGTAACAGACCTCGTAAAGTATTGTAGTTATGCCATCTAGAGTGTTATGTAGCCAGCAATGCTCGACTTTATGAACTCTTCTTGATTGTTTTATTTCCTTTTTGTTTTTATTTTCACATCTAAGGGTTGTTCTCATATACTTATACATGAGGCATATACACACAATTACAATTACACCCCCTGCATAAGGTGGCTGGTTGGCTGGCTGTTAGTGACAATAATATTTAGTGTATATTTTCATTCCTTTTTAAGCTTTTTTCTTTATGAAATGCTTAGTGGTGGTTTTTCTTATTTGAAAATTAAAACAAATACTGTAGCAACGAGAAAAAGTTCTTCTGCTCATTATTGATTTTTTTCTCATTTATTTACGTTTTACTCGTTGCTTTTACATTCTGTCTCGTTTGTTTGTTGTGTTTTGTGTTTTTTTTGTTCTATATTCTCTGTGCACACACGTACTTTCGAAACAACTTAATGCTCCTGCTCAGTCGGTGGGGTGGTTCGTTAAAGTGTAGAAGTGATTTTTATATTTAACGCATGACCGTTAAACGCTGCGTTGAAGTTTTAAATAAACAAAATTCATTATAGAAAAAAAAACTTAAACACAACAACTAAACAAAATATATATAAGTATGTAATTCAATAAAACCTAAATAGAATATTTACATTATTTTGCGTAAGTTCATGTAGAATATTGTAGTTGTGTACTATACATACAGTTGTAATTGATAATATATACACGATAAAAATTGTTTTCAGTTATTTGTAAACAACGTGTCTACTAAATAATAATACAAAATTATAAAAAAAGATAATTCTATTTAAAGAAAGTGAACACGCAAGCGCACTTATATTTCTTTTGAAAATTTTTTTTTCAAAACGTTTTAATTTTTAAACTGACGTTTTTTGTTTGTTCTCAACCAAGTGATTTACTTCAATTAAAGTGCACCGACACAGATGACCTCATTTTCTTATCACTACTATTACAACAATAACAACAACAACTATAACATAAATAAATAATAACAAAAACAAATTTTATTTTTATTATTTTCATGTACATTTTGCTGCTGATGCTTGTTCTCATTCACTTTACAAACAAACCTACATATACTTACTTTACATTGTAAAGAGCTTTACGTATGATGTTAATTATAGTTTTGAAATAATTAACAAGAAAAAAAAAGAGAAAAAAAATTAAAATGAGCATTCGGCGAAATGAGTTTTCATTTAAAATTTTTCTTGTTTACAGTGTTGCCGTTTTTTGATATTTTTTAGCCAAAATTGGTTATTTTTCCTATAGTGTGTATATATGGACTTTTTCCCGTTGTGTTGACTTTTTCCCTTAAAGCTAAAGAAAACCACTATACACACACTACATACATATGCATCTGTGGCAATAATGGCTTAAAGGTAGAATTAGCCAAACGTTGTCGTAACGTAACGTAACGTAACGTAATGTAATGTGTCAGTTTTTCGTTTTTAATATATGGAAGTTAATGTAAATGTTCACCGAATTTTTTTCTCATGTTGCTGTAACGTAGCCATCAGTAGAAATTAAAAAATTTAAACATTTTTACGGGACATTTGCATATTGATACTATATTGATACTATTTACACTCTTAGGTACTATTTCTTTATTTTTTTGTACTATTTTTAATTTTAAAGTCCTATAACTGTATTTCTTTTTTTTAAAAATTTTATATCTCGTCCAGTTTCGGAGATAAATAGCCGAAAGCGAATTGCAGATTTTAAAAACTTGACTCCAGATATATAAAATGAACTCACAATTCTGCGCATTGTCTGAATACTCTGAGAAAAAAAAAGAGTTGACGTATGCGCAGATAAATACATATAATGGAATCTTTCAAAAGTTACTTAAAGATTGCTCTTCAGGTTACAAAAGAATAACAAAATTTTAAAGTAAAATGCTAAATGATAGGTTCTCCCTATCCCTACATTACTATGCTAGTCTTATAATAATAAAAATAAATTTAGAAGGAAAATTGCAGTAAGTATTACATATTAAGTAACAAAAATTAAAAAAAGAAAATATAAATTAAACAACGAAATCAAAGATTTTGGGGGCATCCCACAAAAGAGGGGATAAACTCAATTTTTCTTCAAATATTTTCCTAATGTGACAAATAATTTACATATTCCACACATACATACATATGTATATTCATATGTACATTAGTGTGTCCCAAACAAATTTTTTTTGGGGATCAAGCTTATTTTAGACCACTATGAGGCAAAGTATTTTTGAGAATTTTTTCAGATTTTTGGAAGTGGTTTAGAGGACGCGCAAATTGATTTTTAATCAAAAATCGAGCTTTTTGGGCTTTAGTTTTTGTATTACACATATTTGGCTTGCCTATTAGTTATAAATAATAAAATATTTTTCTCCACTTAATTTTTTCTTTTTAACTTTGTTTTTTAGACTGAACATTAAACACCGGACATCCGAACTATTTTTCGTCCTATCTCTCTTCTTCTATTAAGTCTTCTTAACTACTCCCATTTATTTTGAGGGGGAAAAGTGCAATAAGTAAAAAAAAAATAAAATTAAGCAACGAAACCAAAGATTTTGGGTGCATCCCACAAAGGAGGGGATAAACCCAATTCAAACCAAATATTAGGAATTAATTTAAAACTAAAACCAAAAACATAATTATAAAAAAATAAACGAGCATATAGCCATTATGAATGTGACTACAATATCAACGGGTAATCATGCTACCCAGGCAGCAGTTGAAAGCATTACAAATATTAAACACCAGCAACAAACCTATAAAATAGAAATGCTGGATGACAGTTTAGCGTCCGACGATGATGATGACGATTTAATTAGCAGTGATGGCAGCATGTTTGATGAGAATGAATTGACTCAAATTGCAGTGCAAGATGATTTAGCTAATCAATTGGCCGCTGCCGGACCAGTGGGTGTAGCAGCTGCAGCTGCTATAGCCTCTTCGAAAAAACGCAAACGTCAACATTCGTTTGAAACGAATCCATCCGTACGTAAAAGACAACAGAATAGATTGCTTCGAAAATTGCGTGGCATAATCTATGAGTTTACTGGGCGTGTTGGTAAGCAGGCTGTTGTCTTGGTAGCGACTCCTGGTAAACCTAATACAAGTTATAAAGTTTTTGGTGCCAAACCCTTAGAAGATGTAGTGCGTAATCTTAAAAATATTGTTATGGATGAATTAGAAAATGCTTTAGCCCAACAAGCGCCACCCCCACCACAAGAGGATCCTTCATTATTTGAACTGCCACCCTTAATTATAGATGGTATACCCACACCCGTAGAAAAAATGACTCAGGCCCAGCTAAGGGCATTCATACCGCTTATGTTAAAATATTCAACGGGT
The DNA here is from genome assembly GCA_963576795.1 of Metopia argyrocephala. Lineage (NCBI taxonomy): Eukaryota > Metazoa > Arthropoda > Insecta > Diptera > Sarcophagidae > Metopia > Metopia argyrocephala. The sequence continues at coordinate 71,040,853 of OY756208.1, forward strand.
CGTGGTAAACCGGGTTGGGGTCGTGAAGCTACAAGACCACCTTGGTGGCCTAAAGAATTACCCTGGGCTAATGTACGCATGGATGCCAGATCGGAAGATGATAAGCAAAAGGTAATTATAAAAAAAATAGTAATATGAATAATATAAAAAGAAACACTTTTTTCTTCTGCTTATTATAGATATCTTGGACGCATGCTTTACGCAAAATTGTCATCAACTGTTATAAATATCATGGTCGTGAAGATCTCTTACCCACATTTGCTGATGAAGAAGAAAAAGTAACCCAAATGATCTCACACGAAGAAGAAGAGGAGGAAGAAGAGGTGATTGTTCAACCTGTCAGTAATCAAACCAGCACTATACAAACCATACAAACAAATACCCCAACAAATACGACATCTAATGTAAGGGTAAATATGTTTTCTTTTTTAATTAATTTTTTTTCTTGTAATACAAGTATTTTAAGCAAAAAGATAAAAGGTGTCCGGACTTAGATAATGGTAATATACTTAATTAAAGCTAATGTAAGTTATTAAGTTATTAAAATAGTGTAACATTTACTGGCAATATTAACGACTAATTTAATTTAACTACACAGATCGATAGAAAAGAACGATTTGTTGTATATTATTGATATAGTATGTACTTAGTTGAGAAAATCACTACTTGGTATTAAACAATTCAGAAATGCTTTAATAATTTTAGGCCATTTTGAAATAATCGGTTTTTCTTGGCGAAATAATTCTCATTTAGTGTATACATAAGAAATGTAAAAATAAGGATTAATAGTTTTCATACCATCTTTGGGAAAAAGTCTTTCGAGGAAAAAGCCATAGAGACATGCTTGTGCCCATAAGCAATTATTTTCAATAATACTAAGAAAATAAACAAAAATTAAATTATAAAAATATTGATCAGACCTTTCCTGGGGCTCGAACTTCGGGCCTCCAGCACACTAAGTAAATAATTTTTTAAGTCTCAAATAACGAATGTATTTTTAATTTAATTTAAAAACTAAAAAAGAAAATATAGTTAAAAATATATTTAAAACATACAATATATATTCGTCCCATTTAATATAATTATTTTAGCAACAAGTGAATGTGGTTAAAATAAATAGTTCAGGCACTGTTATAACCACAACAAATCCGCATAATCCAAATAATCCTGGACCGACCATTATTCAGAGTACGAATGATCAGCATATAACAACAACTGCTAGATTGCCAGCATCTACAAAGATTGAGTTGTGTCCTGCTCCAATTGCACAAATAACACAGCAACAGCATCATCATCAACAACAACAGCAGCAACAGCAGCAGCATCAGCAACAACAGCATCAGCAACAACAGCATCAACAACAACAGCAGCAACAACAACAGCAGCAACAGCATCATCAACAGCAACAACATACTCAGCAGCAGCCTCAACATCATCAAATACAAACTACTAGTGTCACATCTCAACAGCTGGCTAATGCCCAAGTCTGCATAGAACCAATGACTTTAGGAGATGTCGATGTTCGTAAAAAAATCTTTAGCAAAACTATACAAATTGATGTTGTATTTGATTTTAAAAGCCTCGTTATTGTTTCAGTTCATGAGTTTTATGTTTTTCTGTTTCTGATTCAGAGCAATTTACAATTTTTAAGTTATATTTTTTTAGTGTGCAATTACTCACGAATTGGCAGAAAGTGCTAATAAAGCATTGAAGTAAAATATATTGTTTGAAGCACTAATTAATAATCCAAAAGTATGTTTTACCCGCTTATGATTTTCTTTACTGAATCTTTCTTCTATATATTTTTTTTTTTTAATTTTTCCCTTACTTTGTTTTCGTTTGCTCTGCTTTTTAATTTGTTATTATTTGATTTTTTTTTCAATTAATTAAATTTGCTTTAATTTTATATTGTATTCGTATGTCTGCTTTAAATAAAAATACTTCGAGTTGTCTGTTACATATTAATTGCTTTCCATGTCTCTTTATATTACAGTATACAACACAAACTGTCTTATCAACTATCCAAAATGCTGATGGCACTGTTTCGCTTATACAAGTTGATCCCAATAATCCTATTATAACTTTACCGGATGGAACAACTGCCCAAGTTCAGGGTGTAGCAACGGTAATGTTGTTGTTTAATTTAATTTTATGTTGCTTTTAATGACAATTTTCGTGACATACTTTTTATTTATAGCTGCATCAAGGTGAAGGCGGTGCTACCATTCAAACTGTACAAAGTCTTGGTGATGTTAATGGTCATGAAAATATGACAGTAGATTTGACAGAAGCTACAGTAGCACAAGATGGTCAAATTTATATAACGGCTGAAGATGGCCAGGGTAAGTGCTGTTATACTGAAACAAATATTATTTTTAAAGTTTGCTTATAGCTTTAGTAAAAGAAACTTGCTAAACAGTGGCATACGAACTGCTAAAATTTTTCAAACGATATTACGTTTTAAGAGACAAACAAAATACAAATGCAACAAACAACTTTGAATGAACAATTGATTATATAATTATTATATTTTTATTAGGGATATACATACTTTTAATTTACTATCTCTTAGGACCGTTACTATACCTTTCCTATAAGGGGTCGCATAGTAGAAGTAAACTTTGTTTTATCCCCGTACCTTAGAAGGCAGAAGAAGGTCGATTTTCCCAAAAGCTTTAACATTAACTTTTATATTAAAGTTTACTTAAAATAACCGAAAGCATTTTATATGACTGATGAAATCCTACTTTCTATCATCACTTGCTTGTAATAATGGCCCTTAAAAATAAAAATATATAAAAGTTTGAAGATAGAATTAGCCAAACGCTGCCGTAAAGTAACGCATCAGATGTTCGTTTTTGGTATATGAACATCAATTGAAAGGACTATCGAATTCTAATGTTGCTTTTACGTAGCAACCTTAAGAAAATTAAATTTTACTATAACGTTACGTCACATTTGTTAAGCAGTAATGTACTGCTGAATGTTTTGGTGTATTTGAAGTATTTTTTTAATTTTTCCGTTACGTTCCAATTCCATAGAGGTTCGCCCACAATACGAGCAAATTAATAAGACGGACAAATGTTTTCAAAAAGAGTAGAATTACATGTTAGAAGAAGATCTCTAAAAAAAGATAGAAATAAGGTGGAAGACAGAACTGAATCTTGCGTTTTCCCCAAATTTAACCTGATCTCTTATAGAGAGGCTCCTGGTAAAGTTAAGTATGAAATGACAAAAGCAAGCTTCAAAATCAGATATTCGTTGGGGACTTTATCATACGAAATATTTAGAGCGGTGATTTTGCTTTTACCAGATTGTGAGAACAATAACAGCAGGCGTTTCCACTTCAAGTGTCAAAGAAAATCCATGAGTTCAGCTAACAAGCTAACAACAAAAAGAGGCACATATATTACAATGAACAGAATATTGAGTGGAGCAAGAATCTCAACGTCAAACTTCTTATATTTTATTATATTATTGTATTTTTCCTAAACCATATTGAGCCATTATTAAAGCCTGAAGATGTTTTGCATTTTTGTTTTGAGATTACTTTAAACAGTGCCAGCCGTCAAACAGTTAAACACAACATACGAGTGGGAATCATGTACTTTCGACCTTCCTGCGTAGTTATATGAAATACAACACTGCTACCATGAAGTAACAATTTCGAACAAGTTCCGTTATTTACTTTAATTTGTAATTTTTTTATAATATAGTGTATTTACTTTTGAAACATGTGAATTTCGAGTGCTCATTTTTTGTGAAAAAAACCATCAATTAAGTCAAGAAAAAGCTTCTGAAATACTATGGGGACTCAGCACCATCGTACTTCAAAATGATTTAATCAATTTATATCAGTGATGCAATAGTAGTCCTCTTGCCCACAGTTATATGTTGGGTTAGGTTAAAATTGGCAGCCGCCTTTAGGCAAAGCACACTTGGGTCCAATATGGTCCCGTTGTGATACCACTATATCCGCTAAAACATGTCTATGGCCGTTGGCCATTTTCTAACCAACCCGATAATTTTACGAAGGTGTGAATTTCGTTCAAATCATCTCCAGTTAAACAGGATCTGTCTAAAAATTCACGGCGCCCAAAAATTTTCGTTCTTAGGTCCCCCAGTGCGGGACAATGCCAGAGAAAATGTTCCTTTGTTTCCTCTTCTATTTCGTCATTACTGCTTCTACAGATGTCATTGTGAGGTATTTTAAACTTGCGGGCGTGAGTACCTATGGGCCAATGGCCCGTTATCACTGATATAAGATTTCTGAGATGGGCTCTGTTTAGATTCAGCGCGAACTTAGTTCTACCCATATCCATGTTGGGCCAGATTTGTCTGGTCATTAGGCAAGTAGGTTCATTCTTCCATCTTTCTTCAGCGGACAAGTGGAGTCTGTGCGAGATTAGCTGTTTTCCCTTCAAAAGGGAAATGCCGATCTCGTGACTGAATTCGCTCAGATCAGTGGTGGAACCAGCCTTAGCAAGTGCATCAGCTTTTTCATTTCCTTCAATACCCTCGTGTCCAGGAACCCACATATGGGTAACCCTTGAATGCCTTGCAATCTCCTCCAGAGATGCCCAGCATTCACGGACAAGTTTGGATGTGGTATAAGCGCCCACAAGGGTCTTAATAGCCGCTTTGCTATCAGTAATAATATGTACATTCTTATCCGATATACTCCGATACCGGATCTGAGCAGCGGCTGTACATTCAATAATTTATTTTTAGCGTACTATTTGATCCAAGACTAAATTTTAGCCAAATGGGGCTATTATATTATAATAGAAACAATCTATTAATCTAATCTATTACATCACAATCTATCACAATCTATTACATCACCGTGGTCTAGTAGTTAGTGTATTGGCTTACTAAGACATGAGCCCTGGGTTCCACACTCATCTTTGACATCTTAAAAAAAAAAGAAATGTGAAAAAAAAAATCTTTCGGCGACTACCTCTCAGCAGTCTTCTGGCAAAAGCTCTGAGAGTAACTAATTGCCATGAACAAGCTTCTGTAGGTCCCGGTACTCATGGATAAAAATTGACACACACAACTTGAGTGCTGCGAAAAGCTAGGCCGTAATCCTGACACAGGGTTGTAAAGACCAGTTATGTATGTATTATGTATGTATGTATTACATCACAATATAAATAATCACTTCAAATTTCAAATCCATCGGTCTTAGTTTCGTCTGTGCAGTGTTCTATCGTTCAGTGAAGACGTGTTATTTAATATCGTCGCAAGAATTAAAGAACGCTGTAACTGACAAAAAATCGAAATTACGTTTTTTGCATCATTTTTATAAGGAAAAAAATACGCGTCGATTGGTCCTGGTCCCAGATTTCTATGATGAAAAGAATTTCACTTTTGAAACATACCAGTGTCTTTATTCTACTTTCATACAGGTTTTTTGGCTCTGGAGAACATTTACGGCCGTATGTATAATGAAAAATTAGCAACTCCTTAGTATATGGGACAAAAAACAGACCTGTTTATCACACGCTATATTATACATAAGGCTGTTAATGTTTTATCAGTTACAGCGATCTTTAATTCTTGTGACGATATATTAGTTTTCTGAAAAGTTAATCTGTTATACTTTTGCTTCAAATTAAAAATAGTGACATTGATTACAAAGTCTACAGTATATAGGCAAAATTTACTACATTCGACTTAAAACCTGACCTATAACACTCAGTTTAGCATTTCGTCGTGCGGGAGTTTATGCCCTCTATCCGCCATTTTATATATCTCGAGTTAATGATGCCACTTTAGGTTTTTGATACCAAAATGTTTAAAATCTGCAATTTGTTTTCGGCTATTTATCTCCGAAACTGGACGAAATATCCGAAAAGTAACTTGAAAAATTTGGCTTCAAAAACCTAAAGTGGCGTCATTAACTCGAGATATATAAAAAATATGAAATGGCGGATAGAGCACATAAACTTTATTTTATTTATATTTGAATAAAAAAGTTAAATTTCAATAAAATTTTTTAAATAAAATGTTACTTATTGAATTTATTTATGAAATTCTTTTATGTTCAAGTAAAAAAAAAACTTTATAAATTACATTCACTCTGCAGTACATACATATAATGAATTAAAACTTAATTTACATATTTATTGCAGGTTATCCAGTGTCCGTTAGTAATATGATTACGTTACCAGTATCAGCATCCATGTATCAATCAATGATGGCTAACATTCAACAAATTCATACAAACAGTGATGGCACAGTGTGTATAACACCAATGCAGGTAGATGTTCAAACCAATAACAATAATAATAACAATGATAATAACAATCATAATAATGAAAATACAAATAATAGTAGCAATAGTAGTTGTAATAATAGTGAAAATAACAATGGGGGCAATAATAGTAGCACTATAGCTGCAACCGTAGCCACTCCATCACAATATCAATGTTATTCCCTTATGGCAGCAGCACCCTTTGTGGCCACAACCGCTCAACGTTTGCTAACAAATTCAGCTTTAAATCAAACACAGAATTTAGTAAATAATTTAAATTTAAATAATAATAACAATAATAATAATAATAGCAGAAATAGTAATAATTATAGCAATAATTGTTGTAATAACAACAATATTAGTAATATACGTTGCCAAATAATAAATGCCTCTAGTTTACAACAACAGCAAAATTCTAGTCAATTGAATTGCCACCAGCAACAGCAGCAACAACATTATTTAGCAAATGTTTTACAAAATGCAACAGCTAAAGTTTTTATAGCAAATTCAGCACATTTAAATTTAACAGCCGCCACAAACATTTTAAATAATGATAATCATACAACAACAAATAATAACAATAATAATAATAATAATAACAACAACAATAATAGTAATGGTCATATTAAAATTGCAACCGCTATGCCATTGCCAATTGTAGTTGCCACAACAACACATCATCCACAGACACAATCTGCCATCAATGTATTGGAAGAGAATTGTAAAAGTAAAACTATTTTGGGTGTTGGTGGAGGAGGAGGAGGTGGAAGTAATAATAAAAGAATTGGACAGAAACGTCGCAAGCAAACCTTTGCTAAAATAATACCAATTAAATTAGAGAAAAATATTTTATGTAATGCCAACAACAACAATAACAATAACCACAACAAAAATAATAACAATAAAACAACCATTAATAACAACAATTTAAATACAACTGACAATCTTTTAAATATACAAATTGTAAATACTTCAGCTGACAATAACAGTGTTGTTACAAGTGATGGCATTGGTAATGCTAATAATGTTGTTGGAACTTTACGACTTAACAATCGTCTTGTCAATGCCGACGTATCCTCTACCAATAATTCTACTTCTTCCTCCTCATCTTCTCGCTCACAGTTACACGCAAAAACAATTAAATTAGAAACCCTAGACAATTAATTGTTTTAATCTTTATGTACGTACATACATACATATGTACATACGTATGCACATGCAGTAAAATTGTATGTAAAATACTATTTAAAGATTGATTAAACGTTCGTGAAAAATTTTAATAACTTCGCAGGCGCATTAAATGAATCCTTTTTGGTATTTTTGTTTATTCCACAATATTTAGAAAATGTATTAAATTCAAATTATTTTAATGCCTAAATGAAGACTTTTGAAAATTTTTTTATCATTTTGGGTAGGCAAAAAAATTTGAATTATTCTTAACAAAATTCCAAAAAATTGGAATACAGAATTTAGTTGAATAAGTATGAAAACATGATGGGAAATTTTATTAAAGGCTTATTGGAAGAGTAGTGATTTTTACCTTTTTTTTGTGGCGTCACACTTTTAACAATTTCAAAATATCACGGCGCACAAACACACTACGAAAAATACTTCCTGGCAATAATTTTTAATGTGCTGGTGCATTAGATTTGCAACGATATTTGAGAATAGGCCGAAATATTCAAATACCAAAATATATCAATGTACCAAAAAAATATTCATTGCAGTTAAATTTGGTCTAATTAAAGCGTTTCTGACGAAGTAAATAAATTTAATTGAGAAGAATGTGCTCTTTAAAAAAAAAAAATTTCAATTTCTGAATTAGATTGTCTTTGTTTCTAAAATAGCTCAAATGCAACTGTCGAATTTATTTAAGAACATATCGATACAAAACAATACAGTACAATAAAAAAGAATTTAACCATGTTTTATATATAGTAATTGGCTGTAAACAAATGCAAAGTATTAAGAGGGAAATACGTAGGCGTCGATATATTAAAATACGTAATTCCTAAGAGCCTTCACTGATCTGATTAGCTACAGAGGTCCCCCAAGTGTAAACTGTTTCGTTTTTCTTTTACAGCACTGTGAAACATTCAATATACTTATCCATACAACATGTGGTATGTACTTGCGCGTTCATGAAACATCGTGATACTGTATCACGTTCAATGTGTATGTATAACATATATTGAACGTGTAACATTGCCTTTAGAACTTATATTATTACCTCTAGCCCCTAAGATTACTTTACAATACACATACATAACATACATAACTGGCCTTTACAACCCTGTGTCAGGATTACGGCCTAGCTTCTCGCAGCACTCATGTTGTGTGTGTCAATTTTTATCCATGAGTACCGGGACCTACAGTTTAATGTCGACTCCGAACGACAGACTTGAGAAGCTTGTTCATGGCAATTATTTACTCTCAGAGCCTTTGCCAGAAGACTACTGAGAGGTAGTCGCCGAAAGAAATATTTTTTTTCATATTTCTTTTTTTTTAAGATGTCAAAGCTGGGTGTCGAACCCAGGGCCCATGTCTTAGTAAGCCAACACACTAACCACTAGACCACGGCGACTACAATACACACTCTAGTTTTTTGTTGGACTTTAATATTTTAAAGTCTATATAAAAATTTATCCATTATTGTTTATTATATATTTTTTTGATTTATGGCACATATGAACGAGTACATACATATGTAAAAAGCATTGTATTATTGTTTATTTTTTGCTTTTCAACAATTAAAAACAATCAAAGCATTTTTTATTTTTGTACGTGAGTTAAGCACTTAAAATATAATTTTAAATGCAACCCTTTTGATGTCTGCATCATTTCTTTGCTTTAGAAATATTTGAATGGAAAAATTTTTGTAAACATCAAAGTTAATGAATTTTTATATTTTCCTTTTTTCTTTTTTTTATAGTTTTCATAGTATTTTTGAGAGAATAGGTACTTGTATATAATAAAATGTTTAAAAAATATAAATTAAAGGAAAATTATACAACAAAATCGAACAAAAATTTAAGAGCTATTAACTTTTAGCAAATTGCAAAAACAAAAGAAACAAATCTACTCTTTGTTTCAGTCACATACATAGGAATGTTGATTTAAATTTCAATATTAAAAAAAGTGTAAAACTTTGAGGACTGTCATATTTTGATACTTTAAGTTATAAGCTATTATATCTTGTTGTATTAGAAATTCAAAATTCAGTAAACAAATACAATACAATTTAATACAGTTTTAATTATACGGATATATTAAAAAACAAAACAATTGTACAATGTTTTTGTGCAAATCCTAATGCTAATTATTGATCCTCCTGTTTGTTTTTTAATTGTGCTTTGCTTTATCGAATCGCATCTCTATTCGAGAGAGTTTTAAAATAACAACTCTGGAAGTGTAAAGTCATTTCATTTTGGAAGACATATCTTCCAAAAGACATGAGCCCTGGGTTCGACACCCAGCTCTGACATCTTAAAAAAAATATGAAACAAATATTTCTTTCGGCGACTACCTCTCAACAGTCTTCTAGCAAAAGCTTTGAGAGTAATTAATTGCCATGAACAAGCTTCTCAAGTCTGTCGTTCGGAGTCGACATTAAACTGTAGGTCCCGGTACTCATGGATAAAAATTTACACACACAACATGAGTGCTGCGAGAAGCTAGGCCGTAATCCTGACACAGGGTTGTAAAGGCCAGTTATGTATGTATGTATGTATGTATCTTCCAATTAATTGTGAAGAAAGCTAGTTTCACCATAAAGAAAATTTTTTGCAAAACCAAAACTTACATAAGAAAGTCACTCTTTTAGTATATAAGTTATGTATATTTATCTATATTGAATACCCCTACTGAATAATTACATTATCACAATATAAATCATCGATCGAAGTTTTAAGAAACAACAGACCGATAATAAAAAAAAAACAACAATAATATGAGAAACTACTAGTATTGGACATTATCTTTGTTGCTGTGATTATTTATATTATAATAATGTAATTATTCAGTAGGGGTATTCACTATAGATAAATATACATAACTTACATACTCGTAATATGTTGTAGCTCTTTGTCAACCCTGTTTTGAATATTTTAATTTCTAATGATTTAACCCATCCCTAAATAAAATGCTTTGTCAGAACATTTAAAACAGGATTAGCCAAACAATGTATGTTTATGTAACAACCCTATTTCAATAATGAAGTGCATTACTCCATGGGTGTTTATGACATAAACAAGGTTAACTTACCGCCATTTTCTATTTAAAATTTGTAATAAAATAGTTTTCGATAATTCTCTTATTTTTGTTACCTTTTGCAATAAAGCAGGGTTGTCCAAACAACATATGTTTATATTACAACCCTGCTTTTTTTTGTTTACATTTTAGTTGCCCTTTCCAACTAACTTAACTATTAAACGTGCTATCGAAATTGGATTTTCTAATGGCAAGACGTTGCCGTCGCTTTGTCGCTGCGTTATTTCGCTTTTATTTAGAAATACTAGTTCGTCTACATGAGCCATTGATTTGCGCAAATCTCAAAAATTTATTAAAATTTTTGTAAGTGGAGTCAATGTGTTGCTGGCACATCGTCGTGAGAGATACTGTCATTACCGAACTCTCTTTAATAAATAGTTGAATTTGTCACTGAAATTTTTTTTGATTACTTATATAATTTCTTTCTCAAAGCTATTAATTATATAAGTATAAAACACAATATTACAAATTGGGGTCAACGGCAGACTGAGCGATATTGTCGCTCTGAGTATGGTGCATTAGATTTCCAACGACATTTGAGAATAGGCCGTTGATAATTTGCCTCATGTGTTTCGCGGGCAGCTCTAATAGTGATTTCTTTTCTACCATAAAAATGCCGCCCTGTTAATAGGTAAACCTAAAACTGGTTTAACCAACCCTGTAATAATGGCGTTGATTATTTGGCGAGAAAAAAAGAAAAAAAGGGAGCAGCATTGTTTTGATTCATTGAAATAATATAATTTGACTTCATTGAAATAAAATAATTAAATCGTCTTCATCAGACGAAGAAGATGAATCTAGCAAATGATTCAGTTCAATCTTTGCACATAAAATTGAGGCTGCAATATTCCGATTTTGATTTTTATTAAAATTCTAATAAATGTTTCTTAATTCTGCCGTTTCTCTAAAAAATGTAAACAAAACAATAGCGTTGCCAGATTGCTGATTTGTTGGCTTAAAATTTACAACGCTTTTTTTATAAGAAATTTAATTTTATAACACTTTTGTAATACGAAATATAATTTGTTTTATAACAATAATCATCTGGCTTTTCCGATATAATGTTTATTTTACAGACTAATGAAAAAAATTAACGTTAAAATTTAATAAAGATTTATAGCGATTTTTTCCAAACTCTGTATGGTAGCCTTATAAGTAAATAAAAATCATCTGTTTCATAGGGCAATACCAACACTGTCGATTTATACAGGGCGTAAAATGCAATGCCTTTCGCCATTAGTAAGTGTGAATTTTGTAGAATAAAACATGAAACCCTTTCAGAAAGCAAAACATTTTTGAGAAACAAACACAAAATTGCAAATTTTAAATAAAATGACGAACTTTTGGGTAGAAAATGTATTTAATATTTATTTTTTCGTTTATTTTTTCGAATGTGCATGTAGTCTGAGATGGTGTCTTTAGTTTTTACTTTCCAAATTAATGTATCAAATTGGAAAATTATATGAACTTGTAAAGTCTTCACAAGCCTAATCGAGGAGTGCAAAATATTTTCTTAATGATATACCAAATTAATGTGTATTAAAAAAAATGCACTTTGTTTAATGGTGTTTGCTAAGTGCCTTACATATATTTATATATTCCTTTACGATTACACTATAAATTGCTTGCTTTTAAAGTGTTATATCTACTTTTTTAGGAGTTTCCTAAAAATCTATACCATTATATATGCAATTGTTTAGTTGCCAAATGAACGCCTAAAAGTATGTATTTTTTTTTTGTTGCTGCTGTTGCCTATACAAATTATTTAATAAGTTTTATCATTGTAGGAATTTGTAATCCTTTTATTTGTTTTATAAATAAATATTTTTTATTTTTAATTTTATTTTTAATTTTATTTTTATTGTTTTGTAAATTATATGTCATAATAATTATTACGTTCTTGCCATTGTTTAGTTTTAAAAATTCGCAAAATTATTATATACATACATAATACATACAATAGTTTAAATTGTTTATGCATACATATATTTTTTGTTATTCGTTTTTTTTATTTAAATCAAATATAATTTGAATTTGAGCCTTTAATTGAAAAAAAAAAGTGGAAACAATATGCCAAAGTTGTGTTTTAAACACGTGAATTTTATTTTGTAAACAATATTTAAACATGTCATATAACTGATCCACCGCAATTTTCATAAAAGATAAAAAATAAAATAAATATTTATTTTAATTGCAATATAATTTTAATAAAATGTTCCTATTTATATGTTTCGTTTTTGTATTTTGTAATTTTTTTTTGCCGTACCAAAATTAATATATATTACAAAAAAGTTTTCTTTTGTTATAGAATTTATTATTTTATTTTTATTAAATTTAGTTTTATTTGTTGTACTATATTATACATATTAACTTTAATTTACCTATTTAATTATCTTTATAAAAGTGCAATTAGCAGATAATAGTTTATACTATACGTCTTATTATTTATTATAAATAATAATATTGAAAATATTATTGAGAAAATATAAAAAGTCAAATCAATTTAAAATAATACGAGTATGTGTATGTTTTCTTTTGAGTTAGTAAAAAAATATTTTTTTATTGTTTTAGTTAAATTGTGTTTATTGTGTTTATTGTATTTCTTTTTTTTTTGTTTCATTAATATAATTTATAGATACATAAATATGAGTACTTTTTATTATTTACATTGTTGTAAATAAATTATGCAAAATAAATATTGTTTAGTTGTAAAAATATTTTATTTTTGTTTTGTTTAGATTTTTATTATAAATTTTATTATTTTTTGTTTCTTATAAATTTTATTTATATAGAACATACTGACATACAAGCATACAATTGCAAACGCGAAAATAGCAAATCCATAAGTGCCATCAGAAGTATTAATTTTTATTTGAAAAGTACAGGGTGAGGCTAAAGTAATTATATATGATATGTTTTTTAGCTAAATATTGAATGGAATAAAAAAAAAACAAAAGTTTAACGATAAAGACTACGTTTGTGAGAACCAATTTCTTAAAAAAGAAACACATAAAATTCAGAAAAATTATTGAAGTCTTTATTTGAATCGACAGTACGGTCCATATAATTTAATGTTTGAAGATTATTTCATGCAAATATTGACCGTGACTGGCATACTCTTTCCAACATTTCGGCCAGTATCTCACAAATAAATGCTTCAAGGTTGTCATCCAATGCATCAATTGAAGCGGGCTTAGCTGTATAGACATGAGCTGTAACATAGCCCCACAAAAAATAGTCTAAAGGCTTTAAATCACACGATCTAGGCGGCCAATTGCCCGGTCCCGAACGTGAAATAAAATGTTCACCGAACTCGCCTCTCAATAAGTCCATTGTTTCGCATGTCTTGTTGGAACCACATGCATGTCATACAAGTCAAGCTCTTGCATTTTGGGCAAACAAAAGTTGGATATCATCTCACGGTAGCGCTCACCATTCACAGTTGCGTTATAATTCGAATCATCTTTGAAGAAGTATGCCATGTCCAATGATGCCACAGGCCCATAAACCGTACCAAACTGTGACTTTTTCTGGATGCATTGGTAGCTCTTGCAATTCTTCTGGCTGGTCTTCACTCCAAATTTAGTCACAATAGCCCGAATAGCCGCTACAGTTGGTCGATTAAACTGACCATAAAATGGAAGAAGAGCGCGATGAACTTTCTTAACAGAGCACGCATTTTGATAATAAAATTCAATAATTTGCAAGCGTTGTTCGTTTGTAAGACGATTTCATGGTTAAATTATAGACCAAACTGAAGATGTTTGACAGTGAAACAAAACACGAGACGTGCGTCAGTTGTTTAAATCACCCTTTATAAAAGGGCGGACTTCTTTTTTTGTATAGGATTTTCAAAAACTTTGTTGAGTATTTCTTGTGGTATTCTATCAAGGTTTGGTGCTTAATCACATAATCAGGGTGGCTATCTCAAATCGCCGTTTTTAGAAATTATCCCATTGAGAAATTGTTGTCTCAATAACTCCATCATTTCAAGGGCTGTAAGGAGTATTGTACCATCTTGTTAAAACCATATGTTGTCATTTGATGGCAATAGTGGAAATAACAAATTTTGAAGCATTACTCTGTAATGCAACTTTTATTGTTGCGCAAGCAAAGAAGATAAGATTTTTCACATTATAAAATTACTTTTGCTGCACCCTTTATAAAAGGAATCTCGAGAAGTTTTTAGTTTTTTGCTTAGTGTAGTGGTTAGAACATACATACATACATACATAACTGGCCTTTACAACCCTGTGTCAGGATTACGGCCTAGCTTCTCGCAGCACTCATGTTGTGTGTGTAAATTTCTATCCATGAGTACCGGGACCTACAGTTTAATGTCGACTCCGAACGACAGACTTGAGAAGCTCTTTCATGGCAATTAATTACTCTCAGAGCTTTTGCCAGAAGGCTGCTGAGAGGTAGTCGCCGAAAGAAATATTTTTTTCATATTTCTTTTTTCAAGATGTCGGTGCCGAGATTTGAACCCGGCACTATCGTCTTAGTAAGCCAACACACTAACCACTAGACCACGGTTAGAACGCTCGCACAAAAAGACAAACGGCCCAGGTTCAAATCCTAGCAAAGATGAAAAATGAAAAAGTTAATTTGCGTTTTTTTTCAAAATTATAATTTAAAAAATAAAAGGTTCCCCCCACTCCTCCATGAAGACCAACTACAAAAAAACCGCTCCTCGTCATTCCACTCTATTCCACCTTAAAAATTGTCAACAAAAACTAATGATCAGGAGAAAAGCGCTTTTGGGAAGTAGCAGATAATAGCTAAACCTACTAAACCTATTTAGCGAAGGCACTCACCACACAATCAATATGCAAAACAATGAGGCAATTGCTGTTAATAATTCAAGATTCAAGGTATAACACTGGCCTTTAAATGATCAATTCACAGCAATTTGTCCCATTCCTAAGGTGCTTAATAAATAATATACGAAAAAATATATATGTACCAAAAATTCCAATACAATGCACACCATATAGTAGGGGGGTTTACCTCTAAGTATTGGTTTCAAATAAAAAAAATAATATTCCCAATTCCCTGTAATAAATTATTCATGATCAAAGTTCAGTCGTGTTTGATATTTTTTCTCAGTAACGGTACTTTGCTTCAATCGTGACTCTATTTTTTATTATTCTGATACTAACTGGTACTTCCATCTCATTTTTCACTTCGTTTAGGCCTATTTCGATTATCTCCTGTAGCTAGTTTTATGAATTCTGCCACTGGTTTTTTTTTTTTGAATAAAGTTTTTTCTAGAGCATTTCATTATTTCAAATATAATTTTTATTTCTGCTCTCAGCTTCTCAGTCGTTACGTTCTCTGTGACAGTACAATAAGAGAAGTTCGAAAAAAAAATAAGTGCCATTAATTCCCTGGGACTAAAGCCAAAAACACCCTTATACAGAATATTATACTCGAACTAAAAATAGCAACACATTAAAAAAAAAACTAATAGAGCGGTATTTGTACGCCTGGCAAAAGAATTAAAATATCATTTTTGGAGTTGTTCTTACGCTATCTATCACCCTAGGGGGTGACTGGCACATTTTTTTATATGGAAGACGACCCACTCTAATATACACCACGACTCTTTCTGTTTAAAATCACACAGAAATATCATGCACAAAAACTGATAATTTCGTATTGAATTTATGTTTTTCTGATGATATGTATTGAGATTTTACTATTTCTTCCAACCACAATACTGTCTCACGCGATTAATAAACAATATCCCGATTTATGCAAGGCCTTATGTGGGCTTATGTAGTCGTTAAAGGCAACAATATCAACTTCTAATGTCATAGGCTTAAAAAAATATTAAGAGCCCTGTAATAGGGCTGCTCAATTGTTGTTGTTATCGACTACACAATGACTAAATTTCTTCTGTCAACGTCGAAAACGCCTTCCATAATAGTGGAGAGTAAACAAAATGTGCTTTAGAAAAATTAGTGCAAATGCTATACAAAAATTAAGTTCAGTTGTAATATACATATTTATAGACACTTCTAAGAAAAATTTTTCTATTGTTTTTCTCGCCACTGTATATACCTATACAAATAAAGAGTTGTTTTAAAACTATTCGTTGCTTTTTGTGGTGCAGCAATTCTGCTCAAATTATTTCTGCATATGTAAATATGTAAAACTCCTATTTTTATTTCCGTGTAGCACTTTAGAGGTTATGCTATTTTCGTGCTTGCAACTGTATGTAATTGTGTCATTGTGATTATTGTAATATTTTTTTGTAAGAATAAATATAAACTTAATTGTATATTTATTGTGTGTTGTTCTATTGCAAATATTTTAATTTAAATTCCTACAAAATTTAATTTAAATCCGTACAAGAATTTATAATATTTATAAAATATTTTTAAAAATGTATTGCTAAACACTACTATGACTTGTAAATAAATTTTCGTTAATTAAAGTCTTTATTTTATTTTGTTTTATTTCTTAATTTTATTCGTATAAAACATGCAGTTTTTTTTTTGCTTTTTGATTTTTTATAATTTAGTAATTTTCTTTATTTTCTTATTTTTCAGTTTAATTTTTATGGCTTTCAAAAATATAAAGTGAAAGTAGTGCTTTGGATTTGAGAAAAATATAATTATAAATTTTTGCTTTGATATAGGATGGGAAAACACATTTTGGATATTCAGGAGTCGTAATATTTTACAAAAGTTTAAAAGAATTGTTGCTGGGCTTTGTTTAAAAGAGCTATAATATAAAAAGAATTTTCAGCCATTTTGACTGACGAAATATTTTATGATATACGAACTTATTAAGTGAAAGTTAACAGTAACTCCCAAAACAGTAATAAATATTCGCGGGAAGTTATTTTTCAGGAAATAAAAAACAGGAATGTGGAAAATTCAAATTAGTTGCTTTGAATTTGACAGAACGAAGAGAATTACAATAGTTGTCGTAAGTCTCATATGATTTCTCAAAAACAATAGAAAAAAGTGAAAAACATTTGAATAAAACTTTAATATAAAATATAAAAATAGGCAGCATTATATTTGGATAAATGGGCTAATTAACATATTCAACTTATAATATATCGCGCATAGGCGAGAAAAAAAAGCGATTTTGAGATAAATAATTTTAATTTAGACTTAACGTATAGGAAAAGGTACAAGACACTTTTGGTCGCCGCTCAGTGGAAGAAGAGATAAAAATAAATTTTTTAGATATGTTTTATATTACAATTCGTCTTATATTTCTGCATTATTAACTCGTCTCTATTTACATATCGCTCATTTGCGAGAAGAGTGGCATAACTCAAAAAACACATACTTTGAGTTAATAATGCAGAAATATAAGACGAATTGTAATATAAAACATACCTAAGAAATATATTTCTTTAAATAAAGACGAAGACGGCCCTTTACATATCGCTCATTTGCGAGAAGAATGGTATAATTCAAAAACACATGTAATATAAAATATATCTAAAAAATGTATTTTTATCTCTTTTTTTCACTGAGCGGCGACCAAAAGTGTCTTGTACTTTTCCTATACGTTAAGGCTAAATTAAAATCTTTGAATGCATTTATCTCAGAATCGCTTAGAGACGAAGACGGCCCTTTACATATTGCTCATTTGCGAGAACGTGTCCTCTGCTTCTCATATAAGTATACCTGAATTAAAATGTTTAAACGCATTTATCTCAAAATCGCTTTTTTTGAGTTATGACACTCTTCTCGGAAATGAGCGATATGATCTTGCTACTGTTGTAGTGAGGACGGAAATTGAATGCTTTTGGGATGTTTTTATATACGGCAACTCTCTTGGATTCAGTGTTAAACTAAATTTATTTATAATAACTAGTATGCCTACCAACTATGGCTACTCTGCTTGGGGTATATCATACCAAATTATAGTGTATATTATATATGTACATATATTGTCCTATTTGCTTTGTTTTAGCTGTTTGAAAGCTTTATCTTTAATATACTTTTAAATAAACGACAATAAACGATCATATCACATCCCGATCGGTTATATCTAAACGAGTAAATATAATACCGTAAGAATGTTTACGCAGATTAACAGCTCATGTGGACACAGTTGCTTTAATATTCCTCTGACATAATCTTCTTCGATATTATCTAAAGCATATAACATATGATTATACCATACTTTTGAAATAACTACCTATAAATAAACAACTATGTGAGGGGTTATTGTTTTTATAATAACTACCCTAACTGACAAACTTTAGTATGTTGATCGGTGCTAATAATGATATTTTCTACCTAATACTCCATAAGTAGCAAGGTGTCTCTTTGTAAAATGCATTAGAGCCATATAAGTCCTATTAGTGAAGCGAAAGCTCCCTTTCTGTTGATTTCATACACTATTTCATTTCCCGAAGTTCTCTAATGAAGCGGGAACCAGCATAAAATGGTTCAATTTAATGCACATTAGCTTGCTGAAAATTAAAAAGGAGCTGAGTGGTCGGATGCTGGTTTCGTTCTATGTATGTATAATCTATAAAATTGCTAAATTAAAAATTATTGAAAGCACTTTCTGTTATAGCTGTTTAAATAAACTACCGAAAGTAGTAGTACGGAAGTACAACTTCCTTCGCCATGTCATGTACGCTATTATCTGAGTCATATCTTGATACTTAAGATCCTTAGTCTAGATGATGTCAACCATGTTGAGGCTTTTTCTAGGCCAAAATGACCTGCTGAATCTGCAGGCTTTCTGACGTCAAAGTATCATGGCATCCTCTAGTCTAATGCCCGCAACTTGGCTATTCGAAAGAATAATGATATTATATTTAAACCTTAAAATCGTGTCAAATATGTTACAAATTACCCATATCGCCAACATTTTTGCTTTAAAGACACTGGAAGAATCGAAAAAAATAAAAATATTGATGTCTTTGAACAAGTAAATTGTTGATTTCATTATATCATGAGAAGTGTTGAAGCTATAGTTTCTGAATTTTGTGTGATTGATTTTGTAGTCAATAAAAATTATTAGAAGAAGAAAGGGCGGACAAGTAGACGTTGCACCCCTCAGACAAACTAACTACTGACTTCTGTATATCTTGAGATGGGTTACAGCTAAAGTTTTTATATTTGAATTAAGTAGTTGCAAAATACGCCGTGTTTTTGGGCCAATATACAAATAATTTTGTAAATTAAATAATTGTTTGCATTCAAATCAGCTTGACAATTGCATTGACCTTATTTTTAGGCCTTGGATAACAATTTGTTTTTTTGATTAATTCCTTCATTAGTGAATTTTTATTCTGTGTGTGTACATAAATATAGAATTTTCTTTCAAATAAAAATTAATGCATGAAAAAATAAAAATAAAAATTGATTTTATTTCATCTCTCATTTTAGGTTGAAAATGGTGATCAATTAGAAACTATTACTGTATCACCCGGTATGCATCAAATGATGATACAGGGTGGCCCTGGGCAAGAGCCACAAGTCTTACAGGTGGTAAGTCTTAAGGATGCTACACTTTTATCCAAGGCTATGGAAGCCATTACAAGTGGTAATGTCAAGGCCGATGATACCATTATTATGGAACAATAGGACGACTTTTTAAATGTCAAATATGAAAAGGTATTACAACAAATAAATACAACAGAAACAAACAAATTTAAACCAATAAAAGCAGCAATTGCAACAACATCAACAATAAATAATATTCCATTTATAGAAATGTGAATTAAAAAAAAAAAAAAAAAACAAAAAACAAAAATGTTTGAAGAATGAGACTTATATCCTTGAAGATGGGTAGTGGAGTAGAATTTATTTGTTGTATGTATGTTGCCAGTGTTTTTTGTTGTATTTTTGTAAATTTATAAAGAAAAAGAAAAGTTAATTTTGCTGTCTTAAAAGTTTTAAAGTTTATTTTTTTATTATTTCTATTGTTTGTCCCTCTGTTTCATTTTGTTGTAAACAATTCCTTTATTTTTGTATCGTATTATGTAAATATTTTAACTTTTATTTTTGCATATGTTTCTTAAGCCTAAAACAATACCAACAACAAACATTTATTCAGAAACATTAAATGAAAATGAAAATGAAAAAAAGGAAAAACTTTTTTTTTGTATATCTCATAATGATTTATAAGTACCTGAAAGGTGTTTCTATGTATTTTATTTATTTAATATTTTGTTTTTTTTTAAATATTTATTTTACTTTGCTAAGCTTATTTGTTTGTGTTTTTCTTTTTATCGTTTAAATAATTTTTAAGATATTTATTTCAGTTTTTATTTCGTTATTTATTTTTTATTTTTATTTGCTTGTTATTAAGTTTTTAAGTTTCTTTATTTAAGTTGTTAAACAAAATGAAAAAGCTAATCAGCAATATTTATTTACATATTACAAGAAAATATTGAAATGTAAATAATTCCAAATGGAATTCCAATTTCGACTTTTTTTTATATTGGCCAGGCTATACTCTTTCTGTTTTTTTTATGCTTTCAATATATGTACTACAGTGTACTCTCACTTAAGCGAACGTCTAATTGGCTGCCAAATTTGTTCGCTTGCGAATTTATTGTTTTTATTTCTATTTTAATTTTAATATAATATGGAATCTATAATTTTGTGAGAAGAGGAAAATTATTTTTTTACCTCGCTTTAGTCTCAATATCCTGGATATTTACTGAAAAGTCAGCAAGCAATTGAACACCGTTAAGGATACTGTGATGTAACGAAAAACTTTTCGTTTTTCTCTATCATAAAAAGTCTCTTTATAAACCGGTAACTTGTCGTCATTTTCATTTTCTATTTCATCTTCAAAGAATTATCCTTTATTATTATTATTATTATTGTGGGCGGCAAATAACATTTCACAGCTAATAATTTTGCAAATTAATATTGATTTAATATTGATTTCATTATTTAACTCAAAATATCATATGATTTCATCTTGCATTTCGCTTTTACCTCAACAAATAATAGGAGAAATAAGAAAATGATAAGGCGAAATTGCCTCGTACGTGATCGAATGTCTGTCTGTCTATAAGAATGCCTCAAGCGATGCTCTCTAGCCACCATGATTATTGTCGTACATGTCATTGATGTTTGGCTTATGCGGATTAATAAAACAAAAAAGCAATAATCATCTGCAATGGATGACAATTAAAAACGGAAGTGCAATGAGGGAAATAAAAAGGAGAATATGTACGATAAAAATGCGATGTGCTTAGTAAGACTTCGACTAACTCATTACAGAGCATATAAAAAATATAATTCCAATACATACTACATGATTTTTATAAAAAGTGTGAGTTAAATAATTGATGATTACATGAATTTGTACAGAACAGAAAGGACTCTGATAAGACTTTCGCAGCTAGAGTCGAAAACATGTTCTGTTCGGCTGCTGTAAAATTCCTTCACGGAATTAAAATTAAAAAATCATCGCAAAAAAAAAAAAAAAAAGAAAAACAATATAAATTCTTAATAGAATTTAGTTTTTGATGTAAATAAGGAGTTTTAAAGGCAAAAACAAATTTTTTAAAATTTTAATTACAAAATATGATAATTTCTATCAATTTGTACCGAATACACGACTACATACATATGTTGCTAGCAAGAAGTGTCATCAAGTTGTCAGCCATTGAATTAGTTTTAAGTCGCAAACAACAAACAACAAAATAAACATCTATGCCCGTATTCATAAAAAATATTTTAGGTTTATTTGACAAGTATTGCATAGAAATTTATCAAATAAACCCTCAATAAACCTAAAATATTTTTTATGAATACAGGCACTAATCTATAAGCTGGTTATGGCTGACTTCTTAAATGCAGTTTGCAATGCAACACTGCAGAGAAATTTGTTTGTAAAGCGAAGCAACATACTATGGCTACCCTGCTTTGTCAAATAAGTATTTGTAAATACACACCAGTTTTGTTGATTGAAACAATTTTTGAACATTTTTAAAACTGTAAATATGCATTTGGATAAGAAATTCTATGCACATGTAAAAGAAATCTTCTTGCCAAAATTGTGATAAACACACTGAAAATCGTAAAGCATTACAAATAAAAACAATACCCAAATTTAACAAATGTTGTGCATGAAAAGTATTGCTATGCATTAGTGAACTTGCAGCATTTTCAAAATTATGTGTAAAATGTTTATGAACACTACACATTGCAGTGTTGTATTGCAAACTGCATTTATGAAGTCAGACTATACTTTTGTCACTAAAAACTATTTTCGTGTTTATTCATAACGTATTGCGTTTTTATTATATTGACAGTACTAGTCTATGTATCTACATTGTCGCCAACAATAATAAAAATCAGTCTTGTTCTTGTTAGAATAGATGCTATTAAATTTTATACAGTTTTAATGGCTGACTAGCTGTTTTAGAAAAAATGGCGATCATAATGTGACTTGTGTTAGTTTGGTTTATCGGTACCGTAGCTGAATGAGCTCGCCATTTTTAAAAGAGTGCGCTTGTTGGTTGTAGGTTGTGTTGTAAATTACAAATAGTTTTAAAGAGAGACTTTTGTTTTTATGGCACTATTTCCACAAGAATAATCCTTTCGCTTAATTCTTCTCTTCTTTTTCTATATTTTTTCTCTCACAATAAAATAAAATATTTTGCATTTCGTTATTTAAAATCCATTTTTAACACATTTCAGAATGTGGCTGGCAAGTCGTTTTTTATTTTATTTATTTCTTAATGAATTTAAAGTTAACTATTCTAGTCATTTACCAATTATACAAAAGTTTTTATTTATTTTATTTTCTTTTTACATTTATTATTTATGTATAAGTATTTACAAATATGTAAGTTAAGTTTTAAATAATAAATATGCTCAAAATTTATATTTTACTTACTTACATACATACATACATTTGTATGTATGTATATATTTATAAAGTATATATATAAATAATATATAATTCCTTATAAAATTATTGTAATTGTAAAATTAGTTTCCAGTAAAAAATAAATATTTTAAAATATTTAATTGCATAAATAAAAATTTATTATAAAATATTAAAAAAGAAAAATTTTACAAATAAATTAAAATCTGTAGTTTTATAATGACGTTTAATGAATTATGCAATATATACTTATATATAAAAATAAAAATTTACATATATAATTATGAGTATAGCAATTATTACGCGAAATTACAAAAAGAAAAGCAAAAAAAAAAAGGTTTATAAAATAATAAATTATACAAATAAAGTGAAAATAGTTTTTATTTTATTGGCGTTGTTAAAATTCAATTTAATTAATTATTTACGATTATACATACTCTTACATATATATTTTTGTTTAAAAGATTCTGTAAAATATTTTAAATGTTTGTAATTTTGCAATAACAATTTATTATTATTATTATTAACAGTCATTTCACTTTGTAAATACAAATGCAATATTTATAATATAATAGTATTTATTATTAATCAATAGTTATCGTCAATAAAACATAAATAATTCCAATAAAGTGTGTAACAAAAAAATTTCATAAACCATTTAAAAATAAAACGAAATAAAAATTTATACAACAATGTTTTCTTTTTAATTCCTGTCGCAAAATTGAGAAATATATGTAATTCAAGAACTCGAAACCTGTATGATTATTCGGCTAATTTACAAATCATTTAAAACATAGTCATAGTCTGTCACTGTGCTTCCACCGTTTAATTTTTAAAATTATATCAGTTTTGATGTGAATTTCTCAAATTTTGAAAGTTATGAAACCGTAACAATTACAAAAGCTGCTTGAAATACTCTTATCCGAAAGCCTGGTACTTTTTTTCTAAGACCAATACTCTAGGGGGTGAGCTTCTACTAATGCTGCATTGTATGCATTGTATTGGAATCAAAGTCGAAGGTGGATTAAGTATTTCTCTTTTGCCCTTAAGCACCTTTTTTTTTACTTTGTACAGTATGACAATGAGACAAGTTGCTTTCAATTGATCACTTCAAACGCTGGTGTTATACCATCACGCTTGTATTATCAACGACGCACAGAGGGATATTTTAACGATCTGGGCGGTCAAAATTACCAAAAAAGGAATTAAAAAATAACGGAATCTAGTTAAGCACTCTATTCTCTTTATACTATAATCGGTAATTAAAACATCAACTTTTGAACAATCGAGTTTTGGCCGCCAAGATCGACAAATTAACCCTCTGTGCGACGCCTTGATGTTGACTGTGTATTGTGAAATGGTGAGAATCTCTGCTTAAGTAGGTAGCTGTCTTCTACTAATTTTTAGTAGGTAGCGCTTTTTCCTGATCATTCGTTTTTTTTTGTTTTTTTAAAACCAATACTCAGGGGTAAACTCCTACTTATGCAGTGCATTGTATTGGAATTTGAAGATAGATTTATTTTTTTTCTCATAGATATACATAATTTGCCTTTATAACCCTGTGCCAGGATTACGGCCTAGCTTCTCACAGCACTCATGATGTGTGTGTTTAATGTTGACTCCGAACGACAGACTTAACAAGTTTGTTCATGGCAATCAATTACTCTTAGAGCTTTTGCCAGAAGTCTGATAAGAGGTAGTGGCCGAAAGAAATGTTTTTTCATATATCTTTGCTTCAAGTGTCAGAGCCGGGGCTTGAACCGGAGCTCTCTTCTTAGTAAGACAACACAGCTAATCACTAGATCACGGTGACTACTAGATATGTACATATATATGTATTATGAGCCTTTTTTTGTTGATGAGACAAGTTGCTGTCAATTTGACATTCACCCTTGAATGATCAATAGCAATTGCCTCATCTGTCTATCGGTGGAGCGTCTTCGGTAGGTTAGCTGTTATCTTTCCAGAAGATGGCGCTGTACTCCTGATCATTCGTTTCTGGTGGAATAGACTGTAAATGTAAGAGAGCGGTTTCTTAAAGATGGTGATCTTCAGGTATGGGGGGTGGGGGAACCTCCTAGTTTTTCAGTTATGATTTAGAAAAACAACAAATTTTTATTTTATAATATTTGTCCTCGCTGGGATTAAACTTCTGTCGTTTGAGTTTCTGTGCGAGCGCTCTAACCACTATACCACGGTCCTCCCAATACTAAGGTGTATATGGTGGAATGTCAGGGAGCGGCTTTTTTGAAGATGGACCTCTTAGTGGGGGGGGGAACCTTTTATTGCTTTTTTAATTAAAACTCGAAAAACG
The DNA here is from genome assembly GCA_963576795.1 of Metopia argyrocephala. Lineage (NCBI taxonomy): Eukaryota > Metazoa > Arthropoda > Insecta > Diptera > Sarcophagidae > Metopia > Metopia argyrocephala. Next base: position 71,066,538 of record OY756208.1, read on the forward strand.
CAAATATATTGTCCTTAATTTTCTTCTAGGCTGGGAGGATTTGAACCTATGCTGTTTATTGTAAGCGAGCTGTCCAGCCACTTCACTACGCCACCCCTTTGCTTAAATTTTTTGAAAGAAGTTTAGATACTTTGTTAGTTAGACCGTTTTGTGAAACAAATTACACAATTCAACAAAATATTTTTTTTCTTTCCTATGGGTCAATCAATCAATTGACTGATTTCACTCTTATTTAAGACTTGAATCTACATTTATTTCCTTATTCAAGTTTATTTTTTAAGATCTGTGGGTCTACGATGTAACTCGATTCGAATAAAAAGTTATACTAATTCCTAAAATTAACTACAACTACGTACAGTTAAAGCAAATTTTTTTTTTATTATTTATTTTTTATATTTTATTTATATAATTATGTATTTGTGCCGTAGATTTTTTTATTTAATTGACATTATTAAGAACTGTAAACACTGAATATGCGGTTTTCATAACCTAAAAAGGAAATAATAATTCATTAGTAAAGGGAAAATGATGGATTAAGGAAATTAATTTTTTTAACATTTTTTTTTTTAACAATTAAAAACTAAAAATTAAAATTAAAAGCAAGTCGTGTTACCTTTACAAACGTGGGCATTCGCACTGGTATTAAGTTACCGGCCAATAATGTATTTGATTTTTGCGAACGTTGTAAAACTATTGTAAAAGCCTTTTTAAATTTCTTATTGCGATCCATCCAGTTACAGGCATATATGGAGTCAGTTAATTGCTCATTTGCCTGACAATACATATCACCATAATAACATAAAATGAAGATCTCCATTGTGACAGCACTGAAATATAGGACAATGTTGAGGATTTTAGAAGGATGAAGACCCACATAAAACATGTAAACACCTATAGTGCATTGAGCCAAGCCAGTGGCTACAAACTGAGCCAAACAGGTGATGGAAAGTATTTCCTGTATGTTGTTAAACAGTCTAAATAAAATTAAAATTTATTAATTTTATCGTTTGTCTTGTATTTGTTTTGCATTAAACCTACTCATACATATTAAAGAGATTGGATATAAAAATAGTAGTGAAAATAAAAAAGGACAAAAACATATTGTAATAGAAATGTGAGCATGTGCACCTGTTTTCATATTATTGTTCTTCAATGGATTATATTAAGACGAAACGTTCTTTTTTCCCTTTTAATCTACTTCATATCAAAATCCTCTATTTAAAATAATGATTTTCAAACTCTAATTTCCTTTTTTTTCTTCCAAATAGCGCAAGAATCGAAAAGACTTTTTTTAACCACAGCATTTACTTTAAAATAAATAATTATCTTCGTCAATCAGATAAAATATTTATAACGGCTTTATATATTCCGTTTCCTAAAATTATCCAATATACATAGAATTGCTTGTTGGTTGTAGGTTGTGTTGTAAATTACAAATAGTTTTAAAGAGAGACTTTTGTTTTTATGGCACTATTTCCACAAGAATAATCCTTTCGCTTAATTCTTCTCTTCTTTTTCTATATTTTTTCTCTCACAATAAAATAAAATATTTTGCATTTCGTTATTTAAAATCCATTTTTAACACATTTCAGAATGTGGCTGGCAAGTCGTTTTTTATTTTATTTATTTCTTAATGAATTTAAAGTTAACTATTCTAGTCATTTACCAATTATACAAAAGTTTTTATTTATTTTATTTTCTTTTTACATTTATTATTTATGTATAAGTATTTACAAATATGTAAGTTAAGTTTTAAATAATAAATATGCTCAAAATTTATATTTTACTTACTTACATACATACATACATTTGTATGTATGTATATATTTATAAAGTATATATATAAATAATATATAATTCCTTATAAAATTATTGTAATTGTAAAATTAGTTTCCAGTAAAAAATAAATATTTTAAAATATTTAATTGCATAAATAAAAATTTATTATAAAATATTAAAAAAGAAAAATTTTACAAATAAATTAAAATCTGTAGTTTTATAATGACGTTTAATGAATTATGCAATATATACTTATATATAAAAATAAAAATTTACATATATAATTATGAGTATAGCAATTATTACGCGAAATTACAAAAAGAAAAGCAAAAAAAAAAAAGGTTTATAAAATAATAAATTATACAAATAAAGTGAAAATAGTTTTTATTTTATTGGCGTTGTTAAAATTCAATTTAATTAATTATTTACGATTATACATACTCTTACATATATATTTTTGTTTAAAAGATTCTGTAAAATATTTTAAATGTTTGTAATTTTGCAATAACAATTTATTATTATTATTATTAACAGTCATTTCACTTTGTAAATACAAATGCAATATTTATAATATAATAGTATTTATTATTAATCAATAGTTATCGTCAATAAAACATAAATAATTCCAATAAAGTGTGTAACAAAAAAATTTCATAAACCATTTAAAAATAAAACGAAATAAAAATTTATACAACAATGTTTTCTTTTTAATTCCTGTCGCAAAATTGAGAAATATATGTAATTCAAGAACTCGAAACCTGTATGATTATTCGGCTAATTTACAAATCATTTAAAACATAGTCATAGTCTGTCACTGTGCTTCCACCGTTTAATTTTTAAAATTATATCAGTTTTGATGTGAATTTCTCAAATTTTGAAAGTTATGAAACCGTAACAATTACAAAAGCTGCTTGAAATACTCTTATCCGAAAGCCTGGTACTTTTTTTCTAAGACCAATACTCTAGGGGGTGAGCTTCTACTAATGCTGCATTGTATGCATTGTATTGGAATCAAAGTCGAAGGTGGATTAAGTATTTCTCTTTTGCCCTTAAGCACCTTTTTTTTTACTTTGTACAGTATGACAATGAGACAAGTTGCTTTCAATTGATCACTTCAAACGCTGGTGTTATACCATCACGCTTGTATTATCAACGACGCACAGAGGGATATTTTAACGATCTGGGCGGTCAAAATTACCAAAAAAGGAATTAAAAAATAACGGAATCTAGTTAAGCACTCTATTCTCTTTATACTATAATCGGTAATTAAAACATCAACTTTTGAACAATCGAGTTTTGGCCGCCAAGATCGACAAATTAACCCTCTGTGCGACGCCTTGATGTTGACTGTGTATTGTGAAATGGTGAGAATCTCTGCTTAAGTAGGTAGCTGTCTTCTACTAATTTTTAGTAGGTAGCGCTTTTTCCTGATCATTCGTTTTTTTTTGTTTTTTTAAAACCAATACTCAGGGGTAAACTCCTACTTATGCAGTGCATTGTATTGGAATTTGAAGATAGATTTATTTTTTTTCTCATAGATATACATAATTTGCCTTTATAACCCTGTGCCAGGATTACGGCCTAGCTTCTCACAGCACTCATGATGTGTGTGTTTAATGTTGACTCCGAACGACAGACTTAACAAGTTTGTTCATGGCAATCAATTACTCTTAGAGCTTTTGCCAGAAGTCTGATAAGAGGTAGTGGCCGAAAGAAATGTTTTTTCATATATCTTTGCTTCAAGTGTCAGAGCCGGGGCTTGAACCGGAGCTCTCTTCTTAGTAAGACAACACAGCTAATCACTAGATCACGGTGACTACTAGATATGTACATATATATGTATTATGAGCCTTTTTTTGTTGATGAGACAAGTTGCTGTCAATTTGACATTCACCCTTGAATGATCAATAGCAATTGCCTCATCTGTCTATCGGTGGAGCGTCTTCGGTAGGTTAGCTGTTATCTTTCCAGAAGATGGCGCTGTACTCCTGATCATTCGTTTCTGGTGGAATAGACTGTAAATGTAAGAGAGCGGTTTCTTAAAGATGGTGATCTTCAGGTATGGGGGGTGGGGGAACCTCCTAGTTTTTCAGTTATGATTTAGAAAAACAACAAATTTTTATTTTATAATATTTGTCCTCGCTGGGATTAAACTTCTGTCGTTTGAGTTTCTGTGCGAGCGCTCTAACCACTATACCACGGTCCTCCCAATACTAAGGTGTATATGGTGGAATGTCAGGGAGCGGCTTTTTTGAAGATGGACCTCTTAGTGGGGGGGGGAACCTTTTATTGCTTTTTTAATTAAAACTCGAAAAACGCAAATATATTGTCCTTAATTTTCTTCTAGGCTGGGAGGATTTGAACCTATGCTGTTTATTGTAAGCGAGCTGTCCAGCCACTTCACTACGCCACCCCTTTGCTTAAATTTTTTGAAAGAAGTTTAGATACTTTGTTAGTTAGACCGTTTTGTGAAACAAATTACACAATTCAACAAAATATTTTTTTTCTTTCCTATGGGTCAATCAATCAATTGACTGATTTCACTCTTATTTAAGACTTGAATCTACATTTATTTCCTTATTCAAGTTTATTTTTTAAGATCTGTGGGTCTACGATGTAACTCGATTCGAATAAAAAGTTATACTAATTCCTAAAATTAACTACAACTACGTACAGTTAAAGCAAATTTTTTTTTTATTATTTATTTTTTATATTTTATTTATATAATTATGTATTTGTGCCGTAGATTTTTTTATTTAATTGACATTATTAAGAACTGTAAACACTGAATATGCGGTTTTCATAACCTAAAAAGGAAATAATAATTCATTAGTAAAGGGAAAATGATGGATTAAGGAAATTAATTTTTTTAACATTTTTTTTTTTAACAATTAAAAACTAAAAATTAAAATTAAAAGCAAGTCGTGTTACCTTTACAAACGTGGGCATTCGCACTGGTATTAAGTTACCGGCCAATAATGTATTTGATTTTTGCGAACGTTGTAAAACTATTGTAAAAGCCTTTTTAAATTTCTTATTGCGATCCATCCAGTTACAGGCATATATGGAGTCAGTTAATTGCTCATTTGCCTGACAATACATATCACCATAATAACATAAAATGAAGATCTCCATTGTGACAGCACTGAAATATAGGACAATGTTGAGGATTTTAGAAGGATGAAGACCCACATAAAACATGTAAACACCTATAGTGCATTGAGCCAAGCCAGTGGCTACAAACTGAGCCAAACAGGTGATGGAAAGTATTTCCTGTATGTTGTTAAACAGTCTAAATAAAATTAAAATTTATTAATTTTATCGTTTGTCTTGTATTTGTTTTGCATTAAACCTACTCATGCACGGTGTTGTGATCTTTAATGCAGTCTGTTAGTTCAGAATATAGTTGTTCATCCGAAATGACATCGTAATTACTGCCCAGTTCTTTAATACGTTTAGCTAATGCTTTGACATGAGCTGTTAAAATGATTAAGTAAGCCGGTGGGTATGTATCACTCCCCAGATTTTGCAGAGTTTGCATTATTAAACCGTACAATTGATATGAATGAGCATAAAGGAAATTTCTTTTAGATGCCTTCCAATCCCAAGGAAACCAAGCAGGATACATTAACATGCGTTCACTTGAAAGATAAACAACCAATTGACTGGTTATTACAGCACAACAAAATAAGCGCGCAAAAGTCTTAAAACATTGTCGTGCCAAATTAACACCCTCCTCTAAAATGGCCACTTCTCCTGCTGCTTTAGCTCTGGCATCTAAACGCCCAAGAATACTACTCACTTTTAATAGTTTATGCTTCACCACAAAAACATTTATGAATTTTATATTACAAATCACATCAGTGGTTGTCATATAGAGATTTTCACATAATTCGGTTAAGTTTTGCGAAAGTAACAGGTTGATAATGAGTGTTGTGGGAAACAATAACGTAACGCTTATATTAATGAAAATCGCATACATTATATATGGTTTAAACCATTTGGAGTCACGTTTTGGTGGCTGTAAACCAAAATATTTCCACAAAATCCAGTGATTCTCAAATGCCAACCTCGTATTTATTTTCGTATAAGAATTGTTTAACTGTGACATGTTTAGGAAATGTGTGATTCCAGTATTAAAAAAAATTTTTAAAATTCACCTGATTCAACACCGCACTGCTTTATTGACTTACAAATTAAACAAGTGAAATAAAGTGAAAGCAGTTTTTATAGTGGACATTTTAATTCATTTTTTTTTTGTTCAATCATATGTCCTGGTATTTTAAGTATTATTATTGCAATTATTTTGTACGACTATTATTGCATTATTAATAAACTTTGCAGTAAAGTTTCAAGTGTCATTATTTTATTTTATTTATTAAAAAGTGTAAAAAGAAAAGAAAGATTTTCTTAAACATTCTATTTTAAAATATTTTTACCCTTCAGTATTTAGCAATTTGTAAATAAATCGATGAAATGATGAAAAATGTTGTAATGAATTAAAGTTTAAGAACTGGACTTAAACTATTGTTGCACAGTATATTTAAAGTGTAGCGCATAACTTCGAAAACACTACGTACGATTCCTAAATATCAGAATAGGAAAATAAACAAAACGAAACGTTTGATCTCACTTTGTTTTGTTCTTTACAATGAGTAGAACAAAAACAAAACAAAAACAGTGAGAACGATTGTCCCATTTAGTTTTGTATATTGTTTTTGTTTTGAGCACTACAAATACTCAAACGTGCGTAGGTAGAAGAAAAAAATTAATGAGAAGAAAAAGAAAAGAAGAAGAGAAAAAGAGCAAAATTTACGAATGTAACGGAATAACAAAGCAAGCACAAGAGCGAAAAGCGAATTGTTTCGTTTGCGCTCTTTCTCATTTAGAAAGTATTTGTTTTGGTTTTGCTCATGCATAATACGATTAAAAAAAATTTGAAAAGTTTATGACTTTGTGGTAACGTTTGCAAAATGTTTTGTTTGTTTGCCCACTCTGCTAAATATTCTCAAATTATTTAGTGACAAGATTCTTAGCTTTTAAATCGAGCGGAAAATCCGCCACGTATGAAAAAGAAAATTAAATGAATCAAACGGCACAACTAATTCACAGCCTTTACATTAACCAATCCAAATAAAAAAATGCTTGCGATTTAAAATATAACAATCTTTTACTAAAATCTTGACTCGCCACCTGACTTAAAGTAATAGCACGTTAAAGATTTGCGGAGAAAATCACTTAAAAATATATGGTTCCTTGGCTATTTATCATGCTTTACCACGTTTTTGTCCAGTGAAAAGTATTTGGAAATTGTCTTGTACAGTAAACTTAATTGGAAGCTTAACATTGAGGAAAGTATGAGAAAGGTAGAGATTGCTCTGTATGACTGCAGACGATGATGGAGACTTCAATCAAAGTAATATGTTTAAGGCTTTAATACCTATAAAAATATTATATCTTTCCTTTTAATTTTAATTTTTAATTTAATTTTTATTAGACTATTATTCATAAATGTAAACATAAATATGACAAATCCCTAACCAATACTGTAATATAAGAAATATTCCTGTTGTATTGAAATGATCAAATAATTGAAATAAAAAAAAAAATGAAAAAAAAAATCCATACTTTGGTTGAGGGCCTGTAAATTTAGATGTCTTGGAAGACTTCAGAGAACTACATGCTAATTGTTATCACATGCTATCCTGCAGATAGCGACGATTAGCGCTGTGAGGTTGAGTGGAGCTGAACGCTTTAAAAATTCAACCTCTTGTTATGCTAAATTATTACTACGGCGTACTCAGTATACCAACTCAGTACTCAGTGACCAATTTCACCGGTGAAATCATTTTCAAGGGACTTCTACACTTTCTTTCCTAACAGAGAAGAATGGATTCGTAGTCTTCTGTTTTTGAACTTTAATACTAAAACCAATACTGATGGTCCTCAAATGGTCTATGCTGTGGAAGCAGGTATCTACTCTCATAGACTACGAATTCAGGAGTCTGTGCATCTCACCGATACTTACAGGGCTTTCCAGGCTGCAGTGCTTGCGATACTAGTACTGTCGCTATTCTTCTGAACACTAAAACCGGCTGTGACTCATAATGTTATTTAAAAGGCAGATAAGCTAGCGAGAATTGCAGGAATCGTCTTCTCACCAATGGTAGTTGGAAAGGGGAAGATTGGAATGAAATATTAATGCATTTCAGTTTAAAGGTGGACTGATCTGATGACTTGTAGAATCAGCAAGTCACTTTGATCAAAATATGACTTGGAGAGAACTAGATTATTGTTGATCATGCAACGTGAGCAGGATCATGTGGTTTTTGGGCTATTGAGATACAAGCAGCCAGGATGAATATTCCGTTTAATATGTACTGCCACAGCTTCAAACAAGCGGGAAAAATAGACACGATATTACATATTGTCTGCGAACGCCTTGCCCGTAAAAAAACAAAATTTAACTTTGGAACAGATTACCTATAAATTAATGATCAATTGCCAGCAAGAGCGGGTAACTGAAATAAAAATAGTATGTATATGTTTTTTTTACTAATGACATCATATATTATATACATATGTATATAAAAAATTTCCATTTGGTTGATATCTTACATATTTTTTTTTTTTTGATACGCAGTAAAAAAACTTGAGAATCAAGCAAAATTAAGTCTCTTCATGTATCTTATTATTATTGTATGTAGACCAGTGGTCTTCACAAAGAGAGTCACACAAAAATACACTGAGAGATGAGATTGGTTTCTTCATTTGTATTGTTTTTAACAACTTGAATGAAATTTGTAAAAATTTTCGTTTTAAAAACCTTTAATTTTAAAACTTAAACTAAGTAATTTATTAAAATTATTCATGAAATAAATTGTTTGTAAATGCTATTAACAAATTGAAATGTAGTTAAAAGAAATATAAACATTAATAAGTTTATGTTGCTTATTATCATAAGTTCTCAGTGTCTGACAAACAAATTTAGCTCTCTTGAAAACTTATAAAACATAAACACATACGCAATTTTTATCTCACACACATGTTTTTGTAATAATTGTGGTTGTCGTTTAACATGATGAAAACAAAGCGTATGGATTTCTTTCTATGAAAGATTTTTAACATTGCAAATTTTTTTATAACTAATTAAGTATTTCATAGGAAAATAAAACAAATACTGGTTTCCAGGAATTCTAAAAGTGATATCTGTTAATAAAGTACAATACATTTAATTTTAAACTAATATAATAAGAATTAACGATACGGGTAGTTTTGGTATATTTTAAGAAGCTGTTTGCCAGAATTTTTGTGGAATTAAGCAACCCTGGTTGTAATATTCACGAAGAGAGTAAGAAAAACTAAAAAAATATCCGAACAATTTATTTACCTGAGTAATACTGGTGAAGACTACTGATTTAGACCAGTGGTCTTCACAAAGAGAGTCACACAAAAATACACTAAGAGATGAGATTGGTTTCTTCATTTGTATTGTTTTTAACAACTTGAATGAAATTTGTGAAAATTTTCGTTTTAAAAACCTTTAATTTTAAAATTTAAACTAATTTATTAAAATTATTCATGAAATAAATTGTTTGTAAATGCTATTAACAAATTGAAATGTAGTTAAAAGAAATATAAACATTAATAAGTGTATGTTGCTTATTATCATAACTTCTCAGTGTCTGACAAACAAATTTAGCTCTCTTGAAAACTTATAAAACATAAACACATACGCAATTTTTGTCTCACATACATGTTTTTGTAATAATTGTGGTTGTCGTTTAAGATGATGAAAACAAAGCGTATGGATTTCTTTTTATGAAAGATTTTTAACATTGCAAATTTTTTTATAATTAATTAAGTTTTTCATAGGAAAATAAAACAAAAACTGGTTTCCAGGAATTCTAAAAGTGATATCTGTTAATAAAGTACAATACATTTAATTTTAAACTAATATAATAAGAATTAACGATACGGGTAGTTTTGGTATATTTTAAGAAGCTGTTTGCCAGAATTTTTGTGGAATTAAGAAACCCTGGTTGTAATATTCACGAAGAGAGTAAGAAAAACTAAAAAAATATCCGAACAATTTATTTACCTGAGTAATACTGGTGAAGACCACTGATTTAGACTCAGCACAATTGGAAAGCACTGAGATCTATAAGATTTAATGTGACATTTTGAGTCTACTGTTTGCTTAACAGACCTACTGCTTTCGTAATGAACAACAAATATATCCAAAAACACGATATTCGCACAATATATGTTTGTCTATTTTCAATGCCTGTAAGCACAATCCACAAACATTTACATTTATGATCGGCATTTTCTTTAAATGCGCTCCTACACTAGAATGACCCGAAAGAAAATCCGCCAGGAGTTTTAAGTCTGTCTTTTTATACTTCACAACAACAGAACTACGCCCAAATTAGGCCTTAGGCCGAGGCCACGCAATGAGCGGCTGAGCGGTGAGCGGCAAAAATTTAAAACATATGAAATACTACTGAAGAGGCCACGCAATGAGCGATATTTCTGAACGGTTAAGCGGCGCCGCTCAGGAATAGAACCTGTTCTAAATTTTAGATGATTTCTGAGCGGCGAAGTATAAACATGGCAAAAGTGAATGCGGAACTTATAATTTCATCTGTACAAAACCGACTGCTATTATGGCAAGGAAGATTACCAAATTTTAAAAATAAAAATATGGCATTTTTACAACTTACCGCACTAACCGTTCAGGAATTTGCTTAGTAATAAGCCACTTGCCGCTCAAACTCGCCGCTCATTGCATGGCTTCGGCCTTCGGTATCTAACAGCCGATTCATAGAAGACGAATGGTATAAGACGTTCGTCTTTTTATTAGTGAAACAAAAAAAAAACCTTAAATTTGTTAATGTTTTCCAAATATAAAAAGACGATCTTAAACCATTCGTGTTCTATGAACAGGCTGCAGGACTAACTTGAGCGTGCCAATGTTCTAAGCATTTGCCAACTTCCTAATCAGTAATCAGATTAATAATAGTAGACAACTGTGCTGTACATTAGTGCAATGGGATAATATACGGTGTCACGGATCCTTTTCTAGTCAATGTAATACAACTGGACTCTATTTCAAAGGGCTAGTTTTTGCAGCATATCGTAGCAATATTTGACAAGCTTAGATGTCATACGATATAAGACAAGCGCCATTAAGCGGCTCTTATGGATTGTTCTTGTCCTCGCAACAATGAAATTGCTAGAGAGATAAGTTTACGATCTACATAAGTAATTCGTTTTTTTAATACCTTTTTCGATACTGATCTGGAAATGCGAGTTTGAATTCCAGTAAGATTGTTAATTATTTTTTATTAATTAATTATTGTAAATTTTTTAATTAATTTTTTATAATGTTTGTATACTCGAAGAGCATTCATCCAGAAGCCACTTTTATTATTTCCAAAAATCTAACGTTAGCTTTGAATATTAAGAAACAATACAGAGGTAACAAAAGTTTTTGTGAAAAAAAAACCGAAAATTTATAATGATCTAAAAAATAGTGGTTACGTTTTTTTATCAAAATATTTGCATTCAATTTAAAAATTCATATATAATTTAAGTTTTTTTGATTTTTTTTTCAAATTTAATGAAAATAAAGTTTGGAATTATAATTTGCATACTAAGTTTTATTGCAATTTAAAAATAATTTGCATTTAAAATTATTATAAAAGTTTTTTTATTAAAGAGAAAATAATAATTTTTCTTTTCAAAAATTTTGTTTTAAAAACTAATTTTTGTAATTTGTTTAAGTGGCTATATGGTGTTGCTATTCATTAAAAAGTTGGTGTTAATTGTACAACAACTAAAAAAAAAAAATTAATCAATAAAAACAGTCAACCGGAAAGTTTATGTCACCTTATGCAATTTATGAATATGCTTTTTTGACAAAAAGTGATATAAGATATGCTCTTCAATGTATTAAAAGAAATAATTTTATTTAATCAAAGTTTTATTCTCTTTAATAGTTTTATTAAAATGAAATGAAATGTTTCCTATTATACTGAAATCACAAAAGACCACAAAGGAGTATATTTTATATGCAGGTTCATTATTTTGTTATCTGATCAAAAGGCTGTATTAAATTTTATATATAACAGGTGAGAATTTGTGCACTTCAAATAAAAAACATTTTATTCAAAGAAAAATATGAAACCATTTAACACCATTAGTGGGTGTATAATGAAAGAATAGCTGTAAGGCAAATAAATATTTTTTATTAAAAGCGATTAATATTGATTAAAAAAAGGGGGCGACACGTATCTAAACCGAAGTCATAGAGACAAGTTTATTTGTTGCAAACTTACGAGTAGGTAAAATTATATTCTGCCGTCAAACCGAAAATTAGATCACTTAGGCCAATAAAGGCCCATTGTGATGCCACAAATGATGATTGTATCTCTATACCCCTAGCAGCACTACGTCCAAGTCCCAGACAGCTTCAATAATGAAGCAACCTATATAATCTACAGCAACATTCAGTACTGGTCTGAGAGCTAATCCAGTGGCCTAAAGAATCAAACGTCTTATCATCTTCCAAGCGTTTACTACAAAATTGAACTAAGTACTATATTCAGAACTTTGGCTTTAATTTTTAATGCCAAAACTATTATTGAAATATGTTCACAAAGATAATTTTACAATTTGTAAAATATTGAATTATTAATAATGAGTCGCCGTGGTCTAGTGGTTAGTGTGTTGGCTTACTAAGACGATAGTGCCGGGTTCAAATCTCAGCACCGACATCTTGAAAAAAGAAATATGAAAAAAATATTTCTTTCGGCGACTACCTCTCAGCAGTCTTCTGGCAAAAGCTCTGAGAGTAATTATTTGCCATGAAAGAGCTTCTCAAGTCTGTCGTTCGGAGTCGACATTAAACTGTAGGTCCCGGTATTCATGGGTAGAAATTTACACACACAACATGAGTGCTGTGAGAAGCTAGGCCGTAATCCTGACACAGGGTTGTAAAGGCCAGTTATGTATGTATGTATGTAAAAAATTATTCTCTAATGGATTCCAATCTAACATAAACCAGACGTAATGCATACATATTGCAACACATTTGAGAAAAAATTTTATTATTTTTGCCATAAAATTTCTTTTGTGTAGACTATCTACTGCCAACTCCGGTGCTTACGCCTCGTGATAATAAAATATTTAAAATTTTTTATTTACAAATCACATAATTTGCTATCGTATACGAGGAAATTTTCACATAATTCCTATCAATTTTACGAAAGTATAATATAATGTACTGGCAATCAAAGCTATGAGAAAGAGGCAGCATTGTAATGGACACACTTACTAAAATAAAATTAACAATGTATGGCTTAAATCATCCCGAGTCACGTTTTGTAGGCTGTAAACTGAAAAATTGTACATAAAATTCAGTGGTTCTTAAATGCTTGCCATGATTCAATTTTAAGAGAATGAATTATAATTCGTAACAGTAACCGTAAATTACTTTTTTTTATCACTTTCTTTAATGTTTTCCATAAAATGCTTCCTTTCGCATACAGAGCTAAACATAAGTAATTTAAAATTTAATGCCATTTTCGTATGAAATAATGCCATTTTTATATGATTCTTTTATAAACTGTTTAATAGTGTATGGCAAGAACAGGCTTTGGCAATCACACATACATACATACATGCTAGTACGTAAACATATATATCAGAGAAAATTCTTTATCTCTTTTACACATTTTAACTGTTTTTCAACATGTTACTGTGGTGTTCGAGAGGAATATTTTGAGTTTTGTATGTTCTAAAAAGACACGAAATTATATTTTTCAGGTTCTACATACCAGGAAAGTTGTGTTTTTTCCTGGAAATAAAAAATTTAAAGTGTTTCTTTAATAAAGAAAATTGAAAAACCTTAAAAAGAATGAGTAATAACATGCTTTTACAGTAATAAAACAGATAATTTATCACTTGTTGAGTGTGTTCTTCTTAAAGTAATAAGATGCACTAAGAAAGACTGTAAAGTAAAAAAGTTTCTGTTGCTCCAAACAGGGGCAATATTGGAATCGACAAATCTGCTGGATCTGAATAGCCTACCCCTGCAGAAAATAGTGCTTACCAGTAAGTTATTTTGCAAGGGAGAACTTGTAAATAATAACTTACTCATGTGATTTCAATAATGCATGATTTTTATATGAAATGAGCCGCTAAAATGCAATAGAAATGCAAATTTATTGCAACCAGTAAGCAAATAGTACAAAAAACCAAAAATAATACCTTATCCTGTAGCATATGTGGAAGCTTAAATTTATATTAAATGGAAGCATTATATTCCATTATTGTTTACAATTTTATTTATTGCTTCCAAATCTTAAAAATTTCCTGCTGCAAAATTAACTCGTCATCATAAAGGTTGGCCAACGCTAGAACGAAAGGCTTATCATTGTTGTATCAAAAACATATCGTCGATGGAATTAAAGAACGCTGTAACTGACAAAAAATCGAAAATACGTTTTTTGCATAATTTTAATCAGAAAAAAAATACGCGTCGAATGGTCCAGGTCCCAGATTTCTACAATGAATATAAATTCACTTACGCCGTCTGCGAAATGAAAAATACCAGTGTATTTGTTCTACGTGTATGAAAGTTTTTTGGCTCTGGTGAACATTTAAGGTTTTGTCAGTTACAGCGTTCTTTAATTCCATAGACGATATCAACTTTGAAATATGCAAAAACTATTTTATGCAATTTCAACAACATAGCGACTGTCATTCTGTAAATGCTCTCACCTTCTTTTGATAACATGGGGCAAGAGTAAGCATGTTTATGCGAGGAACGATTCTGTATAGATGATGCGTCAATATAGCGGATAATAATTGGGAAAATAAATAAGTTTCTCTACACAAATTTCTCTACAAATTTCGTTGACTTGGCGGTAGTGTTCGAGAAACAATAATGGACATCATCAAGTTTCTCTATACCATTGGTGAGAGCAAACGTACAGGCTCGGCTGGGGTGTATTCCAGAAACTCTCTTTTTTTTACTTTTTCTGCACAATGTTCAGACGAAGGTGAAGAATGTAGCACAAAATGACTTTCAATAAACTCACCTTAAGAAACTAATTATTTTGATTTTATCGATGATATATTCCTGTTATAATGTAATATAATATGATTAATATGTCATAGCCTTTAACAAGATTCTCAAGTTTGTTGTTCGGCCCAGAATTTAAAACTGTAGCACACAACAGAAGTGTTGCGAGAAGCTAGTAACCCTGAACAGTAAACAGTAACTACAACCTGTCAAAAATAAAATATTTTTTTGCATATGAAAATGATAATTTTACCATCAAAACGACTATATGACTACCCTACCACAGTTGAAGCTAAAGTTAACTTAGGGTAGTTTCCGTTTGTCTTGGCTAGAGTGTACAAGTTAGTGTTGTCAATATAATATAAAAAAACACTTAATAAAAATGTGGAAACTTATTTAGTCGAATCACTGAAAAAGAAGAATCATCATTAAAATAATGATGTGACTACTTGACTATATTTACCGCTAGCGACATTCGTGGTCATATATTTGCTAGCCTGTAGTCTTTAATATATTTAAAGTATGAATGATAGTAAAAAAATATTGGATATTATTTTGTTCTTATTTTTTGCGTTACTGTACCACTGTGCTATATACAATTTGAATATTTTTAAATGGTTTTATGTTACTTATATACCAAAAGTACCATCATGAATATGCTCAGTTGCAAGGATTTCAAAAAGAAGTATTAAGATGGCATGTGGTGTTAAATTTTTAATTTCTATAGCAGGCTTTTATAAACCGTTTTCATTTTTTGTTTTTCTTTTCTTATTTGACCTCCCTAATATAAATTGTATTTTAAAGACGCTTTAATTGGTAGTTTGTGAAAGTGAAAATTACTACCAGCTGCATTACTACACGCAATTAAATAATTGAACGCCAATTGAAGTTTCTCACTACTTTTCTTTCTGTTGATTAAACCAGATTATCTTCGAATTAATTACAAAAGTTAGAAAGAAGAAAAAACATTTCCTTTTTAATGCTAAATTTCGTAAGAAAATAATTGCGATTTGAAAATTGAACATGTTGCTTATTAAGGAATTAAATGGGATTATTACCTATTGTAGTATATCTTAGAAGGCTATTATTAGTAGAAATTGTAAATTGCAGAAAATTGATAATTAAATGAACAAGTTATAAATATAATTTTATTGAATATTCAATATTGATTAGCGAATTGAGTTTTATAAACGCAGTGCTTATTGATTATTTTTAACTACATATTGTAATCTCAAGTTATCCTGATTAATTGTGAATTAATTCTAATAACAATCAATTAGTAACATAAATCTTCTACACGATGATACAAAATCATTTCAATTCTTTCCAATATTACACTCTTTTCCACCTTAACCAATGTCATCAAAAAAAAAAAAAAAAAAAAAAAGAAATGATCAGGAGAGAAGCGCCACCTATTGGGAAGTAGCAGATACCTGCTAAACCTACTTAGCGAATGTACTCGCCACACAATCAACATGCAACGATGAGGCAATTGCTGTTGATCATTCGAGGGTGAAGGTGCAACACTGGCCTTTGAATGATCAATTTACAGCAATTTGTCTCATTCCTAAGGCGCTTAACAATAATATAATAATTAATAATAATATATGTACTGTCCTTTCCAAAACTTCCAATACAATGCACAGCATTTGGTAGTGGTTTACTCCTGAGTATTGGTCTCAAATAAAAAAAAAAGAAAGTCTTATTGATTATTAATCCCAATCGAAATTTACCTAGTCTGATATTTACCAATTTCATTTACACCCGTTATCTTTATGCAGTTTTTGTGTGGCGTTAATGTCTTCATTAAATTGGTTATTTTTTATGTAACCCACCTCATGAAACTGAACTGGGCGTATGATAAGCTTCATTAAGTTTATGAAATATTTTAATCGCCGATAATTATTTTAAAATACATACAATCGATATCATCGTATGCATGTGTGTGATACCCAGCAAACATAAATTCAAGCGTTTAAAATATTATATCCAAATTTCATTTATTCAAATCAAATTTTTTGCTTACGTATGTCGCTGTATCACGCTTGGACCAACTTAAAGCAAACTTATGAAAAGGGCATATTAATGTTTGGTCTATATTAATGTTATGGTCTATATTAATGTTTGGTATAAATTCGGAACCGTATGTGGGGAATAAGTATGTCCTAAACAGTCTCTAAGTTGTTTTTGATTTTCGTATATTTTGAGAACGGTTAAGGCCAAAGGTTTTTAACTTTACTTCGAATGATGTTATGGAAAAAGCAAGTCATCACTTTGAAATTGTTCGGATTTGGACAAGTGAGAAAAATTCCATATTAACAAAAGAAATCGGAGTAAAAAATCAAAATTTTCCAGCTAAACCCACAATTAGCAACTCTATTTAGACATAAATATACATCAACCTCTCCTTACGACATTTATTTTGATACTTACAAAGTTTACTACTTAAACATTGGAAATAATGCGCGTCAGTTGTTGGACCTACTAGGTTTATATTTCTGAAACCAAACTTTGCCACTCAATTGTACTTATGAAATTAATTTTAAAATACTTCGATTATGCCTTAAAGGGTATATTTATTTCACTTTTTTTTTTATGTAAACTTTTGAGATGACATAGATTTTAGAAATTATCTCATTATGAATATCAGCAAGTGAAGTTTCAAACGGATATCAGGATAGTGAATCGATTTACAACACGCTATTACTTTTTTTTTTTTTTTTTTTAAGTTGTTTTGGATTATTAAGCGTTTACTTCAAGTTTTTGATTACCAGAAATTTGTTTATGAAAATCTTAACACCTCGGAACACTAGACTTTCATAAATTGAAAGATTATTTTTTATATTTGCTGGGTGTACGAAATTATTTGTGTGTCTATATGTGTATTGGGATTAATAAATGAATCCTTTTATGTTGATACGAGCATGTACTTGTAAGTCGTCAAACATTATTATGATTTTGTTATTGTTTGCAGGGAATTTTTCATGGTTGGTTGGATACACATACATTCGTTTTGTTTAATTTTAATACACAAGAAGTACATTTAAGTATGTGCGAATATATAATATGTATGTGTGTGTGTGTTTGTGTATTTGGTATGATGGGTCCTTGTACTGATAATGATTGTATACTTTTCTGTAGACATTGTTAATAATACAATTACTCCAACATTTACATATGCACGTATTTATGCTACTGTACGAGTATGTATAGGGTGTGCTTATAAGCCTGATAAAATTTAAAATTGATATAAAATAATATATTGATTTACATTTTAATTCAAAACAATGACATTTACAAATTAAATAGGCCATATGAGCACCACAGCTGTTTTTGACAAGGCGCATACTCTATATTTTATTTTCGAATAAATGAGCTGGATTGACGCTACAAGCGTCTAACAGTATAATTTAAATTAGAGCATCAAGCGCATTTTAACCACAAAATATTCGCATACTCAGACTAGTTCATCTTGGCGTTAACGCTTTCCTAATAGTAAATTGAGGTAAATTTTGCGTTTTTATTCCTATTTTCAAATAAACTAACATGACTATTTTAATGGGGGTCGTGGTATAGTGGTTAGAGCGCGTGCAAAGAAACTCAAACGACCGAGGTTCAAATCCCAGCAAAGGAGAAAAATAAAAAAATAAATTTTGGTTTTTTCGATAATTATAATTAAAAAAAATAAGAGGTTCTCCCTTCTCCAGCAAGTCCATCTTCACGAAACCGCTCTCTGATATTTCATGTCTATTCCATCAAGAAATGAATAATCAGGAGTATAGCGCCACCTTCTGTTAAGATAACATTTAACCTACTTAGTGGAGATGCTCACCACTCACATTCAACTTCTAGGTGGGGCGATTGCTGTTGATCATTCAAAGGTGAAGGTATAACACTGGCCTTTGAGTGATCAAATTGACAGCAATTTGTCCCATTGACACAAGGCGCTTAACATCTTCATATCTATCTATATCTATATATTCAACATTCCAATACAATGCACTGAATTTAGTAGGGTTTAACCTCTGAGTATTGGTCTTAAATAAAAAAAAAAAAAATAGCCGTGGGCTAGTGTTTAGTGTATTGGCTCACAAAAAAGATATATAAAAAAAAATTTCTTGCGGCGACTACTAGATAGTGCAACATAGTATACAAGCGAATTAGACTTTTGGATTATTTTTTCTATCATTGGTTTTAGGCATTAGAAGCCAATATTCAAGCTACCATTGATGACATACAACAACATTTATTAGAAAAAGTAGTAAAAAATTGGAATAATAAAAATCACCATGTAATTCCTAACTTTGCCAGACATATGCTGGATAAATTATTAAAAAAATAATAATTCCCTTTAAGTTTTCTAGGAGAATTCTCTACAATACTTCTGTTTTGTATTATCATTTTAAGTTATCAAGCTCTTAAAAAAGCATTCTAAATCTATAGAAATTTTTAAAACAGATGATTATAATCATTCATCATAATTAACTTTAAAGATCCTCTACAAGTAGCGAGAATTGGTGACTTTTTTCTGATCTTGATTTACCAGAGTATATTGATAATAAATCTGATAAAGTGATATAACACTACATTTAACAGTTAAATCTTTTTATAAGTTTTATTGGGCTTAAAAGACACACTTTTAAAAATGTATGTCTGTTGTTAAAATAATACCAGAAACGTATGAATTCTATCGATGGTCAGTAACAGATTTAATATTTTAAGTTATAAAATCCAATATCATTAATATGTAAAACATTTAATATATAGAAACAGTTTTATTCTCGTCTTAATGCCTTTGTAGGGTGTTCTTATAATGTTTTGTCCATATGATTTATTAATTTTTATTAAAGTACTTTTATATTTTTTATTTATTATATTATTGGCTGTATAATACTGTCTTTCCTGGCATTCAACCCAGGAAACATTTTTCTTAATTTATAACTAAATCGTACTTATAGGCACTCTTCTTTTTTTGTTAGTTTAGAGTCACTTTTGTTACCTTTTTCTGATGGTATTTATTGTTTTCCGAATCTATTTTTCATATACAGTACACACGGGGTAACGTGAGCTAATTAAAACCAAGGGAGTTCATGTTAGCGAAATTGTTCACTTTAGCGATTGTTGAATTACATGACAAAGTATACAATACATATTACAATATAAACCGGTATTTTACACGCGTGAAAGTGAAATTATTTTATTATTTGAATTATTAAAATATAAAACTAAACCAAAACAAGATCACGAGAAAATAATGGTCAGAGTTATATGCAATAAAAAAGAAATGATTCACCTTATAGAGCCTTCTGAGTTTGTTCACGTTACAGAGTAGTCAATGTAAGCAAAAGCTTGTTCACGTTAAGCGATGTTCACGTTACCGCGAGTGCAGTCGCCGTGGTCCAGTGGGTAGTGTGTTGGCTTACTAGGACATGAGCCCCGAGTTCTACACCTAGCTCTGACATTAAAAAAGAAATATGGAAAAAAATATTTCTTTCAACGACTATCTTTCAGCAGTCTTCTGGCAATAGCTCTGAGAGTAACTAATTGCCATGAAAAAGCTTCTTAAGTCTTCTCATGGATAAAAATTGGCACACACAACATGAGTGCTGCGAGAAGCTAGGCCGTAATCCAGACACAGGGTTGTAAAGGCCAGTTATGTATGTATGTATGTAATATCGAATATTCATAATACATCCTATATTTAGACTATCATACTACTACTCTTCTACACAAAAATTTGGTATATCATACGACTTGTTGTCTTAGTCTAAATACCCTTTTACAGCTAAAAAAACAAATTTGCATAAAAAACAAATTCATAAATATTCATTTTATTTTATTTAACAATCATTTTATTTAATTCCTAACCGGAATCATTGATTGGATCTTTATTATTTAAATTTATTGTATATTTTTTATAACGTTTTAGATGATTAATCAGTTTTTGATCATCAAAACGACTTGAAAAAGACGCAGCAAGATGATTTAAAAATAAAAAAAAAAAACAATCTTCCTTGTGCTAGTGAGTTTGTTGGGAATAAAAGTTTTCTGTTGTACATATATGTCAGTAATTATATGTATGCATGTGTGTGTGTGGTAAAAAATTTTAATGCTGCTTGAAGTTTTTTTCTGTTCATGTCATTTCAATATCGGCTATCTGATAATAACAGGTAAAAAGGCAAAAAAGAAAATAACAAACCATTACGACTGGTGAGATGCATTTTAATATTATATGGCCTGTCTTAAAAATACTCGTACAACCATTATTACTTATTAAGTGATATGAATAAAATTTATTTAATGTGCATATGCATCGTCTTTACACCTGTCAAGAACATATTTAACTTGTAAATATTTTAAGGGAAATGCCATAAGGGATTGAACTTAACTGATGCACTTCAAAATATTTTAAAATCTTATTGGAATCTACTGAAAATATGATTTATATGACCAAATAATAAAGAGTAGAATTAAAATAATAAAAAAATATATAATGGGACAGATAATAAGCAAGCTAAAATTAAAAAGAAAACCAATACGAGTTTTCGAATTTCATTGGAATATTTACAGT
Source organism: Metopia argyrocephala (assembly GCA_963576795.1). Classification (NCBI taxonomy): domain Eukaryota; kingdom Metazoa; phylum Arthropoda; class Insecta; order Diptera; family Sarcophagidae; genus Metopia; species Metopia argyrocephala. The sequence continues at coordinate 71,087,981 of OY756208.1, forward strand.
CAGACTTCTTGAATTTTAGTGGGCGAGATTGTATGAGATGCATAGTACCTATACTATATTGGATTTTTTTGTAGCATTCTTTGTTATTGTTCCAAACTTTGACCACTTTTTATTTGTGATTTCTGAATGAAAGAGTTCTTGACTTTGTGCTTGTGAATAATTAAATTTTAAATTTCCCAATTCTTGTTCTAGAGCTCAGAAGACAACGAAAGTAAGTTATGTTAATTTAGACGATTAGTGTAGATAATTGAAAAAATTTTAACAGAAATATTCACTTTCCTAGCAGACATGACTGAAAGATTCATGTCTGAAAACAGAATACAGTATTCCACGGATAATTGCCTCGACAAAAATGTCGAAATTTTTGGGCAATTATGCGTGGAAGTCATTTAAACGAATACGGTTAATTTTCTCTTTAAGGTAATTAAACAAATACTCTTAATTATCTGTATAAACTGCAGTCAATACATGTGAATAGCAAGTAACTTTATACTTATACATACATATACATAAATTTGGTAGACTTTATTTGCAAGGTTGCATCAAAAAAGTAGTTTGAAAGTAAATTTAACCGACATTTTATGATTATTGAGTTAAGCTGCGGTTTTTAGAATATAATTATTTTGGCTAATTAAACGAGAGAATTTTAAGTGAAATTTCTCTTTGGGGAAAATATATTTGAAGTAATTAAGTAAATAACGCAGTTAAGCGAAAGTTAATTAACCGTGGAATTTTATTTGAAAATGGGAATCAATTAATTGTGGGGCAATTATCCTGGGGTTGTAAAGGCCAGTTATGCATGTATGTAATTATCCTGGGAATACTGTATCACATTAGGGATGGATTCTCCCACTCTGATTTTTTTAATTTTAATATTGGTGTGAAACAATGTTGTACACTAAGCTAACATTTATTCTCATTCTGTTTAAATGACTTACCTGACAAACCACCTAGTGGTGTAAGTGTTGCTGGAACAACCATTAAAATACTTCTTTATACAGACCATATAGTGCTGTTATCAGACTCTTGCACTGAGTTACAATATATGATTAATGATCTACATAATTACTCTTCCACCAATAACGATATAAATAAATTCAAATCAAGTATCCACAAGCATTACTACCTTTTTCCTCCTTCTAATAAGATATTTTCTTAACACTAGTTAAATGCACGGAAAAAAGAACGTTTCCTGAACGTATTTGGACATGCTTTTTTCTTTACCAAATACAGTTTGCGGTTTTCATTATATTTTCTCTATTTGACTAGCAACCCCTCTCTATTTGCTTTTCTAAATGATAGCACTTATGAGCCTTTAGTTATTTCATGAATTGCTGCCAACGACTACTCTCATAACTTATATGAGCTTGCGGTTCCCCGGAAGCTTTTTCCTACTTTAACCAATAGAACAAGCTGCTTAAAATGATCCTTGTGAAAACGTTTTCAATATCCTGCACATGACTCTCGATTTGTACACTCTTTAATCTCCGGAAGTTTTAGAAATTTGACAGAAATCCTTTAAAATTTTGCACAAGTGTCCCTGAACTGTCTGAAAAAGATTGAAGTTTCTAGATTCTCCAGTCGAGCCCATTGCTATCATATTTGATATCAATCTAAAAGGTGATATCCAAAATCTCTTTTCAGCCCTCGAAATCTTCATAACTAGGAAAGTTCAAAATACAAGTATGTACTACTAATATAGCACAATCTGAAAATACAGCGAATGATACAACCAGAAATTGACTCATTTTGATAGTTTTTCGAAGCAACCCCATATCTTATGCTATGTTGATATAGTAATCCAATTTGCTGTTTTTAGTCGTTTTCATATTTTTTAGGATATGATTCACTGACAATATGAGTGTCATCAAATATTAAATGCTTAACTAACGGATCGTCTTATAGACTGACTTTTTTTTTCTTTTTTGACAAGGATACTTTGTGATACTTAGGTTTGTGGTTATGGATTGTAAATATCTTGTTTTTATCGAATTTAATTTTCTTATTTACAAATTTTGTTTTTGCTATTTTTGCTATTTTTCCTTTCTTTGTAATTACTTGAAAACTTTTCTAACCAACTACATAACAAACAAATAACATAAACAAGTAAAACTAGCACTTGTTTTTGATTTTTAAATAAAACTCGAAGTTTTTCTATTAAAAAAAATTAGATTTATTTTTATTTTGTATTTGTATTTGCGTTTCCAAACGCTGAATATTTTTATTCTTTTTTTTTTAATTCTTTATTTACGACATTGAACTGATAAGAAAAGTAAACAAAACGAAACGAAACTATGCCAAATCTTTTATTAAAACTGAGTTTTTTCTTATATTTTTTTTTTATTATAATCTTAAAATAATCAACATTTAATTTAAATTTCTTTAGAGCACAACTTCCCTTTTTAGTGTGAAAACAAAAGCTGAAACATAAACAACTTTTAATCTCAACGAAATAATCGCCAAAGGCTAAAAAATAAAAGAAAACAAAAAACGATGAATATTTTAAAAATTCTTTTAATATTAATGGCACTTTATGCATTAACTACCACTGCCGCTGTGATGCGTCGTGATGTAGAGGACTTTGAAGATGACAATGACTCTGGGGAAAACGGCAATGACAACGATAATGATACCGGAGATGATAATGATGATGATTCTGAAGATTTGCCAATTGCGTCTATAAAATCTCGAGCTATAGCCATGGATCGGGAATTGTGTCGCGAGTTATCGCGTTATCATCCACATCATCCGCGTTGTCAATTGTACTGTGAGAAATTAAACCATTGGATGGGAATGTGTCGTCGTGACAGTTGTCATTGTTATTCTTAAATTAACATACATTTTAATGAAACACAAACAAAATACACAAACTAAGATATTTATGTACATATGTATGTATGTATGTATGTATGTATGTATGTATGTAAAATGTTCTTCTCATTAAAACTAAAAAGAAAAGACAATTTCATATTAAACCAAATAATTGTTATTTGTTCCCTCAAACTTTTCTACATACAACTACATACTACATACATACATACAAGTTAAATTTTTATTTAATATAATAAAACACAACAACACTTTTAATTTTAAATAAACACTTTATTTATTTTAGAACTTCACTGCTAGATCGTTTCTATACAAGTGAGTTCTTACTTGTTTTTAAGCAATATTTATATCATAAATATTTCTTAAATCTAACGGTTAAAATTAAAACAATAATAATACATAGAGTATATAAGAGAAATTATGATGCTTATTCAAAGGAGAGATTAAGGTCAAGATCAAGGTTTTATATTGAGTGAAATTTAGAGGACAAGGAAGGGCAGGGATATTTATGATATGATAATTAAAGGTCAAGGAAGGTTAGATCAAATTGGGAGTGGAACTTATTTTAGTACTAAAAAAGGTTATATGTAAATAATATATAACTCGCCTCTCCTTATAGAATTCGAGTCTCTTCGAATTTAGAAATTACATTATTGTTTTTTTAGATACTATGTATATTATTGAAAATAACTTATATATATACTTATAATATACTTATATTTAACTTATTGATAAACATGATATGATTAAAAATAAAATTCTTTCTGTTACATTAAAAAAAAATTAGAAAAATTACAAAAAATTAAAATTATTTATTTATATTTCCATATATATATTTTTTTTTTTTTTTAATTTAAAACTCTTCTAGTTTATAGTTTTACAAGGTCTCTTAAATTGTGCAATGTCAATTTTATTGGGATTGCTGTAATGATATTTATTAAATCTTTTGGCAACCTTTTGCCTCACAGCAGCGGGGTTTTTAGTATACAAATTATGATTTCTCAAATTTATATTAATTTTTTCCCTTTTCATGTTTGCTCTATCAATTGTTTTTCTCTTTTTTTTCTCCGATTTTTCCTTAATTTCTTTTAAATTTAAATCTAATTTATTTATAAAATCAATGGGCTTTAATCTAGTAGTACTATGGATTGAATTATTATAGAAATTGATTGATTTTAATACTAATTCCTCAGAATCATTAATCCCCTCAGCATTTTTCAGTATTCTAATGTGTTCTAGAAGTGTGGAATGAAGTCTCTCAACATCTGAATTGCCGGTGTGAGAATTTGGAGTAGTAAAATGAACATCTATATCGTTCTCCTGACAGAATAGCTTCATAAGTGTGTTATTAAATTCATTATCCATCACAAACTTTCCTGGTTTGCCCAAAAACGCAATTCGTTCCTGAATTTTAATCTTCACAGTTATCATGTTCTTATCAGTCAATTTATGTGCAGTGGCTAATTTTGAAAATTTATCTATTGTCGTTAGAAAGAAAGTTTTCTGAATTTGAAAAATGTCTAAATGAACTATTGCATTTGGTCTTTCCGGTGTTGTGGTATTCTGAAATTGTTTTTTAATCGGTCTCCTGTCATATTTATTCTCATTACATATTCTACAGTTATTACAGTATCTATTAATTAGTTTAAATAAGTTTGGGTTAAAATAAATGTCCTTCAATTCTTCAAAATTTTCTTGAATCCCTCTATGGTTACCTTTCACATGAATATCATTAATGATATCCAGTAAAGATTCCTCCGATTCAACATCAGTCGCAATTTTACTACACTTTACAAAATTCAATTCATTATTATCGGAAAATAATACAATTAATTTATCTTTCACCACATCAAATTTACCATCAATTTCCGAATATATTCCAATTTTGCCCCTTTTCAATTCCCTTCTGAATAAATCATTTAAATAGTGTGTATCGACCAAATCACTCTCAGACACATATATTACCTTATATCTCCTAAAAAGTATTTCTGTCTGCCTAGTTTTCCCTTTCACTATCCGTATCTGAGTCCTGTATTTATTAACGATTCTATCAACTTCAAAAAATTTTGTATTTCCATCTAAATCTGGAACTAAATCCACAGACGTTTGGTTCAATTGAACCCTACTTAAGAAATCCGCCACCTTATTCTCCTTCCCCTTAAGGTACTCGATATCAAAATAAAATTCGTCTAATAAGATTTTCCACCTAATTATTCTGGAGTTCGGATCTTTCAATGAATAAAGCCACTTTAACGGTCTATGATCCGTCTGAACCAAGAATTTACGGCCATAAAGATAAGGGCGGTAATATTTTATTGCCCATACAATTGCCAACAGTTCCTTCTCCAGAGTGGAATAATTTTTTTCATGTCCATTTAATGTTCTGCTAGCGTAACTTATTGGCCTTGCTTCTTGGCTCAACACTGCTCCAATGGCCACATTACTCGCATCCGTAGTCAACACAAACCGTTTATTAAAATCCGGATAGCATAGTAAAGGCGGATTTACCAAAATTTTCTTCAATTTTTCAAATGCCTCAATATATTGCCTATCACTTAAATTAATTTTACTATCTTTTTTCAAATATTTTATTATTGGGCTAGCTAAAAAGGAATAATTTCTAATAAACTTTCTATAATATCCTGTTAAACCTAGGAATGATTTTATCTCTCTTACTGTCTTGGGTAATTGCAAATCTTGAATTATACTAATTTTCCCCGGATTCGGTTTTATCCCCCTATTAGTAACAATGTGACCAAGAAAATCCGTTTCCTTTGATAAGAATTTGCACTTATCAATCTGCACTTTCAAATTATACTCATTCAGTCTATGAAATATTTTCCTTAAGCTTTCCATATGTTCCGTCAATGAAGTTGAAAAAACCATTATATCATCCATATATATGATACAAATCCTATTAATATAATCAGCCAAAACGAAATTCAGCATTCTCTGGAAAGTTGCAGGCGCGTTTTTCAAACCAAAAGGCATTCGAATGAACTCGAAATGACCTCTTGATGTTGAAAATGCTGTTTTCTCAATGTCACATTCATCCATTAAAACCTGATGAAAACCTTTTGCAAGGTCCAGTGACGAGAAATATTGTGCCTTACCAAGTTTGTCAAACAACGACTCTATATTTGGCAATGGAAATTTATCGTCAACTGTTACCTCATTTAATTTCCTGAAGTCAATGACTAAACGCCACTTTTGTTCATCTAAATTATTAGATTTCTTTTTAACAATCCACAAAGGTGAGTTGTAGGGTGATTTGCTAGGACGAATTATACCCTGTCTTAGCATATCATCTATCTGGATATCAATCTCTTCTTCTAATATCTGTGGATGTCTATAATTTTTACAATATATAGGCTTATCGGACGTTGTAATTATCTTATGTTTTACGCAATTGGTTGTTGTTAAATTTTGGCCTTCAATATAAAAAGTTTTCTTGCTTTCATACAAAAATTTCTTCAATAATCTTTCCTCTTCCCTATTTAAATCTGCGGGTATTAAGTTCTCAAATCTATTTATCTCAACTTTCTCTAAATAATTTATCTCCTCATAAGAAATATTAAAATTATTATCAATAAGTTTTATTCTATTATTATTAACTAAAAGTATATTGTCCTTAAAATCTATACTAACTCCAAATGGATACAAAATATTTATGCCTATGATACACTCAAAATTCTTATTAATAAAATTGGTCAATTTAACTGACATTGTACTACCTTTCTCTCCAAATTCTTCTGGCACATGAACTACTACCTCTTCTTTAATAATATTATTACCAACTAAAGTATTTAATACCAACGGTTTGGCCAGTCTTCTTTTATTCGCTATTCTTGAGAAAAAACCATAGTCACCAAGAGTAGTACCAGCACCACTGTCAATTAAACACCTAACTTTTATATTATCTATCGTCAAAATTGTTATGGGCAGTGATGATTCCGAGGCCGAGCATGAAAATTTCCAGTTGTATTAAAAGCATCAACCTCCATTGGTACCTGACGGTTATTATCGTTAAAATTTCTATTAAAATTGAATTCATTTTGCCCAAAATTACCATTATTATAATTAAAATTTTGACTTCCAGTGCTGTGTGGTCTAAATTGTTTGTCAGTGTTTGCCAAATATCTATTATTACGATTATCATCATTATATCTATTTTGCCTAAATGATTTATTTTGGAAATTTCTATTATTACCATTGAAAACAGTTTTATTATAATTAGAGTTATTATTATTACTATTATTATTATTAATATAATTATGAGTATTATGTGAATTTCTATTATTAACTAACTTTATGTCTTTTAATAAGTTATTTTCTAGAAGAAAACTATATGATACATTAATAGAACTAATGTTATTTTGTATCAAAAGAGTTTTTATGTTTATAGGTAAATGGTTTATATAAATGTCAAAAATTATTTTTTCATTATTGTCTGGTGTATATAAAATATCCGGTTCTAAATTATATTTAGTGTTCATAAGAGATAAAATTTTACTTAACTTATAATGAAGTTCTTCTAAGTTACCCGCATCTACATTAAGCGCGTCACTTCTTAAATTAAAAAAACTCCTCTTGACACCAAACTCTTCCTTCAATTTATTAAGAAGCGTATCCCATGTAGGGTTGATTAAAGTCTCTGCAGCTCTCAACGCCTTGCCTTGCAGCCTGTTGCTCAGCACAGCTTTGATCGTATCATGATGTTCTGCTGGCGTTAGCTGCAACACGGTTCTGATGTCTCTCAAGTAGTTCGAAAGGCTATAGTCGCTGCTACCATTAAATGCTGGCAAGCTTCTGGCTTCGTGCAAACTCTCAGCTAGTGTCAAAGCCATGATGTTAATTTTGTTGTTGTTGTTGTTTTTTTTGTTTATTTATTTGTTTTTTTTTTTTAGAGTTTTTGATATTTTAATTTATATTTAGAGTTTATTTGAATGTCACTCACAATATTTGTAGTTGTTGGTATATTTTTGTTTTAGTTGTAATTATTGTTATTTTTGCAATAAGTAATTTACCTCAAGGTCACTTTCCTTTGATATACATACATATATTATTAATGTTGTTCTTTTGCATAATGATTTGGAATTAATGATGATTTTTTTTAATTTTTGTTGTTAAGCTTTTATTTTAGCGTATTGAAATTTTTTCTTTAATTTTGATTTCGGTATTTGGTTTATTTTTTTGTTTCATCACTTAGGGTTCTTTCTATTTGTATTAAAACATTTTTATTTTTTAATACTGAAATATATCACTGGATATGTTTTTTTTTCACCAACATATCCCATCCTCGTCGCCAGTTAAATTTTTATTTAATATAATAAAACACAACAACACTTTTAATTTTAAATAAACACTTTATTTATTTTAGAACTTCACTGCTAGATCGTTTCTATACAAGTGAGTTCTTACTTGTTTTTAAGCAATATTTATATCATAAATATTTCTTAAATCTAACGGTTAAAATTAAAACAATAATAATACATAGAGTATATAAGAGAAATTATGATGCTTATTCAAAGGAGAGATTAAGGTCAAGATCAAGGTTTTATATTGAGTGAAATTTAGAGGACAAGGAAGGGCAGGGATATTTATGATATGATAATTAAAGGTCAAGGAAGGTTAGATCAAATTGGGAGTGGAACTTATTTTAGTACTAAAAAAGGTTATATGTAAATAATATATAACTTACATGTGTATGTAAGTACTTGCATGCATGCAAGTAAATGACAAATTAATACAAATATTTTCGTTTAATTTTATGTTACAAAAAAAAAAAAAAAAATTAATAAAAACGATAAACAAATTTGGTCATTTAAATCTTGTTTTGTTTTTCATATAAAAAAAGAAAAAAAATTTTTGTTAATTTTGGAAAACTTGAAAACAGTTTTAAAAGTAATAATATAATAATAATAATATTTGTGCTGTGATTTAACAAGTATTTATATCCAAAACACGTCACAGTGGATCCAACTGCACAGCGAGACAGCTTAAGAATATAAAATGATAATACCCAGGAGAAACTAGTGCTTACCAATAACTGTTTTGTAAGGGAGAAAAATCACTTACTCGTGCGCATCAATAATGCATGACCTTTATATGAAATGAGCCGCTAAAATGCAATAGAAATGCACATTTATTTCAACTGGTAAACAAATATTATACAAAACCAAAACTAATACCTTATCCTATAGTATCTTTGTAAGCTTTAAGGTATGCATAAACAATATAATGCTTCCATTATTGCTTACAATTTTATTTATTGCTTCCAAATTTGAAAAATTTTCTACTGGGTAAAGGTTGACCCAAAATGAACGCAAGATTTAAGTCAAATATAAAACAGAGAGCCTTTCCAAAGAGCCTTTTGATAGCAGTGTCTGCCGTTGGGCATATTACTTATGGGAATAATAATAAATGATGATGACGATGGTAGTCGCCGTGGTCTAGTGGTTAGTGTGTTGGCTTACTAAGACATGAGCCCTGGGTTCGACACCCAGCTCCGACATCTTAGAAAAAAAAATAAAAAGAAATATGAAAAAAATATTTCTTTCGGCGACTACCTCTCAGCAGTCTTCTGGCAAAAGCTCTGGGAGTAATTAGTTGCCATGAAAAAGCTTCTCAAGTCTGTCGTTCGGAATCGACATTAAACTGTAGGTCCCGGTACTCATGGATAAAAATTTACACACACAACATGAGTGCTGCGAGAAGCTAGGCCGTAATCCTGAAATGGCCTCTGCAGCTTTGCTGGCACATACGCATCTGAACACGACCATTTCCATGCGTTTAAAAATATTAAGTAGTAAATTTACTTCACACAACTTTTCCCTTTTCCAAATATTTTTCTACACCAGCCTAGAGTACTGCATGAGTAGGACAAAATTATTATTAAATAATTTAATTAAATTATTTTAATTTGAATGAAAATTTTGAACAAATATATACTTTAATTTTGTAATTTAATTGCGTACATACTTATGAAATAATAATAACAAAGACATCAATATTTACATAAAATATCGTAATTTTTGTCACACTTTAACAAAAATTTTATTTAAGGCCACTCCGGCTATAGTCTTACATATCGTCGATTTCCACTAATGTAAATAAAATGCATTAAGAAGGTAATAAGAAAGAAAGTTGTACTCGTACTTCTGATTCATCTAAATAAGATGGCAATTACAAAAAAATTCAATGATGTGGTGTAAAGGAGAGAGAGTATGATGGAATGTGTTGTGTTTGACATTACTTTGGGTAACTCATTACAATTATACTTATACATACATACATACATACATTAGAGCGACTCACCAAAAAAAGTGATCGATGCACCCCCCTCAAAATAAACATTGGTATATTTTATAATGACATTTAAAATAGTTTGGCTCCAGCTTTGGCCTCTCGTGCGCTGGACCATTTTGAAAAAGGGTCTATTTTTGCATGTTTTGTTAATTTGAGAATCTGTTTCCTTACCAACATATACAATATGGGTATCATAAGGAAGGTTTGTTTAAGGCGCGTCCAACTGATTATACAATTTGTCCAAGGACGATCACCACCTTGCACGAATTTTACTTCAATACAACTTGAATCGCTCTAATGTACATACAAAGAATAGGTAAAAATATAATACAGTAGAACCTGTTTTTATGCGAACTATTTTTGTTCGATTTTATTTTTATGAGACTCTTTTTGTGCGATTTCTTTTATTATATGATTTATTTTATCCGGTTTTCTTTGTGCCATGTTTGTTTTTACGTTAGTTTCTGGTCCCTATATGATAGTAAAACATAATAAACACATTTATCAGCAGTGCTGGCAAAAGAAATGTACAGAATTACAAAATATTTCGGTAATCTTTCATGGAACATATGTTGTGTACAAAAATATAGGTTTCTTTTCTTTATATCGAATTGGGAATCCCATTTTTCACACGAGAGTTTAGTTAACATTGTTACCAAATTAGAGGATAGCAATTCTTCGAGGTTCGCAACAAGATTAAAAATGAAGAACGATAGTTTGGTCACAAAATTTGTATGGTAAATCTACTTGCTTCAAACAAGATTATGCCTCTAAACGCTTATGAGATACAACCAACGTCACAAAAACTTATTACCTACTACCTAAATGGTAAGCGAGTTGGTATTTTTTAGTAATTAGTGCCATTGCGAAGGGTAATGATTAAGTTGATTTTTGTATGTAAAACAAGAACATATATAAATAAAATATTTAACAATATCCACATGTAAACTTAGTTTAATGAAATAATGATAATAATGTGTTATGTTCGAGATGAAACAGTCCCTATTGGTAGCATAAAAAAATAGTTTTTATATTGTTGCAAAAACTATTTTTAATAGAGTTTTGTGAAGTTTTGTTTAATTTTTTTATGCGATTTATTTTATGCGGTCCCTATCTACAGCATAAAAACAGGTTTCTCTGTACCAATATATGATTTTTATAAAAATCTGAGTTAAATACATAGCTGCGATCGAAAACATGTTCAGTTTGGCTTGTGCTACTATTTCTTCACGGATATCTTTTTCACCTTCTATTATTAAAAAAAAAAAAAAAATCGGTTGAAGAAAATCTAAATTCTTAGTAGAATGGAACTGTGATCTAATCAAAGAGATTCTGAAGAGTTAATTTAAAAATGATTACTCTTACTGAGACTTGAACTCGGATTTCCAGACCATTTGATAATAGTTCTTAAAAAAATATTTAATTGAACTAAAGAAATTTACATTTAGAATAATTATAAAGAAATTTTTGATAACCCTCATTTGTTTATTATTTTACCTATGGTTTAAAAATTTGCAAACTTTCTAAAATCCCACTGTACCTAAATAATTCTTTCCTTTATTTGTATATGCTTGTGGGTGTATTTTATAAGTTTATAGTGTGCGGGCAAATGAAGAATATTTAAATTCCAAAAAAAAATTTTCTCTACTATTTTCTTATTTCTTAAAGCATTTTAAATAAAGAAATTTACTTCAGAGCATGCGGTTATTCTCATACATTTCTCACTGTTTTAAAAACCAAACTACTATGTAGGCCCAGTCTAGCCAACCCCCTTCCATTATTTATACTCGGATGTTGGTGTATTTATTTATTTATTTATTTTTGTTAATTTGGTTTTCCTTTCCCATGTGTTCAATTAAAGCTTGTTGTTGAAACTTTTTGTTGTTTTAATTTAATAAATCTTCATAACATGGTCACAAACATACAAATATTTGTGTGAATTTTAATTATGTTGTTAATGGAAAAAAATTACATGTAAATTAAATTAAGAGGGTTGCAAATGGGTGTCGTAATTTTGTGGCCCACCCCAAAATAATTTATTAAGAGTTTTCAGTTTAAATCTTTATATTATTGTGAAATTAATATACGAAATCTCTTTTAAGAGATAATAATGGTGTAAAATTTTTTAAGTTAAACATATTCCTTTTTTTGTGCTTTTAGTCTCTTAGTGGTAAAATGAAATTTTTACAAAGAAATAATTTTATAAAGCAAAATCATCATTACATTCCTTTAAATTAGTTTTTTTTTTGTTTCTAGAATATTAGCTAACTAAGTAAATTATTACAATAATAAAACACACGAGGAACATTCGAGTGTGTTTATGTTACAAAATTTATATAGGTTTAAAATTATATAAAAATTATATAAAAAAAAAAAATACATACAGGAAAGTCAAATATGTTTAAAGTTATATAAAATTAAAAATTTTAAATGAAATTATTTTTGCAGAATTATGTAAAAAAAATTTAATACAATGAGACAATAGAAATTTCTGGAAAAACTGTAGACCTACACATTTTTGTTTTGTGTTAGTTGTATATAAAACAATAAAAGGTGTCAATAAAAGCCTTCAAATGAGAAGTATGGATGTTTCAGTTAATAATCAATGAACCCTTAAATATAAAACGAATTCTAAAGGAAAATTCTTGACAAAATAGAAATTTTATGCCAGTAATAGGTCAGCCAATAGGTCAATTAATTTATTAACAACGAATTTAAAACTGATTGCAAGATATTCTGACTCACTTTTGAATTCTCCCAACTGTTTTGTTGGATGGTTCGTTCAGTAGACTGCATTTATTAGCATATATTGTAGCTCTTTAGGCCACCAAACTCATCACAAAACTTGATGTTATGTGAGTGTTGGCTTCATCGACAATCCCAGACATAATATCTGCTCTGTCTACACTATACTATACTCCAAAAGTTTCGATAAAATTAATTCTTGTTAAATATTGTCTATTTATAGAAAACGTTTTTAACCTTTTCATAGGCTTTTGAGGTGTCTTGCTCACGAGCAAGGTTCGTGACTCTATCATATCTATTTGGCTGATGATTTACAACGATGTAAAGATTTTAATTTGAGCTGAAACTTATATATCTCTCACTTATTATTACGGCGTATTCGCCATAGTCTAGTGGTTAGTGTGTATTTCTTTCGGCGACTACTTCTCAGCAGTTTTCTGGCAAAAGCACAGAGAGTGACTGATTGCCATGTACAAGATATTAAACTGTAGATTCCAGTACTCATAGATAAAAATTGACACACACAACATGGGTACTGCGAGAAGCTAGGCATTAACCCTGAAACAGGGTTGTAATGGTCAATTATGTATGTATGTATGTATGTGTGGATTATGTTAGCTTTGAAGGCCGCTGTAGTCTGTTGCTTATTCGCATATACCTGCGATTTGAAGAACCCTCACAAGAAGAAGTGTAATACGATCATCCGATTTAGACCAAAAAAACTTGCTTATCATTGACTCTTTAGTGGCCTGATCATGTCATTACTTAGATATGAAAAATTTTCACTTATGAGGCTCGGAGAACTTAGAATTGAGGCTATTTGGTGCTCACTGTCCTCTAAAGGTGTGCTTGAGCGCTATTTTTTTAAATAATGATGGTAAAACCATTACCATAAACTGGAGATAATTTTTTTGACCTACAATTGAAGGTTATGACCTCCACGATACTATGAGAAACACAACAATACAGATTTTAGCTTAATTTTATGAGATATTTACGAGTGTCATTGGCTACCACGATTATGTGACCGTGTCTACTTGGATAATCTCTAATTTTGAAGAATTTTAAAACCAAAATTCATCAAGTTAACGATTAGATATCGCCTGAAATGTGCCTGGTCGATTACTACTTTAAAAGATCCAGAGCCGATCGCTTAAGCGATATTTTATTTCATCCATAATGACAGGGTCTAACCATTATAATGAAAACACATTTACATTGAAATCTTAACTTTATAAGTGCGGAATTTAACTTTACTTTCGAAGCCGAAAAATTGATGATTTTGTACAGTTGAGCTGTATCCTACATTTTTCCTTTTATCTCTAAGAGCGGTTAATAATACATAAAATGTGGTCTCGAATGGGTATCACTGTTATCATAGCATTGATGACTCATAATAAGTACTTGACAAAAATTTGTAATGAAAGTATGCCATTTGAATTCTTGACAAACTGAAGTCAATTTTTTGCTTTGTTGATATCATTTGCCGTAATATTGATGTTACAATTCTGATGTTAAGGCATCATAAATATAAAAATGGATATTTCTATTAAAGAAGAGTACTTCAGAAATTATTACAAATAACAACAGAATTATATTTTGTTGCGCGATTTACACCTCATTCCCTCCAATTACAAAAACATTTGCATAAACCCCCAATATGTATTTCATTTAACTTTTAAATTCCATTTTTTGCAATTTCATGTTATTGTTATGACATGACTAAAAACCCAAGAAATCCAGGAACAGAAATAGTAAATCAACTGATTTCCATGAATCATTTTAACCAAGAGAATAAATGTACACCAATTTAAATGTTTTATAAACAAGTCTTATAATTACAGGTTTTCGCAGGTATGTATGTATGTATGTGTTCATATGTTACACAATTAAAATATAGACCAACCACTTAACAACTGGAAACGCCACGCAATGCTATAATTTCCTATTATAAAATAAAATGAAATGATTTTATTTTTTTTTTTTATACATTATTTGTAAAGTACAATATACTGGTATAGACCAATTAAAGTGATTATTTGCAACTCATTGAAAATATTTGGATTTGCTTAAAATTTAATGTGTGTCTGCACTCATAAGTATGTGGATCTTTACAAATTTGAACAGAATGGTAAGAGACAAATTCTCTTTTTAATACGTTGTGAATTTCGGGTGACAAACAATCGCAAAATAAAAATTGATACCGTTCTGAAAGCGGTGTAAATTCGCATATCTTTTGGTATTGTTTAAACCGAGTATTTGTAGTGCTGACAACTGGCAACATCGCAGATAGTTTGGCAATTATGCGCATGACGCTTAAGGTAGAAGTACACAGCATGCGTTACGGCATTAACAGCGGTTACAATATACAATTCAAGCCAATTGTTTAACTATCAACGCATTTAAAAGTTAAAAATTATTTAACTTCTATACGTTGGATGCGTTAACAGTTTTGCTAGTAACTTGTTTTATGAAACTTCACTATTTTAACTATTTTTTACAGACGAGAGAAACACACAATTAGCGCAACGCATGTTATGTGTTTCTACCTTTATGGTATTAGAACATTTAAGATAGAACCGTAACACGGTTACCAGATTATACCGATGCTAAAATGAATCGATAGAGATGGATAAACTATCTTTATTGATGATTATTTTCTGTCTTCTCGGTACTCGGTCGAGAAAACCCAAAGTAAACTTTGAAGCACCGACGTAAACACTAAATATAAAAGAAGTCAGATATAGTGGAGTTTTAAAAAAATCAAGGTCTCTTTAGACATTCGAAATATTTTTTATTTTTTTTTTTTTTAACGAGGTGAAATCATCTAAAGACGTTGTACGGGACTTTAACCCGTTAAAACACCTCAATACACCAACTTAGTCCAATGACACTGCCGTCAAGCAATTCCTCATTGGATCGAGCACATCTGTATTTATTCAACAGTCTGAGAAAGCCTACAAAGTTCCTTAAGAACCAATTTCACATATGTAGTAATTTTGTTCCATAGTACTTCCGAGGACATCATAAGATTCATGATATTCTCCATTCCAACCATTGAGCCAATATCCCTTTCCAAATTACCTCTAAACACTCCATACCTTCGGCACTCGAAAAACACATGCCTGGCATCCTGTACAGCACAATCGCAATGAGACATTCGAAATATGTGATCATATACACGAGCATCACAATTATTTCTCATGCCCAAAACATGAAAAATCACAGATGACAAAATTGTATTATCTCCACCGCGTCTATGCATGAGAAGACGACATTGAGACTTGCGCGTATTAATTTCGAGGGCAACAATTTTACTTTTACCAAATCGTTGCATAGAGCCACTGCATCTATCTGGCCACCCAGGGAGAGGCAACTGTGAAAAGCGTAGTAACGGTCACTCAGCACATTATTGGTCTCTTTATTACACAACCTGGTACAGTGTCGAAGAGAAATCTATTGAGCGATAATTATTAGGATTACTAGCTTCACCCTCTTTTAGTGGAAAATCCAACCTTTTCAATGACTATGCTATGAGTATATTCCATAGAAAATATAAACAGGAAACATAATTACAATATAATCGGTGTACTTTGTTTTTAAAACGCTGACTGTTAAGCATATATGCCGAACGTTTATTATTGACATGGTTTGTTACGTTTAACAGACTTGCAAAGGCATGTGCAATGAGGAGTGAATACCGCTAATATAACAAAAACTGTATGTATATCAATGGCTAATGTTCGTGTAAGTACTCAAAATAATAAAAAAAATAAACAAACAATAAACGGAAAACGCTTTAATTACCCGAAAATAAAATAATTTCAAAATTTCTCTACTAAATTTATATTTCTCTGGTTGACACACACAAAGGCAAGTTAAACAAAAATAATTTGTATTTTGCTTGTGATTAGACAGACCCAAATTGTTGCTTAAATTGAAACAAAAATTACTGCATAAAAACACTTACACTTGTCCACCCATATTTCGAATAATTTTTTGGTTTTGAGAAAAAAAAAAAGAAAAACAACACAAATAAATTGCAACTGAATAAACTATCGGCTACGAACATGTAGTCTGAATCGAACTGAACTGGAATGGACATTGCAATGCATTGAATGTAATACTGTATGCGTAACAACACTCATGCTGCAACAGCTTTTTCACATAAACCTGTGTTCGGCAAATGATACAGCAAAAATGCCAGTAAAAACAAGTTTCCTTTTCTGCACAATTGAATCTGCGTAATGTGTTACGATGACAACAGACAATCATTAGCTTTTATACTGATGCGGAACACAAATGCAGTTAACCATACTGGTGTTGGCAACTTATATTTTCCTTCAGCCTTATTATATTAAAATCAGTTATTGTAAAAACAATATTTTTGCCTACATTTTTCAAATGCAACAATAAAACTGCGACAATAAAACACAAACAATAACGATTTTTAGATAATTGCAGCTTATTTAAACAAATATCCTGTGCCTGCGTTAGGAAATGGTAATAATACGAGCAGATACATATATCGTAAATGCACAATAATTAACAAGGGGACTACAATTTCTTGTTCATATGAAATAACGCGGTTGAATGCAGTAAAACAAAGACCAGAGTGAAGCCCCACTACATGTAATTATTAAGTTAACAAAACACACTATCATAGATGGTGATTTTTAGCTTGTTAATAATTTTAAATGTCAACTGTTGACTTTTGAAATTTATTTTTTTTGTGTGAATCATTTTTATGCAATCTCCTCATGCTAATACATTTCTATCCATGCGAAAGACTTGTGCTAATTATCAGCTGCAATGTGGAAGTCACAGTGTTTTCGTTTATTGTTTTAAAATTTGCAATGAAAGTTTTCGATTGACAATTAAATTATTAATTGGCAACCAACGCAAATACATACATACATACATACGAGTAATTGGCCTTTACAACCCTGTATCAGGATTACGGCCTAGCTTCTAGCCGCACTCATGTTGAGTGTGTAAATTTTTATCCATTAGCACCGGGACCTATTGTTTAATGTCGAATCCGAAAGACAAACTTGAGAAGCTTGTTCATGGTAATGAGTTACTCTTAGATCTTTTGCCAGAAGACTGCTAAAAGGTGGTCGCCGAAAGAAATATTTTTTCATGCTTATAAATCTTTCTTTGAAGATGTCTTGGCAGGGGTTTGAATCCGGAGTTCTCGTCAAGTAAGCCAACACACAAACCACTACACCACGGCGAGTGAATTGCTTGCCAAAATAATGGTGTAAAAATTATAAAATTATTCGATGGTATTTAACATCACCCAAAACAATTTTTATAGAAATTTATTGTATTTTAAAAATTAAGAGTAAATGATTGCCATGCACAAGCTTCTCAATTCTGCGGTTCGAATTCGTCTTTAAACTGTAGGTCCTGGTACTCATGGATGAAAATTAACACACACAATATGAGTGCTGTGAGAAGCTAGGCCGTAACCCTAAAAGAGGGTTGTAATGGCCAATTATGTATGTATATATAATGTACTAAGTGGTTTCATCATCGTCCAGACAGAGCCAGGACTCCATTTCATCTGGAAGATAAGATTTTTAGTGTAATAATATTTTAGAAAGTATTGTTCGTTCTCTCATAGCAGTCATAACGATTCATGATCTTATATTGCAACTCCATTTTGTGAAAATTCTTTTATTAAATATTTTGAGAATGTTGTCTAAATATCTACATAACAAGAAAATTGCCTGTTTACCACTGTTTTCCACAAATTGTTTATTTTTTATTTATTATGATCTACTGAATGGCGCCCCAAAATAGCTGCAAGTCATTTAAAAGTCAAGTCGCTATAAAGTGCACAACACCCCAGCAATCATAGTTTTTACTTCAATTAGAATATAATCCGTAGCGCATTTCCTCAATGTCATTCCTTACAGCTACCCCTGTTTGGTATGCTATAACAGACCCTCAACTGCACGCTTTAGAAAACTGCATTTGTCTTTTCGTGTAAAAATAAGCGAAAAAGTTTTTTTTTTCAAATTCCAACACCATTACCACAGGCAATTGGCTTTCATTTCAAAACAAAGTTAAGTGAAGAAATGAATTGCAAGCAATACAAACAGTCAAAATGACAAGAGTTTGTCTTGTTCTTTTATGTGTTTTTGCATTTAAAATATGAATTGTGCGGTAAAGTTTGTAGCGCTAGTTTTGGAAATAAGCCAAAAAAGAAAAACCACAGAAAAAGAGAAAAAACTTCTTCTTTGGCCAAGTTTTGCGATTTTCTCGCTGTCGTGCAAACAACCAGGAGGCATCTAAAGTAGGGGTAAAATATTTGTTCTTTTTAGTGTTCATAGAGTTTTTTTTTATAATTTTAGTTTATTTTCAAACCAATATTTTTAGTCACAAAAAGCCATTGGCCATCAAAAACAATTAAAAATAATTGCCTCTGATTACTTTAGATTTTTTGAAATCAGGGAATATAAAATACTAAGTGAAGTGTTTGTGAAAATAATCTTCTCGGTCGACATTTTTTCATTTAAAAATTTTAATATTTCGATTTAAATTTTAAGAGTTGACAACTGCTAATTCCATAAAATAAATTAGAAAATTTTAAAAACACAATCGTACGTAATTTGCAACTGAATTTTGGCAGTTACAAATGCAGTTATCAGTTATTATTTGTTACTGCCAATTAAAATGTGAAGTGGGAATTGAAAGTACCCATTACAATAAGAAGACTGTAAATGTGTTCAAAAATTATTGTTTTGTTTACATAAGTATTTACTAAATTACAATACAATATTAAATGATATTATAAATAATTATTACGAGCGCAGTGACTAAGACCATGTAGGGTGCAGACCAGAGCCTCTGGTGGGAATCGAACCCACAACCCTCACACTGGCAAGCTATCACACTACCCACTGGATCACTGGGGTATCCTAAGATTAATATTAAAATTTTATTTTGTCCTAAAATGCTTTAGTTAGAATAGAACTAAATTCTATTGAATGAATTTAAATGTTTTTGTTTTGTTCATGCTTAGTTTGGCTGATGTGGAATTCCTCGAAAGATGTCATTTTCGCCTTTGATTATAAAAAATCATTACAATTAATTAATAAAAAATTATCACCATTGGGATCCAAATTCAGATTTTCATATCATTTAACCAACAAATAACACTGGTCAACAAATCTGTGGAATTTTAAAAAAAACGTCTTCTCTCGAAATAAGACAATTTTCCAAGATTTTTATAGTAAATATAGAATTTCCTTGTCCTTCTTTTGCTCTAATCCCCGTATTTCTACGACCTTTTGAACGCAAGATATGCAGTTGACTAATCGACCTCTTTCAGACTTTCCCCCAATTTCAATTTGACAAAACGACTTCTTTCAGAGAATTAAGAATAATTTGAAAAATTGAATGTCTATAAAAAATTTTATTTAAATTTTATTATTATTTTTTAACGGCTGTATGTATAATGAAAAATTAGCAACTCGTTAGTATGTGGGACAAAAAACTGGCAAGATTATCACCCGCTATAGACTGATATTATTTAAACTTTACATACGTTCTATTAGATAACTAGTCAGATAATCCAAAAAATTAAATACCTTGTACCTTTGATTAAGAATTTCCACGTGTTGAAATGACAAATTTAGCTACTGTGTACTACGACCTGCTAATTTTTTATTATACATAAGGCTGTAATTGTTTGCATATTGTAGAGAAAAATAGAAGTATTTTTTTTAATAAAACCGAAATATGTTTTCCAGATCAACCTCTTTCATCCTTTTTTTTCATATTCCATTTTAACAAAACAACATGTCTTGACTTAAGCGACTAAAATAATTATCAAATTTAATAAAAAAAAATTTTGGCAAAACGACTTGTATGGTGGAAGCTAATTTTTTTCTTTAAGATCTATTTAATAAAAAGTCTTAAATTAATTTTTTGTCGTTTTTAAGAAAACTATTGCTTCTAGAGGGAAAAAAGATCGCATAATGTTTGTTAAGTATTTGTTTATAATATCCAAGTTCAAAATTTCTCTAACTTTCTACGCAATAACTTCTATTAGCCTTTATAACTGTTTTTTGCTCTACTGAAAATTTGTTGATTTAGAGAGAAGACGTTTTGTTTCTATATCAGAATGACGTGTTTTTTAATACGTCAACAGTTTTTCCGTAACAGCTTTTGCTATTAAGTTCTAGCTAACTCCGCTCATATACTATCTTTAATTACATTTTCATTATTTAATGAACATTAAAATATATACTATTCTTGTTTTCAATATGGCTTGGTGAAGAATATGTTGTCTGCTTAATCCTGATTTTTTTTGCTATATCTGTGGTGAATATACATTTAAAATATATCCAAAACCTACATGTGAAAACAGGGTATCATGAATACTTTAAAATAAAATTGTGTAATCAGGACGAGCCGTGGTTTCCTCATACTGTATGCCAGAAATGTGAGGTATGTCTACGGTTATGGTCCAGTGGAAAAAGAGATGCAGTAGTGTTCGTAACACCCAGGATTTGGTGTAAAACTGGAAATCAAAATAAGTGGAATATGTATAAAAAGTAGAGCTGTTGGCAATCTCGTAGTCGCCGTGGTGTAGTGGTTAGTGTGTTGGCTTACTAAGACGATAGTGCCGGGTTCAAATCTCAGCTCTGACATCTTGAAAAAAAAAAAAAATATGAAAAAATTATTTATTTCTTGATTGTCATGAAAAAGCTTCTCAAATCTGTCGTTCGGAGTCGATTTTAAGCTGTAGATCCCGGTATTCATAAAAAAAATTGATAAAAATTAAATGGATAAAAATTAACACACACAACATGAGTGCTGCGAGAAGCTAGGCCGTAACCCTCACACAGGGTTGTAATGGCCAATTATATATGTATGTATGTTGGCAATCTCCCTATAATAGAAAAAAAAAAATTAAAGGAAGAGTTGTGTGGACCAGTGTAATCTATAAGAAAAAAAAGTTAACAAAAATATCTATCAATCGTATTCTTTTAGAAATATGTATGACAAAATTCTAGCAAATAATTTTAAAGGGTGGTTGAATAGTCGCCATAGTCTAGTAGGTAGCGTGTTGGCTAACTAGATGAGAGCTCTGACATCTTAAAAGACGGAAATGTGAAAAAAATATATCTTTCTTCGGCCACAACTTAGGGGACTTGTGGTAAAAGCTTTGAGAGTAGCTAATTGCCATGAACAAACTGCTCATGTCTATTGTCCGAATTTGACGCTAAACATTAACCACACAATTTGAGTACTGTAAGAAGCTAGGTAGCAATGCTGAGAAAGGATTTTAATGGTCAGTTATGTGTGTATGAATGCGAACATTTTATACTGTTTTTTCGTTAAATTTCTTTTGTTTTTAATGTTAACAAGAAGTTATCGAAATTGTACTCCTCAAATCTTTAGTAAAAATAACCACACAGGCTTTAAGTTGCACAAACAACAAATTAAAGTTATTGAATCTGCTATTGTGAATCACTATTGAAATGCCACGTTTGTTCTTAAAACAAAAAATCATTTTGATCTTCTTTTTTAGTAATATTTTGGCAATAATTTCTTTATAAAGGGTGTCACAGTGGTCTAGTGGGTAGTGTGCTAGACTGCTAGTGCGAGCCAGACCCTGGTTTGTGACATTACACTGAGCTTATGGTTTTTTTCACTCTGCTTCTTATAATTAATCAGAATATACTCAAAATGTAATATTTTCTTGTAATTTAGTAAGTAAATAAAGAATAATTATCTTCATAAAAATTCTTTAAATATTTTGGATACCAAAGATAGTAAATGTTTTGGTTGATAAAGCGTTAAATTGTTTTTACATCCATGTATTCATATTCGAAGAATAATGAAAACATTAACTTAATGCGGTAGTTGATGCTTTCCTTGCTTTTAATTACAATTATTGGTCAGTTTCATTTAATAAAGCACTACATTTTCCGCTTTCAATTAGGGATTGTTAAGTTTTCCTTTTTTTATGGTGAAATACACGGCAAACATGAGGAAATGAAGATTCATATTGTGTTTCTTTCATATTGTAAGAAATTTTGATGATTAAAAAAGCAAAATTCCATTTGAGAAAAACTAAAATTGTTTAACATGCGACTAAAAAAAAACAAAAATAATTTGAAAGATATGTACAGATACAAATACATATACAGAAACTGCCATTAACAACAATAGCGTTTGATTTTTCTTTTGTTTCAAACGTGTGAAATATTTCCATCACATTTGCTCAAGCGTTTCCAAGATTTTCTTGCCATTGTTGTTGCTGTTTGTTAGTATTATGCTTTTGTTGTTATTTATTTCCGATCATTTAAACAACAACAACTTAAACAACAGGAACAACAAAATGTAACATATTAATGGGTGGATGAATAGATGGACAGACGTTTAGCAAATAGTTTAGAGGCAGCGCTCCTTTGATGAAATCGTAAGTGGTAGTATAGCAACAACATGCATATATGTATAATCGCATAATAGCAGCAATAACTATTGTTGCAACAACAGCTGTAAAGTTTTGGTTTTCTGCAAAAACTGTAACATCAACCAGCACAAGTTTTGTTTTTTCTTGTTTTTTTTTTTGGTTTGCTTTGTATTGCAAGAGTACTTTGCTCTCGTTATGAATTTTCAAATACTTCCCGTTGAACAAATATCGATGATGCTAGAAAAAGACCCACTTCCAACAATTAAAAAAAGCAAAAACAACAACAAAAAACTTACATAGAAACTTGAAAAGCAGCACTGCACGAATTTTTAGCAATTCAATGAGTACAAGAAACACATGTTGATGATGATATTCATCATAATAATGATGCACAAGTTGGTTGCTTTATAAAGTGGTTTTTGATTTTTATTTCGTTTTTCAAATAACACCAGTGAGATTAGTGGCTGGTGTTTTTTGCACCCATAAAGCAGAAATGCTTGCATGCAAGAAAATGTGGTGCCCAGTGTGTTTAATAATGGTGTTGTTGCACCGGTTATTGCTTTCCAACGATATAGCTGCTTTTAACTTTAAATGGGCAGTCATGTGCGAGGATAAATACAAAAAAAAAGAAAAGCTAAACACTGTCAATTGGCAAAACTAATAAAACAAATGGGCTTAACAATACAATGCAACATAATTTGAAGTTGCAATGTGGTTTCTTCTTCCCTCATGGCGTAATAAAAAATAAATGTTTAAAATTTTTTAAAAGTTTAATATTAATTTTAGTCGACGTAGTCTAGTGCTCCGGGTTCAAACCCCGGCTCTGACATCTTAAAAAAATAAGAGAAATATGATTACCTATTTCTTTCGGAGACTACCTCTTAGCAGCAGTCTTCTGGCAAAAGCTCTGAAAGTAACTGATGAGCATGAACAAGCTTTTCAAGCCAGTTGTTCGAAAGCAAAACATACACAAGTTGGGTGCGGCGAGAAGTTAGGGCGTAACTCTAAAACAGGGTAAAAATACAATTTTGGATATTAATTGTTTCTTTTTTATGAAATAAAAAAAAAACTTATTTGTTTGTGTTTCGTCAGAAACACTTTAATTCGATCAAAGGTAACTGCAGTTACAAAAATTAAATAAAAAAACTTGATCACACTTTTCCTGGGGCTCGAACCTTGGGTCTCCAGCACATAAAAAAACTTATTTGATTGTTTAGTCAGAAACGTTTTTTTGCAATGAATTTTTTGATAATCAAAGAACAAAATGATGTCCGTAAAGGAATAGTACACTAGCCCAACTGAACATTCAAAATTATTTGTGATTTTTTTGCTATGGTTGGCTAATGCAAATCAAACCACTGTTATCAAACATGAAATTTTTGGGATGCATAATGTAGATTCCATATTAAATACAACAAGAAAGAAAAACTTTGTTTTGGGACGATATAAAATCAAACCTACAACGTGAACCATTTTCACTTTCGTCGGTAAAGTGTAACAAAGTAGATCGCTTAACTCAAATAAATTACAACAACTTGCTTATATAATAACAATAAAAAGAAAGATATTTTATGTGTGTATGCGTATATTTTACTTGATGAATTAAAAAAAAAAAACAAGTGAAAGTATAAAAAAAAACTCTTTTAACAAACAACGACTAAAGCAAAATACATACAAATAAGTAATTAAATAAATAAACGAAACGTTAACACGTAATCCGGAATATTTTACAAATCACGCAACATTTCCACGTGACATTGAAAAACTGTAAACAATTCGTAACATACTCGTAACTCCAAAGCAGTTGCACAGCGAATGCAAAATTTATAATTTTAAAGAGTGTGTGTGTGAGTGTGATAGCAAAAGAAGAAAAAAGGATTTGTGACAGTTTTCTACTTAAAATAAATGTTTTGCATTTCTTGTACTATGTGAATATACGAGTATTATGTATGTGTTGTATAAGAGTATTTGTATAAGAGAAATAAACCCTGTAGGCAATGTCAATAGTAAAACGTTAGTGAAGTGCTGCTGATATTATCCTTCACACTAATAACGAACAATATCCCATATAAAGCTATCTACTGTTGACATTCAACATGGACTTTTAGTTAAAAATCTACTATTAGGTTTTTTTTGGGGTCATATAGAAATACTGGGACCAATGATTTACATTTTGGACCTTTGTTTTTGCAATTTTAAAGTACAGAAAATACACAAATCGTTTTGATGGTTTTTACATTTTGTATTTCTAAATATGTGAATGAAAATTTATTCATTATTATTATTTCAAACGAATGATAATTTATATGAAAAACTCTAAATTTTTTAAATAATTTTCGCATTTATTTCGCCAAAATTTTTTATCGTTTGCAGTTGTTTGTTTTAACTAAACTGAATAATTTATATATATGGTGTATTTCTAATATTTTATAAAAAACTGGGCTTTTTAGGTCACCAAAATTAAATTAAACAAATTATTATTTTATATAATGTTTTTGCAATAGGAGTATAGCGGTGTCGGTTCACAAAGCCTTTTATGGAAATACAATATTTAATTATAATTTTGAAAGTTATCGAAATTGATCTAAATCTAAAAAATAAGAATCGACTTTGAACCTACTAGTAAAGCTAATTCGATTACGCTGAATTCAATGCCATTAGCCGTTTTTAGAAGTTAGCAAAAAACGGGTATTTTTATACTTTTATACTTTTATACAAAAAAAGGGTATTTTTATACTTTTGGGATAATTTTTAAATTTAAATCAATTCAACTCTGTTAAATAAACACAAGATTACATTCTTATTTTTTTTCTCCAAAAATGTATTTTTTCCATATTTAAATTTTTTAAATATCAAAGTTAGCGAATATTGCTAACACGTATTCGAATTAATTTCAAACTCAAAACAAAATTTGCGAAAAAAAAATTCCGAAAAAATTCGCATAAAAAAAAAATCGCAAAAAAAATTTCGCTTTAATTTCCAATTTATTGATGTGCACATTTAATCAAAATTTCTAAATTTAAAATTGAAAAATGGTCAAAAAAGTATAAAAATATCGTTTTTATAGTACTTTAACGTACAAATTTTAAATTGCGAATATCGCGAATACGAGCGGTAACTTCTAAGCATGGCTAATGCTATTAAATTCAGCGTACTCGAATTAGCTTTACCAGCAGGGTACCCAGCTTGTCAAAATTTGCGACTAACACAGTGTGAATTATTTAATCATTATCACTGAACTTTTGATAGACCAAATAATAGTAGTCGCCGTGGTCTAGTGGTTAGTGTGTTGGCTTACTAAGACATGAGCCCTGGGTTCGACACCCAGCTGCGACATCTTAAAAAAAAATATGAAAAAATATTTCTTTCGGCGACTACCTCTCAGCAGTCTTCTGGCAAAAGCTCTGAGAGTAATTAATTGCCATGAACAAGCTTCTCAGGTCTGTCGTTCGGAGTCGACATTAAACTGTAGGTCCCGGTACGCATGGATAAAAATTTACACACACAACATGAGTGCTGCGAGAAGCTAGGCCGTAATTTTGACACAGGGTTGTAAAGGCCAGCTATGTATGTATGTATGTAAATAATAACAATGCTACTCTATTATAACCGCCATCGAGTCCATTTCAAATTACATTATATTAACAAGTGGTTCTTCTGTTCCAGTCAGTCATCCAATTTGATAATAAAGATATTGAACGAAAGTTTTGAATTCTTTTCTTCTTTTTTTTTGAATGTACTGAGATTCTGAATTTTAATTTTAACTTCTTTTGTCCGTATTCATAAAAAATAAATCAGTTTTATTAATTACTTATTTGACAAGTACTGCATAGAAATATGCCAAATATTTTTTTATGAATACGGACATTTATCTTGACTTCAAATTTAACAATTCTGCTTATTTACGAACACATTCAATTCAAAATGCGCTTCATGGGAGTACAAAATTTTGAAAATTCAATATTAATTTTAACTGGTGGCTTTAATTTCTGCTTAAGTTGAAACGCTTTTGTTAAATATTCCATAAAGTCAAAAAGAACACAGCCTCAGTTGCTAAGAATGGCGATGAATTGATTGATTAGGATCTTCTTCACTGCTTCTCTGCTTCTTCAGTGCTCACTTTCTGTTGTTTCACGGGATTCACATTATCAGTAGGAGAAAACGTGGTCCGAAAACTATCCATTGTTATTCGAATTAGTCGCTTTTAAGGACGATTATGTAGAAAATGAATAAGTTTGATCATTGTTCTGATAATAAATAAAATAGTTCTACCAACTGCCTTTTTATAAAACGCATTTTGTTAATTCCATTTGCCATGATTCGAATGTTTCGTATTTCTTCGTTACAGTGTTTTAAATAATTATTCAAATTAAGAGGATTTGTTCGATTAACTTCAAACTTGAAAAATTGGCAACACTACATTATAATTTTATATCCGAGTACATATGTATATACGTGTATGTAGGATAAATGTGAATGTACATTGTATACGTGTATACAATGTATGAACATGCTTTCTGTGTTGTGGCATAAATTTATAATTTAATATTTATTTTATTTATTATTGGATTTTCATGGTTTATTAGTTTCATTTAATCAACATATAAATTACGATTTTTCATGTATATATTTATTGGTAATACCAACAATAACATTACCATTATTAAAGTAACAACAAAATTATTAATTTTATACAACTTGTTGTTTTTTTATATTTAAATTATATTATTTATTTACACTTTACTGTATTCGGTTTATATTTATTTACGTGTGTGTATATATTTGTTTCTCTTTTAATTCATATTCATCTTCTTTTTCACTTATTTTTTAAGGACATACTTTAATTCAGTGTATCTACATACATACATATATTCTATGACTTATACATTAACAATTTACAGTGTATGAACAGAACCGAGAAAAAAAAAAACAAAATATAACGAAACATTAAAATCGAAAAATAATTAATTTTTATAAATTTAATTGGATTTGTTACATTGATTGGCTATATTTGTAAGGCTGCTGCAGTGCAGAGGTGTGAGCTGTTGTATGTGTTTGTTAATTTTGCATTTGTAGTGGTAACTGTTTGTGCGTAAATAACCGAACTATTGCTGCGGCAACAAAAATTAAAAAAAAAAAATTTAATAAAACTGTTAAAACAAACTACAAGCAGGCAGGAGAAAAAAAAAAAACAACAACTACAACCTTAAAAGCCACAACAACATCACCTTTGTTCCAGGTCAAAAATATGCGGGTAAATATTAAATTTTTGTGTTTTTTTTATTCAATTTACCTTTGCTTTCATAATACTCGTACTTAATGGGAAAGGTTTAAAAAATCAAAAATAAATTTTGTTAAAATAATATTTTATTTGTCAAAAAGAATAAAGGAAAACCAAAATCAATACAGACTATGGCTGTAAGCAACACATATCAATCATTACCATTTCATTTGGCTGTATACGTATACAGTGTACTGCTGTCAATTTTTGCTATTTTTCATTACTTGATAGAAGTGAATACTTTTACACAATACAATATGAAATTATTTTCTCTTAAAACAAAAATCCGTTAAAAGTGTTGAGTACTCAATAGTAGTAGTATTTAACGGATTTTAGTTTTAAGAGAAAATAATTTCATATTGTATTGTGTAAAAGTATTCACTTCTATCAAGTAATGAAAAATCCGCTACTCAATACTACTCAATACTTTTAACGGATTTTAGTTTTAAGAGAAAATAATTTCATAATGTATTGTGATTTTAGACAGAATTTTGTTTTAACAGTTAACCTTTAAATATTTGATACACATTCGAAGAAAAAATGCAACTCTTAAAGTAAAGTATTGAGTAGTTACTTTTAGGCATTGAGTACCCAAAAATTAGTAAAAATATTCGATACTCGGTACCCATTACTAAATACTTTGCCGGCACTAATACAGCACAAGTACATACAGTGTACTCAGTACATTTAGGCGTAAATAAAATCTTTGTTTCTTTCTTTTATTTCAAATTGGAAATAAATCTATAAAACCAGCTTTTTATATACGAGCAGTTTTGTTAAAAATTCTTATATGTTTTGTATCAACAACTGTATATTGTTTTGTACTACACACTGTACTTTTGTATGTAACATTGCATCTGCAACTTAAATAAGGCATTAAATTCATGATTACATTCTTTACCCACTATATCTGAATTGTAGTTAAAATTGGCATGAACACATAATTGTTGAAAAATGCTTCCTTGTTTGCAGAAAATAAAGCATTTATACGAATTAAAAAAAGAAAACAGACATTATTTATATTTATGTGACTGAAGTAAAAATTTTTGAAAGAAACGCATGATTTTAAAAATCTATAGAAATTATATAATATTTTTTTATTATTATTTTTTTATTATTATTTTTTTTAATACACGCATACTGT
This sequence comes from Metopia argyrocephala, assembly GCA_963576795.1. Classification (NCBI taxonomy): domain Eukaryota; kingdom Metazoa; phylum Arthropoda; class Insecta; order Diptera; family Sarcophagidae; genus Metopia; species Metopia argyrocephala. The sequence continues at coordinate 71,117,726 of OY756208.1, forward strand.
GTAAATTTTTTCCGGAGCGTTGGTATAAAAGCCATACCACTTATGAAAGAATAATTCCTACATATCAAGTTCTCTAGTAATATTTGACACTCATCTTGATTTTGGAGATTGAAGTGAGAAGACAAAATATGAACGACACACCCTCAAATAACCTGCAGACAATCTTTAACTGGGGTCGTGCAAACATTGTCGAATTTAGTGCGCGAAAGGTTCAATGTTGTTTTACAATCTTATTATCTGTGACTATGGGTAATGTAAATATCGGGGAGGAATTAATTGTGATGGCCGTTTGAATGATCACATATTTCGAGTGCCGAAAGTTTTTTAAAACGGTGCAAGAAATACTCCACTCCATCTGACCTTCTCAATATTAACAAGATCTATATCCGTTCCAGATCTTACATTCACAAATCAGCTTTGATTTACATCAGTCTGAATCAATTGCCCTAAGAGCCATCTAACTATCAATGAATTTTACGAAGGAAATAAAGACCTGCACATGAAAAATGTTTAATGAAGCTCCAGCCTGACATCTTTGTTGCAAAACCCAGCACCGGTTCCTCCTTTCAGCTTTGACCCACAAAAGAGCGCAGTATTATTAATTCTATACCATTCCGGATACATCCACCGGAATGAGAACTCACAACCGCAGGAATTATATAGTCGTTAACAGCGTTGCCGCAGAAGAAATTTTTTTCCTACAAAAAAATTTGAAAAAAACTACCAAAATCCTTTGCAGCCTACCAAAGGTTAATAATATAAAAAACACAGTGCAACATAAAAAAGTAACCATATACGGACACCACTACGTGATAAAAGACCAAAAAAAAAAGAAAACCTGCGTTTTGCCCAAAGTCATGAAGTTTTTTTATGGGCCCCCAAACATTTGGTGTTATTATTTCAGGCTCATGTCCTGCAAACCGTTCGGAATTTTTATTTACTTTCTTAGGTAAAGTTGTAGCTCCTGTCATGAAGAATAAAAATTGTGAACATATAAAAAATAAAAATCTTCACCTTTAAGACCAAAATCGCAAAAAAACTTAAAAAAAAATCCATATTTTTTACCTTTTTTTCCTCTGTTAAGGTCCATAGGTAACAAACCGTTCCAAATTTATGGAAGAAATCAACTAGAAAAGTTTCCCTAAAATCTGAATAAAACACTTTCTAAAACATATGAACTTCCTAGGAATGATTCTTAAAACCGTTCAGGTAGCGCTTAAGTAATTTTCGGGAAATTTTTACTTTTGTGGCTACCTAAGCGCTACCTGAAGGGTGTTAAGGGTCATTCCTAGGAAGGTTACAATCTACAGAGCAAGTCAACTCTACAACTATCAACGAATCTAAAATTTAAAAATTGTTCAACATCTGTACGTTAAATAATTTGGCAATTTTGCCAGTAATTACCTTCCTAAAAAATTCACTTTTAACTTTTTTTGACAGCAGTGTAAAACACACAATTGGCACAAGACATGGTATGCATAGGTACTTCTACCCTAAATCATCCCTATGTATGTAATAGAACAGAGATGTTTTATACATAGCTGCCTCACTTGTGAAAATGCTTAAACAGTGCTAAAAGTAATGCTAATTGTTTACTCGAAAAAAAAAATTGTTCTTACTCAAGAATTATAAATGGTTTTTTTAAAATGAAAATCTACTAGAAACCTAGGAAAGTTGCAACAAACCAACCGAACTACCAAAGGGATTAAAAAACACGAAAACTACCACTTTTGGTTCGATTGGACCAAAATGGCAACACTGGTAGTTAGTTTGTTTCAAGAGATTTCTCTTGCCTTGTAGCTTAGGCCATTAAGTTTTTGTAGAGAGATATGTAATAAAAAACAAAAAAAAAAATTAATTACTACAATCATATAGTTTGTGTTTCTGCTTGGAGATATTCTAAAAATAGTTTGAGATCAAAACGGAAACCATGGCATAAACGAGGTTGTAATACTGTAAAAACCATTTTAGAAACATACATTCTAATCGAACGAATTACATAATGCAGTTATCAACAGACTTTATTATCTACACTCATCCTGTTTAACAAAACCTTGTCAGTTAAACAAATCTTTTGTAATGATTATCGATCAAAGTCCTTCAAAAGGCCTTAATATACAGAAATTGGTTGTTATTTTTAAATATTTAAGCTACCATTTAACACCATTTGTCGGGTATTAAACAAAATTTTTCAATTTCAAATGATTAAAAATTTTTTTTTTCATTTTATTTGATAAAGAAAATATCAGAATTTGTAGGAGGTAAACATTTTAGGAGAAAAGAAAAATAAATAAATAGATAAAATACTTGTGCAGAAAATTTTATAATCCATATTAAGTGCCAATATCCTTTGAAAACATTTTTAAGGATACAAAAATTTTCATTTATACACACGTACATTTAAACATACGTACATACTAGCACAGACACACATACATACATATATTCTTATATCGATTTAAAGATAAAATTGTATGTTACGAGTACATATTTGAGTTTTTAAATGTAACTTAAATTGATAAATGACATGTTCCAACATTTTATGACCCCAAAATACATAAAAAAGAGGGAAAAAACTGAAAAAAAAGAATACGAATTGCTAGCGACTGAGACAGAAGCCCATCTCCATAGAAAACACACAAATTATAACAAATACATGCTTTGCTATAAGCCTCTCACCCCCTCTCAAAAGAGAAAAAGTGTAAAATAACTTGAATGTATTACTCGTACATGGTGACAGAAACATACAAAACTCACACTCATTGTGTCTGTAAATCTAAAAGAAATAAAAATAAAAAAAGGTTACTGGCTGTAGCAATAGTAGTTCAATGGGTCACATCTTGGTTGTCTCGATGTCAGTTAAAATGGCAAAATCGAAAATGAAAATAAAAATAAATAAAATCAGAAAAGAGTGACAGAGAGCAGAAAAAAAACCAAAATCGCAATGAAAATATTGAAAAGATTGGCAGTTATTTTAACATTCCAAAGGCAAATAGTCAGTAGTAGTTTAAAAGCATCCACAGACAGTAAATACAAATGACACATTATTGTATTCGAAATATACGTTCGCCAAAGTCTAAAATACATGAAAACTATTGAATTGGAAAAATTACACCCCCTAATAAATAATACCGTTAAGGACCCACTTAAATTCCTATTAAAACTAAATTGTAACCCATTTGTGTTTATGTGTTGCAACGTACTACATACATACGATATGTTTTTGTAGTATCAGTTTGCCTCTGTTTTAGTGTAACTGTGGTTTCTCTTATCCTGACTTTGTGTATGTTACACCAACTAAAGGCGGCTTTTAAGTAAACATTGCCAGATAAGAGGATTTGTATTGCCAGATTAAAGCTATTTTGCTAAAGAGAAAACAAAAAGTTTGCCTTATTTGAAATAATTTTAAAATGCTATTTAAAATGTTTAAAATTACAAATTCATACAAATAAGAAATATTTGTATATTTATATATCCCTTTTCCATTATTTTCATGTTAAAATTGCAGCCACATATATTATATTAACAAAGAGTGCCACGGAATAAATCGTCGTGCCGGAGTTTATGTGCTTTATTCGCGATTTTATATATGTATCTCGAGTTAATGATGCCACTTTAGGTGTTTAACACCACTGGACGAGATATCCGAAAACGGATTGCAGACTTGAAAAATTTGGTGTCGAAAACCTAAAGTGGCACCATTAACTCAAGATATATATAAAATATTAAATGGCGATAGAGCACATAAACTCCCGCACTACGAAATCGGAAGAATGACACCACGTCTTTGTTGATCCATATACAATCGCTCAATGAAATCTTTCATAAACTTTCTACATAATTGTGCCTGCATTTTGTTGAAACACCCTTGAATTTCCTCTTGTAACGCACATGTGGTTGTTGGTTTATTCTCATTTACCTTTCGTTCCAAACAACCTTATAAGAAGAAATCGAATGATATTAGATTTCTTGGTTTAAGGGACCTCTTTTTATTACCAAACCAAAGCGAATACAAAACCAGGAAATGTCTTATGCAGTATTTAACTTGTTTTGTTGGTTGTACGGACTGGAAAATCGATTTGTTGAAAACACATACCGTACACATCAGTACAATCAAATTCAGTATTAAATTGTGTTATCATGACGTGTTATCGAGCAACAGTTGTTCAAAAAAAATTTTCAAAAAAAAAAAAAAAAAAAATGCACATATTTTAAGTGTATTTGCTGTTCGGCAATCACACATGCATTCTCCGAATCTCTGACTAGGTAAGTTTAGCGATTAACAAGCCCATTAAGAAAAGAATGTGCTTCATCGCTTAGAATTATTTTAATACGAAAATTAACATTCATTAACATTTATCGTATCCATTTAATGCAGTGTCCCTGAATTTTTCAGTAAAATATTTTTCGGTAAAATATGGAATGTGGAAAATTCATGTTCCAAATGAGATTCTCATCTAATAGCGAAATATGGCGACTAGTTCCAGACTTTTCATTTAAAGACCCTTTTTTATTTGTAGCACAAGGGGTATAAAATTCTTGTTTCTTAAGTTAATATTAAAAATCATGGTAAACATGAAATAGATGAGTGAGTTTAGAATAGTTCTGAGCTAGCCAGTTGCTGCCAAAATTTCCGGAGGAAAAAATTTAAAAGTTTGTTCAAAACACCTGCATACCTAATGGGCCATTTCAGCTCCTTTTCAGAATTACGCCCTAGCTTCTCACAGCACCTATATTGTGTGAGTCAATTTTTATCCATGAGTACTGGGACCAACAGTTCAACGTCGACTCGGAACGACAAATTTGAAAAGCTTTTTCAATGCAATCAGTTACTCTCAGAGATTTTACAGGAAACTTACTAAAGGGTGGTCGCCGAAAGAAATATTTTTTCTGTTTTTTTTTATTTAAGATGTCTGTGCTGGGGTTTGAACTCGGAGCTTATTTCTAGTAAACCAATATATTATATACTAGACTACGTCGATTACAAAACATTCCAAAATATTGCTTGAAAAATGCCAAATAAGGTAAAGACTGTCATATCGTCCATCAATATACAAGCTTTTGACCATACGCTTGATTTCCCAACATAGTTTGCATAAACAGCCTTAGCTGATTTGTAGTGTTTTCAAATAACTTGTTTAATTAACAACTTATTACACCTATAATAACATTAATTAAAATAATACGGTATTATGGGTTCCAACTGTAGTCGTCGTGGTCTAGCGGTTAATGTGTTGGCTTACTAAGACGATAGCGCCGGGTTCAAATCTCAGCTCTGACATCTTGAAAAAAGAGATATGAAAAAATTATTTCTTTCGGCGACTACCCCTCAGCAGTTTTCTGGCAAAAGCTTTGGGAGTAATTGATTGCCATGAAAAAACTTCTCAAATCTGTCGTTCGGAGTCGACTTTGAACTGTAGGTCCCGGTACTCATGGATAAAAATTAGCACACACAACATGAGTGCTGTGAGAAGCTAGGCCGTAACCCTGACACAGGGTTGTACTGGCATATTATGTATGTATGTATGTGTATGGGTTCCAATGATAGTGCACATGCATGACTTTAACATTAGTGTGTCACTGAAGATCTTGTGCGAGAATTTAGAGAAATTGCAGTCATTTTAAATGAGTGAATTAAAACAATGCACGACTCAAAGACGTTCGTTTATTTTGTGAAAAATTTGCACTAAATTGGACAAGTGCAAGTACACCAATACCCCGGTTTGCGTCGCTAATTGGGACTGAAAAAATGAGACGCAAACTGAAGCAGAATTTTCAATTATTTACGTATTTGATTTTCGTTTAGTCAATACAGGTTTTAAACATTTTAACCTAGAAAAAGGGTTTTTAAATCAATATATTTTCTTATTATTTTTTGAATAACAGATTTTATTAAAATAAAAATATAACAATTGTGAAGACCACTGATATAAGTAATTCGAAACTAATAACTACGCTTAACATGTAAACAACGCACACCTGCAGATTTTCTTTCTACTAAACGGGAAATCCCCTTTTTTTGCTTTAAATTTGTAGAAACATTTTCATATCAACCACGCAAATGGAAGCATTTACGACGCAACTTCGAAGCCATGCGACGCAAACTGAAACAAAAACGACGCAACATTGAAATTCCAGAAACTTAAAAAAAGAAACAACTTCGAAGCGACGCAAATCGGGGTATTGGTGTAATACGTCACATACAAATCAAATATTAATTTTTGTATAATTTACTCCGAATAACTTTATTACCAATGCAAATTGTGACTTAAAAATTGGCCTGAATTGGATAAGTGGGTACCAACCATACAAACTATTAGAAAGTTTTGATTTCTGTAAAAAAATTTCTTATTTTATATTTCCTGACAAAAGAGGCACAGGATCCGTTAGCAAGTAATAAAAGTGTAATATCAGGTTCATTTAACATTTTTAAACATATGCCAAAAAATATAGGAATAAAACTTTTAAAAATTATTTGGCAACACTTTGCATAAGTCTAGCAAAATTCAACAGACTTAACAATTGATACCTTCTGTACATTTGAAAATCTCTTTAAACATTATACAGACAAACTAATAAATCTCTGTCATTAGGCCAATAAAAGCTAAAACAAAATAAACTTTTATAGGCAATGACATTTGTGTTTGTTTGTTTGGACTTAAAAATAAATAAAATTTGTTTTTTTTATTTGCAAAGTAGATAGAGGCAAATTCGTTTTTTATTTCACTGGTTTGAAAAATAAAGAAAATAATTAAATTTGAATGCAGTGTCAGTTGTTTTAAAAATTAATCGCATTAAAAAATCTGCAAATCGTTTGCTTTTAAAATAATTTTGCTTATATTCCAATACAGGCATTTAAATTGGTTTTAAATTGGGTAATAAAATTTGATTTTCACTTAAGTATTTCAATACAATTAAAAATATTTTAATTTTGTTATCGAAAAACATTTGGTTAAAATGAAAAAATTTAATTTTATTCTTTAAATACAAAAATTAAATTCTTATCAAAAAAGAGGTAGATTTTAAACAAAATTTGAAATAGATATTCATCGCATCTAACGTATTCATAAAAAGGGTATTATTTTGATTTAAGCCTTTTCCCAAGTAATAATAAAATTTGTTAATTAAATTGGTATTGGTTTGTTGAAGGTGTTGATTATAAAAAATATTGAGTTATTTCAGAAGTATGACCAGAGTGGGCAAACAAACAAAAAATTTCGCAAATGTTTCCACAAAGTTATAAACTTTTAAAATTATTTTTTTAATAGTATTGTACATGAGCAAAACCAAAACAAATACTTTATAAATGAGACAGAGCGCAAACGAAACAATTCGCTTTTCGCTCTTGTGTTTGCTTTGTTATTCCGTTGCATTCGTATAATTTGTCTTTTTGCTCCTCTTCTTTTTTTTTTTCTTCTCATTAATTTTTTTTTTACCTACGCACATTTAAGTTTGTGTATTTGTAGTGCTCACATACAAAAACAATATACAAAAATAAATGGGGCAATCGTTCTCACTATTTTTGTTTTACTCATTGTAAAGAACAAAACAAAATGAGATCAAACGCTTGATGATATTATGATATTAACTGTTTTTTTGCAATAATTGCAAAACGCAAAAAAAGTGCCGAAGTGGTCTGGAGGGTAGTTTGCTAGTCTACTAGTGTGAGGGGTGTGCGTTCGATTCTCACCAGAGACCCTGCTCTGCGACGCTACACCGAGCTTATGGTAATAATTAATTAGAATATAATTTTTCAACAAGTGTGATATATATATATATGTATATAAATACTCGTATTACTGCAATTTAGTGTAAAATATAAAAAATAAACACATTTTTAGATTTATTTACTAATTTATACAAATCCCGAAATCCCTATAAGTCCCGAAAAATCTCTCGTTTTCGTCAACCCTAATGTGGATAATAAAGTATTTACTCTCAATTTCATTACATTGGGTAAACTGCAAATACGAACGCGACTTTTTTTGTTTCTTGGGAACAACATACATACATACATAATTGGCCATTACAAACCTGCTTCAGGGTTACGGCCAAGCTTTTCACAGCACCCATATTGTGTCAATTTTTATCCATGGGTACCGAGAATTGCTTGTTCATGGCAATCAGTCACTCTTAGAGCTTTTGCCAGAAGACTGCTTTTTTGTAAGATATAAGATTTGGGTTTGAACCCGGAGCTCTTGCTTTAATAAGCCAACGCACTAGCTATTAGACTACGGTGGCTATCCTATAACTGCACGAATTTTGTTGTAATTAAAAGAGCTGCTGTATTAAGAGTCCACTTATGCTCTTCTCATGTCAGTGTAAAGCTGAATTTTTTTTTTGTATAAGTATTTCAATTATTATTTCTTTGAAATTGCAAAAAAGAAAACGATAATAGGTGACTTAGTACTGATTTAACACTTAATAAAGTAGTTTAGTAATGAATTAGTTTGAAAACAATTCTTTACTCAATTTGCGATGTATCGTACACATGCATACTCTTTGAAATGCTTGTCACTTGAGCTAACTCTTACACTTTTAGCCAATGATTATATCATCGTTTCTAACATGGTCACTTCAACTCGCCTTCTACTAAAATGCATGTATTGTAAGCATGCACACATATGAATATGTACGTACGTTTCGCAACCGCCCTCGTTATTATTAATATATAAATTAATTTTTTATTCTGCTGCATTTTTTTTCCTACAACAGTAATATTATTTTTAATTGAAGTAGAAAATATAATTGAAGAACAAATATTTTATTTATACAATAGAACGTGTTCGCACATGAACCGCAATGCTGCAAGTTGTATGCAAATTTTAATTACACCAGACAACAGAGAATTTTTTGAAAACAAACGTAAATCATTTGTAGAAGTATAATATATGAGTATTATAAAATTTTATTCTGTAGGAAGAGTTTTTAAATAAAACCTTTGCTGTCTAGTGTTTTTATAAATTTAATTTAATTTATTCAAAACATTTTTAATATCTATTTGCCATTAAATTATTAACCATCCTATTAAGTCGTTTGTATACCAATGTGAGTTGTTTCAATTGTAATAGACTGACAAATTTAAGTACTTTTAATAATAATTTCAATTTTAAAGCAAACCCTCTTTCTCTCTCTCTCTTTTTTAACACCGTTGTATTGGCCACTCAGTACTGTACATCCACAACAGCATTTCTGGCTTACGGAGCAATGATTTTCTTGTATTGTGTTTGAAAAAAAATTTTTTTTTACATACACGTATTATTGTAAAATTCAAGATATATTTCTATATTATTACTAGTTAACTCGGCAAACGTTGTTTTGCTATATAAACACTTGTTAGTTCAAATATACTTAATACTCTTCACCGAACTGCAGAACTTAACATTGATATGAGCAATCAATGCCTGCGTTACTAATTATTTTGATAATTAATTTCCGCAATTTTCGGTAATTCAGTTTGATAGTTGGGGATAGTGAGAAATATCCCCTGTACCCCCCCCCCCCCTGTGTACTTAAAAAAAATAAAAAAAAAAAAAAATATGCTCTACGGTACATATATACGCCCATGTGCTGGAAATCGCAAATCGCATGAAATAGGCGAACTCGATATGAAATCGCAAAAGAGGTGTGCTAGAGTTCACAATCGCCAGAAATTAGGCGTTTTCAAATCACAAACTTTTACGTATGTGATCTATAAGTGAAATTGCATATTTTCTTAAAAATTTGCATATAATTTAACATAAAAGCATACATGAATAAAATCTAATATGTATTTTATAAATACAAAGTAAAAAAAGTAATATTTTACAATTAATTTTAATAGAAAATGTAAAATAAAAAGTATGTTCTTTTTCATTGCTCATCTCTAAGAAAACGCTTTCTAATACGTTGTTTTCTTTCATATTGTTTTTAAAAAAAAAAAATAAACTTAACAATGACGCAGCTGGTATTTTTATTAATTTTATTTAATAATTTGTTTATATTACGTTTGTTTTTATTACTTTTGACACTTAAAACATGTTTTCATTTTTCGAACATAACTTTGAAAACGCACGATTTCCAACACATGAAAAACTAAAATTGGCGATTTTGAAATCACAAGTGATTTGAAATCGCACGTTTTCCAGCACATGGGCGATAGCTTAAAATTTCATCAAATTTTTTATTCATTATTTAGGTGAGGTATAAATTTTCCCTTGGGGCGGGTCACCTTAACATTTAGAGGTATGAAAAATAGATGTTGACCGATTCTCAGACCTACCCTATATGCACACAAAATTTCATGAAAATCGGTTAAGCCATTTCGGAGGAGTTTGGCAACAAACACCGCGACACGACAATTTTATATATTAGAATATCATAAAAAGTATATTCTTATTTTACAAAATCATAACTAAATTTTATTTTTTTTAAATTTTTTTTCTCTTTAATATATAATTTCAGTACTTTATTTTAGTATTATTTGTGAGCTCCGTTCTCACAGATGAGAAAATTACAAAAAATAATGACAATATTGCAGAAGGAGTTCTTAATGACTTGAAGCGATCGACCGAAGACACGAAAAGTAAAACTGAGAAAAGAGATTCATCAGTTCAAACAGGTGAGTAAAAGAATGTAATTTTCTATGATTCAGATTCTTACAGGCGAATTTCAAACTCATTTCATTTTGTGTCAGGTGCCTTTGGTATAAATAACAATGCTGAACCATTTAAGCCTATGCTTAATCCTCCGGTTAAATATGAAGCAGCAGCTTCTTCTAATCAACAGGTAAGTAGACAATTTTATATTATCATGTTATTTATCGCTACAAATGATATATTGTATAATTCCAATTTAATGTGATGTAATATTTGGTTATAGTCAGTTACATATGTATCTGTAAGTATTACAACGTTGCCTTAAATTCCTTGCAAAATATTGCATGATAAAAATGTAATGCAATGAAAGTGTTAAACACGAGGAAGTGGCTAAGTTTAAGGAAAAAAACGATTGATATTTATCTTGGTGTGTTATTTAAGATCTATGTAAAAATTTAAAGAAATTGAACTTATTTGAAATGAATTAATCGAAACAGTGCTTAACGTTTCGTAACGTTTTGATAAAAGCAGTTTTAATTCATTTTTGTTGAATATCATTGCAAAATCACATGGTTAAATGTTTATTTTTCATCCTGATTTTTAAAAATTCGAAATAATACGAATTTATTGGAAAATAGAAGTGCATCAAATCAATTACAATATTTTGAAGACATTAAATTGATATTCTTCTTGAACCACTTATATATTATTTGTTGGGTATCCTTTTAAATCATTTTGTTTTTGGAAATTCTTATGAGGAATTGTAGGTAGTTAATGTACTGCTCTTCTTGATTTCTGATTAATGTACTACTAGGGCAAGTCAGTAAGTCGATAACATGCTGATGGACAAAAAATTACTTTATTTTTGAAAATATACTTTTTTGAGCTCTACACACTTTCTACTACGTATTTCCAATTTGTTTATTCTTTCAAAGAATACGATTTTTATAACCCCAGCAAAATTAATTAAGAATTTTGTTGGTCCGTCGATATTAAATATTTATCCGACATGTCGATTTCTTTATGTTTGGAAGCAAGATAATATCCTTCGTGGCTACATGTGGACAACACAACGTATGACTAAGCAATTCGTGTTCAAATACATGGTATTTTAATCGTTGTTAATTAACTCATTTTAGTATCTTTTTAAAAATAGTCAAAGTGCATTATACTCTGCATATCCCAAAAAACAGTCACTATGACTTATTTTCTGCTAAAATAGTACAAAACACACTGTTTCTTACTTTTTTGTCTCTGGTATATTTTGGTACATTTACATGTCATCACGGGTACAACACCTTATAAAACCTTTTGTGTATTTCTGTCTATTTTTTCTCCGGCTGCTTACAGCTGTGGCAGTATGAATTATTTGAAATGCCAATCCTGGCTGCTTGTTCTTCAATAGCCCAAAATCCCGTCATCACTGCCGTGAATCTACTCTCATTCCTACGTTTCATACTCAATAACGCTTTCGTTCTCTTTAGGTCACACCGTTGCCAAAGTGATCTGCTGAACCTACATAACGACAGACCTGCCCACCTTTGATCAGCAATCTTCTGGTATTCTGTGTCAATCTTCCCCTTTATTAAACCCATTGGTGGGAAGATCCGTTCCGCAAGAGCAATTGTGGAATGTAAAAATTTACAGCGTATCTGAGTACGTCGCTGTAATAGTTTGTGCATGGCCATATATTTAATTCCTTCAGTGTTTAGCCCCATTGAACCTTGTTTATCGTCGCACAGGCAAGAAAACCCGCCTATACGAGTAAAACATTCATAACTTCATTAATCAATTTTGATTTTATTTAAGTGAGTGCACAAATATAAAATAATTAAATGAAATAAATAATGTTTTCTTTTTATTTCAATTAATTTACTTAATGAGTTTTCATCATCATAATTTTTATAAGTTACATTTCATTTATCAATTTACAAATTTTTAAATTATATTTTTAATAATTTATGTATGTATGTATTCGTACACACAATTCAGCCAAAAGTCGATTTAAATTTTAATAAAGTTTTTTTATTAAATTTATTTATTTTAATCAAGTTATTTATGCCACTGAATAATACTCGCTTTAATCGAAATCAAAAGACACTTAAAAATATTTGTGTGAAAATTGTTAATATGCAGTTTAATAATGAATAAATTTGACTATTAAGTGTCGCATTAAAAATAAGCATTTGTATAGTATTTACTGCTAAAAACAAAAGCATTTCCAGTTATTATTGCAACAGTTAAGCACAGAAGTTCATTAAAATGAGAGCAATGAAGCAAAAAAAAAAAAACAAAAAAAAAAAATAAAAACTAAAATTTTAGAATAAATTTTTCATGTTTGAATGAGTAAATTGTGTGAATTATTGTCAAACATAAAATGTCAAGTATTTGGTATTTTATTACTGTTTAGCTAGGACCAGACATAAAAGTATACCATTTGGAAACTACAAAATAAATAAATAAAAATAAAAATATTTTTTTGTCTCACATATAGCAAAACAAAATAAAAAAAGCAAAAAAATTAGCTGAAAATTATAGTATTTAAATTTACACTTGTGGTAACATAATTAAGTTACTCACTTGGTTTTATTAAATACAATTGTCCATAAATATATTTTTATTCGCCACAAGAAAAAAAAAACAAAAATAATGTAGAGGTTGGCTAGATTTAATTCAATAACAAGTATCAGTATATGTATAAGATGTGGTCATATATTTAAGGCATCTGAACATTAATATGGAGTCCCTACCACATTCTATCACATACCAGACCAGTAGAGGGTTGAAAGATTATCATTCGCTAAAACTCAAACACTTGGCCCTGGTAAACTGTAAATCAATGCAGTATATTAATCAAAATCTACTTCTCTCGAATTATATTTTTATTGTCACAGGTTTGCGTAAAACTATTGATTTATTTTAAATTATTTATAGATTTTCTATTGGGTTAAGACCAGGAATTTATGCCGGCAAATAGTAGGTTTTATTTTCAGAACCTGTAATTAAATTTCTGACAATATGTGATTAGTGTCCAGAACAAATATCCTCTCGAGCTAAGAACTAAGATTCCGTGTAACCACTTGCTAAATAATTCTATAATACAGCCGTGTATGTTTTTACGGCTTTTTGCGTTCCACATTTTAACAATTAACCAACTTTCAATAACGTAAGCTTTTCCAATATCATCACTTTAATAAAATGTTAACTTCGTTGAAACATATTAAAGTGTATGCAAATTTGAGGTCAGGAAGTAAAACGGGCTAAAAACACATATATTTTTTGACAAATTCAGTTTTATAGATACCAATGTAAAGTAGTTATATGTGAATTAATAAGGAATATAAATGTCCACCTCTAGCCACCCTTTACAACGGGGTGGCGTGTGGTAAGTCACTGACAGGTACGCACCATAAACTCAATCTAGTTTTCAATGCATTTGTGGTTTATTCAAGTATATCCGGTCTTCATAATGGTTCCAAAGAAAATAATTCAGCGGCGTTAAATCACAAGAATGGGGCGGCCATTTGATAGGGAAATTCCTCCTGCAATAATTGAATTGTTTGGTCGGCTGCGTGACTTATGGCGCTGTCCTGCTGAAACCAAAGATCACAGATGTCAATATTAGCCAATTGTGGCCTAAAAAATCGGTTATCATGACCTCATCTGTGACGTCTTGATGTGAGAATAAACTGTGATTTCCGTTGGAATGATCACATATTTCGAGTGTCGAAAAAAGTATTCAAGTGTCTCGGTTTTTTAAAACGGTGCAAGAAATTCTTCACTCCCTTCGACCTTCTCAATATTTTTAAGATGATTATCCGACATAGGATAAATTAGTCTTCTCGACCATGTACAATAAAACGCGAAAGTGCTTACAGCGACAGTAGGATATTCAACTATATCGATTCCTAGGAACATCGGTGGAATATGGTGTCCTTTTCATTGTTCTATCGGTTTTACCATATAAGATGCTCTCATGAAATAAATAAATTGATAATCGCGTATTTTTACGAACTGCTCGTACTTCTATCATCTACACAAAAGGAGCACAACCTTTTGTAGTAGATAGTTCAGTGAATCGGAAAATAAATTATAGCGAGAATTCGTTCTTTAGCCCCACCGCTCGTTTATGGAACAATCTTGCAACAATCAAGGCTAGAAGTTAAAATTTTTCCAAAATATTACGTTACAAAGATTCTTCTACTTATTCACTACTTAGAATCGCTAAAGCCCTTCACAAAATTAAATATTAATGTTATTTTACAGAATTTTTTTCTTTTTTTGGTAGCGTAGTGTAGTGCGTCTAATCCAAGACAAGAATAAAATCAAGAACAAAAAAATTCGAGGTTTTAATTAAAAAATAAGATGTCCCCCTTCCCCTCTAAGAAGTCCATTCTAAAAGAAGCCACTCACTCCCTGATATTCCACTCTATCCATCTTGGGATTGGTACCAAAACGAATAATCAGCAGTAAGCGCCACCTATTACCTACCCACAGATGGTGATGAAGATTTTGGTGGCTGCTACAATTTTTCACATACACCAAATTAAAATTGAACGTTGTGTGGCAGTTTCAATCACCAAATCTACTCCAATAAGGTTTTAAGCTTCACCAAATTTAATTATATATTTCACGTGTCACGCCCATTTTTCATATCAAATGATTGAAAAATATTGGCATTTTTACAAAAGTTAAATTAATAAATTTGTAAAAGTTTCAATAAATTGTCTCAGTTTATAAAGTACTACAAATATTATGCAAAGACCGTATATACAATCAATGGTATTAAAGTTACATTTCATTTAAAATTTTTTAACATGAAATCAGTTTGAGAGAAGAAGTAGACTTTGCAGCTTTTTTTTCTATATATATTCGTATTTTCTTTTAATATTGTGAGTACATATTGAATATTTGTTTCTAAATAATTTTCAAGTACAAATTTAAGTTGTTTTTCTACATAAATGTTGTTTTGTTTTTCATAATTTTATTTGTAAAAGTCAATATTCACATGCAAAATTTATTTATTTAAAAAAAAGGATAATCAAATTAAAAAATTGAAATATGAAATAAATCAATATAGACGGACACCTTAATTGCATAATACTAGGAATATACATATAAAATGTTTGTTGAGGATGTGTATTTGAATGAAGTAATTTTACTGTACAGGAGAATTATTCAAAATTAAACAAAAAATATTTTGTTATATAAGTCAGCATTTTTGGTCAATTATGAGTCTTTTTTGACTCCTCTGGGCGATTAAAATAGTCACTTATGAGCTCATTTATGAGTCGAAAATGAATGTTTTGTCGGGAGAAAAATGTACCCTTGCCGCGACTCCCCTGAACGAGTCATTTGTGACTCCTTACTTATTTTTTTATTATCTTTACAATAATAATAATATTGTATTTTGTTGAAAAATGTAAAAAAAAAATTAATTCATCAAGCTCAACTGAAGGAATTCTTAATTTTTTATATGTATATTATGCGCCTTTTTATTGATGAGACAAGTTTCTGGTGGAATAGACTGGAATGTAAGGAATGGTTTCTTGAAGATGGACTTCTTCTTATTTTTTTAAATTATAATTTAGAAATACCTTAAATTTTATTTTATAATTCTTGCCCTTTGCTGGGATTGAACCTTGGTCGTTTAAATTTCTGTGCGAGCGTCTAACCACTATGCCACGACATCACATTAATTGCTAACTCTTATTCTTTCAAATAAAATAAATCCCATTGTAACGAAATGCAGAAAAAAAAACAATAAAATACGACGCAAAATAATTATAAAAGCAGTCGTATTTCGAACGTCTGCACGATTAATTTATGATTCCGCACATTTAATCAGTTTTTGATCACCTAAGGGAGTCGTAAATGACTCATTTTGGTGATTTCTGAGCAAGCAATCTTCCAATTGCTGACAGGGCATTCATACGTAAGTACATATATATGTATAGGTATATTAATAAATGCTCAAATACATCAATAGATTGTTCACACATATGCATATACTCGTTCATATATGTACATATGTATATAAATATTTCTAACCTAATATTAATTAAAAAAATACAAAGTTAGTAGCCAATTAAAAAATAAATTTCTAAAAAAAATTTAAATGAATTCAAGTTTATTTGTTATTCTGCAGTAAAGCTCTTCAAGTTTTTTTTATTTTTTGCTTTATTTTTTTATTTGAATTCATTAGCTAATGCACCGCATGCATTATCAATTATGGGGATTTGAACACTATTGTGGGATTTGTTTTTACATTTTAATTGCACATGATAAATGAAAACAATATTTTAAGAGGATTAAAATATGTAATTGTGTGTTTTTTTTTGTTTGTTTTTAATTTCGTTTAAAAAAGAAAAACATTCTTTGAGACTTCACTAAAGTAAATTTAAATCCAATCAAATATTAAATTAATAAAAGTATTACAAAATGAATTATTTTTGCTAATGCACACTAATGACATTTCGCAATGCTTCCATGAATTGAGAGAGTTAAATGCCCTACCGTCATTGATCATCATTTGCGGCCTTTTTTTGAATTCCGTTGAGAAACCCCAAAATAGACATTTAATCGCCGGCCCATATATGAGAAGTGTATTCTATCTCAGAACCGATAAATATTTTAAAGATCAGATGGAGTGAAATATTTCTTGCACCATATTAAAAACCCGAGGCATTGGAATGTTTCTTTTGGTTCTCACAGTATTGTGCGTTGTGCGGGAGTTTATGTGCTCTATCCGCCATTTCATATTTATTATATAAATCGACTTAATGATGCCACTTTAAGTTTTCGACCCCAAATTTTTAAAATCTGCAATCTAGAGCTGCAAAACAATCGATAGTGCATTCTATAGTTTTATTTTTGGCCGACTATCGATGGTTTCACTATCGGTAGCGATACTATCGGAGAATTTTAAAAGTAAACTTTTTCAACGCATGTTTTTTGCGGCCGGTAAATTTTTGTATGTATGTTCTAATTTTTTAATAAAAACAATATATTTGCATTTATTTAATGTAAAATAAAATAGAGTCAATATTTCAAAAAAGTGTTATCCTATTAAATTCCTTAGGGTAATTAATTTTATTTAAACTTAATTATTTTTATTCAGCGGCAATGGGTACCTTAATAGCGACATCGGTGAATTATTGACGGCAACGTAACTGGCTTCTTTTTCCTTATATAAAAGACTCTCAAATGATCAAACAGCAATGGCCTCATCTTTCGGTGGATGTTTACATGTGAATGGTGAGCGTCTTAAGTGGATTAGCTGTTATCTTCCCAGAAGGTAGCGCTGTACTCCCGATCATTGGTTTCTGGTGGAATAGATTAGAAATGGCCGGATTTATTTTGAAATAACTAAAGATAAAAATTGTACTAAATGCCGTTTCTGTGGTAAATATTATAAAACTAGCGGCAATACTACAAATTTATTAGATCACCTTAAACGTTCACACCCTAGTTCCAGAGAAGCGGAAAAGTCAATTAAGACCATCAACCAAAAACGGTCGAGAAACTCTATTTATTTACATATGTATGTTTTATGTTTTACGTTTTGAACGTTAAAGCCTTTTACGGTTAACGTTAATTTAAAAAAAATTATCTTAAATTAACAGCTTCAATTAATTTTTTTTTGTTTGGCAAATAATTTGCGTTTTTTTGTTATTTTGTAATAAAATTTATGTTACAATAGTATACATATGCATGTCTTTTATTTAAATTAATACATTTATTATGAAAGACAGTTAAAACGAATAATAACCCATATATATACCATGTATACATGGTACTTGCTATATTTTAATAGGGTTTTACTTACTGGACTTCCGATAGAAATTGAATTCTACTTCTCCATTAGATTTTAGAAGAAACTAGTAAAAATATATAAAATAATAATTTTCTCAGAAAAATACAAAACCGATAGTATCGAAAGTATCGATAGTTTTTTTCAAACTATCGAAACTATCGATGGGACCGACTATCTATAGTTTTGCAGCTCTACTGGAATCCGTTTTTGGATATCTCGTCCAGTTTGGGAGATACACATAAGTGTTTCTTATACTGGAATCGGCATAATTTTGTTGGCTTAAATCTATTGTACAGTGTGTGATTGTATGTGTATACAATTATTTCGTGTTTTGCATCAAACGAAAGCAAAAAGGCAAGTGACCCATTTTGAAATGTGCCTTCGCTGCATTCGACATTGTGAACTTGGCTTTTGTATGAATATCATAACGTTTTTCTCTTTTCTTTTTCTAATTCGTTTTGTTCGCACACAATTCTGATGTAGAGAAACCAAAATAAAATTTTTTCACCCAGCAAACGAAAGAGAGCACTCCCATGACATTGTGAAATACTCTGTAAGTAATGATGAAAAAGGAAGCTTCGCCTTTTGTGTTGACATTTGTCTTTTCCAATAAATTTTTTCATATTTATATAGGATATTTTACAAATTTTTATATATTTTAGAAGAATTTACGTGTATTACCAAAATTTATTTTTCAAAATAATGACCATACACTGACACATTACTTAAGTATAATCTATTATTATAATAATAAGGGTACTCATGAAAACGCTTAAAACTAACATTGGGAAAATTGGAGAAGCTCCTTTTTAAACTATTGTGTAATAGTTAATGCCAATTTGATAAAAATGTCAAAGCAAAAAACAAGTTAAATACAAATTATACAAATTTTACATACATTTATGGGAATTAGCGTTTAAAAAATTGCTTAATAATGAATTCTCAATTAAAAATTACGTATTTTTCAACGTTGTATAGTTGACTGATATAAAAAATTAAATTAAAAGCTGATTTTTAAATTAATTGAATTTTCGTAAGAAAATGCAGAAACTCAAGCAATCTGTGTAAAACAGACTAAGTAATATATTAGCGAATACCGAGATTTTAAAACTAATAGGAATATTCTGTTTTGTAAAGTTTGCAATAAGCCAAGTGTCAACAAAGAAAATATTTACTATAAAACAACACATCGGAAGTCAAAAACATATTAAGCTCAACGCAAGAAATTATGCTAGGAAACGTTAGCTTTCAAATTTGCATCAGTTACTTCCGTTGATATCGAAAGAAGTTTCTTGATGTACAAGAGCGTTTTACGACAAAGCTTTATGTTTCAAAATTTGAACGATATGATTGTTATTTATTGCAACAATAATTTAAATTAATTTTTTACTCTTTTATTTTGCGTTCTTGTCAGTCCGAATTTTTTTATTTTTTTTATTTTTTTGTTCATTTTGGAATTGAAATAAATATATCGCTCATTTTCGAGAAGAGTAGAAATAACTCAAAAAAAAGCGAATCTGAGATAAATCTATTTAAACATTTTAATTTAGCCAAACTGATAGTGAGAAAAAAGAGATAAAAATATAATTTTTAGACACGTTTTAAATTACAGTTCGTCTCATATTTCTACATTAACAACTCAAAAAACACATTTTTTGAGTTATCTCACTCTTCTCGCAAATGAGCGATATGTAAATAGAAAGGAAATTAATTTTATCTAGTTGGTGGCTAATTGTTACTCTTCTTGTTTTAAAATTTTTGAAAAAAAAATACACCTAATTTTACATCAACATATTTATTTATTATGAGTTTTATAGAGCATATTTTTAACGCTTAAAAGTGTTTTTTTAATGTATATTTTAGGCGTTTAAAACTAATTTTATAGAGCATATTTTTGGTTGCCCTAATAATTACCATTGCCGATTTTAAACATTCTGTATTGGCATACATCAGTTTACTTTTTACGTTTTGATACCCTTTAAAGGCTTTATTAGCTTAACTTTTTAAGTGCAGTACAGGGTAATGAATAATTATTTTGTCAAATATTAATTGATTTTGAAGATTTCAATTAAGACAAACAAATAACTAAGACTGGTATCTAAATAGTATATTGCTTTAGTAAACTTGTTATTTGCGATAAATTTTTGATAAAAGAGTTTTTTGTTTGTTTTGTAATCAAAAAATCAGACTGTAATATAGACTGTGCTTTAAAATGCTTGAAATTTTCATTACCGCATTTAAATTATCCTTTAAACCAAAAATTAAAAAGAAAAAAAAAATTATTTGTTGTTTTAGTTTTTATTATTTCAAAATCTGCCTAAACTTTTGCATAGACAAAATTGTGAGCTCCGATTGACTGCTAAAAAAAGGTTCCTTTGTGTCTAAAAGCAGCGTAATTTATTTCCGGTGCTGACAACCTTTTCATGTTTTTCTTTTCTCTATTGAAAGAACCAGAGTCATGAGCATTTATGACTGTATTTAAAGATGGCATTAAAAAGTTACCACTTTTTCCTAATTTCTTTTCCATTTTAAGCTTTGTAGTGTAGATTTGTGATTTTTATCTTATTAGCGGTTTGGAAAAGAACCATGATGAACTAAGAAGTGCGAAAAAAAAGAAACCTAAAAGAGATTTATAAGTAAAACACTTTAGAAGTTTGTCAAGAATGTTAAGCGGTCTTTATGGGCGGTTTGTTTCTTTCAAAAAGAAACAAAGAAAGAAACTTTATTTTGTTCTTCTTCATCTTTAAGACCTTAAATTGGTAGCAATATTTTTGTAATAAAGATGAACATGAAAATGAAAAGGCTACTAAACAAACAAGTCCTTTAATATGAAGAAAAGAGTGTAAAATGTTTTTCTTTTTGTTATGTTGTCTGTTTGAAATCACTTGAATGTAACACAGTAATAAATTACAGCAATTCATTCATTTTCTCCTCACTCTCTCTCTCTCTCTTTCTGTGTGTGTCCACTCATTCATTCCTGCATTTATTCGTAAAGTCAGTAAACATTGCTTGCCCTGAGTATCCATCCCATCATATTCATTCCCTTAGGTGGTTAGTGATGAAAAACTTTTGAAATTATTTTCTTTTCTTGTTTTGGTTTTTTAAAATTTGTTGCTGCTACAGTTACCGCATTGTTTCTGAGATTGTTGCCAACAAACGAATGTAAAAAATTAAAAGAGAAAAATTTGTTTAAACGTGTAAATAAAAGAAACAAAACTGTAACAAAGGGATAATGAAAATTAAAAGAATAATAAAAACAAGAACAACAGATTGCTTTTAAACTTTATAATTGATTAGGAAAATTGACCCACGACCCATAAAATGATACAAAACAAAAAAAAAAAAAAAAAAGAAGAAGTTTAAAATTCTTCAATAATACAACATAGTCCATTGTAATGCAGACAAGGATCATGCCATTTTAAAACACCCTGCAGAAAATATTGCAGTGGGTAGCCCATTTAAGTATATATGGAGTAGTTACATAATAGTCCATTGTAATGCAGATATGGACCATATCGCTCATTTGCGAGTAGAGTGGCATAACTCAAAAAATGCAAAAATATGAGGCAAACTGTAATTTAAAACATATCTAAAAATTGTATTTTTCTATCTTTTTTCATTAATATAGCAGAAAACTTTTCAAATTTGGAAGCAATAAATAAAATTGTAGGCAATAATGGAAGCATTATATTGTCTATTCATACCCTAAAGTTTCCAAAAATGCTACAGGATAAGGTATTATTTTTGATTTTGTATACTATTTAGTTACTGGTTGCTATAAATGTGCATTTCTATTGCATTGTAGAGGCTCATTTCATATAAAAATCATGTGTTATCGATGCGCGCGAGTAAGTGATTGTTTACAATTTCGCCCTTACAAAATAGCTTACTGGTAAGCACTAATTTCTGCTGGGAAGTGACGACCAAAAGCGTCTTCTATTTTTCCTATAGCTTAAGGCTAAATTAAAATCTTTAAATGCATTTATCTCAGAATCGCCTTTTTGGAGCTATGCCACTCTTCTCACAAATGAGCGATTTGATTATAAAACAAGCAATAATTGCTTGAGCGAAAACCGTTCGTTTATTTACGAATGCAGATTGTATGCAAAATCACAACTACTTAACTTAGAAAATTAAAAAAAAGTAAAAATAGAACTGAACAATTTCAACTATTCCATAGAGTATTAACATAAACTAGTTTTAAAAGCAGCAACCGAGTGTATTTCATGGAGTACTTACTAACTCGAAATAGTTACGAAGGGTTACTATATGTATACTCCATGGAGTATTAACATAAACTATTGTAGATTACTCCTATATAATGCATAGTTAAATTACATAGTCCTCGTCTAGGACATTGTAATATTAAATGGAACATTTTTTTTATACATTTGGGTTATGGTTGGACTAGCCCCTAGTCTTTTATGTACTACTCTTTACACACGTGTAAGGAGTAGCCGCCATTTTCTGCAGGGTAGTAGTTGTGTGGTAAAGGTTTTTGGAGCACATGAAAACAATTTTCTTAACTTCATGGAATTGCCTACTAATAACAAGGGATGCCAAATGGGTTTGGTGTTCGCTCATCACGGGACTAGGAATTTTTGTTTCTTATCCCGAGAGTTGTCTGATTGTCCGATTTTTTAAAAATACTCATACTCAATATATATTTATTAACATTTGTATCAAATGAACATATAAAACCAAAACAAACTTCACCTTCAAGACCAGAATTGCAAAAAAATTAAAAAAAAAGAATTCGATCTTTTTTTTACCTTTTTTTCCCCGTTTAGGTCCATAGGTTACAAACAACTGTTAAGGGTTTAACGTGCGTACATGTCCGTAGACCTTACCACACGCCGCCCGTTGCCGGAGCTGTAGTTGAATTCAATGCGTCCAACCACCGCCAGTCGATGCCGGTACCCTCTAATCTCGAACATGCACGAGGGCACGGCGCTCAAAAGACAGCCCATAGCACCGAGTTGGCAATTTAGCACCACCACTGTCTGTGTAGTGACACCCCCTTACTTAGGGGTTTCTACCTAGCACTACCACAACCACTACGTGTACTTCCCGAGGGACCGCACCCAAACCATCAGGCCGATTAGCCTCACTTCCCGAATGACAGAGGAGCCCAGGCTAACCGGGGGCTCCTGATGCCCGTAGTACCAGATTAAGGAATGTCTGGTCAGTCCTTGAGAACGCCAGAAATGCCTGTCACGCGCACTTACAGGGACAAGCACCCAAAGTACGCGTGGCATAAAGGCCATGCACCACACATTACCAACCATTTTCTACCTATATCGAGCGCCAGACCACTCAGAGCTAGGTTGGACTCCATATTCCCCGGAGAAAACAGGCCACTTACGGGACATATCATCAGCAGCCTTTTCTGTATCCCTGGATAGGTTACAAACAGTTCAAAATTTAAGGAAACAATAAACAACTTTCCAACACATATTTTGAACTTCCTAGGAACGATTCTTAAGTCCGCTCAGGTAGCGCTTACGTAGCCGTAAAAGTAAAAATATCCCGAAGATTTTTAACTTAATTTAATTTCTCTTTTTTTTACTTCAACATAGAGATACTATTCTATCTATTACAAAAATAATAACAAATATACTAGAACTAGCCTAAAACCGGGGTGCTTCGCTACATTTACCGCTACCATTTTTACACATTTTTCGACTGATTATTTTTAACACTTCTTAAGATATAAAGAAATTGCATGGGAGGTACCACGCCTACTTTCTGATTGATGAGTTTCCTTCACCGTGAAGTCGTTCAGACCAAATTTAGAAAATGTAGCTTTAACAGCTCTCAAGATTTTACATTGAATTTGTATGGGAATATATTGGAAAATCTAAATGCCATATCTTCGAAACCAATAGGCTGATTTCGCACAAACTTGACATAAACAATCTACAGACTATCCCCAACGTACCCTGGAATTTTGGCTGAAATCAATCCATCTGTTTCTGCGGTTAGTGTGTTAATAAAAATGTACATTAATTTTTATATTAGTATACCCGTATTATGTTTATAATGTTGATGGCCCTGGACTTGCAAATCGCACTCTCTTAAGTTGTAGATCTAAATCGTCGTTTGAATCATCCGAATATGACTCTGGTGTCTACAGAGACGTTGCTTTATAATTTAGTTTTCCTTGTACTTATAATTATTAGAGATTCATTTTCATGGAAACAGCTTTTAGTCTGTTTCTCGGTAAATCTTCTTAGAAAGCTATTACGGAGGCTGTAAATTTAGTGTTACTTTCTAAAAGTTTAAATAAAATTTAAATTTACGTTCTTATTTAGCTGTGGAAATTATTTTTTACGGAAATTTTTGTTCTTGATTGTATTCCGTATTTGTTTATGCTCACAAGTGTATATGGAATTGGCAAAGAGTTTTAGTTTCTTTTGAAAACTCGTTCGTTATTTCCAGGAAATAAAAATAAATTCAAAGAATTTCCGTTCCTCAAACATACATAAATATATTCCAAAGAAATACGAGTATTTTAAATTGATTTCGTACAAATAGTCAAAAAGGTAAAACGTTCAATACATGTCAAGTTTTAATTTTAACTTCTTTGGCATCAGGAAGAAAGAAAACAAAGAAGAAAAAAATAAAAATTTATTTTTAATTGGTAACGTTTTATTAATACTACACTGCTATTACAAAATTAATTGTATTTTCTTTTCAATTTCAGATACACAATTTAAGTAGAAATAAATACATACTGGTAAAGACAGAAAATAAGCAAGAAAAGAAATTAATAAAAAAGAAATAATTGTAAGTGAATTGTTTATGTAGTATATATATAGTGTGAAAATACCTTGTAAAATTGAATACATTCTCTGGAAGGTAGTAGATGAAAAATATATCAAGATATGGATTTTGAAATTTGAGAAACACTTTAAAAATTCTGAGTTACAGGTTAATAAAAAACGAATTTAATTTTTTGTGCATAATAAAGCAATAAGTTACAGCCAAAAACTATTAAATTTTTTTAGTATTTTCTGTATAAAAATACTATTTTTTTTCTACTATAAACAGGCTGTTAGAAAACTATCAAATGTAGTGTGATTCACAGTTACAGCCTAGATTTTTACGGCACTAATATTGTGTGCATTACTTTTTGAAGTGAGTACCGATTACTCTCAGAGCTTTTGTCAGAAGACTCCTAAGAGGTGGTCGTTTCATATTTGTTTCTTTCAAGATATCAGAGCTGGGGTTTGAACCCGGAGTTCTCGTCTAGTAAACCAACACACTTTACACTTTGGCGAACACAAGAGGAGACACAATTAATGAGTGAAAAATGTAACAGTGAAATAAAAAATTTTTCTATTCGAGTTGTTAAAATGACCATAAAATATTTTACCATGAAGCATGAAGGCAATAAAATTACTTTTGAAATGAAATCAAACAAGTCACGTATTTGTGGATCAATACAGTAGGCAGATTTAGAATATAACACATTAGGAAAGGTTAAATTGGTAGCCGTCTTCAGGCAAAGCACACTTGGGCTTCGTTGTGATACCACTGCATTCTCTTAACATGTCTACGACCGTTGGTCATACTCCAACCAACCTGAGAATCTTACAAAGTTGTGAATTTCATTCAAATAACCTCCAATTAAATAGGATCTGTCGACAAATTTAGATACCCAGGTCCCCCAGTGACAGAGATTATTTTCCGTTGTTTCCTCTTCTTTTTCGTCATTACAACTTCTACGGAAGTCATTGTGAGATATTTTTTTGGTGTTAGTGCTTATGGGCCAATTACCCTAAATCTATCAAAAATAGAAGAATTTTTTTTTAATGGTATGTTTTAATTTCAAAAACAAATAAATGAGTTGATTATTTAATTGAATATCAAATTACAGTATGAAAATAGATACTCACACACGTTTTCAAAGAGCATAATTTAGTTTTGGAGCACGCATGGGGGCTATTTAAATATTTAGCACTAAATTTTGCTTACACTATAGATAGTACGATTCAGTAACTCCTTTTTAACGCTGGCAGTTGCAACTGAAAGTCAAGTGGCATCTTGATAAGTGTAATGTGGCGGGCATTAATAAAACACAAGCAACTTCTTCGGTAGTTGATCTTATAATAATCTTTTATTTAGGTTGTAGTAAAATATGTCATTTGCTTAAACTAATACAACTTAAAGTTACCAAATTGTATACATATCAATAAGAATGAAAAGGAAGGGTAACGAAAAACTACAGCATGGAAAGGCTGAACTCATACACCATTAAAGTTTGTACTGATGAAAAGTTTAGCACTTTTAACTTAGCAAAAATGTGCTAAATCTAGTGAAAAACGTGCTTAATTGGCAACAACATTGTCGAACATGTTTGAGCGGCTGAACATGGTTTGACTGAGAACTACAGAATGTGACACTTCTTGCTGTCTTGTAGAGGTCCACATGTGCAATAATAAGTACAGTGAAAATCTTATGAAATTAAGAGAAAAAGTAGTAGGCGGGAAAAATTTCCTCGTAGAAGGGCAGTAGTTTTAGTTGGTCGGGAGGCGAATAGGAAAAAGCCTAGAGTCAAATATAGCCTTGGAAGTGGCGACCCCAGGGTATGCGTAACAGCATTTCCATCGCCAAGAGAATTATAAAAAAAGAAGTATTTAATTGCAATTAATTTTATTTCAAATAAAGTTTCAAAATAAAAACAAAAAGGTAAACACGATTTTAACCAATAAAGACAAATTTAAGAGGCGTGTGTATTCGACAAATAATTTTTTTTAACAATTTCCAGTGATCTTGTGTTACACTGCCTAAATAAAGTAATATTTTCTAACAAGTCAAGTGAAAAAAAAAATACTTTCTTTTATTAATTCCCTACACGATGTAAGTATGTATGTACGAGTAACCAACCTTTTAAATAAAAAATGACTTTCGGCAAAACTTTCTAAACAATAACCCATTTTTAAATTTCATAAATTTCTATATAAGGATGTATGTACGTTTAAAATGTTCGTATTCGTATTTCACTTAAATAAATAATAAATAACTCGAAATGTCATAAATGCCTTTAAGTTTTATTTTTGCTCATTTATAATCCACTTTAAATCTACTCAACTGAACTCAATTCGATTTTTTGCTGTTGTTGTTGTTTTGCTTTTATTCTTTTTCTTTTTCATGGGCTTAAGAACATTTATATGAAACGTGGCTGTTGAATTTTTCATTCCCAAAGTATTTTATTGGTGCCAGAGTAGGGATTGCCACTTCGTTACAATTCGTTTAGTTTAATTTAGTGTGTTGGATGTTGAATAACATGGTTTTTGTAAAAATGTGGCCAGAAACTGACAGCTTAAGCTAAAAGAGATGAAAGCCAAGAAATTTTATATATATTTTATTTTACCCTACACACTGTATACACATACAATATATAGAATGCAACAACATCTTTTCTTCCATCTCATCAAAATATATAATCCAGGTGACAAATTCAACGCTCTGAAATATTTCATGTTGAGTTCATAATTTTCAATCACATCTAAATGCATTATTTCGGCTGACGGTTGGCCTTCCCAAATCGAGAAATTGCGTAAACGGGAAATTTTTCATGCCCTAAAATTAAAATCGGTCGTGGTTTGTGATTCGTGGCATTATCGTGTTCAAACTACATATTGTTCAGTTTATAGTTTTTAACTTCAAAGCAAAGAAAGTCTGTTATTATATGTCTATAGCGCCATTTTTGTTTCATCTGCGCGGTAGAGGTCCAAAAGAAAAAGGTAAAGAATTGTTTCCGGCTTCCATATAGATTTATTAGATTGCCAACTTTTTTAAATAATAAAAAAACCTTTACTTTTCTTTACCAAATCACTTCTAATATACCTTTTACTGTAGGGCATTATAAATTCGTTCTGCCTACGTATACGATTTTATATAAGCTGACCTAAGCTGACGTAATGCACTTTTAAAGATTTATGTTTCGAAGAAAGTTAAAATTTTCTGTATCGCAGCCATCATCAGCATCATCGTACTTTCTTGTACTCTTAGATTTCATATATCGCTGACATGTTTTCTCTCTTCGCTTTAAAAACATTTAATCATAGAGCGATGCCGCAAATAGTACTACAACTGCAACTGCAATGATGCAATTACCTCTCAAACTCAGTGTAAAGCGGCCAAGTGTAATAAACGAAAACGTATGTAAGCTATAGTGAGTGTGAGTGTATACTTTACTTTTTAATGTTTTTTTTTTCTTTAATGACTTTTAAAACAATAAGACCATGCCTTGAAGTTGTGAGAGCAGAACAAAAAGCATTCATTTTTACATAACTTTTTGCTTTATTTTTTCTTCTTTGCCCGAAGAAACTGTCTGCAAAGTGGCATAATTTATAAAGTAGTTTATTAAGAAATTGCAACAAAAAAAAAAAAAAAGAAAGAAATAAAGAAAGAAAATAATAAAAGTTAAGAATGAATAAATGAATGAATGGATGGATAATTGGATGAAATGTTAGAGAATAAAAAAATACGCAAGTGTTTAACAATGCGGAAATCGTTGGACAATTTATAACTTTAATAGTTGGCATATGGAAAAAAAAGTAGTTTTCAAGAGAAAGAAAAGCAATTCTTTTTAAATTCCTTTCAAAGATTAACTGTTCACTTTAAGTATTCGCAGTTTTTGGCCATATTAGATGCAGCAAAATCAATGGATAATAATTTAAAAAAATAAAAGTTTTCTTAAATAAATTTTAAATGGAATGTACGAATAATATTGTTTAAGAATTATAAAAAGTAAATTTTATTAAAAAAGTTTGTTCTAGTACTCTTATATTAGCATTTTGAAGGCAAAGAAGTTATAAAAACGAAATTCTGCAGTAGAATTTTATTTAAAATAGAATGCAAAAAAAGCTATATTTTATGTTTTGTCAGAAAATCACACCTTTCCTGGGGTCGAACTTCGGGCCTCCAGCACATTAAATATTTTTTAATTAGTTTTTTATAAATGATTGTAAACCTTTTCACTAATTCAATCAATATAAATATTGTAAAGAAAAAATAAAAAAATAATTTTTTTTTGCATATTTTAGGGAGTTTTTAAATTTATTTCTCTCTCCCATATAAAAATAAAAAATTATGTTAACAACAATGCATAGGTTTTTCGCCGATCGTTTGTGTAATTTGGTCAAAAAAAAAAAAAAAAAAAAAAAAAAAAACAGAATCGTATAGGAACATGTTTGTTTATTAGTTTACTTAAACTCTGCAGCCAGCTAAGGGTTGAACTAATTTTCCTTGAAATTCTAAAGAATCTCTCTGCATGTTTGGAGAAATTATAGTCAAAAATTCCATTTAGGCGGTAGCAATCTATTCAAAGTGTAACATTATATTAAAAATGGTAACAATACAATTCAAATCATTACGAATTATCAGTCATACAATGAGCGAAATTGGATAAATAAACATGAAAAAAATATGTATCATTGAGTAGAGAAATCATGGTTAATATTAATTTTTTTTATTAATTTCGAATTGGGTAACGAGGCACTTCCGGATTTTGCTACTTTATTTATTGGCTTTAAACTATCCAACAAGTCGTGTGATATGCCAAATTTCTTTTAGAACATTAGCAGTGTGATAGTCTATATAAAATATGTAATTGAAATCATGGTGCAATCATCATAAGGTAGTCCCAGTTTAAAAGGGCATACAACCCTGTGGTTTTGCAACACTGATTTCCTGACGATTGTCAAATGAAAGCAAAACTGTGGTTGACTTCCTCTTCTTTTTCCTCTTCTTTTATTTTTTTTTAAATATTGAAGAAAACTATTTTATAAATTTATATTTAAAACAAAAAAAAAACTGCCTGTTTCTGTATGACAAACAATTTTAAGCAATTGAAACTTTATATGAAAAGTTCTTAAAATTATTTGACAAATGTAGTGTTTTTCACACAAACAGGCAGTAAAGTTGTAAAATTTAATTTAAAGCTACTCGCAAATTAGTTTCTTTTTATTTTAAATAAAAATTGTCAAGCGTTCTGAAAAGTTATTTTTACAGAAAAAGCCTATTAGTCTCTAGAACAACAAAATAATATCCAGAAGAGGGTATTATTTTTGAGATCAATTTCAATGATGTGGAGAAGTTTAACTAGAATTTCGGCACTACTTTTATAGAAAAACACTATGGGTAGCCAAAGTTTTAATATGTAGCTGCGAATTAGAATTTCTAATTTTTTTCTCTCAGGTTTTTTGTACGTAAAGTCGTATAGCTTAAATTGACCTTTAGCAGCACAAATCAATCAATAGACGTGAATATTATGCCACATTAGTTTTCATCCAGTGTATATGGAAAAGAGCACACAAAGTTCGCTTAAATAGTGTTCTGGTGTGAATTGGCCCTTAAGGATGACGTGCCAATTAATAGCTAAATGGCTCAGTTTTTAATAACAGCAAACAAAAAATGCTGGACTAGAAAACCATTAAAGCTACGGGAATTAAATTTTGCGTTTGCAAGTATGCATCGTAGAGTGATTACCGCTATTGTGTTCCTTATTATGAGTTTGCATTTAACGTTCGATTGTCGGCGAAAAAGAAGATCCAATGAATTTGTATTTTATATTATCACAGGAAGTTTTGAAGTTCATCAAAGGGACGTATCTGGGAGCGATACTTTAGAAACCTTTGTTAAGCTGAAGGCTGTACAATAGATTTGCAGGCCAAAGTACTTTATTTAGTATGTCCTTTATGAATGAATGAATGAACCACACAAATTTGAAAAAAATCGCTATATAAGTGATAATTTGCATTTAACATTTCGCTTTTTAAATACAAAAGCACCACAAGTCAAAATAAGCAAATTATACGGGAGCGTCGTTTTTAAAATGAATTTTAATTATTTTATGATTTTTCTAAAAACTATCAGGCTTATGTATAATAAAAAATTAGCAGGTCGTTCTTATTCAAACGTACAAGGTATTTAATTTTTTGGATTCTCAGTCTAGTTATCAAATAGAAGGTATGGAAAGTTTTAACTATATCAGTCTCTAGCGGGTAATAAACTTGCCAGTTTTTTGTCCCATATACTAACGAGTTGCTAAGTTTTCATTATATAGGGTGTTTTTCATTGAGGTATAGAACTTCGAATTTAAATAAAACACAACAAAATCGTTTTAATGTCCATTAATTTGGCTTTATTGGAAGGATAATTTTATGCCATTAATGTTTAAATATGATTTCGGGCATGTGGCTGCCGCGTCTAGCTCGAATAACGCCAATTCTACAGATCCAATTTTCAACCACTTTTTCGAGCATATGGGGCCGTATGTTGGCAATAACGCTACGAATGTTGGCTTCCAAGTCCCCTAACGTTTCTGGTTTGTTGGCGTAGACGAGCGACTTCACATATCCCCAAAGAAAATAATCCAATGGTATCAAATCACACGATCTTGGTGGCCAATTGACAGGTCCATTCCGCGAAATTATGCGCTCATCGAATGTTTCCTTCAATAAATCGATTGTGACGTGCGCTGTGTGGCATGTAGCGCCGTCTTGTTGGAACCACAGCTCATCCACATTCATGCCATCCAATTCGGGAACAAAATAGTCGGTTATCATGGCTCTATACCGGTCTCCATTAACGGTAACTGACTCTCCAGCATTATATCGGAAGAAGTATGGCCCAATGACTCCACCAGCCCATATAGCACACCAAACAGTCAGTTTTTGTGGATGTAATGGCGTCTCAAGGGTCTCATGTGGATTCTCTTCACTCCAAATGCGGCAATTTTGCTTGTTGACGTAGCCATTCAACCAAAAATGAGCCTCATCACTGAACAAAATTTTGCGATGAAAATCAGCATCGAGATCAATCTCATTTTCGGCCCATACACCAAAATCACGACGCACTGCATGGTCTCGCGGCTTTAATTCTTGCACAAGCTGGATCTTGTAAGGTCGCAAGCCAAGATCTTTGCGCAAAATCTTCCATAAAGTTGATGGACAAAGCTCAAATTGCTGTGCACGGTGGCGAATCGATTCATTCGGGTTCTCTTCAACACTTTGCTCAACAGCGGCAATTGTTTCTTCGGTGCGCACTGTTCGACGTCTCTGCGGATGCGTATTATCACATAGAGTAAACGTAGTGCGAAAACGATCCATGGTTAACCGAATTAATTGCTCTGATGGACGATTATGTCGACCATAAAATGGACGGAGCTTGCGGTAAACTTCGCGAACTGAACCATTATTTTCGAAATAAATTTGCACGATTTGCAAGCGTTGTTCTTTTGTCAACCTATTCATGATGAAATGGCAAACCAAACTAAATATTAATCACTTGACAGCTGACAAAATGGCCGCCAGTTAAAAAAGTGATGCCAACTTAAAGTTCTATACCTCAATAAAAACACCCTGTACATATGGCCGTATGTGTATTACATAGATTTTTTTAGTATCAAAATATGCGTAATTAAATGGCCTATTTTTTCAATAAAGCAATCTTTAACATACCTCGAATGGGTTCTCGAAAAAATGCAAATAAGTTAGTTTTGTATATAAACTTTGACTTCGAGGACATTAAAATTTTAAAAACTAAACAATCATAATTAGGAAAATTTGAGTTTTATTTCAAACAAAAATATTTTTATAAAATATTTACTTAAAAGTTTTAAAATGAACACACAATTACAATAGTTTTTACCAAATGTGAGCCAACTAAATTTATTTTATTTTGCGAGAGACATGAAATGAATATAATCGATTTATATTTCTTAAAAATTAATATAATTTCAATTATATTCAATTTTATATAAAAAAATATATAAAAAACTTAAACTAAAACATTAATAATCTGTTCCCAACAGTAACTTATGAACTAATTTAGAGATTAGCATAAAAAGATTCATAAAATATTGGCACGACGTTTTTTTGTATTAGCTTTAGAATGCTTTGCTTCTTTGCATCAGGAAGTGTAAGCATTTTAGTGTAAAGTTTGCCTTCGAGATCGTGCGGGATTTTCTCAATGTAATTGAGATCAAGAAAATCCTCATGTGTCAGTTCTTTAACAGTATAAGGCTTTCCAGTTTTTTTTTGCTGTTTTAACCAAAGTGATACACTGCTCTCGAACGTAAATTGGAGATGAATTAAATGCTCTAGTAATGTTTCGTTGGATGACAGAATGAACACAATCTCCTTCGTTTTGGGTGTGCCCTTTTATTAGGAACTTATGAGTAATACTCTTTATGTTTGGCAATTCTTGAGTGGCATATTTGTACATTGCCAGCACGAATTTGTTCTTTAGTTGGCCACAGCAATTATCGCTA
Organism: Metopia argyrocephala; assembly: GCA_963576795.1. Lineage (NCBI taxonomy): Eukaryota > Metazoa > Arthropoda > Insecta > Diptera > Sarcophagidae > Metopia > Metopia argyrocephala. The sequence continues at coordinate 71,151,405 of OY756208.1, forward strand.
TAGAAAGTGACATCACAAAGTTCCGTGGCATTATCATTCAATTTTCTCAGATACATTAGAACACAGGAGCCAATTTCATTTGTACTTTGTACCAAGCTCGGTTATTGTGAAATTAAGTACGTATAATAGAAACTAGACACATTACCCCGTGGACAGGCATCACCGCTTGGAGGTCATACACAGCCACTACGAAGGTATTACTTACAAGCTCTTTATCTCTATCTTTTTTAGTTCTAGCAAAAGTCTTGTTCTTCAAGTGCTCTTCATATGTCTCTTGTAGTAACGATTTATCTTCAGCGTTTTTGTAAGCCATGCAATCTTCGCATTGATACTTCTTAGGCTGCCATTAAGATAAGTTAAAATCATTTATAAATATGTTGCAAAACTAACTTAATTCAAAATATGGCAGTATTCTAAACAAAAATAAGAGAAAATATCAAATTTATTAATGCAAAACTAACCTATTTCGAAATATTGTACTATTGCACATAAAAATTATAAGATTCTTACGTGTATGCGATCTGCAACACGGGTAGCACTTTGGAATGTGGTAGTTTTTTACAAAAACTTCGTGTGCTCGTGGCGAATGACTGTTGAGAACTGAAAATGTGGTACTTTTGCGCGGAACTCAGTTACAGAGACGGTACAAAACAAAACTAACGCTTTTAGGTTTACGGATGTTTTCGATCAAAAAATGACAGCTGTTTTAGTGAAAAATAAAAGTTTCATCGTTTAAAAAGCATTTCATGCAAAAAAATAATTTTTGATATTTTTTTGAAATGTGTGACTTTTGTATTTAAGGAGCGATTTCACGAGTATAAGCTGCCAATTGCGTGCTCTCAACTAATAGTTTTTATTAACAATCTCTTCAATAATTGTTTTAAAATCTCTGTTTTGTTTTCATCAGACCAAATGATAAAAATTATTCAATTAAAATGAGTCAATTTCAGTTAATTTGAGAATGTAAAGAAAAAAGGAAAGCAATATTGAACATATTTTTAAAAATTTTGTTTTTAAGGACATTGATGAGTTTTTATATCAAAGACTTAATTTGATTTGATGACATTAATTACCATAAAAATTTACTGATAACAGATGCATAACTTGTTAAGTTCATACGGTTTAAAGTAAGTTTTTTTTTTGTCGTCGTTAAAGTATTTTAAGAGAAATTATTAATTTTTTATTACTCCTTGATTTCATTGGCTATTTTTTAAGTTGGTTTTTTTTAAGGCACTATTTAAAATCAATCATCAGCTCATCAGCTTCCTCTGATAATAAATTATAAATCAAGATTAATTGCCTGTGTATGATTTTGTTGTCTGATAATATTGATTGATTATTTTTTATTCAACGTTCACTTTACTGTGAAAGAAATTCATAATGAAGGTAAATATTTAAACGACAAAATTTTAAAAATTAAAAATAAAATCTAAAGAAGAAAAATTCGAAGAAAAAGGAAAAGGAAAAGCTGAAAGTTAATTTTTTATTATAAAGTGTATATGATGAAAAATCCAGTGTTAACATATGCAATGAAGGTAAAGGCAACTGACCGAGCTTAAAATAAGGTTTGCAGCTTACTTTTGTTTATAAAAATTATATTTTTAAACTTACATACTAAGGGTTTCTAGAAAATTAGGATTGGTATATTTTTTTTTTGCTGGGTTATTAATTTCGAATGTTCTTGTTATGCATACGTATATGTGTAGGTTTTGCAATTAAAGAAAATTTAATTACAATATGGCATAATATATAAATTTCTTTTCTCTTATAAAAACTATTGTTATTGTCTTTTTAAGAAAATATTAATTCAACTACATACGCATATATAACCAGAATTGTATGTTTTTACCTTTATTTACTTCAATGTCTTTGCATTGAATTTAAATGAATTTTATAGTAAAATATTCAAATTATTATGCAAACATTACAGCACAAACCTATCTATGTATGCGTTACAATTTAATGAATCGAATAACTTGCATGCAATTAATTAATTTAAATGAAAAAGATAAAGAATTCTTTACATGTTTATAGCATTTGTGTAATTTTTAATAAATATTTAATTACAGCAAAATTATTATTGTTTAATGTAAGTTTTGTAATATTGTAATTTATTTTATTAAGAATAATCAAGTGAATATGGACATGCTGACATGTCAGTTACGTTGTCACAGTTAAGTTATAATTAAATGGAAATGACAACTTAAAATCTGAACACGAAATACCCTACACTATATTGTAGTATATAGAATATGAGTAATAAGTGATATTCACATAACAGCACTGTTAACGCTACTCCCAAAATCCCCATGATTTCTTTTCAATCCGGCATCACTTATTCTATTTCGAAAAGGGAAATTTAATAAGTATGTATATTAATTTAACGAAAATTCTATTTATCTAGATGCCTTTTACCGCCTTCGCCATCTTTTCTTTTTGTAAGCACTTGATTGTGAAGCGGTTCAGACGTGATTGCCTCTTAATTACATACAATTTCAAATAGAATTTTCCAGGAATTTCCATACCAAAAGGAATTTTAAACTTGTTGAGAAGGCTATCGGCCGAGCCAGCAATTTCCATGGGATTTTGAATAAATTACAAAATCGTCACAATTGTCTTTTTTAAATTCACTATTAATAAAATTTTAATTTTTTAATGAAAGTAAGAAATTAAGTAGATCCCATTTCTGTATCATGGCAACAAATTTTTTGTGATCGTGTATTATTGAAATATAAAAAAAAAAAAATTTGTTATCAACGTAGTCAACGTAGCCTAGTGGTAAATGTGTTAGCTTACTAAGACGATAGCGATGGGTTCAAATCTCAGCTCTGACATTAAAAAAAAATAAATATGAGAGAATTATTTCTACCTCTAAGCAGTCTTCTGGCAAAAGCTCTGGGAGTAATTGAATGCCATAAACAAGTTTCTTAAGTCTTTCGTTCGAAGTTGAAATTAAATTATAGTCCCGGTGTTCACAGATAAAACTTGACACGCACAATATGGAAGGGTTATTTGATAATTTTCACATAAAAAGTTTTTTTTTTTTTTTTTTTTTCAGGGGTAAACCCCTACTCATGCAGTGCATTGTATTGGAATGCGAAGATGGTTGATAGATAGAGCTTTTTTTTTCTTTATAGATATTTGTATATTATGCGCCTTTTTTGTTGATTAAACAAGTTGCTGTCAAAGTGTAAAGTCAAGAGCCAGTGTTATACCTTCACTCTCGAATGATCAAACAGCAATTACCTCATCTGTCGGTGGATGTTTAAATGTGAATGGTGAGCGTCTTCAGTAGATTAGCTGTTATCTTCCCAGAAGGTGGCGCTGTACTCCTGATCATTGGTTTCTGGTGGAATAGATTAGAAATGCCAGGGGGCGGTTTCTTGCAGATGGTCTTGCTGGAGGGAGGGGGGGGGAACCTCTTATTTTATTTAAATTTTATTTTTAATTTAAATTGTAATTTTACAAAACCGCAAATTTTTATTTTTTTAATTTTGTCCTTCGCTCGGATTGAAACTTGGTCGTGTGAGTTTCTATACAAGCGCTCTACCACTATGCCACGACCCCCCAAATTTATTTAATGAATACTTCGGCCTATCTTTACGACTAATTCGAAGAAAGTCATATACAATTTATCACTTTAAATCTATCATAGAAGTTATCTTATCTCTGCATTGAAAAGTTTAAAGAACATATTTTATGTAAATAATTTTATCTATAGCAGATTTGTGAAAGCAAAAATTCGTACAAAACTTATTAAAGAAAGCATGACGAGTTCCCACTTGGAAATAGCGCCTGCATTTGTTAATTTGAAATACAACGTTAAATTTGAAAAGTTTAATAAGAACAACACATTTTAGAAACCAGTAGTTTTTAAAAAATTTAATCCTTGAAACTAGACTGACCTTAAAAAAATTACTAACACGAAATCAGAAACTAAAAACGCAAATTTGCTCCATTTGGCATATATGGGGAGAGATTGATAGTGCTGGTTTGTGATTATGGTGAATCAACTTCTATGACCCGCTTAGTATAGTTGATAATATGATTAATTGGATGGCAGTGTCTATCTTTCGGTGAACTCCTGAATAATAATAAAAACACGAGCAACTAGGTCTTGGCTACATGGAAAGAGTCGATCAAAAATATCTATACTTTATGTCGCACATTCAATAAACATCTACATGAAAAACTCCATATAGCTGTTGTATATTCAAATTATGTAGAAATGAGAATTGACTTCAAATAACACAATACCGGTAATCATTTTTCATTGTAAAAGCTCTTGTAAGTCTTGAAAACGTAGCAAACCATGTCTAGTAATGTGTGTTACGTTTGCCAGACTTGAAAGGGCATGTGTAACGTAAACTTAGTACAGCTGATATTTGAAATAATTTTTTATTTGATTTTATACAAATTTCTATTTTTAGGTAAGTCAGGTCTGGTCTGTACTTTGACCGATTGTATTTCAGTTTGTCTGCCTTGTATTCTCTGTGTTAATAAAGAATAATTTTTATTTTAATTTGCTATTAAAAATCATGAGCTAAAGATAATAATTTTACAATACCACCCATATCATAAAATGCCTTAAAAAAAGTACATAAAAGTAAAATAAAATGTTACACAATAAACGATATTCAATAAAAATCAATGCTTATTGCATTCAATAGTAATTAAAGTTAATATGTAAGAAAAATATTTTTGCACAAGAGTGTGACTTACTGACACATTGTAATTGTGATCAATAAATTATGTCTATGTCAGTAAATGTTATGCCCTCACAAAAATACGAATTATAATTTTTAAGAAAAAAAAAATATATATTTTTAATTCTATAACACTATCAACACCCCATATGTTCTCATTCATAAAATTTATAGACAAAAGAAAAAATGATATGAAGAGAATAGAATGATACGACGAGTACATTTCAATTTCCGCATTGGCTCTAAACCAGAAACATAAACTTGACATTATTGCCAACAATTTATCGTATACTCTTCTACATATATGTACACACAGAGACAAACACACTATCACAAAAACCATTGCATTTCCGGTCACATACATTCACTCCCAAGATTGCCATAATAGTTATTCAAAGACTTGTGTTTCACAGAATTACACATACGAATACATACATTCTTGAAAACAAAAATTAAATTTTTGAATACGTAAGTATGTGTGTATATGTATATGCAAGTGTTGAATTTTATAATCGGCAATTAATAGATAGCAACCATTGGCATGCCAAGAAAAAGTTAAAATCGAAAATAAAAATAAAATTTAAATTATGCGAGTATGACACCATGAGTGTCGACAATGTGAAAGCATCTTAATTTTAATTCGAAAATACCACAAATTTTGGTCAAGTTGTAGACACATTCTCAAGTTAAAAACAGTTTTTTAGGCTTGAACCACATGGCTTTTAATATAATTATACCCTTGCAATAAATCTCTTTATATGACATTTAAGTAGGCAGGAATAATTTTTTTTTCAAACTACTTTTAAGGGTTCTTCATCGTTTGAAATAATAAATTTCATTAAGAGGTTTTGTAAATTGAATTATTAACTCTCTGTGTTTTTTTAATATTTTAATTAAAATATTGAATGAACTGTACTGCTCTTTGCAAGGTCTTAAAAGGTTATTTAAATGAACTTCATAACATTTTCCCAGAACTAGTAGACTTGATGTATAGATGGCGGCAGTAATGTAAAAAAAATGTTTTTGGCTAATAAGGTCAACATTTAAAAGCATATGTTTTATGTGCCAAACTGGCATACTCCAAAATTTAACATCGTTAGGTTTGAATGTGTTTAGTGCAAGCAATATTCATACAGAACTGGCTTCTACTCTGGTTAGATTACTCCTTCATATATTATGTTGGGCAGCAACATTTGAACCACGCATTAGGAGCTGTCAGAAATGATATTCGAAGAACGTTTGAAAAATAATTTTTATTAATTATTTCTAAAATGAAAACCAATCATCGGCAAACTTATTGCAATAAGAAAAGAAAATATTATTTTTTTAAGACATTAAGACATCAAGACTCACACACTTTTCTTTTGCGATGGACCAAATAAATGATTTTAAGTTCAGTCAGTTTTATCGCGTAGCTCATTCGGCAGTTCAAGCTCCAAGCTCATACAAAAATGACTCACTGGTAAAAGAAACTCGTATGTTGACTACAAAGTGGTCATTTCTGCGGTTGATAGTTGTTTAAGGTATCTTGACAGTTCTTACTAAAAATATGGCATCGAAGATATTGAATATTGCTGGGAAAAGTGTATCAAAGTAAAAGGTAATTATATTGATAACTCTGTGTCAGAGCTACGTCCTAGCTTCTCGTAGCACTCATGTTGTGTGTGTTAATTTTTATCCATAAGAACCGGGACCTACAGTTTAAAGACGACTCCGAACAACAGATTTGAGGAGTTTTTTCATGGCAATCCATTACTTCCAGAGCTTTTGCCAGAAGACTGCTGAGAGGTATTCACCGAAAGAAATAACTTTTTTTATATTATTTTTGCTTTATTAAGTCCATTAATTTTGGAACCATCCTCGTACATTAAAATGTCAAGTTTTTTATTTTTGAAGCGAATACTTATTTCATATCTTTCTATTAAAATTTTCCTAATGACTTGAGATATATGAAGATGTTATCAAAAGTTAAAGAATAATAAACAAAAAAAAAAAAATAAATTTAAAGAAAACGTAACTTTCCACACAACCCTACTGATGCATATCGGATTTTTTTAATTTAATTAATTTAACATCTGCAAATGTGTTTCTAAAGACATACAAGTATCATTTGGTATTCATTTAATTTCATATATCCTTTAATATTAAATGGAATAGTTTTTCTGGGAAATACTTTGTAATATTCCCTTTTTATTTATGTTTTACCTTAAAATTTTCTACATTTGTTGGCAAATATTTTGGTAAACTTTGATAAATATTTGTTAAAATATTTTAAAATTTTAAGTGTTGAAATGTAGTTCTAAATATTAAATTGCAATTTTTGTTCAGTAATGTGTTGAACTTATATATGCAAAAGATTCTGTTAAAGTTATAAAAATTTATTTCAAGTACAAAAACTATTAATATTTTCTTTTGAATTATTTGTTCATTATTAATATTAGTTTTATCGAAATCGTATATAGACAGAATTATTTTTATCTGTTCTCTATACATTACATAATTATATTTAATTTACCCATATATTTTATAAAATTTTGTAATTTTTATGAAGAATTATTATTAAATTTTGAATTAGCAAATATATATAAAAAAAAAATTTCACGTTTTTGTCAAATGAATACAGAAAAAATGTTGATTATTTTAAAAGAATTAAATTACGATGATCGATGACTGCGATATTCGAAAGGTAAATAGGCTTATACAATGGAAAATGAAACGTAAACACAGTATTAAAATATCAGTAAGTTTGACAGAAAATAACCTCCATACATACATAACTGGACATTATAACCCTCTGTCAGGGTTACGGTCTAGCTTCTCGCAGCACTCATGTTGTGTGTGTAAATTTTTATCCATGAGTACCGGGAGGTAGTCGTCGAAAGAAATATTTTGTCATATTTATTTTTTATTTTTTTTTTAAGATGTCGCAGCTGGATGTCGAATCCAGGGCTCATGTCTTAGTAAGCCAATACACTAACCACTAGACCACGGCGACTACTATGGTCGTATAACTACATAAATAGAAATACCCTATTTTGGCAACAACTTACTTTTTGGCCACTTTTCATCAGAGTCAAAAGTTTCCAAATTATAGCATCACTAGAATGAGAAGTCATTATCATATAAATTACTAGGGGAAGTTGTTGAAGTAATTTAAATTATTTGTAAATATCGAAACTATTTTAAGATTTTGGGTTTGTCTTCAATGGAATTCGAACTTGGCCAGCACTTTAACCACTATACCATTCATAAACTATACTTTAACTTATAATATTGCACAAAATGTCACTATAATTATAGCATAAACTTCGAACAAATATTTTGAAGCTTTTTATCATTAGATTTATGTCACTTGTTATTTTTTTGATTGCATTTGTCATAAAATGGATGATACAATTCTGATGTTAAGGCATCATCAATACTTGGGGGGTGCCTGGTATAGTGGTTAGAGCGCTCGTACAAAAACTCGGCCCAGGTTCGAATTCCAGCAAAGATGAAAAATTAAAAATTATGTTTGCGGTTTTTCCAAAATTATAATTTAAAAATAAGTGGTCCCCCCCTCTAAGAAGTCCATTTACAAAGTAACCGCTATCGGATATTCCACTCTATTCCAACTTAACCTTTGACAACGAAAAACAAATGATCAGCAGAAAAGCGCAACCGATTGGGAAGTAGCAGATAACAGCTAAAAACCTACTTAGCGAATTCACTCACCACACAATCAACATGAAACGATAAGGCAACTGCTGTTGATCATTCAAGGGTGAAGGCATGGTGGAATTACTTACAAGGTGGTGTTGCCAACCCAGCTGGTTTTTTTTTTGGTCATACCGCTACTGTCAAAAGTTTTGTTTATATTTATGTTTTGTTTATATTTTGCTTTGTGTGTATTCGTGGTTTTGTTTTGGTGTAGTGACATATATGTTGTTAAAAATACACACACACACACTTGTGACATGTGCTTTTTTAATTCACCATACCTACTTTTGACATTAAAGAGCTGAAAAAACAAAAACAAACTCCCTGTTGTTTTTGTACTATATTCACCTGCCACCACCTTGTAAGTAATTTCACCATTGGTGAAGATATAACACTGATCTTTGAATGATCAATTCACAGCAATTTGTCTCATTCCTAAGGCGCTTAATACTATAAGAAAACAAAATATATGTTCTATTGTTATAATGTACTGTCCTTTCCACAAAAATGCCAATACAATGCACAGCATTTAGTAGGAGGATTGTTCTCAATAAATAAAAAAAAAATATGGCAATGCATTTTTCTGCTAGTGTAGAAAAAAGCCAAAGACGTCCGTAGAAAACCCCTCAAATATTTTAAACAATACTTTGGTATAGTGAGTTCAATTTTAATGTATTCCGCAATTAAGTAGAAAAGGTTCTTTGTACGAGTTCATTTGAATTCATCAGAGGTAAATGGGCTATAAAATATCAAATTATGGTTTTAAAACATTTTCAATTTCTTAAGTTCCATTAAATTAAAATCTATTTCACCAAATACTAGTATTATTAATTTTAGTTGCTGACAAAACGTTATGGATTTCAAAGCACCATATGAAATAAATTTGACAGGTTCTTACATTTTTTTAAGAACTTGTCATCATAATTTACGATATTTCGTTTTTAAATTTATTTTCTTGTTCAATTTTCTTTTTCATTCATCTTACATTTTGCTGAATAGAATGATAACCTTCATTCAATATTGTTTGTTGCATCCTCTATACAAGTAAAACTATCTCTAATCTCTCTCTATACTCCACGAAGAGTACAATGCATTTCAATGATTTCCTATAGAATATTATTCATAATTTAACAATTAAATTCAATTGTGTTTCGATATGCAAATTCATACAATAAAAATTCATGTTTTCCGTAAATTTTTTTCAAATTAAATATGGGTCTCTAAACAATTTTAAGCATTATTAAAGTGTATATCTATCTATAAATATATTATCGTTATCCTTTTTATAACTTCATTAGATGCGTAAATAGTTGGCTATTACCATCCTTTTTTAAAGTTACAACATAGCTTCTGACAGAACTCATATTGAATGCTACAATTTTTATCCATGAGTACCGGAATCTACAGTTAAATGTCGACTTCGAACAACAGACTTGAAAGCAGTGTTCATGATAACAATCAGTTACTCTCAGAGCTTTTGCTTTCTCAGATGACTGCTAAGAGGTGGTGGCCGAAAGATATATGAAGTTTGAATCCGGAGCTCTCGTCTAGTAAGTCAATACACTGCGTACTAGACTACGGCGATCACATTCTTCACACACAAAAGTGTCTTTATCTCCTCAGTCATTAGAACAAAAAGTTATAATTTTTAAATATTCTTTACACTAGAATAGCAGGTTCCAGTTTCTAAAATTCCACTATATTATATTCTATTTGACAAAATACTTATTAGTATTTCGTTTTTATTTTCTATGACCATCAATCTAAATTCTTGTCAAATCGTTATGGATTTTAAATCTTTTGATGCACCATATGACATGAATATTATGCATACAAATACGTACATAAATAGCTTGAATTTTTCTTAAGAAATTGTCTGCATATTTTACGATATTTCTTCTTTTTAAACTTCTTTTCCTTCTCAATTTTCTTTTTTATTCATTTCACATTTTGTATGATAGAATGACAATCATTCAACATTTTGTGTTGCATCTGTATAATGGTTGTTGTCATTAATTTTGTCAGCAATTCGAACCCTACAAATATCAGAGGGTACCAAAATGAAGGTGAGTTTGTATATGCAATAGGAAGGAGTGAGCAAGACTTTACATAATAATTCGTTTAAAAAATGTATCAACAGCAGTTATAACAGCAAAAGCAACTTTAAAAATGACAACATTGACAGCAACATAATGTAGATGTCAACAATGAAATATGCTTTTCATTTTCATATTTTAATACATATTTCTGCATTATTGTATGATATTTATTGTTGCTGCCTTTTATTATTGTTTGTTTTATCAATTGTTTGTTGAAAGAACAAAAATTGATTGCCACCAACAAACACACACACAAATGCATACAAGTAATGCGCGTACAACAGTTATCACAGGTTTTGCATTATATCGATGAAATAAATAAAAGCACAGAAATAGCGTTAGGCAGCATCAATATCGGGAAACAACACTTTTTTTTAATAATCGTACTATTGCACAATGGTTCCAAAATTCAAATTTTTGGCCAAAACTAAATATTTTACATGGGCTACGATTATAATTTTGTTGTTCCAATCTAATAGAAAACACATCAGAGCAACCAAAAATGCATTTTATTTTTATAAATTGCAATTTACCGTTTAACATTGCAGCACTAAAGTTCATAAACTTCAGTCCACTTGAAAAAATTGTTGGGGGCAGGTGTTTTTTTAACATTTTTAAATATTTTCTAGTTTTTTTAAAAAAATTTTAATTTTTAAAGTTTAAAATGGAAAATAAAGCTGAAGGTATATAGTTTATTCAAAACATTAAAAAAAATTTAAAATATTTAAGGTGACGTGAATAAATATCAATATGTTGGAGTATTATAAAATTTATGAATTTTTTACGATTCTTAAATTTACGTAGAGTTTTAAAATTTCGGCTAAGTTCGGCTGGCATACGACTAAAAAAAAAGGAAGATATTGATGTATATTTTTCATTTCAACTCAGCTTGAATTGCGAAAATTTGCACTTTTTGAGATATTCTTATTTTTATATGCCGTACACGTGCTCTTGAAGCAACTTTTGATCGAGGGTCATAGCACATCCGTTTTTTTTTTCTGATTTCGGTTAAATATGTCCAAATTGTGTACTAACAATGTTCTACAAAAATGAAGCCACGGCATAGGCGAACAACTTTTGTGAACATAGTGATACAATCTGAGCCTGTCTAGGCGCACGAAAATCACTTTGTGCCTCACAAATCGTCTTTTTTTTAACTTTTTGAGAATACCTTGCAGGGAATCAAAATTTCTTGCTACTAGTATTCTACAAAAATGTAGCCAGTGTATACGTGAATAACTTGCACAAATTTTACCAATTTATTTTTTAAATTTAAAAATATTTTTAAATTTTTATAAAAATTTTTTATAATTTAAAAAAAATTTAAATTTTTTTTAGTACTTATAAGGCATATTTTCCGAAATTCTTTTTTTGTGATTCTTGTTTTAGATAAATTCAACTTTAAATATGTCGAGATTTTTCAAATGTGGATAAAACACACAAACAAAGAAGAAAGTGAATTATAATATAAAGTTATTTTAAAATTATTACGCATTGAAAATATGAAGTTCATAAAATATAAGGAAACTAGGATTTCTATTAAAATTAAACTGTTTTTCTTGATCATTCGGTGAAACATCTGAATTAGATTTAAAAAAAGATTGCTTTTCGGATTTTTTCGGACTATATTAGGCTCTAATAAGAAAAAAAAACCACAAAAAAAATTTTTTTTTTTATTTTGGATTTTTTTTGTGTACCCATTTCTTTTAAATTTTTGTTTACTCAGGCTTAAGCTGGACACAAAACTCATATAATGGCTTTTGACACACTTCGTTTTTATAAACATAGCGTTAGAAAATTAAATTTTACGAAAAAAAATTTTTTGTATATATACAACATATGCATGAAAGGGTTAAACGGTTTTAAACCTTAGAAATTGATCCAAACTTAAAAAGATAAGCGTAAGCTTGATTGTAAATGCTGTTTCTTAAAAAAAAAGTATAAATATCGCTTAAAAATAATATTGGCCAAATATTTGTTCTAGCGAGCCCTATGTGTATTGGTATGCTTTCGTATTGAATTTTAAGCAGATTTATGACATGGAAATTAAATTCGAGTAAAAATATATATTTTTTTCAGAAATTGCAAATTTTTCACTGCATTTAAAAGCTTCTCAGTTAAAAGCAAATAGCAAATAGGAGAGTGAGAAGAAATGAAGAGCTGGAAAATTACTAAATACAAAAAAAAAAAAAAAATAAAGTGCATGATATGGTAGGAAAATAAATCACAAGAGAACCATTAAGGAGAAAAGTATTATTTCAAATATGACAGAAAAACTGTTCGGAAAGACCTGATATGTTCTACTGACCATTATATGTTCTAAAGAACACATATTTTTAAAGTGAATTTTAGCAGAGGTTTATGTGTAAGTTTATATACAAATGTATGAACAAATGCATTTTTTTTAAGACCAATACTCAGGGGTAAACCCCTACTTATTCAGTGCATTGTATTGGCATGTGAAGATGGCTGTTCTCTTCCCAGAAGGTGGCGCTGTACTCCTGATCATTGGTTTCTGCTGGAATGGGTTAGGAATGTCAGAGGGCAATTTCATGCAGATGGTCTTGCTGGAGGGGGGGGGGGGGGGGGAAACCTCTTATTTTTCTTAAATTTAATTTTTAATTTAAATTGTAATTTTTAGAAAGTCGCAAATTTTTATTTTTATAATTTCGTCCTTCGCTAGGATTGAAACTTGGTCGTGTGAGATTCTGTGTGAGCGCTCTACCACTATGATTGCATATGCATTGTATTTGAATTTGTTCTATAGGCCAGTACATATACGAGTATATTTTTTCTTATGTTACTATTAAGCGCCTTAGGAAAGAGACACATTGCTGTGAATTGATTCATTCAAAGGCCAGTGTTATACTTTCACTCTTGAATGATCAACAGCAAATACCTCATCGTTGCATGTTGATTATGTGGTGATTGCCTTCGCTAAGTAGCTGTTATCTGCTACTTCCCAATAGGTGGCGCTTTTCTTCTGATCATTTGTTTTTTGTTGACATTGGTTAAGGTGGAATAGAGTGGAATGTCGGAGAGCGGTTTATTTGTTGATGGTCCACAAAAAACCACAACTAACTTTTTCATTTTTTCACCTTTGCTGGGATTTGAACCTGGGCCATTTGAGCTTTTGTGCGAGCGCTCTAACCACTACCCTTACCATACACCCCCCCTTTGAGTAAGAAAAAACATAAAGTACATAAATCTACAACGAATTTTCTCATAAATATCATAAGAAACTACAGGTACTTAGCTTACGTCGATAGACAAATATTTTGGCTTTGAGATATTTTAAAAGACTGCATAAATTTGATACAAAACAGCATATTACCACTAAAAAATTAGATTATTTGGCATACTTTAAAATAACTTAAAACGTTTATTACTAAACCATGTTTGAGTATGAAAACTACTCTTTGTTTTGTCTTTTTTCTATTCCAGAGCCAGTTTCCTTGATTTTATATTAAAATTTGCAAAGGCATCACCTACAAATCACAATGTGCTACCTACATATATTATTAATGCAATCGGCTTACGTGAGTAGCCAGAAATTCGCATTAAAAACATCCAACATAATCAACTCTCTATTTGAATTTAAACTGTTCGCTAAAATCCTTTTTTGTTTCAATGTATGTCATTTTCAATTTTAGAAATTAAATATTTGACTGGACAAATATAATAATTGAGAGTCATTGTTAGTAATTTGTGTGCCTTTATGAATCTTCTCTTACAGAGTTAAGTATAATAGATGTTTTACGTGATCACTAATAATAATGGATTTGTTTCACAAATCTTTTATCTCGCCAACAATATTAATAAAATTGTAAAATTTTAATACGATTGGTCAACATACGACTGGTCTTTATGCCCTAAACTTTTATATACTCTTGTTAACATTATTCTTTTTTATTGGGTATATAAACAAAACCCGTCAGGTATTGCCCCATCTGTGTTTATTTACTCACCTCATATAAAAAAAAAAACAAATTAGTGGTTTCTGTGTAATCTATAATTTGTTCTATAAAAACGTGCTAACGTTCGATTGAATAATTCAGGATCTGGAGTTTGACTTGGCCTTGCTTTGATATAAGATGTGCTAGACAACGGTTATGTTACAATGGAATGGGCATTCAATATACCAATTACTGTCACAGCTGTGATGTTCAAGAGCAAGATGAGACATTTGAACGCTTTCTGTGAAATTGCCCGACCCTTCTTAACAGTCGTCATAATGGTCTCGGTTTGGGGCATATTTTCAAAACGTTGTTGTTTTAATTGACGCTCTTTTAGCCAACTTAAACAACCAAGTAAGAGAGAAATTTAATTCCATTTATTTAATGGAAAATATCAATTTTCATATCGTGCTGGTAGCTTACTTTTTTATAGTAACCCATAAAAATTCATTACGAAAAATATATATAAGTACATATACGTCCTAATTTGCATTGACTTAGCATTTCTACGCCTCCTTTGACCACGCCTCTTTTTCATATAAGTTAAAATAATATAAAGTTTGGCTTCTTGCAGCCTAAGGGGCAATTCTTAAGATATTAAATAACGAAAAAAATAATTTTCATATTCTAAACTTATTGTGCAGGTAAAGAAACTCAATTATCTCCAAAAAGTTTTGGCATGTTTTAACGCTTGAGAAAAACTTCAAAAATGGGCTTACAAGAATAATGTTGTAATTATTATAATATATAATAATATTTATATAATAACTTTACAAGCACAATGGATGCTATGACCTCTAGTTAATTGTCACTTTCGTACTTCGCTCATATGCATATATTTTCAGAATGGATTAAATAAAAAAATTTTAGACGTTTTTTTGTTTCGTTTAAAATACACAATTTTTTAAAAATGTTGCTATTTCTTTTCTGAAATTATCACATTTTTCTTAATATTTTCCATTATTACATCACATTTAATTTACATTTTCATTCCATTAAATTTTTATTCGTTCTTGCTTTAAATACAATGGCAGTGCTGCTTCATGATAATATTTATTATAATGCGTCTGCTACTTATCTTCACCAGATTTAAAATTTATTGATATATTGATTGAATATAAATTGAAAGTGTTTTACAAGCGAACACCATTAAGAATACTTAAGTTTACACTCAATGAAGTCAGGGTTTGTAAAATAGCGTTTGTATTTCTTATACTCACCGATACGTAGAATTATTAAAATTAAATTACATGGACGCCACAAGTTGGCAGATACCACAATACGTATGCAATTCAAAAATAATCATTATCATCATATTGTCATCATCATCATCATCATCATCATCATCATCATCATCATCATCACACAACATATAGCACAGACACACTTATACGTACTCACTTGTATCCGGTAGAAGATTTCATTGGAAGTTGCATTAACTTTCACTCATAAGTATGTGTGCAGACAGAACATAAACGACAATGACAAATGCAACAACAAACATCCGCATATCCCTTAATGTGTTTTTAAGATTTCATATATGTATCTAGAAAAAACATGAAAACAAACTGTTGTGTCTTGAGAACTCCTTTTCATATAGAGTGTCATTAATGTAATGACAATAATTCATACACCACCCACTTAAAAATATATTCTAGGGATGACGATCATGAAATCCTGAATCCTGAATTCCGATTTTTAAAGAAATTTGTTCCGAGATTAGATAAGAGTATTTAGTATGCATATAGTAATTATTTTTATTAAATATAAATTAAATTATTTAATGTTTGACGTTTCTTTTAAATAAATATTTTATATAAGAATCAGGTTATTTCGGGTATTGTGGACTACAATTTGATATTACTGATATTGTAACTACAATGAATTTTAAAATATTTATTTATTTATTAATTTATCATAGTAATACAGGGCCATATAGGGTAGAAAACATATTACAAAGTAATAATAGAAAAAAGATGTAAAATTAATGTACAATATAATATACAATTTAAAATATTATTAAAATATAAGTATAAGATATAAATATATGTATGTACATTACTGTGGGTAAATTTTTTTGCTTACTGTACAATTAAAATTAAAGTAAAACACATTATTAAAATTATTATTTTGATGAACGACAATATTCAGTTGGCACTTGTTTATTTGACAAACTCTAAACGGATAATGATAATAATTCAAAGAGTTACATGTTAAAATAAAATATTACTTGAGGAATGTGAGAACCGTTATGAATTTATATACAATATAACCTTGAATATGTATCAAAATAAGACAATGAATAAAAAGAACTACGACAAGATATTTAAAATAATGAATTCTTTAAGGTTAATAATTAATGTTATGTATTATTATAATTCAGTCATACCAATTCTGACTGAACACTTACTAAACGTATAGCAAAATCATAATCTACGGGAAATTCTAAGAACTTTTCCTAAAATCAAAATCGAGCTTCCGGTTTTTTAAGAGAAAATTTGGTGCTCAGGGGCCTTATTCTATAATTCTCTTAAGCTAAAATGCTAAAATTTTGGGTTTTTGATACAGGCTGGGCCTTAGCATATATAAAATTAAAAAGTTTAGATTTAAAAGCCATGAAGCTTTTAAATAACAGAAAAGGCTCAAGAATTGTATTCGTAGCTAAAAAGTCCTAAATCAAGTTTATTCATTTTTAGCGATAGAGTTTTAGCTTAGGAAATTTACAGAATAAGGCCTCAGGTCATCCGAAAATAATGCTATTTTTTTGGAAATATTCATTTCAATTCATTGCAATTGGTGAATGGTTGACCTGCAACGCTGGAAGAGGGCTTAATTTAAAGGAAATTTTCTCAGCTTTCTCAATCTCTCCTCATAGTCAAACTGTTAAAAAACCTAAAACTGTTACGATTTGTCTACCTAAAACTTAAAAAATATTATTTAATTTATTAATAATATATTATTTTTTAAATAAAAAGCTTTTTAAGCAAAAAAGTGAGTTTTAAAAAAAATTTATATTTTTTTTTAATTTTTTAATTTTCAGTTTTGACTTAGGTTTTGTTAAATAAATTTTCTTTTAACCAATTTTAAGTTCAATTACTTTTTTTTAATTCAATTTTGAATATCAATTTAGTTAAATAATTTTTTATAAGTTTTCAATTTTTGTGTTTGTTAAATTCGATTTTATTCCAAAAAACTTCCAATTGGTTTTAATATTATAAGTGCACTTATCAATGGTTGAACGGAATAGTATTGTTTCACATTTTTCAATATTAATCTTCATATGCCTGTTTACTGTGAATGTTTCAACCAAGTTAAAGGTTGTTTGAAGACTTTGGTTTACATTTTTTATTTTTTCATTTGCGTGGTAAATTATAATATCATCTGCAAATGATATAATATTATCTATTTTATCAACTAAATCAAGTAGGTAGAGATTAAACAAAATTGGTGCATTGACAGTGCCTTGCTGGAGACCATTCACCATGCTGAATGTTTTACTGGTTTTATTTTTGTAATTAACTATGAATGATTTACCGGATATCATATTACACAATAAAATGACGAGATTCAAGAGAAACTTGTAATCAATTAGTTTGCATATTATGCCCTGAATCCCGATAGTGTCGAAGGCTTTTTTCATATCTATCAAGCAAGCACCTGTGCATAACTTTCTATTCCAGTTCCAGTTAATATCCGATACTAGTTTGTTAATAGCGTTGATAGTAGAGTGCTTATGCTTAAATCCAAATTGTTTATCATTGATTAAGTTATTGTTTACGCAAAATTTGTTGATAGAATTATTAACGCACATTTCAAAGATTTTGCTTATATTAGGTAGTAAGCTAATTGGTCGAAGATTTTCTGGTCAACTGACAATTTTAGCTTTCTTCCAAACTCTCGGATAATATGAATTATTAATAATATTATTAAACAATGTGCAATAGTCTAGAATTAATTTTTCGGGTAAGTTTTTTAATACTAAGTATATTTGGTATATTGTACAGACGTGTTGACATTTTCCCCCTTAAGTTTCTAAAAATATAATTAATAGTATCTTGTGTTACAAAAATGATATTTGCTTCTACTTCAGATAAGGAATTTGCCCTTTTTATTCACGTATGTAAATGTTGTCAACACTTCTTGGTTGCGCTCAAAAGATGTTTTTGTTTCCAAAAATTCATTGAACGTTCGGTTAACATGAATATGTGTTGAGTTGCTGTTATCAATATCTTTGCTTGCATGTATATTTTTAAAATATGAGCCGATTATGTTAACAACTTTATCTACGTCATTACATATATACATATGTATATAGTTCCATTTAAGCGCCCTATCAATGGAATATGTTGCTGCCAGTTGATCACTCAAAGGCTAGTGTTATTCCTTAACCTTTGAAATGATCAACTGCATTTGCTCCATCGGTTGATATTAATTCTTTGTTGTGAAGTTGTGAGGATCTTTACTAAGTTGAATGCTAAGTTTTTCTTTTCTAGCCCTTGCTTCGTTCTGCCTATTACTTTCCAGTAGGTGGCGCTTTCTCCTGATCACTCGTTTTGATAATTCAAAGGTGGATACAGTGAAATGTCAGGGTG
Organism: Metopia argyrocephala; assembly: GCA_963576795.1. NCBI lineage: Eukaryota > Metazoa > Arthropoda > Insecta > Diptera > Sarcophagidae > Metopia > Metopia argyrocephala. The sequence goes on from OY756208.1 coordinate 71,170,457, forward strand.
GCGGATTTCTTAAGGATGGAAATTTTTAGTGATGAGGGATAAATTTTTTTGTTCTTAATTTTCTCTAGTGATGGGATTTGAACCTGGGCTGCTTGGTATTGTAAGCAATAGCTCGAACTACTACACTACACTATCCCCTTTAAGTTAATTTAAAAGAAAAAACACATAAAAAATATTGCACAATTAAGTATGCAGGAGACTCGCTAGTTTTTCTTAAAATAATTCAATTTGTAAGAATTTTCTGTTGAGATAGGGGTTTAAAAATTTTGAATCATAAAAAAATTTAATAAATAAGCAAATAATCTGATTATTGTAATACATTTCATGGTCTATCGGCGGTTTATATATTGAGAATATTTTCTAAAAGTATTTGTTTTCAAAACGCGAAACATGCCGCTTTTAATAATAAAAGGAACATTCCACATATCAGTTACGAAACTTATTTTTAATTTTGTTTCAAAGCCCATAGTTTTCAAAATTAAAATTGCACATAAACTAAAACAAAATTACAGCCTTAGCCTCTGGAATAGATATTGTACATTATTATGATTTTATTTCATAAAAAAACCTATAAAAATTTAAAAAAGAATGTTAACCGTACACTTCGATAATCAGTGCTCGACAAAAGAGTCAACGTTGTAATTATATAAAAAACAGTATCGTCGCAAGATTTATATATGTACAACAATGCTGTAACTGAAAAAAATCGAAAATAGCCTTTTTGCATCATTTTTATCAGAAAAAAAAAATACGTGTCGATTGGTTCCGGTCCCAGATTTCTATGATGAAAAGAAATTCACTTATGCCGTCTGTGTTTTGAAAAATACCAGTGACTTCTTTCTACTCTCATACAGGTTTTTTGGCTCTCGTGAAGTTACAACGTTCTTTAGTTCTTGCTGCGATATCTGATGTTAGTTATTATTATTTCGCAAAACATTCATTATATCAATGTTGCCAAGTCTTTTTTAGTTTGCATTAAAATTTTTAATTATGATGTATTTTTTAGTTAAATTAATGTCTAAAAACATTTTTATAAAGTACAAATTTACATTCTGTCTTTATTCTTCTCACAAACATTGCTTGTGTTGAATTTCATGTTTCTCCTCACGCTAAATTCACTTGTTAATATGTAGATCTAATGATATAATTGAAAGACAGATTATATAAAGAAACAAATACAAATTTATTTTACATTAGTTTTATTATTTTTTGTAAAACAAAAAAATATAATAAAAAATTAGCATATTTTTAGGTGTCTTTAAATTTTCTTTATACAAGCTTAATGTTTTAGGGAACAATTTTTAAATTAAATGGCAGCCCTACAATTGTAATAAAATTAAATAATTTAGTGTTTAATTTAAAATGGCAAATTTAGATTTTGTTGGCGTATGTTTATTTTTAATTTATTTGAAATGAATTATTTATTATTATTGCCTTAAAATTCTATCAGACTTCGTCTTGCATATTAGGTGACGTTATGTAAAAAAATATTCTCTCTGTATTTTATTTATTTATTTATTTTCTTCTTAATTATATGTCTTTGATGTTTAATTTCATTCATTTATTCATATTACTTTTTGCCATTTATAAAAAGGGACTGAGCAGAAGCAACAGATTTTATGCAAATTCAACATTTGGGAGTCATTTTACTGCCAACTTGTGAAATTAATATTTACGAATAATAAACGAACACACAATCTTACTCTCATACAGTCAAAGTGCAACTGTAAGCACATAAAAATCGTTATAAAATCTTTAATAAACAGATAGAGTGCAGAAAAGAGATTGTGAAAGTATAAAATTAAATTATTTTTCAAAGAATAGGGTTGTAATAGTCACTTCAAGAACGACTTAATATTGCTTTACAATCATTAAATGCTGATTGTATTCAATTTATTTGCCAATTTAAGAAAAAAACAAAAAAAAACTAATTTTAACAAATTTCTTAAAACTACGTTGGTGAATTAAATTAATTCAATTTAATCATTTTTTTATTTAAAGACAAACTTTTAAGTCTTACTGTAGCGCTATGGACCTTTATAAAAACCATGAAACTCATTATATTGAATATAATGACTTTTATTTATTTGCAGGTTTATTACAATAAAAACCAAGTGACAACGGCTGGCAATGCAAAAGGTGGCGTAAATCCTCAAGCAGTGAATGCTTTTCGAGGACAATACAGTCAAGTGGCAACACAACAACAGCAGCAGCCACAACAGGAACAACCACTTCCATCATCATCGTCATCATCATCATCATCAAATAAGAATCATTTAAGAGCAGCTGTAAAAAATGCGGGTACTCCACAACAAATTCAACAACAAGTTCTTTATGCAGTACCACAAAATCCACCAAATCATTATGAACGCATTCCTCAACAACAGCAACAGCAACAGCTACAATCTCATCAGTTACCACCTATACAACGTGGGCAACAAAAACAAATTCAATATGTTATTGCCATACCAATGTCATATTTACGACAACTACAACAGGAACTTGTACAGCACCAACAGCAGCTGCAACAGCTGGAGCAACCATCAAATTTGCAAAGCTATAAAGGACATCAGCAGCAGTTTCAGTTGCAACTACAGCCACCGCCACACCCACAACAGCAACAACAAACGATTTATTCAATTGCTGGTCCTTTAGCTAGAGACCATCAAGGAGCTTATCGGCCTTTTCATCGTTTTGCTTTGACAGCTGTCAACGACATCTCAGCTGGTGGTGTACAGCAGCATCACCAAATTGGTTCTCCTGCTCCCATTCCACCACCCGCACTAGCAGCAGCACCGGCACCACCAGGCTATGTTACACAATATGTACAAATACCGGCAAGTGTTTTAATGGCTGCTTTGCAATCGGCACAAACACAACAACAACAACAACAACAACAACAGCAGCAGCACCAACGGCATTACTCACAGCCTATTTATCAACAACATCCTAATCAGCAACAACAACCACAACTTCAACAGTTACAGCCACATCAACAACAGCAACAATCACAACAACAGCTACAGTATCAACAACCTATACAACAACAGCAACATATTCCAGTTCCAGCATCTCAAATTTTCTATTTGCAACCCCAGCTACAACAGCAGCTACAGCCACTACAATTAAAACAAACATCGCCACCTGTTTACGGTAATTATTGTAGTTTGTTAATGAATTTCTATTTTTGTTTTAATTTTGTTATTGTACTTGTTGTGATATTTTTATTTATTCAATTACGTTTTTAGCATCAGTTGATTCAATTACATTGCAAAGCATTTAATAGGCACTTCACTGGTCACTAATTGAATTCCATTTTGTTATTGTTGTCAAATTATTGTGTTCTACCACTTTAACCCTTCAACAAAAGTACTTCAGGTACAGTGAAAGTACTCTAAAAAGTACTCTCATGCAAAAATATATGAAAAATATACAATAATGTCATGTTAGATAAACTATTTTAAAATTATAGCTTTAAATTTATCTACTCGTGCTTCTATGATGTTATTGCCCTTCAAAAAACATCTCAACTATATTCAAACAAGTAATATAAAACTCACTTTTTAAATTCACTTTAGACTTTTTATTTTGACTTAAAATTGCATATTTTAAGTTTTTTTTTGTAATTTTGTGTCTCTCATATAAAGCTAAAATAAAATTAATTAATGAATCAAAATATAAGAAAAAATATGCATACTTCAACATCAAGTGCCATCTACTACAAGTTTAGAAAAAAAAAAATACTTCAACTTGATTTAATGAATAGAAAGTATTTTTCCAACGATCAAAAAATTTTAAACAAAATGTATATAAACTCTAGTGAGCAAATTTGTATGCTAACAGATGTATTTTTTGGACTTATCAAAACCTGTAATCCAGGCTATCCATTTAATAATTGCAAAAAGGTGTGTCTAGATGTTGAATATTGTTTAGCTTAAGTGTCACTTATTTAGTGAAACCTTAGCCACTTACAAATAAAGCATTGCATGACATGACTATGGTCGTCATAATCGACGTACTATGCAAGGAATTGACAAAACTATAAAAAAAAATAAAGAGACTGACCTTACGGTTGTGGCCAGATCAGAGCATTATCATGCCTTATATTGCTAATGTTAGTGAAAGTGTGACGGGTAATACAAACTTGTCGATTCCATGACGTTTTCCACAACTGCATCTATCTTACGGATCACTGTAGCAGATTTTCTATTTCGATTTACACCACATACTACTATTAAAGCCGGCTGAACATTAACACAAAAACAAATATTTCATATCTCAATTTTTATTTAAGTCTCGACAGTCGGTAGAGAATCCAGAAGAGTTATTAGAAAAGCTATTGCATAGAGAAAGTGACTGTGCGGTAGAGTATATTCTTAAGGTATTATTGGGCCGGATTTGTGTAAAAATTACGCTGGAGGAACATTTACCATCAGCTCAGAGCGGTGGGACAGTATGAAAACAAAATTTGTTGGCATGAAATTTGTGACTAGCTACATACATATATCGTTGGTCTCAGGTAGAAAGGCCCTAACTCAAATAATTTAAAATTTACAGGAGGCGGTAAAAATACAACAGATACTGTAATTATTAATATATAACTTTTTATTAAATGCTGTACAATTGCTTGTAATAACGTTATTTTTAATAATATTGTAAACATATGGATTTACCGAAAAAAAGTAAGTTTTGAAAAAATGCGTGTTAGGGCCTTTCTACCTGAGACCAACGATATACATTACATTGGCCATTACAACCCTGTGTCAGGCTTACGGCCTAGCATCCCTCAGCACCCATATTGTCTGTGTTAATTTTTTACTCACGAGTACTGGAACCTACAATTCAAAGTCGACTCCGAACGAGTCAGTTATTCTCAGAGCTTTTGCCAGAAGACTGCTAAGAGGTAGTCGCCTAAAGAAATATTTTTTTTATATTTCTTTATTCCAAGATATCAGAGCTGGGATTTGTACCCTGGACTCATGACTTATTAAACCTATACACTAACCACTAGACCACGATTACTACAATTTGTGCTTATGTACTGGAAAAAAGATGGTTTCAAAAACACAGTGCCACGAGCTACACAACTTTACTGGTTTTGGATTTACTGCATACAAAATTTACTGATCGTCTAATTTTATGATTTGACGACGTCAATTAGCCACTCAACCAATTTTGAACTTTATCTACGAGGTGTATATCACCTAAATCTTAAGCATTTGTCAAGTTATCGTTGATTATTATTATTAAAGTATTCCCCGGATAATTTCCCCACGCTTAATTACCTTTTACGTTTATTTACCTCAATTTCTAAATCTCTATATTTTTTCTTACCATTTTCTAATAAAATTCCACGGTAAATTAACTTTCTCTTAACTGCGTTATTAGCTTAATGACCTCAAATATATTTTCCCCAAGGAGAAATTTCACTTAAAATTGTCTCGTTTAGTTACCTAAAATAATTATTTTCTAAAAAGTACAGTTTAACTCAACTATGTTTATATAGGCATAAAATGTCCGTTAAATTTACTTTCAAACTACTATTTTGATATAATTAAAACCTACCTAATTTTTGTATAAGTATAAAGTTACTTATTTTTCCATATGTATTGACGTCAGTGTATACAGGCAATTAAGCGTATTTGTTTAATTACCTCAAAGAGGCAATTAACCGTATTTGTTCGAGGCAATTGTTAGTGGAACACTGCATTAATTTTAGAGCCCGCAGAATTGCAAGTAACTGGGACCTATAAGGAACACATATTGTGTGAATGTGCCTTATCATATCTAAGATTCTCTTCATCTTTCCAGTATTCTAAATATTTGTTGGCTTCCCAATCTCTAAATAGTTAGTTTAAGTTAAAGTGGTGGCAAAATATCAATTTTTTGTATAACATACACTTTTTACTAAAAAGAAACTTTTAAGGTATTCCCAATTAAAAATTACAAAAAAAAAAAAAAAATTATAAAAACTTGTGCCATATGGGGAACGGTCTAATGAATACAGTTTCTGCTGAAACCCATATTAACTGATGGATGTTGCAAACAACTGCTACACATTCTGATATTCAATTCTTTTGTTCGAAAGAAATTTTAAATTGAATGAGCAAGTTTAGCCTGAAAACTTGCATATTCAATAGAAATTCTAATACGTAGTATAGTACCACTTTCAGTAAAAAATTGTTAATATACAATCAAATATGAGACACAAATTAATTTGTATTCATTTTAAAACTTGTAGGAGTACTTTTTTAAGTTACACGTGTAGCTGCAAAATAAAAATAAATATTTTCTTAACAAAATACTTACAACTAAAAAAAGAAAGGAAAAACAGGATAAAGAATTTATTGAATTCATAAAATTCCAAAAATTTCCATCTTCAAAAAACAGCTCCGGTGTATTCCACCTTTGGCACATCAGAAACGAATGATCCGGAGTATAGCGCCTAATTAGTAAAGACGTTTACCACTTATAATTAACAACCAACAACAGATGGTGCAATTGCTGTTGATCATAAAGGGTGAAGGTATAACACTGGTCTTTTAATGATCTAATTGACAGCAACTTGTCTCATCGAAAAAAGGCGCTTAATATAAATATAATATATGTATATAGTACGAGTCTCTAAATAAGAAAAACTATGTATCTTCAAATTCCAACACAATGTACGGCATAAGTAGGAGTATATCCGTGAGTATTGGTCTCAAAAAAAAAATTCGTATTTCTTTCATATCATAATTGAAAATAATTTATTAATTATTTGCAAAATGTTTTATTAATAAAGAATTCGAATTCATACTGACTTTTTTAGTATTTAAAATGCTTCACATTAATGAAAATATTCGCAATTAAACACAATCTTTAATTTTTATTATTAAAAAAAAAAAAAAAAAAAAAAAAAAAAAAAAAAAAAAAAAAAAAAAAAAAAAAAAAAAAAAAAAAAAAAAAAAAAAACTTTTTAAACTTTTCTCGCAGAATGTAATTTTAAAAATATTTTTATTGTTTACAGTTACTTGCAAATACTCGAGAACTTTGTAATGCAAAAATCAACCCCACATTTGTGGTGGAGGGGATGAAATAATTTACATTTTAATTAAGCCAAAATGAAATATTAGCATTTTTGCTTCAAATTTTGACTTTTGGTTTTTACATTTTTTTCTTTTAAATCAGTAACATTGACTTCTTATTGCAATAATAATGAGGGGTTTTGGCGTACTGACTTTTATAATAATAATAATAATTAAAGGTAAAATTAATTTTGTGAAATAATTTGTCTGTGGAAAACGGTTAATGATAAAATATTATTTACCCTTTATTTACCCTTGTTTTGTATATATTGTAGCTTCGCTGATGAAAGAGCATCGCTTATTATTGAGGGTTACTTTTAAAAGGGGAAATAATGTTGAATAGTATTTATTTTCAGAGCAGTGGTTTTGAGGAATTACAAATTTTGCGAGAATAATAAAAAATTAATAAAATGGTTAATGTGTTATACAAATATGTATGTATAAATATGTACATACTTCCGTTAATTTTATACATGTGACGTCACTGCAGCCCAATTGACGCTCTTTTATTTTACTTTTTTGTAAGCGAAGTTGTCTTATATTTTTATTTATTCGATCGGGAAATATTTTAAAACCTTAAACGTTAGACATGTGACATCTTACTTTTTTCTCCTCTCTCTCTCTCTCTCTCTTTCACAACTTGCAAATATATCAGGCCTGCCATATTTGCCGATTTATCGGCATTTTGCCGATTTTTAACTTTAAATTTACCAATGTGCCGATTTGCCGATTTTTGCTTCAAAAATGCCGATTTTTTCAAAAAAGCCTAAAATACTATATTTGTTCTAGTATATTTACAATTTTGAACAATACTGAAATATTTGCTACAATTATGTTTCAAATAGTCCAAAAAGATTGGATCAATTTCACAACATTTCAAAAATGCTAAAAATAAAACCAAAAAAGTTACTGTATCCAAGTCAATCCAGATGGCTATCTAGAATACTATGTATATTTACATGAAGCCTTAAAAATTTACTTTTCGTAGGCTCCCAATGTGGATCAAATTGATACAACAACAAAAAAAAATTATTAACAGTTTAAACAAATCAAATTGAATATATTTCTTTTTTAAAATATATTCTTAAAATAGTAAATAATTTTAATAGAATTTTTTAAAGTGAATTAACAGAAATACATAACCCGTACAAAAAACGATATTCTAAAAAATAAAAGCATTTATTTAACGGATTTTATGAACACAAATAATATTTTTGAAATTTGATGGGGTGTATTTGGGAGTATTGGCTAAAGAGTTAATATCTGAATCAAAACTTCACAAAAACGAAATTAACAAAATTACTAAAAATAAGAATAGTTCTCTTACGGAAATTCTGAGAGAATTTCCTAGCTTTATTGCTAGAAAAGAAAAACAAACTTTAGATTCCGAATTCAGAAAGTTAAAATCTTTGAACTTTGAAGAAATTTTTGAAAGACTTGAAATAAATTTGTAGACTTCTTGGCAAACAAAAAAAAAATGTCTGAAAACGAGGGAATGTAACAGTTGCATTTCCAGTGATGTCATAGTTTGTACAACAAAGTATGATCCTTCCACGATCTTCAGCAAATGTGGATAGAATTTTCAGTAAACTCAATCTAAATGAAAAAAAAAAATAAAAAATTTCGATGTTCGCTGGTAAATGAATCACTACAAGGAATTGTTTTTTCCAATAACACTATGCGACAAATGAAGACTTATGGAAAAATGCACGAACACCTCCGTAGAGGTTCGATTGTATTACCAAAAGTTAGTAAATAAAGTTAGATCTTGAAAATCTTTTGAGGTCCATAAAAAAAATTGGAGGTCAATCTGACCAAACCGAGTACAGGGTTTTACTAACCTTTGGTAGTATAATCGAACCTATACTGTGGATTCCGTGCATTTTTTTCACTGTCGCTGTCACTGTGGAATTATTTAAAATTTAACATTTTAAACTGTTTTGAAACTGATGTTAAAATAGGTTTGAAAAATTGTTGAACTCAAGTATGCATTTATAAAATATATCTTCATACAAAAATTTTAAACTTAATAATTGCAATTTGTAAAAAGTATATTTTTATTGATTTTTATTTTATTTTCTATAAATGTTAATGCTGAATTGTTCTGTTTTTGTTAATAAAAATAGGTGTATGGTACTTTAAACGGGAAGTTTTAATTTGCCGATTTTTTTACCTTGGAGTGCCGATAATGCCGATTTTTTTTTCGAAATTTGCCGATTTTTAATTAAAATTATCTGGCACCCCTGAAATATATTGAAATTTTTTGATATTCTTCTATGTAATACTCATATCTGCTAAAAACCAATATTTAAATTAAAAGGGATCAAAAGAATGCTAAAACTTTTGGGGGGTGCGTGATATAGTGATTAGAGCGCTCGCACAGATTGAAATCGCAGCAAAGGTGAAAATTTAATTTAAAATGATTTGCATTTATTCTATTTTTTCGATTCAAATTATTCCCCGGTTATATGCAGAAAACTATTCAAGTATGATATAAATCATTATTTTGCTGTTCTTTGTTCAGCCACTTTAAGTAACGAGTTAAGTAAACTAAAAATAAAATGTGAAAATAAAACGAATGTTGTTTTACTTGCAAACATATAAGTTAGTAGGAAATAGAGTCACGTCCGTAATGTAGCATCTGTAACTCAATAAACTTTTTGAATGAAATTAAAAATTTATAAACATTTTTTAAGCTGTTTTAATAATTTTAAATATATGAATTATTATTATTTTTATTTATTTGAACTTATTAGGTGACTTGTCTAAATTTGTTGGAAAATTTCGGGGATTCAAATGGTCATTTTAAAGTCATATATCCAGGGACCGCAAATAACAGTTATTGCTTAAAAATTGAAATAAAAAAATCATCGTATAGAGTCGACAGACATATATGATGTTATATACCAAATGAATCGTCTTGGAATCTGTGGTGATCTTGCATAAGTGATCAGTAATCAGATATTAACAGTTACTTTTTGACGGAAAAATAAAAGTTAAAAAAAAAACTCTCGAAAATAGAGTTTTATTTTTTCATCATAAGATAAAACTCATTTTGTGAGTTTTATTTTTCCATCATAAAATAAAACTTATTTTTGAGTTTTATTTTTCAGTCAGAAAATAACCGTTATTTTTCGAGTTTTATATTTCCGTCAAAAAATTAAACTCTATTTAGGAGTTTTATTTTTTCTGTCATAAAATAAAACTCGTTTTTAATACAGATTTTATTTTTAATCTAATCCCGTTGCTTGTGGTATCTTTATTTTATTGTTTTTTATACCTAAAATCTCAAGTTGAACGAGTTTTAGGGCGCTTTAATATTAATATGAGACAAATTTACACAATTACAACCGATAATGGTCGGTACTTGCTGAAAATGTTACAAATATTTGACTAGGAGAATGAAAGCGGGTTCGATGACTCATTACGACGTTCTGAACGGAACAAAATATGATAGAAATGACATTTGTAATAGTTTGCAGATGATAATGTGTCAAATCAGGATTAGGTGTAAAACAATTTTTCATAAAAACGAGTTTTATTTTATGACCGAAAAAATAAAACTCCTAAATAAAGTTTTATTTTTTGACGGAAAAATAAAACTCGAAAAATAACGGTTGTTTTATGACGAAAAAATAAAACTCTATTTTTGAGAGTTTTTTTAACTTTTATTTTTCTGTTGAAAAATAACTTTTTCTGCTGAACTTTTTTGGAAAAACGATATATTACAGTCCCTGCATATATCATAAAACAATAAAACAAAAAAAAAAAAATGATTGCTGTGAACAACCCGTCATAGTTTTGTATATTATTTTTTTTTATTATTTTTTATTTTTCAATTTATGACAAAATGATAAACATAGATTGAAAAGTCCTACTGTTTTATGACGATTTTATTCAAAGCACAACAAAAAAATTTTTTAAAATATTTTAAAATTTTATGATATTATGACAATATGGCTTGATAGGACAACGTTTGAATACCCCAGTTATGAATACATTCTTAAAAACATATATTCAATTACATAAATCCTATAAATATAAGGTACTTCTAGAAACTGTTACTGCAGAATATTAAAGGGAAATCTTTTATTTGGTATACAAATGAAATGAATTTTAGTAAAAGATTCCTTTTTTGCTAATCTGAAAGTGTCTGTTGTGCATTGCTCAGAAATTTTAATTAAAGTTTTAAAAATTAATGAAATTATTTAAAAAAATTTTTAAATTTTCATGAATTTTTAATGAATTTTATATGATTTTAAAATATTTTAATAAAATATGAACAATTTTTTAATAACCAGTATACTTTTATTTTAATAAAATTCTTTTTTCTAATTTTTTTCTCTTTACTTTTGGTTTTAAACAATTTTCAATTAAATAGCATATCATGTCAACCCATTGCAACAGCCACAACAGCCGCAACAGCAGTTACAACAACCAAGCCAACAACATCAGACGTATTTGACGGAACAACAGCAGCAACTAAATGTAGGTAAACAACCTATACGTGTTCGAGGTGTTAGACCAAATGTTAATTTTGTACCATCCCAGTACGATACAAGCCCTGCTGCTTTTGAACACGATGAGAAAGGACAACTTGTATCAATTCCTACTACACCAATTCAAACGCATTCACTCACATATCCAAATGCACATGGTCAACAATATATTGCACAAGATCCCATAGCACAACCAGCACAAGCCCATCAGGTAGTACAAGCCCAACAGCTACAATCACCTGAAGCTTATGGACAAGTTGTTCATCACTATAGTCCACAATATGTACAACAACAACAGCCACAGCAACAGCAACAGCTACAGCAACGTCAACCCCACCAGCACCAACAACATAGATTACAAGTACAAGCGCCTCCACCGGCACCACCTTCCTCACCCCAAACCCCACCGCCACCACCACCTCCACTGCAACCCCAAACACAGCATTCAGTACCACTTGAAGAACAATTAAATAATTTTCATTATTCTCAGGGTATCCAAGGACCAACACCACTGTCATATCTTCGCATACATCCATCGGCCGGAGTAGCCCCTTTCTACAATTTTAATGCAGTCCCACCAACCGTAGCTCAGCCATTTGCGACAAGTGCTTTGCATTCTCCATTTGCTCCACTGGGTATACCAAACAAAGTGCCATCCTTTTCAAATGTTTTTGTACAACCATTTGTTGGTCATTCTTCTCCATTCCACACACAGGAAATTAATTCAGCAGATATAGTGAACAGTGCTGATACAGTGCCCTATTTTCAACAAGGCGGTGGCATACGTTATGGCACACATGTTCTTCATCCCCCCACATCTGCCTCCACTTTTTTGCCAGGCAACAAACCAACTACTCCTACACTGGTACATTCTTCTCCTAGAGTATTGAATACAGCTAACGAACAAAAAATATCTGCTTCTTCAGCTAAATCTGGTGCAGTAGCTGCTGGCAGTCCCACAATAGTCAAATATCCTTAAGGGAAAGTCTTCCTGTGATCTTTGTCTTCTTCTTGGTTTTTGTTGATTGTTTGCTCTTTGGCCAAACAAACTTTAATTTTCAACATTTTAATTTTATTTTTTGGTAATTACTTATTGTTATCAATGCGACAACCACCACAACTGCCACAAGTTGTAGCCACAGTTATATTTGCAACTTTGCTTTTGTTGTTGACACATTCATTTGTTGCTCCACCCCCAAGCAGGCTGCTGTATTACCAAAGGAATTTCCATGGTATAGTACTGCATTATTCTTCTGGACGTTTGTGTGTGTATGGAAATATATTCCCAACTTGGTGCTTTTGTCTTTTGGCACACTGGGCTGATAAATGACTAACATTTACTTGTAATGTACTACAAATTCTAATAATATTTTAACTTTTTATTTTACTTATTTTTTAATATAAGTTTTACTAAATTTTCGTACAATTAAATAACTAATTAAGTGAAAAAATGTTTTGATATTTTAATTTTGCACGACTAGCAGTCGGGTTTGTATAAAGAAATTTTCAATTACCTGACCTTTCCACAAGGTCGATAGAAAGCATTTGTTCGCCTTTTTATTGTACGTTCTCATGCTTAGACAGCGAACGTAAGCATTATTCCAATATAGGAAAACAGGCTGTAAGTATAAAAAATATTGGGTTGCATTTATAATGAAAAATTAGTAACTCGTTAGCATATAGGGCAATAAGCTGGTAAGTTTATCATCCGATGCCCGTATTCATAAAACTAATTATAGGTTTATTGAGGCTTTATTTGACAAATTTCTATGCAATACTTGTCAAATAAACCCTTAATAAACATATAATATTTTTTATGAATACGGGCATAATATTTTGAAATACAAAGAAACTAAAGAGTTCGTATGTTTGAGTAAGAATTACCACGTATAGGAATGACACACTTAGCCATTACGTACAGCGAGCTGTCAACTTTTCATTATAAATAAGACTTATTATATGAATAGGAATTATTTGATAAATATTGCATAGAAATTTGTCAAATAAACCCGTCATAAACGAATAATATTTTTTTTATGAATAAGGCAGTTTAACTTCAATTTGTACACTGTTTTTACACTCTTGGTTTATTTATTAAAACAGAGACAAAAGATGTCTTATACTTTAGAATACTTTCACATTTTCATTATTTTTTTCTTTAATTCATTAAAACATTATAAAACTTAAAAATTATTTTCTCATTTATTTTTCAGGTCCTACATATAATATATAAAACATTGTTCATTTTATATAAAACCACAATTTTTATCTGAAAAGATTTTTTTAATTTAAAATAATTATTTATATTCCAGCTGCTTAGTCGCCGTGGTCTAGTGGTTAGTGTGTTGGCTTACTAAGACGATAGCGCCGGGTTCATATCTCAGCTCTGACATCTTAAAAAACAAAAATATATATGAATAAATTATTTCTTTCAGCGACTCTCAGCAGTCTTCTGGCAAAAGCTCTGAGAGTAACTGATTGCCATTAAAAAGCTTTGCAAATCTGTCGTTCGGAGTAGACTTTAAACTGTAGATCCCGGTACTCATAGATAAAAATTAACACACACAACATGAGTGCTGCGAGAAGCTAGGACGTAACCCTGACACAGGGTTGTAATAGCCAATTATGCATGTATGTTATGTAAGTATGTATTCCAGTTGCTTTTATACAACAAATTAAAGTATAATTAAAAGAAAAAAAAAAAATAAATAAACGAGAGGCGGGCTATATGTAAATAATCTCAGCACTCGCACGTTGAATATCATCAGCGCATGACACTGGAAGTCGAACAGTAAAAGCTGCAACACATACGTTTGCCTATAATTTTAGGCTGTCGTTCCATAATGACCGTCCGCTTTATCAAACTGAAAGTGTTCTCTTCGTTGATGGAACCAGTCTGACATAGTGCTATAGAAGTTACTGCACATACCTCTATGGGTAAACCTTTTTCCTCGTAAGATGGTACGCTCTATTGCTCATTGTCTTCATCATTTGCATGCAATTCTTCAGAATAAAGATTCGTTAAAGTTTAGGAGCCGATGTTGATTTTGAATAAAACACAAATTATTTAGGAAATTATTGTCATTTTTTTTTAAATTACTATAACTTGGTATGTTTGAATTATGTATGGAACAAAATATTGGACAAATGGCCGTCGCAATCTCGGCGGCATAACTCCATCCGATGGTCCAAATTTTCTATGACCCTGAGGCATAATTGAGGGTCCTTGCCGTTAATGTGCCGAATTATCCCATCCTTCAGCTTTTGAATTGTTGCTGGCTTATCTACGTACACCTTTTCTTTCAAGTAATCCCAAAGAAAAAAGTCTAACGATGTCAAACCACATGATATTGACAGCCAATTGACATCACCACCACGTGAGATAACAGGACCGATTAATTTCTCTCCCAAAAGAGTAATTGTTTCGTTAGCTGTGTGACAAGTGACACCGTCCTTTTAAAACCACATATCGTCCACATTCATATTTTTTAATTCGGGCCATAAAAACTTTGATATCAACTCATGATAGCGAACACCATAGTAACTGCCTGACCGGCCTCATTTTGAAAAAAATACAAACAGCAACAATATTTTCTGCAGTCCGAACTGTACGAGCATGCACTGGTATTTTGACATCTGCTACAGATCCAGTTTGCTATAATTTTTGGACCATTTTTCCGATTGTAGGCATATTTGTACGAAAAATTCATGAAGTGCACGATATGCATTTTTATTGGAACGCCCATTTTCATAACAAGCCCGAAAAATTTAACGCGAGCTCAATTGTGTATCTTTCCACGATCCAAATAGAGTTAGTCTGAAATTGAGAAATGTCAAATAAAATGCAAAAAAAAACTTGACGTTTAGGTGTTCTTCCCATTCAACATCGGCACTTAAAATATAACCAACCGATATAACTCAACTTCGGAGTTAACAAACAATGTCGCTTTTTCTCCCCCACTTTGGGTACTACTTGAATGTAATAAAATTCATTTAATACCGGGAACTTTTTATTTTTCATTTAATGTTTTTGCTGTTCAGTTATAATTTACCCAAGACATTTTGCTATTTTCTTGTAACATTTGTATTGATGGCTACTCTAATCTGATAAAAAAAAAACTATAAAATTGCGGGCATTAATGCAGCCAACCTGACAAAACGAATGATTCAGAATTTTTGCTTATGGTGTCCTTGTTTCACAGAATTGAGTCCCAAAATAATATGTTGTGCTGTGGAATGTAAAATAATAAAATAAAACTAACTTCACAAGAGAGTTTTAACAAATAATAGTTTTCATATTTTACTGCGTTCTGATTATATTTTAAAGGAATTGTTTTTTTTTTTGTTGGTTGGGCATGTTCTTACAATGATGATTTATGGGAGGCATATTCTTGCACCAATTTCTTTTAAACTTAAAAGTTTTTGAGTTTAGTCATCAATTTCTGTAGTATAACATCTCAGCTTTCTACAATAGATATTCTAGTTTGTAAATTTTTTATGTGAAAACAAAACACTGTGCAACATTGCAACTTGCTGTACGTATTCGAATTCCTATTGAACGAATGTCTGCATTCGGAAAAATTGCATTTGTGTACTGATGAAGGCATTTGTTTCTTTGATTTTGTTGCATTTACATGAAATTTTTGTTTATTTTAAGTCGAAAAACATGAATATACTATTGACACAATATTTCGAATAATTTTTATTTTATTTTTTTTTTTTTTTGGTAAAGTGTAAACGATCAAATAAAAAAGTTATTTTGCAAATGTAAGGCTCAAAACGAAATGCATAAAAACGAGCTTTTCATTGAAGGAGTATGGGATTCGAGAACTGAAATTTTAGTTTGTTACGACAATGTTTGTTTTAATTCAAGCCATCAAATAATTGTACTTTCGTTTATTTCAATCTGTAATTGGAAAACGTTTGAAAAGTTTGAAATCTTCGTTTTTTTTATTTTTTTATTCTAATTTGTGACACAATGGAACATTTGAAAATGTTTTTGTATAATTACGAGAAAACCTTCGGAAAATTAAAATTTTACTTTAAATGCTATTCCGTTTCAAGCACAATACCGAAAGAAGGCAATAACAAACAGAAGAACAAAAAGACAACAAGCATTACATATTTATTCACATATTGTTTGTGCATTGAATGTTAATGTTTGACTCTCTATTCTTATTTGTGTTTTCTCTGTTTTATAAATTAATTTGAAGAAAAAAGCAGGAAGTGTGTACTGTTCTTTAAGACATACATACATACTCGTACATACATGAATAATTTCCTTTTTTTCCTTATTTTTTTATTCATTTTTATTTGCATTTCTAAAGAAAATTTCTTCATGTTGCTCTTGAGTGAAGTGCTGTGATGTCTTGCTTCTCTTAAAGACAATTTTTAGTTTTGAAAATTTCTTTCAGCATCTTAAAACTACTGATACAGATACAGTGTCATACGCATCAACTAACACTAAGTTCGTTTATGTATAGAGTATTTGTGCATGTGTGTGTGTGTTTGTGTGTGTGTATGGCAGCAGTAAGTAATTTTTGGAAATATTTAATTTTAACAAATTTGCATTCCACACAAGTATTCTCTTGTGTTAAAAACAAGAAAATTTAATTTTATTTTTGTGCAGTGGCAGTGTTACTCTTTTTTTTTAAACAAAACCCCAATGAGTATTTCTAAGATTGGAATAGAATGCACAGGATTTTTAAAGCAGAGAGCTTTACTATAATCGGTAAAAGGTCCAGTTAGCAGGTTCAGAGACAAATAAGTGAAAAAAATTAATTGTATAGTTTTTTGCTTTTCCTTATAACTATTCTCAGTTTTAAAGTAGTTTTGGTTGCCCAAGTAATCTAGTGGATAGTGTGTTAGACTGCTAGAGGGAAAGTAGTGAGCTCACCTACCACCAGAGATTCTGCTCTGTAGTAGCACAGATTGTTTATGTCACTGTTCTTAATTATTTATCTTTTAAGACCAATACTCAGAGGTAAACCCCTACTTATGCAGTGCATTGAATTGGAATGTGAAGATGGTTGATAGATAGAGATATTTTTTTTGTAAATATTTGTATATTAAGAGAATTTTTGTTGATGGGACAAGTTGCTGTCAATTTGTCCACTCAAGGGCCAGTTTTATACCTTTACCCTTGAATGATCAAACAGCAATTGCCTGATCTGTCGGTGGATGTTGAATGTGAATGGTGAGCGTCTTCAGTAGATTAGCTGTGGTCTTCATAGAAGGTGGCGATGTACTCCTGATTATTGTTTTCTGGTGGAATTGATTGGAAATGTCAGGGAGCTGTTTTTTAAAAATGGACTTCTTAGTTGGGAGGGAACCTCTTGTTTTTTTTTTTTTTTATTTAATTTTTAATTTAAATTATAATTTTAGAAAACCGCAAATTTTTATTTTTATAATTTTGTCCTTCGCTGTATTGAACCTTTAATTAAAAGTTTCATTGGTCCAATTAAATATTTAATTGAACATTATTTTTAGAATTAAAAAAAATTGTAATTGATACAATTTATTTTCAAAAAGCTTAACACTATTAATTTTTTAATTGATATTATTAATATTGTGTGTAGGGACAGAACTAGTAAACAATTCAATTACATACATACATACATAATTGGCCATTACAACCCTGTATCAGGGTTACGGCGTAGCTTCTCGAAGCACTCATCTCGTGTGTGTTAATTTTTATCCATGAGTACCGGGGCCTACAGTTTACAGTCGACTCCGAACGACAGATTTGAGAAACTTTTTCATGGCAATCAATTACTCTCAGAGCTTTCGCCAAAAGATTGCTGAGAGGTAGTCGCCGAAAGAAAAGAAATTTTCATATTTCTTTTTTCGAGACGTCAGAGCTGAGAATTGAACTCGGCGGAATTGAACTCTTAGTAAGCCAACACACTAACCACTAGACCACAACGACTACAATTTAATTGGTAGTACAAATTTGTTAATTGAAATCGATTTTAAATTTTTTCTCTTTGTAATCTAGTAAGTAAATAAATAAAGTATGTATTTGCGAACCATGTATGTATTTGTGAACCAAAAGTGTTCTAGCAAGATTTTCCATATTTCCACTTCCAATGGTTCACAAAAGTAAGATCGAATAATCTGTATACATCAACACCAATATGTAGGGCGTAACAGTCAAAAAACAGCTTAATATTGTCCCACGTAAATAAGAGTTTTTAAAAAAGCTTTTGCATTAATTGGTGTTTGAAGTCTATTTTATATTCCACATGACTTCATAGTCAAGCCAAATCATCACTCAGAAAGTAAGCGGAAATGAACAAGCCGGCATAGTACCTCCTATACAAACTAAATATTGGTTTCTATAACCATATCTTGAGAACGGTTAAAGATCATTCCTTATCAAAAAAATCTATTATTTTCTACTATTTATTTTGCCATACCGTCTTTTTAATTATGGGTCTGTTTTCTTTGAGAGTCGTTTTTGCTTGAAGTTGCGGTCGTATTCTGTTTTATCATTAAACAGTCATACTGAAAAGTTTTTGCAATGCATGCAAAGTTCAACATCCACTAACCGTTTTATAACAATAAAGAAGTTATTTCAGCCAATACTCGTAATAAAAAAGTGTTTCATTTATTTAATTTGCAATTATCAAACTCAATCAAATAATTGTTTCTATATATTGTTTCTATAAATAGATAGAAAAATTTAGAAGATTATATCCAATGGATATAATTTCTCAAATTTGTCATGTAAATACAAATGAAACTGCAATAAAATGTAAAAACTATTTGCTGGGATTTTCTCTATATTTTTTTCTTGTTTAACTAGCATTTGTATAAAATTCAAAATTAAATTCCTTTCTCTATATTTTCTATACTTTCTATTTTTATAATGTTTCTCTTTCTTTTTCGGATTTTCTAGTTTATTTGTTTGTTTGATTGGTATTAATTAATATCAATTGATTGGATAAGTACGTTATATTGTATTAGATGAATGAATTACTTAAACATTTTCCTAAACTGATACATTTTACTTGCATAGAATGTATTCATATAGTCTTATGAAAAGACTGCTCTTACTCAAGTATTGATTGGAAAATGGCAATAAAAAAGCCACATTTTCATTTATATTGTCATGTTGGGTTTTCCAATTGAAACTTAATTTTCATATAAATTGTGTTCTATTTAAATCAAGAATGAAATTTTAAATTCTAGTCTATTATTTACAATGGTACTGGAATGTAATTGATGCTCAACAATTGTGAGTGAGTGAGTTTTACTTAATTAAAAGCCAATAATTGGCTTTAATTAAAAGAAACAATATATATACAGGGTAAGTAAAGAATATTAAAAAATTGTGTCACACAACGGAAATGGATTTTTATATATTAGGAGGAATTAAAGTGAGTTTTTATAAATCACTAAAAACACAGCACGCTTCGCTACCTCTTTTGCAATTAATTAAGGGTTTAATATACTTTTTGACTGATAATTTGTATTGAGCATGAAAGTATTTGGATCAAATATAAATAGTTTTGCTTAAACAAAAAACATTAATTAGTTTGTGTGGGAGAAACAATGCCGGTGCAATTCCATTCCGACCACTTTTTGACTAATGATTTTTAATATCGCTTTTTTCATCATAAATTTTTAAATTTTTTTTTTATTTCGAGACCAATACTCAGGGGTAAAGACCTACTAAATGCTGGGGATTGTATTGGAATTTTTTGGAAAGGACAGTACATATATTGTATATTTTTCTTATATTATTATTAAGCGCCTTAGGAATGAAACAAATTGTTGTGAATTAATCATTCAAAGGCCAGTGTTATACATTCGCCCTTGAATGATCAACAGTAATTGCCTCATCGTTGCATGTTGATTGTGTGGAGAGTGCCTTCGCTAAGTAGATGTAGTAGGTTTAGCTGTTATCTGCTACTTCCCAATAGGTGGCTCTTTTCTCCTGATCATTAGTTTTTTGTTGACATTTGTTAAGGTGGATTAAAGTGGAATGTCGGGGAGTAGTTTCTTTGTAGATGGTCTTCTTGGAGTGGGGAGGGGGGGGAGCCTCTTAGTTTTTAAATTATAATTTAAAAAAAACCGCAAATTAACTTTTTCATTTTTAACCTTTGGTGGGATTTGAACCTAGGCCGTTTGAGTTTTTGTGCGAGCGCTCTAACCACTATACCACTATAGACTAACTAAGTGTTTCTATTACGAAGATTTAGGCAAATAAGTATTTATTTTGTTTGGCTGTGGCAACGTTTATACTGTTTGTAAATGTAGACTTTAAACAAACAAATACTGCGATATTTAAAATTAAAAAAGAAAAATTATTATAGAACAGAGATATAAGAGACAGCAGAAAATTCCAGCAGGATTGAATTGCATTGTTAAAACGCATAACTGAAACAAATCCATACATTTCTAATGTTGTACTTTCGAAGTTAAAAACACATACTCCTCTTACTGCTGACGAAATCAGTATGATTTTTGGGCTATTTGTTATTGCAAAAATGTTTTCATAAATTATCCTAATTGTTAGTTAAATATGTTATCGAAAACTATCAATGGTTTTTAAAGAACTATCGCTAACTCTTGACCGTAATGCCTGACGATAAAGAGTACAAATTTAAAAATAAGAAGAATTCTCAGAACTGAAGCCATAATTCTCTTAGCTTATATGCATATGGGTGTTTACAATTGAAGAAGTCGCCGTAGTCTAGTGGTGAGTGTATTGGCTTACTAAGACGATAGCGCCGGGTTCAAACCTTAGCTCTGACATCTTGAGAAAAAGAAATGTGAAAAAATTATTTCTTTCAGCGACTACCTCTCAGCAGTCTTCTAGCAAAAGCTCTGGGAGTAAAATCTGTTGTTCGGAGTAGACTTTAAACTGTAGATCCCGGTACTCATGGATAAAAATTGACACACACAACATGAGATCTGCGAAAAGCCAGACCGTAACCCTGACACAGGGTTGTAATGGCCATTTATGTATGTATGTTTACAAGTGCAATCTGCCTGTTAGTTTGGAAAAAAATTTGAATTCCTTAAAATGCTATAATGCATTCTATACATGTCACAACTCTACTTCAGGTATAAGGAGTGCGAATTATAAAATTAAGTAGACACGTAAAATCAAAATTTAAATTGCAATATTATTAAATCTGCATAATATTTTCTTGCCATGCTATAAAAAAACTCAAGCCACTTAAAACCGTTTAAGACTTTAAAAAAGTTTACCTTCTTAATTTAAAATTTTAAACACATTCACGAAAAATTGCCATTTTTCAAACGATTTTAAAATAGCCATCCATACGTGTTTATGAAATTCTCTGCTGAACCTTTAACTTTCGTTTAAACTGATTTTTGTTGCTCCTTAAAACATTGTACGTAAACAAGGCGTTGAAGTTTACAATAAACAACTTAGACGGCTTTTTTTGTGTGTAAATAACGGCTTAAAATCTTTATAACGGTAATTGTGGCTCTAAGCATGCCAACATAAACATATTCACATTCCGTACACATACACATGCATATGCAAATAAAAATGCCATAATGTTAGAACATAATGTGTATCGGTTATGTCATTAAAAAAAAAGAAGCTACAAAAGGCAAAATGGCGAAAAAAAATAACGGAAATAAGGAAACAGTAAATGCGTCACATGGCTTAAGGGTATCCATAATGTTTCAATTTGAATAATGTATTCTAAAAAAAAAGGACCAGAATCTTTCCTTTTTGGTGGTATCCACATATGCTGATGTTGTTTTTTTTTCTTCATTCTTTACAATCGTATTTCTCTTTTCCATTTTCCATACTTGCACATACTCGTATGTACGTGTGAAAGTTTTTTTTTTTTGTCTGCATATGTATGTGCCCATTATGACTTGTGTAATAGCCAGCGGTTTATGTTAAAAAGCCATAGAAAAATTTGCATAATTTTTCCCTTTTTGTTTGTTTTTTGCTACTCGTAACTTAACTTTTAAAATCAGGTTGTTCATGTCTCTACTTTCCTGCCGAATTTTTTGCTTTCTTTTTTTTTTTAACAAAGAACAGGAACAATTTAAAAAGTTGGTTTTTATTTTGAAAAACCCATATTCTTTTTTAAGCCCAAACGAATGCCATAAAAATTTGCGTTAATTTTACAAAGAATACTGTTTCAGTACTTAAAAGGATGTGTGTGATGGTGAACGTTTTTCTTAATGTTATTTTGGTAAAAATCCAATTTTAAGAAATATTTTTGGTTATATAGTATGTTTGATTTAAAAATTTAATTGGAAGTAGTGGTTAAAGTATTTATTGCTATTAAACTTGGTCAATTGCAGGCGGATTGAATATAATTTATATCGAAAGAAGCATTCCATTGAATTCATTATATCTGCAACATCTTTATTCGAACTTTAAATTAAATACAACTTTAAACTGTAAACGAGTTATCATTCTAGGGTTACTGTTTACAATTTATTTACTTTGGCAAATAATCGTTAATAAATTGACTGCTGAACAACGATACACCAGCTTCTACAGACTTCATTACAGAGGGAAAAGTAAGAACCCGCTGGTAACATTATTGGGATATTTTTTTGTTAATAAATGAAGCTGGAGCTTGCATTACATTGAATGAAGACCGTTACCGCTATATGATTAATTAATTAATTTTTTTTTAAATATGGATGACATCGATACTGGCAAGATGTATGTATATAGTTCCCATAGTATAACTCTACGTGTAGTGCACAGAATAACTTAACCTGCTCAACCATTGCCTCAATAAAATCGAATATGAAGTCATTGGTTTATGTTATAAGTAAAACCACCAACATTTGATATTTCAAATGCTAAGATCACGGAGTCATAAACTTAAACGTGACGACGTATCGCCGAATATGCAAATGTTTCATTTTTCTTTTGTCTGTTCTGCATCATAAACCATTTTCGCTTAGAAAGGCATATTTTTTAGTTGGACGCTTTAAATAATTAGCGACATTCCATAAGTAATGTTCATCATATGTAGTAACGTTAAGATTTTTAACAATATACAACAAAATTCAATAAATCTGGTCTTTTCGACAAGTGTGTAGTAAATACGTAGGACTACCAGTTGATAAAATTAAACAATTGGTTCTCAGTTGTTAGAGTTTTGCAATATGGCAGCGGAACAATGAGATTTTGCATTAAAGTCGCCTCAAATTATAAATCTCGTCCCAAATTTGCTGACCAAATATTAATATTCTTGAAATTTTACTAAAAATCTTAATGGAAAATAAATACAGCCGAAGGAAGATAGGTATTGAATCACATAAAATGTTCACAGAAGCAGCTTTAAGATTTGGTTTTATTATTTTTTTTATTGATATTCTGTTCCACCATGTACTTTATCCGGAATAAGTAAAACTATTTTCTTGTTGACTGGTGTTGAAATTATTAAAATATGTACACAAATAAATACAAACACTTTTTTAAAACAAAATGCTTGTCAATGAACTTTTGACCATTATAAACTCAGATTGATGTCTTTTCTTTCAATAATTGATAATTTGTTTGCACCTTAATTTTTTTAAATTTTATTTTGTACGAAAAAATACGAGTCCTTTATTTTATTAACAGCTGAATTGTTATATGCTGTCAATGTAAACAAGTTTGTAACATCGTGCAAATTTTTGTAAATAATAGACATTAACGGTAAAGGGTTTTTGCTGCAAACCTCCTTGCAAGCCTTGAAAAACAAGCAATCCTAGCATATCGTCGTGTCGGAGTTTATGTGCTCTATCCGCCATTTTATATATTTGGAGTTAATGACGCCACTTTAGATTTTTGACACCAACATTTTTAAAATCTACAAATCCGTTTATGGCTATTTATCTCCTAAACTAGACGAGATATCCGAAAGCGGAAGGCAGACTTGAAAAATTTTGGGTCGAAAACCTAAAGTGGCATCATTAACTCGAGATATATAAAAAATATGAAATGGCTGATAGAGCACATAAACTCCCACGCGACGATATATGCCTACTTTTTATTATTGTTTGGCACTTCCTATTATTATTATTTTTTTTATCGGTAAAGGGGAAAAATGTAGTTGCACATACGCCAAAGGTCCGGACCATTCGAGTTATGTTGGGATCTCCTCCTGGCATACCGACTAAAAAACCCTCTTTTCCTCATCTATAAAGCTATCCACTCCTGCACCGCGCTTAGCATTACATCGGGGTGGTGCCTGTATGTTGTTCTCTGCCACCCTACAATCATTTGAAGCCACATTCAGGGCAAAGTTCATCCTTATTTACGTCACTGCGTCCAGGTCAGACTTCTTCCTGCAGAGAATATGTTCAACAGAATTCGAAACGGCTCCCTAGGTTCCCTCATTGTGAGACATTTTTCCTACGATGTTCGTTGGAGAAACTGCACCGTTCTCTTTTTCAAGTTCCCTTCGATACTCAGTCCATCCAACACAGCTGAAAAAGGTATGCTCAGCGTCATTCAGGACCTCTGCCCCTTTACAAATGCAGTAGGTACTTTTTAAAATACCCATGACCGGACAGCATCTATGTCATGAGGTAATTTACCTCATTGCTTACTGCTAT
The DNA here is from genome assembly GCA_963576795.1 of Metopia argyrocephala. Taxonomy (NCBI): domain Eukaryota; kingdom Metazoa; phylum Arthropoda; class Insecta; order Diptera; family Sarcophagidae; genus Metopia; species Metopia argyrocephala. Next base: position 71,195,586 of record OY756208.1, read on the forward strand.
TACTTACGAATAAACGTTTGCTATTTATGCAATTTAATTAAATAAATAAACAACACATGACAAAGTAAGATTACCGAATGCGACCGTGTAATGAGATGAAAAAAACGATATAGTTGTAACGAAATATAGTTGACCCCCAGTAATGTGAAGTCACTAATCACCTTTTAAGTTTTTAAGTGCACTTTTTTTATGTAAAGTATTTAACACTTTAACGCAGTTATTGTTGCTAGTTTTTTTAGAAAGTCCTGCACAGCATTAGAATTTGCGCATCTTTTATTAAATTATTTCTTCGTACCAAAATTTCTTTGTTAAATCATAATACTGCAACCCCTTTTTCCAGAAATAATATGATAAAACCTATGTATACACATGCATATGTATGTATGTGTATGCAAAAATACACATACAATTCGGCAACATATGTGTAACATAACTTTTAAAGAGAATACTATGAATACAGGTTGTAAGAAAGACATTTTTTTAGAGTCTATTATTATATAAAACGTAATAATCAATTAAATAGAAATTCAAAAAATTTAAAAAAATAACAAGAAATCACAGTGCTAATCTCTAGGCACTTTATGTTTTTACAAGTCATTTTTACAATTGTGTATACATATGTATGTACATCCTCGTATGTGTCTATGTATGTGTGTGGCATTGACAATAACTTTTTAAAATATTTCACTAGAATACACAATAATAATAAAATATAACTGAAGAATGTAAAAAAAATTAATATGAATCTGAATAAATCCTTCAGGTCATTTTATTGCAAATGCCTACTTTTTGTTATTTAAAATATTAAAAAATTTATATGTTTTGTACTTGATTTTCTATTTATACATATGTATACAATTCCTAGTACATGAATACATACATATGAAATATAAAAAAAGGAAAATAAGGAATATTAGTATTTTTTTTCTCTTTTCATATTTCGATTTTATTGATTTATAAAACATTTTTACTATTATTGAGATAAAATCGAATTTTAAGCACGGCATTCTGTCATAAATTTGTATTTTTTATATAAAATCCAATCAAATAGAGAGAGAGAGAGAGAGAGAGAAAGTGAGGAAAAAAAGAAACCACCTGAATTAAAAAAAAAAAACAGATACTACAAGACATGCAACATATCGTATAATGTATGTTGTACATACTCGTATAATGTTGAATGTAAAACAGCGCGAAATGAAAGGAGGAAGAATACATTTTGTTTTTTTTTTTTATTGGAAAAATTTTGCAATTTATTTTCTTACAATACAAAAATACTTTAAGTGTGAATAGATTTACTTGAATCTGGTATTTAGCTGAAAAAGATAAGAAAAAGTTTACAATATAAGGCTGACTTCAGTTAATGGTTTGAAAAAGAAAGTTTTCAAAAATTAAACTTAATAGAGTTGAAACGATTATATTGAACAGAAAAATGTAACATTTTTAAACAGAAACAAAATACACAAGTTTTTATAAATGAAGCATACAAAAAACCTCCCGCTCTCTCTCTCTCTCTTTGGTGTTATGTTAGAAAATTTAAAAATAAATAATTTTACCACAAAAGTTAACACTTTACCATCTCGTATTTCAATCTTATAAAACGGTATATACTTGTAGGTTTAGTTGTTGCCTCACGCCTGCAAAAAATTTAGAAAACGAGTGTTGAGTGTGTTTTTTTTTAAACATTCAAAAATAAAAAAGAATCAAAATCATATAAAAAATAAAATAAAAAAAGAAGAGAAACGTATTATGGTAACATATTGAAACCATTGTGCAAAAGGAGATAAAACTCTTCAGGTGTAAATAAAAAGCATACCAGAATGATACTTCAGATCTTGTTACTCCTTTTTATATATATATTTTCATTGCTGTTGTTGTTGTTGTTGTTTTTATTTATATCTGCTTTTATTTTTTCTTAAAAAAAAAGAAAATTTACATATTACGTAGAAATTGTTGGAAAAGTTTAAAGGACTGATTTCATAAAAATTTTAATTTTTTTTTGTCTGTAATTTAAACTTTTTTTTCTTTTATACCATATTTGTACGATTGGTACTTAAATATTCCAAATTCAGGACAATCTTTATGTACGCAACACAAAAAAAAAAAAAAAAAATTAAGTTATGCATATGCACACTTACCTCAGCCCTTTCCTAGTAGATCAACAAATGTTTTTATATTTTTGTTTCGTGAAAATGAATTCATTGCAGTTTACTTTGATCCAATTAAAGCGTTTGATCACACCTTTCCTGGGGCTCGAACTTCGGGTCTCCAGCACATTAGGAAAAATGTTTTTATAATATTTAAAATCTAAAAAAGCTTGCCATAATGCTCAAACAATCAAACCGTAAAGTCCAAGGCCCATATAATCCACCAGTCGTCATGCATTGAGTTTCGTAACAGATGTTAATGCATTAACTGTTGATGTTGGCACAATTAATATTTTTTTTATTTGAAACCAATACTCTGGGGTAAACCACTACTAAATGCTGTGCATTGTGTTGAAACTTTTTGGAAAGGACGATTTATATATATTTTTCTTATATTATTATTAAGCACCTTATACTATGTTCAGGTATAAATTTTTATTGACTCAATATTTAGTTAATTGACAACATTATTTTAAGTGTTCAGGTATACGCAATTTAGCTTTCTCAATAATCATCATATGACAATCAGCTGACAAATAACAACAATATATAATTTTTTGCTTGGCCACAAATCAAGTAAAGCTGCCTCACTGGCAGCACTCCACCCCATTCTATTTTTCTTTTTGTTTTTACCTATTTAAAACATAAATACATCATTATTTTTTATCAAATTAGAAATTTCATAAAAATAAACTTACCTTCCACCTGACTAGCCATCTTTTATTTGTCTTATTTACATTAGAGTTGCCAACCATCAACGAAATTTGTTCGTTTTTATTGGTAATGTACAGTGTTGCATTTTAAATTTTACACAATATTATAAAAATATTCGTATTATTACGCAATAAATAATTGAGATTTTGTATGGAATATTGAGCTCAATAATGGCGTTTATTGCGATTTACGCAATAAAGGTGTATACCTGAACATAGTATTAGGAATGAAACAAATTGCTGTGAATTGATCATTCAAAGGCCAGTGTTACACCTTCACCCTTGAATGATCAACAGCAACTGCCTCATCGTTGCATGTTGATTGTGTTGTGAGTGCCTTCGCTAAATAGGTTTAGCTGTTATCTGCTACTTTCTAATAGATGGCGCTTTTCTCCTGATCATTCGTTTTTGGTTGACATTGATTAAGGTGGAATAGAGTGGAATGTCGGGGAGCAATTTCTTTGTAGTTGGTCTTCTGGGAGGGCGGGAGGTGGATTGACCTCTTATTTTCAAATTATTATTCTGAAAAAACCGCAAACTAACTTTTTCATTTTTCACCTTTGCTGGGATTTAAACCTGGGACGTTTGAGTGTTTGTGCGAGCGCTCTAAGCACTATACCATGCACCCCCCTTTGCTGATAGATTTTTGAAAACAAAAAAAAATATATTTTTAAATGTATTTTTTCATTTGTATAGCTTCTATTTATTATTCTCAATTTTTTTGTTTTAATTTTTATTTCTCCTTTAATTTTTGGAAAGAACACCACAAATTAAAAAAAAAATTCATATGGCTGTTAATGTACACTATGAGCCTTATTTACAATAAAAACTTAGCAGGTCGTTGTACACAAGGGCTAAGTTTGTCATTCCTATACGTAGAAATACTTATTCAAACTTACAAGGTATTTAATTTTTTGGATTATCTGACTAGTTTTCAAATAGAAGATATGGAAAGTTTTAATTATATCAGTCTGTAGCGGGTAATAAACCTGCCAGTTTTTTTGTCTCATATACTAAGGAGTTGCTAACTTTTCATTATACATACGGCTGTATGTGCGAAAAAATTGTTCAACTTTGTACTTAGCATTGTCGGCATAGTATTAAATTCAGGTCAGGTGTCGTAGTCACCTTGGCCTAGTGGTTAGTGTGTCGGCTGACTAAGACAAGAGTTCTGTGTTTAAACCCCAGCTCTGACATCTTGAAAAAAGAAAGAAATATGAACAAATATTTTCTTCGACGACCACTTCTTACCAGTCTTCTGGCAAAAGCTCTGAGAGTAACTGATTACCATGGACTAGCTTCTGAAGTCTGTTGTTCGGACTCGACATTGAAGTGTAGGATTAAAATTGATTCACACAATATGGTTGCTGTGGGAAGCTAGGGCGTAACTCGCAAAAAGGGTTGCAATGGTTAATTACTTATGTATGTAGGTCGTACTTGAATTAAAGCGTACGGCGTAAGTTTTTTATCAAAATGGTTTCATGCCCATACATTTTGTATGAGACCTACCGAAATACGTCGCATATGTACATTATGGATTTTAAAAATCCAAGTTTGACAGTGCGTACAAAAAAAATTTAAATAAAAACCAAAGAAATTATAAATAATAATATTTTTTTTTAAATTTTTTTCTAATACAAACAAAAATAAAAACTTGACAAAACAATATTTGTGTTTTTCTTTATTTTTTCTTTCTTTTATTTACTGCGTATTTCGGTAATACGGACGTACACAAATTATACTTTTTATTTGTCGTACGTTGTGCGCTTTTATTCAGGTACGACCCTGTAATACGAGGTGTGTGTTTTCATGAGTAGAAAAATTTTTCAACAAAAAAATGTTGCTGGTATTGTGGACTACATTAGACAAGTTAAGGTTTATTTTAATTCTAAAGCTAACTGTACGTAAAAATTCACCAATTGAACCTAAAAGTATCTAAGTGTTTTGGAGGATATATAATATCAATAAAGTCGAATTACCCGGTACTTAAAAAAAAAATATATATACATATATTGCAAACGTACAAATAAATCAGTGCTCGATTAAAGAGCCAATATTTGAATTATAAATCAAAAACATACGTAATGTATATACGTTTTTATTATACAGAAAAATATTAATTAAGTAAGCGTTGCCATATCTCTTTTTGTTTAGATAGTCCATAATACCCAAAGTTGCTATAATTAGAATAAAAGCATTCATTTAGTGTTCTGGTTTAGTGCCCCAAGTTTTAATGTTGAACATAAATTCATGCCACTTCAATACCAGCTTTCCCAGTAGCAGCAGCAGCAGTAACCTGTGAAATATATGTAAATTCTATTGTTCTGGAACAAATATTAGACTCAACTTCTGTTTTAAAATACACCAGAGCTTGTTTACATTTGCTCCCTGTATTGTTTTACTTTTATTTTCAAATAAATATGACCAACTATTTGCAATATGTTGCTCCATATATTTTATTTAAAATTTGCTTTAGTTGGTTTTCTCAACGTAAAACAAGAAGTTTTTTGACTTCCGTTTAAAAAAATTCAGAACCAAAAAAAAATATCTGTAAAAAAGGGTTATTTTTAGCTTATTGTGCTGAAACGTGTGTGAAAGGGATTTTAAAAAATTTAAAAAAAAGAAAAACAATTTTTTTCTACCTACAGAATATGAGGGTCTTCTGTTTAGGACCAAATATTTGAATATTTGTTTTCATTTCTTTCTAATGCCTGCCCATGAAATGGTAATAAAAGAAAATTTAACGAAACAAAAACGTACATACATACGAGTACTCCTATATGAAGATTAATTTTTATAACACTTTTTGCTTTGCTTAAGTTATTATTTGTAAGGGATTTAAATAAATTATTAAAAATTAATATTTGAAATAGAAATCACTAAAAAATAAAGCCAACTAAAAGGTACGGATATAAATATGATGAAAATGTTTGTACGATTAAGCCGTTTGCCTTGTAGACGATTTTAATTATTAAAGAACGTAAATTATTTGAGCGATTTAAATGTGGTACTAGTTTTCAGAAATGAAAAAAAAACCAACATGAATATTAATAAATTTAGTTTTTTAATGGAACAGAGTTATGGCCTAGCTTCTCGCAGCACCTATATTGTGTGTGTAAATATTTATCCGGGACCTACAGTTTAAAGTTGGCTCCGAACGACAGACTTAAGAAGCTTGTCTATGGTATTCAGCTTCTCGTAGAACTTTTGCCAAAAGCCTAGTGGCCTCCTAAAGAAATGTCTTTCCAATTTTCTTTCTTTTAAGATGTCCAAACTGGGGTTTGACCACCCCCCCCTTCCCCCCCCCCCCTCCCTCCTTTAAGGTGTACTTTATGGCTTCTGGCGACACGTCCACTCTGTGCTCTCGGGAAATATGCAGTTCACCTGGCTCTGGGTGACCTGGCGCTCGCCTTAGATAGATAGTTGATAGTTGTAAATTACTGACCCTCTCAGGGACTGACCATAGACACATATTTAATCTGGTACTACCGGCATTAGGAGACCCCGGTTTGTTGGTGCTCCCCTGCCACTACCCAGACAATGGGCTCCTGATTGATCGGCTTGGCTTCGGCATGTCTAAATTTTGGGAGCACCGGCATTGGATGGCACTGGTCTGACGCATAGTATCTCACCTTTACCCACACAAGTGGATAGCGTGTGTTGTGTCTACGGACGGGTACGTACGCTAAATAACTCTATTTTTGTCTGAAATGGCTTTTAATGTTGTTTTATTCTCGACTGTATATTCACTTGTATATTTTTTTTATATTTTATTTCGCAATAAAAGTAGTGAAATACAAATGAAATTCAAAGTAAATAAAATGTTTTGATGTTGTAATTCTCTAACTTGACAATGTCAATCAAATTAATTTCGAATCATTGAAAGTATGTTACATACTTAAAGGCAAAGCGAAGCCATTCAAATCACTTTCATTTCTACACGAATGAGAACGAAAAACTCACAACTTTTAAGAAGATTATATAAAAAACATGAACACATCACAGCAGTTTGGTATTGAATTGGTTCCATTGAATCGCATTCTAAACTATTCAAAAGACATTTGTTTACTTTGTAGTTCATTTGTGTGGTTTGTGCGTGAGGTTTACATATGTGAGAGTGTAGAGAATTTTAATTTAATTTTGATTTATGCTTAAGAAGAACCTTTAATAAAATAATTTTTAAGCAAAATATTTCATTAAAATTTAAAACTATTGCTTATGGGTTTAAACATGTCTCTATGACCATCTCGACTGTTGTCAAGAGACTTTTCAGGAGATTTTTTCCCAAAAGCAATATATTTCAGTACTAATATTGAATGTACTCTTTATCTATATGTCGCAAAATAATTGTTGCTTTTTGTAAAATATTTTATTTTAATCCTTATATACATTATAAATCTCTTTGTAGGCCTGTTAGTTTGCGATCATTTTCTCAGGCTCATAACTTACAAGCCGTTCGGAATTTTGATTTACTTTCTGAGGGAAAGTTGTAGCTCTTGTCATAAACAACAAAAAAACTTGACCTTCAAGATTAAAATCGAAAAAAAAAAAAAAAACTTTAAAAAAGTCGTTCTTTTCTATCTTTTTTTCCCTGGTTAGGCCCGTAGGTAGCAAACCGTTTAAAAGTTAAGGAAACAATGAACTACAAAAATTTACCTAAGATTTCAATAAACGACTCAGCAAACACATCAAGGGACCCAGCTACTTTTTCGGTTACATAAGTGCTACTTGAATGGAGTTAAGAATCGTTCCTAGGAAGTTAATAGTGTTGTCCATATATGGTTATTTTTTTCCTGTGTTGCACTGTGTAAATCATGTGTATCATGGAAATCAAAATAAATTGTCATAAATAAAAAGAAAATTCAAAATTTTGTCAGATTTATAGCAATTTGAAGTTTCATGTAGATTTCAATTTTATTTAATATCGATTAATATCATCACATACAGATTGGTTATATAAGTAAGTACGTATGTTTCATTTTAAATATTCTGAGATTTCTTTAAACGCTTGTAAAACAGACTGTTTTACTATTGGACTATTCTTTTCTTCAAAAATTTGTTGTATTTCATTTTTATATTCTATAAAAATAGCTTTATTGCAACCTGCATTTGTAACATAAACAAATTCAAAAGTTACAATTTTTTGGTAGAAAAGAAGCACCCATTTAATTTGACGTACAAATGTATTAATTATTTTTTTATATTCATTTTTGTGTTATTTTAACTACAAATAGCTACAATACAAAATCGATGTCGATTGTGTTTAAACAAGTATTTGTTGTAGTTTTTTACAGAATCAACTTTATCTTATTGTATACTCCTTAATATATGGCTAAACCTATTGCTTTTCTAATATAATCCCAAAATTATTATACTCTTATAAGTATTAGTGAGCACTAGAAAACACCATAACGTATACGCAATATTTAAAGATTACAAATAAGTCATACGCCACGCTGTCTTTAGACTGGTTTGTGAAGCAGTAAGATCAGATTTAAAGTTTTCTATCCCTTAGTTACAATAAACAAATTCTAAAAGACAATTCATAACAATTCTATAACACAAGAATAAAAAGAGAACTTGGTTGGAATCATATATGAATAATCATATGAAGAGCAGCAAGTAAGTAGCTCGCGAGCCGCTATAATTCACTTTTGTTCTGTCTTATAAATTTATTATCAATTAGATAAATTACAGATTTTTTGCACGAAATAATTGTGGTAGAAAATTAGCAAATTTTAGAAGAGTATACAAATTTTATTTCTAATCTATACTTATTCTCCACACTGACACAGATATTCTTCAAACATCAATTACACTGTCATTTACTTTATAATTTGTAGAATTTCATTTATTAATCTTTAGCATTTAACTGTATAATCACTATAATTGTAATTTATGACATTACATCTTGATAAAAAAGAATATTTAACCAATTTTTTTTTTTATCAAAAAGCTTTAATTATGAGTACTACATAGGCCTATGAATGGAATACTTGACATGTTGGTGTAATTGCTGGGAACAATTTTCAATATTGACCTTTCATTAGCAAGCCTGCAATACGTATTATAGTTTTGGTACATAAACTTCATTACAATTTGCTTGTACTATCTTCTAAAGAATTATTTTAAATATTACTTTTAATTTTGCTCGTGCTTTACAACTGATTTTGTCATTTCCGTTTCTTGTCTTGTATTAACATGCTCATGCATATGTATTTGTGTAAACATGTACGTACATGTGTAAATTTTATATGAGTAGTATTTCATAAAAATATTTATAAATATGTTTACTGAATGTCACGAAGTTCATTAAACTAATGAAAAAAGCTTTTACAATTTATTGTTTAATTACATTAAAAACCATGCACGTTTTTATTGAAACTGTTTTTTTTTTTTTGTTAAACTACTGGCGATGACTGAAAAAGAACACTTTTGCGAAATTGTTTTTATTCAAACAAAAGTACAATTCTGACTCTCGCTCTCTCTATCACGCTTTGCTTGTGTAAGAGGTGTACTTGCGTAAAAATAATAATAAAGATGATACTTTAATAATATAGGGTGGTCCATTGTGAATCATGATGTTAATTGTGAGTCACACTTTAAAGTCTAGTTTTTTGCACAACATAATATGATATATTTCTGTACCAGAGTTTAACAAAATCAATCTTAAAAAGATACACAAGAAAGCAGCGTGTTAAGAAGCTTTTTACGTAAACAGGCGTTCAAATAAAAAAGCATATCGTGCATTACATGAATTCTTTTGTCACCATAATCGATCAAATATGTCACAATCACTTCTTATTTTGAAAATATTTAAAAATAAAAATTTACCCACAAAAAAGAAAAAAAAATCAAGAGTTCATGTTTTCAATGACTCTAAGACATACATTGATATTCACTGTTGTCAATTTGCCATATGATCGAATATCAATGTATGTCTTAGAGTCATTGAAAACATGAACCATCGGATAGAGGTGGTCCGATATTTTGTTTTAGATATAAGTAAATCACCTTAGATACGGCTGTCATAGTAACAAATATTAAAATAATTATTGGACAACACTTGCCATTTTATTTACAATTTATGTCGTGTGTTTTGGTTGGACCACCCTTTATAAATAAAGTAAAGAACGCCTGCTGAAGTCATATTTGGCAAAGTAAAAATCTGCAGGACAAAATATATTCGTAGAAAATATTGTTATTACATAACATTTTAAACATATATTTTGTAACTCTGCTTGCACGTGTAGATGAGTATTTATTACTTTTTATTCCACATGCTGCAATATGTGGTTATAACTGTACTTGCCAAATAAAAGTAAACTGTTAGCAGACTTTGGAAAAAGTCCACTTTTAGTGGTTGTCTTCCTTTCTAAATTTATTTGCTTAGAAATAAAATTCTTAAATTCTTAAATTTTCTTACAGAACAGTGTTTAACTCTATTCTTCATAACATAAGCCCTTGAAGCTCATTTTTATGTTCAATCCAATGTAATTAAGAAAATATCAAACATATTACAGTCTAGTTGACATGTCTTTTCTTTTACTTATGTTTTGAAAAATTTGGTAAAATTTTGTGAAAAAAGGTTTAAAAATATTATATATTTTTATCTGTTAGTGATGAAAACATAAACACTTACTGCCCGAAAATGTAAAATATCAGGAAATAAAAGGCAACATCCTATAACTGAGTGCATTAAACAAGTTCTGGAAGATGAAAATGTTCAAAATACAATCACTTGTACCACAAATATAGGCAGAGCATGCTATATATAAAGCAAATTTGTAAAAAATTGAACAAAATTATCTGCAATTAAAGTTTTATTATGTAAAAACTGTAAAGAATAAATATTTCTTTAATACCTACATTTGCCTGGTATTGGTTTTAACAATTCTCTTTTAGTTTCTATTCATAAGTCTTAGAGGTTCATGTTAGTAAGACTTAAAACATATTTATGTCCGTAAGAATAGGGTTAAAATGGTGTAGTGTAGTAAGTTGTAGGTCTTGTTGGCTGAATTACTTTGATATTCTAAAAATTTTTTGTTGGATAGAATGCTAGTGTTACTGTGTAAAGGCCGTTGGTTCGATTCTATTCCAAGACTCTGGTCTGCTGAAAGATTTCTTGGCTTACCGTATGTCTAAATTTAAAATATAAGTAGCTTTGGTTGAAATTTTACTTCTATCCTAAATTAGTGCCTCGGATAACATATTCTGAAGATAATTAAAGAAACAAGAAAAGAAAACAGAATAGACCACGTGGTAAATATTTGCATTCCAGTTCATTTCCTAAATCTTTAGAGTAATCGTAACCTGTATGAACGGTCATACAGAATAGAAGATAATATTTTAAATTGAAACGAGTATTACACAGTTTTAAGATTGTCAAAAGGTTGTACATTCACATATAACATACATACATTCATACATAATTGGCCATTACAACCCTGTGACAAGGTTGCGGCCTAGCTTCTAGCAGCACTCATGTTGTGTGTGTTAGTTTTTATCAATGAATACAGGGACCTAGAGCTTAAAGTCTACTTCGAACAACAGTTTTGAGAAGCTTTTTCATGGCAATCAATTACTCCCAGAGCTTTTGCCAGAAGACTGCTCTGAGGTAGTCGTCGAAAGAAATTTTTTCATATTTGTTTTTTTCCAGATGTCAGAGCTGAGATATGAAGCCGGCGCTATCATCTTAGTAAGCCAACACACGATTCACAAATAACATAGACTTTTAGTGTTTCCAGTTCTTAAGGAGATTTATAATTTTAATTTAAAGGAATGAGCAATTTAAAACAAAAACGAATTTTATTAATACGAGTATATCGTCTTTTAAAAATCGCATTTTAATAATGTGTGTGCTTGTCAAAAAAATCACCAAAGATTTGCAGTCGTCACCATATTGGCAACACTCAACAAACCAAAGAAAAGCTGGCCTGCACATTTTTGAAACTCGGTGGATTTGTTTCAAAAGTGAAATTATACGTTTGTAGGAAATGATTCATGACAAAGATGAAGAAAACAAAGCAAAAAGAAAAGTCGAAAAATCTCATGAAAATTCCCATCATGTCAAGGATACGTACAATATGGCGTTAGAGAATGAACATTGTGCGGTATAATATACGAGTATGTATGTATGTAGATAACATACTATACTTCCAACACAATATACGAAAAGAAGAAAAAGAAGCAAAAACAAATTAAGGTTTACATAAAAACACTCACACATATAATATAATTCATATAGACGTTATTTCTCACAGAATACACTTAAAGGAATATCTAGTTATTTACTTGAATATTTTAAGTTTGAATTGTTAACAGAACTTTAATTTAGAATTTTGCACGCGTTAGCGTTAAATATTGTGCCAAAACCAGTAAAGAGGAATACATTGTCTGGTTGAAAAAGATTACAGATTATATACAAAAAGCTTTACATTATTGTAAAATTGGGGTGTGCGTGGTATAGTGGTTAGAATGCTCGCACTTAAACTCAAACGGCCCAGGTTCAAATCCCAGCAAAGATGAAAAATGAAAAATTTAATTTGCGGTTTTTCAAAATTATAACTAAAAAATAAGAAGAAGAAGACCATCTATACATTCTCCCCAACATTCCACTCTATTCCTCCTTAATCAATGTCAACCAAAAACGAATGATCAGGAGAAAAGCGCCACCTATAGCGAAGTAGCAGATAACAGCTAAACCTACTTAGCTAAGGCATTCACCACACAATCAACATGCAACGATTCGGCAATTGCTGTTGATCATTCAAGGGGACGGTATAACATAGGCCTTTGCATGATCAATTCACAGTAATTTGTCTCATTCTTAAGGGGCTTAATAACAATATAAGAACAAATATATACATATGTACTGTCCTTTCCAAAAACTTCCAATACAATGCACAGTATTTAGTAGGGATTTACCCTTGAGTATTGGTCTAAAATAAAAAAAAAGAAGTTTCCTATTGTTATAGTAATAAAAGAAAATATACTTCTAATACGAGTATTTAAAGATAAAATTGAGGTAAAATTAGTTAAGAATAGAGGTTATGATGCTGTTATTATGTTGCCTTTATGTTCTTTTGCTTCAAAACCAAATAATTTTAGTATCGATTTTCAAAATAGATACAATGTTAGTCCGGTATTAGGAGGTAAATATGTATGCTAAATCAATACAAATGTTTGATAATTCCCACTTATATTCTAATGAAGGCTATCGATTGAGACTTAACTCATTCTCTCTATAATTAAACTGCAGTTATTTCTTTATATTTCTCATAACTGCAGATTGGGAAGCATCATGAAAATCTATATAGTGTGATACATGTTAATACCTCGAAAGTGTTGCATTAAATTATTCATATTTAATGAAATATGAAAATGATTTACAGAATTTTTATGCGGTCACCGTAGTCTAGTATGTAGTTATCCCCTTTTGCAAAAAAGAAATATCAAAAACCACCACGGCTGCAGTCGTACATATCATCGTTGGCGACTAATGTGGAAAAATGGAATCAGAAGGTAAAAAGAAAAATTAATTGTAATTCTTTTTCTAGGACCAGCTCTTAGCAGTCTTCTGTCAAAAACTCTGAGAGTAACTGATTGCCTTGAACAAACTTCTCAAGTTTGTCGTTGGGAGTCAAAATTAAACTATAGGTGATGGTACTCATGGAAAAAAATTGACGCACACAATATGGGTGCTATAAGAAGCTAGGCTGTATCTTTAAAAAATGTTGTAATAATACATACATATGTACCTATATGTACTTGTGATCTTCTCATATTTATTTGTATAATGACTTATTCGGTCTCTATTATTCGATATTTTCGATTATTCGTGCTTGGTTTCGTTCGACCAGCTCAAAATTTTGGTATGTGCTTGCAAAAATTTTTTTAAGTGCACAACCATTTGACGGGAAGTAAAACTGAAATATATAAATTTGTTTTCTTTCTTGTGTTTTCTCTTGCTTTTAATTGTAGTCACGTCCTTCAGTGGTTAACATGTGACTTCTTAACAACCTCAAAAATAGAAGGGATCGGTTTTAAGTACAAAAAGCAGCGTAAAAAACAAAATCCGCAAAACCAAAGACAAAAAAAAAAAAAAAACGCAACCGATAGTAAATGAGAACAATTTTTTCTTGTCTTACTTAAAGGTTTTGCAACATTTTATTACATTTTCCTTCACCTGATACTACTGATGGTGGAAAAGCATTTGTTGCATTTAAACCACATTTAAAAACGTTACACATTTACGGTGAAAAATCATCAAATATTTTCTGGAATGGACTCATAGCAACACAATGAATGAAAGAAATATAAAATTAAGGGCAAATGGAGATTTCCTTCATATGGTAGTTTATCTATTCAAAATGAGCTTTAATGATAAAAAGAAATTAAAAAATAATAGAGAAAGTTTTTAAATACCACATAAAGTAGAGTAAATGAAAAGAAAAAAGAGATGAAATCACTAAAACCCAATTAAATCAAAAGTCATTATTTGAAAATTGTAAAGCGTTAAACCATCATTATTTTCAGTTTAATTGCTGAACATTGAATTGATTCGATGAATGTGAAATACTTTTTCTTTTCTAAAGAGATAACAGACAGGCAACATTACAAAAATTGCAATTTTTAACTATTACAAATAGAAATTGTGACACAAATTAAATGAACGTGCAAAACTGACTTAACTAAGTTGCTTTTTGTTTTTTTTTTTTTTTTTTTTTTGAAAGCAAATTCTGTAGATTTAACAACATACACATGGACCATACATACATATTTTTCTAGGCTCTAATAATACCAAAATAAAAAAAAAGTTTTTTCTTTATGCTAGGAACACAATTGGGACGAACGACGAATTTTTAGGTGCGAATTTTCGTCGTCAAAGATAAAACACATTTGTGCTTATGAAAATTGACACAATACCGCCGTCAAACAAAATTCGTCGTGCGTGCCGAACACTGCGATAGATTTATTTCTATTTTTAATGCCGACTTTCTTTCTTTTTTATTTTCAAACATACTAGTAAAAGAAGATATATTTCAATCTTTTATAATTGTTTGATTTTAAATAACACAATTTAATTTAAATATACACAATTATTTACCATAAAATTGCTTTTAATTGTTTTTTGTTAATGCTTAATTTTTGCATTCAATTATTTTTCCCCTACGGTAACACTTTTGCCACACACTAGAAAAAATTCTCAATAAATTAAACTTGAACTGGAATATTTATTTTTTGACACACACAACTTTGCTGTTATTTTTTCGTCCTTATTGTGCGTCACACTGCGTATTTACGCAACGAACTTTCAACAACGAACTCGTCATGCTGGACGAAATTCGTCGTTCGTCCCAATTGTGTTCCTAGCATTACTTTTAATTTCTTTTTTTGTAAATTTGTAACAAAATATTAAATTGATAATACAATAAATAGTTTATAACCGTATTCATAAAAAATAAAATAAAAAGTTTTAGTTCTGGTTTTTTGACTTTTATTAACTACGAGTAATGTAAATAATTACAACAAGTGACAAATGAAGAGGTTTGGTAAAATTCATTAACTCCACAGTACAGGTTCAAAAACTGAGAACACCTTTTTTGGGTGATGAAGTGATTTTCAAAATTTTTTGAGGTCCATAAAAAAATTGGTAGTCAATATGACCGAACCGAGTTCAGGGTTTTACAAACTTTTGGTAGTACAATGGAAGCTATACTGTGGATTCCGTGCATTTTTTTCACTGTTGCAGCACTGTCATATTTATGCTTAAGGTCTTATTAAATATTACTTATTTATCGACATCTCCTTACTCTTTCGTGTAAAATAAAACAAATTTAAAATAAGCTTTACGTTTACGTTATCCCAAGATTTTTTTTTTAAATAAATTTCAAATGCATTTTAATTTTTTATGAATATGAGGGTTAAAATCTATTAAAATAGCAAATATTTACAAGAAAAGAATTTAATTTAATTTAATGCCTGCTTTTGTCATTTTAGCACTCTATGTTGCCAATTCTATCCATATTTCTTTACGTGTTAACACTTCTTATAAGCTTTCAGTTTAAGGGTTTGTTATTTATTTATAATGCCCTCAAAGTTGAAATAAAAATGGATTATATATATGCATAATGGGTCATTACAAATCTTTTTCAGAGTTACGACATAGTTTCTCACAGTACCCGAATTGTGTGGACCAATTTTTTACGTATGACTATTGTGACTTACAGTTTAACGTTGAACCCGCCCGATAGATTTGAGAGGGTTGTTCATGGTTAATCTTAGAGCTTTTGCCGAAAAAATGTTGACTAAACATTTAATGTGCACCAGAGCCAGAAAACCTGTATGAAAGTGGAAAGAAGACACTGGTATTTTTCAAAACGCAGACGGCGTAAGTGAATTTCTTTTCATCATAGAAATCTGGAACAGAGACCAAAAAAGTATTTTCGATTTTTGTCAGTTACAGCGTTCTTTAATTCCTGCAACGATATCTTCCTATTTCTATGATCAATACTCAGGGGAATAAACCCCTATTCATGTTTTACTGGTCATTGTATTGGAATTGAAGTGGATTGATTATGCTTTCTATTTTTATTAAGTATTGTGAAGTGGTGAGGATTTTTGATTAAGTAAGTAGCTGTCATCTACTACTTCCAAGTAGTTGGCGCTTTTCTTTTGATCATTCGTTTTGACGCCAATGCCAAGTTGGATAATGTGAAATAACAAGAGGGCGGATTTTTTAGTGAAAAACCCGAAAATCACAAATTTTTTGTTCTTTACTGGGATTTGAACCTGGGCTGTTTTTTTTTTTCTAAAACCTTGCAAAAATACTTTATTTAGAGGCCGTGTGGGAAAGTTTTTTTTTCCTTGTAAGGTGGTACGCTTTAATATACATAAAACCCTGCTGACATGGTTAAAAAATTTCAAGAATTAAAATTAACCCTTCTCCTCTTCCTTTTAACATACAAGAAAGTTATTTGCCTAACGGGCAACATGAATTAAAGCTTTGTCTTGGTAAAACGCTTAAATATCTTCCTATATTTTGACAGTCAATTTAAAGAAATTTTTTCACCATATACATATAAGTAGTAAACTAGAAACGGAGGAGATTTGGAGTTTTAGTGAAGCCAACTACAGAAGTATACCAAAGTGGTTTTGCTTTTGCAAATTTATAAAGAATGTCTTGGATTCTTACAATATGTATAAGGAACATCACAGACTTTTAAAAATGTATAACCATTTTAGTAATATTTTCATTTATATATTATCCTTTCGTTTTTTCTTACTGCTAAATTAAAGAATAAATTATTTTTAATAACAATCATCGTATTTTATTTTATTGTTCCTCTAGCCTCAGCTGTTGACAAGAAAAATCAGGCAAAACAAAAAGAGTTAAGGGGGCTGCGCGGCATAATAAGACATCATATTTTAAATTGTAATGAAAATAATAAATCATAATATTCGTGATACATTATCTTGTAAGTATCATGTGTTTTATGTTGCTTCAGTGTGAATGTGGGGGGAGGTATGCTGTTAATGGGTTCCATAACATTTGTTGTTTATGAGGCATCAAATGTTATTCTCTTTGCCTACACATTTATATCGTTTCGTCACATTTGTTTAACTGCAGTGCTATAAGACAACAATTTATTTAACCTTTCGTTTAATAAAATTTTCCGTTAAAAGAAAAAATAAAAATAAATAAACTAAAACAGAGGAAAAAGGAAATATAAACGGAAACGAAAACATTATTGTTCTGAAATGAGAAATTTTTAAAGCATTTAGGCAGAAAATTGTCAATCATTCAAGTAAAACATTTTTATAAGTATACATATGTATGTATGTATCCATGTAAATAATGTAAACTATTCTTTCTTTTTTTTTTTCTTTGGTTTTCTATGAAGTGCATACATTTTTTGTTCTTAAAAGTTTAATATCCATCTTTAACAGAATGAATACTTCTAGTGTTTCATCTTTCTTTGTTTCTTTTATTTTTATTTTGTTTACTTCTCTTGTGTTCCCGTATTTTTTAGTTTTTCTTGTAATCGGCATTTGGCTATCTGGAAATTTCCATGACAATGAAGTGCAAAGAAAATATTTTATAATAATTCGTTAATATCAAAAATCCAGTTGTTCTGACTAATGGAATTAGGGCAAAAATAAAACAATTATAAACATATATATAATTGGCCATTAGAACCGTGTATCAGGGTTAGGGCTCAGCTTCTAGTAGCAACCACTTTGTATGAGTCAATTTTTATTTTTGAGCACCAGGATTTACAGTTTAAAGTCGACTCCGAACGACAGACTTGAGAAGCTTTTTTATGGCAATAAATATTTTTGTGTGCTTTTGGCACTGCTAAGAGATAGTCGCCGAAAGATATATAAATTTCAAATTTCTTTCTTTTAAGATATCAGAGCTGAAGTTTGAAACCAAAGTGATTGTCTAGTAAGCCAATATACTAACCAGAAGACTAACAAAGAGGAGAACTATATTACTTCTTAAGGCGAAAGATGAAAACTAGAGTAATCAAGGGTGAAAGACTAAAGAAGCTACCACAGTAAAAAAAATTAGACAAGTACTTGTCTGCTGATTAAAAGGTCGTGTATTTTATTACCGCTTGAGACACAAGGTCAGAAGTGTCGAGCCTGCCTAGGAAAAATACGATGCTATGCATTAAAAAAAACTTTAAGAAATCGTCTGGGTTAATAAATGTCATATTTTGGGGTTTTGGGTTTGAGTTTTTTTTCTGACCCTACAAAAAAACCTTTAATACTCTATGTGTGTTCCATTAAAAGGTTGTTTCTGAAGAACGTTTTTCAGATTAAAATTAATAACAAACAACTGTGTATAATTGGCACCAAAAATAAAGTATTTAAATTAATAATAATAATAATAATTTAATAAAATACTTAAACCAGAACTAAAATTACAAAGTTGACAGCATTGCTCAAAACATATTCTAATACTCCTGACAGACATGTGGTATATAAACTATGGTGTTACATTTGATTTAATCATATGTTATGAAAAATTAAAAAAAAAAAATATTTCCTTTTAATGCTAGGAAATGAAAATGAAAATGAACAGGAGAGGGCCTTTAATAAACGACTTTCTTCATGTCTGAACATGGCCGTCTTAAGGCCAGATTCAGAAGAGTTGGAAGAGGCATGGAGGTTCACAATGAAAAACATTTACATTATTCCTAAAGGTTCTTGCATTTTGCACAATTTGGGGGGGTGCGTGGTATAGTGGTTAGAACGCTCGCATGAAAACTCAAATTGCACAGGTTCAAATCCCAGCAAAGCTGAAAAATTAAAAAAACAATCACCAAAAAAGCATCTACAAAGAAACCGTTCCCCGGTATTCCACTCTATTCCACCTTAACTAATGTCAACAAAAAAACGAATGATCATGAAAAAAGCGCCACCTATTGGGAAGTAGCAGATAAAAGCTAAACCTACTTTGCGAAGACACCCACCATACAATTAACATGCAACGATGAGACAATTGCCGTTGATCATTCAAGGATGAAGATATAACACTGTTCTTTAAATGATCAATTCATAGTAATTTGTCTCATTCGTAAAGCGCTTAATATTAATATATGAAAAAATATGTGTATATGTATGTATGTACTATCCTTTCCAAAAATGCCAATACAATGCACTGCATTTAGTAGGAATTTACCCTTAAGTATTAGTCTTAAATAAAAAAAAAAATTTTGCATATTACTGAACATTTTTAGTTAATATAATAAACAGCTGATCAAATAACATTTAATGAAATATTAGCTCTGTTTAATTTTACGTTGGAAGTGTTTGGAAAATTTACTTTTGTTTTTAACTGTGTTTAATATAATACCACGTACGTACATGAACGTAGTATACGAACAAGCTATAAACCAATTTGTTCGATTGTATAATTATGGTATAGGCTGACACACATGTGATATAGAATGCTAGTTTGGTATGTGTAGCACATGTCTGTCAGGAGTATAACTCAAGTCACAAGTTCAACTGTTAAAGTGCAATCAATTCATATTTTGGCATTTTAGAATTTAACATCTTATTTTAATAGTTTATCGTAGTGCTCGTGCCAGACGCAGCATGTTTTTAAGGAATGGTTTTCTGACAAATAAAAAGTATAACAAATTTACATATTTTATAACTTTAAAACCGAAATATTATTTCTTCTAATAAGAAGAAAACAAAAGCATTTCTATGGCTTAAATATAAAATATACAGAAAATTTACTTTAATTGTGGTCAAAAGTCAAATTGTTTAAAAGGGAAGTTAAACTTTATGGTTTTTCTCTAAAATACAAATTCATAAACAATACGAATTTCTTAAAATTGTTTTTTATTTTTACATTTTCTTCTATATATATTTTTTTGCTTTTTTCGCATTCATTTGTTTCCTCCTTCTTTTCAATTTAATGTTTAAAAACATATTTTTCCGTTTTTATGTTTTAAGGGTATACTTACTATATGCTGTTTAAAAGCCAGTTTATGTGGCTTATTTTAAAGTTTATTTTTTTCCATAGCAATGCATAGAAACGACCATTTTTATCCACCTACAAGCCAAATAGTAGATGTAGTTGTAGGTCATAGAAGATAGAAAAATATGGCAACAACAAATACCACATGCTGATAATATGTACTATGAATCTGTATTAATACACATTGGAAATGATAAAATAAAGGCCTTTTGAAAAGCCTTTCGCTTATATTGAATAAAACGATCAGAGTTTAATTTTATTTTAAACACATACAATGCATGAGGAACAGCAGCTCTTATAATTTCTCAGCAGTCTTATTCATGCTTCATCCAATTTTATAATTTCTTAAATACAGTAAAACCTGTTTTTACGCGGTTTTTTTGGTGAGGGAATTTTTTTTCTCTTTTTTTTTGCATGTTGAAAATGATATGAATTTGAAAAAATATTATATCGTAGTGTGGGAGTTTAAGTTCTCTATCCGTCATTTTATACATTTCAAGGTAGTGATACCACTTTAGGTTTTCGACCACAAATTTTTCAAATCAAATTTTTCGTTTTTGGCTATTTCTTTCAATTTCTGAGGTAAATAGTGTCTGTTTTTTTTCTATATTCTTCAAACCAGAATTTTTGCCTGCTATTTTTGATAGATTTTCTCAAAATGCATTTTTGGCACAAATAGCATTTAAACTCCCACAGGACGATATGTTTTTAAGATTTAATGTTTAATAATAATATTTAATTTATGTTTAAATATTATTAATACAAATATTATACGAACATTGTCCTCAAGTTTTCTTTGTCTGCAATTGATTTTCAAGGAAAGAGATATTGACTTAGTTTACCAAGACAGCAATTTGTTTCACTCGTAAGATGCCTAATGAGAAAAAAATCTCTATCATTTCAAAAATTCCAGGACAATTCACAGCATGAGTAGGGATTTATCCCATGAATACAGAATACAATGGATACTTGTTTGACAACATACCTGTTAAGTAATGATTAGTAATAGTCATGATTACTAATTAGATAGCTTTTTCAAAGGCGAAGTAGTGATTACGATAATGTTTATAATTACAAATAATCAAGAATTAATCATTTAACTACAAAGAAACAGCTCCCTGACATTCTGCCCTATTCTACCTTAACCATTGACAACAAAAAACAAATGATCAAGAGAAAAAGCGCCAACTGTTGGGAAGTACCAGATAACAGCTAAAACCTACTTAGCGAAGGCACTCACCACAATCCAGAAGTAACGATAGGGCAATTGCTGTTGATCATTCTAAGGTGAAGGTATAACACTGGCCTTTGAATGATCAATTCATAGTAATTTGTCTCATTCTTAAGGCGCTTAACAATATAAGAATGTACTGTCCTTTCCAAAAAATTCTAATACAATACCCAGCATTAGTAGAGTCCCATTAGAAAAAAATTACTGGCAATTATTTAAAATAATCAAAAATATGCAAAAGTAATCCGAATTTTTTTCAACAATTCTTCTTTTAGATTACCTTTAAAAATTTTAAAATTCAGTTAAAGTCGATTTTGTTTATTTTATTTTTATTTTATTTAGAAAAAAAAAATCAAATTAAAAACTCTGTTTTATTAAAAACAATAAATTAAAAAAAAAACAATAATATCGGGTGGTTAAATTTTAAAAGCCGATGTTGAATATGAACCACACCTAAACATCAAGTTTGTTCTGCATTTTATTTGACATTTCTCAGTTTCAGTCTAACTCAATTTGAACCATGGAAAGATACACAATCCAGCAGGCTTATTAAGGCTTATTATGAAAATAATTTTCCGGTCAAGATTATTGTCCCAATTTGCGTACAGTCCGAAAAATCGTGCTAAAATTTGAGCAAGCTGGGTCTGTAGGAGATGTGAAAACACTAGTGCATGCTCATACAGCTCGTACTGTAGAAAATATTGCTGCTTGACGAGATAGCGTGGCTGAAGAGCTGTCCATTGTTAGTGTGCATGGTGTTCGCTATAGTGAGATAATAACGAACTGTTTATAGTCCGAATTGGAAGATATGGATAGGGACAATATGTAGTTTCAGCAGGACGGTGCAGCTTGCTACACATCTAATAAAACAATTTCTCTTATGGCCATGTTATCAATACAGTTCAAGTACTTGTTTGAAATTTTCAAACAAGAACTTTGAATTTCATTCTAATTCGAGTTTGGTTTGAAAGATTTATCAGTGTGGATTATATTTAACTTAAAATGGTCGTTCAAATTAGCTTTCTGGCTTATCAGATATTGACACAAATTTGATATATTGCACCCTCTGTACATATTAGGCCTCTTAAAAGGCCCATTTTATTCCATTTGTTGTGCATTGATTTTTAATAAAATCCAAAATTTAAAATCTCTATACGTTTAAAGAAAATATTCAAACAAAAACATTTTATTTCTCCGTTACGGTAGTATAGGAGATATATTTTAAGCCTTAAAATATTTCTACTCGTATTCTTTTCAAGGTCTACAATGTCAA
The DNA here is from genome assembly GCA_963576795.1 of Metopia argyrocephala. NCBI lineage: Eukaryota > Metazoa > Arthropoda > Insecta > Diptera > Sarcophagidae > Metopia > Metopia argyrocephala. The sequence continues at coordinate 71,218,450 of OY756208.1, forward strand.
AAACATATTCTATTGCGATCCAATAAAAATGCTTTAAATAAAAACGGACATGGCAAAAAAAAAAAAGTAATTAAATTCTTAAGGACAATAAAACTCAAATTAAACTGGTAATTATACGCATCAATTTGTCCCAAGAGCACTGGTCGAAAAACATGAAAACCCTACTTTGGTTTTTTTTTCTCTTTATTTTTTCTATTAAAATAAATCAATTTAAAGTAGTTTCCAGTCATTGCACACAAATCTTCACCTTTGACAAACAAGTACTTTTTGAATTTATTTAAAAAATTGAAATTTTTTGTTTACAGCTCACTCCTTTACGCTTTCTTTTTGCCTTGATGTTCAATTCCGTATATCAACTTCTGTAAAATTGTGGCCTAAATTACGAGTATGAAATCCTTTTCAATGCTTCATAAAATACAAAATACTTATATGTGCGCTTAACTTCCTTGAATTCCTGGCTATATAGATCTTTTAATTTTTAATTTTACTGTTCAGTAGCTGTAGGGTATCATTATTGATTCTCCTTTAACTGAAAGATATTGTTTTTTGATAACATTTTCTTAAAAAGAATAGAAAAATAATAGAAAAAGTCAGGCTATTAAGCCAGTAAATTTCAAAGACACAAATGTGTCCTTTTAAATATTTTTGAAAACATTCAATTAATTTGCAGAAAAATATTTGTAAGTGTTTTGAAATTAATGACTCTTAAAATTGAATGCAAAATAATTGAAAATTCTTCATGAAGGGGTTTATGGTTTCCTTACGAAATATTTATTTATTTATTTATCATCGAAACAAATTTGTATTTTTCTTCTTCTTCGTTATTGCTTTTCACAAACAGAAAAATAATAAGAACTTTAATAAAGTGTTTTGTAAAAAAGGAAATAAAATAAAATTTGTATAACAATTCTTTATTTTTCAACATAATCTGCTTTAGGCTTAATAAGATATTTTTTTTTCAGCGACATTCTATAGCAGCTATACTCTTTTAATAATAAGAACTCTTGCAAGGTAATTACAATAGCCACGTAGAGCAGACCTTAACTATTCTTTACTTGTATATCTTATGCTACCGATCCATTTTTGTTAAGTTTGTACCAAAGTGTGAGAAACGTATTATTGTTATTACAAAAGTAAGCATGACATAATTGATTAATAAATTATTGAATAATAAATTATTCAATAATTCAATAATGTTTACTACATACATACATACATAATTGGCCAACCCTGTGTCAGGGTTACGGCCTAGCTTCTCGCAGCACTCAATGTAGTGTGTATTAATGAGTACCGGGACATACAGTTTAAAGTCGACTCCGAATGACAGATTTGAGAAGCAATCAATTACTCCCAGAGCTTTTGCCAGAAACCGAAAGTAATAATTTTTTCATATTTCTTTCTTTCAAGATGTCAGAGCTGAGATTTGAACCCAAGTGCTGTCGTCTTAGTAAGCCAACGCACTAACCACTAGACCACGGCGACCAATATAGTGTTTACTGCATCTGAAAAATTTAGAAGCATTTTAAGCATTTAAGCATTCCTTGTGATATTTCTTTTATATTTAAACGGCTTGACCTTTCCGATCGCCCACACAGAGTCATAATTAAATGTCAAGAATTTGCCCCAAATTGATTAATTTCAGTATTTGACAAATTTAGCCATTGAGAGTGACACAACTAAGCAATATCGCATTAAGATTGTTGAAACCTTTTACAAAAATCGAAATGCATTTCGTGCACTTTGTATTGGTGAGCATATAAGGCAAAATGTGTCTAGAATCGAGAGAGTTGCTAGCAAATTTCAGCAAATTAGGTCTGTAGGAAATTAAAAAAAAGACTATGAATGTTTGACTAGGTTGTTCTGCGAAAAACATTGCTATCATTCGTCATAGTGTGGCAGAAGAGCCAACAAACTCGACTTTGACCAACTAAATATCTCACAAACATCACTGCTGCGAGGTATGAATAACATTTTGAGATTGTACGCTTACTAGGATTGAATTGAGGAAATTGAATTCAAGCGTGGTTCATTTTATCATTCATATATGACATACTAGAGTACTTAGACGTGTAGATCTATTGTACAGGGTATTTTTTTAGAGGTATAGAACTTCGAATTGAAATAAAACACAAGAAAATCGTTTTAATGTCCATCAATTTGGCTTTATTGGAAGGATAATTTTATGCCATTATTGTTTAAATATGATTTCGGGCATGTGGCCGCCGCGGCTAGCTCGAATAAAGCCAATTCTACAGGTCCAATTTTCAACCAATTTTTGGAGCATATGGGGCCGTATGTTGGCAATAACGCCACGAATGTTGGCTTCCAAGTCCCCTAACGTTTCTGGTTTGTTGGCGTAGACGAGCGACTTCTCATATCCCCAATGAAAATAATCCAATGGTGTCAAATCACACGATCTTGGTGGCCAATTGACAGGTCCATTCCGCGAAATTATGCGCTCATCGAATGTTTCCTTCAATAAATCGATTGTGACGTGCGCTGTGTGGCATGTAGCGCCGTCTTGTTGGAACCACAACTCATCCACATTCATGCCATCCAATTCGGGAACAAAATAGTCGGTTATCATGGCATTATACCGGTCTCCATTAACGGTAACTGACTCTCCAGCATTATTTCGGAAGAAGTATGGCCCAATGACTCCACCAGCCCATAGAGCACACCAAACAGTCAGTTTTTGTGGATGTAATGGGGTCTCAAGGGTCTCATGTGGATTCTCTTCACTCCAAATGCGGCAATTTTGCTTGTTGACGTAGCCATTCAACCAAAAATGAGCCTCATCACTGAACAAAATTTTGCGATGAAAATCAGCATCGAGATCAATCTCATTTTCGGCCCATACACTAAAATTACGACGCATTGCATGGTCTCGCGGCTTCAATTCTTGCACAAGCTGGATCTTTTAAGGTCGCAAGCCAAGATCTTTGCGCAAAATCTTCCATAAAGTTGATGGACAAAGCTCCAATTGCTGTGCACGATGGCGAATCGATTCATTCGGGTTCTCTTCAACACTTTGCTCTACAGCGGCAATTGTTTCTTCGGTGCGCGCTGTTCGACGTCTCTGTGGATGCGTATTATCACATAGAGTAAACGTAGTGCGAAAACGATCCATGGTTAACCGAATTAATTGCTCTGATGGACGATTATGTCGACCATAAAATGGACGGAGCTTGCGGTAAACTTCGCGAACTGAACCATTATTTTCGAAATAAATTTGCGCGATTTGCAAGCGTTGTTCTTTTGTCAACCTGTTCATGATGAAATGGCAAACCAAACTAAATGTTAATCACTTGACAGCTGACAAAATGGCCGCCAGTTAAAAAACTGATGCCAACTTAAAGTTCTACACCTCAATAAAAAACACCCTTTACAACTCTCAACTGGACAGGGATTCCTACAATATCTCCCACTGTCTCGTCGCTCTGACAAACTTTAAAATGTCAAGCGTGCTTAATATGTCTTCAATGCAATGGCAGTGAGATTTCATGCAATGGCCGTGTTAATTTGGCACCGCGATAATGTGATTTGACACTGTTGGAATTCTTTCTTTGGGGATATTTAAAGAAAAAGTGTACGCCAGTTAGCTAAGAACAATTCAAGATCTAAAGAATGAGACAAATCGGCACATTAACGAACGTTACTTAATCTGAATTATGTCTCAGAGCCACTGGAATTACTGACCATCGAACTGTTGCGAGCATTTGACCAATATTTTGTTTCATGCTTAATTCTCTTGGATTCTTCTATCGTTATGAAAAATATTAAAATTCTTCAACCATTGTAAACTTTTTGTTTTATGTAATCCAAATTTTCATTTTCTGTACACAATTGTGTTACAAAACAAAACAAAAAAAAAAAAAAATTAGAGTTTTGGTTAACTATGACTTGAACACACGTTTTAATGATATACTATCTGTTGAGTGTGCAATATTCAAATCGATTTCTCACTCCCTACCATAAAGAGATGTAAATCTCTCTGTAATAAAAATATAGAAAATTATAATTAAAATAAAAAAACTACCCAGTTACCCCGTCTCACACACATATTTTTTGAATTTTCTAAATAAAAAATATATTTCTTAACATTTTTATAAAAAAAATGTGTATAAATATACACTTAACTATATATATATACTTAAATTTGTTTTAAAAATTTTTTATAAATAAAATTAAAATTATATGTAGTTGGAAAGGTAAAAAACTAACTTTCAACAATATGAAATAAAACATTTTGAATTTTAATTGAGGAAAATAAAATATTTGAACATCAAACAAATCTTTTTTTTTTTTGGAAATTAAAGGAATTGGTTATTTCTCTACATTTGTTTCTTAATTTTCTTTTTTTTTATATTTTCTGTTTAATTTCCATCAAATCGAATATGGAATTATCCTTCAGTTAACAAGAAAATAGTATTCTATCTCACAAGTATTTGTATCTGTTTGTGCTCTTGTGTACCCTCAAGTGGATTTCATCTTATGGCCAACAAGCAAGTTGTTGAATAAGTTAAGACTTAGAAAATAAGGAAAAAAAACTTTAAATAAATAAATATTATGTATAACTACATGTCTATAACATATGAAAATATATGTATTAGGCATATACACTGTGTTACAAAAATTTACAAACGATTTAGAAATTTCGGCTTTCTTTTAATGCACAAAAAATATCTTTAAGGACGCACAGTGGTACGTCTTCATACATTTTTGTGCAAAAAATATAAGGAGTGAACCTAGAATCTTGAAATTTGACTAAATTAAGAAAATAGAAGAGTTTTATGAAAATCAGCCACGCCCATCGCCCATCGCACACAGCCAATACAATTAAAATTGATATAAGGAGTGGATGTAGAACCTTGAAATTTGGCACGGACTTTTATGAAAATCAGCCACGCCCATACAATCAAAATGGTTATTTTCGCATAAAACTTTTCCTATAAAAGCAAAAGTCTTAATATTTAAAACTTAAACTTAGAAAAATCAAAATTAAAATCGGCCATACCCTTCGGTATTTTGGATGACAAAAATTCGATTTTTTAAAATCATTTTTTACAAATCAAATAATTCCGGTCCAAAGAATAGTGTTTCCCTGAGAGAAATTCATAATTCGTTTGATTAAAAAGGAATATTTTGTTTTAGAAAAAGTCCATTGAAGTCACTTAAATATTGTAAAACATGCAGTTCAATATGCCAGATTTTTTAATTGATAACTTTTCAATGATAACTTTATACGGCTTAAATGCAGCGAAACTAAATTCTTGCTTGCTTGTTTTTTTTTTTTTTTTTGTATAATGCATTTTTTATCCATTTCATAGCTTTCCTAAAATATAAAAATTGTAAACACTGCCAACCTTGTCATCTGTTCTTACAGAAGAAGTATTTAAAAAGTTATAATGTGCAGTGTTCATTATTAACCATCAAAACTTTAAAACTTCACTTTATTACGTGAATGCAGAATGTAAAATGTAAAAAAGCAACAGAAGTGAAAAATAATAAAAAATTTACAAAGTCAACAACAAAAACAATGTAAAACATTTATTACAAATCACAAACAAATAATTATTCATGAATGTCAAGCATACACACATGATACCCAAGTTTAGGGTTTCCCATAAAGTTTTTTAGTTTTACAGTTAAGGCCATTAAACAATTTTTAATTTATTTTTCCAAAATTTTAAATAAGCCGCCACCATATTCATTTCCATAAAAAAGAAAAAAAAATAAGAAAAAATCAGTCCGTTTCATAGGCTTTTCAAAAATTTCCTTCATAGAAATAATTTTCAGTGTGCAAAAGTTGATATCGAAATATAAATTGTAGAGTAGCAGTAATAAAAGAAGTAGAAGTAGAGTAATAAAAGAAAATAATGTTCTAACATATAGTCCTCCAAAAAGGAGACATTAAAACTTTTAAGGATGCTGTGAAAAGAACACACTGCCGGGTAATTTAAAGTATTTCATCTTTACAAAGGAATTACTAAAGTTTTATAATTTACTGTTAATAATAAGATAGTAAAACGATTAATATATTGAAAGAAAATAATTGTTTTAATTCTTTAGATAAAGGTAAAATCATTAATCATTTCGTAATTCAATAAAAGAGCATACCAATGATGTGTTTGAAAATCAGACTCTGAGAAGGGTTTTTACTTTTTACTTTATTAAACTTTCCCTGATCATGAAAAATAAATGATGTTATCAATGGGATGGCAAATCGGCATCATAGAAATAAGTAATCGACTTTAATTTAATAAGAGAAATTTTATAATAGGCTGCTCCTACCTTTCTCTTTGGAAGTTATGATGTCATTCTTTTTTATCCTCACATGATAGTTTCTCGGATAAAAATTTTGAAGCCTTTTTAATTCCTTTTAAAGATTTAAATTACGACATTTTCTACTTTTCTTAACTGAGAATAGAATCTGAGCGGATCTTTATTGTACGCCAATGCTCTAAGCCTTAAAGCACGTCATTTATTTAATAATACACACTTTACATGTTAATAATACACAAAATGTCGCATTGAATTGAGGGCGCTGTAATATCGATAACAAATGAAATTACAAAAATCACATCGGTAATGCCGTTTGCCAAAATTCTGATATTAGAGCACAAATAATATGAATAAAAGGAAGCTATGGTCACATTGGGTAAATATTTGATGCAATAAAAATTACCACTATTATTTTAATGTTTCGTCTGAAACGTTCTAATTGGATCAAAGTTAAATTCTATAAAGAATTTAGATTTTTTAAATGATTTTTTGATAATCAAAGGAACCAAACTGAACATGTTTTCGACTCCAGCTTGGGCAGTCTCATCAGATTTCTTTGTGTTCTGCTATAAACACAACAAAGGCTATCGAACACCGAACACACGACTACAAAAATCACTGGCTACGAAAGTAGCCAAGTAGCCAGCTACTTAATTATAATAACGACTACAGCTACAAAATAAACATCTGTTTTGACACGTTGAACATAACCTAAACAAAATATAGCAAACTTATTTTTTGTAAGTGAAATTGTGAAGAAAGAAAAAACAACAAATGTCTGAAGAAAACTTATAGAAATTTAAGAAACTAAAAAGGCAATTAAATAATAATATAAAAATGAAATAAAAACTGATGTAAATAAATTAAATAAGTAAATGAAAACTAAACAAAAAATATAAACAAATGGTTATATATTTTCAGTGGTGCAATTAAAATTTTTTTCGCATTTTTAATGCATATATTTCATATATTGCGTTTTTTAAACACATTTTTCATGCATGTTATTGTATTGGCAGCACTAAACTGTTTATTGTCGCCAAGAAAAATAGAAATTAGCCTAAGTTGGTTACGTTCTACAAAAGTAGTCGTGTGTTCGGTAGACGTGTTGCCGTTAAAATAATTATTCTCATATGCACACATGTATTCCAATTTTGACAGCTTGTAGTCGATGGTCGGTAGCCTTTATTGTGTTTATAGCATCATGATCAAACAGCAACTTTTTAACTCACACATTTCCAAACATCACATACTGAAATTACTTTTTCTTTTCAATATGCGCATGTACTGGTATGAGTTAGTCGAAGTGAAGTCAATCAACAGTTTCTATTTTATTCTCATTTTCTCATCATCATTGCAGTCTTTGTAATTGTCATCTTGTTTGTATTATATGTACGACTGTTGCAGTAGTGGTTAGACTGCATCGCCAAAGCCAGTACATTTTATATGATATGCTGGAGATCCGAGTTCGACCCACAAGAGGAGTTATAGTTTTTTGTAAGTTTTAATATATATTTCTTCAAGTTTAATTAATTAAATATCAAATTACATTTTCTTATTAATATCATTTTTAAAAATTTTTTGAAGAAGTGTTTACATAAAAGAAATATTCGCCCAAAAATAGTGGTTAAGCTTTTTACGTCAAATATTTGCCGAATGTGACTGTAGATTAAGTCTTAGTCTCTCTGTGTGTATTAACGAATTAGAACATAATTTAATAATGTATTGAAGTTTTCTATACAAAAAAATAATAAATCAAGAAAACGTTATAACTTTCAGTTTAAACTATTTACTTAGAGTTAATCTATTAATGGTTAAAGAAAATTTAGTATAAACCCGGTTTTAACAAAATATTTTTTTTTGAGCACTCTAATGGAAGTACACAATAAAACTTTTGTAAAAAAACAAAAGGTAGAAATGAAAAAGTTCGTTTGAGTTGTAAATGAATATGAATTGTAATAACTTTAACGTTTTTTCTGTTTGTAAAACTTACTTACACACTAACATAAATGTTGGTGATAAAAATAAGTCGTAAAGGTTTATTATGTTCTTAGTTAAATTAACAATAAATGATTGAATAATATTTGAAAGAGAAAATCTATTAATTTTTGTCAAATTCTTGTTTAACCGTAGCGAGATTGAGATAAACATATATACATACATATATACATATATATATTGTCTTTCATGAATCATTATTAGCCTTCATGGCAGTATATTCTTTATACAATAAAAGTCTAGTGTAAAAAACTCAGTCTTTAAATACATACTTACATGGCCATCATAACCCTTTTTTTGGATTACGGCCTAGCTTCTTGCAGCACTCCTATTGTGAGTGTCGACTTCGAACGACAGACTTGAGAAGCATGTTCATGGCAATTAGTTACTCTCAGAGTTTTTGCTCGAAGACTGCTAAGAGGTAGTCGCTGAAAGAAATATATTTTATTTTTTTTTCAAGATGTCAGAGGTGGGGTTTAAAAACGGACCCCTTTCAATTATTATTTGATTGATCTCAATAACCCTTCCAATATTCTACGTAACGTATGCAACACTTGCAAACAGAATTTAGAGTAAATTATGTGCTGTAAAACGAAATCATGTAAAATTGAAATTTATAAAATTTCAAATTGTTTGGTTTTTAAAATTTTCAATGTTTTGAAATATTTTTTCATTCACTGAGTATTAACATAACTTCTGAGCTTGTTAAATCTTTAAAGAAATTGAGGTAATTAAGTTTTATCTGTTTTTGAAAAAACATTTGAATCCAATTCGATTTCGTTTTACAGCACATATGTATATATACTCGTTTACCTGATTGGCATTAACAGTTATTTCCCAAAATCAGTCTAAATACTTAAGAAGAAAATTAAATTTTCTATAAAAAGGATATGCGTCTATAATTTTACACCAAAGTGTACATGAACTTGTATACATACCTATGTGTGCTTACCTTTCTTTCAGTATTTTTGCTATAACTCATGGAGCATAATAAAGAATATGAATAACATGAGAGCTCATCTAAATTATACTCGTCGTACAGTTTCTGGATTGTTGCTTTGAGTTTACAATTTTAACACCTGATTTCATTTAAAGTTTTTCCAACTGTTTGTTACATTTTTAACACGACGTCATGGAGACTGACAGTGCAGCAGGTAAATGATTGTGAAAGTAAAATGAAAAACATTCTTTTTTTATTGTTTTTAAAATAAAAGTCTACAGTAGGCCAATAGCATCAGATGTAGTAGAAGTAGTTTTCGTATTACTGGTAGTTTATTTGTTGTAACTGTTCTAGCTACAAGTAATACAAGGAAAACAAAAACTACTGCTGAGTTAGCATGTGTTAGAGCAAAACAAATACCATTCTCACGTAAAGGAGCACATACACACAAACATAAATTTTTGCAAAAATGTAAATTCTAGAATTCTGCACTGTAGTTCAAATGATTATCAAGACAGCGTTATGCAATAATAGAGATGCATGCATGAATAATCAAATCAGTTAAAATTATATAAAACAAAAAGGATTAAATAATAATTTTTTTACAGGCTTATTTTTTTATCTAAAATTAAATCTAAATAGAACACATACAGGGTATCCGTCGGGAAAGTATAATACTTTGTTTGTTTATAATTTTTGATTAAATGAAAGGGAATTGATCTTTTATTGATAAATGTTTTATTTAATATCGGCAATTATGTATGGAATACAATATCAGAAAAATATCCGCCTGTGTTAGCCTTACAAATACGAACCCCATTTTTCATTACAATCTCACACATTTCACGCGTTATTTAATTAATTTCATCACGTTGCTTATATAAACCTTTCTTTTCAAATATTGCCACAAAGAAAAGTCCGGAGCAGTTAAATCAGGCAACCGTGGAGGCCAATCAACAATAAAAATAACTTCTTGTGGAAAGAGATCTCGCAGAAATTCCATTGTAATCCTGGCTGTAGGCGATTTGGCACAGTCTTGTTTATTAGTCAAGCCCAAAACAGCTGTAATGTTTTCAGTCAATCTTGCAGTACGTTGTGGTCTATGCTTGGGTCTACCAGCTACAGTCCCTTTTTCTTCGAGATCATTGACCACCCGATAAATAGTGTGTCTTGTTGGCACGTTGTTTCTTCCAAAAATTTCACATAACTTTCTCATCGTCATTGGTTTACCGAATATTTTTTCATATTAAATTTGCCACGTCTCTACTTCACGACTGCCAAATAAAGGATTATAAATTCTGTGGTTTCAAAAGTAAACGTAAATAAAACCCATATAACATATCTTTTTCATGATATTTCTTTTTTATTATAAAATTTGAACGTGACATTATGTGTGACACACTACATCATTTAAATGACCTCCATGCGAAGTGTTGAAAGCATTGATTCTTTTGAGGTAATTCTCTACCACTTTTTGACACATATTGGGCGGTATCTTAGCCAAAACTTGAGTAATGTTGGTTTTTAAGTGCTCAAGAGTTGAAGGTTTATCTTCATAAACACGGCCTTTCGCTTAGCCCCACAAAAAAAATGTCTAATGGTGTAAAATGGCATGATCTTGGTGGCCAGTTGATATCGCCACGACGAGAAATTACGCGGCCAGGAACTGTCTCTTGCAATAAAGCTATATTCGCTCGAGTTGTGTACCATGTGGCACTGTCTTGTTGAAACCTCATATTCTCCAAGTCGTATTCTTCATTAGCAGGCAAAAAAAGTCGATTATCATATGATCATAACGCTCCGAATTGACGTTGACAGTCGTTCCATCGTCGTTTTCGAAGAAGTAAGGTTCAATCACACCTTCGAACCAAAGAGGCTGACATAGTTTTGTATAAACACAGTATTAGTAAAAGCGGTAGTCACTTTTCCTTGCAAACACCCTGGCAAACCTTGTAAACAAGCAATCGTAGCATATATGCCTAAATTTTGTTATTATTTTGCAGTTTCGCTACATAATGCTCCATGGAAGAATGATTTCCACTAAAATGATAATAATTCGTATGAAATATATAAAAGTTTCTTAAAAAATTTACTTTTCGCATCACTGTGCCGCATTTTTTTATTCTTGACATTTATGCCCTTTTGTTTTTACACAAATTGTATTTAAATGTGGAGAAGGAATCTTAATACTTATGTATTCGTATTTTTGATTCTTCACTTGGCATAAAACTCAAGAGTTTTACAAGTGAACAAACGAACATATATGCTAATAAATAAAAACAAAAACGCTCATTCTTTCAATTGTTTGTAAGATTCTTGTCATGATTTTTTATGTTTTGTTGCATAGAAAAAGGAAAACAATGTAAAAAACAAACAATAAAAATTTATCTCAAACGCATGTTGAAGTGATGAAAAAAATAAATGATACATTTATTTGCCACCTGGCGTATTACTAGGTATGCCAACTTGCATGTGGCCATTAATCTTTTCTTTTTAGGATACCGGACTCCAAGTGCTAATATTATTATAATTATATGTTTTTATATTTCATATTCTATACTTAAGGTTATATTAAGCTATTCAGCAAGAGATATGTTTCATTAAAATAATACCAATTCCGCGTCAATTGTGACCACTGAAGCTCCACTTCTCACCAGGATATTTTTTAATTTTAAAGAAATAAAAAAAAATTGTTTGTAGAGTTAAAAAAAAGTTTAGGTTTAAGTAGCAAATTTTTAGAAAACGTAGAATTCTTTACCAATTGAAATGTTAAAGGTTAATTAACTTTAAAGGTTAATATTTATTTTTTACAAATTAAGGGTTGAAGTATTGTTTGCTATCGGTTTAGTAATTAGTAGAGGTGAACTACTAATTAGAGTTATGGATAATTAAGAATTTGACAGAGACATACCGGGGATTTCGTAGTTGTATTTTAAAGAAAATACATACAGCCATACATACATGATTGGTCATCACAACCCTGTTTCAGAATGACGGTCTAAGTCGCAGCACCCATATTGTGTGCGTCAATTTTTATCCATTTGTACCGAGACCTACAGTTTATCGTCGACTCTAAACAACAGATTTGAGAAGCTTGCTGATGGCAATCAGTTACTTTCAAAACTTTTGTCAGAAGACTGCTAAGAGGTAGTCGCCGAAAGAAATATTTTTTTATTTCTTTCTTTCAAGAGGTCAGACTTGTGGTTTGAACCCGGAGCTCTGGAATAGTAATCCACAACACTAATCACTAGGCTACGGCGACTACTGTTAAAAACTATACACTTCTATAGTATGTTTATGGCCCTCTATATATGCTTAAATCGGCTTTTATTACAAAGTTGCCACTCCATCCTATACTTTTAGTATCCTAGAAATTCTATAGTTTCCTAAACCCAAGGTAATTTAGCTATGATGTATTTTTGGCCCCTGTGGAAATAAAATAAAAAAGAAATGTGAGTCAATGGTGCTGCACCTTGAAAATTTTATACAAAAAACCAATTGATTTTTATTTTCGAACAAAATAGCTGAAAATTTATGTACATGTATGCACTTACTACATACGTAGGTATTGATGTATGAATAAAAGGTGTTTAAATTGCAAATAGTTTGAGAATATTTGATCACTGCTATTGCTCGTATTTCTTATCACAAATAAAAAATGTTAAATGAATGGCAAACAATAAAAAGTTGTCCACCATAAATGTGTTGCTGTTTTTTTCCTTTTCATTTATTCTTGTAATATTTTATAATGTTTTTCAATTGTTTGTGACAGCAATACATAAAAATAATATTATTTTTTCAGACACATGTATGTATGTGTGTATACATGTACATACGCGTCAGTTTTTTTTATGTCATTTCCTGTTGTAAAATTTTACAAATAAGACAATAAATAGTGAAATATCATCAATAGTTTATACGCTTATTAATACATACATATGCATGTGGTTACATATCGTTACATAGAATAAAATAAATAAAAAAAAAAAAGAAAAACAAAGTTGAGTGAGAGTGAAGAGAAAATTGTTTTAGTTTAATGAAATATATAATTTTACTAAAATTATATTGAATACTGCACACATTACATGAGGATATCTTAACTGAAATATATAACTCGTCTTAAATCAATTTTTTAAACAACTAAACGGTATCAATATGTAAAGAAAAGGCTTCTGAAAAAGTAAAATACTTATAAGTAAACGAGATGCTGATCAAAAAATTTCTTTTGCTGAACATTATTATTCTCAAGTATTTGATTATTCTGATCTGTCAGTAGCCTGTTTATTCTTTTTGTCTACATTGCTTTCCTTAAATAAAGCAGCAAAGCTAATGTCATAATAAACATATTTTTTTTTACTATATTTGGCAGTTCAAAATCCATTATGAATAAAAGTTATATTCTCACTGGTTTGGACTTTATAAAGTATTATGATTTTAATAGACAATTAATTCTAGTTTTTAATTATTTGTATTTCCGCATTTGCAATGTAGGAATTAAAATGCAGACAGAAGAAGCTTGTAAAGAAGGGGAGTGAAATTCATAATTTTTGCTTATGGTTTTATATTAAGTTTCTCTTTAAATGTTAAACACTTATGTCTGTCTTTTAAACTTTGGCTTTTTTTGTAAAATTTTTAGGCAAGAGCAATCGAAAATTAACAGAATTTCTGACCTTCAATTTCTACATTGTAAATGCCGACTTATAATTTTAGTATATACCCAGCAGAAATTAGTGCTTACCAGTAAGATATTTTGTAACGGAGAAATCGTGAACAATCACTTACTTGTGCGCATCAATAATGCATGATTTTTATATGAAATGAGTCGCTAAAATGCAATAGAAATGCAAATTTATTGCAACTAGTAAGCAACTAGTACAAAAAAACCAAAAAACAAAAAACCTTATCCTGTAGCATATTTGGAAGCTTTAATGTATAAAAATTAATATACTGCTTCCATTATTGCTTACAATTTTATTTATTGCTTCCAAATCTTAAAAATTTTTTGCTGGGAAATTCCCGTACGAATACAGAGACGATAACAATTTTGGCATTCAATGCCATAAAACTTTATCGTTCTTCATATAGGAAGGATGTTTTTGATTTTCTCCAGGAATATAATACTTTGAGCAATAAGGAGGCCAAGTTTCATCATCTTTAAAACTTGTTTAGAATCATAAAACATTGCTGCTTTTTTTCGATTTTTAGCACGTGCGCATTCTCTGTTTACGAACCTTCCTATTGTCCAAATATTTCTGTACAATGATCAGTTAAATTTCTGTCAGCTGTTATAATCAATTAGATTTTTCTATTGCTTCAACATTCATTTGAGGACTTTTATGATGTTTTTTTGTATGAAACATTCCCTATACCTCTTCGTTTAAGTTTAGCAAACCATTTCCATTTGATTGACTTTCTTTCTGTTGAGCCAAATATTGGCTTCAACTGCATTTCTTCTTGCCAGAAAGCAATAGAATTTTGTTCCGTCAGAAACTCTTTAATAAGGTAAAAGTTATATTCTGTAAAGGATTTATATTTTTGCAATGAATGCTTTGATAATCGAAGAAGAAAATGATGTCCGTGAAGGAATAGTACTACAGCCGAACTGAACATGTTTTCGACTCTAACTACGGTGGTCTCATCAGAGTTCTTTCTGTTTGTAAATATCACATTTTTCAAGAAATCACATACTGAAATTACTTTTTTTCATATGTATGTATGTACATACACTTCTCTGAGTTAGTCGAAGTAAAGTCACACAACAGTTTTTATCATATTCTCCTTTTCTCACCATCATTGCAGTTTTTGTAATTGTCATATTATTTGGTTGAAACAGAATTACGGTATATTTTTGCCCTTGCTCTCTTATTCCATTTTATTCACATGAGTCGACATCGGCAACATGTACGACTGCAGCCGTGGTGGCAGGAGGGCATCGCTAAAGCCAGCGAATTTTATATGATATGCTGGGGACCCGATTGCAATAGAATGCAATATTTTCACAGTAGCAACAATTTCCTCATTCACAATACTATTTTTCACAAACCAATTATCTCACAGCTGTCAAAAGTTGGTATCAACTACTAATCATATGGACTTAAGACCATCTCTTTCTAATAACCTTTATAGCCAATTTTTTTTTGTTACAAACTAAGAAAAGGGCGATTTTTTAATGTTTTTGTACTCCAACTACATTCTACATTCTTTTACTGATTTTTAACAATTTTTCTTGTTATTTTTACATTTAAAAATTGTTAGTGAACAAATTCGAACAGTATGGTTAGTTTACTTTTAAACGTCTGTGCTACATTATTAAATTTTTATTGTTGTATAAGAACATATTTTAGATTTCAGGTTACGATATAAAAAAATCAAAAATAGTGCAAGCAAATGAAATATGAAATATTAACGAAATACAATAAAAAACTTCGTTTGATGTGATTTAAATTGATTGTTGGGCGTGGGTCGCTATTTTATTTGTTTTTTACTCACCAAAGAAAATATGAAACACAAATATTAGGAAAAAATAAATAAAAAAATTACAGTAAGTGAGAAATCTCCACCATCACAAAATTGTAGAAAGTAATAAACATGCTTCATTACTTCCAATATTATGGCATTGTTTTTCCTATTCTCTATTTTTGCTTTTTCCTGTCTTCTTTTGTATTCTATTTCTATTGTTTAAAATATTTCCATTTTTTATTTGTTTTTTTTTTATGAATTTTGTAAAGTTTTAAAGCATAAAAAACTAAAAGTATTTTTCACGATTACATGACACAAAAAAAAGTTGCCAAAAAAAAAAATTAAATTTCTGGACACTGATAAAAATACTTGTAACTTCACTTGAAATTAGAATTTTAAATTAAAATTTAGTGAAGCATGTTTGGTTTTTTTAAATAGTTTGATTTGTTTAAAGCCTGCTTCCTGCTTATTTAATCATTGTCAACAAAAAACGAATGATAGGAGAAAAGCGCCACCTATTGGGAAGTAGCAGATAACAAGTAAACCTACTAAGCCTACTTAGCGAAGACACTCACCACACAATCAACTTGCAACGATGAGGCAATTGCTGTTGATCATTCAAGAGTGAAGGTATAACACTGGCCTTTGAATGAATCAATTCACAGTAATTTGTCTAATTCCTAAGTCGCTTAATAGTAATATGAGAAAAAATATATATGTACTGTTCTTTACAAAAAATTCCAATACAAATTTTATTTATGTAGTAGGGGTTTACCTCCGAGTATTGGTCTCAAATAAAAGAAAATAAAAAATTAATATTATGAGCGGAGTGAATCGAACCCACAACCCTCACACTAGCAGTCTAGTACATTATCCACTAGACCAATGAGATACATGAATATATATTATTTAAAATTCATTGAAAATATATTAATTGATACAATAAATTCGTGCATAAAAACAATTAAGAGTTTAATTGATGCGACAAATATTTTAATTGCATTTAATTTTCATTTACTTATTTCTGTGTGTAGAAATAAAAATTGCCTTTTATTTTTCAGTGCAGTTTAAGAAGATAATAAATTCTTATATATTATTATTACAATGTTTTATGACATTAAAACGATTTAAATATTGTGACATACATACATACATACATACATAACTGGCCTTTACAACCCTGTGTCAGGATTACGGCCTAGCTTCTCGCAGCACTCATGTTGTGTGTGTAAATTTCTATCCATGAGTACCGGGACCTACAGTTTAATGTCGACTCCGAACGACAGACTTGAGAAGCTTGTTCATGGCAATTAATTACTCTCAGAGCTTTTGCCAGAAGACTGCTGAGAGGTAGTCGCCGAAAGAAATATTTTTTTCATATTTCTTTTTTCAAGATGTCTGTGCTGAGATTTGAACCCGGCACTATCGTCTTAGTAAGCCAACACACTAACCACTAGACCACGGCGACTACTATTGTGACAGGATCATAAAATATGATATAACTGATGAATAAAATTACTCTCATACATACACTACACAAAATATTTGTATTTCTAATACATGCATGAAAGTTTATGAAAATATCTTTTTTTCCCAGTGTAAAAATAATTGGCAACAATAGACCACATCAAGGAGAAAAATACGAGACAGTTTACTTAGTTAATAAGTATTCCTTTTAAAAAGTTAATTAAAAAATTTGCTTAAATTAGAATATATTAAAGAAGATAAGCCCTTTTAATTATGAGTTACTTTCAATGTTCATTTAGTCTTGAAAAAGTAGATCGACTGAAATCTGAATTATTAAGTTGCAAATACCAAGAATTATTTTTTTACAATTCCGAACGTTTTCTTTACATTAATTCTCGCAAGCGATGCATATGTAACTTTAACACAGGTTAGGAGAGTAAAATAAACGAAACGTTTGATTTCATTTTGTTTTGTTTTTTACAATGAGCAAAACAAAAACAGTGAGAACGGTTGTCTCATTTAGTTTTGTATATTGTTTTTGTTTGTGAGCACTAGAAATACACTAACTCAAATGTGCTTAAGTAGAAAAAAAAAAAATGAATGAGAACAAAATTTGAAAAGTTTCAAGAAAATAGGTTTGCAAACGTTTGCAAAGTGATTTGCTCATTATAACGCGCTAAAATATTATATTTGCACACTTACGTACCTAAATGAAACAAGATTTTTGGCAAAGCAGTAAACATTTTAATTATGATTTTAATTTTATTAAAAAAAGAAAAAAATATACAAAAATACGTTTCTCCTTTTGTTTTGTACGCAATTATACGAATGTAATGGAATATCACAGAAAGCACAAGAGCGCTCTTTCTCATTTAACCCTGCTACTACGTTAAAAAAACTTACGTATATTATGTTTTGGGTCATTTTATGAAAAAAGTTTTGATGACTCGTGATGATTGCAGTAGGATTTATATAAACTTATGTTTTGTGTTTCGGTACGATGGACAGACATAATTATTACAATTAATGCATTCTGTAAAAGTCTTTTTCTCTTTACTCGTCGGAAAAATGCAATTTGGGTCATTTTACGTAGTAGCAGGGTTAAAAAGTATTTGTTTTGGTTATGCTCATGTACAAAACGATTAAAAATATTTGAAAAGTCTATGACTTTGTGAAATCGTTTGCGAAATGTTTTGTTTGTTTGCCCGCTCTGCTTCAAGACAATATTTCTTATAAAAACATACGACTATGTGGCAAGAACTTGATGCACCAATCCATGATAATTTCGAAATAGAGTGATCAAAACCATGATATTTGTTCCAAGTTACTGTTTTTTTTTTAGTCTTGACTCTTCCTTTCGAACAGATTGGACTTTGATTTCGATATCATAAGCATAAGCCAATGACTCGTCACCAGTTATGACCCTTTTTAACAAATCTCAACCGATAATATCCGTATTAAACATTATCATCGGCATTACTTATTTCCATTTAATGTCCAAAATTTGTAAAAAAAATTGTATAGCATGAACCAACTGATATGCCGACATCTTCCCCAAATTCCTTAGTAATCATTCTCCATAAAAACTTTATTATCTTTCTCCAAATTTCGGAATTGAATGTCATGGACAAACCTCGTCATTCATAACTTCTCAACATTCTTTGAGAAGCTTGTACCACTAGTAAAATTTTTCTAATTTTTCTGACCAAGAACACAACCATTATATTCCACTCCTAATATTTAAAGTGCAAAAGCACCCAGTTGCCATCGAAGTTTATGAATAATTATTTCTACGCTAACATGTCACATACGTATGTATGTATGCACGAATGTTACATTTTTAAAAATATAAAAGAAAAACTAATTAAAATGTTAAATTTGTTTTAAAAAGTGTTTATTAACGCCATAATAATTTTAAGTTCAAATTTAATTCATCATTTTGTCCAGTCGGTGGTAGATATTTTAATCATAATTAATTTGTGGGGGTACATACATACATACATATTTCAAAAAGAAAAATAATTTTTGTAAAAACTTTCCAACATCGAACTGAAATAAAACAAAAAAAGAACAATTTGGTATTCAGTCAATTCTTAGAAAGCAAAAACTACTTCATTTCAAAATTCTGTTGGGAACTCTTTAATTAACAACGAAAATCATTATGAATTTTTCATTACAATCTATTATGCCATAAACAATGTTCAATGTAGTTGTTGTTTTTAATTCTTTCCTGCCATTATAATTGATTTTGTTGCTGCCACAAACTTTTCCTATTGTTTTAGTTGTGTAACTGAGTTTATCAGTTTAACAGCGTGCAAAGCGGATGTGATAATGACCTTTTTTAGAAGGAAGGGCAAAAGGAAGAGAAAAAAAAAACAAAAATTCACTTGATACAATTAAATCGAAATATTTTCCAGTAATTCGTTTGTAATTTATACAGAACATTGTTCACTGAGTACAATTACATAAACGAAGAAAGAAAAATTTAAAGCAAAAAAAGAACAAAAAAAATTGTATAAAATTTAAATAATAATTTAAATTTTTACGAAATTTTTCTTTTGTACTTATTTGTTTTTGCTGAAATCTACTGGCAGAAACAGGTGAACACCTAAAATAGGTTGGTTAAATGCTAAAACGAAATAGATTTCATGTACATTAATAAATTTTTGAAAATAACATTTTTACAGTTTTCATGTCCTTAAGTATAGAAAGACGGTGTGGTTTCAAAACACATTTGCTGAGATAAGCGAAGGTCGCAGCGTTGTGCTACAGTGATCGATCTAAATTAAATGATATGTATAATGATACAAACACATTCAAATTTTTATATACTCGTACACAAATATATAGAACTTTCTGTTTCTTTCTTCCCACTATTACAGTGTACTTTACGAGTATGAGTACTGCTTATTGTTTTATATGCAATTGATAAAATATTTCAAAATAAATGTCAATTAAATTTAATTTGTTTAAGAAGAAATATTTGAAAACATTTCCAAATGAAGGTTCTTACTTTTTTTCACTTATTCTTAAACGGCAGATATTTCAAATAATTTTTTTACACTTCACTTAAAATTTTTTCTCTTTTTATAGAATTTTGTATTGCTTGAAGAAAGAATAGATAAGCCGCAAAATAAAAATATTTATGATAAAAATTAAAATGCTAATGATATGAACACATTCAAGGCTATCAACCGCCGAACACACTACTGCAACATTCGCGGGCTACAAAAGTAGTCAAGTAGCCAGCTACCTAATTATAATAACGACTACAGCTATAAAATAAACATCTGTTTTGACACGTTGAACATAACCTAAGCAAAATATAACAAACTTATTTGTTTTAATAACACAAAAAAGAATAAATAAATAAATAAATAAAAATTTAAGAAAACTAAAAAGGTAATTAAATAATAAATGAATTAAAAACTGATGTATATAAATGAAATATATATGTAAATGAATATTAAACAAAAAATGTAAACAAATGATAATTTTTTTTTTTCAGTGGTGCAACTTAAAAAATTTTTTCGCGTTTTTAATGTATGTATATAGTTATTTATTTTTATTTATTTATTTATTTAAGTGATTTCTTATTTCCTGCACAACAAGACAGGGTCTTATATTTACAGTACAGGAACGTTTATGTTAAATATAACTATGTACATATATAAAAAAGAAGAAGTATAATAAAAAACAAATTACAGGATTTCACATATCATAAGAGACAATTACGAATTACGAAAAAAATTGAACAAAAATTTTTTGAAACTATTAACATTGCTATTCATTTGTTGAGTGAGTGGGAGAATATTCCAGAGGCGAGCTGAATGAGTATAGAATTGCCATTCTGAAGTCAGATATTGAAAGCGGGGTATTATAATATTTCGATTACATGGTGATTGAAAAAATCTTAATCTGCTATATAAATATCTGGGGGTTTGTGTGTAAATAATTCTGTGCAAAAAGATTAATGTGCGAATTTTTATAAGATTTTCGAAAGAAACTCCGTAAAGATGGGTGGATAAAGTGGAAACATTATCAAATCTTCTCAGTCCATTAACATATCTCACAATATTATTGTAAAGTACGTTCAATTTTCTTTTACTTGCAGTGTCACAACTTCCCAAGGGTTCACAACCATAAATTAAGCCGGGAATCACATATACCTTAGCAAGTAAGACTCGTATTTTTAAAGGAGTAACATATTGTGTGCTCCACAGTGCCCTTAATTTTACATATGTTTGGCCGACCAGTGAGTTAATGTGGTTAGTCCATGTTAAGTTGTTATTGAAAAGAATTCCAAGATTTTTCGATTCATTAACCATTTTAAGTTTTTACCATTTAATACAATATTCAGTGGTATGGATGGGGTAAGTCTTCTCTTAGATATCAGCATATCCTTAGATTTGCTGGAATTCAAGCAAAGCCCGTTCGAAGTTGCCCAAAGTTATATATTTTCTAAATCAATATTTAAAGATGATATCGCTGTATCAATACTGTTAACCGGGCTACTTAACATTAGTTGCACATCATCTGCATATAACTGTATCTTGCAACTAGAAATTTGGTCAGGTAAATCATTGATGTACAGTGAAAACAGGAGTGGACCCAAAATTGAGCCTTGGGGGACTCCTTTGGAAAGGTACAATTTTTTCCACCATACATTGTTCACACAAACAGACTGTGAGCGATTTGCTAGATAGGATTGTAAAAGCTTGGCCGAGGTATTGTCAAAGCAGAAAAGATTCCTCAGCTTGTAAACGACTACACTATCAAACGCCTTAGAGTGCTCAAGAAGCACCAAAACGTTTACTTCATGTACTTCGTTTTTTAAACAAATTTTTCATGCATCTTATTGTATTGGCAGCACTAAAAGAAAAATAGATATTAGCCTAAGTTGGCTACGGGCTACAAAAAAAGTCGTGTGGTCGGTAGTCGTGTTGCCACTAAAATAATTATTCTCATATGCACACATGTATTCTATTTTTGACAACTTGTAGTCGATGGTCGGTAGCCTTTAATGTGTTAATAGTATTATCAAATATTTGATGTTTACCTTTTTTTCATCAAATATTTGACATATGTGAACGTACCTTTAGTGAAGTCTTTCATTTTATTATAATTTTGATATACTTATGTATAAGTATTTTCTCTAATAATATTTTGTTTAATAATTTACTTTAAAGCATTAATATTTTATTGAGAAAAATACAAATTGACATTTCATTTAAAAAAAAAAAATGTGTTAAATAGGCATTAAGCATTATACACCCTTTTTAAAGTAAATAAAATTGACAGCCCTCCACAAAAATGTTTCCAACAATTGCAATCACTTCTTTTTCATCATGTTTAAACACTTTAATCGAAGCCAACGTTTTCGCTAAAAATTAAACAAAAACATGACTTTGATGGCAATTTGCATTTAAAATTTTATAATTAATTTAAATTTGTACTTCACGGCAGGGCAGCAACGGTCGGAGTTGGTTAATGAACAATAGCAACGAAACAAAATTAAAAGTACGAGTAAATTTCAATTCAACTAAAACTCTTCTAGACAAAAGACACCAAAGTGAACAACAGCAGCAGTATTCTAATACCTCTGGCACAAAAAACCCTAAATGAGGAAAAAAAACTTAAAAAAAACAAAATTAATTGAATAAGGAAGGCTACTGTTAACAAAAAACTGGGATTAATTTTTCATGAACAAAGAAAATTACTTTCATTAACTAATTAGTTTGATGCTGCCCCGTATTCCTGCCAATCTTGACCTCATAATTCTATTCTTCTTTAGTTCTGTCTGTTTGTTACTCTTCTGGTGAGGATGTATTCATTCAGTACAGTTCTGTTTGGTTGAGTTTTGTTTGAATTGATTGGGTCTGGTTCGTTAAATTTGTTCGTTGAGTTCATTTAATAGAGCAGTTTTGTTTTTATTTTTTATCTTCTTTTTATTACTTGTAACCCTTTAAAGCACCGTACAAATGTATTGAATGTTGTTTTGTTTTCAGCATAGAAAATACCGTTAACGAAAATTAAAAAAAAAAACACAATAAGAAATGGTAACAAAACAAAATGTGATCAAAACAAGAGTTGTACGTTAAGCGTGAATTATTGTGAGTGGATTATTTGAATTCTTTTTTATTTTGTGAACTACTTTTAACAAATATTAGTATACATATCGTGATGTAACATCAAGAAGGCCGTAAGTTACATACAAACAAATTTACAGGAGACACAAAAAATTTTTTAAAATAAAAAATAAATCAAGTTTTTTCAACAGCAAAAAACCAAAATAGAATTATCTTCTATTAAAAAGACAAAAAAAAAAAGGAATAGTGTATAGGAAAACGAAAAACACAGGAGAAGAGTGCTCGTATTTACTTCTTCTCGAAAGACATAAGTTACCTTTTGGTTTATGAGTTTTTTGCAGTTGCATCTATGACTTTTAGAATTTTATCCATTAAATCGTCATGTTTAGTCTTAGAGGTGTAAAATTTTACAGAATCAATTAAAAAAGTAGAGTATTTATTTTTTTAACTTACGGCTTTTTTGATTTTATATGACGATATGTATTTACTTATATATAAATAATTTTTTCATTTAGGAGATTTTAAAAATTTTTTGTCTTGATTAATATTCGTACTAGATGAACTACAAATAAGTGTTCCTTCTTTTTCCTATAATTAAATGAACAATTTTATTAAAATATGAACTTTATAATTTATATTTAAAACACAAATAAATGACAACTTTTTTTTTATTTCACGACCAGTGTAATCAATTTATAAGTATATAGAGATAAATGTACTTTGAACTTCACCACCAACTCACATGTCCAACCACAACAAAATCGCACGACAAAATATTGTCCACAAAACAATCTTTACATTAAATCGTATTGTATACGATACCATTAGTTTAGAGGTGTTTTCGTGCGTGATGATGTGTATGTGATGCAGTCATTTACAAGTAAAAGTGTTTAAAAGTTGTCATTGGAGTGTGTTTATAGTCTGGTGCTTTGATTAAAGAAACAGATTAAATGGAATGCTACAGTGTACCGGATATTCTTAGTACAAAATGACGTACATGTATACATACGTTCATATCGTTGCAAGAATTAAAGAACGCTGTAACTGACAAAACATTTAATGTTCACCAGAGCCATAAAACCTGTATAAAAGTACAGAGAAGACACTGGTATTTTTCAAAATGCAGACGGCGTAAGTGAATTTCTTTTCATCATAGAAATCTGGGACCGGGACCAATCGACGCGTATTTTTTTTCTGATAAAAATGATGCAAAAAATGTATTTTAAATTTTTTTTCAGTTACAGCGTTCCTTAATTCTTGCGACGATATATACACTGATAGACTAAATTAATGGCTTATCAATTACACTGATGACTTTATGGACAAATAGACCAATAATTAAATGAACACCCCTGACTATTTATATTAAAGAAATATATTAACTAATTTATCAAAAAAAATTTAATCCGAACCATTAGAATACATTTTTGGGCATTTTCAATCACTTTTTTATTAGCTGTGGTCTAGTGGTTAGTCCGTTGGCTTACTAAGACGATAGCGCCGGGTGCCAATCTCAGCTCTGATATCTTGAAAAAAAGAAATATGAAAAAAAAAACAAAATTTTTCTTTCGGCTAATACCTCTTAGCAGTCTTTTGGCGAAAGCTTCTCAAAATTTGTTGTTCGGAGTCGACTTTAAACTGTAAGTCCTGGTACTCATGGGTAAAAATTAATACACACAACATGAGTGCTGCGAGAAGCTAGACCGTTATTCTGAAATAGGTTAGTATTTGTGTTTTTTAGAAGGTACTTTACCCCCCTTTGGCTAGTGGAGGAGTGTAGGGATGTGTTGAACGCTCTGTGTCTTTTCATTATGATAACACTTATTTTGATTTCAGACCGATAACTTGGATTTGGAGCATTCTGCATAGCAAGTTTTTTCTTTGTCTTGTCGCAGTGACCCTTCCAATAGGGTCTTTAAGGAGAAGTGTCCTCAGCTACATCTATAGGGAGGAAAATGCTACGTGGAGGGTAATTCAGTGGAAGTGTCGAGGCTGTCTTAGCCTATTTTATATACTAGACATACTAGATTGCTGTTGTATGGCAGTAGAAAGTACGGCTGTACTTATTGTTCACTAGCTAGAGGGGTATTCAATACAAAGAGACATTTGGGCATTTCATGTGAAATTGGCCAGCCATTTTAAACGAAGTCGTTATGCTTTCGGATTGTGTGTAATACAGAATATCGTGGCGATATTGTGCATTGATTCGAAAGACATTCTCAGATATCTCAATATTTAGAAATGGATATGACGGACATTCTGACCGTGCTAACGAATGCTGTAGCATTATTCAACACGGCGCCGTAAAATACTGATTGGTGTTAGTGTATGAGCGGCCAACTTTGTTATATAAAAAGCACTTCATTGTTCTATACTACCCTTATGTAGTCGCCGTGGTCTAGTGGTTAGTGTGTTGGATTACTAAGACGATAGCGCTGGGTTCAAATTTCATCTCTGACATCTTGAAAAAAAAAATAAATATGAAAAACTTATTTCTTTCGGCGACTACCTCTCAGCAGTCTTCTGGAAAAAGCTCTGGGAGTAATTAATTCCCATGAAAAAGCTTCTCAAATCTGTCGTTCGGAGTCGACTATAAACTGTAGGTCCCGATACTTATGGCTAAAAATTAACACACACAACATGAGTACTGCGAGAAGCTAGGCCGTAATCCTGACACAGGGTTGTAATGGCCAACTATGCATGTGGATACTACCTTTTTAAATACTTACGAACTCTTTTTGAATAATAATTGGAACAGAATTCAGAGTACTATTCTGCTTTTCCCTACCATTTTTGGTAGGTAAAACCCAACTTTACTAACCCTGATCACATTATAGTCGGCCATAAAGGATAACAAGGAAATTCTTTCAGTTTTCTACATTTTTATATATTTTTTTATTTTTCAGAACTAAAATTTTCATCACACTGTAATGCTTTCATTCATGTCACTAAACCATGAAAACGAAATACGTGTTCGTCCGTTGCAAAAGTGAATCAATCTCTTAACACGTTTGTAATTTTATCCATTTGTAAGATATAAAAGAGAGATATTTTTTATTTTGCTTTTATAAAAATGCGTATAGAAGTGATTGCTTTCCAGTATAGCTTGTATGCACATACATACATACACACATACGTGTTTATAAATATATCATTGGCTTTATCATGAATTCAGTCTTAGAAGTGAGTTTGATTTAATTTGGCCTGAGCATTGCTTTTACAATTTGTTTAAAATTAGTTTTTCCTGATTTTTTCTTTCTGCAGCTTCTGGTTTTCTCCATTTGTGTTCTACTCGTATATGTTGTTTTGTTTTTTTTTATTTTTTTTCAACCACAAATTCATGTTCGTTAGACTGCTGTTTAGTTTCCTTTTCTTGAAATTTTTTTTCACCATTAACATGCAACAAACCAAATTATATACAAAAGAGAGTGAATAAAACTATAAAACAAAAGGGTAAATGTTGTTAATTAGCAACATGAGTTTTACAAAAAGCAATTGCAAAAAATACAAAAAAAAAAAAAATAAATCTTAAAACCAAATGATAAAACAATTAAAAAACCCAAAACAGAAAAGGATCCAAATGAAAATATAAAAAGCAAAATAAAATGTATTCGACATACAGCTTTTAACATCTCCATATAGACAGTTAAGTTGGTTCTTTGTTTGGCACTTTCCTTTGATTGATGTCAGACTCTAATTTGCATAATTAATGCAAAATTATGCAATTTAATGAAAGGAAGCGTAAAAAAAAACTATAAAATTGTGCGTTTTAAAAGAATTTAAATTATTTCCTTTTTTATTTAGTCCCATAAAGTACTTTAAAATTTATTTCTAAAAAAGAATGTCTTCAAACAGCATATTTAAAACTTGTTTGTGAGATTCATGAGTGGTTTGAGAGAATATTTTAAATCCTAAATTAGCATGTTTGGCGAAAATTTCAAAAAGCTGTTTATTTTTGCAATATTTTAATAACAAATTTTATACTCAAAATTAGTTTAATTGACAAAAGAAAAGAAAAAAAAAAAAACGTTATGCCATTTAAATTTGCTGTCTACTAGTGGTTATACGCTGTCTGAAACAAATTAAATTATCTCTTGTTTGGCGATATGATTTCTAGAAACAAGAAGATTGACATTTAGATTGCAAGGGTGTCTCTTCTGTGGTTTTGCTCTGGTTTAACTGTTAAGAATGTCCAACTGTGTTAACATTTCTTTTCCGTTAGGTTTGACAAGCCATCATGAGTTCTTTAAGGCAAACACAGCTCTGCCAAATCATGAAAAGTTACTTTGAAAAAAATAATCTGTTCGCGAAATTCATAGAAATTCTCGTCCATTTAAGAATAACACAAACGGCACAATGAATAAACAGTGCATGCAATTATATTTGTTTTCTCATTAATTTTACTCTTTTTATTCAAAGCCATTAGTAAGACCAAGAAATTTATAAATTAAATTGCTGCTTTGCAATATAGGTAGAATGACCACATTTTCTGGCCAAATTATAAAGAATCACTGTATAAAATTGGTGTACGGGAGTTCCAGCGGTTGCTGATTTTGACACTGAGGTAAATATTTTAAAATCCTAATCCTTTCTTCTGATATGAGTGGGTAAAACTGCTAAGTGTGCAAACTTTTTTTCCAAAACCTAAAAAAGAAAACTAGTGGAAACTTTAGTAAAAACTGTTTATTCAGTAATTTTGTTAATACAGCTTTTACGATACCTTTTATTATCTAAAGTTATTTCGTTTAATATATTTGCGTATGGTTGAATTTGAGGTTGAGCTGCACGAATTAGCAAGTTTACTTATATCATCCTATGCAGTTTCTATGATTACAAATCTGGTGACTGTAAATTCCGACAGATCCGCCTCGATTTCTTAGAAATTTAGCATAAAAGCAGCTCAGAGGTAGATACAGCCATTTCTAATATTGTTATAATCGCCCCCAATGTCAAAAAAGGCAACAAAAAGGAATTGCTTACAATCCAATGACATTCCCACTAAGCCCATAATCTCATGTAGATCTTCTCTCTCTCTCTCTCTCTGTCTTCTCTCTCCCGAAAACTTAAAAATGATAAGGCTAATTGTACTGAAATCGTTGGCCTAAATATACACCTTCAGAATCCAAGGATTGTTTGATCTTTTCCAATTTGCAGGAAGTGATTTACGTAGACTCAATTTGAAATTTAATTCCTTTTTATGCAACAACGTATTTAAAGTTTTTATATGATCACATCAATGTAAACCTAACTTCTAAGTTATTGCAAATGCAAAGTATCAATCTAAAATAGCAGGAATGCAAAAAAAATTTTTATCGAAGTTAAATGACTAAAGAAATAAACAGATTAAACAGTTATATATTTACATATATTGCAAATTAGTTTGTCACAGATTACAATTACACAGATTATCGTAGTGCAGCTATTTTGTGGTATTTAGTTAGAAAATAAGTTTTTAAAAATATTTTGGAATAAAATAAGTGAAACATTTAACAACACTTCTGTTTATGATATTGGTCTGCAATTGTTTCTAACCTCTCAAACAATATGAAAACCAAAAGCTGATACTAAAACAGTCACATTTCTGCAATAAATTAATTGCTTTCTACTTATACGAGTATATTAGGAGTAGTCATGTTGTGTTCATACATATCTACGATATGCATCGTCATCGTTTAAAGAAAATCCAATTCATTGTTTTTCTTTTTTTTTTGCCAAATTTGTTCTATTAAGTTTTGTGCCATACAAAAAGTTTATAATCTACAACTATAAATACACGTTTTTGTCACATTTTTTTCATATACCAGCACGAGCAAGTGAGTTTTATTTTGAACATGAAACATTGCCATCCGCAATAGAGACGACAACGCACAGTGCTTTGTCTTCATATAGAAAAACACTGGCATAAATACATATTTACACTTTACAAAAATTCTAATTTTAAAAACGTATGCCCATATTCATTTAAAATCAAATATATAAAATTATTTTTAAGTCAAATTTTTTATACAATTTTTCCTAAAATAAATTTCAAATCAATTTTAATTTTTTATGAATATGGGGGTTAAACTTTAACCACAATAATGACTAGTATACACTATAATACAACAGGTGGTTTCGAAATACACTTTTAACTCCATTAAAATTATTTTTATTCTGTGCCTATCTTTCAAAAATCATTTCATCTAATTTAACTACAGTTTTTATCGTCATGTGTAGGTAAAAAAAATTTGTACCTGATTTAAAGATTTTGAATTCAACTGCAATTTAAAATTTTGAATCATTTCTCACATATTCATAGTTTTGGAAAAGTAAAGTGTAGTGATTTTATTATTTTAAAACTTTTTAAAAATTGAAAACTGTTCCTTAAATTTTGTGTCAAAACTCTGTGTGCCAGAACATAATTGTATAGATATTTTATTCAATTTTACTTTTTCAATTTTATTTTATAATCAAAACGCCCTAAAAATTTAAATTTTATTTATAGAAAATTTTTTACCCAAATAATGGTATTGGAGGTTTATCTCAAAATAATAATAGTCAAACTGTTAAAAAACCTAAAACTGTTATTATTTTGTTCATAAACCTCCCAAACCATTATTTGGGTAAATAATTTTCTATAAATGAGGACAGATATAGAAAATTGAGAAAATTTCCTTTAAAATAAGCCCTCTTCCAGCGTTACAGTTTAACTATTCACCAATTGCAATGAATACTTCCAAAAAAAAAAATAGCATTATTTTCGGATGACCTGAGCACCAAATTTTCTCTTAAAAAACCGGAAGTTCGATTTTGATTTTAGAACCATGGTTTCTTTGAGAAAAGTTCTTAGAATTTCCCGTAGATTTCGATTTTGCTATACGCTTAGGAGGCAAAAAAATTGACCCACCCTAATGTATACATTTTCAGTCATAGTTTTAATTATAAAAAGATAAGAAAAAAATTATAAATTTAACGACATTTAAGTAACTTTCAATTACATACATTATTAAGAACTAAAGCACATACATACATATGAGTGTATTATAAGTATTAATATTTACGGATATTTACAGATTATACATACATACATAACTGGCCTTTACAACCCTGTGTCAGGATTACGGCCTAGCTTCTCGCAGCACTCATGTTGTGTGTGTCAATTTTTATCCATGAGTACCGGGACCTACAGTTTAAAGTCGGCTCCGAACGACAGACTTGAGAAGCTTGTTCATGGCAATTAATTACTCTCAGAGCTTTTGCCAGAAGACTGATGAGAGGTAGTAGCCGAAAGAAATATTTTTTTCATATTTCTTTTTTTGAAGATGTCGGGGCCTGGAATCGAACCCAGGACCTATGTCATAGTAAGCCAACACACTAACCACTAGACCACGGCGATTAAGGTGGAAATAAAAAATTGTTGTACTAGAAAAGGTTTTTGAATTCATTCGCAAAATATCAAAATTTTAATTTATTTTAACTTATCGCTAAACAATAAAATAATTTTAAAATTTTTAGAAATTAATTTATATCTTCAAAATCTGGGCACATTAGCTCTTTTCTGGTTTGGCTAACTTTAAAAAAGCGGTTAAACTTTTTCAAGCCGCGAATACTGTAAAAGTAGTTATTTTTTTATATCTTTAAATTACGAGAGCATATTTTAATTTTTAAAAATTGTAAAATTTTCTACTCAATGAGAGTTATGAAACTCAAATTTGTATAAGACAAGTAGTTAAAGTTTTTTTTGGAGAGAAAGACATTTTACCATGTAAAAAATATACATTTTATCCTTTAAATGTCCTAAAAAAGAAATAGTACCGAAGAAAACATTGATACTTTTGTCATATCAAAAGAATGCGATACATATACCACTTTTAGATCTTTTAGTTCAAATGTTACAAAAACTACAAATATGTCAACTCCCACTCATGTGTTTGTTTGTTAAAGCTAATACACAAGATGTAGACGAGTACAGTCATAGCCACACATTAGTATCAGATGTACATGCCGAAAGAAAGGCAATGCCTTCAATGTATTGAAGGTGTACAATGTATTCAGGGTACACACTAAAAGTTCTTGTACATTTCTATGATCTCTGGTAGGTACTCTGACTAATTTAAGAAATGTACTGCTCATATCTCTTAGAAAGTATATCCTATTCTAGTTGGCTGATCAGTGAATTAACAAGAGAATTCGTTTTTCTTCCAAACCATTTGATTATGAATCTATCTGGGAGTGGATCTTTTAAATTTAATGTCCACAAACGCTACTCTCTTTTGCCCTATTTTCCAAGTAGTAATAACTACAATGTACTGCATTGTTAGAGTAAACCCATGAGTACTGGTCGTTTGGAAATTGAGATGAATTTCGTATAAATTTAACAGTTTCTGTTTTAGCTTCACAATTGCTTTATTTTAGTGTCCTACTTTGTTAACAACAAGCGAAAATGTTGAAATCTTTTACAGTTTTATTAACATCGTTAAAACTCTATTTTTATTATAGTTTTGCTAATGAGACGAAACACTGTGCAATATGCCTTAGCAAAATCCCTTATTGTGACTTTGTGTTCCATAAAATCAACAATAGAAATTGCTGTTTTTGCTAACTTTACAAACAAACAAAAAAAGCAGCACGAACGAACGCATTTACAAACAATTCATATTAAATTTTCTGCACCGCATTGGCACACATACGACACACTTACAGTTTTAGCGACAGTGACAAACAAAAACAAAGAACCAATTTAAGGAACAATAAAATAAAGCAACAAAAAAAAAAAAAAAAAAAAAATTAAAGAAATTTACAACTTCTGATCGATAATATGTGTTAAGGAAACAATGACTTTAAAAGGAACCAGCAATTGTTAGCAATAACTCATTAAAATTCAAAATAACAAACCAAATTGTACTGTCCTATAGGTGAATGCTTTAGTTATGAATTTATGTCCATGGATAACAAACGAGAGGGGCTGCCAAATACAATTAAAAAAAAAAAATCAGAGAAAAAAACCTGTACATATTTGGTATATAATGCTGCAAAGAAATAAAATCATAAGTAAGCGGGTAAATCGTATTTCTATAGAAAATGCAAAATAAATTAAAGCCCACTAAAAACACATCATATGGAAATATTTCGAGTAAAAGTAACAACAACAACTGACTGTTATTATTTCCTGCACTTGGCATTCTGTGTTAAATATAAAATACACGCTTATTTATAGCATTATAATTACAGCAGGCCAACAAACACGAAAATGCGTGAAAAGATAAGTGTATAGGTGTAAGTATGTATATTGTTGGCAACAGCCGCACATTTCGGAAACAGAATTGTCAAGATGTGAATTATTTTAACGTGGTCTAGTGGTTAGTGTGTTGGCTTACTAAGACATGGGCCCTGGGTTCGACTCCAGGCTCTGACATCTTCAAAAAAAGAAATATGAAAAAAATATTTCTTTCGGTGACTACCTCTCAGCAGTCTTCTGGCAAAAGCTCTGAGAGTAACTAATTGCCATGAACAAGCTTCTCAATTCTGTCGTTCGGAGTCGACATTAAACTGGATTAAATTGACACACACAACATGAGTGCTGCGAGAAGCTAGGCCGTAATCCTGACACAGGGCTGTAAAGGCCGGTTATGTATGTATCAGAGATCAGCAATGAGTACTGAAAAAGTGAGTATACTCGAATCATGATTCATAATTTCTTGTACTTATACGCATTCATATTCTTGTTGATGTAATGAATACTCTACTCATCTCAAAAGTTTGAAGTACTCATCGCATTTATATTTAATAATACGTATGATGTTGTTGACTTCAACTCTCCTTAACTCAGTGCATACAGATGAGAAAAAATAAGTATGATTCGAATACAAACTGTTGTGTGTTTGCTCTGCTTACTGCGTTAGTACAAGAGTAAATTAATGCTATAAACACATTCCTAGCTACCAACCATTTACCACACGACTGCAAAAGAAAAAGTTTTGGGTTAAACTATGAATCGTGTTAAATAAATACTATGTTTTTGACTATGTAATTTATTATCTTTTTATTATTTTTCGTCACTAAAAAGAAAATAGATATGGTGTATATAAAAAATATTCAAAATGTAACAATGTATATAAGCGAAAAAGTTAATTTGTATAGGAAATATTTTAAAGAAATTAAAAAATTTTTAATTATTTTTTTATTTTTATAAGCAGGTTATAAAGAAATGGATTGCAAGAGTGATATTAAGGAGAAAATCAGTGTCGGAGGTCTCCGATTAGTTCGGAAACAAAAAAGGCAATAGTCCAATATGGGCAATTTTCGTTTCAATAATATATTTTAAAAATATTGATTATAAAGATGTAGTTTGTTAAGTATACTATAAGTTTTTACAATGTAAAATTTAGAAAAAATTTAAAAATATTTTTTTTTTGTTATGAATTTCTTTAGATCCTATTTATAAAGAATTAAAAAATAATCAAGGTATAAATAATAATTATGATATAATTGTGAGTATCATAATATATCCTTTTTATCTTCTTTAATACATTTCTTATTAACTTAAACTTTGTAGCTTATTTTTGTTTATTATTTGCATGTTCATTTTTGTATACACCATATAAATTTCCTTTTGTATTGCATATGTCTATCGACTAAAACGGTAAATTTTTTTTCATATGATTCGAGTCACTCGAATCAAGTGTGAGTCTCATAAGTATTTTGATAAAATTATGAATCCAAGTGAGTATGAGTTTGATGTCAACATTTTACTCATATTTATTGCAACCTTTGTTAATGAATCAACGTTGTGTGAGAATGAGTGAGTCAGAGTAGTTAAATTTCAACTACTTGTACTCACTTATACTTAAAATTTCATAAGTGCTTATGAATCGCTAAAAAGCGACTCATTGCTGATCTCTGGTATGTATGTATGTATGTATGTATGTATTAAAGAGCATGACTGTGGTCGCCGTATTTATGCAGTGTTTTGGTTTACTTGTGAACAACTCCGGGTTTAAGCCCTAGCCTTGACATCTTAAAAAAAATAAATTCGAAAAAAATATTTCTTTCGGCGGCTACCTTTTATCAGTCTTCTGACAAAGCTCTGAGTATAACTGATTACATTGAGCAAGCTTCTCTCTCTCTCTCTTTCGCTAGGAGTCGACCATAGACTGTAGGTCTGGTACTCATGGATAAAATATGACGCACACAATATGGGTGCTGTAAGAAGCTGGACCATAATTCTAAAAAAAAGAGTTGTAATGGCAATGTTCTTACATATACTTCTAGTACCTATGTACATTAAACCCACCTGTGCTACTTAATTTGTAAAAATTTTCTATCTGAAAGCCATAATTAAATTCTAAATTCTATATTGTAATACAACTCTGTTCCAAGTGCCAGTGGGTTTTACAACTAAAGTGTACATTAAATTTATGTATTAGTTTTGTTTGCAACTGTATGTGCATTCATATAGTTGTATGTGCCAGCAAAATAGCTGCAGTCTGTATGCGTATTTCGCAGGAGTAGTAATTTGCATAATAGGAAATTTAAGTTTTCCTGGAATCAAATTGATTTTCCATATCGCTTACTAGCTTGAGGATTTATTCTAAACTGCTTACAGGAATGCTTATTTAAAGGTTTACTTCTCACCATGAATTGGGCTTATAAGCACAACCAGTAAGTGCTTTTGGAGTTTAAAAAATAAAAACAAAGAATTGTTGTTCTTGAGTTAAACAAAATCTTATAATATTATAACGAAAAATTTTACTTGAATAAAAATATATATATATATATATATATATATATATATATATATATATATATATAATATATATATAAAAATACTTTATAAAAAATTCTTATAAGTATTGAGTACACTTACTTAGAGCTAATAAATTTAAAAAAATTGTATTAAAAATAACGTAGATTTTAGCACTGTAATAAGTAAAAAATAATAATAATAAATATTCACTTTTAGTAACAAAAGATGAAAAAATATTATATTATATTATATATATATTACCATCTGTAACTGTAGCATCTGTGGTATAAGCGAAAACGAGGAAGCGGATGCATTGGATAGGAGGGGGTCTGTGACACCCTGTGTTGCTCCGGAGCCCTGCTGTGCAGCACCGCTTTCTACTATTATCAATCTGATATATAAATGAGAAACTAGCATATGTTTGAAACATTGGAACGCCAAGTCGGATTTCAAGCACGCCAAGACTGTGATACGGCCGCGTTTTGGGAGTAAGTCCGATGTTCTAAAAAAAAAAAATTCGAATGGATTTCCTTATCGGTCAGTGTAGTGTGAGAGTGCATTTTATGAGAATAGTGAACACATAGATGTTTGTAGACTATGCTCACGAGCATCAGAGACTGTAGAGCACATATTGTGCGGCTCTTGATAGATTTAGGTCAGTGGTCTTCACAAAGAGAGTCACACAAAAATACACTGAGAGATGAGATTGGTTTCTTCATTTGTATTGTTTTTAACAACTTGAATGAAATTTGTGAAAATTTTCGTTTTAAAAACCTTTAATTTTAAAATTTAAACTAATTTATTAAAATTATTCATGAAATAAATTATTTGTAAATGCTATTAACAAATTGAAATGTAGTTAAAAGAAATATTAACATTAATAAGTTTATGTTGCTTATTATCATAACTTCTCAGTGTCTGACAAACAAATTTAGCTCTCTTGAAAACTAATAAAACATAAACACATACGCAATTTTTGTCTCACACACATGTTTTTGTAATAATTGTGGTTGTCGTTTAACATGATGAAAACAAAGCGTATGGATTTCTTTTTATGAAAGATTTTTAACATTGCAAATTTTTTTATAATTAATTAAGTATTTCATAGGAAAATAAAACAAATACTGGTTTCCAGAAATTCTAAAAGTGATATCTGTTAATAAAGTACAATACATTTAATTTTAAACTAATATAATAAGAATTAACGATACGGGTAGTTTTGGTATATTTTAAGAAGCTGTTTGCCAGAATTTTTGTGGAATTAAGCAACCCTGGTTGTAATATTCACGAAGAGAGTAAGAAAAACTAAAAATTTTTATCCGAACAATTTATTTACCTGAGTAATACTGGTGAAGACCACTGATTTAGATAGATGTGTTTAGTGAGACATATGGCCTCATTGACGGACATATCGGACCTGCTGGTATTCATATGGAAGGAAGTTGGTCTCCTGAACAAACAATAGACTCAAAGAGACACATTAATTCTTATAGGTCGAGGTGTCTTGCATTAGTGCTAAGTCTGAACCAGATAATAATAATAACAAGCGTGTGAAATGTACATTTTTTAATTGAAATATGGCATATGTTTAAAATATAACATCATTAAAATGCCAGCCACGGATTCTCTAGGTAAAGCGTTTACAAAATATTTAACTTCCCATGACTCTGGTGCACAAATCAGACTGAACTTGGCAAAAGAGTTATGTTGGCTCTGACGGCCGCTGCAATTTGTGGCTTACTCGCATACATCTGTTGTTAAAGAACCCCACTAGAAAAATCCTAACGAGGTCAAATTAATTCCATATAGTGAGCAACTTTGACAGTGATGGCCAGAACAATGCCGCTCTCAAAAAAATGTAAACCGATGATGACACCAGCCCAAAATTCACACAAAATAGAGACTTTTTGGGATCCATGAAGCACTCTGAGGTCTCATGTGTATTAGGCGAGACGAATACACATTCGACTAT
Source organism: Metopia argyrocephala (assembly GCA_963576795.1). NCBI lineage: Eukaryota > Metazoa > Arthropoda > Insecta > Diptera > Sarcophagidae > Metopia > Metopia argyrocephala. Next base: position 71,255,382 of record OY756208.1, read on the forward strand.
CTTATTTGTTTATGTCCGATTTATCCAGAAATGAGTCTTAACGATGAATAAGAGTTTTCGATGAATTTTTCTTTTTTAACTTTTGTTTTATGCACTTTATTTTTAAAAGAAAAAAATATTTTTAAATTATAATAAATAAATAAATAAATAATATTTCGAAAATTACAAGCACTCAAAGAAACAAGTGTTTTTTTTTTTATTTGTGAGAGAATCCTGCAACTTTTAAATATACGAGTAGTTTAAAGCGACTTTTTAATTTTTAATTTTTTTACAACTTTTATATACGAAATGAATAAAACTTTAAGAAAATATTGACAATTATGCTCGGAAAATACTCGTACAATTAAAAGCTGGCTTCTAAATCAAAATATCTACATCGATTTCAATAGTTAAATGGCTTTAGTTGTTGCTTAAGATGACTATATAGATATGGACAAAGAAGTAAATCCAGAAGCAAAATATGTCGTTACCAGCCGCAATGGTTTAGGTGCCATTTCTTCATTAGGAGAAATTACATTTTCGTCAGTGCATAAATTTTTACTTGTATTTCATCGCTGCGCTAATGCACAGCCTAAATCGTATATGATCTCTACTAATTCGTTTATAATTTTGCCACTTTCTTGCTTCCTTCCTCCGACTATTTTTGTGTTAAGTTTTAAATATTTTTTCATGTTTTCAAATTCTTTTAGGGTCAATAATCATAAATGGAAAATGTTTTACTAAATAGATGACACTTCAATATATTATATATTTAGGAGAAGATTATTTTTAACTCCTATTCTAATTTGCATTATTCGCGTTACCAAAAGGCTTATTTCTATGTATTATACGATTAAAAATTATCCATAGAATTTAAGAGTAATATATAGTGAATGTAGAGCCAACACTTACTTCACAACCCTCGTTTTTTTATATGTATATAAAAAAAGTATATATTGCGATCTAAAAGTGGATGCAGTATTTGTAAAAGGAAAGAAAGTAACTTTCTTTCTGAATACCATTAAATCACACATCAATAAAACAAAAACAGAAAAATAGAAGTGAAACAGTATAAGAAAATTACTATACAGTAGTAAACAAAGAAAATTGAAATTTTCCACATTTGAATCGTATACCAATCAGCAGAGTGAAAAAGAATAGAGAAAACGAGCTTAAAAACTTTTCATATCGCGTTTAACTGAATACTTGGAAAAGATTTCTAAAGAGTTATTGTTGCCATATTTTCCAACTTTATATTGTAAATCCTAAACTTGCATTCAACAAAAAGACATTTTTACAGAAAAACAAATAAAATAAAAAACAGATATTTTCTGCAACTTTGTTTCTATTTATGTTTCTTAGTTTACAGTCCTTAGATTGTGTCGTTTGTAAAAGTAACGTACAGTGGTAGGCTTTCGTTTAGCAACATTTAATTTTATTCACTCTAATTTTTATTTAATCTCTATTGTCGGTATATAAATTAAATTAATTAAATAAATTAACTGAACAGGATTGTGAATATGATTGTACGTTATGTCTTTTGTATTCATAGGCGTGAACATATATCTGCATATGTGAAACGTTTTCTTGGCTGTTCATTTCTGAATTTTATACGTTTTCGGAATCTATCTTTCTTCTATAAACTAATTAAATGTGGATTGCCTTCAGAGCTTTGCTCTAAATTTTCTTTTACTCGTTCAATAAGAAACCCTCAAGTCGTGATACATAAGTACATACATAACTCTCCTTTACAACCCTGTGTCAGGCTTACGGCCTAGCTTCTCGCAGCACTCATGTTGTGTGTGTCAATTTTTATCCATGAGTACCGGGACCTACAGTTTAATGTCGACTCCGAACGACAGACTTGAGAAGCTTGTTCATGGCAATTAGTTACTCTCAGAGCTTTTGCCAGAAGACTGCTGAGAGGTAGTCGCCGAAAGAAATATTTTTTCATATTTCTTTTTTTTTTTTTTGAAGATGTCAGAGCCTGGAGTCGAACCCAGAGCCCATGTCTTAGTAAGCCAACACACTAACCACTAGACCACGGCGACTACAAGAATAAATAACGTTTTATATGAAAAATCATTTATCGTTAGAATAGCACGCCTCTGGAACTATTTGCCACTCGAGCTTAAGATTTTTTCTCATACCAATAATGCTTTTCGACTGAAACTTAGAAATTTATTAAACTACTTGAATCTTTGACATACTTAGTTTATTTTTATGAGTAACCCTTCCATATACACTGCTGGGATTAGTATTATTTATTTCTACATTTATACCTATTCCCTTTTATTTTCCTATTGTGTTTAGTAGACATGTTCTTATATTTGAAAAATATTATTTTCTCTTTTCATATTACATATATTTATTGTAATTATTTCTTGTAATATATTTAAGTTGGCCAAAAGTGGCTTTATATTACTGTTTTTAATAAATACATAAATAAATAAATTAAAAAATAATGACAAATAAAAACCTTAAAAGTCGAAACAGGTTCAGTGACACTGAAAAGAATTCAATAAAAGATCTAAATAGTTTTTACTATTATCGAGTAAATGCAGAAAATAAGAAATCTAATTTAAGGTGTCTATGTTATAACTGAAAAAAAAAATGTATGGTTCGTTGATACAAAATCTTTCAAGGTAGAAAAGAATGATAAAACAAAACTTTTAAAAGTAAACTTTACTAATGACAACAGAGAATATAGTTTGAAAAAGAAATTTGAAGAATTTGTTAAAGAAATTTTTTCTAATATCTGACCAGTCAAATTAAGGCTTGATATATGTAAAACGACATAATGATGAATAACGATCACAATAACAGTAAGTTTCGCAGACTTCAACAATCGCCGAAAGAAATAATTTCTTCATACGTATTTCTTTTTTTCAATATGTCAGAGCTGAGATTTGAATCCAGCACTATTGTCTTAATAAGCCAACATACTAATTACTAGACCACGGCGACTACAATATTTAACTATACTTGCTATAATCATAGATTGTGTCCAGCATTCTCTTTTTGGGGAACTATTTTCGGGATTACATGCCTTTTTAGGGATTGTTGGATGTAGACACGTCGGCATAATACGTTGCACTGAAAACGTGTCTTGTTAATATTTAAGAAATTTTATTAGACCCAAAGCGGAGTAAGAATCTCATATGTATATAGCCGGGAAAATGAAAAGAAAGTATAAAACATTAGTTAGGCGGGTTAGTCCTAACCTCGACAATAATTATAATTTTAATTGAATTGATCAACTGTTAATAACTCTTTTAAATACACCTGAAGATAAATTTAGAGAATTTTGATTTGCTATTAATAATAAAGCCATTTAAAAGTTGAAAAATTCTATACAAAATACAATCCTCCTGTTTTGTGAGGGTCAATTCAAGGGTCACATCAAGAACCTGATAATTGTGTAATAGACATCGACATAAATTGGGCGTTATTAAGTTGCTATAGTTGTCTCAAACAACTACACAAGGACAAAATTTTTGCTGTCGAGCTGTTGAATTGACAGGCTTCAGGATAGAGAATGACAATGAAATGACAAAGATCTCACCAAAAAATACATGGAAATTAAGAAAACAATGCATTTTTTCTTTGCAATGCAATGTATGTTAAGGCCGTGATACACTATCCTATCGAGTCGTACGATTTGTCAAAAAAATCGTGTATTTTAAAAAAGTATAACAGTGTGTAGTCGCCGTGGTCTAGTGGTTAGTGTGTTGGCTTACTAAGACAAGGGCCCTGGGTTTCGACTCCAGGCTCTGACATCTTCAAAAAAAAGAAATATGAAAAAAATATTTCTTTCGGCGACTACCTCTCAGCAGTCTTCTGGCAAAAGTTCTGAGAGTAACTAATTGCCATGAACAAGCTTCTCAAGTCTGTCATTCGGAGTCGATATTAAACTGTAGGTCCCGGTACTCATGGATAAAAATTTACACACACAACATGAGTGCTGCGAGAAGCTAGGACGTAATCCTGACACAGGGTTGTAAAGGCCAGTTATGTATGTATGTATGTAATTTTCTAATTTTTTTTTTAAATATGTAATTCTTTTTTACATGTATGTACATATTTCTTATTCAAAACTGAATAGATATTTTGTTTCTTTATTTGGTGTATATTTTATTTTTATTTAACGTAAATGAAAGAAAAATAAATGAAAAAAATGTGTAAATAAAACAAAAATTAATTTAATTAAAAAACTAATTTGAATTTACTTATTTTAGACTTTTTTCGTTTTACACGATTTTTCATAAAAAAAATTTGATTTCGATTTACACGGTTTTTTCAGGAACCGATCTTCCGTGCAAATCAGGGGATAGGTGTATAAGTATATCAAAATTACAATAAAATGAAAGACTACACTAAAGGTACGTTCACATATGTCAAATTTTGATGAAAAAAGGGTAAACATCAAATATTTGATAATACCCTAAACACATTAAAGGCTACCGACCATCGACTACAAGTTGTCAAAAATAGAATACATGTGTGCATATGAGAATAATTATTTTAGTTGCAACACGACTACCGACCACACGACTTTTTTTGTAGCCCGTAGCCAATTTAGGCTAATATCTATTTTTCTTGGCAACAATAAACAGTTTAGTGGTGCCAATACAATTTGTTTAAAAAGCAGAGTACATGAAGTAAGTATATACATACATTAAAAATGCGAAAAAATAATTTAAGTTGCACCACTGAAAATAAAATTATCATTTGTTTACATTTTTTGTTTAGTATTCATTTACATATTTCATTTATTGACATCAGTTTTTATTTAATTTTTTATTTATTATTTAATTACATTATAAGTTTTTTTAAATTTTTATTTATTTATTTATTCTTTTTTTGTGTTATTAAAACACTTAAGTTTGTTATGTTTTGCTTAGGTTATGTTCAACGTGTCAAAACAGATGTTTATTTTATTGCTGTAGTCGTTATTATGATATAATATAATATTATATAAAGTAGCTGGCTTATTGACTACTTTTGTATCCAACGAATTTTGCAGTCGTGTGTTCGGTGGTTGATAGCCTTGCATAACAATTGACACACACAACATGAGTGCTGCAAGAAGCTAGGCCGTAATCCTGATACAGGGTTGTAAAGGCCAGTTATGTATGTATGTATAACAGTGTGGCATAGAAATGCATCTGTAAGATATATTTTTTGACAAGTCGGTCATTCTTTTGAAAAATTCATAAAAATTTTTTTTTCCATGCGATCAGGGTTGCATTTTATAAGATATTAGCATAAAACAACCCTGCATATGCTTTGCATCTTATTTTGTATGATGGTGTGACACTAATGTTGCCATTTTAATGCGACTTTTAAAAATGTGACAGAAATCGATAAGATTTTCTTGTGAATGAATCGTACGACTGTGTATGATAGTGTATAATGGCTTTTAATAATTTTTATTCTATTTTATCGTTTTACCCACTTTAAAACTGCTTAAGTCGTACGATTTGTCAAAACAAGTGTGTGTTCAAAAAGTTTGACAGTGTAGCCTAAAAATGCATCAGTGGCAGATTTTTCTAAAGTCTGTCAGACTTTATAATTTTTTGAATGAACTCTTAAACATTTTTCATGCGATCAGGGTTGCAATTTATAAAATGTTAACAAAAAGTAACTCTACATATGTACATACATATTTTTATAAAATGCAACCCTGATCGCATATGGGCATTTCCTGGGGTAACGAACGTACGTTCGTACGCTTTTAATGTACAAAGAAGGTAGAAAAAAAACTTTTTCTAGTATTTTTTTTTTGCGATTTGATAGCATTTTAGTAGCTCTATATGTAGTGCAAAAGATGGATTTCATCGAGTTGAAGTTTTCATAATAATAGTTATAAAGACGTGGTCACGAAAGTACGCAAAATAGAAGTCAACTTTAGCTGACAGTAGTGAAATGTAAAATTCTGCGAAATGCAACGGAATATTCCAAAGCGATAAAATAATTTTTAAAGCATACTAATGTAGGTCTCTATCCAGTATTTGCACAATAAAATATCTCTATTGGTTTTCGTTTAATTGGCTTAAGTATCGGTCGCGAACGTACGGGTCGCGAACGTACGATATTTCCATAGGTTTTTTTTGTATTATCACCATGCTTAATCCCAAAATATCGTCAAATTTCCTTAACCAAAAACTTAATCCACTATTTATAGTGTGTGGTAACTAGTACTGGCAAAGTATTGAGTAATGAGTACCACGTATCGAGTATTTTTACTAATTTTTGGGTACTTGTACTTTTACATTAAAGTTGTGTGGAAAATTAAAATTTTAACCAGCAAAACAAAACTCCGTCTAAAAATACATTATTACGTTATTACAGTTAATGATCAACAAGCTCAATTAAAAATTTGTGCAAAAATTCACTTACAAACAATATCTTTTCCTTTTATTAAGAGGGGACACATACATATGATATTTTTGTAATATAATTAAGTTGGAGCATGCCACTATTCGTTTACAGATACTGACAAAAGAATAAGAAAACTTCGCGAGAACGTAATCCTTCTGATAAATAGATTTCAGTAAAGAACTTACAGCGTTTTTTAATATTTGTTTTATTAATAACAATTTTCAATATAAAATAATGAAATTTTAACAATATTTGTGATATTATTGTTTTTACTCAACAGGCCGTTAAAATTGTGCTTATTTTAGGTCCTCATCACAGAAAATCCAGTGCATCATTCTCATACTGGAATATTCGGTATATCATTTCACTTTTAAAGTAAAGTTGGAGACATCTTATCAATTATAAACTCATTGCTTATAGAAAAAAATTACTTACGGTCGCGAACGTACGAAACTTTGCAAACAAAAAAAGTCTATTTAATGGTAACCCAGAAGTTTCTTTTATTTATATACAAATAGGTGATACCGAAATTAATTAAAATGTGGTATGTCTTTGCACCTATTGACGTTTTATGCAAAGCAATAACAATAAAATGATGTTTTCGGTCGAGAACGTACGATTAAAACCTAGTCAAGAAACAAAGCAAAAATTAACCGTTAATCGAACTTGTTCTTTTTTCCCTACACATTTCCCTTCTTAATTGTTTGTCAAAGAAAGATTTTGAAGAAAGAGTGCAAACATAATACATTTTTTGCATGTAAAATAATTAAATATAAAAATGTCTTTAGAAGTAGTTTAAAAATGAAATTTTAAATATTTCAGTTTCTAGCCCAATTTTCTCAAGTAAAACACCTGAGATATGTAAGAATCCAATTTATTATAAAAATATAGACTCTTTTTTATAATTATAAGCAATAAAATGCTATGATTATCAACATATTTTTTTTCGATCCTGGTTTACCATTTTGAGGAAATGCCCATATACATATCGCTCATTTGTGGGAAGAGTGACATAACTCAAAAAAGCGATTCTGAGATAAATACATTTAAAGATTTTAATTTAGCCTAACGTATAAGTAAAGTACAAGACATTTTTGAATATAATAAATACAATTTTTAGATATGTTTTTAAATAAAGTTCGCCTCATATTTCTGCATTATTAACTCAAAACATATTTTTTTGAGTAATGCCACTCTTCTCGCAAATGATCTATAAGTTTTTTTATGATAGTGTGGTACTAATGTTGCCATTTTGATGCGATTTTTAAAAGTGGAACAGAAAACGATTATATTTTCTTGCGATTTGATTGTACGACTTTGTTTAACAGCATTTACATAGCCAAAATCAGTTGCATCTAAACGAAAGCCTAGCACTGTATATGCAATAAATTGTATATGTTAAGCCAATGCACAACCGTCCAGAGTATCAGATTGCCTGGTGGCTGTTTTTGAAATCACAATTTTTCTATTTTTAATGCCTCTAAAGTATTAAAAAGTTTCGCGGTAATGTTGGCATCGTTACAAATACTATAGAGCAGGGGTGAGCAACCTTTTTAATCAACGGGCCACTTATAAATTTTAAAATTTTTTGGCGTGCCGCACATAAATACTAATAATTTACAAAACTCTATTTATAATATATAAAATTGAATGTGTGTTTGTTTATTTGTTTGTTTGTTTGTTTGTACCTTATAGGAGACTAAACCTCTGGACCGATCTTCCTGAAATTTTCACAGGATTTAACTGGGACTCTGACATGATTAATAGGGTACTTTTTTCGACCACGCCTACTTTTACGCCCACTTTTTTAAATTATGTAATTGCCCCCATATAGTTTTTAAAAGATTTACTTCAAATTGTATACACATTATACTCCAGGCGAAGTATAAATAATAATTTATTACTCCACTCCCTCTTTCACGCCCCTTTTCACACCAAATTTTTTTTGAAAGTTTCAACCTTTTTGTTCTATGTAGAAATTTGTATTTTTTTTATTTGGTAATATATTGCTCTTAATACTGTTAACGTCGTCATATAACTATGAACCACGCCCACTTCACCGCCCCTTCTCTTTTAATTCAGATATTCATTTAAACCACTAATAATGTTTGCTATACAAAATACTTTTTTTGTAATATGTATATAACGAGGGGGTAGCGAAGCACACCGAGTTCAGCTAGTTTATAATAAAAATTAGAATAAAATTTAATGCCAAAAAAAAAGTATTTGCTTGAAATTTTTAATGAGAAATTTGGCACTGTTTTTTCGATACAACCTGATCAATATCAGCCGGAATTGATGAGGTAGGTACACATACACAAGTTTCTAATCGTGCATTACTCAGTCTTGATCGGTGGTAATTGGTCGGTAGTCGGATTTATAAACATTCTCGATGTTTACTGAGAGAAATACATTTTTTACATCAGTATTATACTGCATGTCCATCACTTTCCTTTGAAAGTCTTCGGGAACTGTATCCACATCGATAATTAATGGTTAGGAAAACATTTTCATAGAAACTGCTCTCTTCTCAGTTTCTTCGTAATTGAAATTCGTTGATTAATGTTTCTATATATTATGTGTATTTTTGAGAAGCAGCAACAATTGTTTGGCGGGCCGCATAAATAGGTTGAAAGAGCCGCAAGAGGCCCGCGGGCCGCGTGTTGCTCATCCCTGCTATAGAGTATGTATGTATGTATGTGTGGAAAATATAAAATATTTTTCTTTTTGTTTTATCGGTTGATATTTAAACTTACTTTAGCGGAACATGTATAGAATAATTGTTATATAAAAATATAATTGTAATTTAGAATTCCATTAAAAATAAAAATAAAAACTAAAATGCTTTCTATTACAAATTTGTAATTATTTTGTGAATTTCTGAAGAAAAAAAAAACAGATTAGATTTTAAGCACAAAGAAGGGATACATTTTGGCTCATATTTAGTTTATCGTCCGTTGTATATTCCTTTCATTTCCCTTCTAAAAATGTAATACTTATGATACCCGTTTACAAATTGCCATAAGTCAGCGTTTATTCCAAAGGAATACATATTTTCCCACCAGGTAAGAGTTCACGTTAGAACTTAGAGAACCATAAAAAAGAAACATTACCATCTCAGATTATGCTGTTCTACAAAAGAAAAGCATTATTTCTCTTTTAAACCTTTAAAAATATAAGAAATATATTTTTATAACATTAAACCACTTGAATAATTCCGCTTAATAAACTCGAATTATATACTAAACAGCTGCTACACCACACTTCTTTCAAAGTGAACTTTAAAGTTACAAAAAATAATTTTTTAAATTTAAATTTGAAAAATTGAATTTTACGCATATTAAGACATGAAGCAATTCCAATGTCACCAATTTGTCTAAAAATTAATTTTAAAATTTATTTTATCTTTTTATTGTTTTGAATTTTTGTTTTTTTACAGGTTAAGTGTGACACATAAATTTGATTAATTTACTTTCGTTTTTCTTATAAAATAAAATAAAAAAAAATTTAATCCATATGACAATTGAAATGAAATATAATTAATTTTATTCATTTGTTTCTCATCTTAATCCGCTAAAAGCCTTTAAATATATTTAAGAAAGTTTAAAAAAAAAGAAAAATTTATTTAATTTTTGTTTTTCACCAGATGTATGTACTTGACACTCATGCATGCATACATCCTCATCTTTCCTAGCGAGTAAACATAAAGTCGAGGACTAAATCCGAATAAGAACTGATTGCATAGCAATTTCTTTAGGTGTTATTAAAATTATTTAAAATTTTTTCGAATATATTTCATCCTCTTCTAGTTATAATTGGTAGGGTTCAACATTAATCATCATGATTTTATTGACATTTTCTAAAAAAATAAGCTGATAACTAGGGCAACCAAAAATATGCACTAGCATCTTTTTTTTCTGAATGTTACTGACAAAACAACCAAAATATTAATTCATTTTAGGAAAAATTACGACATTTAACCCCTATTTGTTACCGCATATTTTTGCATATTTCATCATAAATGCATACTTTTGCATTTTTAAAATTTTTTCATATTTATATGGCATATTTTACAAATTTTTACGTATGTTAGAAGAATTCACGTGTATTACCAAATTTTATTTTTTTCAAAATAATGACCATCTACTGACACATTACTTAAGTATAATCTATTAAATAATAAGGGCACTCATGAAAACGCTTAAAACTAACATTGGGATAATTGGCGAAGCTCCTTTTTACGTTACGTATTTTTGAACGTTGTACCTATTAAAGAAAGAGAAGAGTGGCACAACTCTTAAAAAGCGATTCTGAGATAAATGTATTTAAACATTTTAATTTAGCCAAACTGATAGGAGAAGTACAAGATACTTTTTGTCGCCACTCTGTGAAAAAAAGAGATAAAAATACAATTTTGAGATATGTTTTAAATGTCTCATATTTCTGCATTAATAACTCAAAAAGCACATTTTTTGAGCTATGTCACTCTTCTCGCAAATGAGCGATATGTAAATATAAAGGAAATTTATTTTATCTGGTTGGTGGCTAATTGTTACTCTTCATGTTTGCAAATTTTTGAAAAAAAAATATACGAAATTTTACATCAACATATTTATTTATTATGAGTTTTATAGAGCATATTTTTAATGCTTAAAACTGTTTTTTCAATGCATATTGTAGGCGCTTAAAACTAATTTTATAGAGAATATTTTTGGTTGCCCTACTGATAACGTTGATAGTAAAAATATATAAAATTCTTGCATTATCATGAAAAGCTTATGATTGCTTTTATGAGACAGTTTGTAGATAGTAATGTGACTGGTGAAAAGTGGGCAATGTTGGCAAGTAGAGTACAATAATCGTCTTAAAAATAGCAAGTGAGTGTCTCTGTTTTGTATTTTGTTTTGCCTTTTTGCCACAATAAATTTAGATTTTCACTAACAAATTCTCTGAAATCTTGCAAGGAAAAGCATAGGAAGTAAGGAAATGGGCGCACATGTGGAAACAACTCATTTTATAATGCATGAATTTTGTTGTCTTTTCTTCTTTTTTTGTTTTTTTATTTTTAATTTAATTTTGTTTTATTTTTTTTTGTACCTTTATCCTATTATCTTTACTGTGACAGTCTTATTTTGTTAAGCTTATATTCTCAAAATTTTAGACTTTAATTGTTAAATAACAGCAACAATTTTTAAAATAATTTTGTGAAATACATCATGGCAAGTAAAAGGAAACCGCCTTAAGAAAACGACGAAATACATATAAAATAAAAATGAAATAATTTAACATTTTAAGGCCAAAACGAATTATTTATAAGGTGTAGTCAATTCTAAAACAAACACAACACAACACAATGTTTTGATAGCTTCTACCTCCAAGCATTAGAATATATTTTAACAATATTAACCAGCAACATTAAACAGGTAGCTGAGCAATTGACAACTCCTTAAAATTAGTTTATTCACTTCGACTGAGACATGACAAATATAAATGGAAAGAAGGAGCATTTTCAATTAATAATTATTATTATTCATTTGAACTCGCTGTTCTGTATAACATAAAGAAAATCAGTGTTGTCTGAATAGGGGGTTTTTCTTTCCTGTAAGTGGATTAAAAATTTATATGACGGGATATGTGATTTATTAGGGATATGGTTGTTGATATGTAATTGCTATTATTAGCAAGAATGATGTCAGTCTGGAGATCAAACGAAGAATCACACTGGCCAACAGGTGATACTACAGTCGCAGTAGACAGTTTACTAACAGAGACCTCTCTCGTGGAACGAAATTAACACTCTATAAGACGCTAATTCTTTTGGTTCTTCTCTATGGTGCGGAAGCATGGACGCTGTCTTGTGCCGATGCAGCGGTCCTGGAAGTGTTCGAGTCCTTAGTAAGATATATGGTTCTCAAAGTCATACAGATGAGTTTCGCATTAGAATCAACCATGAGCTGTATGAGATCCTCGACGATGTCGGCTTTGTTCACCGCATTAACATCCAGGGGCTACATTGGCTTGGCCATATTGTTCGGATGGAAATATCTGCTCCAGCGAGAAGAGTTTTCGATGCGAAGGTCAGTGGATGTAGTCTAGAGAACGACCATGTTTACGTTGGAAGGACAAAGTTGATGAAGCCCTGTCGTCAATTAGTGTGACCAACTAGAGAAGGCGTGCGCTTAGCAGAGACGCCTGGAAACTAGTGTTAAGACAGGCCGGCAACGGGTTGTAAGTAAGATATCTAATTGCATACAATTATTAAGTGAATTCCCCAATAGTCTAGTATGTAGTGTGCGAGACTGCTTGTGCGAGGTTTGGGGGTCCAGTTCTCACTAGCGACTATTAATAATAAATAAATAAATAATGTTTTCTTTTTGGCTTGATAACATTAATACAAAACAAAATTATTGCATTGAACAGTGGTGTTTCTTTTTTTTTGTGGTCGCCATGGTCTAGTGTTCAAATCTCAGCTCTGACATCTTGAAAAAAAAGAAGTATGAATAAATTAAATAAAAGTTTCTCAAATCTATCGTTCGGAGTCGACTTTAAACTGTAGGTCCCGGAACTCATGGATAAAAATTAACACACACATCATGAGTGCTGCGAGAAGCTAGGCCGTTAGCCTGACACAGGGTTGTAATGCCATTTATGCTTGTATGTATGTATGTATCTTACACTTTTTAGTCGCTTATTTGTCTAATGTGAACGTCGATTAAGGACATGTACACCTATTGGTGTTGTTTGGAGGGAATGAAAATAAAATTTTTGTTGTTTTATTTATATAAAATAAAGAAAGCTGAAAAAATGGTATCCTTGATTAAATCAAAATTCTTTTTAATTTTAATATTTTATTCGATTGAAAGCAAGCATTTCTTTTTTTATGTTTAGTTCTTGCTGAACCAGTTTTAATCCTTTAACAGATTAATACACGTTTTTTTAACTTTTAAAATTACTCTTAAAACAACAACTACATTTAAAAAATATTGCCGTTTTAATATCAGATTTTAAAATATATATTTTATTCTGTAAATAAAATCAACTCTAAACCAATACATATTATTTTGTTCACTTTGTTTCCGGTCCATGTGATATATTTTGTCAGTTTGTTTTTACAACTCTTTAATAAAAACTAAAATTTCCATTCGTTAGCTCAGAAATTCATATTAAAAAACAAAAAATAAAAAAATTAAAAAAAAAAAAAAAAAAAATAGACAGAAAAACGTAAGCTTTGAAATTCTATAAATTTGTAAAATAATATTCGTTTGAAAACATGTATGTATTTATTCTGACCATCAGAAAAACCAGTAAAAAAGGTATGGGAGTTAAAACAATGCGAGCGAGTATGGTTACAATTGAAATTGTTAATGCCAGAGATGGAAGCGGGTTGTGTTTTCTTTTCGCGACACAAATACGAATGATTCAACAAGAAGTGTTTGGGACAGAAATATGATTTCGAAAGTGAATCATGTTTTCTTGAGCAAAATTGACACCGAAAAACACGGAACATTTTTAGGTGTTAAAAAAAGAAAACACCAGTTAATGTGTAGTAGTAGTGTATGAGGCTATTATTCCAGTTCTAGGTACATGAAGGTGGGTAGGTCAGACTCCTAGTCAGATAATAATATGATCAACTACAATTAGAACAAAGTGCCATTTTGATGCCATTACACCACCATACTTAATACACACAAGCAGCCCAACCAGAGTTGTCTGCAAAGTGAAGTAGAACAACGGGATTCAGGCTATTGTACTGCGTTTTACCTGATGTGTCCAATTACAAAAATAGAAACAAAATATTACCAATAGTTTCTTTTTCAAAAATATTCTAACAATTTCTGCAGTGATGATTAACCCTATTCTTACTAGCATGAGCCTACGAAATCTCCTCTAGTATATCACAAGACAAACTTCATGACTTGTTTTACATATGTTTTTATATGCATATGTTTCAAACAATTTTGTGAAAGAATAGAAACAAACAAATTAAAAATTTCCATTTGTTAAAGATCGATATATAAAATTTTAACATTAAGTATTGACATGAGGCTCCGAGACAATAGAGCAATTTAACGTGCGTACCCGTCCGTAGATACACCACACGCTACCCAGTTGTATGAGTAGAGTTGAGAAACGACTCGTCAGACCAGCGCCATCCAATGCCGGTACTCCGAACTGTCGGACATGCTGAAGCCAAGCCGCTCAATCGAGAGCCCTATAACTAAGGATTAGCAATCATGATACTACCATTGCCTGGGTAGTAGCACCCCTCCTTGCTGAGAAGGTTATGTTATCCAGCATATACCACAACCACTACGTGTACTCCGCGAAGGGCAGCACTCAAATCATCAGGCCGATCTAACTCACATCCCGATGACAGGGGAGCACAGGCTCCTGTCGGGACGAATCGCCAGAAGGCATAATGTACCTCTGTGAGGATTAGGCTCCTAGACAGAAAGAATTTACTACTCCTCAACTACATAAAAGATCAAGAAATGAATAGCAACATACTATAGTTTAGTTCATTCAACAAGATCTGCCACTTGTACTACAAATAAGGGCAAGCTATTGTATTTGTGTAATACAAAAAAAGAAGCAAAATTCTTTATAAAGCGTTCCTGTCAAAAATGCAACAAAAATGTGTGCAAAGAATATACACACCCATATAAACCACTATAAATATAAATAAATTTTCTTTTATGAATTTGTGAAACGTGCAATATGTATGACGTCTGAGTGTTCTTGTTCGTGTGGTGACATGTCGGAATAATTTGGCACGCGCCCATCACTAATTGAACGAAATGTTAACTAAAAGTCTGTTTAAAGTGACAAAATCTATGCCAATCACTGGTAAGCAAGGTGGCATTTGCACTGCGCTAATTTTATTTTATTTTTTTACGTTCTTGTTTTATCCATTTAGCTTTTCAGCTTTTTTTAATGCTAGTGTTAAATGTTGTAACAACTTCCTGTAATATTGAATAAAACAAAAGGTATAAAAAACTGAATTCTACTTCTTTTCATTCAAACTAATAGTTTTTTTTATAATTCAATGTTAAAATTAAATGTTATATAAGATACTTAGCTTATGGAAAAAAAACGAAGGCAAAAAAATTAATAAAATTTAAACATAAAAACCCATAAAATAAATTTTTAATAATTTATGCTAAAGGTTTAAGAAATATTTTGTTTTTAGACGAGAATAAATTATTAAATTTTAGTTAAACCAAAATTTTTAAATAATTTTTATTACAATAAACAACAGTATGTAATGAAGTTCTTGCAAAATGCTTTATATAATGTAATTAGAATAAATGCCAATATTGTATTTAATAAATATAAAACTAAAACCATTTCTTGAAGTAATCGACATTAGTAAGAGAAAGAAATAATACAAAATGTGGCAACAAATAAAGAAATATTAAAAATTTGTGTTGCCGCTAAAATGCAATAAAAATACAAATATATTGCAACCAGTAAGAAAATAGTATAAAAAATTAAAAATAATGCCTTATTATGTAGCATTTTGGAAGCTCAAAGATATGAATAAACAATGCTTCTATAATTGCTTACAATTTTATTTATTGCTTCCAAATTTGAAAAATTTTCTGCTGGCTAGACCTACTTTTTATAATGGCCACCATTTATTTACATAAATACTATATCTTTTTAATATCGTCGATGGAATTAAAGAACGCTGTAACTGACAAGAAATCGAAAATACGTTGTTTGCATCATTTTTATCACAAAAAAAAAATATGCGTCGATTGGTCCAGGTCCCAGATTTCTTCGATGAAAATAAATTCACTTACGCCGTCTGCGAAATGAAAAATACCAGTATATTTGTTCTACTTTCAAACAGGTTTTTTGGCACTGGTGAACATTTAAGGTTTTGTCAGTTACAGCGTTCTTTAATTCCATCGACGATATGTACATTGATAGCAACCTTATTTGCTCTACTTAGCCTTTTAGGAATATTATCAATAAAATAAATATAAAAATGAAATATATGTATACAACAAATGCTTGTCGTTTCTTCTTTTTTTTTATTTAAATTATTTTTGATATAATTTTAACATTTTGGAATGTGCCAAAATAAGACAATTCTGTGCTGAACAAAAAAAAAAAAAAAAAAAAAAAAATAACAGAATAATTGCTTTAAAACTGGAGAGCTTAACAAGAAAAGTTAAAGTAATACCAATTGTTTTACGGTCTCATTTACATATTGATATGTTTGTTTGTTGCTCTATTAAAGAGGTTTTATTAAGAAAGGTAACCCAATAATAACAAGAATATAAGAATATTTACAATATTTGTAAACACTAAATAGTCCTTAAGTTTAATATGGCCATACCGAATAGGATAAAAACAAACATATGTATTCAAACGATAGCAATATTAGTGCCTGGTTACCTATAACTTGTTTTGGCAAAATACACGGCTGTCTTTTCTCTAGCCTTAGCAGGTTTTTTAAGTCCTTTTTAGAATACTGAAGAGTTTTCATTTCTTACACACATCCATGTATACGTACATTAACCATAACTACGACTTCTACAGTTTCAAAGAAATAGAAAAAAACACCAAAACTGAGTAAAAATAAAAACAAAGACATCCCTTTCCAAATATGAGCATACAAGTAAACACAGGAAACAAGAATCTTTTTGCTTTGCAATGTTATTTATAAGAAAGCAAAAATTTAAATGTTTCCTTTTTATTCCTTCTTTAAGTTATTTTTCTTATTTACACAAGTGTATGGATTTGTTATATATATAAGTGCTTGTTTAGGGAGTATACAGCATACTATTTTTTAATCATTATAGAAAAGGTGTATGTTCATATTTTGTAATAAAAACTCAGGAATTAAGCCTTTATTTTTTATTATATAGTATTTCTTTCCGTTTTACAGGAAATCCTTTTTTAACTCTTTAACGAAGTGGTGTGTATGCACAAATTTAACACTCGTTTTATCAGCTTCTAACCAATTAATTTGCTAAAAACAAACAAACAAATAGATTTCAGTTGGAAGTAACCACTATATTGAATGAAAAACACCAAGGGCCTATTTCACTAAACTACAATTCTACAAGTTTACAAGTTACAATTACAAGTCTTTTTTTTACAAGTGATAATGAATTGTGTTTCATTAAAATTTTTATAACGATTGTAGATTTTTGTACTTGTAAACTACAATTTCTACAATTACAAGTTCTTTTGTATATATTGGATATTAATTATAAAATTCTTATTTATTATTACTCAAAGTGCTAAAATATCCTATAAAAATGCAATGTAACACATTTTAATAATATTTCGCAAATTTTTTAAATAAAATAAAATATTTTTATAAAGTTATTTTGATAAATTAAGCATCTCAGAAGGACTCAAGCAGGTTGAGGTCAGGCTATTCTGGCGACCATTATATTACTTTCAGTTCGCTATCATTTAAAAACTTTTGAGTTATTTTGGCGGTGAATTTCAAATTATTGTATTGCTGAAAAACTAATTTAATTTTGGTTTAGTCCGGCAATAGGACCATCTTCCAATGCTCCATAATCCAATTTAATTCAATTTAAGTGCGTCCGATCAAAATCCAGGTGAAGCTTTAGATGGCGTTTTGTGGTCAGTGGTTTGTTTACTTTTGATCGACCACCCTGACCAGCAGAATGCAATGAATTTCTAACTGACAGACAGATTAAAATTGTCAAATAAGATACAATTTTTATAAATTTGTACTGTCTCTACTTTCTGCTGTCTAAAGGTTTCGTTTCATTTACTTGCACAAATAGGTAGTGGAAAATCACATTTTAGTGCAATTATATAACGACTCTTTTACTGAACTCGATAATTGCTGCTTTTGCATGACAGCTTATACCTTAAAAACTAGTGAATTGCGCTCCACAATATTCTTCGGCCAAAAACGTATCATTGTTGTCTTTAGAAATAATTAATGTATTAAAATTTCTTAAAAGAGGGTTAGAGATTTTCTTAACAACTCCAACATATTCTTAATGTTTTTCTTAGTTATTCCTTCTGATTTCACGTCTAACTGCTTTTGGTGATGTAGAAAAATTTAACATAAAGAATTAACAATGTGCACTTTTTCTAATTATCTGAATCCATTTAAAAGAAAACACAATAACAAAGCAAATGAGTGCTCCATAAACAAGATCGGAGAAATAGTTCTGACGTTGTAAGCATTTGAACATAGGAATACTTTTAATAGTTTTACAATAATGGGTACTTTAATATCGATAATTTGTAATAAGCAAACAATGTGATATAGTTTTTTTTATTACATATAATCACTTATATAAAAAAATAAATAATTAAAAATAAACAAAATAAATAAATTAATGGTAATTAATATTAAAATTGTTTGATTTTGTGTTTATTTGAACTAATTTTTATCAAAAAATAGTTAAAAATCAAATTTTTATTCAATTTATCATTCACTTGTAACTTGTAAAATTTTTTTGAGAGTCTCTGTCGACCCTAAGCTTTTTTCTACAATTCTACAAGTGTACAAGTGAAAATTTAGTTTGATGAAACAAAACGACTTGTAGAAGTATGACTTGTAGACTTGTAAATTGTAAAAATCACTTGTAGCTACAAACTTGTAATTGTATTTTTATGAAACACAATAGTTTACAAATTTACAATTTTACGGCAAAAACACTTGTAATTGTAGACTTGTAGCTTAGTGAAATAGGCCCCAAATCCACTGGTATTGGTGGTGTGGTGGTATTCACTGGTGTGAATTGGCCCAATAACGATATTGATAAGTTTGAATTAAATGTCTAGAAATACGTCGTTCGTCGTTCCCACTCTTTGCAATATATTCTTCCTGACCAACACCAAGAACTGCATGTATATACACTGAGTGCTGGCTTAAATGAAAAACTAAAAGTAAGTGAAATATGTAATATTTTTTTATTTTCTTGGAATGCACAAATAATTTCTTCAAAATTAAAAATTTTATTTAATTTTTAATAATTTAATAAGTCGCATTTAACAAACAAAAAAATAGAAATATTTTTATTCTCTTTATTCCTCCTGTTCTATTATTCTTTTCATTATTGTCTTAAGACACATAAAATAGCTTTACGAGAACATTCCTCTTACCATCAAATAATTTTCCCTGGGAGAAATATGAAAAGAAACCACGTTTTTATTTTTTTTACGTAAGATCTTTAAAACGAGAATACTTTGAAGTTGCTTTTATTCATAGGCAGCTGTGAAGACTTCATTTGTTACTTAATTGTTAATTCTACTTTATGAAAATGATGCCGCATAAATAAATTAAGTATTTCAAGACATAAAGGGTGTATTTGTTGCCACAAATGCTAGTGGGTATTATAGTTACAGCTATGACTACTATTAAAGGATTTATTGTTGGAACTGTTACTGCTTCTATTCAACATTCAACTATTGTTCGATTCTAAAATTGGTGCAAATAATAGAAATGGTTTTTTAAGGAAATGTTATACAAATTCATTGTTTTATTTCTCGCTTTATTTTTGCTGGTTTTGTTTAGAAAACAAAACAGATGCAATGAATAGGTGATACACAGTTCAAGTGCTCGGATCGTATAATGTTTTTAATTCTTTTAATTACATACTTAGACTTCAACTAATGAGTTCTGTTATTTTAATATTCTGAATAATGTTTTCATGGCAATCCTTTTATTATTATTTTATATATTTTTTTAAATAAATTTTTCTAAGCTTATTTCTGGAAGCAAAAATATTTATAAAAATGGCTTATAAGAAATTTTAAAAACATTTTTTCCGGAGACGACTTCTTAGAAGTCTTCTGGCAAAAGACGTGTGGGTAACTGATTGCCATGAACCAGATTCACAAATTTGTCGTTCGTATTCGATGTTACACTGTAAGTCGCAGTGCATTGTATTGGAATTTGAAGATACATATATAAATCAATTTTTTTTTAATATATAAACTTTTAATTAAGCTTTAGGTCGACAAAATAATTATTATTTCGATATTTCCCTACTTTTCTGCGTAGCTTTTTCAGGAAATATTTATTATATTATTATATAAAGCTTAATTAAAAGTTCATATATTAATCAATAATAAGGTCAACTAAACTTATTGATACGATTTTTTTTTTACTTAATTTTTTGTTATTATTCGCCTTTTTTGTTGATGAGAGAAGTTGCAGTCAATTTGACCACTCAAAGGCCAGTGTTATACCTTCACCCATCAGTGATCACCAGCAATTGCCCCATCTGTCAGTTCATATTGAATGTGAGTGTCGAGCGTCTTCAGTAGGTTAGCTATTATCTTCCCAGAAGGTGGAGGAACTGTACTCCTGATCATTGGTTTTTGGCAGAATAGATTGGAAATATCAGGGAGCAGTTTTTTGAAGATGGACTTCTTAGAGGGAGGAGGGGGGAACCTCTTATTTTTAAGTTATAATTTTAGAAAAACCTTAAATTTTATTTGATAATTTTTGTCCTTCGCTGGAATTAAACCTTAAACCTTCTTGCTCTAAACCAGAGTAGGAATATAAACAAAACTGAACGTTTGATCTCATTTTATTGTGTTCTTTACAGAAACAGTGAGAACGATTATCCCATTTAATTTTGTATATTGTTTTTGTTTTGAGTACTACAAATACACTAACTCAAATGTGCGTAGGTACAACAAAAAATTAATGAGAAGAAAAAGAAAAGAAGAAGAGAAAAAAAATAGCAAATTACACGAATGTAATGAAATAACAAAGCAAGCACAAGAGCGAAAAGCTAATTGTTTCATTTGTGCTTTTTCTCATTAGAAAGTATTTGTTTTGGTTTTGTCACGTACAATACCATTAAAAAAATTTTGAAAAGTGTATAACTTTGTTGTAGCGTTTGCGAAATATTTTGTTTGTTTGCCCGCTCTGCTCTAAACACTATACCACGACACCCCAAAGATATAGACGTATAAGTAAAAGTTTTGCATGGGCGTAGCACCGTCCAACTCAATAGAAAATTTTCCAGGGTATGGATTAGTTCTTGTGCTGTAATACGAAGGTAAAATTACAACTACATGTGTTAAGTTTGTCCTTATATTAGAAATGTGTAATATCCTGATCGTATTTTATTGTAAAGTGACGCCTAATTGATAAACGGAATTCACGTTATACATCAAGTCTCCATAAAGAGAAACCTACAAATGGTTTTGAAGTGGTTTTGGCTCAAAGCAAACACATAGAGACTTTATTCAGCCTGGATAATACAAAATATAAATACAGCTTCTTTTTCTATAAAATAGTTTTGGTATGATTATTGTTCGGAAATATCATCTTGATAAGTGAAATTATCTGAAATATATACGATAGTATTTTAAAGGATTAATATATTTAAGCCTCTGGTAACCAAGTCTACCTGTAGACGAGCTATTTTTACTCTTTACGAAAGAAAATACACTTACTTTTGCATAATTATAATATTAATTGTATTTTTCATCTATCGCTGGAGGTTGATAATATTCAATAAAATAAAAAAATTATAAAAGCTTTTAGAGAAACAAGAGTGAATAAGCAAAGAAGTTAAGTGGCAAGACCTTGAAGACATATCGTCGTGCGGAGTTTATGTGCTCTATCCGCCATTTTATATTTCTCGAGTTAATGATGCCACTTTAGGTTTTTGACACCAAAATTGTTAAAATCTGCAATATGTCTTCAGCTATTTATCTCCGAAACTGGACGAGATATCCGAAAACAGATTGCAGAATTAAAAAATTTGGGGTCGAAAACCTAAACCGGCTACATTAACTAGAGATATATAAAAAATATGAAATTGAGGATAGAGAACATAAACTCCCGCACGACGATATGGCAGGTATTATTTGTTAACTTGGTATCTTGCGTTTAACGGCGATGGGTATTGGTATATGGTATAAAATATATCTTTATTACTTAAGTTCAAACAATCAGAAAGAATGTAGTCATGATGTTATCGGTTTGGGGTCAATTCAGGATATCGTGGATATAACTATTAGTGATCTGGAATACATCCTCCAATACGACAACCGAACGAACTGAATGCGAGGGATATTCTGATCATAATAAAGACTGCTTGTGGTATTTTTCCTAAGCTAAGATTAATGTGAGTTTCATTGTTCTATGGGCACTACCATGGGAGCTGCTCTGATGAAATAAAAAATGTTAACTTCAAATAAATACATAGTCTTGCGTAGTACTAGTATCTCACATATTTCACATCTTTTTGTAGTTGATTATCTAATCGTACACACGCATTCCAGAAAAAACTTATTGTTTAGCCACACGGTTTCTGAAAAATCCTTCGGCGAAAGATTTTCTTGTCAATCACATAAATACATACATACATAATAAATTACAACCCCGTGTCAGGGATACGGCCTAGCTTTTCACATAACCTTTGTTGTGTGTGTTAATTTTTATCTATGAGTTCCGGGACCTACAGTTTAAAGTCAATTTGAGAAGCTTGTTTATGGCAATCAGTTACTCTTAGAGCTTTTGCCAGAAGACTGTTGAGAGGTAGTAGCCGAAATAAATAATTTTTTCATATTTCTTTTTTCAACATCTCAGAACTGGTGTTTGAATTCTAGGTTCATGTCTTAGTAAGCCACTGGACCACGGCGATTACTTGTCGACTACTCTTGTCAGTAACTATATAAATAAGTTGAAATTAAATGTTCGCAATCAAATGCTATAAGACGCAATACAAGTGCTATAAGACGCATAATAATAATTATTAAAATATATTTTTCTATTCTCCCAGTCCTACGCAACAGAAACTATTATTCACCATAAATTAAAAAAATTTAAATAAAAATTGAATTTTTATTTACTTAAAATGATTCAACCTGGTTTTGGCTTTATTATACTGAGTTTTAATAACTGAAAATTTTTTTTTCAGTTTCATCAATTACACTACAACTTAAGAAAACTTTACTTTTTGTTTAATCAACTCTTAATGTTTCCAGTACTCAAACAATTAAACACTTAAAATTTTGCAGTCGTTAATGTGATAAAGAAATTCAAAGAAAAATATGAGAAAATATTATAAAATGTCATTCGTTTTTTACATAATTTGCAATAATTCTATAAATTATTCAAAACTTGAGTGCTCTAGTAGTGAACAAATACTTTGCAACTTCATAGTTTTTATAAATTCTTTTTTTAAATATTCATTGAACATTTAATGAAAAGAAACATAAAATGCAGATACAAGGAATGAGCTGGAGTAACTAAAGACTACTCGTACATGACAATCATTTGCAAAAGTAAAAGAAAAAAAAAAAAAAGAGGATAAAACAATCCACTTTGAAATTAACTAACTTTAGCGAGACGAGGCGAGGCGTTAAAGTTATTTTCACAAATACTTAAAAAAAGTTTTTTTTTTTTAGGTTCATCTTAAAGTTTTAAGAAGATCTTTTAGCAAAAACTACAAAAGTAGTTTCTTAAGTTACTTTTATCCGCCATTTCTTTTTTTTTATTTTTTATTTACTTTTTCTCTTTTTATAGTACACCAGCAAGACTCGGCTGTTA
Source organism: Metopia argyrocephala (assembly GCA_963576795.1). Lineage (NCBI taxonomy): Eukaryota > Metazoa > Arthropoda > Insecta > Diptera > Sarcophagidae > Metopia > Metopia argyrocephala. The sequence goes on from OY756208.1 coordinate 71,279,275, forward strand.
TAGCCTGGTCTGTGCTTATTTGTATAATTTGAATTTAAGTTGTTTGGGAGTTATTTTTTGTAGAATAAACTTCAACTATCGCAAATACAAACGTACCGAAATAATTTTATTCATTTATAAATATACAGCCATGTTATGGATCTCAATCCCGATCGAAAGTAGTTTCAATTCCGAATTTAATTTTTAGAAAATTAAATATGAAACTAAGTATGTATTTTTATTATGAATATACTTTCAAAGTTAATATTGGTTTTATTTAATAAAATTTTACATTTTCCACAAAAACTGAATTTTCGGGATTAAAACGATTTCCCATCCGAAATGAGTTCCACGTCATGTTTTGTTCGACAAGCTTTTTTCTGCTGCAAGGATTCTTTGTAAAGAATTAAATACAAGCGCCAAACTTCATTGCCATAATAAAACTTATTTCCTTGTTACAATAAGTGTCTCCAGTGATGGACTGCTGTTCTTTATCCCGCCTATCAATCCCTAAAACAACTATCAATTACTAAAAAAAAGCAAAAATTTTCAAAGTTATATAATTTTATTGCTAATATTAAACAGGCTAATATATTTATTTTCTATTAATTTACCAAGTTCCTTTCGATCACGCCCATTATTAATATAAAATTGTGTTTTTGCATAGTTGTATTTTATTTCTAGGATTAAGACTTTTCCTATCATTTTATTGTTTTTTCATAAGATTGCGGAATGTGTTGTCTGAAGGTGAATTTTATATCCAGAGTGACTTCTAAATATTTCATAGAGTCGAACACAGTAGCTTATACTCCTTCTTTTGCTAGAGCATTGGAAGCAATAATTTTGGGCGATTTGTCAAAAGGCAGTACTATTGCTTGTGTTCTAGTATTATTAATTTTCCACTTTATAAAATATTTTTCGGCAGATAAAGGAGATTCTTTGATTTTCTTAACTATGCCGTGTAATAATTTCAGTATTTTCTGCCTACAGAGCTGCGGCTTAGTCCCTAGGAATTTTGAAGTCGGACATATATTTAAGTACTAGCTGTCCCGACAGTCGCTGTCCTGTCCAAATTAACAAAAATGCTTTCGCTCGATTTTTAAAAAACGTTAAAAAGAGGAAAATAAAAACAATTTTTATGTATGTAGGGTTGGAGTATGTTAAATTTACATTTGATTTGAAAATACATATGTATATACATATGTATATACTGTGTATCAAATAGTATATTTTCTACTTCAATTTTAGTTGATAAGATCAATCTTCAGATAACCACTAATAAAAAAAATGAAGCTTATTCGATTGCTTTGCTAGAATATAATAATTTGAAAGAAGAATAAGTGAAATCGATGGAGCCGTTTTCTTACTTAAGGTAAAAAGGGTGAACGTAAAAGTGGGCGGGGAAAAATGTTTTTTCCATAAACATCTAACTTATATCACGACGATCATTAGCGAAATCGGAGGAACTATTTTCCGATTTTTAGATAAATAGAAAAAGTGAGAGTAAAAGTAGGCGTGGAAAATTTTCTCTCGACGAAAGCTTGAAATTGATTAATCCAAATATTTGAAAAAAAATTAGTCAAATCGATTGAGCCGTTTTCTGACTTATGGTCAATAATAAAACATGGGCGTAAAAGTGGGCGTGGCAAATTTTTCTCCCAATGAAAATTTAAAATGGATTAATACAAACATTTGAAGGAAAAGTTAGCCAATAAGAGGTTCCCCCCCCACCTCCAAGAAATCCATCTTCACGAAACCGCTCCCTGGCATTTCCAGCCTACTCCACCAAGAAAACGAATGATCAGCAGTACAGCGCCATCTTCTGGGAAAATAACAGCTAACCTACATAAAAAAGATGCTGACCACTCACATTCAACATCCAGATGGGGCAATTGCTGATGATCATTCAAAGGTGAAGGTATAACACTGTCCTTTGAGTGATCAAATTGACAGCAATTTGTCACATTGACATAAGGCGCTTAACATTACTTTTTCACACCTATGTATCTATGTATATTAATATATTCACCATTCCAATACAATGCACTGCATTTAGTAGGGGTTTACTCCTGAGTATTGGTCTTAAAAAAAAAATCAATAGAGCCGTTTTCTGATTTAAGGTAAATCAAAAAAAGTGGGCGTAAAGATGGGCGGAGTAAAATTTTCGTTCCGTAAAACCTAAGTTGGATCCCGACAATCATTGGAAAGAAAAAATCTTTAAAATTGGTTAAGCCGTTCTCAGCTGATGCGATGACCAACGAACAACATTGATTTTAATTTATACAGATAGTACAGGTGACATGCCAGCGTTATTTAACATCGGACAAACAAACCAACATCAAATTTTATATATGTATAATATATATACTTATGTACTATATGTATACATACATATAAGTACATGTCATCATATTAAATGCAAACGGACGTACTAACTACACTTTTTTATTTTTTTACAGCAGAAGCAAAAAACATTAAAATCAAAAAATTTGTAAATCTTGAAAATCATATAATTTTCAGGATCGAGATATAAGGATTGGCATCCCTATATACAGCAAATGAGTTTGCATGCAAGGCTGTCTTGTAAATATGTATATAGTTATGTCTTCTTGTATTTGGAAGTAGTCGCCGTGGTCTAGTGGTTAGTGTGTTGGCTTACTAAGACATGGGCCCTGGGTTCGACTCCAGGCTCTGACATCTTCAAAAAAAGAAATATGAAAAAAATATTTCTTTCGGCGACTACCTCTCAGCAGTCTTCTGGCAAAAGCTCTGAGAGTAACTAATTGCCATGAACAAGCTTCTCAAGTCTGTCGTTCGGAGTCGACATTAAAAACTGTAGGTCCCGGTACTCATGGATAAAAATTGACACACACAACATGAGTGCTGCGAGAAGCTAGGCCGTAATCCTGACACAGGGTTGTAAAGGCCAGTTATGTATGTATGTATTTGGAAATGCTCGCACTTGTAATTATGTCCGTTTGACTTTCGTTAATAAAATCGGCATATGATACATGCACGAACATGTATTTTGATAAAATGAACTTTAATTAATAAAAAACTCAATTTCGAAATTTTGTGTTGTTACGTCCGTTTGCTTTTAATATGACGATATGTATATAATCGGAGTAAAACATTGGGTGTTAGAATAAAAAGAGTCTTACACTTTGTACGGCTTAAGGAATTTTACACATTATGAACAAAATGTTACACAAATTTACATGTCATAAAAGGTTAAGGTCTTTCCTTCTATATACTGACAATATTCATTTTCTGTTTCTTTACATTTTCGCAAACAATACCAAATGCAGAGACAAAAAAAAAAAAAAAAACTTAATTCTCACTTTTTACTTTTCGGCCAAAAACAAAAAGTACTAAATATTTGGGGAATAGGGGAAATACAAACAGGAAAAGTACATGCGGTTAGCAACGTATAGCAATGCGGAAAAGAAGAGGATATTAAAAGTGTAAATGGAAACTTCTTTTTTTTTTGTTAAAATCTCTCAGTAACCAACCTAGAGAAAGAACAAAAGATTTTGTCCATTCTGATGTGTATACGTGTTGGTTACAAGTCGTGTAAGTAACAGGAATTACCTCTGCAGAATTTTAAATACTTGATTTTATTGGGAGTTTTATTTAAAATGCAAGTACAGATGAATTAATACGATTTTCTTAAAGATTATTTTTGTTTTTTTTCAAGTTTTTTATTTTCACTTGTGTGTAAAAGCAAAAGTAGTTGAGGAGATTTAATTCAAAAATTGTAGAAAAACGATATTTGAATATTAAAATGTTTATTTTTCTTCAGTGATAGAAAGAAAAAGAAAGAAAGTGATAGAGGAAATTAAATGTAATGAAAGTTTTTAACGCAGAAGCCAAACCATTGCACTCGTGATCGAATTAAGTTTCTCACAAAATAATATTTTTATATACTTTCATCGTATAAGTAACCAGATTACGGCTTGCGTTATTATTTACAAAAAAATGTTTTTAAAATCTCAATAAGTTTGAAGACCATAATTTGAATTTTAAAACAAAAAAAAATTGTATTGTAATACCCCTGAGAGACATGTGGTATTGAAATTATAGTACGTATACTATGGTGTTACATACTACAATATAGTGAGACAAATATAGATTTTTTTATTAAGACCAATACTAAGGGGTAAACCCCTACTCATGCAGTGCATTATATTGGAATTTAAGGATAGATAGATAGAATTTTTTTTTAAAGATATATGCTATGCGCGTTTTGGCTGAAGAGACAAATTGCTGTCAATTTGACCACTCCCAGGCCAGTGTTATAACTTCACACTCAATAGAAATTGCCTCATCTGTCGGTGGATGTTGAACACGAGTGGTAAGCATCTCCACTAAGTAGGTTAGCTGTTATCATCCCAGAAGATAGCGCTGTACTTCTGGCCATTTGTTCTGTTGATGGAATAAGCTAAAATGTTAGAGAGCGGTTTCTTAATGATGGCATTCTTGGAGGTTGGGAACTTTTATTTTTAAATTATAATTTTCGAAAAAGCGCAAATTTAATTTTTTAATTTTTCTCCTTCACTGGGACTTGAACCTAGGTCGTTTGAGTTTCTGTGCGACCGCTCTAAATACTATACCACGACTCCCCTATAGGTGGGTTTCCTTTGACATTTGATCATATGTTATGAAAAATGGAGGAAAACAATTTTGGCTTGTTTTAATAAATAATTATTATAAAATTATTAATTTTTGGAAAAAAAACACGTGGTTATATACAAAGGCATTAAAAGGAGAAAAGTCACCTTACTTAAAAAATAAATAAAAAGATTCTTGCATTTTGCACAATATTTGCATACTATTGGACATTTTTAATTAATATAATCAACAGCTGATCAAATGACATTTAAAGAAATTTCAGCTCCGTTTATTTTTACTTTGGAAGTGTTTGGAAAATTTAATTTTATTTTTAGCTATGTTTAATACAATACCATGAACGTAGTATACGAACTAGCTGTTAACCATTTTGTTCAAAAACGTAATTGTAGTATAGACTGCCATACATATGGTATAGAATCATAGTATGGTATGTGTATCAGAGATTGACATGAATCGCACTCAAATGGCAATTTTTTTACTTTTTAAAAATGAATATTGAGCTAGCAATACACACTAACTAAATGAATGCTGCTATTGCATGATTCAATTTAATATGTCTACTACGAAATGCTTTTAGTTGCTTCCAAATTCTAAACACTCCAACTAATCACAAAAGCAGTAAGTATGTTTGAGTATTTCACTGTTTAAATGTGAATAAACCAACTACAAACAAAAGAAAAACAATAACACGATTGTAATGAAAAATAATGCAGTTTCTCTTATATTTGTAATAAAATATGCTACTTGTTTTTTATTTGCTTATTATTATTTATTTATTTACTTTGTTTTTTATTTATTAGTACTAAAACGCATGTATAACAAGTAATAAATATTATTAATTGGTTAAAAAAAAATAGTCACAAAATATCAGCTATACTTCAAAAGTTAAGAAACAAAACTAAATTTTATATTTCTTAAAAATAAACAATTTCTATTTCTAAAGTTCTAAAAATAAAAATGAGGTAATGTTTATTTCATTTTAAATAAAAAGATAATTAAAAATTTATTTTCTCATTTTTATTTTGAAACATCTTTTAAGAAACAAATTACTGCGGTTAAAAATTATAAAAAAACACTGTTTTAGTCAAATGGTTTAACCTCTTATTAGTTGAGCTATAATGAATCATTTCAGTGTTTTGTATACAAAGGAGTGTTTTGTACGTTGTTATTGCTAACGGTATCTAAAAAAAGATTAAGAATAAGCAATACATTTACAAAAGTAAACTCTACAAGCAATACAGTTGCCACTGTTGATGAATAAAAACAAAACAAATCAAAAGCAGTAATAATATGAATAGGCAGTAAAATCAAATCAACTCATCTCATTCTCTGATCTGTACCACATGTCTGTGGGGGGTATAGCAGAACATATCGATGGTTTACTAACGCAACCTCATAACTCAATTTTTTGCCTTTTTGTGTTTTAACCGGAAAAGTAATCAGTTAATACCAAACAACAATTTTGCAAAGTTATAAGTAAAAATGTTTATTAAGTAGTTTTGTTTTTATTCAACATTATTCAACCTCGTATCTCAACTGGTGATAATGTTGCATGAGTAACCTCGTATCTTAAAGTAAAAGGCAACGCATAATTTTACTGTCTTCACTAGAAAAATTACAAATAATTTTATTCTTGCTTTTATGTGAAATAATTACTAATGATTAACTCTTGGATTTATAGTCTTTTAGTGAAAAAAAAACATACTATGCAGTTTATTAACCATAGCATTTACATTTTTAAATTTATAAAAATTATTATTTTTTTATTTATTTATTTTATATGATTTGAAAGTCAAATTGGTTTTAGAAGATAAATATTTCAAACTTTTTAAAAAGGTTACCCAAAATAGAGTCACACTACTGCCGCAAAGATACTAATATATAGAAAATGTTTATAGATCAGCTCAAGATGCTTACTGTGATTTTAATTAGGTTAGATTAGATTTTCTTATACAAAAAGTATGTCGAATATAGCAATATTTCAATTTCGAAAAGATTTTTGTGATATCTGTTTCCCTTATAAAAATAAAATGATGAAAATAGCAATAATATTATAAAAAGAAATCTTGCTGAAAAAATAAAAGCATTCACGGTACATGTTCAAGCTGTGCAGATGATACCATATTTACACGCAAATGCAAGAGCAAAAATTAAAATGTCCTCAGTTCAAAGTATACAACCTAGCTAGCAGGTATGTATTATGCTACGTCTGGCACAAAGGTGAAGGCGGAATGAATGTCAACATTTTTGCTTCCTGTCGAATTATTTTCCTTAAAACCGAAGTCGCGCTTACCATGCCGATTATATTTTACTGTGCAGTGCTCAGAACCTTAATGTAACAATTGCTAATGTTTTATTTCAATTCGCTGCAAAAACTATGTAGATGTCCATTAAAAATATTTGGTTAAGGGTAGTATCCATTCTGCTATCGAGAGGCGTACAAAAAACCAATTATACGCACCTTGTAATTTTGCTAAAAAAGAATTTGGATTTTAAGTTTTTTAAAAACTATTCTTCTACTGTATTACAGCTAAGAGGGTTGAAATACTTCAAGGATAATATAATGTTTAAACTATCTTTTGATAGTGAGTGGAAAATTCTACTTCAACGCTTAAATATGAAATATCCTTTTGAGGTCGAAGTTAAGGTCTTGTAGAAGAAATTTCATTGTCTTATCAAAAGTATAATAATTTATAGTAACCAAAACAATAAATACCAAAGGACTATCACGCATTTTGTGATAGTTTAAAATACACCACTGAGAAATAATTATATTACTTACTGGGACTATGTCAGAACAATACACAAACATTGTTTCATTTTCCATTAAAATGTATGTATATATACTTTGTTATAAATAGTAAAAAATAAACAATATATTAATACTTACTATAATAGTAAGAAATATCAAATATAATTTAATTTAAAATATTTGAACAAAAGTATTGAAAAAGTTTGTTAATATGGTTTTATTTAAAAAAAAACGCAACCTCGTATCTTACTTTTTAAAGCATTTTTTCAGTGCAGAAAAATCGTATCTCAAAAAAGGGTGAATAGCTTACAGTTAATTATTTTTAACACAATAGTTGTCTTGAGAAATAATCAAAAGTTTTAAATTTTCTACGATTATGAAAAAATATCTGGAAAAAATGTGTAAATATTTGTCAGAAAAACTTGTTTGGCTCTCCTGAAAAGTAGTTGTTTTTCAGTTACGAGGTTGCGTTAGTAAACCATCGATATGGAGTGTTGATCTAAAACAACTGAAGTAGTTTTAAAACTCTGCTACGAAGGTCTCATCAGAGTTTGTTGTGTTCTTTACATGTTAATTTCTATATTATTTACTTAATTCACTATCTATGAAAACACAATTATAGGAATGATATGTTTTTTTTTTTTTGTTGATTTATTTTCAGTTTTCATATATTTGTATTATATGTACGTATTATTTATATATACGTATTGAAATTTGCAAATTCAACTTAAGTATTTTTCAATGTAAGCATTACATACATAGCTGAAGGCTAGTGGCTAGTATGTTGGCTTACTAAGACACGAGCCTCGAGCTCAAACCCCTAATCTAATATCTTAAAAAAATAAATTTGAACAAATATTTCAGAGTAGCTGATTTCCACGAACAAGCTATTCCAGTCTGACATTTGAAATCCACTTTAAACTGTGGGTCCTATGTAATGGCAAATTATGCATGTATTTACATATATGTATATGTAACCATTACATCATCGTGTAAACAAGACCAGTTTTATGATATTAGGACCCATATAATAAATATACAATGAAATTACATAGCAAGGATCCAATAGGTGATTCCAGTTAGAAATTCAGAAATAAATTTTTGTAATTTTTTTTTTTTTTTTTTAAATACGAATTGTTAAAAAGTTCTTCCAAAATTCTAAATAAATTTTGATGTTAAATGTAATTGCCATTAACATTTCGTCGTGAATTGCACTACTGCTTACTAAAGAAAAAGTTACAAAAGCAATGAATGCATTTCAAGCAATGCGCTCGCGATAATTAATTAATAAAACACCAGCGGTGCGTATGAGTAACTTTAATATTAAATGCGTACGAGTATTTATACGCCACATTGTGTTGTTCTCATTTAATTCATTCTTTCTTTGTTTTATTTTCTTTTCTGCCTTAGATTTGCACATTTATTTATAAATGTATACGTACTCGTATTTTATTTTTGTTGCTTTCGAAATAAAATTAAATGTGAATTTTGCTAAACAATAAATTCAATTTATTATTGCGCTTTCTATAGTGTTTCCTTGTGAATATACAATGTGTGCTGTACATAGAAAGCATCATTTGAAGTTAAGCCCTTAATTCTCCGCTGGGTTTTTACAAAGAACGTTGCAAAAAAAAGCATAAAGAAAAGAAATAAGAAAAAAAGAACTGAAGAGAACATTTTTTTTTGCTTTTCATTTCTTAGTTAAATAATATGTTTTCATTTTCATTTGTATAATTTATTATTGTCGTATGACTTGACTCCCAAACTCTCTGGCTTTTGTTAAGTTGAAAGGAAGAAAAGGCAACAGCAAATGAAACCAACGCAACGCTATTACAAGTATCTTTATTTTGAATTAAGCATTTGGAGTACTTAAATCAGAGGGTGTACCAGAAGTTGTATTGGGGATTTGAAAATAATACACTACATGCTAAAAGGATAAAGAAATTCATATTAAATATTTCTCTATACATACATACATACATACATACATACATATGTACATGTGATTATTATGTGTTATTCATGACATTAATTACGCTTTTATTAGTAAATAAAATTAGATTTGAGGAAAAAAAAAAGAAATTTTTTAATATAATTTGTCTCCACTTTATACTTCAAAGTGTTACTAAAATGTTTTACAATTTTTTTTTTAAATTTGATACTTAGAAATGTAATTTTAAATCATTATTTAATTAAATGCTAAAAGAGATTATTTTTGTAAATAAAAAAAGTTTTTAATATTAAAAGCACATATCACTACAAAAATTATAAAACATTTAAAAACGTTTCTTTTTGAAATTTTAATAGCAATTAAAATCATTTAATTTTTTTAAATTTTATTAAATCAAATAAGTTAATTTCATTGTGAAAAGTTATCAACGGAGAGGAGCGCTCCGCTTAGCATGCTCCTACCGCAAGGTATCGGAGCCGGCTCTCTGTGCTAAGGTCTCGGTCCCTCCGTGACTGGCAGTTACGGTGGAATGCTGTGACACACGGAAGGTGGACTTACGGCCTTATCCCTCAAGTGAACGACTGGATAAATTGTCAGCACGGTGAGGTAGATTACTATGTCATGCAGTTGCTGACGGGCTGTGGGCACTTTCGGCCTTTCCTATTTTAAATGGGAAAAGCTGTGAGACCCACATGCGTCTACTGTGTTGCACAATCTGACTCCGCTTCTGACATACTTTTTGAGTGTAAGAAGGAGATATCGGAAAGGCGTGCACTGGAAAGGGATCTTGTCACCTTTACTCAAAATACCATCACGGAAGTCATGTTAGGAAACCCCTTTCGCATGGAGAAGGATTGCCTCCGCCGGAAGGAGATAGATCTTGCAGGGTCGGTCGCACCATAAGATCCAAATGGACCGGAATATAAATCTCTATCCTCTATCTATCTAAGTATCATAAATTGACAGTCCCAGGGTCGAGATAGCTGATATAGTGAGGGGTTCACGCCGTTGGGCACGCAATGACTGTGTGGAGTCCGGCAAGATGGGTGGCAAAAACCACCTAAGTGCGTAAATGCACTTCCCCTCTCGCAAAAAAAAAAAAAAATGTGGAAAATTATAGAAAAATTCCCCTTCTGAGTTTTATCCAACAAATAAGTCAGAAGTAAAAAAAACTCTGTAAAGATTTCTATAAGGCATGGTAACGAATATGATATTTCGAGACGACATTGTGAATTAGAGTGCAAACAGTCCATTAAATCATTAACATTAACAAGTGAGAAATGTTTCAGTCAAAGAGAGGGTGATCCAGTACCATAAAAAAATATTAATAATTTTTTATTTTTTTAATATATTTGTATTATTTTCCTTGACCTTTTTATTAATTTTATTATTAGATAAATTATTTGAGCTTAAGGAAGTAGCGAAATATCGTAAAATAAATAATATAAATATTTATTCGACCTTAAGCTCAAATAATTTATCTAATAATAAAATTTTTTATTTCTTTAATTAAGAATTGAAGAAAAGTTTACTTTTCGTGATATATTGAAAATATTTTTACTACTTTGGAAATATGCATTTTCTTGCTAAAATCTTAAAAGAAAAATGGTTTCCTGATTTGTATAGGACAACCCAGGCCATAGGATTAAAAATAGCGTTCTATAAGATTCAAGCAAAAGAAAATTTGACTTCGAAAGCCCCTAAAGGACTGCAACGAGTAACCATTTCAAATAGCGAGGTTTCCGCCTGGAAAACGCAAGAGCTGGAGGGAAGACTTCCCTAAATTGGACTTGTTGAGAAATCGAAAGTAAATATAAAATACTTCCATGTAATCAATTAGTCAGCCCATCGAACTATCTTTCTACAAATAAATTCAACCCTTTTTAAAATGCTTGCAGTATTACTACATTTGCAATTTATGCTACTGTACTTGTTCAAAAAAAAAAAAAAATAAATAAATAAGAAGAGAAAAAGTTTAAATTTTATATTGAAATGAATGAATGACTAAGAGAACAAACGAATGAATGAATGCATCACTAAATGAATGAGTCAGTTACAAATGGCAGTAAAATATTTAATACTTCGATAAGAAAGGAGTCCCTAATGCATTTTGCTATCCTTTAGTTCATACTATCCTTTGTAGTACATTCTAATAAAATTACACCAATACAAATCTTTATTTATGTATTGTTGTGTGTGTATATAATAAATTTAAGAACAAGTGTTTTAAGTATCATTTAAAATCATTTTATATTTCTTACAGTCTCAATGAAGTTTAAGTTAAAAGGTCAAGCAAAGTTTATACATCATCATGCCTCTAGAGGTTTCAATGCATTTGCCGCAGCAATAATGGCACTTTTTTTTATTCTTTTGCATTATTTTATGGTATAGAAATCCATTATAGGAGTGTAACAACAAAGAAAAACATGAAGAAGATGAAGTTCAAAAGAGCAAAAAAAAAAAAAAAAGAAAACACACAAAAAAAAAACAAAAACTGATTTTCTATACAAACTTTTTGTTGTAAAATATTTTACAAAAAAAAAAAAAAGTAATTATAAATGTTTTCTCTTAAAGAATAAAATAAAGATACATTATGCATTCGCATAATAGAAGTAAAAATAAAACAAAATATTTCTGGAATATTTTTTTATAAGAATAGCTGAAAATTCTTTATGAAATCTGTAAAATTTAATATGGAAAATTACTCAATGCAATTATTTTTCTTTTTATTCAAAAACCAAAATTTTTTTACATTCAATAACATTTCTTTTAAATTTTAAATCTTTGTAGCAAAAGGAACAGAGTGTTCGTAATATAGTCACAAAAACACCTCTATTAATGATGGCTTTAATATTTTAATATCAATGTGAACACATATCTGCTTATCATGAAACCAGGAACCATATGATATAACCGTGGCTGTATATTATCGATGGAATTAAAGAGCCAAAAAACCAGTCTAAAAGTAGAACAAATACACTGGTATTTTTCGAAACGCAGACGGCGTAAGGGAATTTATTTTCATCGTAGAAATCTGGGACTGGGAATAATCGACGCGTATTTTTTTTTCTGATAAAAATGACGCAAAAAACGTATTTTCGATTTTTTTTCAGTTACAGCGTTCTTTAATTCCATCGACGATATATGAATGAATACACAGTGTGAATAAATCAAACTTGATTAAGCTCAATTTCTTAAAAAAAATTATTAAATCGATATTTTACTACTTACATATTTGTGTATCATACTTTATGATCATTCAAATATTTATGACTACAATATAATGACACTGCAACGTATCAAATTTTTTGTGTTATTTTGAGTCTACTATTTGTTCCACAAAGTTGCTGCCTTCCTTATGAAGGAACTTTAGTAGTGAGTATGTGTCCTTCAGAGATACTGTTTAGCTATTTAAATATATTCACACTATATATGTATGTTCCTGTGTTTCTGCATAAGTGATCGCAATTCTCCGTAAATACGCTTTCACAATGCAATGGCCTTCAACAATGGCTTTTTATATTTCAGAAAATCAGAATTAGGCTCAAATCCCTTGGAGTGTCTAAGACCATCGCCTTCAACAGTTTTATCTACTGCTTGTGTATGAACATTTTTAATTCTTAAAGACATCATATCCAATAGAAAATTCAGAATAAAAATATATATATTTTAACAACTAACCGCACTAACCGCACAGAAATCCCAGCAGTAATTAGTGCTTACCAGTAAGCTATTTTGCAAATTTATTGCAACCAGTAAGCAAATATTGTACAAAATCAAATATAATACCTTAACCTATAGCCTCTTGGAAGCTTTAAGGTATGCATAAACAATATAATGCTTCCATTATTGCTTACAATTTTATTTATTGCTTCTAAATTTGAAAAATTTTTTGCTGGGATGACGCTCAGTAATAAGCCACTTGCTGCTCAAACTCGCCGCTCATTGAGTAGCGTCGTTCTTAGAATCTTATACCGTAGTCAGACAACAACGTTAATTTGCAGACGACAGTTTCTGCATATACATATAGCGTAGACAGACGTCAACGTTAGCTTGTTTGTGTGTAATTTGCTTTTATACCCATAGAACTGAGAGGTTTGTAACTTTGCTTAATTTCCATCGATTTTAATTACCAATAATAAATAATTAGCCAAAAACTGACTAATTTTTTGCGATGTTGCCATATTAAAAAAGCTTAATGCAGTATAAATTCAGTTTGTTTGTGTGCATTTGAATTGGAGATAATGCGCAAGTTAATTTGAATTAACACAACTAATGCACATTAACACCGTCGTCTGTCTACGGTGTTAGTAAGAGTGATAATTTTTTTAAAATTAAATTTGTTTTCAATTCTACTAAAAAATTAGCTTTTTTTGCAATGATTTTTTGATAATCAAAGGAGAAGAAGTACAAGACAAACTGAACATATTTTCGACTCTAGCTGCGGTAGTCTCATCAGAGTTAGTGTTAGTGTTCTGTACATATTTATGATCTAACATCAGCTAAATTTAGCTCACAATTTTCTAGAAATCATATACTGAATTAATTTTTTCCTTTTCTATATGCACATACACTTGTATGAGGGGCAGTTGGAAATAATTAAACCCTAACTCAGACTATATGAAACAATTATAGTGGTAGTGGTAATAAAGTACAATAAATCTGAATGATTCTCATTAAAACAACAACAATGGAATAGTGGTTAGAGTGCTAGCACAAGAACTCAAATGGCCCAGGTTCGAACCCCAGCAAAGGTGAAAATGAAAAAGTTGTTTGCAGTTTTTTTTAAATTATGATTTAAAAATAATAGGTCCCCCCTCCAAGAAGTTCATCTACAAAGTAACCGCTCATTGACATTCTACTCTATTCCACCTTAAACTTTGACAAAGATAAACGAATGATCGGGAGAAAGCGCCACCTATTGGCTAAAAATCTACTTAGCGAAGGCATTCACCGCAATCAACATGCACTGATGGTTCAATTGCTCTTGATAATTCAAATGTGAAGGAATAGCACTGGCCTTTGGATGGTCAAATCACAGCCATTTGTCTCATTCCTAAGGCGCTAAATAATATAAGACAAACGAAATATATGTTCTGTTGTCATAATGTACTGTCCTTTTCACAAAAATTCCAATACAATTGATAGCATTTAGTAGAGGTTTACCCCTGAGTATTATTCTCAATAAAAAAAAAACTACTTTATTTAGAAGCATTCTGCAAATCAAAGAAATAGCATTCATTAGTACTTCATTAAATATTCCCTTTAACACGTCTATGTATGAAACTGTGGCAGTGGGACTGAATTGAAATTTCACTATATTGACACTGTGTTTCTAGTTACACTACCACTAAATGTTAGAGGCGTTAATGCACTATTTTATTACATCACCTCTATTGTAGAACCCAGTATACATTCAAAGTGGAATTAAAAGCCCCAATGGGTCTGCTACCTGCATATCACTGTGAATTAAAATACTTTTTAGGCAAGTATCTTGCCATTGTTGCTTTGAACGTTTATTTGCATAATCATTTATACTTCATGAATAAATTAAATTTTGATAAATGGCTTTTATGTAACAAAATTAACGCGATTAATATAAATCGATTATGAAAACAAAACAAAAAAGGAATATTAATTGAAATTTGTTTAATACAATATATATTTTATATTTACTTATTTGATTATATATATGGTTAATATATTTTAATTAATTAATTAACCATTTAATCTTTTTACTAGATTAATAATAATATTGCTGTCATTTGCATTAATAAATGTTAATATATCTCTATTGGTTTTATTTTAATATTCTTATCGTTACAGTTTTTTTTTAATGAATTGTCGAGATTTATAAAGCAACTTAGAACATAAAAACACTGACTAAAGGTGAACATAAAAACTTCATTAAAAATTATAAAGATCTTATTGAGCTTTATGGTTTTAAATTGTTTTTTTTTTCAAGCGAAGTAACAAAAACAATGGGCGAATTAACGATATACATATTTATTATAATAATTTATAAAACGAAAAAGGCCATATAATTACAGAGAAATAGATAGATAGATAGGGAGCAAACCATCTTTTTTAAATTTTAATCTTTTTGCGAAGCTTAAGGAACTGCTATCACCTCGACCTTGATAAAAATTTAAACTAAAGTCTAGTGTGTACTTAAGAGTGGTATTTTTTCTTCTAAGTTGTATGGAAAATTTATATTTTAACGGTCAAAACAAAATTCTGTATAAAAATACAATACAGTGTGAAATTGTTGTCTCTTAAAAAGAAAATCCGTTAAAAGTATTGAGTAGTATTGAGTACCCAAATGTAAGTACTCAATACTATCGAGTAATGAAAGGTAGCAGAATTTGACAGCACTAGTGTGTACGGTATGATTTTCAACAATGGTTCATAGAGTGAACCAAGTGGTTAATATTATTGTGTGAACAAATTATTATATATTGGGACGAACAACATATCAATAACGATATATAAAAAAGTAACCCATATTTTTGTCTACAACATACGTTTTAGAAAAAAATGTCCGAAATATTTCGTAATTCTGTATATTCCTTTTACCAACAATGCTGATATATATGTTTATTCTGTTTAACTATCATTTAGCGACACGAAACTAACGTCAAAATAAACATCGCACAAAAAAAAAAAAAACCGCATATTATAAATCGCATAACAAAAGAGTCGCATTAAAATAAAACCGCACAAAAATAGTCCGCATAAAAACAGGTTCTTCTGTATTTCATTATTTTACGTTCCCTTTAAAGATACTGTTCTGAAGCAAAAATATTTTTCTTTAACAAATATATATGCCTGATTTTAAATATTAATTAAAAAAAATTTTAATTGTTTATATAATATTTCATCAATGAATTTAAAATATCCAATCAGGCTACAACACTAGTTATTTAAAATTTAAAATAATAATATCCCTATTCTCTGAATAAAATTCATGAAAAGTCCGCATTTGAAATAGTTAATACTCTAATTTAAGTCTCGTTTACAGCATAATGGCTAATATGAGATGTGACAAGAAATAAATTAATAAATCTTTAAAGACACATGGAAAAAACAGCGATCGGAAATTTTTTTTTACAGGGACCGTTATTCAGGGGGTAAATCCCTACTCATGCTGTGCTTGGACGGAAATTTTGTAACGATATATTTTTTTTCTATTTTTTTTTCTTACGAATGAGACAAATTGTTGTTAATTTGATTACTCAAAGGCCAGAGTTTATACCTTCCACCTTCAATGATCAACAGCATGTGCCCCATAAGTCGTTGGACGTTGATTGTGGTGAGGGTCTTCGCTATGTTGGTGGCTGTTATGTACTACTTTTCAATAGGTGGGGCTTTTTCTCAATTTTTTTTTTATTGAGACCAATACTCAGAGCTAAACACCTAATAAATTCTGTGTATTGGAATTTTTGTGAAAAGGAGAGTACATTATGACAACAGAACATATATTTTGTTTTTCTTATATTATTAAGCGCCTTAGGAATGAGACAAATTGCTGTGAATTCATCATTCAGAGGCCAGTGTTATACCTTCACTCTTGAATAATCAGCAGCAATTGCTCCATCGTTGCATGTTGATTGCGGTGAGTGCCTTCGCTAAGTAGGTTTTTAGTTGTTATCTGCTACTTCCTAATAGGTGGCACTTTTCTCCTGATCATTCATTTTTCGTTGTCAAAGGAATAGAGTGTAATGTCAGGGAGCGGTTACTTTGTAAATGAACTACATGGTGGGGGGGACTGTTACTTTTTAAATTATAATTTTGAAAAAACTGCACACTAACTTTTTTATTTTTCACATTTGTTGTGATTCGAACCGGGGCTCCAAATATGTAAAAATATATCACATTATTTCGTAAAACTATTTATTTTTAACAAGTTAATAATTTTTTTAGGAAACCTGTTCATTATATAGATGCTAAAGTTGTGTTTTAAATTTTTAAAACGATTTTAAAAGATGCTAAGCTATCTTCAAAAAACAGAAATATATGAAAGTTTTCCCAAAGATATAAACAATGCTTTATCTGGCTAATATACATATAAAGTTATTTCAAATGCGAAAATAATATCCCATAAGTAAATTTGTATTAAAGAATATCACAAAATAGAGATTTACAAAACTCATTTGAAATCTACCATTTGAAAATTTCAAAATTTTTTTACATTGAGGCCAATACTCATGTAGTACATTGTGCTGACTAGATATATATTTTATAATAAAGGGAAAGGTAAGAATGGTGTTTATGGACATTTAATTTAATCTTAGTAATGTGAAAATAAGAGAAACATTTTTCACGGAAAAGTCATTTTATAAACGACGAATGCGTCTAAATTCTTTCTTTAATAATCACAGCATCGATAAAATGTGAGACACACTCTACATAACAATGATACTGCAATGAATATAAATAGAGTTGGATACCTTTCAAACTTTTCTGTACTCAGTAGGGAATAACCCAATAGGCCCATGTATGAAAGCTGTATTCTTCTGCTTATATACCAGCCAGAATATTCGTGAACAAATGAATTCGTATCATTAAAAAAATGTACTAATGAGCGAATTTATAAAAAATTTTCAAAGTGCCTGAGAAAAGTGTGGTTCAATAAATAATTTTTATTAAAGTATAAATTAAAATTCGATTATCCAGAATGTTCCCTAAAAATCATAATGAATATTAAGATATCACTATAATTTAACAATTTGTGTCTAGAATTCTTCAAGTAAGCATTAGAAAAAAAAAATGAAAACTTGAAGCCTAAGTATGTCGTAAAACAAACAAATTCAGCACTAGCAACTACGTTTTTTAAGAGCAAAGATCCACACGCATACCATTTTAAAAATTACGATAAAATGTAAGCATTAAATATTACGAAATTTGTTAAATACAGAACTAAATTTAAAAAAAAGGAAAAATTTTTTCTAAATCTTTAAATATAAAAACAAAGAAGGCAAAAAAATATATAAAAATATGTTTATTTGTCTTTAATAACCATTGTCAGGTTATTCTGAAATAAGTTCTAACAATAAATAGAAAATAAATTTTATTCATTCCTTGTTTTTTCCTATTACTTTACTTCACATCTTTTTATTTTCCTGTTTTGACTGGTTCTCGTAACAATAAACAAAAAATTAACAAACCAAAACCAATGGCAATTTGTTTCTACTCCCATACAAAGAAAAAAAAAGTTTCATATTATTTTATTTCATATTTGTTTGTTTGTTTTATTTTATTTTATTTTATTACATCTATTCATGCAAACATGTGCTTGTCTGTCCAACCATTCAACCGAATGTCGTCCATCAATCAATCATTTCTTGTTCCATTTTCAATGATTCTATTTTACATCAGGCTTAAATACATTTCAAAATGATGAAAAATGTTAGTCCTAGCTAGCTTGTTGGGTAAGGGAGGGCACAACATACAATTACAAACTGAGATATACACGGACAGTTTAACTAATCCTTTTCATAAATGATAAATTAGCCAAACATGCACAGTTTTTTTTACTTTCTGGATATCTTTTTTTGTTTTTTGTTAAGAAATTTTCTGAGGTCAATAATAAATTGGAATAGAATAGACATCATTTGTGTTAATATTTATTTAAGTAAAAACAATAAAAAAAAAAACAAGAACAAATTTGTATTTTTGCAACGTAAGTGGGTTGAAAAGTTATTGATTATATATATATAGATAATGACTTTGGCCTTCAAAACTTAATTTTCATCCAATGTTCGGTGCATTTAAAAATCTATTTTAAAGGAATTTATTCTTACCGTAACGAGTTGTTTCGACAAATTTTAATTGAAAATCTTAAGACTAGAAGAATAGTGTTTGCTCATATAGTGAAATAATTAAAACTTTTTGATAGAATATTTAAAATTTATAGTTTCTAAGCAAAACAATTTAAAAGTGCGATATATTCAAATGCGAAATAATAATGAAATATATATTAAAATTAAAAACAAAAAGTAAGAAATGTCCAATAAATTAAAGGAACTTACATACATACATAACTGGCCATTACCACCCTGTTTCAGAGTTATGACCTAGTTTTTTGCGCGACTCATGTTGTGCGTGTCAATTTTTATCCATTAAAACCAAGACCTACACGTTTTAAGTTCGACTCCGAACGACAGATTTGAGAAGCTTTTTCATGGCAATCAATTACTCCCAAAGCTTTTGCCATAAGACTGCTGAGAGGTAGTCGTCGAAAGAAATATTTTTTTCAGATTTATTTTTTGCAAGATATCAGAGCTGAGATTTGAACCCGGCGCTATCGTCTTAGTAATACAACACACTAACCATTTAAAGTAACGTGTTTTAATTTTTTTATCAGTATAGTGTTAGTGTTTTTTGGAATTATTTATATGATTTTCTGTTGTAGGTGGTTTTATGCCATCAGTTGGTAATGATTTTGTATTATCTTTCTCAGTTTTAAACTTTCAATAGTCTACGACTTTGTACGGCCTTTCAAATGGCTGTTGTAAAGAGCTTTTGTTGATTACTCTTTGAAATACAAACTGACAACTTCATAAAACCTTTGGAATATATAAACATGATTCATAAACATAAAATAGGCACATAGAAATTTGTCCAAGAATTTCATCGTTAAAGAAAACTGTCAGGGGGCATTCCACCCTATCCGTCTTTGATCTGTCAAATGAATGATCAGAAGAAATCGTCACCTACTGGGAAGGAATAAGCAGGATTAAGCAAGGATCAAAACCTACCAACAACAACTTAGCTAGATCCTCACCACTACACAACAAAAACAGAATTAACATCAACAGATACGGCAATTGCTGTAGATCATGTCAGGGGTGATTGTACAACACTGGTCTTTGAGTGGTCAACTGACAGAAGCTGTCCCATTGACATTAGGCGCTTAATAAATATATAAAATAAATATAAAAAAAGAAATAAAAAATGAAAAACTGTCTCTCCGATTGCAATACAATGCACTGCATTAGTAGGGGTGCAGCTCCTGAGTATTGGTCTTAACAAAAAAAAAAAAAAAATAAATAAATAAGCCTTAAAAAAACATAAAATATTTTTTATGAATACGGCAGTTAGTGTAGAAAAATTAAGCAAAATAAAAACATAAATTTAAAAAGAAATAATAAATTAAATTATGTTATTTTAGTTTTTAAATAGATTGCGACATTATTTTATATTATTCCGAATATTTACGAACAAAAACATTATTCAGTTCTAATGAAAATTCATTACTCTTTAAAATTTATCAAAAAATGGTGAAGTTATCGAATATTTCGATTACATATTATACGTATATTCAGACTATTCCACACAAAATTTTAGCATTCCATACGATTTATTGGATAGTCTAAGAACTGTGATATGTTACCGGGACATACATTTTAAATTCGAATCCGAACGACAGACTTGAGAAGCTTGTTCATGGCAATCAGTTACTCTCCGAGTTTTTGCCAGAACGTAAATTTGGTAAAAGGTAAATTAAAAGATTATCTTCTTCGAGATGTCAGAGATGGGATTTGAACTCGGAGCTCTAAATATACAGCAATATTTCTATGGTCCTTAAATTGTTATATATTGTATAATAATATAAAAAATCGATTTTTAATTAATAGATTTTTCGCCTATTTCCAGTGTGAAAAAAATAAAGGTGAAGATGTTGGTAAAACAGAAAACTATTATATAATCAGCATATGAAAAGGATTATTTTTATTAAAATCGTAGAAAGTATGCAGGTTTCTAAGACTTTTAAAAACAATAGACATAAAAACTTGTTATTAGTCCACAACTTAAAATACAGCAGTTGTAGTATTTATTAAGTTACCCTCGTATAATACACGAGACCTTTGTAAAAGTAGAACATATTTAGTTTTACGGGTAAAAGTGTGAAATCTCTTCGTAAAAGCCTATAATATGAATTGAATTACGGTGATAAAACTTCACTTATTTGATCGGTAGTACATAATAGCACGTCATCATACTCGTAATAAAAAATAACGATATTTACCATAAAGGAAGACAACAAATGTTTTTGTTTATTTCTTGCTTTTTGTTCTCAAAGACAAATTCTTATTCGTAGAGGGATGGGTGTGGTCACATGCTGTGAAAAAAAAGAAAACCTCAGTGAAATACATATTGTGTAGATGCCTTTTTATATTTTCCAAAAATACGGGTAAATTCTTTAAAACTGTCTTAAGTATTAAAAATATTTATTATGGTCTAGACCATAGTTAACTAAAACTCTCAATAAATGAAATGCGCCTGTTTCACAATTGTGTACAGAAAATTAAGATTTGGACTACATTGGTCTTTACCTAGATAGTAAGTATTAAGGTAACAATGTTTGTATGTTTGTTCCAATTTAATGGATTCCTAAACTGCTTAACCGATCAAATTATTTATCAAAATTTAAACATTTCAATGAAAGTACAAATTAAACTCAAAAGCAGAAAAGCACGCCAGGTTCCATCACTGAAGTTGTATTATCTTGAAGTTTTGTTCCGCTTTGGAGAAGCACACACATAAAGACCGAAGTTATGGGAAAATCTACGTGTTTATTCGTTATTGCTTGTTCAAAAATGTTGGGCTAAAATAAATACCTGTTCCCAAAGTGAAAAAGGCCCATGAAAGGATGATATTGTGCGGCGACTGGGAAAACAAAAACGAATCACTTATAGAGCTCAACGCCATACCAAAAAGTGCATATCAGAACTGCTTCGAAGATTGAAAAAATCGCTGGCACAAGCGTATTATATTTATGAGGGAATACTTTGAAGGGGACAAAGTAGGAATTGATGAATAACTAAATATTTTTTGAGAGAAACACAAATACACCTTTTCCTATTGTAAAGACCTCATAAAGAAATTATTTTCCATAGACCTAAATAAATAAAACAAAACCTAAAATGTAGAAAAAGCATATTATTATATAGTTCCATAACTAACTTTTTTTCACTATGGTATGGTATTATTTGGTAAAGATTTATTGTCCACAGACCTAAACAAATAATAAAAAGCAATAAAATTAAATACATAAATGTATGTATATAAACACGTAGATATGTGGTATATGGTGATAGTTTAATATAAAAAGAAATATATTTCATTTACCTTAAAAGAAAAAAGTAAATTTCTATGAATTTTTATAATCTTATAATTGAAAAATCCTGACTGTGGGAGTATAATGCCCATAGAGTTAAGTTTAAAAAAAAACACAATATTTTTAGTTTAAAAAAAATGTTACTTGATTTTTATTAAATTAAAAAAATAGGTCAATGTTCTTCAAGTGATTTCTTAAGACTAAATTATAACATAAACAGAAATAATATTTAAAGTAACACATAATTCTATGTAGTAACAATCGAATGATTTAACGGTAAAACGGGTTTTTACAAAAAAGGAATATTTGATAATTTTAAAATTAAAGAAAAATGAAAGTAAAAATAAATTACAAGAGATTACAAAATAATAATAGAAAATAAAGTATTCTGAGAAAATAGGGCTAATCACAGAATATATAACTCCCCCACCCTTTGAGTACACATTACCCCTGAAATGTGGAGTTATTAGTACTTAAGGTCTGCGGGATTAAATTTTATGATATTAATTAGTAACAGATTTATATTCATTAATTATTATCTTAAAACTATTTAATCATAATTATAAGCATTAAAAAGGTATTTATTTACAGAAATTCATTTTTAGTTAAAAAAAAAAATAAAATAATAATGCTATTTAAATTTAACAATTTATTTAAAAAATTTATTTATCTTCTACATAATTAAATGTATTCAATTTCATCTGGTTTTATTTTTGACAGAATCTTTGTTCCTAGAATAGTTTCTGCCAGTAATACTTCTATCAAATTTAATATTAGGTATTCCGGTTTGGTACTTGAAAATTCTTTTTACGATTTGCCTATCTCTTTTACAACCCCTTTCATCAATAAAGTGAGTCTTATCTTTTTCATTAACTTCTTTAATAATGTATTTCGGTTTTTGTTTTAAATTTTGAAATCCTAAATTCTTTACTAGTTCTCTCTCTCCATATTCATGACAATCTTGTCTATTTTCATTAAATTTCTCCATTCTCTCAATCTTGTTCTTATGTACTTTATCATGCAACATCAGCCAAACAGACTTGTCAACTTTATTATGAAGTAAATCATTAGGTTTAAACCCTGTTGTACTGTGAATGGAGTCGTTATATATTTGAACTGATTTATAAACAATATCCTTATCACTTAAATCATTATATTTTCGTTCCAATTTAAAAAGCCTTATATGCTCATTAAGTGTTAGATGGAACCTTTCTATATCACCGTTGCCAGTATGAGTGTTGGGAGATGTAAAATGAAAATCTACTTCTTCTGAATTAAGAAAATCTCTGATAAGAGCTGTGTTGAATTCATTATCGGCAATAATCTTATTAGGCTTTCCTAATATTGCGAGTCTTTCTCTTAATTTCTCAACAATCGTGACTGAATTCTTATCACTTAAATGATGTATTGATACATGTTTAGAAAGTTTGTCAATACAAGTTAAAAATGTGGTCTGTTTGTCTAGAAACCATACGTCAATATGAATGATTTCGTTAGATTGAATGGGAGTTTCCGTAATACATAACTTCGTCTTTATAGGTCGTCTATCAAATTTGCACATATTACATATAGTACAATTGTTTATAAATTTATGAATTTCCTTTCTCAATTTTGGAAAGTATATTTTATCCTTCAATTCCAAATAAGTTTCCTCTATGCCTCTGTGGTTCTTATCATTGTGATATTTCTCCAAAATTTCCAACAGGTTTTCCCTATCAAAAACATCTTTAACTAGCTTGGAGCATTTTAAAAATTTAATTCCACTCGAATTGGAAAAATAGTGAACTATTGTCTGTTGAAGTTTCCTAAATATATCGAAATTATCACAAAAAATTGCTATTGTACCTTTAACTGATAAAATTTGTTTTAAGAATTCCAACACCTTCTCCTCAAAATACTCCCTTAAAGTTATTAAATGCCTAATTTTCTTATCATATAAAATTTGCTTCTCATACTTATAGTTTCTTCCTAATGTTACAATGATTTGATTTTTAAAAATATTGACCGGTGACTCCGTTATAAAAATATGATCGTTCAGATTTTCCTTTCCACTATGTATCGTTGCCTTATCAGAACTAACTATTTCGTCTTCGTCTATATGGTTAACATTAACACGGCTAAGAAAATCTGCAACTTGATTAGTCTTCCCTTTAATGTATTCAATGTCAAAGTCATATTCGTTAAGTTGAATTTTCCACCGTTGCAGTTTCATATTAGGCTCTTTCAATGAATTTAACCAAACTAGAGGTCGATGGTCAGTTTGTATTTTAAATTTTCTTCCGAATAAATAAGGCCTGAAATATTTTATTGACCATACAATCGCAAGCAATTCCTTTTCAATTGCACTATAATTGCGCTCATGTTGATTTAAAGTCCTGGATGTGTAAGCGATTGGATGTCCGTTCTGGGATAAAACCGCGCCTAATGCCTCATTGCTCGCATCTGTGGTTAAAACAAATATTTTGTCAAAATCTGGATATGCTAAAACTGGTGCTGAACATAAAATTCTCTTTAATTTAATAAAGGAATCAATGTACCTTGGGTCATTTACATTTATTGTAGAATTTTTCTTTAAATATGAAATCATTGGTAGTGCGATTTGGCTATAATCTTTAATAAATTTCCTATAGAAACCGGTTAAGCCTAGAAAAGATTTTATTTCCTTTGTCGATTTTGGTAGCTTAACTTTTTGAATAGAAGAAATTTTATTAGGATTTGGCATAATTCCATTGAGCGTTATAATATGGCCCAAATATTCAGATTCTCTTTTAAAGAAATTGCATTTGTCCACCTGGACTTTTAAATTATACTCCAATAATCTTTTGAAAATTTTTTCTAATGACGATATGTGTTCTTTGAGAGAGGTTGAAAATACCAAAATATCATCTAGATAAACTACGCAGATATTATTCACATAATCTCGCAGTACTTCATTTATCATCCTCTGGAATGAAGCTGGAGCATTTTTCAAGCCAAAAGGCATTCTGGTAAACTCATAATGACCAGTTGAAGTTGAGAATGCTGTCTTATGTCTGTCCTCAGGAGAAATTGGAATCTGGTGGAATCCTTTCGCCAGGTCTATAGTACTAAAGTACTGGGAATTCCCTAGTTTAGAAAAAAGGTCCTCCATATTAGGTATAGGAAACTTGTCCTCTATAGTGACTTCATTCAGTTTCCTGTAGTCAATAACCACTCTCCACTTTTCCTTTCCAGAATTATCAATCTTTTTAGGAACAACCCAAATAGGAGCATTGTATGGACTACAAGATTTTGTAACTATTCCTGACTGCAACATTTCATCTATTTGTTTTTCTACTTCTTGTTTATGAATTTCTGGAAAACGATAAGTCCTAGCAAATACTGGAATTTCATTTCTTGTCCGAATTTTGTGTCTATAGTTTACTACAGCCGATAAATTTTCTCCTTCTATATAAAAAACATTTTTAAATTTTCTGATAAGCTTTGTCAATTCCGTAATTTCTTCCTCATTCAAATTTTCTTTCTTTAATTTCTCACTCAAATATTCTATTTTAGGTTCATTAAAGTTTATGTCTATTACTATTGTTCTTAAATATGTATTGTCTTTCTCATAGTATTCCTGTAAAGAATTTTCAAAAACCAATGGAATTTTGGCATTTGCCGTGATTAAAAAATTTTCCCTTAAGTCGATTTTTGCTCCCAGGGGCCTCAAAATATTGCATCCTATAATGCCATCAAATTCGTTAAAAATTTCTGTCTCCAACATTTCAATTTTAGAGCCAGGAGAATTAAATTCTCTAAAAAGTGGTATTGTAATTTTAGAAGTTGTAATAGTCTTAGAGGATAAAGTATTCAAAATTATTGGATTTTCCAATTCAGTTCTAAACGAACTATGGAAAAGACCCCTTCTTACAAGGGTCGTACCTGATCCCGTATCTATTAGTAGTTTAATAGGAGTTGTTCTGGTCCTGACTATTATACAGGGTAGAGATCTTCGGCCAGTAACTGAAAATTTGAGACTTGATTGCTATCTACTTCCATTTTATTAGAGTTATTACTATTATTTACACTAAATTGTCGAGATTGACTTGAAGTATCCATACTATTACTGAAATTACCGGAATTGCTACTATTGTTATTTCTAAAATTAAGAGAATTGTCATGTCTATTTTGAAAATTGGGATTGTAAGCTTGATTATTTCTAAAATTTAGCAAGTTATATTGTGGTCGATTATTATTATTTAGATTGTAACTGTTATTATTTCCACTATTGGGTCTACCATGAACAAAATTATTAGAATTAGGATTAAATTGATGAAAATTACTATGAAATTGCCTGAAATCAGAGTGAAATGAATGGGGATATTGAGAATTAGTAAACGTTTGATTATGTTTTGTAAAATTTTTACGAGTATCATTATTATTATTCGAAAAGTTGTATGAAAAAGATTTTGCATTTTCTTTATAAAAATAGTCACTTTCTATTAGAATTTCCTTAGCTTTAAGTAATGAATATGGGTTTCTAGAATTTAGAATGAGTTTCGGCTCGTTTGGCAATTTCGAAATAAAAATTTTCAGTACCATTTTTTCATTATTTTTGCAGCTATACCACTGCTCATTTTCTCTATCTATGCTTGTTTTAAGATTAAGTTTTGTTAAAAGTTTTACCATATAATCAAAGAAATCGCTAATATTATTTCTATACTCAGCTGTTTTAATTTTATTAATTATTGACTCTAAACTTTCGGATATATTAAAATTTATTCTTAAAATTACCTTAATTTCATCCCACTTTTTGGGACTATTATTATTTATTAGAGTGATACTTGCCCTTCCCACTATCTTATTTTTCACTCTTAAGTCAAACAGCGAAATTTGAGAAGCATCCACATATTTCCTGATCTCCTCGATGTGCTCAACAAACATCTGCAGCTCTTCAGCTTTGCCGTCAAAAACTGGAACACCTTCCAAAAGAGTAAATGCGTTGAGGGCCATGGTGATGATGTTGATGGTGATGATGATCAATAATATTTTTGACTGATTTTATTTACTTGGTTTTTGTTGATTTGTTCCTATTGCAGTTTTTTTAAGGTTGTTGTTGTGATGATGATGATATGTAATTGTTGTTTTTTTTTTTTTGTTTTGTTTTTTATATATGCTTTATTTTTTATATTTACTTTCTTTTACATCTAGCTTTTTAAGTTGTTGTTGCGTATGTTTTCTTCTTTTCTCTTTTGAAGTCAACGCTTTCTGTTTAGTTGTTGTTTATTTTATTTTCTCTTTATTGTTAATTTATAATAATTTCATATTCTGTATATCTGTTTAGTGTTTTTAATTTTTTGTTTAACCTTGAATATTTCTTTTGCCGATAAATGCAACAATGTTCTATTTTTTTCTATTTGAAGTTTGTTGTTGTTTTTTTTTTTTTTTTTTTCAATTTTGAATAATGAAAGTACTTTGTTGTTGTAATTTGTGTGTCTCAATTATTATTTTGTTGTCGTCAATTTTTAAATTTGACCTTGAATGAATATTTTGTATATATGTATGTATATGCATACATTTTTTTCATAAAATATTGTCGTCAATTTGTTACTGTTTTTTTATAAAACAATTTTATGCTTTATAAATAGTTTTTACACGAACACTATTTTTATACAAATAGTTTACTGTGTATTGCTTTTTTTTAATATTTTCTTTACAAAATATTACTTTTTAGTTTTAATATAAAATTTTTTTATTTATATTAAACTGTGGTTCGTAGACCGACTGCGCCAGTTAAGTTTAAAAAAAAACACAATATTTTTAGTTTAAAAAAAATGTTACTTGATTTTTATTAAATTAAAAAAATAGGTCAATGTTCTTCAAGTGATTTCTTAAGACTAAATTATAACATAAACAGAAATAATATTTAAAGTAACACATAATTCTATGTAGTAACAATCGAATGATTTAACGGTAAAACGGGTTTTTACAAAAAAGGAATATTTGATAATTTTAAAATTAAAGAAAAATGAAAGTAAAAATAAATTACAAGAGATTACAAAATAATAATAGAAAATAAAGTATTCTGAGAAAATAGGGCTAATCACAGAATATATAACTATAGGGCACAAGGGACAATTTTGGCTGCAAATTATATTTAATATGGAAAAAGTAATTTTTATTATTTTACAATTTCAATAGATAAAAATAAAAAAATTTTCAAATTATATTTATAAATATGAGCACAATCTTAATAATTTTTTATTAATTTGGATTAAATATTCCAAGCAAGTTATATAAAACTAAATATATGGAACATTAATTTGTTTCAACTAAAACTTATATGAATAGAAGTTATGTAGATATGATTTTATATCGCTGCCAAGAAGACTATTTACAAAAAACCGCTCCCTGACATTCCACTCTATTCCACCTTAACTAATGTGTACAAAAAGCGAATGATCAGTAGAAAAGCGCCACCTATTGGGAAGTAGCAGATAACAGATAAACTTACTTAGCGAAGGCACTCACCACACAATCAACATGATGCAAGGATGTGGGCGGCCCGACCTGAGGCCGTCTTTTATATCTCCGGTCTTCTCGAACGGTTGTATGCACCTGTAGACGAACATGCGATTAATGCCGAGTTGGAGAGCGTTTTGAAAATATAATTTTTTCTTTCTACACCTAAAAAGACTATGCAGAATGACTTTGAGCAATTCCCGCAGCAGCGTCAAAGTAGAAATAGACCTCTCCGTACCTTTTAATACCGTGAGAGGCTTCATACAGGGCGATCCCTTATCCTGCGACCTCTTCAATTTCGTCATGGAGAGAGTGTTTTGCGAAAGGCGGGTGTTCATCGAAATGACAATATATTTAACAAAAGTGTCCAGCTCCTTGCGTATGCAGACGACATAGACATCATTGGGCATACCAAGCGAGATGTCACCGCAGCCTTTAATGCTATTGAACGAGAGTCTGCTAAAATGGGTCTGGCGGTAAATGACAGCAAGACGAAGTACATGTTGTCGACGAGTAGGGACGTTGATCGTATCGGCTCCCAGGTTACAGCCGGCAACTATACATTCGATGTGGTTAAGGAGTTCATCTACCTTGGCACCGCCATTACCAGCAAGAATGATGTTAGTCTGGAGATCAGGCGAATAATCAAACTGGCCAACAGGTGCTACTACGGTCTCGGTAGGCAGATTAGTAATAGAGACCTTTCTCGTGCGACGAAATTAACACTCCACAGGTCCCTTATTCTCCCGGTGCTTCTCTATGGTGCGGAAGCATGGACGCTGCCTTGTGCCGTTGCAGCGGTCCTGGGGGTGTTCGAGAGAAAAGTTCTTCGTAAGATCTTTGGTCCTCTAAGGCATGGCGATGAGTTTCGTATTAGAAGCAACCATGAGCTGTATGAGCTCCTCGGCGTTGTAAGTGTTGTCCAGCGTATTAACATCCAGCGGCTACGCTGGCTCGGCCACATTGTTCGGATGGAAGAATCTGCTCCAGCGAAGAAAGTTTTCAATGCAAAGGTCACTGGACATCGGCGTAGAGGACGACCCTGTTTACTTACGTTGGATGGACCAGGTTGATAAAGCCCTGTCATCGATTGGTGTGACCAACTGGAGAAGGCGCGCGCTAAGCAGAAGCGCCTGGAGACTAGTGCTGAAGCAGGCCGAAACCCGTTATGACCCGTTATGGTTGTTATGGCCAGCTAAGTAAGTAAGTAAGTACACCTCAAAAGTGCTATAACTGTCATAGGGTTTTCTTTATCTGCCCACTCCCCAGCAAGCAATTTTTAAAATTTGGAAGCAATAATAAATATTGTAAGCAACAATGGAAGCATTATATTGTTTTTCAAACCTTAAAGCTTCCAAAAATGCTACACCGTAAGCTATTATTTTTAATTTTTTATAATGTATGGATATCTACTGGTTTCAAAATTGATTGCTTCTTAGCGGCTCATTTGAAATACAAATCATACATTATTGATGTGCTCGCTTATGCGGTTGTTTACATTTTCTCCTTTACAAAATAACTTACTGACCAACAATGCAGAGGTTACCGTTAAAAAACATGTAATAATAAGAGGGTATACTCAATTTTACTATTCTAATGGGTATATTGAAAGTATTAACAATATTTATGTATGTACATAATAAGTTGTCATATGTATAGATAAAATCCCGATACAAATGAGTTGCATGAACGCATATAAATACTGAAACAATGCATGAATAATTTGTGTAACACATTAAAGCAATCGCTTTTGTTTTCAGTACTTTTTCTAACACTCATTGTTTTCTAAATGAATAAAATCATATTTTTTTAAACAAAGGAGTACATGACAAAAAGACCAACGAAGTAGAAAACATTCGAATAAAGAACATAAAGGAATGCAAATAATGAAAGTGTTTATGTGTCAATTGCATGAACGCATGCACTTGATGATTTTTAATAGTCAGAAGATTATTTATACTTTCTGCATAATAATTTTAAAATAATTTATGCATATTATCTGAACAGACTGGATCACTGATTTACATACAAAGAAATAAAAAAATTTTTCGAACCATATTACCATAGCAATACCATTGTGTCTTACATTAAAATGTATGTTTTAAATTATCCCAAAACGTTGAACGTTATATTATGTAAATGACAATATATTACTCATTATTGTAGAGTTCCTTATAGGTTTCATTATTTACAAATAAAAGTGTTTCGCTTCTAATTTCATAGAAAGGTCAACAAAAGAATCGAATTTTGTTTCTATCTGTAGCTTCTAGATCCAATCAAAATAAAAAAAAAACTTTAAAAATTATAAAAATAATACACAAGTGAGTAATTAAAAAAAATGTACTGAAATATACTGAAGCGTGTTTTTTATAGGGTATCACAACTTTGAGTTGGCTTCAGTGCTTTATTGGACCACCCACTTAACAGCTGGTAGTTGCTTTTTGTTAAGTTTGTTGTGTAATTTCAATATGAATCGACTTACACCAGATCAACGCGTGCAAATTGTTGAAATTTTTTATCAAAATAATTGTTCTATTCGGCAAACTCAATGTGCACTTCTTCCATTTTATGAACAATAGATTGTTTTGGGACAACATTTATTGTAACTGATAATGTGCTCACCGTGAGATGCCGAACAGTTAGCATGATCGAAGCTATACACGATAGATGATATAGATGATCCTAATCAATCAATTCGTCGCCGTTCTCAGCAACTGATGTTGTGTCCTTCCACTTTATTGAAAATTTTACGAAATTATCTTGGCTTAAAAGCTTACAAGATTCATCTTGTGCAGCAGAAATTAAAGCCAAACGATCATCGTGTAGTCTGCCAATTTGGCGAATGAGCTGAAGAACAAATTGACGTCGTTTTTGAATTTTCACTCAAAACTTTATTTGCCAATGAAGCCCATTTCTGGTTGAATGGGTACGTAAATAAGCAGAATTGTCGCTTTTGGAGTGCGGAGAATCCACAATCTTTTGTCGAAACACTATTACATCAACAAAAAATTACTGTTTTTTGTTTCGTCAGAAACGCTTTAATTAGATCAAAGTTAACGGCAATGAATATTTTTGGTAGTTAAAGAAGAAATGATGTCCGTGAAGGAATAGTACACTAGCCAAACTGAACAATTGTTTTCGACTCCAGCTACGATAGTCTCATCAGAGTTCTTTGTGTCCTGTGCATATTCAAGACCAAACATCAACTATTTAACTCACACTCGCATACTGAAATTATTACCGTATGTACATACACTTGTATGAGTTAGTCGAAGTAAAGTCACACAACAGTTTCTATCATATTCTCCTTTTCTTACCATCATTGCTGTTCTTGTAATTGTCATCTTATTTGGATGAAACAGAATTACAAATTTATTTTGTTTTTGCCCTCTTATTTCAAAAAAAAAAAAAAAATTACTGTTTTGTGCGCTTTATGGGCCGGCGGAGTCATTGTCCCATATATATTTATAAACGATGGTGAACGATATAGGAACTAGGGTATTCAAACGATTAATCGTTAATCGATTAATCGAAGAATTTTGTTCAAATAATTGTTCGAACAATTAAAAATAGTCAAATTTCGAATAACGAATAACTCGAATAATTTCCTACGATTAATCGATTAATCCATATAAAAAATACTTTATTTATAGAAATGATAAATGGTATTAATAAACTTTCTAAGTGTTTTAAAATATTTAATAAATCTAATGAAAAACAAAAGAAATTGCAAACATATGTTGTGCTGCAAGAAAAGAAAAAGAAAATCGTCTTTTACATGCTGAAAAGCATCGATGGTCGTCCTTATCTTCCATGATTGAAAATTTTCTTCGTATTTGTAAATACGTAAATTACGCTCTATCTGATTTTGGTTTGAGGACTTTTACAGGTATGGAAATTAAAGTTTTATTAAAATTGAATAAAGCCCTTAAACCACTTGATGTCGCTATTACGGAGCTCGGCAAGGATTCTGCTACATTGATAGATTTAGAAGGCATTATACAATTTGTTATTAATACAATGGAAAATGCAAACAATCCTTTTTAAATTAGTTATTAGAAAGGCTTAAGATTCGAATAAATAAAAGACGTGTAAAACTACTTTGTACACCTATTTTATATCTAAATTCTAGTACATTTTCACTTTTTCAAAGTGTTGCACAAAATCTGAAACAAAAGATTTTGCAAACAAATTGTTTTTGAGAATGTTTTTAGAAAATACGGAACAAAATGTGTCAGATGATTATGTCAGATTGCAGAAGATTTAATTGAAATAAACGAAATTAATCGAATATCACAATTAAATGAAGCAATTAAAAGTGTACAAAATTTCAAAAAACCTAAAAGAGGCTGCAATGATTTAATGGATGATTTCTTATATTTAGAAAAAACCAAAAACAGAACCGAAAAATTATATGTTCTTTTCCATGCACTTCTCTCAATTTCTCCAACATCTACAATCAGCGAGAGAGTCTTCTCAAAATCGAGTTTTATTAAAACTAAAGAAAACCATCGGTTGAGAGCTAAACTAAATTACTAAATATAAATAACATTACAAGACTATTTTAATAGAAGTGCATAATTTTTTTAACTAATTTTTAACTCATAATATGAATTATTTTTAATTACTTATTTAATATTTTTATTGCATACGAAGTAGTAAATTATTACTTTTATATATTAATGCCCGTATTCATAAAAACTATTTTAGGTTTATTAAGGGTTTATTTGACAAGTATTGCATAGAAATTTGTCAAATAAGTCCTCAATTAACCTTAAATAGTTTTTATGAATACGGGCATAAATCGTTATATATGTATATGATCTCAAATATTAAAATTAATTAATGAATTATTTATGGTTTAGTTTTCCAACAATATGTTTGTGCACTATAGTTAACTATAGTTAATGAATTTTTAAAAAGTTATTACATTACAATGTTTTTGGTTATTATTATTTGTTTTTTTTTTAATAAAATGTTTTAAAAATCCACAAAATTGGTATGTTATTTTATATAAAACAAAATGCGATTAATCGAACAATTTTGAAATTTTATTCGATTAATCGATCAAGAAAAAAACCCGAATAATTACTCACTCGATTAATCGACCAAAAAAAAAAGTCGAATAATTGAATACCCTAGTAGGAACATGATGTGAAATTTTCTCGTAACTGAATTACGTGGGATGAATCTTGAATGAATGAATAAACTTTTAATGAAAGAATAATTTCACGTAATTGTCCAACTACTTGGCCACCAAGATCGTGTGATTTAACCCCATTGGATTATTTTCTTTCAGGTTATGCTAAGTCACTTGTCTATGTAGATAAATCACAAATTTATCAAGAGTTATCGACGAAATACGGCCTCAAATTCTGCGAAAAGTTCTAGAAAATTGGTGTTCCAGATTGCGCTTTCTACGTACCAGCCGTGGCGGCCACATGGCAGAAATTATATTTAAACATTAATTTCATAAAATTTTAATACTAGCCTAAACCCGGCGTGCTTCGCTACATTTACCGCTACCATTTGTACACAATTTTTCGACTGATGATTTTGAAAGACTACGAAACCAATTACAACAAACTCAGAAATTTCATCTTTAAGACTTCTCAAGATATAAAGAAATTACTAATTAACTTACATGGGAGGTACCACGCCTACTTTCTGATTGATGATTTTCCTTGACCATGAAGGTGTTCAAGATGTAAGTTAAGCAGAATATAAACAAATTTTACAGTGAATTTGTACAGAAATATATAGGAAAATCTAAATGCCATATCTCCGGAACCAATAGGACGATTTTGCGCAAACTTCATATAAATAATTTACAGACTATCTCCGATGTACCCTGAAATTATGGCTGAAATCGATCAATCCGTTTCCGCGGTTAGTGGTGACATCAAAATGTTCATAAATTTTTATATATTGCTAGCTGAGCCCGATGTGCTTCGCTACCCCTTCGTTATATAATATAATTTTAAGTATTTATATATTTTGCTGACAGTTGTGGGAGAAAGAGAGTGAGGCTACCCCACTATTTTAATTCAAATGTATTTTAAATTTGAGGTAAAGTCGTTAATGAACGTACTAAAGAAGCACCAAATTTGTATATAGAACAAAAAGTTTAAGACTTTCAAACAAAATTTGGCGTGAAAAGGGGCGTAAAAGGGAACGAGGCATAAAAAATGTGTATTTCTACCTCGCCTGGAGTATAATGTGTATATAATTTGAAGTATATCCTTAAAAAAATAGAAACAATTACATAATTTTAAAATAGTGGGCGTGGTCGAAAAAAACTACCCTATTAATCAGAGTCCCAGTTAAATGCTGCGAAAATGTCAGGAAGATCGGTCTAGAATTTTGGTCTCCTATAAGGTACAAACAAAGAAACAAATAAACAAACACACATTCAATTTTTTATATTTAGATGTAGATAAAAAATATATTTCATTGCTTTATTATGATTTAAACTTGTGTCACTGTATAAAAAGCACCCATTATATATGTTTGTTGTAAAGAGGGCATGCAATTCTAATCTCTGTTTTTAGTATAAAACTTAATCCAAAGTATTTTGTAAAGTAGGATATGGTAGAACTAAACTGCCAAATTTCAACGTTTTTACATTCGTACGAGTATTATTATTTAAAAACTTACTTACTTACTTAGCTGGCCCATATTTAAATACATTGCCAAGAACAATTTTCTCAAATCTCTTATTTGTTTATTTTATTCACGATCTGAAAAAATCATCATTAAAATGCCATAGAAATCACGTAATTTTTAATTTGCATACAACATGGATGGATTATTATTTTTCTGTTTTAAGAACATTTTAACATTATTTTGTAAATATAAAAAGTTTTTTAATGCTATCAAAACTTCTGCAAAATATCAAAATAATATTTAAATTGTTATTCTACTTTTTAATTTATCAGTATTCTACGGCTATAGGTGGTGACTTCAATAGTACGAAAGTATTTCCACGTATTATATGGCAGAATTAAACGTATACATATGCAGGCAACATATGAATTAAACTAAATCTGTATAAAATTTGCTTAAATTTTGTAACATCTTACGTTACATACTTTATTGTTTTAAGTTTGTTGTACTGTGTTTAGTTGCGAATTCTATAGTTTTAGTGTTATGATGCATGCCACATACCATAACTGGCAGTAGTATTAAAGTGGGGGAAAAACTCAAACATCAAGCAATGCAGTATTGCAGATTAGAAGCTTTTTGGGGATTATGGTTTAGTATGTGTTTGAATGAAAAAGCAGTTAAATTTTCGAAATATTTGATTTTTTTTTTTTTTTGAAATTTTTATTTTTCATTTGTACTCATCAGGAAAAGTCCCGGTTTAAAAAACAAAACAAAAAATGAAAAACAAGTAGAAAAATAAAATAAAAAACTATTTCAACAGCTATTAAGACATACAGAAACATACGTTATTCCCACAGAACATAAAGGCAAACTTTTCTTAATCCGTTTCAGTTGTTTGCGTTAAAGCATGACTGAGTGAAGTGTATTGAATGAAAACAAAGAAATTAACTCTTAAAACACAATATGAGAATATTTTTTAATCCCAAATTGCCATTAAAAAATAGTAAAATTTAAATGCTCGTATGTACTACGAGTATCCTTGTAAATGTTTAGTAAAGTTAAATTAAAATTATTAAAATTTGCTTCATTATAAAATATTTGCATGAAATCATGGCTTTTCTGGAGATAATAAAACATTATTTAATGTTGCGATTCTGATTCACATTTTTTAAAAATAATAAAAAAAAAGAAAATTTTTAAATTACAATAAAAGTTAAGATAAAATAGCTTTGTAGTCTCCATGAGTGTGGCTAGAGTGTTATCTTACTAACACAAGAGCTCCTTTTTTAAACCCCAGCTCTGTACAAATAACAATTCACACTCCCTTAATATATTTCATGGGAGTGTGGGTGGTACAGTGGTTAGAGCGCTCGCACAAAAACTCCAACGGCTAAAGTTCAAATACCAGCAAATGAATATGAAAAAATGAATAATGATATAATAATAATAAAAAATGAATAATGAAAAAATTAGTTTGCGGTTTTTTCGAAATTGTAATTTAAAAATAAGAGGTCCCCAATTCAAAGAAAACGCTCCTCGGAATTCCACTCTATTCCACCTTAACCAATGTCAACAAAGAAAAAAAAACGAATGATCAGGAAAAAGCTCCACCTATTGGGAAGTATCAGATATCATCTAAACCTACTTAGCGAAGACACTCACCACGCAATCAACATGCAACGATGAAGCAATTGCTTTTGATCGTTCAAGAGTAAAGGTATAACACTGGTCTTTGAATGACCAATTCATAGCAATTTGTCTCATTCCTAAGGCGCTTAATAATAATATAAAAAAAAAATATTAATGTAATGTCCCTTTCAAAAATTCCAATACAATGCACAGCATTTGGTAGGGGTTTACCCCTGAGTATGGGTCTCAAATAAAAAAAATAACTTTGTACTGAAGTTTAATGGATAAATGGAGACAAACACCACCTGCTCTAGTAGGAACGCCATTCAAACTTGTATTTCTAAATCGATCATTTCAAATTAGATTATACCCAATTGGTTCATGCGGGAGCCAGGTAGTCGCAGAACTTCACTTCATTAAAAAATTCTTAACTTTCACCATCAAATATAGCAAACAAAATATCACAACCTGTGTTCTTTGGATTTTTTAGTAATGAAAGCATGCGAGAAGAATTATGTGTGAATCAGAAAAGTATGGAATACAAACGTTCAAATTATTTATATATATAAGGTCATCCCACTGAGGATTTTTAAAGCTATATTTGGTAAATTCTTTGTCATTTATTGAACTTGTTTTGCCAGATCACTATTCCACAAGCCGTGTTTATATTAAATTTTGCTTTAGCAAAATGGATGTTCTGCTAGGGCAACGTATCTTCACCTTCAGTGATAAGATAAAAGGCTGCATGAGAAATCCAAGTGTGTAATTTGGAATGATACTAATTCACAAGGAATTAAATGGTCGTCACAGTGTGGTTTGGCAGTTGAGCCGGTACATTTTTTTTTCAGAACGACACTGACTAAAAAACATTATTTTCGGCGAGCATGACAAATCAATTATTTTTAATTTCATTTTGTCTGAATTGGATGATTTGGACACCATTAGAATATTTTTGTGAGATTTTCATTAGCCGCAGTTGTATAAGAATAAGTCCGAAACAACAACGGTTTCAAAGCCAATATAACTCTTGCTGTCTGTCATATTAAGCCATATTTCTTTGAAAATTGCACTGATAAGCTTCACTTAGAGCAGCAGTCGCAGATATTTGAACGTTTTCCTATACATATTGGCATCAAGAGAAAGAATTGATATATATTCCCCAAATTTTTTTTTTATAATTTAAGCATAAATTTAAATTTTATTTTCCTCTCCTTTTTACCACTTCAGAAAAAATTACTTTCAACAAAATTTGTATTTTTTTAATATTCAGAAAAAAACCGATGAAGTGTGTATGTTTCAGTTAAGAATATAGAAAAAACAAACATTAAAAATGTTCGACTTCATTGTTTTCAATGATTTTATTTGTAAAAGCTAAAAACAATTGTTGAAACAGAATTACAAACTTAACAAATGAATTTTTTTTCACATTTATGATGGCAATGGACTGTGTCTGACTGGAACAGGTTAAATAGTTTTGAGAAAGGGAAATTAAAAAAAAACATACTTCGCCACTTTTTATGCTTCAAGTGTTTAATTAAATAAAATTATTTCATGGTTTGTGGTCAAAAACAAGATAGAATCGGCTTTTTCATGCGTTATATTTATTTTCTTTTACATGTTTTGTGTTTAAAATATTTTAAAAATACACGTCAAATACAAATTAAAGCAAAAATAACCCCTTTAGTAATATGATATTTATGAAAACATGTAGTAAAGCAGATAATATATATTTTAATTCTATTCAAATATAGTAATTGTAAAAGCAGAACAATTCATACAAAAATAAAGTTTAGTTATTGCTTAAGTTATGTATAATCAGACAATTGTCGCAATGTTCCAATTTGACACAATTTTTATCTGAATTAGTGGATCTTAAAGGATCTGCCACAATTGAATTTCTGCCGTCAACGATTGCTTAATTTAAAACGAATAGTTGAGGCAGGGAGAGGAAATAATTGTTCCAACATAGTCACATGATTACATGTTTTAATTTTTGTCCTTTCCACAAAATTCCTATACAATAGAGAGTATTAGTAGGAGTTTACCCCTCCTGAGTATTGATCTCAATAAAAAAAAAATTGCAAACTCACACTGTCAAGACTAATGTTTACAGAAATGTCGGCAAAAAAAGGAGTTTACCTTCCTGTCGGACTCCTTGTATGTATGTTTATGCAACACCATGTACGTGTATTTATGTAATTTGTAAATACATACATACATACATAACTGGCCTTTACAACCCTGTGTCAGGATTACGGCCTAGCTTCTCGTAGCACCATGAGTACCGGGACCTACAGTTTAATGTCGACTCCGAACGACAGACTTGAGAAGCTTGTTCATGGCAATTAGTTACTCTCAGAGCTTTTGTCAGAAGACTGCTGAGAGGTAGTCGCCGAAAGAAATATTTTGTTCATATTTCTTTTTTGGAAGATGTCAGAACCTGGTGTCGAACCCAGGACCCATGTCTTAGTAAGCCAACACACTAACCACTAGACCACGGCGACTAAATATTATAATATAATTAATACGGAACCTTTTTTATGACCATACTTTTAGGTACATAAAAATAGTCCGTTAATTTATCATCATTTCTTGAACGCTAAGGCTGAGGCCACGCAATGAGCTGCAAAGCGGTAAACGGCTGAGCGGTAGAACGCGTAAAACTGAAAGTAGTATCAATGAAATATATATTTGTATGTTATATTATTATCCTTTTATGAATATCTAAAAACAGTATCAGTAAAAATCGAGGCAGTTAAAAAAAATATATGCCAGGTAAGCCGCTTTCTTCAGCCGGTTGGCTTCGTACTCTTGCTTTGACATTTTGATATAAAATTTCAATATTATCCAAGCAAAAGTTTCACGACTATGGTTGGAATGAAACAATTTTTTCGTAATATGCACCATAATCGCAAATTATGCAATTGTGATATAAATTACAAATAAATTATAAAAAACTTTTCGTTTCACTGTTTCACAGAACCAGAATTGACACTCAGTAGTTGGTACTAGCGTGATCCTACATTTAGGCTTTTGGCAAAAATACGAACTTAATGTAATTAAACGGTTTATTTCTTTAAACGTCTACCAAAATAACATTTAATATTTAAATTCTAAAATTTTTTACATCACTGTAAATATTTGCAAACATACGTTATAATGCCCCCTATAAAGATTAAACTTTTGTTGTATAGATATTAATACCAATTCAAATTAACGCAACGTTTTGACACATAATAGAATATATATGTATGTATGTATACTTAATATGTACATATATTTGAATATTAATCTGATATAAGATTTAGAACAAAAGAGACAATAATGACTTTTTTGCTACAAAGCTTTAAAGTTTTAGAATAGTGTTTCAGTAGTTTTCAAATTAAAGGGGATATTTTGTTAAAGCGAGTTAAGTTGTTATATGTATTCAAGTACGAGTATAAAGAGGGGGGGTCGTGGCATAGTGGTAGAGCGCTCGCACAGAAACTCACACGACCCAGGTTCGATCCCAGCGAAGGACAAAATTATAAAAATAAAAATTTGCGGTTTTCTAAAAATTACAATTTAAATTAAAAATCAAATTTAAGAAAATAAGAGGTTCCCCCCCCCTCCAGCAAGACCAACTGCAAGAAACCGCCCCCTGACATTTCTAATCCATTCCACCAAAAACCAATGATCAGGAGTACAGCGCCACCTTCTGGGAAGACAACATCTAATCTACTGAAGACGCTCACCATTCACATTAAAACATCCACCGACAGATGAGGCAATTGCTGTTTGATCATTCGAGGGTGAAGGTATAACACTGGCTCTTGAGTGGACAAATTTACAGCAACTTGTTTCATCAACAATAAAAAAAGGCGCAAAATATACAAACATCTTTGAAAAAAAAAAAAAACAAAAAAAAAAAAAACAAAAAACCTATCAACCATCTTCACATTCCAATACAATGCACTGCATGAGTAGGGGTTTGCCCCTGAGTATTGGTCTTAACAAAAACAAAAAAAAACAAAAATAAAGAGATTTAATTAAGAATATGTATTAATATAGTTTTTTGTTTGAAGCATCTTAATGGCTACAAAATGTTATTTATTGAGTTTGTAAGAAAACCAATAATAATGTTTGTAATTGAATACAGTCTTTGCAAAAGGTGTTATCATGCTAAAAGTACTCAGATTATAAAGCAATTCTAAGTGCAGTGTATGCCATTATTAATCGGTTTTGTTCATGCTGTATAGCTAAGGTTGATCCCAGCCAGTCTATGATAAAAAATGTCACGACGAATTATTTTTTTATTTTATTTAAAATTTTTTCTTAACTCTTTATTACTTAACTAACTTCAAATTAAAAGTGTTGAGCAGCGATTACCTGTACACCTTGCACTCAAAACAACAAAAGTTCACTTTTTTACTTCTGAAAATGTTCTTAAAAAATTGATTTTTGGTCAACAGTACTAAGCATAAGCCTACTAGAGACCAACACACTATTGGTAAAATGACCATATTTTCTGGCCAAAATAATAAGGAGTCACTGTATAAAGATGAAAATTTCCATATGGGGCTTTCTGACGTTGGTTATTTCAAATCTGGGATAAAATGGTGAATCCAGTATCCAATTTATTTTTTTCAAAATTAAAACCAAAAAATTAAGAAATAAAAAGTTTTATTTTTAATTCTGGTTTTTCGATCTTTATTATTTAATGTAATGAAATTCTCAAGCTCAAGGAAAATAATTTATAAATAAATATATCCTGAAGACGCTACACGCAGGAGTAGCGAAATATTGATTATTAAATAAAAGTTTTTATTTAAAAAAAGACCTTGAGCTTGAGAATTTCATTACATTAAAAAGTTTTATTTAAAAAAAGAATTAGTCCCTGTAAGCTATTTTGGATGCCTAGACACATTCAGATCGTATTGATATGTTCACGAAAGTTGTTTAGATTTACAATGGCTAAAGTATTGTCATATATTGCTAGTGAAAACTTACGAGTCCCTGTAAGTTATGCTGAAAAAAGTGAAGAGAGTAAAAATTTGTTCGTACATTTTTGCAAAAAACTGCAAGAAAAAATAATTTTTTGCACAAAAAATATTTCAAAATTTGTTCAGTAGAGTCTTCACTACATTATTGCCGAATATATTGTAGTTAAGCAGTATCTTTAAGCTGTTTGTCAAAAACTGAGGACACCTTTTTTTGGGTGATGCAGTGATTTTCGAAATCTTTTGAGGTCCATAAACAAAAAAAAAAAAAAAATTGGTAGTCAATCTGACCAAACCGAAACTTAAACTTAAAAAAACTTAAAACTTTAAAATTACACCAAATTTCACTGTATATACTGTGCTCACTCGTAAATTTTTACAACTCTCTTTCAGGATTACAGTCTAGCTTCTCCCATGTTGTGTGTTTTCGTCCATAAGTATCGGGACTCACAGTTTAACATCGCCTCCCAGATATGAGAAGCTTGTTCGTGGCAATCATTTACTCTCAGATCTTTTTCCAGAAGAATGCTAAGAGGTAGTCGCCGAAAGAAATATTTTTTTCATATTTCTTCATTCTAAGATGTCAGAGCTGGGGTTTGTACCAGAAGCTCTTGACTAGTGAGCCAACAAACTAACGACTAAAATACGGCAACAAAATTTTATTAATTTTTTACAAAAACAAAATATATCGTTATTTGCTTTGAAAATTTGTTCTTCATCAAACACCAACAAAATAAAAAGTTCTTTCTGAAAATTTAGAAAAATGAAAATAAAAAATTGGTGTCATTACCTATAGTGAAGCAGTTTAAAAAATGTAAGCCTTAGACTTTATAACTTGCTAAATTAAAAGTTATGTGTTTCTAATTAGCAAGATTCAGTAACTTTCAAATCTACAACATTCGCAAAGGAAGTAAAAAATTGTTGTTGTTTGCGGTAACGATCATGTGCCTCACTATGTACACTTTAGGGATAGTCGTCAACTCTATTTTCTTTATGTTTAAAATACAACTTCAGTTGTTATTTTAAGACAACAGTTGATATTGGTTTTAACGAATATCATAAAAAAATGTAGGCAAACAATTTCTGTTGTTTAATGTAAAAAAAAATCCTACTCCATAGACTATTCTGTTTAAATAAAAAATTTTAGGTTTTTAGTTTTTTTTTATTTTGTTGCCTTAGGCTGATATGATATTATTTTTTATTTTTACTTTTTGTTTTCAACAGAATTTTTTACTTCTTTTTAATGGAAATAATTAAAAGGTTTAACTGTTTGATGTCATCTTCATAGAGGGTTAGATATAAAAAATTGAAAGTAATAAATTGTTAAAAACCCAAATTAAAAAGGATGCTTGATATAAATCCAAATTATAGCAAAATTAAATCAAATATCTTCAAAAACATTCATTTGTTGGACAAATACTAAATCTAAATATCTCTTCATGAATTATTATTTTGTTAGACACACGAATGCTCATATTTAGGACGAATAGTTTTTAACATACGCTTAATGCAAAACTTTTCTTTTGCACGATTTTGCACCAACACAGCTAAAAAAATAAGAATAAAATTATACTGTTTTTACACGTTTATTTGTCTTTTATATTAACAAGTGGTTAAGTAGACTTTAAACAACTTCCACAAATTTTTACATATTGACGAAAATTTCAATTAATTTTTATTTTAATATTGTGCAGAATAACAAGTTTTTT
Source organism: Metopia argyrocephala (assembly GCA_963576795.1). Classification (NCBI taxonomy): domain Eukaryota; kingdom Metazoa; phylum Arthropoda; class Insecta; order Diptera; family Sarcophagidae; genus Metopia; species Metopia argyrocephala. The sequence goes on from OY756208.1 coordinate 71,323,118, forward strand.
TGAACTCTCTGAAAATGGTGTAATGAAACTAATGCTTTATCTAAACGACTTCTGTACACTAAAACATATCTAGGGTGTAAAAAGAGAATTGAGTGTAATTCAAATATATATGTATGAAGGCCCTATCAACTTTGGTATTGCATTTACATAAATATAAAATTATCCCATGCTGCAGTTTGTAGGGTATTTATAATATATTAAATGTAAAAGTGACCCTTTTCCAGTTTAGTTTTTTTTACATTTTTTTTCGATTTGATTTCATTTCCGCTGGCATTTTTGAAATAGTTTCTGAGATAAAACTTAAAATTTTTTATTTTTTATATTTTTTGTTTTACTAAACCTTTTTTTTGTGTTTTATCGCAATCCTTTCCATTTGATATCCCATTTACGCAGTAATCCGTTCATTTCATTTTTAACACAATTATCCTTTGGCCAAAAAAAAACATATCTTGTCTATATGAATAAATACATAAAAGGACGAAAGAACTACGAAGAAGCAGCCAGAGTGTATCTGATTGTATTGCATCAAATAGACTTTAAAAACTTCTAAACACTTAATCATATTAAGTACGAGAGTTTACTATTTACTAGCTTTGATATGTGTTGGTATTGCATGAGTATACATGAGTCAACAGCAATAACAAGTTAATAAAGTGTTAGTGAATCAGGCGACATAGATTTTAAAGGCAATACATACATGGATATGTACTTTGTAGTTCAAAATGTCTTACAACTATTTTGATTGTCATCATTACAAGTTAATATAACAAATAAACATGAATATGTACTAGATACACATACTCGTAAGTATATAAATTCTTATTTATAAGTAGTAACTCATTATTAATTATTGATGTTTTAAAAGATATGATGAAAATTATTTTACTATGGCTTTTAGTGTTATCTGATTCCAAAAGTAATTGACTGAACTATTAACCTTTCTAAGCATTTTTCAAAATTTGAATGACGGAATAATCAGAACCTTGTATATACTTGGGTATAAAATGTTAAAAAGAAACCTATCCTGCTTAATTTGTATTGACTGTTTAAAAGTTCACAATCACTTCTGAATAGAAATTTTCCTTAACAAAACTATTAACTTGTTCGAAGTTGTACAAAGAAGTAGTCAAAATTTATTTATTTTACTCATTTGTGTAATGGGTCTTTCAGTCGCCGTAGTTGATTACCATCAACAACCTTCTCAAATCTGTCGTTTGGTGTAGTAGTTGAACTATAGGTCCCAGTACTCATGAATAAAAATTTACCCACACCAAATGGGTGCTGCGGAAAGCTAGAACGTATCCCTGTAACAGAGTTGTTATGTATTGCGTTTAAAACCATTTTATTAGTTTTTTGGTGTGGTTAATTAGTTTCAGAGCCAGTACTAAAATACTATCCGCCCTAAATGCCTTGTGTAAGTCAATAGACTAGAAACTTGAAGTTCTTGCCTTCCTTAATTTGTAAGTTTTTATTACAAATATAAGAAACTAATTGGTTTAATTATTCATTAGAAGAGTATATGGGCAATTTCAAAAATTTTCGATATTTTGATATTTTTTTTTCTTTTTTTTTTTGGATGACACGAATGACGCTTTGGTCACGTGAAGGGTGATATTTTAGCATACCAAAACAGTTCGCGTTAATCATTTATTGCAAACGGAGCGAAAGTTATGGAGGTTTTAAGTTAAAATTTCTTTAAAAAAATTTAAAGTTAAATTTATTGGTTTATTTTAATAAATGTTATATGGATGCATGAAACTCACTTCAAATTCATCAGTGCAGTCCAAATTCATCAATGCACTGATAAAATACATAAAAAAATATCAATTATAATTAAAATTCCTTAACATTAAAAAACGCTAATTTTTGCAAAAATATGAATGTTTCACCGATTGTTATAATACGTGTTTATATAACGCATAACTAATTTACAGAAAAACAATGTTTTAACTTGCAAATTTAAAAAATAAAAAAAAATTATATAAGAATTATTTTTGAGGTTAGGATTTTTTTTTTAATCTGTAAAATTTAAAATCATGAAAATTTTTTAATGCCTCTTCGGTTTTATTATCAAGCCTTTCATTTGGTGTCAATCGCGGCGGAATCTATACATAACTGCAGTTGTCACAAAGCAAAATGTGTTTGAAGAAAAATGCTGCTGTACCCGCTAAATATGGACCGAATTCTACCGTATTTATATATGATCTTTAGTTCACCGCCGCACTTCATTTCCAATACTTGACATTGATTTTAAACCACTGGTTAACTAAAAAAAACGCGAAACAAAATCATGAAATTTCGCAAAATTTTTATTTTCTTTATAAAATTTTTGCGTTTCAAAATATTTTAACGCCTTCTTGACGTTGAGGTGCCATTTATTAAGAAGTTTAGATCACGCAATACATAAAGATTGCAAATGGCAGGCGCAAAAAACTGTCATTTTTGACAAATTTACGCCAATTCTATAAAAGTTTGAGGTTATCGTGCTTAGCAACTAGGAGCCTGACATCGACGTGATATAGCGCAAATTTTAGCAAATTACACCGTCTAATAAATACTGTTGACGAAATGCAATTTTCTTGAACGGCGCAAAAACGCTATAGAAAAAACTGCGAAAATTAAAAAATCGGAAAATTTTGGTTTCAAAAATGAACCGCTGTACAACTTGTTCCCAAATACTAGTATTGGCATAACTTTTATAGTGTAAAGTCTAGTGACTTTATTTTATATCAGTGGGCATCGGAAGTTTAAAACTAAAAGTAGAAAAGTGATGAAATATGAAAAAACTCTTGTAAATTTCAAGCCTTTTTTTGAGTTTTTCGATATTTGCGTACCCATAACTTTTAAAAATAAAGAACTGATGGTCTGAAATTTTTTTTTCCTAGTTCTCTAGTGTGGCCTACCATTCCCTTTTGACCGTTTTGGTCAATTCGAAAAACTGGAGAAATAATAAGCATCTGAACTCAGTTTTAACAAATGTTGAACATTTTTGAAATTGCCATATATATTTAATAGAGCAACACTTTGCCGAATTTTAATGTAATTCCTCTCGTAATTTGATTTTTGGAAATAAGTAGCGGTAACCACTTTTGGTTGCTAACTCCCTTGCAAGTGTTGTGAATATAGCAAATCATGTCAAACAATAACAAAATGTAGGCGGCATATATGCTACGATTGCTGGTTTGCAAGTGTGATTACCGGCAATGTTATAAATTCATATATTATAAAGAAAATATACTATAATCTAAAACATAAGAAAAATGTTACCTGGACATTTGATAATTTGTACCTATGTCCGCCACAACCCTAAAGGCAGGTCTTTGAAAAATGTAATATGCGTAGTCATTGATACTTTTTTTGAGCTAAGTATCAAAGCCTTCAGCTAAAAGAATTGCGTTTTCAATCGAGTTAATAGAGGGGTGGCCATTTCATAATAAGGTGTGGAACTATACTAGAATTATTTCTTATTATCTTATCTTAAATGTTGACCATTGGGTCTTAACAACTGGCCTCCTAGATGGTGATATTCTATTGTGTTTGTAAGTTGTTTTATTTTTCTTTTGCTTTTGGAATACCTAAAACGTTTTTTGTTATATAAATGACCAGAGGGTTGAGAATCTACCCTGAGAGATAAGCTAGTCTGAAATGGTCTGAGTAGGAAGTATATCTGAAATGTAATGTAGGTTATATAACAGGAAAGAAACAGTTTCATTGCGAGGACATTGCTTGCATTAAGCATTTCTGCGACTTAATAATCATCTGTAATTCGTAGTATCTCCTGTATTTGCTGAGAATTAGCATCTTTGTAAAAGGGAATTAAGTATTTCTCCCTTACAAAACTGTTGTACAGTGAGCTTAAAATTTTGTTCGGTTGGGTTATCTACTACATAGAAAACTTTCTTCAATATTTACTAATTAGTAATTATATGCTTGCATTTAAAGTTTATAAAATTAAGTAGCAAGAAATCAGATGTAGCAATTGTATAAAAATATATTTAATAAAAATAAAATTTAATTTCTGTTCAACCCACTGTAGTTTGTACAACATTTAAGCAATTTATATTAATGTTTTTTATAACCCTTTATTTATATTAAAATCATTAACAAAACTTAAGAAATTGATAGAATTGGCTTTGATTTTGACATCGAATAACTTTTGAGCCAATTCAGTTAGGGAAAACTCATACCCGACCTTTTTTTTAGATCATTAAATTAGCTGTAAGAATTGTCATATGTCAAATGTCAATATGGTCTATTTATTAGAGCATAACTTACACAATTCCACGTCAATTCTACTTCAAACTTTAGGGCAGGATTAGTTTAAAAAAAAGGTGTGCAATTCGATTCTAATTTTTTTAATATGTATTTTTAGAATGATCGTGAAGATGAATTCGAACATTATCAAAATAAGAACAACCCTAATGTACATACACATACATGTATTAGTTCATGCGATATAAAATTTGACACTTTTCACTAATCAATTATTCATTAGATATTATCATACTTATGCATACTTTTATACCTTTTTATGGCATTAATAAAATTGAAGAAAGACAAGAAAACCCCGTTCCCATAATACACCTACAATGTCAAAAAGGTTAGCAAATGCATTAAGAAATAACACGAAAAGGATATAAAAATTATTTAAATTAATTATTCAATTACTTGTCGTTATTTTTTTGCATGTGATTTGTTGTAATTTTACTTAAATTTTATCAAATCAACTCTAAATACAAAAGGCCTTAAGTTTTTTTTTTTTTTTGATATAGACTGGCTGGTGGTAGCCTTAAAACAAATAAAATTTAAATTCTTACTTCTATGTTGTGTGTATTCAAGTAAGTAAGTCATACAATAATATTAAGGAAATCAGTATAATTGTTAAATAATCTCTATTTACTGTGTTATAACTGATGTGTGTAATTAATCCTAAAATAATACTTATACTTAATAGTTTAAGTTTATTTAATATATTCGTAGAGTAGTAAAAATTTATTACTTCTAAATTAAGAAATTAAGGTACATGGAACAGATGGTAGCCATCAATTTAATTTTTAAGTTATTGTTTTATGTCCGTATTCATAAAAAATAAAACAGTTTTATTAATTGCTTTTTTGACAATTACTCCATAGAAATATGTCAAATAAGCGCTCTATAAACCAATTTTATTTTTTATGAATACGGGCATTATACTTTAAAGTTCTATGGCAAAATTGATTCGTTTGACATATACGCAAGTATGTATCCATTTTGCAGTTTCAAAAGTAAACGTAAATACTTAAAACACGTAAAAAATATTTTTTTCATAATATATTTCTTTTTTATTATAAAGTTTGAACGTTGATATTATGGGTGAAATACTACATTATTTAAATGACCTCCACGCGAAGTGTTACAAGCATGGATTATTTTAAAGTAATTTTCAACCACTTTTTGTCACATATTGGGCGGTATCTCAGCCATAACTGGACGAATTTTGGTTTTTAAGTGCTCAAGAGTTGAAGGTTTATCTGCATAAACACGGTCTTTTGCGTAGCCCCACAAAAAAAGTCTAATGGTGTGAAATCGTATTATCTTGGTCGCCAGTTGATATGGCCACGATGAGAAATTACGCGGCCAAGAAATGTCTCTAGCAATAAAGCTCGAGTTGTGTGTCATGTGGCATCGTCTTGTTGAAACCACATATTCTCCAAGTCGTATTCTTCAATAGCAGAAAAAAAAGTCGGTTCTCATATGACCATAACGCTCGGAATTGACGGTGACAGTCATTCCATCGTCGTTTTCGAAGAAGTAAGGTTCAATCACACCTTCGGACCAAACAGTGACTGTTTCTGAATGTAATGGCCTCTCTTCAATTACCTGAGGATTCTCAGAACCTCAAATACGACATTTTTTTTATTACTTACCCAGCAAATGAAAAATGTGCTTCATCACTGAAGAAAATTTTTTCGAAAAATTGTCGTCCACCGCCTGTTGTTCAAGCACCCATTCCACATATTTACGACGTTGTGAATGATTATCAGGCTTCAGTTGCTGCGGGTGCTGGACAGTCCTAATTCCTGAGAACGACGAGGAATCGATACATTCGGGTCTTCGGCAACACTTTTACTTATAACAGCGATATTTTCAGTCGAACGAACAAAACGGTGATGCACAGCCCTTACAATATTTGTAATCGCTCAAGTCTCTTCAAATTTCTTCACAATTTTGCCAATTGCTTGCGTAGTTGGACGATTATTTAAACCATAATCTCCTCTGAAAGCACGATATGTAGCTATGGCAGAATCACCATTTTTGTAGTAAGCTTTGATAATTTTTGTGCGTTGTGTGATAGTTAAGCGATATATGTATTTTAATCAATGTCAGACTTTCAACTAAAAAGAAAAAAAAATTAGTTTAACAACTTAGTTTGACTGATGTCCCATACTTTTGAAACCACGAATTAGATAACCCGCTATATATGTCATATACCTATGTATGTATGCCTCTCACTGTCATTACTAAGATATCTGTAAATTGTACGTTCCTTTTCTTCTTCTTATATACATATTATGTAGGATAGCTGACATTTTAACATAGTTTTACAATTTCATTGCATAGCTATTTGAAAGCTCTTTCCTTAATATTAAAAAAAAGAGAGCAAAAATAAAAATGTTTGTCATATTTTGTACAATTATTTTCGAAAATAAAAGAACGCAATGCACGACGACAAAGAGTTACACGATATGTTTGGTAATGAAGCTCCTAAGAAATAAAATCCTAAAATTATATTAAAAAATTGTAATTTGTAGATTTTTGTTTGTTAAGATGACTAACTCACTGTGGCACCTTTTCCCTAAAAGCGTTGCAAAAATCAAAAATTTGACAGAAGAATTTGATAAAATGAATAATTACATCTTATAGAGAACTTCTCAAAAAATTTTTGAAATCGGATAAAAATTATGAATTCTAGAGTCAATCAAAGTTTACAGTTTTTCGGACTTGCAAAAAATGTTTAAATTAAAAAAAAAAAATATCATCTTTTTAATTGAATTTCAGGCAAACTATGCAAGCGATCATTAATTTTTTGGTGTTGGATGAAAGGTATGTTAATTCCAATGAGACGATGTAAAAACAGGGTTATTCTGTCTAATACGTTTTTTTTCAGGCGCAATTTTGCAAACACATGATATTTGGGTCTTTGTTCACACTTAATAGAATAGAAAAAAAAGTGACGGTTTGTGACGGGAACTATTAAACAGAGGTTGTTAAGTATTTAATACTCTAACTTGTTTTCTTGAAATTGGGTGCCCGTAGTTGCCCGTGTACATGAAAAAACAATAAAACTGTAACAACTTTTACTACAAAAAGATATATTTTCAAAATATTCAAACAGATTTTGGGCAGCACTGAGATCCATCTTATTGTATACCAAACTTAGTAGATGTATTGGACTTTAATTTATTATTTAGTTTTTTATGCTTTTTCATTCGCTTACAACGCCCCCTAGGAAAAAAAAAAAAAAATTCGGAAAAATTACCACTTTGATGAGCTCTATCTCCTGAACGATAGATAAGATATTTTAGAAGTTTAAATTTTGGATTTTAAATAAAAAAAATGTAAAACATATGAATTGCAAAAAAAAATACTTAAGTTCAAGTATATGAGTCATGTTGGTATTTTTAAGAATTTTTTAAACGGACAAAGGTTTTTGTACAAAAAAAAATTATCTAAACTTATTTTTAGTAAGTTTTCAATTTAAAAAGTATTAACTTTTGAACCATAGTGAATGAGCTGTTAAAATTGAACCTACAGCTAATTATAAAGAAATGAAAATAAAGCATGACTATTTCATCTTGCACTTAACTGAACATTGCAAAAAAAAAAACAAAAATAAAAAATATTGTAGTAGGCACACATTTTTTAAAGCTTTATTTCCAAATATTCAGTGTTAATAATATTATCTATTCTCAATATCTAGCCAGTGACAATCAAAGTGAAAAAAGTGTATGGAAAAAAACATTAAAAAATTTTAAACAAAAGACTAGTGATAAAATTAAAATCAAATAAAAAATATTTCATGTAAAAGGAAATAAATTAAAATAAAATACATTTAATAAAGAGAACAAAGCAAAAACAATGCGGGTGCGGTTTTCTTGAAGCTAAACGAGATAAAATTCAAGTGCGTTTAAAACACTAAATATGTTCTGATAATTTCAACAGTTATGATTTTTGCAACGAAAAAAGTCAAAACGATGCACTGTGCCGGCCATGCCGGTTAATTATTCTTAAGCTAAAGGGATTATCTTTCAAACGCTTTATAAATTTTAATAATATCTTCATTACTTTAAAAGTTATAATGATTACAACGAAAAACGTCAAAAGACAACACTGTGCACAGTGCCGAGGATGGCCTATCACCTTGCGGGTCATGTATTTTGAAGCTAGGGGAGTCTTCTTTCAAATGGTTTTTAAATTTTTAAAATATCTTTATTACTTTAAAAGTTATAATTTTTGCAACGAAAAAGGTCAAAAGACGCCACTGTGCAACGTTCATTTGTTTAATTGTAAAACTCAAAAATTTCTGAAAAACTACAGTTTTTCATCAAATTTATTATATTTATGTAAATAGACGTTTCACTATTCCGTGTTCCAGTGCAACACAGTTACACAGTTGGTATTTCTCATTTTCTTCAAGAACCAGAACAAACCAATCTGGTTTACACAATTACTATCCATATCAATTAGCTGTATAAAAGTATTTTAGCCTTTACGTTCGTGTATTCCTTTCAAACGTGTATTTAGCCAGAAGTTGTTAGTCTGAGTCTTCTAGGTCCTATTACTCATACACCCATTCCCAGTTTTGGACCATATGTGCACTTTTTACAACATTATCTTGTAAACATATTGTGATCTTGTTTCTCCCTTCTCAAGAGTACAGATTCTATATGATCATAGCAACCCGTTTTTCAAATCTTAAAGTCTTCTAATAGATTAGCAGCCTAAAATTTTGTCTTCCTGTGTCGCAACGTTATGTGGTGATGGCTTAAGAAAACCATTCCATGTCCAATGGTTTTCACCATAAAAAAATGCTACGGTCTTATGATTTATGCATTTAGAAAACGCATAATAAAATGAAATACAAAAGGATTTAGTTTTTTTTTTTCTCTTATTTTTATGAATTTCTTTTAATGTTGCCTCTTTGATGATGTGAAAACATTGTCGCTATTAAAACCGTCACATAAAACCGATTTGTTTTGCAACATCAAAATAGAAAACTTGTGACGGTAGTTTTGTATTTTATTTTTATTTTTTTCCGTTGTTAGATTAACAAAGAAACAACATTTTGTTGACACAATGTTGCAACAATTCGCGCAGCTTAAAAAACAAAATACTGCATAAAGAAAAACTTAAAAAAATGTTGTTATTCGTACAGAAATGGAATTGTTAATATGACACACAACTACTTGACAAAAACACAAATGCTAACAACTACAACTACAACTGCAACTACAAAACTAATAAAAACAGAAGGGGAAATAAATACGAATAAAATGAAAGCAACAATTTAAATAAAAACAAAAATAAAAGAAAACAAAATTGTTTAAAATAAATTTTTTTTCTTTATGTGATAACAATGAATCTGTATAATAATAAAAAAAATCAAAGCAATTTTTATGTGCTTTTAAACGGAAATAAAACGCTTAAACTTACATGCATACCCAGGCGGTAAAATTGGCATTTCAGTTAAAAAATTTACGGAGTCGTTGTTAATTCCTTCATTACTATTGTAGTTAACTACTTGTAAACTTTTCACTTTGTATTCAATATTTTAAAATAACAATAATTCATTGAATTTGAATGTCTATAGAAAATAATATTTTTCTTTACTTTAGTTTTAACTATTGAAACTTAAATACATTTTATAATATTTTATAAAAAATATATTGTGTTATTATTCAAACCATAACAATTACTGCCCTAAATTTTTTGAAAAAAAAAATGTTTCAATTTAATTAATTATAATATTCTCCCAGTATGCATTGTTATAGTTCACACGTAAATATGTGCATATGGGTTAAACCATATCAACTCAACTTAAAATATGCCGTTTTTGTAATGACTGTCTCCGAATTTGCTAATTTTTGGTATGAATAAAGTATATCATAATACTAAGACAAATATAAAATTTAAAGGCACTGACACTTCTGGATCCGGAAATATGAGGTCTTGAAAATCGGAAAACAGTACAAAAATGCACAAAGTTACACTTACTTAATTGTAATTTTCTTGAAAAGTATTACAGCTACGCATCTCGTAAAAGTCGCATTTGGAAGGGTATTAAATTACCTTTGATTTAATATGCGACATGATTTTTTCTTTGAAAAAGTCAAAGGTCAATTTTCGTTATCTATAAGTCGGAAGCCTATATCTCCGAAAGCGACCTTTTTAAAAATTTGAAAAAAAATTATGCCAAAGATAGTTTCGTTCTCTACAGCTGTGAAAAATTTCAGAGTGGAGGTATTTCTGGATCAAGAAATAAAAATCAAATCGCAAAAGAATGTGATTAAAACTAGTCTGATAGTGGTGGGATGGTATACGATTTTTCGATTTCGATTAGCTAGAATCGCTTATTTTGTGAGTTTCAACAAAAAAATACATAAGTCAAAAAGAAGGGATGTGGGATGGAGGCAAATGGCTCTTCATCGGGTTCAAAGGTTGGGTTGAAGGAGTAAAAGTCCACAAAAAGCTCCACAACTTCCCTGGAGTAACCCCTAGAGGGATAAAATGTAAGACCGACCCTTACTAATATTTTACCCCCCAACTTTTTTCCGAACATAGCTACCCCCTATCTCCAGTCCCTAAGGGGGTCCAGTTCAAAGTTTATAAAATTTGCTCCTACCACTCTAGAGAGTGGGAATAGGGGTTAGGTATGTTCGGAAAAAAAGTTGGGGGTAAATACCTACCCCTACCTATATACCTATCCCCTATCTCTGCTCTCTAAGGGGGCTCCAGTACAAAGTTACATTTTTATATAAAATTTGCTCCTACCACTCTAGGGAGTAGAGATAAGGGTTAGGTATGATCAGAAAAAAAGTTGGGGGTAAATACCTAACCCTACCTAACCCCTACCTACATACCTACCCCCTATTTCCACTCCCTAAGGAGGCTCCATTACAAAGTTTATAAAATGTGCTCCTACCACTCTAGGGAGTGGAGATACGGGGTAGGTATGTTCGAAAAAAAGTTCGAGGTAAAATATTAGCAAGGGTCGGTCTTACATTTTATCGCTCTAGGGGCTACTCCAGGGCAGTTTTAAAGCTTTTTGTAGATTTTTATTCCTTCAACCCAACCTTTGACCCCGATGAAGAACTATTTGCCCCCATCCCACATCCCCCGTTTTTGTTTCATGTATTTTTTGTAGAAACTTACAAAATAAGCGGTTCCAGCTAATCGAAATCAAAAAATCGTCTACCATTCCAGCACTATTAGACTAGTTTTAATCACATTCTTTTGCGATTTGATTTTTATTTCTTGATCCAAAAATACCTCCACTCTGAAATTTTTCACAACTGTAGAGAAGGAAACTATCTTTGGCATAATTTTTTTTCAAATTTTTAAAAAGGTCGCTTTCGGAGATATAGGCTTCCGACTTATAGATAAAGAAAATTGACCTTTGACTTTTAGAAAAAAAAAATCATGTCGCATATTAAATCAAAGGTAATTTAATACCCTTCCAAATGCGACTTTTACGAGATGCGTAGCTATAATACTTTTCAAGAAAATTACAATTAAGTAAGTGTAACTTTGTGCATTTTTGTACTGTTTTCCGATTTTCAAGACCTCATATTTCCGGATCCAGGTGTATCAGTGCTTCCAAACTTTGTATTTAATTTATTTCTATGATATACTATATTTCTACAAAAAATCATAAAATTCGGAGGGGGTAGGTTAAAACCATTGGTTGATTTGACTTGGAATATCTCATATTTAGCAAAAAAAATTTGTTTTTTAATTTATTACATATCTGCTATATATCTATAGGTATAGCGGCGTATGGAGCCGTATCCTGCTTAAAAATGTGAACCAATTTTAGCCAAAATTATGAAGAGGGCAGGTAGTGGGCGATATATTTTTCATACTACTTAGTTTTTGTTTAACTCCGAAATCGCCTTTAAGTTGTAAAGGGTGTTTTTTATTGAGGTATAGAACTTTAAGTTGGCATCACTTTTTTAACTGGCGGCCATTTTGTCAGCTGTCAAGTGATTAATATTTAGTTTGGTTTGCCATTTCATCATGAACAGGTTGACAAAAGAACAACGCTTGCAAATCGTGCAAATTTATTTCGAAAATAATGGTTCAGTTCGCGAAGTTTACCGCAAGCTCCGTCCATTTTATGGTCGACATAATCGTCCATCAGAGCAATTAATTCGGTTAACCATGGATCGTTTTCGCACTAAGTTTACTCTATGTAATAATAAGCATCCGCAGAGACGTCGAACAGTGCGCACCGAAGAAACAATTGCCGCTGTAGAGCAAAGTGTTGAAGAGAACCCGAATGAATCGATTCGCCACCGTGCACAGCAATTGGAGCTTTGTCCATCAACTTTATGGAAGATTTTGCGCAAAGATCTTGGCTTGCAAGATCTTACAAGATCCAGCTTGTGCAAGAATTAAAGCCGCTAGACCATGCAATGCGTCGTGATTTTGGTGTATGGGCCGAAAATGAGATTAATCTCGATGCTGATTTTCATCGCAAAATTTTGTTCAGTGATGAGGCTCATTTTTGGTTGAATGGCTACGTCAACAAGCAAAATTGCCGCATTTGGAGTGAAGAGAATCCACATGAGACCCTTGAAACGCCATTACATCCACAAAAACTGACTGTTTGGTGTGCTCTATGGGCTGGTGGAGTCATTGGGCCATATTTCTTCCGAAATAATGCTGGAGAGTCAGTTACCGTTAATGGAGACCGGTATAGAGCCATGATATTTTGTTCCCGAATTGGATGGCATGAATGTGGATGAGTTGTGGTTCCAACAAGACGGCGCTACATGCCACATAGCGCACGTCACAATCAATTTATTGAAGGAAACATTCGATGAGCGCATAATTTCGCGGAATGGACCTGTCAATTGGCCACCAAGATCGTGTGATTTGACACCATTGGATTATTTTCTTTGGGGATATGTGAAGTCGCTCATCTACGCCAATAAACCAGAAACGTTAGGGGACTTGGAAGCCAACATTCGTGGCGTTATTGCCAACATACGGCCCCATATGCTCGAAAAAGTGGTTGAAAATTGGACCTGTAGAATTGGCTTTATTCGAGCTAGCCGCGGCGGCCACATGCCCGAAATCATACTTAAACATTAATGGCATAAAATTATCCTTCCAATAAAGCCAAATTGATGGACATTAAAACGATTTTCTTGTGTTTTATTTCAATTCGAAGTTCTATACCTCTAAAAAAAAGCACCCTGTACTTGTTTTTTCTATATCTTAAAAACGGCTAAAGCTAAAGTGTCTGAAATTGGTTGAAATTGCATTAGTAGGCGTGTTACAGCCCATACAAGCAAAATAATATATTTTGTATATCTTAAGAATATTTAACACTCATTCGTTATGTAGAACATTTCTCATTTTATTTCGCATGGCAAAGTAGGCACAGGATCCGCTATTAATATTTAAAATAATATATATATGCAAAAAACTTTTACTTGTAAAGTATTCTATAAATTTAATAATTTGATTACTGATTTGCTGTTCAGATCTACCTTAATAGATTTATTTATTCCGAATGTTTGAAGCAAAAACAATTTTGTTTTTCATTACAAATTTCAAAATGTTTGTAAACGAATTTTTTGCAGAATTAGGTTACAAATTGAAATTTATTGGTGGTTCATCAGAATAGAAGTACTTGAAGATGATTTCATCAATGATTAGCCTTATGATTGATAAGACAAGATCATTTTTTTAATAGGCAGATTAAGTCGGTATTGAAATATCCTACGATATAATTCCTTTAGTCGTCGCCGTGGTTTAGGCATCTTGAAAAAAAGAAATATGAAAAAATTATTAAATTATTCGGAGTCGACTTTAAACTGTAGGTCCCGGTACTCATGGATAAAAATTGACACACACAACATGAGTTCTGCTAGAAGTTAGGCCGTAAATCTGAACTAGGGTGATAATGGCCAATTATGTATGTATATATCGTCGATGGAATTAAAGAACGCTGTAACTGACATGACCTTAAATGTTCACCAGAGTCAAAAAACCTGTATGAAAGTAGAACAAAAACACTGGTATTTTTTAAAACGCAAACGGCGTAAGTGAGTTTGTTTTCATCGTAGCAATCTGGGACCGAGAACAATCGACTGTATTTTTTTCTGATAAAAATGATGTATAAAACGTATTTTCCATTTTTTGTCAGTTACAGCGTTCTTTAATTCTTGCGACGATATGTAGTTCGTTTAGTATTCATGGGTGTTTTAAGGGTACACTTAGCAGGTACAGAGACATCCAGGTGTATAATACCAAAATCTGTTGTCTATAGTATAGAAGATTGCATGTTTATTGGCGAAGGAGGCGAGGGGTAAAGAAACGAGTACACTCTGTCCTGTACTGGCAATACGCTTTACTCTCTCATTCGTAATTGCACACATGCATACACACAATTGTAAATAACATACGTGATGTCAAAAATAAGAATTGTATTGTCTGAACGCCGAAGATAGTTCAAAGAAGAATAAACCAAAATCTTAAAAATAAGAATCTCTACGTGTAAACACAGAGTTACTTATTTCTTGGTAACGCTGTAACCTGATTAAACCTTTGTGTCTTACGATTTTCGTTTTCGTTCCTATATTGTTGTACTTTTGTGTTTTGTAGAAAACGTCAATAAATTTTGATTACCGTATACGGTGGTTATGTAATTTTGTAGATAGCTCCCGCTTTTGCTTTATTTTGTAACTGATCATACTTATTTGAGCGACAACAAATCATGAAGTTCATTAAAAGTTTCTTGTTTTTTAGCTCAACTCATATCTTTTTCTGCTGTAGTCAGTAGCTCCGTGTGAAGATAATATTGGATTATGATCTTAGCCATTGATCATTCTTTCTATCATTCCATCAGGCCGTCCAAAAGTGTAATTTCTTTAATCCATAAATGCTGTTGACTAAACTTCGACAGCCTCTGTAAGACTTCACCGGAAGTCGGTGATGTATGAATTTTTGTTTTCGGCCTTAACAGACTGTTTTCACTCAAACTGATAATTTTGTATGTCAACTTATGTCTTCATAACAGTGTTTTATTTTTGCAATCTTTTACAAACTAATTTTTTTAAGGAAATTATTTAAAACCTACCGAACTTGGCATTTTATGAAGACTAATTTAATATTTATTAAAATTTAAATTTAAACATGATTTCCAGATGCATTAGAAACATCTTTTGGGAATATTTTTAAAAGGTTTACGGCTTCGACGTGATGCGCTTACCATTCTACAATTTTTCAAATTTTAAAACTGCCAACCAATTTCCCAACTGTAAACACTTGGATATTTAAAAAAGAAAAAAGAAAACAAAAATTAAGAAATTCTCAATCTACGAGTATAAAAAAAATTGTAGAATATGCCTTCCACTTGGAAAATATATGAAAAATAAAAAAAATCAATGCATGTAAAGTAAAAGTGTTTTTCTCAAGTCAATTTTATAAATTAAACAGATTGAAGACACGAGTATGTGATGATGCAAAACTTCTTAACTCTACGAATAATGTACAAATAAGAAGTATTGACTGTAATATTGTAATACATTTTTTAAATAAAAGTATATTCTTCAGAGTTTAGGTAATCTTATAATCAAATACGTGATAAATAATCGCAGTGAAATTTTACTTAGAAAACTTGAAGCATTTAGTTCAAAATTGAGTTTCTATTATTTTCCTTTATTACAATGCACTCACCAATGAAACTCTGAAAATTACTTTGAAATTAAATAAATCTGTACGCGAAATTCATAGACCATTTTGTTTATTTTACCATCAACATAATATAAGGAGTACTAATTAGCAGCCTATACATGTAGTAACTAATCATTTTCACATTAATTTTACTTCATTCGATTCAAAGTCATCAACAAGACAAATAATTCTGCGTGTCGAAGACGTTGTTGCTGCTATAGCGCCAAGACTTGACAAATACATACTTTGATTCCATTATGATGTTGCAACTTGGTATACAACATGCTTAACAATCGATGTGTTAATGTCCATTGGCACCCTCCGATCTGAAACTACAGAAACGCATTATTGAATGCGACATACTAAAATTGGATCAGCGAATTTGTATTTCCAATCTTTTTCAAAACCAGCAACCCAGTAAAATATATTAAGTTAGAGTAATTACGTACGAAAAATAGTTTTAATTATTTTATTTCAGATTTCATGTTTATAGGAATTAATAAGCTAAAAAATCAACTTTAGTTTCCCATTAGACTAGTCGATGTGGTGCTGGACTGCTAGCATGAGTGTTTTTATTTCGATTTCCACGAGAGATTTGAGTTTCTGACATAAAAGCATTATTATCTGCGCTTATAACAATTAGAATATATTATTAGTATTATAATAATTGGTAAAAACTCTTCGTTTCAGAAGCCTTTACAAGTCTTGCAAACGTAGAAACCCATGGCATTGCAAGGCAGAGTGATTACCGCTATTGTTATACAAAAGAGGCATTCTAAAGATTTATACATTTTCAAAATAATTTAATTAAAAAAAAAAAAAAGCAAACATACATAATTGGCTATTACAACTAAGTATATGTCAGGGTTATGGCCTAGCTTCTCGCAGCATCCATGTTGTGTGGGTTAATTTTTATTTATGAGTACCGGGATCTACAGTTTAAAATCGATTCCGAACAACAGAATTGAGAAGTTTTTTCATGGCAATCGGTTACCCTTAGAGCATTTGCCAGAATACTGCTGAGACGTAGTTGCCGAAAGAAATAATTGTTTCATATTTCTTCTATCGAGATGTTAGGGCTGGGGTTTAAACCCTGGGATCATGTCTTAGTAAGCCAACACACTAACCACTAGACCACAGATACTACAGTTACATATGTATATTATTATTATTATTGTATTTTAATAGATAAAAAATTTTTTCACATACAATTCATTCTATTACAACTAATATCTACAATATACCAATCTGGCTTACATAATGTTGTAAGCTGGCTTACATAATGTTGTAAGCCAGATTGGTTCTAAATCCAATATTTATGTAGTAGCCGTGGTCTAGTGGTTCGTGTGTTGGCTTACTAAGACATGGGTCCTGGGTTCGACACCAAGCTCTGACATCTTCAAAAAAAAAAAAATATGAAAAAAATATTTCTTTCGGCGACCACCTATCAGCAGTCGTCTGGCAATAGCTCTGAGAGTCACTAATTGCCATGAAAAAGCTTTTCAAATCTGTCGTTCGGAGTCGACATTAAACTGTAGGTCCCGGTACTCATGGATAAAAATTGACACACACAACATGAGTGCTGCGAGAAGCTAGGCCGTAATCCTGACACAGGGTTGTAAAGGCCAGTTATTTATGTATGTATGATCAATTATAATTTAACTAGCACATAATTTAATATATATGAAATTCATTAACAATTAATGTGCGATATTTTAAAGCTGATTTCACAAATAAATACAATGAGTTAAAATTGGAATCATTCAGGATGACAAGAACTTCATCTTATCCAAGATGAGTTTTTCCAAATGGATTAAGCCTATGCTTCTTGTAGGCCGGACATACACCCAAAAAGTGGTATGTGTCTTTAACCAGATTGAGATTATATATACTTAGTACATAGAGTTACGGTATTATTAGAATATGATTTGGCGTTTAAATTAAGAAGATCTCCTCTAACTTTAATTAACAAGTCGGTCATCTCTGCAGATAAATTATTTGTGATCATAGGCATTGCACTGTAGCTGAGTTGGCAGTAAAGATCATGGTGAAGTGAATTTATAGCCTTGTAAACATTTTCCTCATGTTCCTTAATAACGAGATGTTGTAGTA
Source organism: Metopia argyrocephala (assembly GCA_963576795.1). NCBI lineage: Eukaryota > Metazoa > Arthropoda > Insecta > Diptera > Sarcophagidae > Metopia > Metopia argyrocephala. Next base: position 71,341,175 of record OY756208.1, read on the forward strand.
TCGACTTCCATTCAAAGCAGAGTGGACGATTAGAATTGTTTAGAAAAAATTGCAGACATAGATCAGACCACTCATTTGCCCAGCTGATTTTATGTGCTATAATAGACTCAGCTAAAATACGAGGTAATCTCTGTTCACTCATGTTTAAGACTTTATTTATATAGCATAAATGTAGTTTCAAAGTCGAGACATATAGAGAAGGCAAACCAGTTTCTAAATAGCATTTTCTTAATGAAAAAACGAAACAGCTTTTCCACTTCATCATATTTCGTGTAACCCCAGACTTGAGCGGCATAAAACATTATTGAGCGAGAGGCTGATTGGAATATTTTTAATTTATTATCCTTAGATATTTTTGGGTGGTTTATATACTTCGACCATGATGAATTAATTGCTAATTTTGAGGCAGACAATTAATAAATCTAATGCTTCTTAAACGACAGATTATAAGTCATGTCCACACCTAGATATTTATAGCAGTTAACAACTTCAATGTTATCATTACCAAAATTCCATTTTAGGTGCTTAGATATTCTAGGTCCCCTCCGAAATACCATTACCTTAGACTTGCTCAAATTAACCGACAAGCTCCACTTTACACAGTATTCAGCAAGAATCAGCTAGAATAACAATGTCGTCAGAATAAAACAGGACCTTCACAACATTAGCAGCAATACTTATCCCTCCAGGAAACACATCCACCAGGTCATTAATATATAGGAAGAATAATACCGGACTTAAAATACATCCCTGTTTTAGACCAACATTAACTGAGAAATACTCCGAGAAAGAGGAACCATCCCATATACGGCTGGATGTATTTCATAAGCGTTCTGTAAAATTCTGATAATTTTAGAAGACATTCCTAAACTAGACAGCTTATACTTAGAATAGGTTATTTCGTGGTATTGTATCAAATGCGCAGGAGAAATCAACGAAAAAAGCGAACGTGTTTTTATTATTTACCCAATTAAGCTCAACTATGTTAACCAGGTTAAATATATTATCTACCGTAGAGTACCCTTTTCTGAAACCTGCTTGATATTCATTGAGTATCTTGTTACTCTCAAGCCAGCGAGTTATCCTGTTAAAATTTTACATATGTATATAGTATAACGAATTTTACGAAATTCCGTTTTTAGATACCTCTGCATGGTCACATCTTAAGGGCAGCTGATCCGTTAGTGCTCTGCGGGAATAGGTGTCATACAAAACACACATAAATGTTTTGCTTATTGCTTATGAATTGAAAGTGTATTTTAGGTAATTTTCTTTAAGAAATTAAATCTGTTTTTTTTTTTTTTTGCATTGAAATGTCATTTATACTTTTATTCGGTATTACTTATGTACTTTATAGTCACTTTCATCAGGAATACTTTTCATAATTGAATTATTTAAATTCTTAACACTTTAAATTTAAAGGCCATTTAGAGAAGCGTTTATACCCTCCACATAATGAAGTTTCGTTGTACTTATTTACGTTATTCACACATTTAAAATCATGTTTAAACATGTGAAACTAAAGCAATTTAAAGTTCCTAAAAATAAATGTAGTGTGACACAAACAATTTAAATCCGGTCTATGGACTGAAATGTGCATACAATCATACCTCCGTCTAAATAAAATTCGTTTGTAACTTTTTTATAAAGTTGGTGGCACACTGACTGTCATGTTTGTTTTCTTTCAAATTTTAGTTTTTCATTTATTGAATACAAGTTGTGTATCCTTTTCCGGTTAAGTAAATATACAACATTTTTACGTTTTTTTTTAAATTTTTGGTTAAAAGTTAGGACTAATAAAAAACAACAACAATAAAAAAAAAATAACAAATAGAAGAAAAAAAGAAAAAAATAAATAAAATTCTTTTAAAATCTAAAAACTTTATGAGCTAAATGAACTAAACTAACACACTTATAATGGCTTTTCATTTATCTTCTAAACTTCTTATTTAAAAGTCAAGTTATTTTAATATGTCTACTAAGAAAATACTTTTAAACTTTTGATCTGTTTCTTATTTCCAACTTATGGACAGTTTTTAGAGATATATTCCAAATAATTTAATTTTTTATTCGTTCAGTGAATTCAAAGCTGCAAACAAATTGACAAAAAGTTAAATATTTTAAAAAACGAAAATAAAAATGTTATCTTCCTTACATTGTAACAGGATATATAAAGTTTTGTACAGCACTGGAAATACATTATGGCAGTATTGTGGAAAACATCTTTGTTCGTGGTTGTCGTAGTAAATTTCTATGTGCCATCATTATTCTGTCTCAATTTAAAGAATTGCATAAATTTGGCATCAATACTTAAACTCAATATTTCCTGTCTCCCGGCAAGAACTATTTAGTGGGTTCTTACTTTAGATCCCTAGTCGCTTATATTTTTAGAATTTTTTATAAATAAATAAATTGATGTACCGTCTTGTTTTGTTGAAATGAATATTAACGTATAAAATCATACATACAGCGGTGGCCAAATTATAAAAAAATATAGACCCTTCAAGTCAAAAATCTAAATACGAATATATAGGAAATATATATGCTAGTCTCGAGCATAAATTAATAGATTATTTAGTTTTAAATTCTTGTTACATTTTGCCTGAGTGCAGGGAATAATTGAATTATTTAAAGTTACACACACGTGGCATATCCTGCCAAATTCATTTACTTGTGTAAGTAGTTGACGTACTAGATACAAGGTGCTCTGACCGATCACCCATCCAAAATAAAAACAAATCGTTGATCTCAGGTAGAAAGGCCCTAACTCGAACTTTTTCAAAACTTACTTTTTTAGTGAATCCAATGCATTTTAGGAAATATGCCGCTCCTCAAAAAGAATGTTTACAATATTATTAAAAATAACGGTATTATAAGCAATTGTACAGTATTTAAAAAAAGGTTGTATAATAATAATTACAGTATTTAAATTATTTGAATTAGAGCCTTTCTACCTGAGACCAACGAAATAATGGATTTTTACTCTTTTTATATGGAATTAACGCCGTTCAATTGGAACAGCATTTTTTTACACGATAGATGACCTAAATGCGTGGATTAAGTGTAGAAAGTACTTAAGCACACTAGTCAAAATATATGGATCGGCGTACAACTTGCAGAACATCTGAAAACAGTGAAGTCCTCACAAAATTGTGTCATATGGATTAACTGCTTAATGGCTTACTATTTTCACAGAATCACGTGGTTATTTGGGGCTGAGGAAACTAAAAATTAGATGTACTGGATACGTAATAGCAGGACATTGTGTTTGGCGTACACGAAAGCTTCGGATCCAAAACACAGAGAAAATATAAAAATATAGTTTTGATTTTTGAATAAGGCAAACCAAAATGTTAATCTGAAAACATTAAAAAAATATTGTTAAAATTGTCTCCACAAAAAAACAAAAAAGCTCTTAAACATATCATCGTGCGGGAGTTTATATAATCTATTCGCTATTTTATATATTTCGAGTTAATGATGCCACATTTGGTTTTTAACGCCAACATTTTTAAAATCTGCAATCCGTTTCGGCTATTTATCTCCAAAACTGGATGAGATATTTGAAAACGGATTGCAGACTTGAAAAATTTGGGGTCGAAAACCTAAAGTGGCATCGTTAACTCGAGAAATATTAAAAATAGGAAATGGCGGATCGAGTACATAAACTCCCGCGAGACGATATATTCTTTAATGTTCGGGTGGGCCATCTATTGGTTGAAATTTAAAATACCGGTTATTTGCAATCTGGCAATTTTTATATGTTCTATTCTGTTACAAAATTCATAATATTATTTTCCTTGAACGAAGGAAATGAATCGATTTACGTTGAAGCAACAATGGGCCAGAAATTGCACGAGAATGAAAGAAAATCATTTTTTCAGAAGTGACTCATTTTCATCTTGGTGGGTAGGGTAATAAGAAAATTACATACATAACATACATAACTGGCCTTTACAACCCTGTGTCAGGATTACGGCCTAGCTTCTCGCAGCACTCATGTTGTGTGTGTCAATTTTTATCCATGAGTACCGGGACCTACAGTTTAATATCGACTCCGAACAACAGATTTGAGAAGCTTGTTCATGGCAATTAGTGACTCTCAGAGCTTTTGCCAGAAGACTGCTGAGAGGTAGTCGCCGAAAGAAATATTTTGAAATAAGAAAATTATTGATTATTATTATTGATTATCGTCTTACACAAGGCAATGCATTTATTACGAGCTGATTGGTGCCACTTGCGGATCGTAAGAATCATTGACCATTACAGTCAATAGATACACCTATCTCATAATGACAGTCACAATCGATATATTTCGTCAAACGTTTAATAGCCGTTTAATTAGACGAAAGTGTGATGTCAATTGGTCGTCATGAAGCTGCGATTTGACACAATTGAACTATATTCTTTGATGCTTCGTTAAAGACAATTGTTATCCCAAAAAATTAGAAACCACATTCGTGATACCTTTACCGAGATACGATCTCATACATTTGCAAAAGTGCTTGATAATTGCACCGAACGAATGAGGTACTGAGAGGACAGCAGCGGCAGCAATTTAAACGAAATATTATATCATTTTTAAATGGATAAATTGTACTTCACAACAACAAAAAAAAAATAATTTGGCATAACTTGAAACCGTTCTATATTTCATAGCATTTTTAAATTTTTTAAATGTCCCCCCTCTTATTCTTTAAAATGTTCTAATTTTTATGTATCTACTGTAGGTTTTTCTCAAGTGTTATTAATATACTATATATGTATATATATTCATATATACATACTTACATATACATACGTACTCAACATTTTTCTAAACATTTTTAAATGGAATATTTAAAACAAAAAGTAAAAATCCTTTTTACATATACTCGTACATACTCGTAAATATTTTTTCTGAAGCTTTCATTTATTGTATGACTAAATAAATAAATAAAAAAAAACTGAATTCTTTTTAATTTCTAATGCAATCGTAGACCATATTTTATGTATTACAATGGAATCACTTATGCGTATTATGATTTAATGTGCTTTACTTTGCCAAAAGTAAAACAGAAATAAAAAACATAGAATTCTTGAATTTTAAAATAGATGTATGACTTCAAGAATTAGTGCGAATAAATTTTAAATACCATGGGGCTTAAGCCACCACATATTGGATTAAAAAATATGTTGTAAAAAGAAAATATAGTCGTTCTTTATGAATGTGAAAAATATAAACGTACGAGTATTATAAATATTTTAGAAATTGTGACACGTTTACGAGTATTATTTATTGTGTGTTTTAGTTTCATTTACACATGTATGCATATGCACACATATCGTCATATGATTTCATAAAAGTCCTAACCTGTTTACCAATTAGCGGTTATCTTATTCTATTCTGACTAACATTAACCTGTGAGGCTGATTTTGATATATTTTTTTTTATTTGAGACGAATACCAATCCTACCATATAGGGCCTCTAGAGCAGTGGTCTTCACCAGTATTACTCAGGTAAATAAATTGTTCGGATATTTTTTTAGTTTTTCTTACTCTCTTCGTAAATATTTCAACCAGGGTTGCTTAATTCCACAAAAATTCTGGCAAACAGCTTCTTAAAATATACCAAAACTACCCGTATCGTTTATTCTTATTATATTATTTTAAAATTAAATGTATTGTACTTTATTAACAGATATCACTTTTAGAATTCCTGGAAACCAGTTTTTGTTTTATTTTCCTATGAAAAACTTAATTAATTATTAAAAAATTTGCAATGTTAAAAATCTTTCATAAAAAGAAATCCATACGCTTTGTTTTCATAATGCCAAACGACAACCATAATTATTACAAAAACATGTGTGTGAGACAAAAATTGCGTATGTGTTTATGTTTTATTAGTTTTCAAGAGAGCTAAATTTGTTTGTCAGACACTGAGAAGTTATGATAATAAGCAACATAAACTTATTAATGTTTATATTTCTTTTAACTACATTTCAATTTGTTAATAGCATTTACAAACAATTTATTTCATCAATAATTTTAATAAATTAGTTTAAATTTTAAAATTAAAGGTTTTTAGAACGAAAATTTTCACAAATTTCATTCAAGTTGTTAAAAACAATACAAATGGAGAAACCAATCTCATCTCTCAGTGTATTTTTGTGTGACTCTCTTTGTGAAGACCACTGCTCTAGAGGGTTAGTATACTAAATGCAGTGCAGTGTATTGAAATTTTTGGAATGAAAAGTACAATATGACAATAGAACATATGTTTTGTTCTCTTATATTATTAAGCGCCTTAGGAATGAGACAAATTGCTGTGAATTGATCATTCAAAGGCCAGTTTTATACCTTCATACTTGAATGATCAACAGCAATTGCCTCATCGTTTCATATTGATTGTGTGGTGAGTGTCTTCGCTAAGTATATTTAGCTGTTATGTCCTACTTCCCAATAGGTGGCGCTTTTCTCCTGATCATTCTGTTTTTTATGACATTGGTTAATGTGGAATAGAGTGGAATGTCGGGGAGCGGTTTCTTTGTAGAGGGTCTTCTTGGAAGGGGGGGCAAACTAACTTTTTCATTTTTCACCTTTGCTCTGATTTAAAGCTGGGCCGTTTGAATTTTTGTGCGAGCATTCTAACCACAAAACCACGTACATATCAATCGAACGAAATCACTGCCAAATTTCTTGACTTTTATTTCACATACTCCTCAAATACATAAAAGATCAAGATATAAATTGTAACATCCTATTACTGAGTGCATCCAACAAGTTTTACAAGATGAGTAACTGATTGTCATAAAAAAGCTTCTCAGGTTTGTCGGTCAGAATCGACTTTAAGCTGTAGGTCACAGTACGGACAACATGAGTGTTGCGAGAAGTTAGGCCGTAACCACCCTGAAGCAGGGTTCTAATGGCCAGTAATGTATGTATATTTACTATATACCTATTATAAAACCATTTCTCATCAACAAAATATAATTCTATGATATTCTATTTTATTTTTATTGCGCATATAATAATGAAATGATAAAATAAATTGCAAAGAAATTTTTGATTAGATTTTGGTCGCATTTTTTTTTCAAATTAAAAATGAAATATAAAAACTAATTTACATATTTGCGTTGAAATCAGTGAATGCATGTGTGGCATTTGTTTTCCTCAATTTTTATGTAAATTTTTCTATGCACGTACTGTTGTGGTCTAAAATAACAACAAAAACAAAAAACATATCAAAAACAAATTAAAAAGTTTGATTGATAATTAAATTAAGCGCAAAAATTGATTTCTGTGTTTTGAAATAAAGCCGTATTTAAATAAAAACCAAACAAATTATTTTTGTAAATATTTTATTTATTTATTCAAAAGCTGTTTTAATGAACATTCATGAATTGTGAAAAATAATAGAATTATTGTGTAAAAAAAAGAAAGTGTATTTAAAACAGAACAATAGAACCAATTATTTGTAATTAAAGTTTACAATATCATACAGTATGGTCACATTGCGTCGTGCGAGAGTTTATATGCTCTATCCGCCATTTTATATTTTTTATATATCTCGAGCTAATGATGTCTGTTTAGGTTTTTGACCCCAAATTTTTCAAAGATAAATAGCCGAAAACAGATTGCAGATTTTAAAAATTCTGGTATCAGAAACCTAAAGTGGCATCATTAATTCGAGAAATATGAAATGGCGGATAGAGCACATAAACAACCGCACGACGTTTTATGCATAAAACACTGTGTGTAATTTTTTAAGTCATCGATATATAACCATTCACAGACACCACTACATGGTAAGAGACAAAAAAAATTCATGAATTTTTTTATGTGCCCCCTTACATTTGGGGCCTTGGTGTCATTTTTTAAAAAAAGTGATCATTTTCTCAGACTCGTATCTTGCCAAACTGAAGTACATACATACATACATAACGGGCCTTTACAACCCTGTGTCAGGATTACGGCCTAGCTTCTCGCACACATGAGTGTGTGTGTAAATTTTTATCCATGAGTACCGGGACCTATTGTTTAAAGTCGACTCCGAACGACAGACTTGAGAAGCTTGTTCATGGCAATTAATTACTCTCATGGCTTTTGCCAGAAGACTGCTGAGAGGTAGTCGCCGAAAGAAATATTTTTTTCATATTTCTTTTTTTTTTCACGATGTCGGAGCTGGGTGTCGAACCCAGGACACTAACCACTGGAAGAACCGTTTTATTAAATACTTCTTTATTTATTTGTAAGAAACTGTGCAAATTCAAGACGATTTGTTGGTCATATTTCGAAATTTTACTCTTTGTACTGTTAATTTAAGTGAGTAATTGTTTGGGTAAATAAATATGTCAAATATGTTTAGCTTTTTGGCTTCATTAGATTAAAGTTAATTAGAATTTTTTAAATGATTTTTTTGATAGTCAAAGGTGGATATGATGCCCAATAAGGAATAGTGCACCAGCCAAACAGAACATATTTTCGACTTCAGTTACGGTGGTTTCAACAGAGTTCTTCGTGTTATGTACGCACTATTTATATACACTTGTAACTTTAATCTAATTAAGGTGTTTCTGACAAACAAAATTGATTTAAAAAATGACCACTCTTACTGGCATTTGTTTTCGGATTACTGGACCAAATAATTTGAATCTTGGTATTAAAATGAAGAGTTTAGAAGTTTAGCAGTTTTCCATACAAATTGACATTTAAAAACGCTGCAGAATGCAGTCGTGAAATATAATCTATTTTATTTTGACAGCGATTTTTTTATGCTCTCATTTTTAAACACAAATTCTCTCAACAATGTTACCAGACTTTTAATAAATTTCATACATTTTGTAAACAAACCCATTTGTTTTTTGTTGTTGGCGCAAAGAAAAATAAGAACAAAAGAAAAGTCGAAAAAAACATTTGAAGGTTTAAATAATTTCATAAATTCTGGGATTTGTTAAATAAAATGAGTGATATTATAGAAAACATGATTAAATTATAAAATATAATTTCAATTCTAATAAAGGCTCTCATAAACTTATTTTTTAATAACTTTACATTCAAGAAATGTAAAAGCATTTAATGACAGTTCGTGAAGTTGCAGACGTCGTTTTATTTATGGCATGTTTTCTCTATGAGTCGTTTTTGCTTGAAGTTGAGGTCATATTCTTTTAAACCATTAACTTGGAATTTTTTGGAATAAATAAATGTTTATAAAAATTTAAGTGTACGTCAGAAAACTGCCCTTTAATTATATTCTCAATATACTTATATTTTATATGGTAAAAAATTTAGTAGAAATCCTTTTTTCGTTTTTTTTTTTGTCTTTATACAATATTCTTTTGTATAACTTTGTGCCAGATGGAGAACATAAATTAAAATTTTATGTCTTGCCTTAACAATTTCTTCTTTAAAACTAAAATAAATCAAAGAAGTTACTTTTAAGTGTTCACTTTTTATCAGCCATAAATTAATTTCAATAATAAAACAAACTTTATATTGTTGTACTCTTGTACAGTACCCAGGAAATGAAATCATTTTCCTATTATACCATTGTGTGTGCAAAATAAAACAAAAACAAAAAAAAAGAATTTTTAATTAATTTTTATTTTATAATTTTTCAACAATTATAAGTCTTTCGAAATAGCAAAAATTATGCTTTCCAGGGAAAATTGCTCTGTTTACATAATTAATTAATGAATTGACTGTAAAATAAATATTTTTATAATGAGTTTTACGAAATGAAAATGTGCTCCATTTGCATGAATGAATGAAGGAATCAATGAATGTTTTAATAATTTTACGTTGGCGGTTTTTGTCCTTTCAAGCATTCAAATATTTTTATTATAATTGCAATGATTACATAAAACATTATTAACCCTTTAAAAAATTATAACAATTATGTTTGAATGAAATGAACGTTGACAATTTGGAATAACAATAAATTGGTATAAACAAGCGTATGTACTTGTATAAATAATAATTGTCTGGACCAATAGTTACAAACATTTTACAATAATAGTATTACATACACACATATATTCTTGACCATTTCAGCGCTTTTGCAGAGTTATATTACAATTTTTATTACGGAGTTCTCGGACCTACAGTTTAATGTCGACTCCGACCGACAGTCTTTAGATGCTTGCTCATGGCAATCACATACTGTCAGAACTTTTTCCTGACGATTGCTAAGAGGTGGTCGCCAAAAGAAATATTTTCATGTTATTAAAAACTGATTTTTTTCGCCGTTGTCTAGTGGTTAGTATGTTGGTTTACCAAGGCAAAAGCTCTGGTTTAAGCCAGAGCTTCTTCGACTACCTTTTAGCAGAGTTCTAGCAAGAGTATCGGATTGCCATGAACAAGCTTCTCAAGTCAGTTTTTCGGAGTGGACAAAATTGACACATACAACACGAGTGCTACGAGAAGCTAGGCCGTCAACTGACACAGAGTTGTAAAGGCCAGTCATGTATGTACTTCATGACAAAAACTCTTAACAAAAAAGTTTAAATTTTTTAATTAATTAATATACGTATTTTCATAATAATTGTTTAAATAATTGGGGAATTCATAGCGATCTCCCCTGAAGCCATATTGTCATAATATCATAACATTTTAAAATAGTTTAAAGAATTTGTTGTGTGGTTGTGAATAAAAACGTCATGAACCAAGATATGTTTATCATTTTGTTATAAATTGGCAGTAAAATGCAGAGTTGATGGCCGAAAGTATTTAGTAAGCCCGCAATAATATTTATAAACCGCGATGGAATATAGGAGGGGTAGAAAGATGGTAAAATTATTTTTACACTCTTATTTTCTTACACTGAATTACATTTTCATTACTCTATATTTTTACATGCAAATTAGAAATAAGTAAAGTGATTAGAACGCTCGCACAAAAACTCAAACAGCCCAGGTTCAAGGAGAATGAGAAGTTTAAAAAAAAATATATATGACATTTCTTTTCTATTCCACCTTTGGTAGGCATAAAAAATTATTGATCAGGAGTGCAGCGTCACCTTGTGGAAGATAGCAGCTAACCTACTTTGTGAAGACGCTTACCACTCATAATTAAAATCCTACGACAGATGGGGCAATTGTTGTTGATCATTAAAAGGCAAAGGTATAACACTGGGCTTTGAGTGATAAAATGCCAGCAACTTGTCCCATCGACAAAAAAGGCGCTTAATCTATCTACACAATTTCACATTCCAGTACAATGCACAGCATGAGTAGGGGTTACTCCTGAGAATTAGTTTCAATTAAAAAAAAACATGAATTTGCATTTAATAGTTGTTTGTCCTATCTTTTTTCGATTTAGGTCTTTAAAAAATATTGAATTACATGTGAAAAAGCTGGATACAATCTGCCAGAGCAATCAGCTTGAATGTAAGCAACTTTGAATAACGGTTAATTCACCCTGAGACCCTATCGGAAGTAACGCTGGAGCAGTCCCGGATAGGAACATTCTTAGGAAAAATGCCCAAACAGGACAACTCTGGATACCCAAACAGGATAACCCTGAATTCCTAAAAATTGTAACTCTAAATTTCCAAAAAGGGTAACCCTGAATTCCCAAACGGGGTAAGCCTAAATTCCTAAAAATGGTAACTCTGAATTTCCAAAGAGGGTAGCAATGAACTCCTAAAAAGTGTAAACCTGAATTCCTAAAAAGAGGATGTAAAATGCAAAATGAAAGACAAGAATTCAATTTGTGATAACATTTAGTATGTATTGATTGAAATTGGCAGTAATGGTAAAAACTCTTAGTTGGCGCTGTATACAGACTTAGTATGGACTCCTTCTTGGAAAAACTGAGTAACAGCACTCTTGGATATGATGGTGTAATTTTATCAGGTGACTTTAATGCAAAAATACTGGAAGATAGTAGTCTTAGAGAAGACATGAATTCCATTGGACTTAACTTAGTTAACAGCATGGAATTCTACACATATGACCTTATCCTCAAGTACTTTACTTGACCCCTGCTTCGTAAATAATATTTTACTATCATTTAGTCAGTTATCTGCGTCAGTGTTTTCGAAACATGATCTTTTGTTTCCATCTTATTATTTTCTAATTGAAAACGATACTTGTCCAAGGTTTTTGAAATATAGAGACTAAGAATGTTGACAATCAGATGTTGAGTATTCAAATATCAACTATGTGGTGGAATGATATTTTTTACATGCCGTGTGTGGATAAAGAATTAAATCTTTTACAATGTAATATAAAATATTTATGTGACAAATATGGTAACGTGTTTAACTGAGCATTATTGATAGGGATATATGTATGTACATACATATGTACGAGTACATCCTACTTACTTGGAATAATTTTTCCGTTTAACCAAAAAATTTCATAATGAAATTATCGCTTCTATTGTGTACCTTTTCAATTTAACTAGTTTTTTGTTATTGTATTTGGACGTGTAATCTTTATAAACTGTTTCTGTCGATAGATGGTAACTTACTTTAGCTTTACAAAACAAAAATAAAAAAAAAAAACAATAAAAAAAGAAAAAAGAGAATAATACAAATGGTTTTAATCGTCTGATCAAGAGTGTAAACAAGTTTGTTAAAAGAGATTTATTTGTTCATATTTTCTATGCATAAACACACACTTTTGCCTAAACAGTGTAATCTGTATACTCGTATGTAAATTTTAATTGTATGATAGATTTTTACGTTCAACCGTTTAATAGCGTATGCAAATACATATTTACTTATACATATCCATGTAGGTACAGTAAAAATTCTCATAACGGGCACATTTCATTTTTAGACCTAAACTTTTAAATAAGAAACGTGCATCTCTCTCATAATCGAATTAAAATAATTCAACTTTAACTGTTTGGTAATATGTTGTTTTACTGTACATTATATATTCAAGTATGTATATAAATAAATTTGTACATAATACATATATGTATGTATGTTGTATATGATTGTAGCTAAAAGCGTTAATTTTTCATGCAGTTTTAAAAGGGAACTAAAATAAACACAGACGGACAAAATATATGATTTTGAATAAATTTTTCGTTATCAAAATAAACTGTTTAAATGTTGACATGTCAGGTTCGTGTAAAATATTATACAAATAAATAAAATACATACACACACACAGACAGCATATGCAAATACTATCCCTGCATACTTCACAGAAGGTAGAAGTAATATACTACATAAGAGTGTGTGTCATTGCATTATGACGTTAATGGTTTTAAATTTTTTACACAAATGTGCTAAAATAGTAATAAATCTATGAGGAAAAATAAATATCTTTCACTCATATTGTAATTTTTTTTTGGCTCTGGGAGAATTGGTTAGAAATAAATCATCGATAACGGGTTGTCGCAAACATGTTACCACAGGCAAATATTTTTACTTAAAATGTAGGCTTTGTAGCTATTCAACATACATAATTACAAATATTCCCCCGTAATTTCCTTGCCGTTAGAAAACGTAAAAAAGATAATCAAAACCACTTTTGACAGAAGAGTTAAAATCGTAATCGGTTGCTATTATTTTAATGGGTTTTTTTATGAAAAGAGAAAAAAGAAGAAGTGAATAGATTTAAATAGTTTATGCAAAACAAACTTACTTAATAGTGGCTAACTAGCTTTTAAACTCCAGTCAACATTATTTCAAACTCTTGCTATCTTATAAAAAAAAAACACCTGGTAAATGTTAAATTACTGACAGAAACTATAAGCAATTTAAGTGTGAAAAAAGGGAACTCCTGATAATTTTCAAACGTTAGAGTAACTAGGAGCCCACTATCGATCAGAAATATTTTACAGAAAAACATATTTTTTTAACGCCAAAATAACTGTTGATTTTGGGTAAAAAGGGACCCAAAGACCCATAGTTTTGAAAAACATAAAAATTCGAAAAAAGTGTTTTAGGGTTGATTTGAAGCGAACCAATCGCTTACAACGTTGTTAGTGTTTATTGGTTGGTGAACGTTGTCGCTCATAGATGAATGTCAGCTAGCGTCTTACAATATCGAGATAGCCCTGAGATCCTGTAGGACTCAATTATTCTCCACCTAGCATTCGCTTGTTATCTTGAAACCATATCGTCGCAAGAATTAAAGAACGCTGTAATTGACAAAAAATCGAAAATAAATTTTTTTGCATAATTTTTCCGGAAATAAAAATACGTGTCGATTAGTCCCGGTCTCAGATTTCTGTGATGAAAAGAAATTCACTTACATCGTCTGCGTTTTGAAAAATACCAGAGTCTTCTTGCTACTTCATACAGGTTTTTTGGCTCTGGTGAACATTAACTGTTTTGTCAGTTACAGCGTTCTTTAATTCTTGCGACGATATATAAATATATACCCTAAAGTCTAAATTTTGTGAAAAATATCCTCGATTCCATTCCAAATTGCTGGAAATTCATACCATGAAATGTCTATGGAGTTAAGTTTGAGAGTACAGTATTCAGAGAGGGCAAGCATCAATATAGTTTTCTGTACCCCCGGAGAAGAAAATCTCAAGGTACTACAAACCACTGAAGCAAAAATTGTCATGTCGTTCTAGATTAAGTGCATTATCGCATTCAGAGTCTCAAAGAGACAGTAACGCATGGCCTTAGTGATGCCTATGCAAGCAGATCTTAGTTTCCTGGCAATTAGTCTGATAGTCGTTAACTTTTCCGTAACTGGCCACTAAACTAAGTACTGCACTATATGTGGGTAAGTAATTAAACAAAAGCACAGTTTTTCCCATAAATTAATCAGCGGAAGTGGCTGACAACTAAATATTTATGTTCTAAGTAAATTATTTTTCTGTTCCACATTTAAATTGCATTTTGCCTTTGGATGTTTCCCTAAAGAAATATATTTTCTTCCTTTAAAAAGTTGTCTTATAAAATGTATAGAATATATTCCTGGCTTAAGTTATACACTCTTTTTTTAATTTAATTTTTTTAATTGTGGAATACATTTTTCAAACTTGAAAAATAACATTTAGATTTGCATAAAAATAATTTCTAGAAAATATATGAACGAGTAATATAGAAAAACAACTTTGCAACATCTGCTGATATTTTCTACTGTTTTATTATTCCCAGGCTACTGTATATTTTTTATTTCTTTTACAAAAAAAAAAAAAAAAAGAAAAAAAAATAATTAAAATAATAATTTAATCTAAACACGTTTTAGCCTGCATTGCGTTAAAACCTTTAGAGAAATTACATTTTAAATATTTTTCAAACGTGTTCATAAGAGTGATATCAGAGAGATGTAAAAAATTATATTTTTCTTGGGGACATTTTTTTGCCATCAATTTAGGATGTAAACAAAGCACAGATTTTTTTTGCTTTTAATCATGTATAAACAATTTTTTTAATTAAAAATAAGAAAGAGAAAAATCAAATAATTAATGATGGTAAAGTTAATTTTAAAAAAATATTATTTTAAACAACAACTATCAGACAAACACACTGCATCAAAATTTGGTTCAAACAATATGCAAAAGGTGTTTTTTATAGAGTGTCACAACTTTGAGTTGGCATCACTGCTTTATTGGACCACCCACTTAACAGCTGGTAGCTTTTTGTTAAGTTTGCTTTGAAATTTCAATATGAATCGACTTACACCAGAGCAAAGCGTGCAAATTGTTGAAATTTTTAATCAAAATAATTATTCTATTCGTCAATCTCAAATTGATGTCGATTTTTAATTTTCATTCAAAATTTTATTTTCCGATAAAGACCATTTTTGGATCTAGGAGTACGTAAGTAAGTCGCATTTGTCGAAACATCACTACATTCACAGAAAATTACTGTTTGTTGCGCTTTATGGGCCGGCAGGTCATTGGCCTATAAGTGTTCAAAAAAGTTGTTGAA
Organism: Metopia argyrocephala; assembly: GCA_963576795.1. Lineage (NCBI taxonomy): Eukaryota > Metazoa > Arthropoda > Insecta > Diptera > Sarcophagidae > Metopia > Metopia argyrocephala. The sequence continues at coordinate 71,357,011 of OY756208.1, forward strand.
AATTGGTGTTCCAAATTGCGCTTTCTACGCGCCAGTCGTGGCGGCCACATGGCAGAAATTATATTTAAACATTAATTTCATTAACTTTTCTTTTCAATAAAGCCGGTCATATTGATATTAAACATATATTTCATTGCTTTATTATGATTTAAACTTTTGTTTTTAGCAATCTATTAACATAATTGCCATGCAACAAATTAAATGAAATAAATAAATAAATTGCTTGCGGCTGGAAAACTACTGGTCGTGTACTTTATATAGGATTTTAAAAATATTCAACTGCAACAACAGCACACATATGGATATAATTTCAGCTAAAATTCATAAAATCAAACCAAACCAAATCAATTTAATTGCAAAACTTTTCCTTTAAAACATTGCCTATTACCACTCTCTTTCTCTCTCTGTCCACTCTGTCTCTCTTTCCCCGACTTCAAAATAATTTTAAATGCTTTTAAAATAACCAGACATTAATTTTTCCAGCAATAAAAATTCTTAACGTTTCTTGAGAATTTTCTTCTTCAATTTTCTTGCAACCATTTGTTCCACGTTTTATTGGCAAGTGCCTGTTTTATGCCATAAATCTTTCGATTTAAATTGCTGAAAAGTTGTACACATTTAAGTTGTAATACGAGTATTAAACAAGTAACAACAAATAAATGTGCAACAATAATTACAATAACAAATAAACTTTTAGTATTAATTTCACTTTGGCCACGCTTACGGTCTTTTAAAACTTTCATTCTGCGAGTATTCCAAATACGAGTTTTGTTTTCTGTGTAGAAAAACATAAATTAAAATCAGTAAACACTACAAACAAAGCCATTCAAACGAATTATTAAAATTTCGTAAATTTATTTTCAACAGCTGAAATTAAAAGAAAATAAAACCAAAAATTAATAAAAAAAAAAATACAAGTAATTGCTGGTTGGTAGACAACATTCAGGCATTATTTTAAAACTTAGTTAATAGCGTTTCTGGGAAGTACATAAAATGTTGTAATTTTTGAAGTCTTTGCCAAATAAGTTTGTGTAACAATATTTTATTATTACTCGTACATTACTTGCTATTGAAAATGCTAATAAAAGAGTACTACATTAGTCCATATATTTCCAAGACATCAACATCAAAAGTATCCAGTTTTTCTTTATTTTGTGTTAACCCAATATGTGTAATTATATTTTCTAGCAAAGTACTAGATTTTAATATCGGCATTATGGAGAAATTCAAAATTTAAACAGGGAGTTATGACTCATGACTGTTATAGTAGTCATTGTTTGTGATTTTCTTAATGTCACTATGGAAAATTTGGCAATGATCTAGCCAAAGATTTACCCCAAAACTTGCAGGAATACGCGGTTATCCTTCTTTTACCCTAGCCATGCGGGCATTCAGGGGAATGAAATGGCAGCTGAATTTGCCAGGAAGAGAGCAGCTATGCTATTGGTGGAACCAGAACCCTTTTGTAGAATAGTAAAGGGAATTTGGTAAAGCATACTAAGAGAAAACAAAGACAGGGAGAGACACTTGTTCTTTTTGGGTCAGAGTGGCCTTAGCCAACCCAAACTTTTGCTTAGTATCTATAATAAGAAAATATTAGAGATTAAAGAATATTAGCAGGCCTTTTGACCGTATAATGCAGACTCAATAGACACTTAAATAAGATAGAAATCGCTTCGAGCGATATGTGTACATTCTGTGACGAGGCGATCGAGTCATCAGAGCACCATACTGTGCAATTGGGAAGCATGGATTAACAGTAGGAAGAGGACATTGATGACTGTCAGTTATTAGATAGGGAATTCTCGGGGTTAGCACTGGCCGACATTTTAAACTTTACCATAGCGACGAGACTGGGGGAGTTATTGTAGGAATCCCGGTCAAGTTTAGGGCTGTACAATAGAGCTACAGGCTTATGAATGAATGAATGAATGAATTAATCATACGCTCATGGTCGTTGTATTTTATAGAAGTTACCTTGTTTCCCTTCCAAGTCAAATACGTCAAGACTTGAAGTATCTGTGTCAAAGACTTTGCCTTTAATTTTAAGAAGTACAGTCTACAGTTATTCTTCTTTAACATACACTGCCTTGCATATGCGTAACGATTTTTTTTTTATTTTTTTTGCAATTTTCACTTTTCATACCTTTGCTGTAAAACAAAACGATTTTACAATTTAAATTTGATTACAATTTTATTTATTTTTTTTTGTAAAAGTTTATATGTCAAGTACGAGTATTTTCTGTTTTTTTTGTTATATAAAAATGTTGAAGAAAATCAAATTCGATTTTTGTATTTATAAGTACAATCCAAACAGTTAAAAAGTAACGCATTAAAATTATTTTATTGTTTGCAAATCGAACACTTGTGTTATTTGAATACCGAACATTGATTGAGAGAGACAAAATTTAATTTACAAGTTCAGTACGAGTAACAAAATGTAGCATCTAAATAGCTTTTACATTCACAGAATTCAGCAGGTGTTTCGTATATTTCTCTTTATTGTCTGACAAATTTAAAACTCAATCTCAAATTTATATAAATTGAAAGTGGTGGCATTATTTGTTTGTAACTCTTGGCGAAAACTGCTGAAAATAATCCATCATCATAGTGCCAATTGTCTACATGAAGCACCTGCAAAATGGGAAGAAAAAATTTATTAATTTTTTTTTTATTTCAGACACAAAACTTAAGAAAAAGAGTAAGAAAAGAAAAAAAAGAAAAAAAAAGAAAAAAAAAACAAAATAAAAAAAGGAAACAAATTATAAAATTAGATATATATAGAAAACAATATTTCCCATTAGTAAAAAAAAATAAAGTTATTAAGTTATAAAAAAATAGTGTCTATGAATATTCAATGTAGTTTTTAGTTCTTCACAAACGTGCGACTTTAAATCAAGCGGCTCCCACATATTTTAACTAAAAAATCTCTTAACCAATTTTTTATACTTGTAATTAAAACAAAACCAATTCATGCAAAAATATTACAAAAAAAATTAAAAAAAGAAAGTGAAAGCTGCTTATTTATCTCTTTTGAATAGTGACACTGCAGGCTTCTTTACTTTATGAGTTTTTCAATTGGTCTTCGGACACATGTTTCTTACACTGTGAGGTTTCGATTCTAGACTTTTTTAACATTGTTCACCAAAGATCAGGGATTTTCCTTCACTAATCTGAAAATGACTAGGACGGGGCTTTGTAATTAAAACTCTCGAAGTTTTAAAGTACTTAATGACTTTTTGAATAGAAAAGTAAGTCCGTTTCCAGTAATCATCTAAAATTTACATTCAGCAATACTGATTACTTTTCCCTTGGCTACACTTGAATATTAATGTAGTTAAACATAAAAAAAATTCTAAAAATCCTTTTGATGTCTGCGATGAGGTTGAAAGTAAAACTTCAGTATTTTTACATCTATACATACATAACTGGCCCTTACAATCCTGTATCAGGATTACGGCCTAGCTTCTCGCAGCACTAATGTTATGTGTGTCAACCTACAGTTTAATGTCGACTCCGAACCACAGACTTGAGAAGTTTGTTCATGGCCATCAGTTACTCTTAGAGCTTTTGCCTGAAGTCTTAACAGACAGGTAGTCGCCGAAAGAAATATATTTTTTTTAATATTTCATTGCTTCAAGAAGTCAGAGCAGGGACTTGAACCCAAGCTCTCGTCTTAGTAAGCCAACAGACTAACCACTAGACCATGGCGATTACAACTTCAGTATTTTTGTATCATTTTAAACAGTGCCCTTTGCAAAAAGAAACCTACTTATAATCAGAAAATTATACAGAAAAAAAGCGGCTGGCTCTTCTGGTTGTGATTTTTTGTAAATCCTAAATGAAATTATTAAAAATTATAGTTTCAAAAAGAAATTTAATTTTATAACTAAAATTATTTTATTAAATTAAAATTATTTAGGTCAAAAGCCATGCTTAAGTCCGGTAAATTGCCGATAAGAACAATTCTGATGCCGATTTAAGATTTGTGTAACCCACTTCTAGTCTAGAACAGAATGTTCTCTATGGTCTCTTCATCATCATTCGAGAGCCTGCATACAGTTTCATACAGGGGATGCAGCCTATTAATATTATATTTTAGGTACTAGCGTCACAATAGAAAATCCACTTATCAAATAATGGCTGAATAGCTTTTGGGAAACAAACGAAAAATTAAAAAAAAAAAGTTACCAAACTGGGCTCGTAAATTTTTTTTTCTTCTCAAACTTATTACCAGTCTTTATATATGTAATGGCTGCCGCTGGCATATATATTTTTCCGATGCGTCGAATAATATCTTATCATTTGTTGGATAGATATTTCAATGAAGCATCGATAAACATCGAGCATCCCAATTTTCAAACAAATATTATTTTTTGTACTTCTATGTTCATTTTTAATGTCAACTTTGTCTTTAGTAGTCAGAACTTGAGTGGTGACTAAAAAGATAAAAAAGGGTATAAAATATGTAAAAATAAAAAATAATAATCTGGAAACTTCTAACTTTTCATTTCATGGGGATGCGTGGTATAGTGGTGCGCTCGCACAAAAGCTCAAACTACCCAAGTTCCAATCCCAGCAAAGGTGAAAAATTAAAAAGTTTGTGGTTTTTTCATAATTATAATATAAAAATAAGAGCTTCCACCTTAACCAATGTCAACAAAAAAACGAATGATCAGGAGAAAAGCTCCAGCTATTGGGAAGTAGCAAATAACAGCTAAACCTACTTAGTGAAGACACTCACCACACAATCAACATTCAACGATGAATCAATTGCTCTTATCATTCAAGGGTGAAGGCGCTTAATAAGTATAATAAGAAAAAAATATATGTAATGTCCTTTACAAAAATTCCAATACAATGCACAGCATTTAGTAGGGGTTTACCTCTGAGTATTGGTTTCAAAAAAAAAAATTAAACTAAATTAAGTATATGTTTCCGAATTCGCATTATATGAAAAGTATGAAGTTGCGCTTGTAATTTTATTTAAATTTTGTTTATTTATAAATAACAAAAAAGAAAAGTATCCCTAATTATGCCGCATAATGAATAGATGTAATGACGGTTGTAGTTGATTTAGAAAAAAATAATCGTTGTTAAACCAAATCTCTGGCAATCGAAGTCTTACTGTAAAAATAAAAAGAGACTGAGAAAATGTAATAAATGTTGTTTAAATATTTCACATTTATACTGCAACTTTGCATTCAATTCTACTTTAAAGAAAAAAGATATTTAATAAAACGCTGATGCTGACGAAGATTGACTTCTATTTTGGCAGTATAAATAATTTTCTTGTTCCTTCTTTTTAAGGTTTTATTTACTTTTAAATAGAAGACGGTAAAATGTAATGAAAACCCAGAGCTTGAGTTCATGTAAGTAATTTCAAAAGACACAATTTAAATCGAGTTTACAATTTTTTTTTTACTTTAACAAGACTAGACAAGTGTTACATACTCGTTGTTGTAGTTCGAAGTTCTGATTATCTTTTTGGCATATCTGTGTAACCAACTATTTACCAGTTCTCTTTGTATAAAAGTGTGGAAGATATGTGTTTGGTTGGCTGCTGAGCTGCTGCACATTAACAAACTTAAAATTCTTTTTTTTTGCTCTCTCTGTTTCTCTATTACATCTGCATGAAATGTAAGTGTTGGTCTTACTAGTAATGTAATAGAATACATCAGTCAGTGCATTTTATTCATTGTATGTAAAAATGTGGTGTCATCGTATGTTTGTTTTTTTCTGTTTGTTTTGTGGTTAATTTCCAAAAATATACACTTTAACTGTTTACATTTCACTACATCATTTTACGTGTGTAATGCACACGTGTATACATGAAATTATATGGTACAGACAGTTATTTGCGTTTTGCCAAACTCATTACTACACTTGAAGAATAATTGTAGTAGAATAAAATATGAAAAACAATAATTAAAAAATAATATTTGGAATGTTTTAATAATGAAAATGTTTGTTTCAATATTTATGCTTTGAGTTTTTTTTTATTAACAATTCTCATTTAATTCATAATATTTTAAATATCGGGTGGTTAAATTTTAAGGGTCGATCTTTCATGTGAGACACACCAAACATCAAGTTTTTTTCTGCATTTCATTTGGCATTTCTTAATCTGAGATTAAATCAATTTAAACCGTGTAAATATACACAATCGAGCAACGCGTTAAAGTTATTCAGGCTTATTAAGAAAATGGGCGTCCTGTAAGAGATATCAAACACCAGTGAATGCCCATACAGCTCGTACAGAAGGAAATATTGCTGCTGTTTGCGATAGTGTGGCTGAAGAGCTGTGAATGGTCTTCGCTATCGTAAGTAACAACGAACTTTTTATGGTCCGAATTAAAAGATATGGATGTGGACGATATGTTGTTTCAACAGGACAGTGCTACTTGCCACACAGTTAACGAAACAATGGCTCTGTTGTGCGACAAATTTAATGGACGTGATATCTCATGTGGTGGCGATGTCAATAAGCCGCCAACATCATGTGATTTGACACCGTTAGAGCTCTAACTTAATTTTATTATTTAAAACAAAAGGAGTACGTCGAAAAGCCAGCAACAATTTAAGAGTTAAAGGATGAGATAATTCGTCACATTAACGAAATAGAACCTCAATTAGGCCTCAGAGAACCTCATATATAATTGAACTATACCAAGCTATCATAATAAATAGAAATGACAAAAATTTCCTAATTTATTTTCTTATTTTATTCAAAATTAACATCGACCTTTAACATTTAACCCCCTTTATAAGGATCTTAAAATTTACTTGAATGTTATGAAAAATATCTTCTATAACTCTGGTTGAGTACCAGCAAAATGCCTTTAGGAACAAACTTTTCCACATTTGGTTTTTAAAGGGAAAATATTTTAGGCAAAATTTTATTTATAAATTAATTTATTTATAAATTAATGTGGTTGTATTCGTTTGAAGTCTGTAAACACAATGTTGGCTAATTTAAAATTTTTTATTTATTCTTAAAAATATACAACTTAAGCAAACCGAAAAAGACAAAGTCTAACGATATTAATCGAGAGTGCAGAATATCCTGTGAAGCATGATCTCTGTGATATGTGGCTTCATTTTGTTGAAACCACATACAGTTGGTCTTCAGATAATCAATAAAGCCAACTTCGTTCTGCAACTGTTGACGCTTTTATTCAAATGTCAACACCATATCATACCTTTTCTGGATACATTAAACGCTCTTGGTTTTCGTGTTGCTTGGTATTGTCAGAACACCTGTATTGATAAAACAATTTTTATGTTTTATTTACTTTTAACAACAAGTAGTATATGCAGTTTCAAATATTCTCAGTGTAATATAAATTTGCAATAGTGTATTACTATTTCTTACAGCTCAAGAGCTGTCACATACTCAAAACACATATGAAGTGTAACCAAATTTTAAAACTAATTTTTATTGTACAAAAAGTCTTCAATACCACCAGAAAGTTTTATTTCACTCTCTTTAATAATCTAAATTAATTGACAATTTTCATCGATATTCTATTAAAAGAAACTCAAACGAATTTTTACTCTGTTTTATTCAGCAAGCAAATCATTTACTAAAAAATTTATAGTTATTAAAATGGAATTTTTTCTATTTGTTTGTAAATTGACTCCAAGACTCTCATGATGATCGATTATAATGAATTGTGTTTAATGAAGATAACACGTTTTTGTATTGTATAGCGATCCAGTTTTTCTAACACTAAACTCTAGATATCGAACCATTTATTGCAGAAATTGATGACGAATTCAAATTTCATACTAATCTTGGAACATTTTTTATTATCTGCCAATTTAGCATTCATTTGGCCTGCACCGCTCTTATTGACGATGTATAGCAGTCTTTGATATACTGGTAATTTCTCACATAACTTCAACCATAATCCAACATCAGTTTTGAAATTTTTAACTGTTTTTGAGTGGGCATCTTAAATGGCCAACTACTGCCGTTCGTAAGCCATGATTTAAATTTCGAAGAGCAAACTCTTTAAGAGAATAATATATCTGGCTTTTAATATTGGCTGAGCTGAGATGCATCAAACAGAATTAAAAAAGAATTGGCTGTGATTGCCAAAATATTTTTGTCAAACTACAGCATATATCTGTACATCAAATCAACTAGTTTTGCATTGGCCTGGTGTAAGGTCTAATGCTCTCTATGTAACCGAAAATATATATTTTATTATAGAATAATTTTAAACCGATTTTATGGTTCGAATCGAACTTCGGTTGAGTTGCTAGTTGTCAACAAAATTTTGTTAATACTTTGCTTTATTCTGTTTTATTAATTAAGTCCTTAGTGGACAGAGAGACATTATGTATTTCACTGCAAAAATTTTTTACACTTAAAAGCCGAATATCAACCAAATGATCTAATTAGTATACAAACAACCTTTTATTGACTCTTCAAAATACAAGAGGAATTACACAAAGACTTAAGAATTTCTTGGAATTTGTAAAACAAACAGCACTAATCCCGTAAATATAAGATTTAGTGTTGCAACAAAGTTAACATGTATGACGCCCAGAGTGAAGAATTTCTAAAAAAGGAACAAAACCTTAATCAACTAACATATCAATGATAGCTGGTAATGGTAAAAAAGCAAAATTATAACTCTCAAGACACAATGTTGTTTTATTATTCATAGGCATGGTTGTGATGAGGCAATTTTGTCATCTGTGACTACAGGTAATGTAAATATCGAGGAGGCGGATGCTCTTGATGTTCTGATTGAATTGTGATGTCCGTTGGAATGGTCACATATTTCGAGTGTCGAAAAAAGCATACAAATGCCTTGTTTTTAAAAGCGGAGCACGAAATGTTTTACTCCATCTGACCTTCTCAATATTTACAAGACCTAGATTGAACTTGATTGTGGGTAATCGTATATTTCTGCGGAATACTCCTAACTAGCTCAGAGCACATACTTTTGTAGTTGAATAATCACTGCATCGCATTATAGCGGTTCCTAGCCGCACCGCTCGTTTTTGGAATAATCTTCCAGCGAATGATTTTCCTGTCAGTTACGATATCAGTAAGTTTAAATGAAATGTCCAGAATCACTACTCCCTCTTTCCGCCTTCCCCAAACATATTTTTCTAGATCAGCACAATGGACTGCATGAGTAAGGGTCATCACCTGAGTGCTGATCTTAATAATATAGAAAAAATCTTATGTGTTTCAAATAGTCAGCGAATATTCGTATTTCACCTTTAAATTAAACGGATTTAAATTAAATTTGAGTATAACCCTACTTTTTCAGATTTGGCAAATATCAACAACGTATATATGATTCTTGAGGGTGCAATTATCACATTGTACAGAAAATATTAAACCACAGGTGTTTGAATGACTGGCAGTTTATTTATCTTTTACTTAAAAATAGCCATTAAGTTACATAAAAAAGAAAAAATAAATAAATGGGACCATTTGTTTGTCTATATGGCCACTATACTCATAATTAACAAAAAAGAATTTTCTTGTTATTATTACGTGTCTGCCTTTTATACTATTTTAGGGGAACACATACACATGAAAAGTTTGCAAACTATTAATTATGTTTGGAAAATACTTTTAAATATGGTGTTGCAAAATGACTATAAAGAGCTGTAGTTTTTACATCTGAAAATGAAAATATTTTTCACAAAATTTTTTAGAGCAAAAATAAAGTCATGGGGTTAGATTTTTTAAATGAAATGTAAAAAAAAACAAAATAATCAATATTTTCATTATTTTAATTTAAATTTTCATATCTTAAAAAAACAATTCGAGTTATTAATAAAGTGCTTAAAATACAAAAGCGGATTAGTTTAATACCTTAACCGGTTACACTTTGGCATAAAATAACACGTATAGTGCTCCCAACAATGGTGTTTTTTAATATTTCTTTTTTATAAATTTCTGTTAAAAATATGTATTTTCTATACAAAATTTTCTTTAATTGTATTATCTGTGAACGTTTAATTATTTCAGGCTATGTAGGAAGAAAAAAATAGAGAAAACGGAATAGAAAAGTTAAACCCTTCTTTTTCATTTTCTCACATAACACAACCACACTCTTGGATTGGTTTTTTTAATTTTCTTTCATTTTCCTTCCTATACGAGTAGAAGATAACAAAATATTGTACCTGCACAGATAGAAAATATTTTAAGAATTAAAAAATAGCAAATGTTGTTTTTTTGCTAAAAGGGGTGTAATTTTGGTCAACGCTTAAGACTTTTTAAATGATTTTCAGTTAAAAGTAACTGCACACAGTTCTTCTGGTTTAAATATGGAATACTTTAAGTATCAAGGGAGAGAAAGTACAGTGGTTTGGAAAACATTTTTGAAGGAAAATAAAAATGAAAATTTACCTGCTTTTTTTATTCTGGAATGATAGAAAATATTTGGTAAATTTTTAATAGACAAATTTTCCGATCTTACATTAAGGAAGTTTGTGACTACCCACTCTATTCTATTTTATTTAGATTTATTCTTCAAGTAGTAATAAAACTTTAAACACTTATATTCTGGAACAAATTGTCAAAAAGAATTTAAGGATTTCGAACAAAATTTTATTTCACTTATTTCCTATTATGCACGAAATGCTATATAATTTGGAGATTGCTTCTGCGTTGCTTACCAAAGCAGTCGATTTTTTAATTTTTTTTTTTTTTTTTTTTTGCACAACTTCGGCGGTATCTCGGCATTATCTTAAGAATGTATAGTTGCGAGATATCTCGCACAAAAACTCAAACTTCCCAGATTTAAATCCCAGCAAAGGAGAAAAATTATTAGTCGCCGTGGTCTAGTGGTTAGTGTGTTGGCTTACTAAGACTATAGTGGCGGGTTCAAATCTCTGCTCTGACATATAGAAAAAAGAAATATGAAAAGTTTTTTCTTTCGACGACTACCTCTCAGCATTCTTTTGCCAAAAGCTCTGGGAATAATTGATTGTCATGAAAAAGCTTCTCGAATCTGTCGTTCGGAGTCGACTTTAAACTATAACAAACACATATGAGTGCTGCAAGAAGCTAGGCCGTAATCCTGATACAGGGTTGTAATGGCCAATTATGTATGTATGTATGTAAAGGAGAAAAATTAAGAATAAAAATGTGCGGTTTTGTGATATTTCAATTTACGAAAAAAGAGTTGCCTCCCCCTCAAAAAAGTCCATCCTCGACTCCCTGGCATTCCACACTATTCCGCCTTTAGCATTGACATCAAAATACTTATGATCAGGAGAAAATAAACACCTACTGGGAAGTAGTAGAACACAGTAACCTACTTAGCGAAGATCCTCACCACAATCAACAGCCAACGACTCTTGGTCATTCAAAGGTGAAGTTATAACACTGGCCTTTGAGTGATCATCAAATTGACAGCAATTCATCTTATTCTAGAGGAGCTTAATAAGAAATGTCTATCCTCTTTTTTCCAGAAAAATCCCAATGTATGTAAGTACAATGCACCGCATAAGTAGGGGTTTACTCCTGAATATTTTTCACAATAAAAAAAAATTTTTTTTGCTTTCACTGTAATGTAATTACTTTACCACAATTCTAGGAGTATACATAGGCTTTGATATAGCCTTACAACAAAAACTCTGATCTTGTTGGCTCGGCACAAAATCCATAGTATTTCGTCGAGTTATATATCTCAAGTTAATGATGCCACTTTAGGTTTTTGACACCAAAATTTTTAAAATCTGCTATTTATCTCCGAAACTGGACGAGATATCCGAAAACGGATTGCAGACTTAAAAAATTGGGCCGAAAACCTAAAGTGGCATCATTAACTCGAGATATATAAAAAATATGAAATGGCGGATAGAGCACATAAACTCCAGCATGATGATTTGTCAGTCATGTTCATTTGATCTTAGACTGAAGTTTTTTTTGGGAGGCTCACAAATAACCTCTTGAAAATTTCTCAGGTATATTCGTGGTGGTATTGATGCGATCTTGTGATTTGTGACTATGGCCCAACTAAATATTAAGCAGACGGATACCTTTGTGTTCTGGGCATGAGCTGTTCTGATTAATTCCTTACTTAGCAATCGTGCCTTTTACAGAGTATATGCTTTTGTGTCACCCAACGCAATATAAGAGAGAATTTTTTTTTTTACTCATACTTGCTGAAAATATCTCAAAATCATCAATTCCTTTTTATGTCACAATTGTAATGCTTTTAGTGTCTTCTTGATAATCTTGCATAGGGGGTTGAGTACCACATGAAGCTTAAAAAGCGATCACATTTGAATAGCCAATTCAATAGCCATTCCAGGGTGAAAGTTTAACATGGACTTTGAGTGATCAACTGATAGCAACTTGTCTTATTGATATATGGCGATCAATAAAAAATTAAAAAAAAAATTATATATCTCTCTTATGTCTTTCATATTACAATACAATGCACGGCATAAGTAGGGGTTTACTCTTGAGTATTGGTCTTAAAAACAACAAATTCCTTGCTAATATGGGCGTTTGGAACCATTTTTTTTATTATTTTTTTTATTTATTTTTTTTTTTTTTGCTTTTATTTCTTCATTTATTACATTTTCATAAATAAATTTCTTGCACAAAATTTATTTCCCAATTACATATCCATTTTTGTTTGTCTTCGCCTACATGCAAAGGCATCAATTCTTATTTATAAAATATTACGAGTATTACAGCCTAAATTAGTAGATTTGGATTAAAGTTCAGAATTTTACTTTCTAAAAACAATTGGTTTTTAATCTTTATTCTACATAAAGTTTGAATTTTCAATCAAGTTTCAGTAAGTGTTCTTATTTTGGTTCCTTTGAATTTGCTCTTGTTACTGAAGCTGAGGCAGTTATCATATAAAGAAGTACCTTTTTTGTAATAAAATTTGTTTCTTTTTCTTCGTTTTTTTTAAGTATTGAAAAAATTACAAATCAAATCAGTTACAAACTACTGTAAAACGATTTAACTCCATTTGTAGATATGTTTAGAAGAATTTTAAAAAAAGTAGTAAAATTTATGTGAAGCTTGTCGTCATTTGCAGCTTCAGATATGAATTTCTATGAAAGTGTGTACACATGTACGTTATGAACTGCAATGTTTAAAAGATTTTTACCAAAAGAGAAGGTATAAAATCTATAAAACTTTTACGCTTTCTACACTTTAAATACAAAACGAACAAGAAAGCCAGTTAAAGTTTGTTTTTTTTCCCATGAATAGTGTTGGAGATGAAAGGGGGAAGAGAATTGTTTTATTTGATTTATTTTTCCAAGGAGAAACTCAACACCCTAAATAATGAAATATTGCCAAATATTTAAACTGCAGAATTTCAAAGTGATATGAATGGAGGTGTAAAAGAGAAATACCAAATATATGCTTATATTGTGGCTGTGAGAGGTTTACTAAAGTAAATATGTATGCTGCCACCGTAAAAGTGGTTCTGTGTTCACACGTTCACATAAGTAAATACATATTCGAGAAAATATTTATTTAAAAAAAAAAGATGGCAAAGTGTTTTATATTCCCCTCGAGTTTAATAGTGATATTTTAAATATTTGTTTTTTCACTTTTTGTCTTTTACATTTACTAAAAAAGTGAAATATTAGGGGGGTGGTGGGGGAAACACTTTAAATTAAAACGCCTATTTGTCAAGTAAGAACAAAAAAAAAACCGTTTTATTTTTCTTTTATATAATTTTCTGAAGTGTCAGCAAATAGTCAACATATGGTTTTCATGTGCCATTTATCATTGGCGGCATAAGTATTCCAACCAATTGCCGTTTTTTTATTTATTTAAGCCCTTTGCAAAAAAAACCTCTTATTGCTAAATTAGCATTTTCGATCAAATAATACTTTAAATATTGGCATAAAATTAACTTTTGGGTCAACTTAAATATCGCATTTAAATCACTTCTAAAGCCTAGACGAGACAATTTTATTGTGACATTTGTTTTAAGAGATTTATTTTTATTCCCCCCATTAAGTGAAGTGTGATGATAGTTAACTGTAATGGTTGATATCATTGATTTATGTCCAGTGTGGTATTGCATAAAATATCGTGCAGAGTTTTATTACGATTATTATTATTATTTTTTTATTACTATTTGGATTGTAATTTTTCATGGCTAGCTTGGGATGAACTTGATTTCATGTAAATATTTTTATATATATCGTGGTGGTCAATAGAAGAAATCAATTTATATTAAATTAAAGGGAAATATTTTATTTTTTTAGTAAATATTAAGCAACAGGTTAAAAAAAAAAACATTTATTTTTTTTTTCAAGTCAATTCTTACTTAGGACAGAAATAAATTTTTCTTTTAAATTTTACCCTTTGCACCCTGTATCCTGTTCTTGCTTTTTGAATAATCTTTCTCCTTTCTTTTTATGAAATAAATTTGATTATTAAACCTTATCTTGTTCTCACAGGATAAATACGTTCCAGGAAAAACCGTGTAAATAAGTTTCGGAAGAAAGACAGCAAATCGATACTGAATTATATTATTTCCACTTTAGAAAAAAAAGTTATAATTTCTTAAAATATAAGGAAGTGATTTAAAATTTTAATAAACATGACAAGTTTTTGTTAATTTAAATTTGCTGGGGAAGATAATGTGTAGGGCTTTGGAACTGCAAGTGTACAGTAAAATTAACCGTGTAAGAACATTTTTATTATTGTCAACCGTACATACAAATTGGTAATTACAACCCTGTGCCAGGGTTACGGCCAACAGTGTGACAACGCCGGCATTAAATAAAAGGAGTCATTGTAGAGCTCTGAAATTTTGCACAGATTATTTTTAAGACAATTCCAGTCTTTTTAAAAAAAAATAAGAAAATCCGCCCACTTTTACGCCCACCTCCCATACAATCGAAATTCATAAAATGCCGTATTTTCCGTAACACTTTAGGTATAACTTTAAATTTTGGTATACTTGAATGTTGTATTGATACAAACTTTTACCACCACCACCCATACAACCTCAACGTAAAAAGTGGCATATTTTCTAAAAATTTTTAGGTACAACCTTCAAACTTGATATTACTGTCATTTATATAATTTAAAATGTTTCATGGAAAAAATTACAATAACACGCCCACTATTACGCCCACCTCCCATTGAAATGCAATAAAAAAATAAATTTAGTTTTTCATTCTATCAATAATTTTTTGATATCATCATGGTATTCTAATTTTTTCAATTTCATTTTCATTCTAAATGAATTAATATAAAAAAATTTAAACAATTAAAAAAAAATAAAAGTAAAAAGTTGTGAACATGCTAGCTTTTGAATATTACATATTAAACTAACATTTTTCAAGCGCATTGGCATACCTCAACTTTGACTTGTTCTTTGTTCATCCAAATTGGACGACACGCCAAAAACCATTTTTTGCCGCAGTTACAATGGGGCTGCCACACTGTGCGGCCTAGCTTCTCGCATACAGTTTAAAGTCGACTCCGAACGACAGAATTGACGAGCTTTTTCATGGCAATCAATTACTTCCAGAGCTTTTGCTAGAAGATTTTTTTAAGATATCAGAGCTCAAATTTGAACTCAGTGCTATCGTCTTAGTAAGCCAAGACACTAACCCCTATACCACAACGACTACTATTGCCAACCATATTATCTTTAAATGATCTTAAAACAGGATAAATTATGAGCAGCAATTTAATAAAATTTTCATTTCAGTTTTCACTGTGACTCATAAAATGATCCTTTAGAAGTCGTAGGTCTCTTTTTGGGCTTATAAAGTATTTGGCCTGATGCCTAAGCACCGTGATTCTTCTCCCATTACTAACTAAATTACTTGATGATTCGATCATGTTCCTCATGAAATGGAATATCAATGATCCATTGAGCTGTTTAAATTTTAATTATCGTACATACTTACTTGAACAAAATTGCCTATTCACTGACTATAGCTTGAGTTTGAACATGACTTTGTGTAGGAAATTCTCTATTCTAAAATAATAGGGATTAAATAATGTACAGATTCAACCCAAATACTTGTTTTAATTCTATATTAAAAAAATTAAATTCAAAGTCATTATATACAACAAATGGCTGAAGTACTATTTGATAGACTTTTTCTATTTATTCGCAAGAAATTGATTCAAACCCATTAAAACAAAAGATAATTTTAATAATAATGTTGGCTTTTATAATAAAAAGATATCAATAAATGTCACCATCTAAGCAAATTTTTAATCCAACTAATACATAAACACAAAAGCAAAAAAAAAAAAAATAGACTTAAACAACACATTTTTTTATTTTTTTTTAATTTTGCTTCTTTTCTCAGCAATATATGGTGAGTATGTATTTGTATCAGTGTCTCAAGTGATTTAAGTTTTACACTTTAAATCTAATTTCCGTTTCTTTTACACTTTACACACATCTCTTACACTTACATAGCGAATGCAAGCCAATAAATAAAAATGTCTCGGTTCAATTTAATTGTTGTAGATAATTAAAGTGAGATCTTAAATCACTTAATTAGTTTTAAATTTTAAGTATTTTGATATTATCGAGAAATTTCCTATTAGTTTCACTAATTGCAATTGAACTTTTCTAAACAAGCAATAGATTAAAACTTCAAACAGTAAAACTAAGAACCGCTGTGGGAATTTTAATCTTGAATAAAAGTCATGCTACTCGTATACAATAAAATAGAAACTTTTAACAATTGCAACATGCAATTCCAACCATTGCTAAGGTCAATAGAAAATGTAGCGAAAGTGGAAAACAAATTGTTAAAATAGAAAATATTATATTAGAAAAGATGTGCAAGTGAAATGAAGTTCAATGAATTGTGTTTCGTCTAAAAACATCTTAATTAGATCAGAAACTAAGTGCTGTTAAGAATTTAGATTTCTCAATCAAAGCAAAAAATGATATCCGTGACGGAATTTTACACCAGCCGAATATATACATGCTCTGTATATATTCTAGGGTATTCAATTATTCGGCTTTTTTCTTTGGTCGATTAATCGAGTGAGTAATTATTCGGGTTTTTCTCTTGATCGATTAATCGAATAAAATTTCAAAATTGGTCGATTAATCGCATTTTGTTTTATATAAAATAACATACCAATTTTGTGTATTATTAAAACGTTTTATTCAAAAAAACAAATAACCAAAAACAGTAATGTAATAACTTTTTAAAAATTCATTAATTTTAGTTAATTATAGTGTAGAAAATGTAATGAGATCTCATATTTTATTTTCAAAGATATTATTGAAAAACTAAACCATAAATAATAAATTAATTAATTTTAATATTTGAGATCATATATGTATATAACGATTTAATATATAAAAGTAATAATTTACTACTTCGTATGCAATAAAACTATTAAATAAGTAATTAAAAATAATTCATATTATGAGTTAAAAATTAGTTAAAAAAATTATGCACTTCTTTTAAAAAAAGGATGTAATTTATATGTTTAGCTTTCAACCGATTGTTTTCTTTAGTTTTAATAAAACTCGATTTTGAGAACACTATCTCGCTGATTGTAGATTTTGGAGAAATTGAGAGAAGTACATGGCAACAAATATATAATTTTAGAAATCATGCATTAAATCATTGCAGCCTCTTTTAGGTTTTTTGAAATTTTGTACACTTTTAATTGTTTCATTTACTTAATTGTGATAATCGATTATTTTCGTTTATTTCAATTAAATCTTCTGCAATCATATCATCATCTGACACATTTTGTTCCATATTTTCTAAAAACATTTTCAAAAACAATTTGTTTGCAAAATCTTTTTTTTTCAGATTTTGTGCAATATTTTAAATAAGTGAAAATGTACCAGAATTTAGATATAAAATAAGTGTACTAAGTCGTTTTACATGTCTTTCATTTATTCGAATCTTAAGCCTTTCTAATAAATAATTTGGAAAAGGATTGTTTGCATTTTCCATTGTATTAATAACAAATTGTATAATGCCTTCTAAATCTGTCAATGTAGCAGAATCCTTGCCTAGCTCTGTAATAGCGACATCAAGTGGTTTAAGGGCTTTATTCAAATTTGATAAAACGTTAATTTCCATGTAAAAGTCGTCAAACCAAAATCAGATAGATCGTAATTTACGTATACGAATACGAAGAAAATTTTCAATCATGGTAGATAAAGACGACCATCGATGCTTTACATCATGTACAAGACGAATTGCTTTTTCTTTTCTTGCAGCATGACATATACTTGCAATTTCTTTTGTTTTTCATTAGATTTTTTAAATATTTTACAACACTTAGGAAGTTTATTAATACCATTTATTATTTCTATAAATAAAGTATTTTTTTATATGGATTAATCGATTAATCGTAGGAAATTATTCGAGTTATTCGTTATTCGAAATTTGACTATTTTTAATTGTTCGAACAATTATTTGAATAAAATTCTTCGATTAATCGACTAACGATTAATCGTTTGAATACCCTAATATATTCATTCAAAAATCATAGAGAAAATGACATCCGCCAAAGAAGTGTACTTCAGCCACACTAAGCATGAACAAAAGAACAACAATAATATATTGATTTTACATGGGCACCATCCATAGATATATCACATGCCAACCGTTTGTGAGAGTGGAGGTCAAACACTATGCGCCATCCAAGGCCGGTACTCTCTAACTTCGGACTTGTCCAAGACAAGCCGGCCAGAAGAAAGCCCATTTACAATTTCGATATCACCACTGCCTGGATAGTAGCACCCCACTTGGTGAGGAAGTGGCTTTCCAGCATCACCACAGCCGCTATGTGTACTCCCCGAAGGGCCGCACCCAAACCATCAGGCTGATTTACCTCACTCACCGAATAAAATGTGTGCCCGTAGTACCAGATTAGATAGGCTTCTCTGGTCAGTCCCTGAGAGCGTCAGTAAATTACCAACCACTCTTTGCCTATAGACAGTGCCAGGCCACTCAGCGCTAGGGATCTCAATATTCCCCGGTAAGTACAGGCCTCTGGTGTGACGTATCACCAGAAGCCAATTACTGTACACCCCCCGGGGTGGTGAAGAGTAAACAAAATAACAATCAAAATTCTTTAATAGAGTTTAGTTCTATTCTAATTAAAGCATTTAAGGACAAAATGAAATTTTAATATTATTTTTAAGACGGCCTAGTGATCTAGTGGGTAGAGTCGCAGACTGCTAGTGCGAGCTTTATTGAGTCGATTCCCACCCTAGTGTGCTACACTACTTCGAGCTTATGGCCTTTATCACTTTATTTCTTATAATTATTTAATTATATTAATATTAAATTAATAAAATTAATATTAACAAATATATAATAAATAATTTGATTTACTAGTTCACAAAATTATGATTAAAAACAAAAATTATTAAAAGGCTTTTTAATATAAATTTCCAACTGGTTATTTAAATTCTACCTTAAACAAAAACACAATGGCAATAAGTATTGTGTGAGAATTTAAGATACATGAGCACACATACATTTTAACCTCAAAGACTTTTATAAATTAAGCCAGGAACAGAGATGCCAATGTTAGGCATTTCTAACCAAAACTCGTAGAACATTTTGTTGCATTTTGCTATTATATCATATGAGAATAGTGTTTAATCTAATAATATGATTGTGACAAAAGAAAAAAAAAAAATTAAATATAAGCTTGAAACAGTTAGCGTATTTTTTTAATTTAGAAATTTCTGGCCCATATGTAAGATTGTGATATTATTGGGCTTCTTTTTTCTTTTTTTCTTATAGCAAATATGAAAAAATTTACAATGTTAAAAAAAATAACTGAAAGAAATATAGTCTACGAAATTCCTGCAAGCGTTAACGTATTATAAGAGGTGACTACAGCGTGTTTGTATTGTGAAAAACTCTGATGTCCAAGGCTGTTTTGTAATATAATAATAACAGATGCTAGTCAGACATTATATTTTATTTGGTATCAGAATAGGAAAATAAACAAAACTGAACGTTTGATCTCATTTCGTTGTATTCTTTACAATGAGTAAAACAAAAATAAAACAGAAACAGTGAGAACGACTGTCCCATTTAATTTTGTATATTGTTTTTGTTTTGAGTACTACAAATAGGCTGACTTCCAAAATGTTAATTGCTTTGTATTCGAACAAAGTATATTGTTTCATAAAGTCGATATACAAAATATTTACAATGTATACGATTTCAAAATGTCGCCAATAAGTATTTTTAACGCAGTAAAAAAGCAATCAAGCATCGGTTTTATAACTGATGCTTTGTTTGCTATTGGTTTGTTTACAAACATTAAAATGTTTGTGTTATAAAAAAATATATATAAAAACAAAAATTACAAATAATGACTGAATTACAAAAGTAAATTAATTTGTTTTTAATAAAAAATATACTAAAAAAACAGCAAATGATTATATTTTTAACATATTTCAGCGAAAAGAACCCGAATTTTGCGCAAGACGCAAGAAGCGCACCATTTTGTGGAAAAAGGTCTTGGAAAAATTAAGGAGGTGGATGACACCTTTCCTTTCTCTCGGGATGATATCATGATAATCATTTCTGATAATTTAAAAAAATTATCAAATAAAAGTTTTACAACCGCCGTTTCCATTTTCTTGTTTGTCAGTAATAAAAATGGTGCATTGCAACATTTCTGTTTCATAATGAAAATGTAAACATAGCACATAGTTGCATTGTTTCGGAACTTTGCATATGTAAAAAGTTTAAATACCGCAGTAGAACTGTATACAAACTTTGTATTCATACATTTTGGAAGTCAGCCATACACTAACTCACATGTGCGTAGGTACAACAAAAAATGAATGAGAAGAAAAAGAAAAGAAGATGAGAAAAAGAAAAGAAGAAGAGAAAAAAGAACAAATTAGCTAATTGTTTCTTTCTCATTTAGAAAGTATTTGTTTTGGTTTTGCTCATGTAATATACCATTAAAAAAATTTTGAAAATTGTATGACTTTGTTGTAACTTTTGCGAAATGTTTTGTTTGTTTGCCCACACTGTTTGGTATACATATTAAATATTGCTTATACGCCCTAGTAATAGTATAAAAATTAAGCAATATTTTCGTTCTTATAAAATGATGCCATATTCATAAATTAGAAGTAAATGTTTGAGTAATATTTGATTTGAATACATTCATATTACCTGAACACACAACGTAGCGTCCTCTTGGGGGTAGTCACATAATGTGAATGTACCTTTATTATAAATTTTTTTTATAATTCTTTTAAGAAATATTGGCATATGGGCATATCCGAAAAAATGTCAACCAACAAAAAATTTTTAAAGTTGATCAAAAATTATTCTTGATTATTTAGAGTAATAGACTATATTTGTACTCTTACAAATATCATCATAAAATATTTTTCTGGCAGTCCATTTTACGAATATCAGGACTTAAGGTTCAGCAACCTTACATTTTTAATATTTGGCCAAAATATGCTTGTTTTTTTGGCTGCTGTTAAACAAGTTTATCCAAAACACGGCTGCTCCATCTTCGAAAAAGTGTTTTTTTAATTAATTTTCTGCAACTTTATGAAAGAAGCGCTTTAAATCTTCTATTTGAACATACTAAATAAAATTGAGTAAAGTTACGACCACGCTTTGTAACGTCCGCAACGGAAAATAAGGGTTTTTATATATAACGAAGAAACTAACAATTTTTTTGACACCACATTAACATTCCAAACAAAACTAAAACTGTTCTTTAAAGTAAGAAAAAAAAATTCTAAAATATACAAAAGTATGTTTCATTTCTTAATATCAAATTTTGTAACGTCCGCAACGGTATCGATCTGTCCTAAAATCAATTTCTGCTAAAGGTTGTTTTGTTTTCACAAATCTATAATTGAAATCACATACATCAATAATTATAATTATTATAATTATAATTATTATTCAAAAGCATCATTCAGTATCTAAAATCCGTGTTTTTTCCAATGGATGCAGTAGTCAGTTTAAAAACAAATTTATTTTACGTAGCATTCCACAATTTAAGAATGAATTTGGTGTTAACCATTTTGAGTGGAATTTCTTCGCTACTTCTCATGGCAAAGGTGCAGTAGACGGAGCTATCGTGAAACGGAAAGATTGGCAGTTAGTAAGAGCTCAAAATCTTATTCTGAAGGATGCACACGATTTTTACAGACTGGCCAAAAGTAATATCGATGGGGTTAAACTAATATACGTTACAGAAAACGATATAAAAACTACAACTCAATATCTAGGTGAGAAATGGCTAAATATAAAAAATATTACAGGCGTAAAATCTCATCATCACTTTTCCTCACTTAATGAAAATTTTATCGAAATAGCACGCACTGCAGCATCTCCTAAATATAAACTGCAAGTTTAAAAAGAAAAATAAAATCTATATTTTTTGAAAATAAACACAAAAATATTTTTTATTTATATGAGTAGGACAGTGGTTAAAAATGCAACGTAACGCAACGTAACGTCCGCAACAAATATAAGACAAAATTGTGAATAAACTAACAATTATTTTTTAGCCTCGAAAGTGGGTTTAATATGCTTAAGCATTCCTCTTTCTTTAATGTATTTGGAGTTTTTTTGTTTATACTGTAAAATTCGCTAAAATTTATGAAAATTTGCATTGATCTCCACAACGACTTCTGTATTGTGTAACGTCCGCAACGGCAATTTAAGTACAATTATATCGTAACTGATAAAACTCAGAAAATATTTGTAACTGCCATTTGAAAGTACTCTCAAAGGCCAACGTACTAATGTATGTTACTTAAGAATTTAATGCTAAGAGCGCCAACAGTATTCAAAAGTATGCGTACGAACGTAACGTCCGCAACGCAGGATTAGCCCATATTTAATATATTTTAATATAAAACATTAATACACAAATTATGTCTTCCGATAAAATTTTAATTTAAAAACTGTAATTCTTTATAAAAATATATTTCTTTTCTTCTTGGGTTTAAAATTTTATTTAAAATAAAAAAAAAAAAAAACATAAAAGAACTTAAGATAACGTTGTCATGTTCAAATCTTCGGCATAGAAAAGAAGTGGTTGAGTAAGTGAGTCAGTTCAAGGATTCTGTTTTAGAATACTTGTGTTGCTCTAAGTAATATTTTTAATAAATCTGAAAAAAAAGAAATATTAAAACTTGTTGAAAACTAAAGTGCATTTAAAATGTGTGTTTTCTATTATAATCTAAATATAACATGTGTAAAAAAAATTATTTTTTTGTCAATATTTAGTTTTATAATTTTATAAGTTTTCATATGTTAGAGAGAAAGGCTTAGTTTTTTCAGCAAATTTCGAAAACAAACAAAAAAATTTTTTTAAGTTTTAATTATAAAAAAATTATCTTAAAAAGACCAATTTGTACCCTAAAAATTTTAATTTTCACTGTTTTTGTTAAAAAAAAGAATTCAAACACAAAAAAAATAATTTTAAAATACAGTTAAAGCGTGGTATAACGAATACTCAACCGATGTAACGAATCGCCAAATTTTCACATTAACTACCTTATAGAGCGAATGACAAAAACAAAAAAAATAATAAACTCGATTTAACAAACGACAAAGAAAAAAACAAATTTCGGTAGAGAACCGTTAAATTTTTGTGTGAAAAAATTAAATTTATTGAATAAAAGTAAAAATATTAATTAAATTATACAGTTAAAATTATATACATATATTTTTTTAAATTGCATAACGTTTTTAGTGCTGTTCGTTATAACGAATATCTCGGTATTAAAAAAGAGCTGAACATTATATCATTCGTTAAACCGAGCTTTGACTGTATAGTGAAAAAAACATTTTTAGAGTACAAATTGGTCTTTGCTAGCCATTTTAGAAGTCTAGACACATTCAGATTGTATTGGTATATTCACAAAAGTTATTCAGATTTACAATGGCTACAATATTGCCATATATTGTTAGTGAAAACTTACGTGTCCATTAGGGTGTCCCAAATAAAATTAAAAATTGGAATTCTTGGGAAGATCATTCTTAATTTAGATACTCATAAGGTAAAGTATTTTTGGGAATTTTTTCAGATTTTTCGGAAGTGGTTTAGAGGTCGCGCAAATTGATTTTTAATCAAATATCGAGTTTTTTGAGCTCTATTTAAATTTTGGTTATGTATTGGTAACAAATTGATATTTTCTCGGCTTCTGAGTCAATATTGTTAAAGAAAATATTCCGATCTTTAATTTCATGTGCATAAATAATAAGTTTCGGCAATGATTTTGCACATTTTGATACATTACATAACAGTTTTTCCAAAATTTTCAACAAATATCGAAAACAATGGTTTATAACTTTTAAAATTTGTATAAAAACTAAAAAAACTAATGATGCAGTTTAAAAGATTATTAAGTTTTAAATAAGATAGCAGAAAAAAAATAAATTCTCTTTTACCGTTCTCGAGTTATACCCTTTTAAAGCTTTGTACCCATTTTTAATACTATAAAGTGTAAACTAGGTTGGCATCGGAATTAAATAAACAACAATTTTATAAACAACAATAAAAAATTAGATTTGTTATAAATCATTTATTTGGGTTCTTGCGATGCTGCTCTATGCTCTGCAGTAAATGCTGACAGTCTGTTTCAGAAGTTGTGATATTAAAAAAACTACTAGACAAGGCTACACTACGTTCTGCGACATCATTTACAACTTGCAATTATTGACTTTGTGTTTTGCTTCCTGGAATGCCTTAAAAAACAGATAAGTGCAGGATGGTAAAATAGCGGTTTTTGATTAGTGCTTGAGATAAATTTTATGGCTTGAGATAAAAGGTTTTATGCTGGAATCTAACTGAAAATGTTCAATTTATGTGTGCAGACACGACAAGCTCCAATACAGAACGACGGATCGGGGCATGCGTTTTACTTCTCCAGAAATTAAAAAAAGACGTCATATTTTTGGCATGTCGCCACCATATGTTGGAACTAATTGCTGGATCAGCGTTTAACGCCCTTAATATTGAGGATCAAATTACTTCCCCACAAATTAAAATTTTAGTCACTCTTCAGCAAATGGGGGCTAAAAACAATTTTTCGGATTGTTCGAACCACGACATTGTTGGAAAAATTATACCAATTAATAATTATTGATACGAAAAGATCTAATAATTTTTGAAAAAAGGGAAGCTGGAGAATATGCAATAAGGGAAGATTATAAAGAAATGCACAACTGAGCCTTATTTTTTTGGGTGATAGACCTGAGCACCATCCAACAATAAAATCTCCTGGAGCTATTAACCGAGCTCGCTGGATGATGAAAATTATATACTCTCTAAAAATATGTATTTTTCGAAAGCAGCTACAACTTTTTTTCAAAATTCAGAAGTTGATGCCTTCTGAAACAGACTGTCAGCATTTACTGCAGAGCATAGAGCAGCATCGCAAGAACCCAAATAAATGATTTATAACAAATCTACTTTTTTATTGTTGTTTATAAAATTGTAGTATATTTAATTCCGATGCCAACCTAGTTCACACTTTATAGTATTAAAAATGGGTTCAAAGCTGTTAAAGGGTATAACTCGAGAACGGTAAAAGAGAATTTATTTTTTTTTTCTGCTATCTTATTTAAAACTTAATAATCTTTTAAACTGCATCATTAGTTTTTTTAGTTTTTATACAAATTTTAAAAGTTATAAACCATTGTTTTCGATATTTGTTGAAAATTTTGGAAAAACTGTTATATAATGTATCAAAATGTGCAAAATCATTGCCGAAACTTATTATTTATGCACATGAAATTAAAGATCGGAATATTATCTTTAACAATATTGACTCAGAAGCCGAGAAATTATCGATTTTTTACCAATTCATAACCAACATTTAAATAGAGCCCAAAAAGCTAGAAATTTGATTAAAAATCAATTTGCGCGACCTCTAAACCACTTCCAAAAAATCTGAAAAAATTCTCAAAAATACTTTGCCTCATAGTGGTCCAAAATAAGCTTGATCCTCAAAAAAAAATTTTTTTTGGGACACACTAGTGTCCATGTAAGTTATGCTGAAAAACGTTAAAAAAGAAAATATTTGTTGGTACATTTTTGCAAAAAAAGTGCAAGAAAAAACTTGTTCTGTAGAGTCTTCATTACATTATTGCCAAACATAGTTAAGCAATATCTTTTATATTGAGTTAGCTGTTGGCCAAAAACTGAAGACACCTTTTTTTGAGTGATACAGTGATTTTCAAAATCTTTTGAGGTCCATAAAAAAATTGGTAGCCAATCTGGCCAAACCGAGTACAGGATTTTACTAACTTTTGGTAGTACAATCGAACCCATACTGTGCAATACATGCATTTTTTTCACTGTCGCACAGTGTTATAAATGAAAATTTTTATATTTTTCAATAAATTATCAAAGAAAATAAATATCGAGAATTTATGATATAGAAATTCGATTTGAATTACAGTAACATTTTTGATAGCAACGCTTTAAATAGATCATAAGTAATATATGAATTTAGATATATTTCTTAGTCAAAGGTGATGATACGACTAACATCTGTGAAAAGATTGATTGAACATGTGTTTGACTCTAGCTACTATAGTCTTATTATAGTTACTTGTTACCGGTACATATTCATGACAATCATCAACTTTAAACTCACACTTTTCTCTTGAAATCCTATATTAAAATTGTACCTTCTCTACACATTTTGTAATTCGGTAGATAAAGTTTCTGTGTCAAATGAAGAACGTTTCACTCCAGTACTGCAATTTTGTAATTGTCATCCTCTTCTTATTACATACATACATAACTGGCCTTTACAACCCTGTGTCAGGATTACGGCCTAGCTTCTCGCAGCACTCATGTTGTGTGTGTCAATTTTTATCCATGAGTACCGGGACCTACAGTATAATGTCGACTCCGAACGACAGACTTGAGAAGCTTGTTCATGGCAATTAGTTACTCTCAGATCTTTTGCCAGAAGACTGCTGAGAGGTAGTCGCCGAAAAAAATATTTGTTTCATATCTCTTTTTTTGAAGATGTCAGAGCCTGGAGTCGAACCCAGAGCCCATGTCTTTGTAAGTCAACACACTAACCACTAGACCACGGCGACCTCTTCTTATTATCACCGTTAAAAATAAGTTTTTAATTGCCCTCTTTTTCTATTTATTCACATTAGCCATGGTAATTGCCGCTTGGGTTGTGACAAATAGCCAAATCCTAGTACGATATTTGACATTTATAAAATCAGATCAATTACAATTACTTAAAAAAATTCTGAAATAATCCTACAGGGATTCGATATAGGCTTTCTAAATCATTAAAGATAAGTTTTACATAAAAATAGACTCACGCCTGTATTTTTTTTTCTTTTTTTTATTTGCTTAATACGCT
The DNA here is from genome assembly GCA_963576795.1 of Metopia argyrocephala. Taxonomy (NCBI): domain Eukaryota; kingdom Metazoa; phylum Arthropoda; class Insecta; order Diptera; family Sarcophagidae; genus Metopia; species Metopia argyrocephala. The sequence goes on from OY756208.1 coordinate 71,384,349, forward strand.
TCTTTGCCTTAAATTTTTCTTCAAAATAAGCCTTCTCTGCTGTATTTCTTGAGCGTTTAACTGCTTTTGATTGTAAAAAATTCAAATTTCCTACAATTTATTATTATTTTTTCTTTTTGACTCGTAACACATAAAAAACAAGAAAAACAGTAAAAGTCATAAAAGTTTTTAAATTTCTTATAAATATCTTTCAGTATTTTATGAAGAGAAAAAAACTACAAAAAAGAAAAAAAAAACATTTTTCATTCAACACCTTTCTTATTTGCCTGAAAAAAGGTGTTGTTTGCGTGAAAACATGAGTGGAAAAAAAGGGAAAATTTAAAACGTAAGAAAAATTTTTACAAATTATCGTAATTTTGTTGCCGCAAAAAAGTTGCTAAACTTTGAAATTTATGTCTTATATAAGTAATACATGAACATACACATATGTACCTCTACGTAAGAGTATGTACTGCATACAGTGTTGTTTAAAAGATGAATTTAAAAATTTCAAGTCTCTTAATGAGTTGCTTAAAGTGTTAAATTTAATTTTATAAACTACATTGAGCTATATTTTAATCAAATCAATCTTTATTAAAATAGCTTTTAAAAGTTTTACGTCGGCGGCAAGTTTTACCCTTTGCTGTTTATTGTATGTTTTCTAAGTTTTTATAAGTACATATATAGAGCATATGTATACATGATATATAATTTATGTTTCTGCATAGAAGTTTAAATGAAAGTTATGTTTCTGTTTTGCTTTTTGCCCTTTTCTTTTTCTTTTTGTTGATGTTCCATTAAATTATTACAGGAATTCAGGTTAAAAACATTCTTTTTGTTCTTTTACGGTTGAAACTACATAATACGAGTAAATATGAAATTAACTTTAATTTTTTTTTGTATTAATTTTTTTTTAAGTAACTTGAAAACTAAAGTTTATAATACGAGTTTATGTAGTATAATAAAGAAAAACGTTTTATGTTTCAATTTAAGAAAAATACATGTTCCTTTAGAGTATATTAGTCGAAAGGTATGGTACATACTACGAGGGCTGTTTGGCATGTTCTGTGTCTAACGATGAAAAACAAAGGCTTATTCAAATTCTTTTATTTACCACTGTAATCACTTGAAACAACTGAAAAAACAATTAGTCCAAGTTATACTATTCTATCCCTTAATTAAAATATTGTGTTCTTAAGGAAACTCCTCAAAATATTCGTTTACAGCTGCCATAACAGACTTAAAGTCAGAGGGTGTAGAAGAAAGTAGTGGAGGGTCAAGTAATTCGTTGAATTTTGTCATTGTTTAAACAATCTTATGATATGGTGAATTTCCCCGATTTAAAGTAATTTTTTTAAACTGTAAACTGTAACTGACTGTTCAACACAAATTATTAAATTGATTTGCTTCTAAAGGTGTCAATAATACTTATTAATCTTCTTGAAGACAGTTGATCTAAAAATACCTCTGTAATCCCAGAAAACTGTTGCCATAACCTCATTAGCCGATTGGAATTTTTTTGTTGTCTTTTTTGGTGCAATACTACCAGTTTCATTTCAATGTTTGAATTATTCTTTTGTCTCTGATAATCAGTGATGAATCCATAATTCCTCTGTATTTGTGAAGCGATGATTTAAATCTACAGTGCACGCGCGCTAATGTGAACTAATTAAAACTGGCGTTGTTCACTTTAGCGATTGTTCATATTTCCGAATACCGAAAATTCTAAAACCATTAACAAAAATCTTTATTTATGAATTTTTGTAATTTTTAAAATTACACCGTATTATAATTTAATTTGTATATAGTTATTCTTGTGTATGAATATTTTAAAAATTACACACATATGTACGTACAATACATGCACAGGTTAATAATTAAGATTAGCAAAATCTATTGCCATATTTAAAAAATCTGGGGGCAAATTACGCCATTCGATATCGAACGAAATTTCTTTGTAAAATGTTTTTAAATTTTATGAATTTTTACTCGATATGGAATGCCGCAATTTTCCTCCTGTTATTTTTTCTGTTGCTTTCATTTTTCCAAAATTTGCAACAGAACACATACATACATACTACTAAAGTGGGGATTCCCTCAACTAGTAAACGAAGAATTTTAACTCTTCAAATTAAAAAAAATATATAAAAAATCTGTTCAAATTATAGGGCTTTTTACATTTGTTCATTTTTTAGAGTAGTCAATGAAGGAACAAAAATGTTCACATTAAGCGGCGTTCATATAATGCGGAGTTCACATTAGCGCGCGTGCACTGTATTTTAATTTTCCAAAGAAGCTTCAGAATGTTTCATGTGTTTTTGGTCAACAGTCAGGAAATTTAGTACTCATCGTGCAGAAGCAATACTTGTACGATAAAGATCCAAAATTTTTATTACTGCATATGAAGTAGCACTTTCATCCAGCACTTTGAACTCATCGTTATGAATTTTATAAGTAAGTATTATATAAAAATCACTGCAGCGTGTTTTTCAAAAACCTGTTACTATACGAATGAGTTGCCAGATCTAAATGAAATTTAACAAGTTTTCATATTACAGATGCTAGTTTTCATTATACCACCTTCAGTATCTATGTGAGGCTAAGAATATTTTGAACTGCCTTCGTACATATATTTATATTTAAAAATGGAAGTTGATTTGCATGGCTGTTTGATTGTCTGACGTTAAATAACTTCAAAAATGAAACGAAACTCAAAAGAAATTTAATATGGGAAAATCAATTTTTTCATGAAGACTCTGTTAAGGGGCGTGGCAAATAAATCAAAATTAAATTACACAGCATATAATAATCGTCAATAAATATAATTTTGCGGGATAGTTGCAATCTTTCCATAGGAAAAAAGTTGGAAGCCGGTGCCTAATATCCCTTTTATGAGATGCATTTATTTAAGAAATTAAATATGCTCATATGTATGACTTTATATTTATTTATTTATTTATTTATTTATTTATTTATTTATTTTATTTTTGTGATGAGCCTTTATTAAAAATTAGCGTGATAGAAGTGAACGCGGCAGTTGCACAGGAATATAGAATAATTGTTTAGTAATTTCTTTTGAAAGCAATTGGCGAAATTCTTAGATAATAATAAATTATTTACATACATACATACTTACATAATTGGCCATTACCACCCAGTTTAAAAGCTACGGCCTAGTTTCTATAACTTATTTATTCAAATTTAATTATATTGTCCAAAAATGCTATTTACACTTAATTCTGGAGCTCCTATATATAGACCACAGTTCCTAAAACTTATAAAGAGTTTTCTTACAGATCGTTGTGTGCACAAGAGTAAAAACATACACACAAACAATTTTGAACTAAAAATTTAATTGAATTAACTTAAAACTTAATTGGGAAAATAAAAGGATTTTAAAATTAAAAAATTTATAAAATAAAAGAAAATGTTGAATATTAAAAGATGAAATAAGCAATCAGTTAAATGGTGTTTGCATTTCGATTTCTAATGACAATAGAAAACCCATTAGGATCTGACAAAATTTGTTTTTAGCAAAACAAGAAAAATTACCTTTGAACTACGCATAATGTGTTGGTTTGATTAAATAATTTTTTTAAATTCTGATACCAACAAATGATCTTCAATGACAGGGTAATGTTGGAATCATAGATGTTTGTTTCACTTAAAATGAACTACATCGTTTATAATGGATAATTTTAATATTTTTTCTACCAAAATTCGTTTACAATTTTACATTGATTGACTTCCCAGCGTTCGTCACTATTGGTTGGTTTGAGTTTTGTTTAGTACAGAAAGATTTTTTATGGTACCAATCGTCAAATAGTACCAATAGTCAATAGTTCAAAAGTGACACAACCAAAAAAAAAATTTTTTTTGCTTTATTATTTTTACGAATAAACAAGTGCATTCTGCATAGTTTAAGCATATAAATAAAAAAAAAATTTGGAGTTTTGTCACTTTTGAACTTGGTGTGCGATATGTTCTATGACTGTGGGCAATAGTCCAAAGCTGTAAATTGTTAAGATTGCAACCATTTTTGAATCTGTCGACTCTATAAACTGACACTGAGCCTTCCTCCAAAAAATATAGGAGTTCCGTCTGTAACCTTTCGAATAGCAATTAAAATCATCTGGACAATCAATTAGTTCTTTCTTATCTGAAAAAATCACCTTAAGAAAATAAGACTGAATAGAAACTTAATAAGATTAAAACTAGTAAAACTTACTTTTTTCCAGTTTGTTTCAAAACTTTCCTTCACATGCTGCAGACGTATTTTTGTTATCACCTTTAGTCTGGTTATAGTTTTTGTGTAGTCGCCGTGGTCTAGTGGTTAGAGTGTTGGCTTACTAAGACGATAGCTCTGGGTTCAAATCTCAGCTCTGACATCTAGAAAAAAAAATATGGAAAAATTATTTCTTTCGGCGACTACCTCTTAGCAGTCTTTTGGCAAAAGCTCTGAGAGTAATTGATTGCCATGAAAAAGCTTCTCAAATCTGTCGTTCGGAGTCAACTCTAAACTGTAGGTCCGTGTACTCATGGATAAAAACTAACACACACAACATAAGTGCTGCAAGAAGCTAGGCCCTAATCCTGACACAGGGTTGTAATGGCCAATTATGTATGCATGTATAGTTTTTGTGTTTTCTGGCTTTTTATATTTTGTAGATTTTAACTCTTTTGAGCAACACTCATCAGAAATCTATGATACAATTTTTAATTTACAACCAGCAACATTCAAAACTCGGAATCGATCTCCATTTGTAAAATTGTTATTTTTTTCTGGTTGTTCCAAAGTTTTCTAATAATTTTATACTAAATATTTAATTTTAAACCAATTTCCAGACTAGTTTATACAAGATTTTGTAAAAAAGCTAAAAATTTGATTTTTGTATTCGAAAAAAAGTTCAATTACGGATAAAGTAAGAAAACTTTTATTATATATATTATGTGGCACATTGTATATATAAATTGAACTCATTTAAATTAATATTGTGTGTCCTCCTTTTCTTTAAGCCTTTTAGCGATATGTTACGAGTATTCAGTGTACAGCTAATCCTTTTATAATGCGGTGCTTTTGTTCCATAAAAAATCTGCTTATTGTGATCACACGAATCATACATTCACATACAGAAACCGATTTTCAGATATCACGCAATGCAGTAATCAAATATGTAGCAGTTTACGGCCGTATTTATAATGACAATTTAGCAAGTCGGTAGCATATACTAAAAAAAAACTGGCAAGTTTATTACCCCCTATAGAGTAATAGTAATAAAACTTTCAAAATCTGTTATATAATAACTGATCAGAGCGTCTACAAATTAAGGAAATCGTACGTTTGAGTAACAAATTCCACATAAAAGAAGGACAAACTTAGCCACTACGTACAACGAGCTGATAAGTTTTTATTATAAATAAGGCTGTTAGTTTTTAAAAAACGAAGAAACAAAAATATTAAAGCATTAAAAATTTTCTATAAATTTATTTCTATAAGAGTATTAAGCAAAAATGAAATGTGCAATCGACATATACATACACGAGTATGTACTCATACACTATTTCATCTTATTTATATGCATAACTAACTGGCTGAGAAAAACTATCAGTTTTGCTTTATTTATATAAAATAGTATCTTCTTCTTTTTGTTTTTGTGAAAAAAAAGAATAGCAAAAAATATGTTTGAAAACTACGTGTGGCTTAAGAAAAAGAAAGGAAATACGAAAACAAAGCTTTTATACTGCATTAATAAAATTCATTTAGTGTTTTAATATTAAAGAAATTCTGACACAAATTTTTGTCCCGATATCCTCGGATACTCTTAAGTACTAACACATACACACATACAAAAACTCATAATAATTTAAGCAAACAAACACAGACAGTAATAAAGGCAAAAAATAATTTCGTAAAACAAATAAAAGTTCGGGTAGCAAAAAAGAAAAAAACAAGAAAAAAAAAAAAACCTTAAATTGTTTAAATATTTTTCCACATCTGCTGCACACTCACCTACGCATCTACTTTTTCTATCTTCACTTCACTTTTCTTTATTTAATAAAACACTTGTACAGACAATTTAAACGACAGACATACTCACCAATACACATAAATAATTACAATATTTAAATAAGGAAGTTCGTAAAAGTATTTGTGAAATGCTTTTGATGTGATTAACTTTCAGTACAAAAACAAATTTACAACAATTGGTATATATCTCTCCCCTTTCCGATGTATTTCCGTTTCTTTTTCTTTCTTATTCTTTTTTAAAGAACTGTTTCCTTCTGTATTATTTCTTTGCCTAACTTCAATATCCTGTGGATGAAAATAGTTGACTGTTGATATTTCTCTCTCTCTGTCTCTCTGTTTCTCTGACTCTTTCTATTTGAAGACATTTTCTTAGACAGAGTATGAGCCGTGTATTTATAGTGGAAAAATGTTGGTCTTTGTAAAGACTTAAATAAAAATAAAAAAAAAACTTTAAAATAATAGAAAAGTAAAATAAAGAGTAACTTTGCTATTTGGAAAATAATCTGTTGAAAATAAAACTTTTGTTTTTGTGTAATTACAATGATTTGCCAATAAAATAGACGCTTAAATAGGCTTTATGAAAAAAATAATACAAACATATATGTATGTACGTGTATACATATTTATATAACACAAGGGCCCTACTAGAGTTATACATTTAGGGTTGCCATATTTTTGTTTAATTATTGCAAAGCTAGAAAATAAAAGAACTTTTAAATGCAAAACTTTTACAAGACAGAATTTTTTAAGGCTAATAGTTTAGCAGTTTATTTATTCTTTTGCATAAACATTGATTTTTGATTTCGTTCTTAGTTGAATTCGTCTGTACGTTCAAAGTCATATAAAACTTATCAGTTTTAATTAGTAGTTAGTTATAGTTAGTTGTAGTAGTAGTAATTACGCTGATGAGATAAAAAAAATTTTAAATTTTTGCAGATTTAGCAATTTGAAATTTTAATAAATTTCAATTTCGACACTTAAAATAAGGTAAAAGCACAGCACAATGAGAGTGATATTTAAAGATGTAAATGGTTTTTTTAAAAAGAGTGCTCCAATTTAATTTTAAATCAATTTGCGTTTGAGTTTTTTTTGTGAACGAAGGAAAATTTAGATATATGTTAGTAGAGAGAGACAATTTGACGCAATTTACTAAATGAAAAGGAATATTGCACAACTTACCTTTTATGCCTGCACATAATGTATCAACGTTAGCTACTGCTTTTCAGTAGAACGTTTGAATCTATTACATTTAAAAGGTTTAGCTGCATCTGTAATTTATAATCAAAATAAAGAATATCCGTTATAATAGTTGTTATTCTTTATTACTAGCTTAAACCCAGCGTGCTTCACTACACCTACCACTATCATTTGTCCACATTTTTCGACTGATGATTTTTAGTGACTACGAAGTAATTCAGACCAAAGTCAAAAACTTTAACTGTTTCTCATTTCAAGATATACTGAACTCGATAGTTAGTTTGTCTGGAAGTTACCACGTCTACTTGTCCGCCCTTTTTTCTACTGATAATTTTTAATGACAACGAAATCAATCACACCAAGTTCAAAAATTTTAGCTTCAACTCTTCTAAAGAAATTAATGTTTAACTTGTATGAGAAGTGTCATTCCCACTTGTCCAATTAAGTCCACTTTCTCACTGATGAATGTCATGCCCATAAAGTCATTCAGACCCAATTTCAAAACTTTAGCTTTAACCGTTCTGAAGATATAAAAAAATCTGTATTTAGAGATATATAGTGGGCGTAAAAGTAGGCGTGGAAAATTTTTCTCTCTATGAAAACATAAAATAGATTAATACAAATATTTGAAAGAAAAATTAGACAAATCAATGGGGCCTTTTTCTGATTTTAGGTAAATCAAAAAGGTAGGCGTAAAAGAGGGCGGGGCAAAATTTTCTTTCTTTAGAAACAACTCACTGATGCGATGACGAACGATCAACATTGAGTTTTATTTATATAAATTTATTATATTGTGAACATCCAATACAGCATACCGCTCATTTGTATAATTCTTTTTCCCTAACGTGGTAAAGATCTACACGAGAGTGGTGCTTATTTTGTGTTTAATATTTGAACACAATATTTGAAATATTGACAAAACAAACATATAATATTTTTATTTAAAAAGGCCTTATATTCAACAAATTATTTTAATTTACATACATATGGTAGTTGTTTTTTAAGATTAGGTAAAAGTATGTATTTTACAGTCTCTAAAAAGAGATATCTTCGGTATTTGAAGGGCTTCCTTTACACCAAATGCTATTCGATTTCCTTAAGAATGTTTTGCAGAGTTAAAAATTGTAACACAATAAAAGTCGGAGTACAAAAAATCATAATTTCCCGTATAGGTACACATTGGGCTACTCTATCCAAATATATTATTGATCAATCGAAAGATCTCGTTACTACTTTTCTTTTGACAGTCATATTCCGATATATGTATATAGTTGGACTTAATAAGTATATATTTCGGAAATAAAGCTTTACCGCTCAATAATTCCTATGAAATGGGATTAAAATAAACTGCTAAATGAATGCATTTGCTTGCGACTAAGTGGGGTATATTTAATCAAAATTAGCAAATTAAGACGTCCCTAAAAGTTTTATTGATATTAAAAATGTATTGTTTTAGTTTTACTATGATTTAAGCTTTTGCAACTGCAAAGAAAAAAACCTCCCGATATTTTCCAATGTTAATGAGAAAAAAGTCCTGTTGTATTATTTTGCATAATTAAATATCATGAATAATTAATATTAATAATCAAAATTCTAATAAGTACGTCTTTTTAATGTTGCATAGTAATTAATCATTTCAATTAATCACTTACAACAATAACTCTTTACAAAAATAATTATTTTCATATTTCCAACAGCTGGCAATCATAAATCAATATGCCTCATTTATTCATTTGGTATGAATCATTTGTTGGGTTTAGAATTTTAGTGAATGGAAAATTATTAAAATAACAAATACGGAAATTCTTTTCTTTTATGAAAACTTTTCATGTATTATTTAAAGGCAATAATAATTTTCATCTTCTCTATCTATTCGAGTGCGTCTACCAATGTGCTGTTTTAAACAAATGCGAGCAGTACAATATAACAAAGACTTGCACAGTACAAGTATAATAATTTAAAGGCATTTTTCTGGAACTAATAAAATAATTAAGTAAACCATAGTAGAAAGACAAAAAAAAAAGGAAGGAAGGAAGAAGAACAATTAGTTTACGGCACTTTGCAGGGACGACTTTAAAATGCCCTTTTCTTTTACTGGTTCTACTCGTAATTTAAGGAAATTAAATTTCTTACTTTGCTTTTTAATGTCTCTGCCTTTTATGGAGTTGAAATAATTTAAAACATAGAAAACTAATAATGAACAGTGAAGTGTTTTTAATGATTTTAAACAGAGCTACTAAATTTATATTTTAATGATTTGTTAGAACGGATTGTAGTGATTATCTAATCTTCTTATAGAAAACTTTATATTACTGATTGATTATGTTATCAGGATTACATGGGATTAAAAAGAGTTATAAAAAGTAAACAAAAAATACAGGGATTATTTTATGTTTTTATGAGAAGTCTATGGTGTTGGTTTAGAAAAATAGATTATGGGAAGGGAAAAGTTGAGAGTAGTGCTTGCGGACAGTCGACTTTAAATCTTCAATTTCGTATGTTTATTGACAGGAATAACTTTGGTTCATTCAAAATCGAACAGTGCGGCGAGATGTCCCTGTAATGCATTATGTGCTTCGTTAAAGAATCAACTACAAAAGGATGAGTGATTATTTGGAATTAATGTTTCTATTTCATTTGAATACCGTTAATGGTATTACCGATAAATAGTGCTGGCAAAGTATTGAGTAATGGGTACAGAGTATTGAGTATTTTTAGTAATTTTTGGGTACTCAATACTTAAAAGTAACTACTTAATACTTTAGGAGTTGTATTTTCTCTTCGAAAGTGTATGGAAAATATTAATTTCAACGACCAAACAAATTTCTGTCTAAAAACACAATACTTTATGAAATTGTTTCCTCAAAAAAATGAAAGTACTCATTACGATTGAGTAACGGAAAGTAGTAGAATTTGACAGCACTAGATAGAACAGTGAAGCTTACATCATATTGAGCCGTTACTTAAATGAATCGATATAGTTGGGTAGTCTATCGTCTTTGAAAAAAAAACCTTCACTTTTTTCTGTACTCGGTCGAGAAGATCTAAAATAAATTATGGCTCTTACTTGACAATTGTATTTCATTTTGCGTCGAATAAAGGCCTTGTAAATATTAAGAAGATCAGATGTAGCGAAATATTCCTTGTACCGTTTTAAAAAATCTAAACACTTGAACGCTCTTTCGAGACTCTAAATATGTAATCACTTCAACTGGCATTACAATTACTACAAATGCCGAGACCAAAAAAAGTGTCCGACTTCTTAACATTTATTTTACGCATGGTTACATATAATAGGATGTCATTAACACCTTCACATCTCTGCGTGAGAAGACAACGTTGGGTTTTGTGGGCATTAAATTCGACTCTATTTCCATAGCCCACAGGTCGTTAGTGAGCGTGTAATACATATTCTATATTTTCAGACTTGAAAAATAGAATAATTGAAATTTACGAGTTGTTTAAGTATAGTGGTTAGAGCGTTCGCACAAAAACTCAAACAGCCCAGGTAAAAAATGAAAACGTTAGTTTGCGGTTTTTTTAAAATTAAAATTTATAAATAAGAAGTCCCCAACCTCCCCCCACCATCTACAATGAAACCACTCCCCGACATTCCACTTTATTCCGCCTTAACCAATATCAACAAAAAACGAATGATCAGGAGAAAAGCGCCACCTATTGGAAAGTGGCAGACAACAGCTAAAACCTCATTAACCTACTTAGCGAAGGCACTCACCACACAATTAATATGCAACGATGAGGAAATTTGCTGTTGATCATTCAAGGGTGAAGGTAAAACACTGGCCTTTAAATGATCAATTCACAGCAATTATATATAAAAAAACAAAATATATGTTTTGTAGTAAATGTACTGTCCTTTCCAAAAATTCCAATACAATGCATAGCATTCAGTAGGGGTTTACCCTGAGTATTGGTCTCAAATAAAAATAAACTAATTTTAATCGAATTAACAGCAATAAAATTAAAAAGAATAAAATCAATATGCAAAATATTATAGAACCTACAAGCCCAGAAAGGAATACAAAAATGCATTCCACCAAACGAAGAGTCCTGTTTTTAATCACGATTTCAAATTTTCATTACGAATACTGCACTAATCTATATAACGTAGATTTTTGAGAACAACAATAATTAATAATAACATTTACTATGTTTGTTAGGTATTAGCTTATATTATATATGGTTGACTAAAACAAATTCTAACAGCCAGGCCCACGATATCGAATCGTGTAGTTTTAAACGACAAACAGCTGATTTGCGGCACACTAATTTTTGTGTCGCCAAAAATAAATGCGATTGGTAACACAAAATTTTTTTACACACATATACATACATAAATAAACAAAATCGGAATAAGTTTGTTTACTACATTTCTGTCAAGTTAAACTAGCACACGGTTGCATTTTTTACTGTACAATTTAAACATTTTTTTATGGTACCAATCGTCATATCGCACACCTAGTTCAAAAGTGACACAACTCAAAAAAAATTTTTTTTTTGCTTTATTATTTTTACGAATAAACAAGTGCATTCTGCATAGTTTAAGCATATAAATAAAAAAAAATTTGGAGTTGTGTCACTTTTGAACTTGGTGTGCGATATGTTCTATGACTGTGGGCAATAGTCCAAAGCTGTAAATTGTTAAGATTGTAACCATTTTTGAATGTGTCGACTCTATAAACTGACGCTGAGCCTTCCTCCAAAAAATATAGGAGTTCCGTCTGTAACCTTTCGAATAGCAATTAAAATCATCTGGACAATCAATTAGTTTTTTCTTATCTGAAAAAATCACCTTAAGAAAATAAGACTGAATAGAAACTTAATAAGATTAAAACTCGTAAAACTTACTTTTTTCCAGTTTGTTTCAAAACTTTCCTTCACATGCTGCAGACGTATTATTGTTATCACCTTTAGTCTGGTTATAGTTTTTGTGTAGTCGCCGTGGTCTAGTGGTTAGTGTGTTGGCTTACTAAGACGATAGTGCTGGGTTCAAATCTCAGCCCCGACATCTTGAAAAAAGAAATATGAAAAAAAATATTTCTTTCGGCGACTACCTCTCAGCAGTCTTCTGGCAAAAGCTCTGAGAGTAATTAATTGCCATGAAAGAGCTTCTCAAGTCTATCGTTCGGAGTCGACATTAAACTGTAGGTCCCGGTACTCATGGATAGAAATTTACACACACAACATGAGTGCTGCGAGAAGCTAGGCCGTAACCCTGACACAGGGTTGTAAAGGCCAGTTATGTATGTATGTATGTATGTATGTATGTAATTTAAACATTTCAGCGCTTTTTTCGTGTATATTCGCTATTATTTTTTGATATGTTGATATGGCAGCTTTGTTGTTTATTCGCATTACGTTGGTAACGTAAAGCAAAGCGAACGATAAAGTGACAATTAGTGGGCCGCAGTTTAGATTCTATTTCTTAAATAATAAATGAGTGTTTCAAAATAGAAAAGAATGAACTCAAAAAGTCAAATTGTCAATATGTACAATATGTCAATATTGTAGTCGCCGTGGTCTAGTGGTTAATGTTTTGGCGTACTAAGATATGAGCTCTGGCATCTTGAAAAAAAAAAAAATATTAAAAAAATATTAAAAAAATATTTCTTTCGGCGACTACCTCTTAGCAGTTTTCTGACAAAAGCTCTGAGAGTTACTGATTGTCATAAACAAGCTTCTGAAGACTTTCATTCGGAGTTGACTTTATACTGTAGGTCCCAGTCTCATGGATAAACATTAACACACACAAAATGCATATTCGATTGAATGTCGATTGTCTATTGTTGTTGTGCTACAAATTTAAATATTTATTTATTTATTTAAATTATAATACCATCTTTACTATAAAATCACTAGCGTTCTAGCAAACTACCTCTCCTTGACTTATTAATATACACACAAATTTCTCTTTATTATGTCCACTACTTCCTCAAAAACCTCTTTTCAATCTCGAGAATTCATTATAAAACTCTTTTGTAATTTTTATTGTGTTTCGCATTCATAATTAAGTGTTTATTATCCGCCTTAAATAATAATCTTTTCCAATTATAATGGTAATATACGCAGAGATAATTAAACTTTTAAAGAATTAAAATTCAATCAACTGCCATCATACACAGACACCACGTAATCACCATTTTTAACATGAAATCATAAATTTATAAAAAAACTGTTATTAAATTTGTTTCCTCATGCCGTTGTTTCAAGATCTGTGCACTAGCAATGTTGCACAAATTAATAAAATAAAAAAAACTAAAGAACTAAAGAACAAATATAATATACGCGCTGCATAAATAAATATTGAAAATAAATATTTAATATTTTAAATAATTACGGACAAACCAACCATATAGCCCACACACAGCCCATGAGCCTTTTGATGATGTACTATATTTGGATTGTGATGATGTGGCCGTAATAAATTGTGTAAATTTAATACCTTTTAATAGGCCGAATATAATTTTTTTTTTTTGGTAGTAATTAAAATTTTAATAACGTTGATAATGTTTCTTTTGGTGTTTTGTGTGGTTTCATTGTTGTCGTTAAATACCGCTCGTTTTCCTAAACAAAGTGGGTATTTTTGAAACAATGCATGGACACATATGGGCAAAATCATATGTACAACAAGGTTCGTTATTAGAAAAAAGGAAATTAATTTATATTTTTGATGGGGTTAAAAAATTTAATAACTTTTTCGTTCATATATTTTTTATATTTTTTTCCAGTTGGAGAATAAATAATGAAGAGTATCACAGCTGAAAAAAGAATGACAATAACAGAAATTTATTATTTAAATATGTATATTGAAAATTTGAAGAGTGATGAAGCTCATTTTCAGTTGAATGGTTTTGTTAATAAGCAGCACTGTAGGTTCTGAGATTCTGAAAATCCAAGAGCCATTCATCAATGCCAATTGCACCTCATTAGGTGTACCGTATGGTGTGGCATCACATCTGAAAATGTCATTGGGCTTCTCTTCTTCGAGAATGAAGATGGAAGTACTGTAAATGTAAATGGAGAGCGATATGGATTAATGGTGGTATGTGGTGTCAGCGGGACGGAGCCAATGCCCACACTGCCCGAGAAACAATGGCACTTTTAAGTAAAATTTTTGGAGAGTAAATAATTTCCAGAAATTCGTAAATTATTTGGCCAGCGCGATCATCAGATCTGACAGCACCAGACTATTTTCTTTGGGGTTATTTGAAGGAGCGACTGCATGTGAATAAGCCAGAGATATTCTTTGAACTCCAGGCAAACATTGTTGCAGAGATTCAAACGCTACAGCTACAAATTTTAAAAGATGTTATAAAAAATGCTCTAAAACAAGCGAAGCTGAAAACGGTGGTCATTTAAGAGACATTATTTTTCGTACTTAGTGGCAAAAAAATAGTAAAAAAATTAATAAATGAAAAAGCTATAAAACGTTTAAACCCCATGATAAATTTTGGCCCACCCTGTACTTTTATTCATTTAAATGTGTGGAGCCTTTATTAGGAGCATTTCCTACTTTAGCATATACCTTTTATTTTACTTCAACTTTATTAATTTTAACAAGTTACCAAATAATATAACAAAGCATTATTATACAATTATAGGAAAAATATCTACAATTCCTTAATTATTTATAAATTATATGACGCGAAATATGTTTTGTTTTTAAACAAAAACTTTTCTCTTCATTTGCTACAGTCGCTGATGACTGACTGTAGACACGATTATTCACATAACAGTGAATGGCAAATGTAAGCGGCAAAGAGTCTCGGGCGATAACAATACTATTATTTTTAAAAGAATTAATCTATACAAATAAAAATCAATGTTGTTCGTTGGTCATCGCATCAGTTGAGAACGGCTGGAGTGATTTTGACGATTTTTTTCTTTTTACGAAAAAAATTTTTTCCCCGCCCACTTTTATGTCTACTTTTTTTGATTTACCTAAAATCAGAAAACTTCTCCATCGATTTGACAAATTTTTCTTTCAAATGTTTGTATTAATCCATTTTAAATTTTCATCGCAAGAAAAATTTGCCACTCCTACTTTTACGCCCACTTTTTTCTATTTATCTCTAAATACTGATTGTTGTATATCGGCAGAACGGTTAAAGCTAAAGTTATGGAATTGGGTCTGAATGACTTCATGGGCAAGGCAAATCATCAGTCAGAGAGTAGGCGAAATTGGACAAGTGGTCGTGACAACTCCCATACAAGTTACGAATTGATTTCTTTATAAATACTTATCTTTAGAAGCGTTGAAGCTAAAGTTTCTGAATTTGGTGTGATTGATTTCGTAGTCATTAAAAATTATCAGTAGAAAAAGGACGGACAAATAGAGGTGATAGCTTCCAAACAAACTAACTACTGAGTATAGTATTTCTTGAAATTAGTAACAGTTAAAGTTTTTGAATATGGTCTGAATTACTCCGTAGTCACCAAAAATCATCAGTCGAAATGGACAAATAATAGTGGTAGGTATAGCGAAGCACGCCGGGTTTAAGCTAGTTTAAATAAAAAGATGTTTATTTTTGGTTGTTTTGTTTTGCAAAATTTTGTTTAAATATTTAAGAATTTGATTAAATAATTCGAAATCCAATTGCATGTTGCATTTATTACTTGACTAGAAATCACATATTTATTCATATTATTTGTTTCACACTGTAGTTATTACGCATAAACACATACTAAAGTTTTATCAAGGAATTTACAGACATACGCCCAACTTTTCTTTCTTTTGCTGTAAAATTATCAATAGAAAAAGGACGGACAACTAGAAGTGGTAGCTTCCAGACAAACTAATTATTGATTTCAGTATATCTTGGAATCAGTAGCAGTTAAAGTTTTTGAATTTGGTCTGAATTACTAAAAAGTCATTAGGAATCATCAGTCGAAAAATGTGGACAAAGGATACTGATAGGGGTAGCGAAGCACGCCGGGTTTAAGCTAGTCTATTAATAAAATTATTCATGCCACTCGGTAAAGCCAACTTCTATTTTTGGTGCTTGATTTTGTTAGAATAGAAAAATTTAAAAAACTAATTATTTCATACAAAATATTTAATTTGAAAAAAAAAATCGTTTTCTTTTGCTGCAACTGATCGCATGCCAAGTACATTGGCCTTCTACCTATACACAATATATTTCATATTTAATATGGAATGTATTTGCTTATATGACGAACAATATTTTTTGTTTTTAATAAATAGTTGTATGACCAATACTGTAACTTCTATCAGCTGGTATCAGAAATACAACCCTGCATATTAGATTGAGAAATATAGAGAAGATAAAATGTCGAAAAATTTTTAAACGATAAATATTCTGTAATTAATTTAAAATGTTGAGATCTATTAAAATAAACAATTTAAGTGCTTTAAAAAATACAGGCTATTTCTAAAAAAGTAATTATTTGTTTAATAATATAAGTATTGCAACAAATAAAAGCTTATTCTAGGTTGAACTTAAAATACATATAAAGATATTTATCGCACATTAAAGGAAAAAGATAGCAAAAAACCTTATTGAAATTTGAAGAAGTTTTTATATCTACCCTTCAGATGAACTTGAGGAAGCTGGTGATACTACAAATTTCTTACTAAAAAATAACTTGAAAACCTGTTGCGATTTTTAAAGCTTTGTGTCATATTATTGATTAGAGCCGTAAGCATGTTCTGCTTGAATTTGCTATGTAGTCTGTTTATTGTGTAACGCCTTGTTAAGTTAAAGATGATCTTTAAATTCTTATTTTGTATAATCTGAAGTTTCCTAATATGTGTCTTGGCACATCTTTTTGACCACTCTTGACAACCGTAGGTCATTATTGGTCGTATGCACATTTTATAGAGACATCATTAAGTGTAAACTTTTTGTGCTTAACCCTGCTGTTAGGTTAGGACCATTTGGTCCATTTTTTTTATTGTTTTGTTTGTAATTTTTGAACGGTTACATATAGTGACTTAATTTTTTAGCTCATGTGGTCTTTTTATTAAACCATGTTATACACAAAAATTCAAGGTTCTGACTTAAACCAGGACTGAGAAAAATAAAAAATTACGAATAAATAATAATAGCATAATAATGCAATAAATAGTTAAGGGACCATTTGGTCCATAAGGTATTTTCTTTGAATTTTTTTACATTTATTTAAAAAAAATTAGTATTTATTAGTTGGTTTTATAATAATTATCATTACATAATAAGCAAAATTTTGTCTATTAGTTTTGCAAATAAATTTACTGCAAATGGAACATTTTATATCACACTTAGACTTGCAGCAACTACCAATTCCACGATTTCGGGCCTCTGAATTAGAAATATTATTTGAGGAGACAACTGGAACTATACATGATTGTAGTATTTTCATAAATAACTGTGCTGAGAACTCTTTTTGAGGTAATCTAGTCCGTTTCATCATATAGGCGTTCGCCAGAAAAAGTGCTGGTTGCTGCAATAACTCTGGTCTCCTGCAATTCCGATCAGCTGGAACCCATGAATCGTCGATTTCAGAAAATATTATGTACGCATTTAATTATGTTTGCAAATAAAAAGTTTGGCCATCGAGTTTTTTTGAGTTTATAGAATGGTACAAAAGTATATTTTTGAAAGTCAGCAATTTCGGAGGATATTTCCTTTTCTGAAGTTTTTTTGCCAACTCAAAAGTGGAAGAAAAATTGTTGTCTGTTATATTTTGCCCTTTAAAGCCTTCTGTTAAGTCCAATAGAACGCGTTCTCCTTCAGGCTGTGCAATTCTAAGCTTACCAAGTTTTAGTTGTAACCTGACTTGGAGGCCACCGAGAAGCAAAATTTCAAACCATATTTTGATGGCACAAACTCTCAAAAAATTCATCGCCCTCTTAATGCAACAAGTTGCTCATCAATGGTGACATTTTCGTAACAATTATAAAACTTTGCAAGAAGTTGTTTCCAACGGTTTCACAATTCACGAATAAGAGCAAATTTATCGCATCTACGCATTTGTCGTCGACTCAAAACATCATCGAAACGGATGGTAATCATATGAAATTTTTCTTCAGACATAATTGCTCCGGAAATGAGGCGACATCTTTATTTTTTCTACTTTCAATAATACATTTTATATTACCCAACTATTTTGTTCAAATAAATAAACAAGATTATACATACCGACATACGCCTGCAAGAATGAGCACAGCAATATATGCGTGCAATGCGTGCACCAAACTTGACCCTGTCGTACTATTAGTATTTTCGATGATAATTCTTACATTTAGAGGCCGAAAAAACAATAAAAAAACTGACAGAATTTCATTGCATCTGGCTGCGTTGAGATAATATTCCTAGCTGTAGCTCCAGTAGGCTGAGGTAATGGAGTGCCACTCCAAAGCATTTTGTTTTTAGCAATAAAAAATGGATCAACGGAGCTACCTGCAGCTAGAACGGGTTCCCGTTCAGTATCTGTTTCAGAAAAACTTGTTTCGCTGTTTTCTGAAATATAATCAAATTCCGAATCTGAAATATCGGAGTCACTTTCTGCATTGAGCAGTTCTCCTTCAATAAATTTTTACATTAGATGTGTTGAGTAGAGATTTACGGTGGTCACGTGATTTGCGTGGTTCACGTGAATAACGCGTAAGAATGAGTTATTTTAATTTTACTGACGTGAGTAGTGCGTGAGTAAAGATAAATTCGAGTAAGTGATTCGTGAGAGATTATAAAATTTCTTGCGTGCGCGTGAGCCAAAATTCACTCACTCGCCCATCTCTAGTAAAGCTTAACTTAATAATATTTAAGGAGAAGTGATCCAAAATAGAAACAAATATAAAATCAAATGATTATTTTGTATGAATATTGAAGTATGGACCAATTGGTCCATTAACCTAACATTCGTAAGTTTTTTCTAACCTAACAGCAGGGTTAAAGTAACGACATAACTTGAATAAGTATTTGTAAAAAATTAACACTTTGTGGTAATTTCTGAATATTCGCCAATATGTACGCTATATTAGTTTTGCTTTCATTTTATTTTAATAACCCCTTTTAACAGGTTACTTTAAAGTGTTAATTAAAAAGCCGCAATATTCTGACAAAGTAAAAATAAAAAAATTAGAGTTTCAGTTTTTAAAGTAGGTCTTAAAGCATTATTGTACCAAAACCTTGAAACGCTTCTTCTGTAACATAGCTATAATTTGAAAATGTAAATTACATACATACATACATAACTGGCCTTTACAACCCTGTGTCAGGATTACGGCCTAGCTTCTCGCTGCACTCATGTTGTGTGTGTCAATTTTTATCCATGAGTACCGGGACCTACAGTTTAATGTCGACTGCCTGGAGTCGAACCCAGGGTCTTAGTCTTAGTAAGCCAACACACTAACCACTAGACCACGGCGACTAGATTTTACTAAAATGTAAATTATTTGAATTTAATTTTGTTCATAAATATGTAAATTATTATTGCCAGATTGTCTCAATAATGCCCTTTCGGCGCTGAGACCAACCTTATTCAATTGTAATGTACATTAAAAGTAAATAAAATTTTATATATAAAAAAAAACAAAAAAAAAACAAAAAAAAAAGGGCAACATTTTTTGATAGAAAATATTGTAAAACGCCACCACATTGGTGTTAAAGTTATCAAAATAAAGTATGAGTTAAAAAGTAGCCAAACAAATAAAAAACTGTACATGTACTTATTATTTTGTGCAGATGTGTGCATACGTATTATAATGATTTATGGGGATATTACCTGTTGAAAGGCTCTATGTAGAATGGTTAATGCATAAAACATATTCTCAACTTTTTTTTTCTTTTTGCGGCTTAAACCCTTAAATGCATGAGCTTTTAATTTTTTTATATTTTTAGTAACAAGTTTGCTATTAAAAAAGTAATAAAAAAACCATAAAAAGCATTAATTTGTCAGGTTTATATTATACTCCAGCGTATCAGTGCTTTTACACAAATGCTTATACTTTTCAATTTAAAAAGAATATCAGAGTTAATCTCTGCAATTATAAAAAAAACGGTTTTATTTTTTCTTTTTGACTATCTTAATTACTGAAATTTTCAAATTAATTTATTTTAATTCTTCTGCTTTTCTTTTACTATGATGATCTTGGGCTCTGGCAAGGATTATTAAAAAAATCTGGTTTATCTATTTATTTCAATTTAAACGTGAGTTAAAATAAAACTATTTAATAATTTTTATTGGTCTTAAGATCCTACTACCGATATAATGAACATCTTTTAAGGAATATGTATAACATTAGGGAATCTGAACTAGCTTTTGACCCCCGCTAAGATTTCCATAACCTAATTTCAATTTCTTGTGTTTGGAGAAATTTAATTCAAACACTATGTATAAAGTTTATACGCAATAAATTCTCGTAAAATTACTATCTTATAAACATTTGTATTAAACGTAAGCTGTAGCAGCTTGTAGTAGGAAATAATAACAAAAAAAAAAAAACACTTGCCATTAATTCCCTTAATCCAAATGCCTTTACAAGACAGAAGAGTTTTTCATTTCGATATTTGGTTAATAAATTATACAGCAGCTGGATATTTCATCAAATTCTACACAGCTGTTGGTATGTATTGAAAACATATATTAGTTCAGTAAATATGTATGTAAAATATGCATAAAAACCTATGATTTATTAAATTTCCTGCTTTTATGTTTATTTTATTAAAGAAATTTATTTAGTTTTCATTTCTTAGTTTTCTCACTGCATGAAAAAACGATTATTTATTTTGTTTTTCTTATATTGTTGTTCTATTAATTAATTCAAAGTTTAAGTTGATAGAATGACTTTTTACAACATTTGATGACAGACAAGTAGCAATATGAATGACATGCCACATGGTGCTTTAATTTACCACTTAACACTAATATTTTAAAATATATTATAAAATATAAGAAACGCACACGTATACATATAAGCAACCTCAGTTCACTATTCTTATTTATATAATATACCCAGTAGGCACAATCGTTATAAAGTATATCTTTAACACATGTCACGAACTATTGTCATACGATTGTTGTTCGTGACTGCACGATATTTGGCAGTCTAATTTCTTAAAGTGGTAGGTAATAAACAGACATGATGAATACAGGAATACATAGTACATACAAGGTGCTCCCTAAGCCAGTCGTGCACATTGTTATTTGCGACATTTGTTTGTAAATGTCGTTGCCGAATTATTCTAGCTGTAGTCTATGCGTCGTGTAGAGTAGCCTATTATTGTGTTGCTAGTTTTATGACATTGCCAACTGGGTGTAACATTTTCATCTGAATATACAAATACTATATGAATATATATACATATCGCTCAATTGCGAGAAGAGTGGCATAACTCAAAAATAGAAATTTTCAAATAAATGCGTTTAAACATTTTAATTTAGGCAAACCTATATGAAAAGTAGAAGACACTTTTGGTCGCCACCCAATGAAGAAAAGAGATAAAAGTACAATTTTGAGATATATTTTAAATTACAGTTCGCCTTATATTTCTGCATTATTACATCAAAAAATGTATTTTTGAGTTATGCCACTCTTTTCGCAAATGAGCGATATAATACAACCTACAAAATCTGACATATTTCAAAGAAATCAACAAGAACACTGTAGTGCAATATTCTAGCTTCAGGATATTTTTTATACATATATAATCCTATAGCTCGCAGGAGGCGCATTTTCATTTGAAGACATAAGTGAATTAACCGAATAGTCGGTTCTGGGTAATGAAAACCCCTCAAATTATTCATCAGTTAACTTTGAATCCATTAAAAGTGACAGTCTGGTGTGAAATTTGGTTAGAAGGAATCATGGAACCTTACTTTTTTAAAACTGAAAACGGCGTAAAGGTAACAGTCAATGAGGAGCGATATTGTAATATGATTAAAAACGTTTTAACGCCTCCATCAAATACTTTGGGCTTGACTAAAATGTGGTTTCTACAAGTCGAAGCCAGATAGCATACAGCCAGGATTACATTGGAATTACTGCGAGACCTCTTTCCACATTAAGTTATTTTAAGGAATGATGATGTTGATTGGCTTACACGGTCGCCGGATTTCGTTGCTCCGGGCTTCGTTTTGTGGGGATATATGAAAAACAAGATTTATAAAAACAAACTACAAACGCTGGAGCAACTCAAACAAAATATTCGTGATGAAGTTAATGAAATACCACGTGAAATATGTTGTAATGTAATGAAAAATGTGCTTAAAATGGCACGCATTTGTTAGGCTAGCTAGCGGGGTCTTACGCATTGACGAGGTAGCGATGATACAATTTTGTCATCTGTGGCTGTGGTTAACGTAAATATTGAGGAGGCAGAGTGTCCAAAGAAGCATTCAAGTGCCGTCGTCTTTTAAAATGATGTAAGAAATACTTCGCTCCATCTGACTTTTGTATTTGTAAGACCTTTATTTGGCCTAAGATGAAATACAACTCTCATGTATGTGCCGCTGCTTCAAAGTCAATTTTAAGGCTTGTCGACCTAGCGCAGAAACGGACGAAGGTGCTTATCAATGATGGCAGGGTATCCAACCCTATCGATTCATTGGGGCATGGACGCAATGTGGCGTGCGTTTCACTAGCACGGTAGGTGCTCTGAAGAAATAAAGGCATTAATTTCGGATAATCTCATATCCTTACTTAGTACTCGTATCTCTCATAGAGTACACCGCACAACGCACTACATATATAATTCATTTATCGTACAATCTTCGTACCAACTACGATATGAAAGACTTCAAGTCAAATGTTCACAAACACTAGTCTCTCTTTCCTCCTTCCAATAACATAAATATTTTCCCTAAACTAGTACAATGCATTGAATAAGTAGGGGTCATCCCTTGAGTATTGGTCTCGTATAAAAAAATTGAGTTGTCTACATAAATTATTACAACTACAGAAGTTCAAATCTGTTTAAAATTATATAGATTTATTTCCTGTTTCCACAAAAAAACAATTTTAAACGATTGAAAATTTGTACAAAAAACATTCAATATTTTAAATAATATTGAGCACTTTTCATATAAATTTCAATTGCTTAAAATTGTTTGTCATATAGAAACAGGCTGTTAAAGTGGATGTAGAATTGTTGAAGTATCAATACATAATTTGCGATAGTGGGTAGCTATAGTTTACTATAAATAGAGTTTCACTTTAGTGTGAAAAAAGTTATAAAACGACAGTATCGTTGTTTTAATTTACAATCAACGAATCCCTGGAATCATGAATGATTTTTAGAGGACATATCGTAACAATATTAAAGATATTAAAATAGCGATGCGATTATTATATTGCACAGGAGTGTACTTGCAAATGTAATTTCTTAATAAATGTTCAAATATAAGAAAATAATAAATAAACCACAATTTGTTATTTTTGCTATTGTTGTTATACTCGTAGTTGTCTTCTTTATTAATTTAAATAAAATTAAATTTAAACTGGAAGTGAAGAATTTAACACGCAACATATGATTTTACATTTGCACTTTCAAACATATCAAAAGGAATTCGTAGAAATCAGAACAAATAAGTCTGTTACAGTTTATATTTTATTGCATACTTACATATATATTTGTATGTACTTATTTATATACAGACAGAAACACGAAATGTAATGATTAGTTAAATGAATTATTAAATATAAGAATAAAGCATTAAATACATAGACGACAGCAAACAGCAGGCAGCATGTTGTCAAAACTAGAATACACATATTTATACGGAAACGATTATTTTAAAGGCAGCACAGCAAAACCGTAGACAAAAACTCTTGCTGCTGTTGCCCAACTTAGAATAATTTCTATTTTTTGAGGCAGCAAACACTAATTAGTGATGTTAATACACTAAAAAATGTTAAATAAATGTGACCTAAAAATTATATTTTAATACAATAAGAAACTTTCCACATTACAAGTCGGTATTTATTTAATAAAATTTAAGATGTTAAGGTTACTTTTGGTGTCCCACAATGATCAATATGCATTGTTGTTAAAAATACATATATAATATATTGAGAAATGCGATAAAGTGGCTGAATGAATAACTAACTACGTTATGTCTTATAAGAAATATGCAAATGTGTGATGCAACAAAATATCTTTCTGATCAGGGGATTTACTTGGAAGATAGGCAGCCGTACTACTTGAGAAATACACAGGATTTCAGAATTCATCGGGCAAAATCAACGGCGATGCAAAAATCATTATTTTCCAATTATTGCCAATTATATGGAATTAGAGCAAAATTTTAATTTTTTTTTAAAGTGTGCGTACAATTAGCAAAAAATATATTTTGTTATTGAGATTTGTAAAGATTTTTAATACTAATAAAATATAAATACTTAGAAATTAAATAAAAAAATATATATATATGGGCAATTTCAAAAATTTTCGACATTTTTCCAACTTTTTTTTTTGGATGACACGAATGACGCTTTGGTCACGTGAAGGGTGATATTTACCAAAACAGTTCGCGTTAATCATTTATTGCAAACGGCGCGAAAGTTATGGAGGTTTTAAGTTAAAATCTCTTAAAAAAAAATTTAAAGTTAAATATACTGGTTTATTTTAATAAATGTTGTATGGATGCATGAAACTTATTTCAAATTCATCAGTGCAGTCAAAATTCATCAATGCACTGATAAAATTCCTTAACATTAAAAAACGCGAATTTTTGCAAAACTATGAATGTTTTACCGATTGTTATAATATGTGTTTATATAACGCATAACTAATTTACAGAAAAACAATGTTTTAACTTGCAAATTTAAAAATTAAAAGAAATTATATAAGAATTATTTTTGAGGTTAGGATTTTTTTTTATCTGTAAAAATTAAAATCATGAAAATTGTTTAATGCCTATTCGGTTTTATTATCAAGCCTTTCATTTGGTGTCAATCGCGGCGGAATCTATACATAACTGCAGATGTCACAAAGCAAAATGTGTTTGAAGAAAAATGCCGCTGTACCCGCTAAATATGGACCGAATTCAACCGTATTTATATATGATCTTTAGTTCACCGCCGCACTTCATTTCCAATACTTTACATTGATTTTAAACCACTGATTAACTAAAAAAAATGCGAAAGAAAATCATGAAATTTCGCAAAAGTTTTATTTTCTTTATAAAATTTTTGCGTTTCAAAATATTTTAACGCCTTCTTGACGTTAAGGTGCCATTTACTAAGAAGTTTAGATCACGCAATACATAAATCAGTTTTAAATAAGATTGCAAATGTCAGGCGCGAAAAACTGTCATTTTTGACAAATTTACGCCAATTCTATATAAGTTTGAGGTCATCGTTCTCAGCAACTAGCAGCCTGACATCGACGTGATATGGCGCAAATTTTAGAAAATTATACCATCTTTTAAATACTGTTGACGAAATGCAATTTTCTTGAACGGCGCAAAAACGCTATAGGAAAAACTGGGAAAATTAAAAAATCGGAAAATTTTGGTTTCAAAAATGAACCGCTGTACAACTTGTTCCCAAATACTAGTATTGGCATAACTTTTATAGTGTAAATATCTACAAAGTCTATTGACTTTATTTTATATCAGTGAGCATCGGAAGTTTAAAACTAAAAGTAGAAAAGTGATGAAATATGAAAAAACTCTTGTAAATTTCAAGCCTTTTTTTGAGTTTTTCGATATTTGAGTGCCCATAACTTTTAAAAATAAAGAACTGATGGTCTGAAATTTTGAATTTCCCAGTTTTCTAGTGTGGCCTACCATTCCCTTTTGACCGTTTTGGTCAAATCGAAAAACTGGAGAAATAATAAGCATCTGAACTCAGTTTCAACAAATGTTGAAAATTTTTGAAATCGCCCATATACATTTCAAACAAGCTATTTTATTTTTGCGATTTCGTACATTTGACAGTGGTATCACTAAAATATTTATTTCAACAACACACGCATATTCATTATTTTATTTGTTTTTTTTTTTATTGTTTTGCTGCTGCTGCCTTCAAAATATTTATGCAGCCGATAGTACGGCAGCAAATATTATCGGATGAATATACTGCTTGCTGTTGTCTATGTTGTTTAATACTTAAGACGGAAATAATTGAAATCAATTTTGTTTCACAATCTTAAATGCATTTTGTGAAAGTAGCAACACAATTTTTAATTCAAATATTTGTGTTTAAAAATAATTTTACACAAGGGCATTGCGAATTATTGTGTTACAGAGAAATTTTCTTACTTACATAGATGGCCATAGCAATCCATTATCGAGTTTCGGTGTGCCTCAGCACTACTCCCCAGAAGCCCCAGCTTAGAGCGCGCCTTCTCCAGTTGGTCACACCAATTGATGATAGGGCTTCGTCAACCTGGTCTTTCCAACATAAACAGGGTCGTCTTATATGGCTCATACAAACGAGGAGCTCATACAACTCATGGTTGGTTCTAATGCCAAGCTCATCTCTCGAACACTCCCAGACCTGCTGCATTACAAAGAAAAGCGTGTAAACAACTTTGTACAATAAGACGCATTGCTAATAGGAAAATACTATTTTTTTTACACGTGTTTATATACTTACAAATGATGTAAAGAAAATAAAAATGAAAAATTCCTGCCTGTAAAGAATTACTTGAGGGATTTATACTACACTGTTCGAAGCGAAATATTTATCTTTAAAGAAGTTTTTTTTTAACGATACTCGATAAAGTTGAATTGTTTTAACTCAAATAAAAACAATTAAAAAAAAAAAAATAATGGGAGACCTTCGGGCATTATTAAAATTAAAAATAATATTCTTTTTAATAATTATTATTAATTTTGTGTATTCCAAATTGGAATCACTATTGGATTTATATTATATTTATGATTTTTTTTTAATTTCTTTTTTTTTTCTTACATTTTCTAAATCGTACAACATAAGACTAACAATAAAGTGAAAAAGGCTATTATTTTTCATTAAAGTGTTTCCTCAAAATATTTCTCTTTTCATATCTAGCAATTGAGTAAAACAGGCATTTGCAAAAGAGCAATTTTCTTGAAACATACTTTGAATGTTTTTGCACATTTCTACCAAATTATTCCTAATGAAGTCCAGAGTGCAGGAATCAAGTCTTTGATATGCAAAACTGTATTACAAAACTGAAACAAACAGACGAAAGGGAAATAATAGACAGAAAAGAAGATGAATGTACCACAAGCAGACAAAAAGGAAATCGTTTTATATAAGTGATAAGGAAAGAGAATAACTTAATACTTACTCGAACAGTTATTAAGGTTAGTTCACACTATGCTAGTGTGCATTACACTACATATAGCAACAAATCAATATCATATATCTGTATAAATAAAAATTAATGTTGTTCGTTGGTCATCGCATCAGTTGAGAATTGCTAGACCGATTTTGATGATTTTTTCTTTCTAATAATCGTTGTGAGCTAACTTAGGTTTTAACGGAAAGAAAATTTTGCCCGCCCACTTTTACGCCCACTTTTGTTTACTTACCTAAAATCAGAAAACGGCTTCATCGATTTGACAAATGTTTCTTTCAAATGTTGTTTTTATTAATTTATTTTAAGTTTTCATAGAGAGAAAAATTTGCCACGCCTACTTTTACGCCCAATTTTTTCTATTTATTTAAAAATACTGATTTTTGTATATCTTCAGAACGATTAAAGCTAAAGTTTCGGAATTGGGTCTGAATGACTTCACGCGTAAGGCAAACCATCAGTAAAGAAGTGGCCAAATTGGACAAGTGGGCGTGACACCTCCCATAAAAGTAAAAATTGATTTCTTTATAAATACATATCTTTAGAAGTGTTGACACTAAAGTTTCTGTATTTGGTGTGATTGATTTCGTAATCATTAAAAATTATCAGTAGAAAAAGTCCGGACAAGTAGACGTGGTAGCTTTCAGACAAACTGACTATTGGGTTGAGTATATCTTGAAGTTTTCGAATTTGGTCTGAATTATTCCATAGTCAGTAAAAATCCACAGTCGAAAAATGTGGACAAATGATAGTGGTAGGTGTAGAGAAGCACGGCTAGTTTAAGCTAGTATAAAATAAATTTTATACTACTGTATAAAATTTCAAGCAATACGTATTAAATTACTTGTAAAAAATAACTCGATTTTTCATTTCATCAAATCTATATTTCCACCAAAGTTCAGGAAAAAAGTAGTGGATAATTGAGAATTTGTTGAAATAATCCCATTATTTTTTGTCACTTTTGTTTTTTGCTGAGACCAATATTCGAGGGTGTAATCCCCTACTCATGCTGCGCATTGTATTGGAATTCTTTTTTAAGCGCCTAACGAATGCCACGAAGCAAATTGCAAACCCCGGCAGACTTTGCCCAACTTGTGCAAATTTGTATTACTGTAGTTATATAGTTTTGTTAAAGAGAACAGGATGGCCCGTCTCTTTTGTGTCGGATTATCGACAGCTATTCTATAACTAGAAGTTTTACAATTACCGAGTTATTTAGTTTTAATTAATTTTCTATGCCTCTTTCCAACGCGCTTATCTTTTGTAGCCTACAAATATTTCACATGAAAAATGTACATGATCTAAGTATGTTGTGTGGCGGTTGATATTGTAACGTGTGTTTGTATGTAAAGTACAATCTTTTGTTTCCTAAAAAAATTTAATAAATTTTTTTTTTATAAGCTTATCAATTTTACGGTATCAATACATTTTTTCATTAGTAAATTTCATTTAAACGATAATACAGTTTAAACATACATTTTATAAGACGTGTTTAATAATCATTTGCTTAGACTGTAATTAAACGCATAGTATCGCATCTCAACGCATGTTGACGCATATGCGCTAAATTAAGACAATCTGGTAAAAGGCATGTTGACCGATAGTTAACGGCTCATAACTGTATTTTGATTGCCTTTTACATCTATCTAGAAGTTGATAAAAGTCTTTTCGTGACAAGCTTCTGAAGTATACAGACGTGCTCTGGTAATACACTCCATTTTGTTCGGACATAATTGGGCATAACCCCAAATTCTAATTTTATAAAGGCGGAAAGAACTAATATCAGTTTTGGAAGAAAGGGATTTAAAATATAGTGACAGTAGCAAAAAGTGGTTATCTAAAATTTATTTTACCTATGCATTAGAAATTATTAACTATAATAAAATAATTAGAATTTATTGAAAAGCATTAAATTGGCGATAATTAAAATAGTGGTGTTCTTTATAAAGCCACTACTGTATTCTTTTAATATCCAAAGTGTACATATTTGCTCTCGTAATAAAACAAAAAGCTAAAACAAACAAGACCACGTTTTAGTGAGATAAAAAGCAAGAAGAGGAACATAAAACAGAAAAATACCATAAAATCAATCATTTGCTTTTTAAATTAATAATCATAAGGTAAAAAAATTACCAAACAGAAAATTTTAAGCTAAAAAGTACAAATTTCTACTGTCAAATACCCTTTCATCGCCGCACCAAATTATACCTTGCTTCAAACTGAAAGTTCTTGGCAAGACAGTGACCGGCAACATCTCAATACAAAAATTAGTGCCAATGAACAGCATACGCCAAAAGAAGAAGATTCCCGACATCTCTTAAAGAAGAAATTGAAAGTAATTAACATCAACATTCCGGCAATATAACCATCAATATTGGAATATACACGTGTGTGAATTGAATATTTGGATGAGTTTTGGAGTCGCCATCGAGCATCTATAGAAGTCATCACGATAAGCAAAATTTAGAAGTTGTAACAATCGTTAATTGGTAACTTTGGTTTTAATATTGTAGAAGCCTTATTAAGTTAAAGAAAAGTAATATATACACGTTTTGTTTTATTTTCCAATATTAGTCTTGACATAAATTTTTAAGTGCTCATAATTTAAAATCTACAATATTAATACCAACATTGAATGTAATTATATATAAAACCAAAAAAAATATTTTATTAAACTACATATACATATATTTTTATAGTGTAAAAATAAGAAAATTAGTTAAGATATTAAAGTAAGTGAACACCCTACCAGCAAAACGAGATACATTTTGATATAAAAAAATTAATTTTTCTAACACCACTGCAGCAGAATGACGAGGCCTCATCACTCCGCCGCTACAGAATTCCAATGATTTGGTGAGTCAAAGATTTTAAAATTTGTTTTGTTGTAGTATATACATATATACCATTTATTTGGTTTTGCTAAGGGGAAAATATTCCAATATATCGAATGTAAGAAAAAAGTGTGGATAAAAGCTAAAAGAACACTATAAGCTCAATTTCTTTATTGTTTGATACTGTTGTTTGCTTTATTTGTAACATACCTTCATATTAATATTTATGAATTATATTACATACTTGTCAAGGGAAACCTGTTTCTTTAATTTGATTCCTTTTTGTTTTAATTTTGTTTTTTTACGAACCTTATATTAACTAACTGCTTCTTATTATTCGCTCAGTAAGAGCAGATAACTAAAGAGATTAAGAGAAAGTAAGAGAAACTACTCATCGAATAATACGATATTAACTAAGATTTGAGTAATTATCAATAATAAAAGAAAGAAGAAATTATTTCAAATTTGGTCAGATGAGCTAATGGAAACAAAATAAGAGAATTTGAGAATTTTATTTGTGAAACAACATAATGAAGTAATTTGTTAAATTTTGTCTCCATGAATATATCTTTTATTTTGGTTTGTTTTATTAATAGTGTTCTATTGGTCTTATCTACACTCTATAGTCAGTCATATACTACCTTTAAGAAATTTAATCTTAATTTGTCACAGTTAAATTTATAATTGCTGCATTAAGAAGTGTTTTTTCTCGAATATTTTCATTTTGATATATTATTAATTTTTTTGAAATTAATTATGCTAATAATGTTACAATATAATTTATAAATAGTGAATAATAATGCTAATATTTTGTGAATTAATTAAAGTATTGTGTTAATGAAAATTAATATGGCTTGTTAAATTGTTTAACGGATGTGATCGGATAGAATGAATCGTGCGCTTAAGGGGATCTAAGAAAATCTATATTGTCGCCATAAGGTCCATGGTAGGGAGGGTTATGAGGCGCAGTTCCTAAACCATCTGGGAACTGAAATAGTGATATGGTATGGTTAGATGGATTCCGTATAAATATACTCACAGTGGATCTAGATAAAAATGGGGTATTTACAACACCTAAGTATAGTTTAGATAGATCTACACTACCGGTTCATATTGTTTAATTATTTTTTGTAAAGGGAGTCTATAATAATTTATTTATGATTGGACACATCCAATGGCCCCGAGAACAGTCGACAAGAACCACCCCACCCGGCTGCTAGCTAGCGTAGTCAATGGCTCCCTAACCAGTCGTCTTGTCTCACAATTTTACCCAGGCCTTTACAGCGTTTATCATAAGAATTTAATCTTCTGGTAAAACGTGCAACGACTTTTGTTTGTTCATTACATAAATTGGCGCCCAACGTGGGGCAGGCAAGAGAGGAAAAATTTAATGCCTTTACCGGGTAAGAAGGAAGGTTAATGCCTTTTGACCGCGAAAAACTTGAAGAATTTTGGCAGAAGGAGTTCAGAATGAACTTGATATTTTTTCTTTTGTTCTACCTCTTTAAATTAAATTTTTAATTAATAGATTTCATAGTTAGTGAATTTATAAAGGTTTAGACATTTTAGACTTTAACTCTGAATAACATTTGTCTTCCTTTTGGACTTTCGATAGATTGAGTTCCAGATCGATCTATGCGACTAAAGGATAAGGCTGATGTCTTTTCATTGTTAAATTATGAAGTGGATATAATTTTTTTATTTACTTTAGTTCAAGAAGCTATATTTTATGGTTCAGTTTTACTTTGTGTTGTAATTTAGAAAATTTTCCCTTGGATTTACAATATAATTGCTGTTTGCGATTTATTGTCCAGTGGAGATGGTAATATATTCATTGAAAAATTTTATAAGAGGCTGATAAATAATTTATAATTTCTTTAACTCCATAGACCTGTTTTGTTTCCAAAATCCATCACCCATATTCACTAGATTATTTGATTACGAATTCATTTCTATCCGTATCACATCCATAATATGAATATTGAGATTAATTAATTTAATTTTTAATCGGCAATTTTATTTTTGTTGTTATTTACTACAAAAATTTTATTTATTTTTACTTTTTCTATTATTTTTGTTTATTAATTTTTGTTTGCTACTGAATTGAGATAATTTTGTCAATATGATAGAGCATTCGCCCCCTCGATGTAGTGCAATGACTTCTCAAAATAGTGAAAATTTTCAAGTCTGTAAGATTTGTAGTGAAAAACTGCTTGAAGGTCAAGAATGTATGATTATTTCGGAATGTAACCATGCATTTCACAGTCAATGTATTGAAGATATTTTGTCTAATTCTTCTGAATGTCCAGAATGTAAAAGACCGTTTTCTTTGTCTGAATTGAAGAAGATTACTATGCAGAATAAACAGATCCCTAATGAAAAACAGAAATTAACTCGAGGCAAACCTCGTGGTGCTAGGGCTAAGCAATATAATACTAGAAGCCAGACCCATAACTTATTAGAATCTTCTCAGAATACTTTGATAGACATGAGTGTTAATTTAGGAACGGAACTTGAGGATCCCTCAACCCCCATTCGTAACCAGCCTATTGATAATTCACGAAATAATCCTATTATAAACTCTAATATACAACCGAATATTGACTATTCGCAATTAAATCAAATGATTGAGAATACAGTCTCTCGACTTCTTACTAATTTAAACTTTCAGTCTAGTAATAACCAAAACTCATACAATGGCCGACATCCTTCGCCGATGCGTAATGCACCAGCACTAGCACGTCAGAATAACCGCACTGATGGTCGTAATAGTTCATACACTCGAGTTTCGAACCCTAATATTTCTGCTAATTCATATGGAAATTTTAATAGCTCGTTTGATGAAAATTTTACTTTGAGATCTGATAAAATAACATCTATAATACAAAATTGGAATATAAAGTTTGAAGGTTCAGCTCAAGGAATTAGTGTGGATGAGTTTTTATATAGAGTACGTGTATTGACTCGTGAACATTTTAATAATGATTTTTCTGTTATATGTAAAAATTTACATATTTTGTTAAGTGGAAGAGCCAGAGAGTGGTACTGGAGATATCACAAGCAGGTAGAGACCATTTGTTGGAATGAGTTTTGTGAGGCTTTGAAATATCAATACAAGGACTTTAGATCAACTTTTGATATTTATGAGGAGCTTAGAAACAGGAAAATGAAACCTAATGAGACTTTTGAGATGTTCTATGAATCCGTTTCTTCAATTTTAGATCGATTGGATAAGCCTATCCCTGAAAATGAATTGGTTGAAATACTTTCGCGTAACCTCCGACCAGAAATACGGCACGAATTGCTCTACGTTCCGATTTATTCAATAGCTCATTTGCGCAAGTTAGTTCAAATGAGGGAAAATCTTTTAGGTGATGATTATTATAAAAGGAATACTTCTTTTAAAACCACAAATTTTTCTGGACATCGTAGACAAATTGCTGAAGTAGAGTTTCCAGATGCAGCATCTCTAAGTGAATCAAAGTTACCACCGGAAAACCAAGTCTGTGCTATACAGAATCTAAAATGCTGGAATTGTGAGAAATTAGGTCACATATGGGAAGATTGTTTGGAAGATAGGAAGATATTTTGCTATGGCTGTGGTGAAAAGGACACATACAAGCCACAATGCCCTAAATGTTCATCGAAAAGATTAGCTTCAAAAAACTCTCAGACCTCAAAAAAACTCTCGAATACGTCCTTAAGTTTATCTCATTCTCAATTAAAACCAGATTCGACATATTTAAATCCAGATTCATCATTTGAAAATGTAGAATTGTCTAAATTGCAATTAAACTCGGACTTACCACAATCAAATCTTGGCAGTAAATTAGAAAATAATCAAATTCTTACTACGTCAGAATCTTTTAGTACTAAGCACGTTCCTAAACTATATCCAATTATACCGTTTCATCAAAGATGGAAAAATTATATGAAGAAAAGGCATGCAATTTTTAATGATTCTTCTTTAGTTGAGAGTATATCGAAAAGAACGAAAAGATCTACATTACGCCTCCGACAATATTTCAAAAATAGAAAATTTACCTCAAAGTTTATTTTGTCCTCTATAGTAAATAATCCAGATGACAAACGTTATTATGCAGCTGTTAGATTTTTGTATTTTTCTGAGTTAGGTTTATTAGACTCAGGTGCTAATGTCACATGTATAGGCTCTGATCTAGCACGTCAAAATTTTAAAAATTTTGCTGAATTTTCTTTTCTTAATTCATACGTAAAGACGGCAGATGGAAATCTTCAGAAAATTATAGGTTATTTACACGTTGATGCTTACTTTAAAAATCAATGTAGAAAATTGAAAATATTGATTGTACCAACCATTAGTCAGAGACTAATATTGGGTCTCGATTTTTGGAAGGCTTTTGACCTTGCCCCAGATGTATTTAGCAATGTAGTATTGTCATCAAATGTTGGAAATTATTCGCCACTGTTATCCGATTTGTCAAAATTTAATACCCAATTTGATATTGTAAAAGAGATTCAGGGAAATTCGAACAATTCCACAGGAAACACTGAATATCCCTTAAATTCATCTCAACGTAGACAATTGAGAACCATAATTGAACTATTTCCCAACTTTGAAAAACAGGGCTTAGGACGTACGACATTAATAACACATTCGATAGATGTTGGTGATACTGTGCCTGTAAAGCAACGTTTTTATCCCATCTCCCCTGCAGTGGAGAAATTGATGTACAAAGAGATTGATAGAATGCTCGAGTTAGGCGTTATTGAACCCTCAATGTCTCCTTGGTCTTCACCTATGCGATTGGTAGTAAAGCCGAACAAGATACGCTTATGCCTTGATGCTAGGAAAGTAAATCAAGCAACGAAGAAAGACGCTTACCCTTTGCCCAGTATAGAAGGTATATTCTCTAGATTGCCCAAAGCCAATATTATTTCAAAATTAGATCTTAAAGATGCATACTGGCAAATTGCTTTATCGGAAGAGTCTAAGCCTCTTACGGCATTTACCATCCCCGGCCGTCCCCTTTACCAATTTGTTGTCATGCCTTTTGGCCTCTGCAACGCTCCGTCTACTATGTGCAGACTAATGGACCAGTTAATACCACCAGATTTACGTCACTGTGTATTTGGATATCTGGACGATTTGATTATTGTCTCAGAAAATTTCGAATCCCATTTGTCAGTGTTAGTGAGAATTGCTGCACAGTTTAAGGCAGCCAATTTAACTCTTAATGTGTCCAAGTCTAAATTCTGTGTAACGGAAGTAAATTATTTGGGATATATTATAGGCAATGGCGGCATCAAAACCGATCCAGATAAGGTTACGTCCATTAGAAATTGGCCACAACCGAAAAATTTGAAACAGGTACGCGGTTTTCTTGGCATAGCAGGTTGGTACCGCAGGTTTATTGCAAATTTTTCATCTATAGTTTTTCCCATAACTGAGGTATTGTCTACCAAACGTAAATTTATTTGGACCCCGGATGCTCAGCAAGCATTTGAGAAGATAAAGGATTTATTAACATCTGCTCCTATTCTCACAAATCCTGATTTTAATAAGAAGTTTTACTTGCATTGTGATGCTAGCGACCATGGTATCGGCGCTGTTTTAATCCAGTTTGATAATGAGGGCAATGAAAGGCCTATAGCATTTATGTCAAAAAAGTTAACAACAGCACAACGCAATTATAGCGTTACTGAGCGTGAGTGCTTTGCTGCTCTTGAAGCTATCAAGAAATTTAGATGCTATCTAGAACTCCAGGAGTTCGAAGTCATTACTGACCACGCCTCACTTGTATGGCTTATGAGACAGCCAGATCTATCAGGACGTCTTGCAAGGTGGGTGTTTAAATTACAGGGCTACAAATTTAATATTAGCCATAGAAAGGGAAAGGATAATGTAGTGCCTGATGCCTTGTCAAGGATACCTTACGATGAAATTGGAAGTGTTTCTCTGTGTCAGCCTCCAATAGATCTTAATTCTGAGCATTTTAGTGATTCGGACTATATAAGTCTAAGGAAGAAAATTCAGGACTCTAGTTCAAATTATCCTGATGTGAAAATTATTGACAATTTCGTCTATATTCGGACAAATCACTATAATGGCGAAGAACAACAGGAGCATAATTGTTGGAAATTATGGGTGCCGTATAATTTACGAAAATCTGTTATACAGGGAGCGCATGATAACCCTACGGCTTCACATGGTGGTATAGTAAAAACCACTGAGCTTATCCGCCGTCATTTCTTTTGGCCTGGATTAGTGCGTGATGTTCGTGAATATATTCATTTGTGTGAAATATGTAAGACTACAAAAGCTCCTAATTTTGTAACAAAACCGGAAATGGGTAGTCCTGTGAAAACTGATAGACCATTTCAGCGATTGTATGTCGACATTTTAGGTCCCTACCCTCGTAGCAAAATAGGTAACATAGGTTTATTAATTGTCTTAGATCATATGACTAAGTTTCATTGGCTATTTCCTATGAAAAAATTTTCTTCAAAAATTATTCAAGACTATTTGTTAAAGCACATATTTCATGTTTTTGGTGTGCCTGAATTCTTAGTGAGTGATAATGGATCACAATTTCGAGCAAACGAGTTTAACGCTTTCCTCACTTCTTTAGGTATAACACATACATACACGGCAATATATTCCCCTCAATCGAATTCTTCTGAACGGGTTAATCGTTCTATTTTAGCTGCGATAAGATCATATTTGACAAAGGACCAAACTTTATGGGATCAAAATATTAGTACCATAAGCTGTGCATTAAGAAACTCGTTTCACCAATCTATACAGCGGTCCCCATATCAAGCCGTATTCGGTTTCGAAATGGTAACTCATGGAAGTCTCTATGCGTTATTGCGAAAATTAACCATAATTGAGGAACCAGGTATATCCCTGAGTAAGGAAGATAGTCTATATCTTATGCGACAAGATTTGAAAGAACATATTGCAAGGGCCTATGAAGCAAATCGAACTCAATACAATTTGCGTGCTCGTCCTATTTCGTATAAAATTGGTCAGGAAGTTTTTCGTCGAAACTTTTCACAAAGTAACTTCGAAAAGAAATATAATGCTAAACTGGCGCCTTTGTTTATCAAATCCATTGTAAAAGAAAAAGTAGGAAATAATTATTATGTGTTACAGGATGCAAGTGGAAAAATAGCTGGAACTTATCACGCGAAGGACATTCGTCCATAAGTATTTCCCTCTAATACTGTGGCATAATATACCAGTATTATATGGTTTGTAACGTGTGTTTGTATGTAAAGTACAATCTTTTGTTTCCTAAAAAAATTTAATAAATTTTTTTTTATAAGCTTATCAATTTTACGGTATCAATACATTTTTTCATTAGTAAATTTCATTTAAACGATAATACAGTTTAAACATACATTTTATAAGACGTGTTTAATAATCATTTGCTTAGACTGTAATTAAACGCATAGTATCGCATCTCAACGCATGTTGACGCATATGCGCTAAATTAAGACAATCTGGTAAAAGGCATGTTGACCGATAGTTAACGGCTCATAACTGTATTTTGATTGCCTTTTACATCTATCTAGAAGTTGATAAAAGTCTTTTCGTGACAAGCTTCTGAAGTATACAGACGTGCTCTGGTAATACACTCCATTTTGTTCGGACATAATTGGGCATAACCCCAAATTCTAATTTTATAAAGGCGGAAAGAACTAATATCAGTTTTGGAAGAAAGGGATTTAAAATATAGTGACAGTAGCAAAAAGTGGTTATCTAAAATTTATTTTACCTATGCATTAGAAATTATTAACTATAATAAAATAATTAGAATTTATTGAAAAGCATTAAATTGGCGATAATTAAAATAGTGGTGTTCTTTATAAAGCCACTACTGTATTCTTTTAATATCCAAAGTGTACATATTTGCTCTCGTAATAAAACAAAAAGCTAAAACAAACAAGACCACGTTTTAGTGAGATAAAAAGCAAGAAGAGGAACATAAAACAGAAAAATACCATAAAATCAATCATTTGCTTTTTAAATTAATAATCATAAGGTAAAAAAATTACCAAACAGAAAATTTTAAGCTAAAAAGTACAAATTTCTACTGTCAAATACCCTTTCATCGCCGCACCAAATTATACCTTGCTTCAAACTGAAAGTTCTTGGCAAGACAGTGACCGGCAACATCTCAATACAAAAATTAGTGCCAATGAACAGCATACGCCAAAAGAAGAAGATTCCCGACATCTCTTAAAGAAGAAATTGAAAGTAATTAACATCAACATTCCGGCAATATAACCATCAATATTGGAATATACACGTGTGTGAATTGAATATTTGGATGAGTTTTGGAGTCGCCATCGAGCATCTATAGAAGTCATCACGATAAGCAAAATTTAGAAGTTGTAACAATCGTTAATTGGTAACTTTGGTTTTAATATTGTAGAAGCCTTATTAAGTTAAAGAAAAGTAATATATACACGTTTTGTTTTATTTTCCAATATTAGTCTTGACATAAATTTTTAAGTGCTCATAATTTAAAATCTACAATATTAATACCAACATTGAATGTAATTATATATAAAACCAAAAAAAATATTTTATTAAACTACATATACATATATTTTTATAGTGTAAAAATAAGAAAATTAGTTAAGATATTAAAGTAAGTGAACACCCTACCAGCAAAACGAGATACATTTTGATATAAAAAAATTAATTTTTCTAACACCACTGCAGCAGAATGACGAGGCCTCATCACTCCGCCGCTACAGAATTCCAATGATTTGGTGAGTCAAAGATTTTAAAATTTGTTTTGTTGTAGTATATACATATATACCATTTATTTGGTTTTGCTAAGGGGAAAATATTCCAATATATCGAATGTAAGAAAAAAGTGTGGATAAAAGCTAAAAGAACACTATAAGCTCAATTTCTTTATTGTTTGATACTGTTGTTTGCTTTATTTGTAACATACCTTCATATTAATATTTATGAATTATATTACATACTTGTCAAGGGAAACCTGTTTCTTTAATTTGATTCCTTTTTGTTTTAATTTTGTTTTTTTACGAACCTTATATTAACTAACTGCTTCTTATTATTCGCTCAGTAAGAGCAGATAACTAAAGAGATTAAGAGAAAGTAAGAGAAACTACTCATCGAATAATACGATATTAACTAAGATTTGAGTAATTATCAATAATAAAAGAAAGAAGAAATTATTTCAAATTTGGTCAGATGAGCTAATGGAAACAAAATAAGAGAATTTGAGAATTTTATTTGTGAAACAACATAATGAAGTAATTTGTTAAATTTTGTCTCCATGAATATATCTTTTATTTTGGTTTGTTTTATTAATAGTGTTCTATTGGTCTTATCTACACTCTATAGTCAGTCATATACTACCTTTAAGAAATTTAATCTTAATTTGTCACAGTTAAATTTATAATTGCTGCATTAAGAAGTGTTTTTTCTCGAATATTTTCATTTTGATATATTATTAATTTTTTTGAAATTAATTATGCTAATAAT
Organism: Metopia argyrocephala; assembly: GCA_963576795.1. Taxonomy (NCBI): domain Eukaryota; kingdom Metazoa; phylum Arthropoda; class Insecta; order Diptera; family Sarcophagidae; genus Metopia; species Metopia argyrocephala. The sequence continues at coordinate 71,424,150 of OY756208.1, forward strand.
GTTACAATATAATTTATAAATAGTGAATAATAATGCTAATATTTTGTGAATTAATTAAAGTATTGTGTTAATGAAAATTAATATGGCTTGTTAAATTGTTTAACGGATGTGATCGGATAGAATGAATCGTGCGCTTAAGGGGATCTAAGAAAATCTATATTGTCGCCATAAGGTCCATGGTAGGGAGGGTTATGAGGCGCAGTTCCTAAACCATCTGGGAACTGAAATAGTGATATGGTATGGTTAGATGGATTCCGTATAAATATACTCACAGTGGATCTAGATAAAAATGGGGTATTTACAACACCTAAGTATAGTTTAGATAGATCTACACTACCGGTTCATATTGTTTAATTATTTTTTGTAAAGGGAGTCTATAATAATTTATTTATGATTGGACACATCCAATGGCCCCGAGAACAGTCGACAAGAACCACCCCACCCGGCTGCTAGCTAGCGTAGTCAATGGCTCCCTAACCAGTCGTCTTGTCTCACAATTTTACCCAGGCCTTTACAGCGTTTATCATAAGAATTTAATCTTCTGGTAAAACGTGCAACGACTTTTGTTTGTTCATTACAATATAAAAATAATGCACTCGATATTTTTCTTACTTCACATCATAAATATTAAGAAGAAGAGTTCCTCATATTTCACGGTAATTGGAATCGTTCTATTATCTGTTCCTCTTTTTCTTTCTCTTCATAAGGTAGAGCTCCTATGATTTCTTTTGACATTCCAATTGGAAATTTTGTTTCCTTGATTAAAATGTTGATGCCATGTTGATGGTTGTGAATACTTCTCTTAAACGAAAACACAAATTTTTGGTTTATTCAGATATTCAGAGATATTCATTTAGAAAGTCGCACACTTACTGATTCTGTGATTAAACAAGCAAGGTGTTTATGCGCCGTAGCACTAAGATGTGAAAGCTGCTTATTCTCTCATATAATTTAGAGCTTTTGTTAATTTAATAGGATTAGTAATAATGCTAACTTGGCTCCAACTTTCATAAAATTCTATCAATTATTCTCCAACCCGAATAAAAAGGTAAAACTTCTATCCGAACTACTTGCAAGTTATTCGCGCCTATGGGAAAATTTTCAACTGCTGCTAGAACTCGAAAGGGTACCATCGATTATGCCTAAATATTTTTTTGATATCGTGCTGTGAAAGGGGTTCAAGAAGGCCTTAACATACATAATCGTTCTGGGCCCGATGGTATACTAGCACTGGTCCTGAAGCAGTGCTCCTCGAAGCTTGGCTAACATTTTTAGAACAGTTTGACGTACCGCAGTGCTTCCATCTAACTGAAATGTTGCTAATGTAACACCAATCCCTAAAAAGTGTGTGTCTACTATTCCTGTCTCTTTGACACTCGCAAGGTTAAGGCAAATGTGATAAATCCAATAACTTGCTAAGCTCAGTACAGCTTTTGCAGTGGCTGTTCTACTAGTGATCTTTTAGAATTGTATTGCGAAAGAGGAAATCGATCTATTCAACGGTTTGACGAAAATACAAAAAAGTAAAGTGGGCGTGACGGTATTGCAATTTTATAAAGAAAACCTATTGGAAAGCAATAAAGCAAAAAGTAACTTTCAGCTCTTAAATCGATTTTTCAATTAGTAGTGTTGTCAACATAGAGTTGTGAAACACTAAAAAATGCTATTCACAATATTACGAATTGTAGAATAGTGTAAACTGGTTCTTAATTTATACAGTAAATTCTCAAGAAAATATGTCAAACCCACAATGAAGAGTCTGCAATTTATGGCCTGATAATCAAACACAAGAATAAACATGTTGGAAAAAAATTTACAACAATTCCTCTTCTCTCTCTCCTTCTTTAGTATACGAAGAAATCATTTTAAATTTAAACGTATTTAATGCTCATGATGTTTGCTTTTAAAAAAGAACTTAAAAATTATTTATGGATGAGTGTGTGAATGCTTTTGATGTTCAACCAACCGTTTAAGCTTTAATTTCCGTAAATGAATAAATGGTTGAAAGTGGAAGACCTGTTGGGGAATTTTTCGCATTAAAATAGATTAAATTGCATGCGATAAAAAAGATTTCCTTTTAAAATTCACACAATGAAAAAATTTTAATTTCATAATTGTTTTACAGTCGTTCGTTTAAGCTTAAAAACATATACTGACTGACCTTAAGACGACTCATTAATAACAGAAATTTAATGAAAGTGAGGAATGAAATTTTAAATAATTCATATACCCAATGCCTATATTAAGAAGCAAAATTATTGGGTCAAACACTACATGTATTCCACTAATCTCAGCAGGCTATGGTAAGATTTGAAGCATATTTTAATTCGCCTGCCTTATCATTAAATATTGAGGCAAATTATTAGCTGCCAAGGAAAATATTTTTAAAATTTTAACAAACTTTATATTTTAAATAAAAGGAAATTATTTAAGCAATTAGAAACCAAATTCATTTTAAATATTATACTTGGTCTAATTCTGTCATATTATAAGTATCTTCAATATATCGGCCGATATTTCACGAATACATATCTTTTAGTTGGCTTTCAGTTGCCCGCTTGTCCCTATAGAAATGAGTCTTCATATAGTCCCACAAAAATAGTCGAATTGACAGAGCCCTAATGTGTAATAAACTATTATCAAAGATCAATGTTTCAAGCTCTAGGTGTTGTGCAGCATCGTCTTGTTGAAACCACATGTCAGTTAAGTTCAGATCTTTCATTTTAGACAAAACCAAAAATTTTTTTTATTAATTTTCTTCTATTTTATTCATTCTTTGTCTTTGAAAAAGTAAGGAACACTGATGCCATAGGCTCTTAATCATTACCTAGGGGTGCGTGGTGCGCCAAAAACTCAAACGGCCAAGGTTCAAATCCCAGCAAAGGTGAAAAATGAAAAAGTTAGTTTGCGGTTTTTTCAAAAACCAATATACAAACCATATACAAAGAAACCGCTCCCCCGACACTCCACAAAACCACATAATTAACATGCAATGATAAGGCAATTGCTGTTGATCATTCAAGGATGAAGGTATAACACTGGCCTTTGTATGATCAATTCACAGCAATTTGCTTCATTCCTAAGGCGCTTAATTATAATATTAAAATAAAATAAAGGGTGATTTTTTAGGTATTATCTTTTTGGCAACACTGGTTTAAACAGCTGACGCACGTTTCATGTTTTGTTTCACTGTCTAACATCTTCAGTTTGGTCTATAATTTAACCATGAATCGTCTTACAAACGAACAACGCTTGCAAATTATTGAATTTTATTTCAATTAAAATGCGTGCTCTGTTAAGAAAAATTAAAAAAGAAAAAATTGTGTTCAGCAACGAAGCTCATTTTTGTCTTAATGGGTATGTAAATAAGCAGAATTGTCGATTTTGGAGTGAAGACCAGCCAGAAGAATTGCAAGAGCTACCAATGTATTCCGAAAAAGTCACAGTTTGGTGCGGTTTATGGGCCTGTGGCGTCGCTGGACCGTACTTCTTCGAAGATGATGCGAATCGTAACGCAACTGTGATTCGTGAGCGCTAACGTGAGATGAGATCCAACTTTTTTTGCCCAAAATGCAAGAGCTTGACTTGCATGACATGTGGTTCCAACAAGACGGTGCCATATGCCACACAGCACGTGTAACAATGGACTTATTGAGAGGCGAGTTCGGTGAACATTTTATTCACGTTCGGGACTGGTCAATTGGCCACCTAGATCATGCGATTTAACGCTTTTAGACTGTTTTTTGTGGGGCTATGTTAAAGCTCATGTCTATACAGCCAAGCTCGCTTCAATTGACGCATTGGAAGACAACATTGAAGGATTTATTCGTGAGATACCTGCCGAAATGTTGGACAGAGTATGCCAAAATTGGACTAATCGTATGGAGCGTATTTGAAGCGCAGTCATGGTCAACATTTGCATGAAGTAATCTTCAAACATTAAATTATATGGACCGTACTATCGATTCAAATACGATTTTCATATATTTTTCTGAATTTTATGTGTTTTTTTTTTTTTTGAAAAACTTTCCTATAGCTCTTAAAAAATCACACTTTATTTGTACTGTTCTTTCCAAAAATGCCAATACAAAAAACTGCATTCAGTAGGGGTTCACTCCTGAGTATTGGTCTCAAATAAAAAAAAGGAGTGTATTTTTTTGGATGCATTAGCAGTACAATGCTTTTAGCAGCTCTTTACACGAAATACGTCAGTTTACTTGTTTATTCAAATGTCCACACAATTTGTTCCCCTTCATAGACCAGCACAATGTACGGAATGAGCAGGGCCTGAATAAAAGAACATTTGTACTCAAAGATTTGCAAATTCGTTTAAATAACTTTTTGTTTAAATGTAAAAATTTGTTCTTTTAAACAAAACTGAAAAAATTGGCATGAATTTTTAAATAATTCTTCTTGGAAAGATACAAAATTCAATAAATTATTTTTTATATGTCAGCAGAAGTGACTATCCCTAATAATACCACCTGTATCAGCTACAAGTGGTCAAACTTATTAACCAGAAAAATTTCTATTTAATAATTTTGTAAAATATTTCTGTTGGTGTTTCTTTCTGGTTTCTATGTGGCAATTTTTCTTCTTCATAAAACATTTCTTAATTTATTTTATTTGACTCAAACCCACTTGCTGCCATACACTGTCGTTTATAAGTATGTTTGTATTTAAATTAGCCACCACAACAACCATTTATAATACGTGTGAGAATCTGTGTCTGCTTTGTTTGGCTATAAATTCCCTGAATTTTTCTTATAATTGCCTGGAGAAGCAACGCATAGTTACACCATCAGTATTAACAGGATATATTTGTATGTGAAAAATGTTTGGTCACAGGGCAAAAACGCAAATGAGTTGCTAATATGATAAAGGCCGAATATTAAACTGACATTGAACTTTAGCTGAGACTGATAGACAGATTACAGTGGCACTTAACAAAATATATTCGCAAATATAAACACAGTACATAACCTTCTGCTGCATAAGAGATCGAGTCATCAATACGAAACAGTAGCAATAATGATGGTCATAAAATTATAAAACAGACAGATAAGTAATGTTTAGAGTATGGAGCATAGTTGGTTTGTAACGAATTTTGTAATTTTTGTATGGGTAGTATGACATGGTATAATATTCACATTTTTCAGAAGACTTAAAACTACCTTTATAATGCAAAATGTTTGCACAGCAGATCATATTGGTATATCTTATATATGTACTCGTGCAATAGGTGAAGGCAAACGGCTAAATCGATCGAAATTTTACAGTATTTAGTATCTCAAAAACGGTTAAAGCCAACGTTAACATATTTTGTCTGACGAAATTAAAACGAGATGTTTTTTCTTAAGAACAATTTGGTCGGACTCCGGACTTCTTTGCCAATGTAAATTATTGGTATAAATGTGTGAGATATTGATTTTTTGAATATGACTCTCTCCATACTTATAAGATATTAGTTTTTACAGACAATAGCAGAAGTTTCTTAATTTAATTCAAATATGCTTTTATTCATATGCGAGGTGAATTAGATTACTTTGATTTGATCAATTGTACAGCCTTCAACTTATCTAGGATTTCTATAATATCTTTTCGGGAATGTAGTCTCTTTGACGAATTTTAAATAGGTGGCCAGTGCCAATCACAAAAAATTACTATCCGCTATTTTATAATATTGACTTAATGTGCAACATTCGAATTGTTTGGTTTTTATAAAACGCACCTTCCTACTAATATTTATGAGAATATGGAAACATTTCATTATGTATGTCTATGATGTCAGGCTGGAGATCACGCGAAGAATTACACTGGCCAACAGGTGCTACTACGGTCTCAGTAGGCAATTTAATAATAGAGACCTCTCTCTTGCAACGAAATTAACACTCTACAAGTCGCTTATTCTTCCGATGATTTTATATGGTGCGGAAGCATGGACGTGTCTTGTTCCGATGCAGCCGTCCTGGTAGTGTTTGAGAGAAAATTTCTTCGCAAGATGTTTGGTCCACTAAAACAAGCGGTTTAGCATTAGAACCAACTATAAGCTGTATGAGCTCCTCGGTGACGTAGACGTAGTCCAGCGTATTAACATCCATCGGCTGCGCTGGCTTTGCTATGTTGTTTGTATGGAAGAATCTGCCCCAGCAAAGAAGGTTTTCGATGCGAAGTTCACTAGACGTCGGCGTAGAGGACATCCATGTTTACGTTGGAAAGACCAGGTAGATGAAGCCCGTTCATGAATTGGTGTGACCAACTGGAGAAGGCCCGAGCTTAGCAGAGACGATTGAAGACTAGTGTTGAGGCAGGCCAAAATTCGTTAACAGGTTGTTATGGCCAAGTAAGCCATAAGTAAGTGAAGTAAGTAAGTAATATGGGAACATTTACCTTTAGACAGTTTGTGAGCTATCGTGTTACTCGTATCATATCTGATTTAGATAGTAGGTGGGTCATATAAACCTTTGAAATTTTACCAAATTTATTTATTTTCTTATAAATTGCAATTGTTGTGTTTAGAAATGGAATATCATTAGACTCCTTTACAGTATTCGATCGGACAAACTTTCGAGCAATTTTTGCAGTGTATGAGATCGTATCTCGGCAATGGCATCTCGAATATTGACCTTCAAATGCTAAATTCTGGTTTGTCTATCCAACATTGCTCAAGAGTAAATCAGTTTATTTCGTAGAGAGGTGATAATTACTGAATTTTGTGACAGAATAGGATGACATAAGTATTGCCAGAATCTAAATCGCCAGTGGTTAAATTTAAATATATAGAATATACAATTTTTCAATTTTTTTAAAAAAAGTCCCACATAATCTTTATCCTTAATATTGGAATACTTGGGATGTCCGATTTACATATTTAACTCAAAAATTTTCGAAAATGAGTAGGATTGTATTTTTATGGCTGGAATTCTGTTAGTCATTCCCAGATATGTATTACACAAAGTTATTTAAACAAAATGAAGAAACATTTTATAAAATAAAAGCTCACATATTACAATTGATACTTTACGGTTAGAAGCTGTCGAGTTTGACCGACTACATATTACTTTTAATGTTTATTTTTTATTTTTTTTTTTTCTTATTTTCTATCTTGAATTTAGTTTGTGAGTTTTTTTTACCAGGATACTGTGGAGGCTGAGCAGCCATAAGTAATTATGCGCTATAAAATATTCTAAGGAGGAACGTAAATACATACATAGGTTTCTATTAACGATTCTAACTAAAAAAGATTCTTCTAAACTGATGCTTTTCTATAAAATCAACAAATTACGGTGTATCAACGATTGTTTGTTATCAACTACTCTCAAGACTGTAAAAATTGTTTATAGTTTGTTGTTGTAAGAAATAAACAAAAAACAAAGTTTTTAGGAGCTTGCGAAGCAAAGAAAGTGAAGGCAGTAGTTGACTGGCTGACTGTTGCCATTCGAATCGTGGGTGGTATTCCAAGTTATACTCGTATGTATATGTTGTAAGTTGTGTGAATACTTGACACAACAATGCTTTTTACTTAATATTCATTATGAAGCCATAAAATTTTATTGACCACGTTTTTTCGCTAAATAAAACTTATGTTGAACGCATTTTTGTGGTTGTTATATAAACTTAATAATAAATGTGTTCTTTACATAATTTTGTATGTGGGTATGTGTGAGTGTGTGTGTGTGTAGATATGTACCCACCATGTACATTAACTTATTAAATGTATATATATTTTAAGATGATAAACACCCATATATACACATACATATATTGCACTCCTCAATACGTAGATATACATAATACAGGGTTATCCATTAAAATATCTCAAGTGTACACAAATACATACGTTAGTCTCGTTATTTGAAAATAATCCAAATCGGGTATAATTATAGTAAATCCTACGTAATTATATATATCTATATCTATATAGATAAATAAAAGAAAGTGGCGTTAGTTACTACGCTTATAACTCAAGAACGCCTGGACAGATTTCGATGATTCGTACCAATTCGGTATGATCTCTGGCCAAATAAGAAGAATAGCAAAAAATTTCCAAAATATTCCAGAAAAATTAAATTATAAAGAAAATTCATTTTCCCATACATTTTGTATGGAGTAATGTCACAATGTTTGTAACAAAGCTTCTCCGAGATTGTCCGACTGATTCTTATAAAATTTTGTCTGGATATTCAGTAGGGCTGACTATAGACCCTAATCTATTTTTTATACCTCCACGCCCACTTTTTCCGTGAACTTAAAACCCTGTTTACGTTCCCCATAAAGCCTTTAAACATGGTACGAATGCTTCCAACGCAGGCTTTTATGACACAGCTTAATCCGAGTGGGATAAGGGCAGAGGAAGGGGAATTCCCGCAGAAGATAGAACACATTTTATCGCTCTTTTAATGAAGTGTAACACATAAAGCTTTCAAACTTAGTAGGAATATTTAGAATTATATTTTTAAGGGGCAAGGGAAGTTATTCCCCCAAACAGGTAAATTATTTTCTGTCGTTTATTTAAATAGTTGTTAAACATAATGCTATTAAGCTTGGTAAGAATACCGAAATGATGTAGTTGACAACAAAACGAAAAATATTGTTTATCAAAGAGTGCTTCAATGATATTTTCTTTATTTATTCAATAGTTTATTACTATTCACATTTTCATATTTTTTTTTGTAAATAAATATAAATTATCTGCACCAATCTCCCTAAAATATTACCTGTACCTGGTCCTGTACCTGTATTTCAAATATTCACAAAAACAATACTTTTCTAGGCAAAACAACGTTTGCCGGGTCCGCTAGTTATAATATAATTAAAAACAACTTACTCTGGTATTTCTTGGTATTTGGTTTCCGTATTATAAGAAACAACAACACCATGTTGTGAAAGGTGTTTTCACAAATTTCTGACCGTGACAGAGCGAATTCGTTTTGTAAGAAATTGTTTTGTAGTAAGCTGAATCTAGAAAGGCGTATACACTATGTATCATTTCGAATTAATTAAATATCTCTCATACGCACTAGTTTTGTTACAAAAACTATGCAACACTTTTTTGGTTTTATAATACGACCTTAATGTAAATTGGACGTATGAGCAATATAAATTTGATGACATTTGTCAGGTACATATACTATTTATAGGCTCTCACACTTACGTACATTTTATAGAAGCGCATGAATTATTTTGAAAATGTCAAATTTGCATCCACATTTACAACATCTGACATATGCCATCGATTTAGTTACATGTATCGGTTTCTTTATTAAAATATGATTTAAAAATTAATTTTGTAGACACATAATTTGAAATAAAACTAATAAATAGGTTCAAATGACAGAAGTGTTGTTTATTTAATTTTTTATATTTTATTTTCAACCAGGCCATAATTATTTTTACTATAAAAATAAAATCATTTTACTCTCCAAAACACATAAATGATCAAAAAGTAAATTGCAACGCCTTATAAGTTTGGAATATGAAAATGTAACTTATACCACAATTATATGCAAACCATAGTATTTGTGTGATGCTAAAAAATCGAATTATAATCCTACCAAAAAAGAAACAAAATTGTCTTCAATAGACAATCTTTTAAAGTTTTATTATGCAGAAATGGGAATGTATATATATATACTTATAAATTTATTTTTTGTTATAATATGTGACATTTTTTTTCTGTTTTTATGTTTAAAGGCTAAGAATAATTAGATTTTTATGTTAGAAAAAATAGGATTAATGCTAAAAAAAATCCCTTAATATTGTGGAAACTTACTTTAAAAAATAAAAATCTGTGCGTGGCGTTTATAAGGCACTGAGTAGATTGTACCTAGAATGAAACAATTTTACTTTATCAATGCTGCTGCAACGCGATCAACATCAGTCTCATTTGGTTGGTTTTTATTTTCCGAATTAAACCCAAATAACTAACATTTTCGTCGAAATTTTGCTGACTAGACTCATTTCAAACTGTCTGCAGTTGCGCATTTTAATGCAGCATTATGTTTAGGAATTAAGTTTCTTTCCTTTAAAATCACTATGGTAATAACAAAAACTAATATGTATTAAGCAATACTTAAACTGTTACCGAGTCACTATTTCATACATACATAATTGGCCATTACAACCCTGTTTCTGGGTTAAGGCCACGCTTCTTGAAGCACCCATGTTGTGTGTCTTAATTTTTATCCATGAGTAGAAAGACCTACTGTCGTCTCCGAACGACAGATTTGTGAAGCTTTTTCATGGCAATCAGTTACTCTCAGAGATTTTGCCAAGAAGTAGTGGTTGAACGACTTATTTTTTAGAGGTCTTCTTTATTTCACCCTTAGGGTTATTAAAATTGACTGTTTGTTGAAGTTTACACGACGAAGGCATCACTTTTTTTAATTTTGTTTCTTTAACTGAGCAAAGAGCTGGCGTTACTTGGAATTTCGTGCGCTATCAAGTTAAGCGTACTGAATGTTTATTAGTACTTCCAAAAATTAAACAGTTAAACATCAGAAATATTTTTTTATAACAAAATATAGCAAGGTACCATACAGCACCCTTAATAATCAAATAACAGTGACAAATTTCTTTCTTATTGCGATCCTGTTCATAACCCCTTCCGGTTTTCTGATTCAACACCGTCTAGTTTATGTGTTTTGATATGGTCATTCTTTTATGCAGCACGTCTGAAACTTTAGAAATCAATATTTAGTAGTGAAAATTTGGCCTTTTGCAATGAACCATGGAACTCGCTGTCACGGTAAACATGTGTAGAAATTCTTATTTGAAAAATACTGGATTATAACACAGGTTTACAAATTTTTAATTTGGAAAAATACCAAGAACGCCACATGCCTAGACAAGTTAATTGGGACCTCCTGAGCACAAAAAACGCAGTTATTATTTTTTCCTAAGATAACGGTACTTTTGTGTTCTTCGGTATATGGCCCAACTCAAACCCTTTTGGTGTCCAACGGAAAAGTTCGAGATAAGTGAAATATCGATGGAAAGGTAATTGAATGCCTTCTCCGTTGATATGCTGTAAAATTCCATCTGATAAAAAATCGCTGAGATATAGCACCTCAAAGTTTAAAATTTGCCTATTTTTATTCAGTCATTTGTATTTTTCTCTACGAACTTGGGCTCCGAAAGTGATGAACAAGGTGAAAGATTTCACCAGGAAATAGAAGAAATCGAGAGACGTTACAAATGCTGGTGGGATGAACAAATGATGGCGGACTATTGTTGGTTACTCATTCGCGAAGATCCATCCAAAAAAGAACGCAAAAGTTCAAGTCGCTCGTCATTTTAATTTAAATTTTTTGAATTTACGCCGAATATACTGTGTGAGAAATGAAAACTATTACATTATTAACTATTATTAACTACATAAACTATTTGGTAAATAAATAAAACATTCCAGATCTTCAATATAACGTAGGAAAAAGTTTAAATGAAAATTAAAAATTTTGAAAAAAACGTAAAAAATAGGCAAAATATGAACTTTGAGGTGCCATGTCTCAGCGATTACATTCAATAACCTTTCCATCAATATGCCACTTATCTCGATCGAACTTTTCCATTGAGCACCACAAGGGTTTGAGTGGGGCCACACACCGAAAAACACAAAAGTACCGTTATCTAAAAAACGGTACTTAGGAAAAAATAATAACTGCGTTTTTTGTGCTCAGGAGGTCCCAATTAACTTATCTAGGCATGTGGCGTTCTTGGTATTTTTGGGCTGTAAACCAGGGTAATAAAAACATTTAATTTAACCAACATTTTTGTCCTGTATTATCATTTTAAGTTCTCAGACTTTTAAAGAAACCACCATATGCTTGTTGAGTTATAAAAATCTCTTAAAGATTATTCCCAACAAAAAGTTTTGCATTCCAATTGTATTTATGTATTATAATTATTTTTATTAATTTGCCATCTCCACACTATGTTTCATAATTATAAACTCTCTTATTGAGAAATGTAAATATTCGTGCAACATTTCATAGTGACTAATCGTGCGGTATATTATTTTAATTTTTAAAGAAATAAATATTGATTCGAAAGTAAAGTATTAGCCCGCTGTAAAAATACAATCAAAATTTTTAACTTTAATAGTTTCTGTGCATTTTGTGGTTGATTAACAATCCAATTTGTAAATGTCAAACTTTCCACTAAACAAATGACGTTTCTGGTGACAGATATGTCAGATAGGTGGTTACAAAACCACTAAAAGGATAACCTGATATTTTAAAGATACAGTATAATGTAATTTCTAAAATCCATAAATAAAGATTGCAAAAACACTAAAATGTAATATAATATTTCGAATTACTTTTATAAGTCAAATAAATTTTCTCAATAGACTGAATTTAATACTTGTTGCTTCGAGACATGGTGACCATTCATTAATTAGATTTGTCTAGAAATTATAAAACAAAATTAAATACTCAACAATGTTCACAAAAGTGATTTTTCTATATAAACATTGTAAATCTGCACAATATATGGTGTAAATGTATGTCTAAAGGAATTTTTTTTTTTTTATGAAGATAAAATAAAAACTCTAAAACAAACATTAATAAAATTGATCCCTTATAATATTACAAAAACTATTTTTCATTATTTATGAACATTTTTTCGTTTTCGTGTGCTGTTTTCCAAAAAACAAAAAGAATCATAAAAAACAAAAAAGAAAGAAAAATTAAAACCACAAAACTCTTATTAATTGACCTGCAGAAGTTACTAAGAAAAACAGTTCAATTTAGATGTGTTGGTAACTTTATTACGATTTTAATGAATATTCCCTAAAGTGTATTTTAAGAATTTATTTTACAAATTACTTAAACTGTAAAAGTTTTTATTGCTTTTCGTTCTTATTTTTTTTTTTTTTTGTACAAAAATAATTTGTAAAAATTAAACGAAATTAGGCGGTGGTGGGAGAGGAAATTTTAAAAGTTATTTTCAAAATACAGATATACATGCAAAGGCATTTATATATCAATATACATACAGATGTAAGTGTAAGAATATATTTACAACTTTATTTGTTTTTTTATACTTAAATACAGGCAAACATTTTTGATGGATCTGGTAATTTAAAGCTTTCTAGACAAAAATTTTCAAAAATTACAAAGAAAATGTGAAAATAAGAATATTAGCTTTTCCTACCAAAATAGTTTCATGGCAATAATATAGTTTGTATTGAAAGATTTAAATAATATTAAATTAAAATCCTTGTATTCAGGATCTTTTAAATTTTTCCAAAGCTGTTCAAAAATATTCAAGTAATCTAAAGAAAACGCTCCACAGAGAAATTTTATAATATAGACTTGCAAGATGTTGTAGTTTTGAACTTTAAAATTTGAAATTAACACAATATGAAATGTATGCTTTTGGGGATAAGCATGTCTCTATGGCCATTTCGTCTGTGCTTAAGAGAATCGTCAGGAGACTTTTTGCCAAAGGTGGTATTCAAAACTATAAATACTTATGTTAAAAAAGTTATAGACTAAATGCGAATCATATCCCATTTAGTATGTAAAAACAAAATAAAAGCATTTACATGCTTATCCCCAAAAGCATACATTTCATATTGTATTAAATGTATTTGCCAATAAGGCGAAACATATTTTTTGTATTTGAAGTTAACATAATTTAAGCAAAATATAGATCAATAACGGAATCACGCTTCTAAGGTCCCATCCGATTTCTTTGTGTTATAAAAATATTCTATACCCGCATTATTTTACACAAAAAATAGACGCCCCAATTGACTGACAAATCAGTTTCAACTAGCAACTGAAAGGGTAAGGATCGTGGAAAAACAGTTTGTAAAGTATATCAATCTATAATTCGTATAAATCAAGTATTTAATTTATTGAATTTGGAATGATGAATATACGAAAATAATACTGTGCTACACCAAAAATATGCAGGAGTTCACACAGCAATTCTGTTTTGTAGAAGCCCAGATAGTACTGAAATAGTTTTGGTTTCTTTCGATCACTTCATTAACTGTTTTTTTAATAGCAAATATAGGAAAATACCCGTATATAGTTTGAGGGCATACTGATTTTAGTTTTTTTAACATATCGCTGTTCAATCCTTAAAATTTCCTGGTGAAATCGTTCACCTTGTTCATTACTCATTTGGCCTAATTTTGAAGGAAACGTATTTAAATGAGCATGCAGATGGTGCAATATTTCATGTACTCTCTTCTCATAACGTTCACTTTTTTGTTTCCTAGAAAATGTTTACGTACCGGAACAAAAACTTTAAATTTGCTATTAAAAAAGACACTTCACTTTGTAGCATAGTGTAATCGTTTCTATTGAAAAAGTTACAAGAAACAGCGAGTATAAAAATATTTTTGATTTATAATATAATACACTTCTACTATTTCCCTGCTTGTAAAGACTACAATTCGTTCGTATTGCTATATTTGTATAGTATTTGTGTTTTATGGTTTGATTAAACAAAATTTGCAGAACAGAATTTCTATTTACGTTGGTTGTCAACAAAGTTGTTAGGAAAATTATACACCAGAGCGTCATTAGGTCAAACGTGCTATACTTAAAGATAAAACTTACTCATGTGGTACATTGCAGTGGTCTTATAAAAAAAAGGGTATAAAAATAATAATCATATGAATTGAATCACATGTATTGCATTTTTTGACAGCTTGTATCTAACTATTTATAACATAACTGTCATTTTCGGTTTTACAAAGTTCGTCGCTATGCGTGATAGAAATTAATGTGAACAACTTCAAGAGTTTGCAAAATCGATCATTATCTCCTGTTTCATTTATACATATATACATAACTGGTCATTACAGCCCTGTGTCAGGATTACCGCCTTCTTCTCATGTTGTGCTTGGCAATTTTTATCAATGAGTAGCGGGACCTACAGTTCTAATGTCGACTTGAGAAGCTTGTTCTTGGCAATCAGTAACTCTCAGAGTTTTTGCTAGAAGTCTGCTAAGAGGTAGTCGCCGAAAGAAATATTTTTTTTATGTATGCGAATTCTAGTTCTATGGTATGAAATTTTTGTGAGTCCAAAAAGTCCGGGATACTAGCACAGTAGATGATTCACCGATATAACATTTCCATTTTTTACAGCTTCTTTGAAATTGTTAGCATTTATTCCAATATAATTTGCATGTCTACACAAACGAAGCCATTGTGCTATATTGTGATCGGCTTATATTTTAAGAGGGTTTCTTCTAAACTGATTTACAGGGTTTCACAACGGTGAACCATAAGTAGTTTGTGGTGCTTGCTTCAGAGTCTGAAATAATCCATTGCCGGAATAAACTTCAGCTTTTCTATAAGCAACAATTGATATCGTATTACCCATACATTGAAATTATTGCAATGCTTCGTATTTAAATCATGGAAGTATCTCTAATGTAGGGTAAGCCGACATACGTGGAAGAGAAGAGTATTAACTTTTTTGAAGTTTTTTTTTTTTTTACAAAAACTTTAAACCCTTAAACCTTTCCATAGAAGCCAATAAAATATTACACCAAAAGTAAACTCATACACTCATTCCTAAATATTATTCAAATGGTTTTATAAAGAAAACTGTTTTCATTATTCCAAGCCATGTGGAAAAAAGAAAAGCTTTAGAAAATAAATTTAAAACCAATACTCTCTTTATTATTATTTGTGAGACAAATATTCTTTTTATTCGTTGTTATTGTTTAATTTCTTTGGCTTCGATTACAGAAAAAATTGCAAAAAAAATTTTTTTTTAAACTAAAATGTGATGATTAGGCATTTTTATGTCATCCTTTTTCATGAAATTTTTAAGAAAACAAAAAAAAAGAAAAAAGGCAAGAAACTAAATGATATCAAATGGCAGTTGAACGAGTATGACAGAAAATTAATCTCTGGTCTTGCTTTGGCTGTTTATCTCATCTACAGACTTTGGGTTGAAATTCAATTATGAATTGAGGCCGTATTTATAAATGGAAATTTATTTGAAATCTTATTAAAAAGGAAAAGACCTGTCAAAAAGGATACACAATTGCAAGATGCTTTATAAAATATGTCTGAATTATATTTGCAAAATAACAAACATGGATTTCTTTTTAGTTGGTTTATCAAACAATAAATTTTTTAAAGGGTTTCTTTTGATTTCTTGTTCTTTTTTTTCTCTACTTTTAACAAATTTAGGTTGTAATATATATGTGTGTGCATCTAATAATCAAGTTAATAAATCAGTTAAAGGCTTTTAGGTTGACAGCCTAAAAATAAATTGAGTGGAAATTATAATTCATTTTATTTGTCTTTTCTTGGATTATGTCCAAAACCAATTAATAAAAGTGTATAAAATATTCTCATATTACGAGTATTTTTTTTTTCTTTTTGGTTATACATAATTAATAATAAATTATTGTGTTACACTCGTTTGTATATGTATATATGTATATATACTTGTGTAAGTATACATATATTTTATGAGATTTTCCATGTTGTTTTCTTGTTATTCTTACTTAACACGTACGGTAATGACACTTTTCGTTCAATACTACATACCTGATAACTTTAGAAATTTATTATTTGACATGCAAAAGAAGAGTGGTTTTTATAGAGATTCAAAATTTTGAATTGACAACACTGCTTTATTTGACAACTGATTTAACAGCTAGTAGTTGCTCTCTGCTTAGTTTAGTTAAACACGTCATTATAGATAAACTTTCATCAGAGCAATGATTGCAAATTTTTTTATCAAAATTGTGGCGACAAAAGGCGGTTACCTTGTTTTTGTCCACACCGTACCTACACCACCGACTCGTCCAGAATAACAATTTGATTATTTTTATTTTTACTTTTACCAATAGTATTGAATTATATGTCCTTAGCATTATTAGTATCCTTATTTAGAATTATTTTATTATTTCTTATTTTTGTAATAAGAATACTTTGTTTGCTAAATTTATAAGTCCCATTGTGGAAAAGGAATTTCGTATGAAATTGTTATGAAGAGTTATTATCAATTTTTATATACATATGTATTTGTTTTTATTAACGGTTGTTGTATGACTTACAATTTACATACAAAGCCTCTCTGCTCAGTGGTGGTTGCTTACTCTCTTAATGATATTGTGTGGATTATGATACAACATGTTTGATATGGGCGAATGTTCGAACACATTTGCTTGAATTTGTCTGTTAATAATGTTTGCCTAAATAAGCAAGCGCAACTGAGTAAAGAGTTAGTTGGTGATGAGCTGCTGGTAGTTGAGGTTGATTTCATTTCGTTTTGAATGACATTAACTTTCGCTTAGAAAAAATAAATTAAAGCCCTAGTGGCGTAGTACACCACACTAGTGTGAAATTTATTATCAGCGGCGCATTGACAACTGACCAGAAGAGCCTGTACAGCAATTGTTCTGTGCGTATGCCGTACAATTGTTGTTCGGAAAAATCTTTCCAGGGTCTGACTCATATAAAACTTGGAGGCTAAGGAACAGTAGTCATCCTGTGTGTATGCCGTTTGGCTGTTGTTCTGGCACCTCCAGTGATTTAATTGGCAATTTGATCTGACGTCCGTTATTGGGACATTAAGAATCACAGTCATCCTGTGCGTGTGCCGTTTGATTGTTGTTCTGACGCCCTTTTGATTCATTAGACCGTCGTTCTTGACGAACATTAATTTAGCCGGCTTAGGGCATATAATTAATTTCTTTTTCTATAATAGTTTAGTAAATAGAACTATAGTTTTTTTTTGTAATAAAATATTTAAACAAACTTCAACAAAGTGTTTTTTTATGTAACCACTGGACACCGCTGAACTACCCCAGCAACCAGCGTGAACGTGTCGTTACAAAATAGTGGTTCTCTACGTTACATTTATCTTTTATAACATGCAGTCAATGTCGTACATATCGCTCTTCAAAGAACAATGCATAATTTTCGACCTACCTTTACTCCTACTGGTAATCTGCATTTCTTATTACGAAAGAATCTTGCCTTAAAACATTTCAACATACATTTGGTGCAAACATTAAAACTAAACGACCATCACAAATGCTGTCAATTCCTCATATGACCTGAAGCACATCAGCAAAATTGTCATATTTGGACTGAGAATGTTCCACAATCTTTTGACAAACACTATTACATTGACATTAAATTACCATTTGGTACCTTTTATCTTTCATATAGGATCTAATTCTCATTTAGTTTATAATTTTTTGAACATAAGAGTTTATAATTTTGAAAATCATTTTTGGAAAAAAGTCTCCCAACGAGTCCCTTAATCCTAGGAGGTATGAGGGTTTTTTATCTCTAAACGGCATAACCAGGTCCCATGTAGGTGTGGTATTTGTAAAGAAATGCGTAGACAGGTGTCTAAAAAGTGTGTTTAAATGCATTTTATGCTAGGAAAACCACAAAATAAACAATAAAACTAAATTTTTGTACATCTTAGTTATCTATGAACGGTATTCTATTAATAATATTCATACAAATGAATTTTATACACGGCACAGGAAATAGTAGTCCCACAAGAAATAGTCTTACGGCGTCAAATCGCACGACCCAAGCGGCCAATCGACTGGATCATTTCTTGAGATAACACGTTCTTGATTTCAAATAAATTGATTGTAACACTAGCTGTGTGGCTTGTGGCGCCGTCCTATTGGAACCACATGTCTTTCAAGCCCATATCATCAAATATTCGGTTATCATTGAACGATAGCAATTCCCATTCACAGTAACGTGCCGGTCTTGATAGTCACGGAAGAAGTACGGCCCAATGACTCCGCCAGCCCATAAACCGCACCAAACCGTAATTTTTTCGGGATGCAATAATGACTCATGGAGTACGTGTGGATTGCTGCCTGACCAATAACGCATATTTTGTTTATTGTCGAAGCCATTCAGAAACAAATGAGCCTCATCGCTGGAGATGATCTTTCGATGAAAAACTGAATTATTTTCAAGTTGTTGCTCAGCCCAATTCACGAACACACGTCGCTTCTGGTGGTCAAGTGGCTTAAGTTCTTGCGTCAATTTGATCTTGTAAGGATGTAGGTCAAGATCTTTTAGCAAAATTCGATACAACGGCGTCACAAAGATGCCCAACGCTTGAGAACAATGTGTGAGAGACACATTTGGGCTTTTTTCAACTGAAACCTCAGCGGCAGCAGTATTCTCGACACTACGGGCACTTCTTTGTCTCACTGACATGGTAGAATTTTGTACTGTGCCTGTGGATTCAAAATTTTCCACTAGGCGCTCAATTGTAGATCTGCTAGGACGATTATGACGACCATAAATTGGACGTAGCGCTCTTAAGGTTGCGGCCACTGACTCCGAACTTCGGTAGTAAATTTTAACAATTTCTACTCGTTGTTGGCGAGAATATCTTTCCATCATGAAATGACAAGCCTTATTGAAGAGAAATCTCAAAAGAGCGGCAAAAAAATATATGGCGTGGTTTGCTGTCCCTGTCGCTCTGCTTTTGTAGCGTCCCTGTGGAAACCCCTGTATAAATTTAGTGTGTCCTTATTCCCAATATTCTGTATAATCTCAAGAATAAAATAATGCCTGATATGATTATTCTCTTCTATAAGTATTACGTTGTTTAATAGCCTATAGAAATACTTTTCGTTGATTTTTTTATTAAAATTTTTCTATAATTTATTTGTTAGTGATTTAATGGTCAAAGATTATGAACTGCAAATAGGAAAATAATTTATTTATTGCATACAAAGTTATTTTTATAGATTAAAAATATTGTTTTGTGCTTTTGTTAAATGACAATAAATTATAAATTTATGGTTTTTAATATTTTAAAACAAAGCACACAAAATCCTTTAGATATACTTACATACAAATGAACATACACGTATAAGTCTAATAGCTGACACCATTGTTTTGAAACTTTAACTAAAAACGACATGAGAAAGTTCATTTATGTATACGAGTATGTCATATTTAAAAATAAAATTGATTATAAAAGAAATAAACCAATACATGCATGCATACATACATACATATTTCTTTAAAATTAAATTAATTGGTGTTTGGCTAAAACAGGAAAATTTATGACATTCAAAATATAAAAAATATTGTTTAGTGGCCTTAAAAGAATTGTGCTTTGAATCCAGAACATATTTTATAAAGCTCACACTGCTATAATGAATTATTCCCAATAGTCTTTATTTTGACATTTAAGTTCACAACAACAGCCATACAGATTCTCTGAAACCAACCACAGCCAACACATTTCAAACTGTTTTCATTGTCACCCATACCAAAGTGAACATTTGCCACAATTTTGTCAAATACTGTAACCTGTCAACCAACCAACCAACCAATTCACCCATTAGTGTTTTAACACAATCTTCATTCCGCTTTTATTACTTTTGCACAGCAACATGAAAAGAGACAGCATCGCGCTTTTCATTGCTCTTTATTGTCTTCCTCTACTTAGAGCCATTTTCACTTTATTTTTAACCGTTTGAATGAACAAGTAAAGGTACTTTTTTTTTGGCTTAAACACATATAAAGTATCACATGAAAGCACAATTTTATGCAGAATTTATGTTGACGATAATTTTTTGAATGCCTTAAACAAAGTTGAAATGCCGCGTTTTTGCAAAACCATCTCATCAAAAATACAATAATTTTAACACACACTGATGCCATAGCAACAGCAGAGCTGTAAACCAATGTTTAATTTTCTTTTTATGAATCTATAAGAAATTCAACAACTGTAATGCAGTTTTTGCGAGTTCAATAAATATAAAAGTGCATTCATTCGGAATGGATTAAACAATTAAAATTCATTAATTAAAAAAAAGTAAGTGATTTTTTTACAATTAGTTTTCAAGCTCTATAATAGAATGTCGATCAATACTATGTGAACAACTCAAAATTAGCAATATTTAGTAATTTTCACTGTAGCAAAATATTAAAAACCTAATGAAAAAAAAAAATATATAATTTGAATACAATAAAACTCAAAATCGTTATCTTCCGGCGACAATACAAACAAAATAACCCACATTTATATTAAAAGAGAAATGTTGATCATACAATAGTGAAGGTATAACACTGGCCTTTGAATGATAAATTCACAGCAATTTGTCTCATTATTAAGGCAAAAGAAAACAAAATATATTTTCTGTTGTCATAATGCACTCTCCACGAATATTCCAATACAATGCACAACATTTAGTAGGGGTTTACCTCTGAATATTGGTCTAAGAAAAAAGAAAGTAGTTCAAAAAAAGGGTTGACATACCAAAAATTTTACGATAGAGAACTTAGAAATTTTTCTCTCAAAAATAGACTTCAAGTATACAAGATACTAGAAATAAGTGCATTCACAATTTAAACGAGAGTTTTGAAAGTAGGACCAAAATTCTATACATTCGGCCAAAAATAAAAATGCTGGACTTAAGTTTGCACAGGAGCACCTTATTTTTTTTTTTTTTTTTTTTATATTATTATTATTATTATTTATTTATTATTCATATTCATATTCTTTAATTATTTATATAATACATTTGCAACAAGAAATAGTTAAAAATAAGGACACCGCGAAGCCCTTATGGCTTGTCTGCAGGTACAATATAATAAAAATCTTATTGGCAAAAAGTTTGAAATATATAATATAATAACAAGTGTTCATTCTTAATAAAAATATATAAAAGAAAAAAAAATATTAATAAGAAAAAAGATTTAATAATTGAAATAAATAAATAAATAGAAAAAACAAAATATGTTTATTGCATGCTCATAAAAAAATTCTTAAACATTTTCTTTTTTAAGTGGCTATTTGGCATATGGTTTAATATCTCTATAGGTATCGTATTTAATATTGATGGTATTACAACGGCAAGTGTGTTCTTTCCATAATTGTTCCTGTACCTTGGGATTGTGTATCTACCTTCGTGGTTTCGGCGCGTTTGATAGTTGTGACTAATTTTTCCAATAAATCGACTCTCATTGCCGAATTCTAAAACGAGTGTTAAATTGTAGATATTTTTTATATTTAGTATTTTTATTTCTTTATTTGTCGTTCTGTTACTTGTATTGGTGTGGTTGTAATTTGCGTTGATGCCTGTGGTTGTATAGTTATTGCTGTTTATTATATTAAAATTGTCAGCTTCGGTGGCATTGTTATTGTTGTTATTGGTGAAAAAGTTGTTGTTTGTGTTGCTGTAAATGTTATTTTCTACAGAAGTATAGTAGCTGGTATAGTTTCTATCATTGGTGTTACTATTTTCTGAGGTAAAATTTGCTGTTTGATGGTTTTGAGATCGTGTAGTTTTATCAAGTATTTTAATCAACTGGTTTTGTGTTTGTTGTAGTTTTCTGCAATGGCAGGAACTTCCCCAGGCTGTGATACCATGTCGAATATTGGATTCAGCTAACGCGAAATATACCTGTCTCAAGACCGTCCAATTTGAAGTACGTTTCAGGTGGTATAGCATATACGAGGCTTTTCTTAATTTTTTTCTTAGCAATTCAATATGTTCATGCCATTTAAAATTTTGGTCCACAATAACTCCGAGATATTTATAGGAATTTACAACCTCAACCGTTGAGTTACATTGCTGAAAATCACAATTTGCATCTGTTCTACTTGCATCGTGTAGGCATTCTAAACAGTGGAACTTTAACTTTAAATTAGTATATCGAATATGGGGAGGTTTGATATGCATTAATTTAGTTTTGGATGCATTTATTATTAACCCATGATCGTGACACCATCTTTGCACTTTTTCAAGTTGTATTTGCATAATTTGTAACGCAGTATCTACATTTTTATGTGCAACTACAAGAGTTATATCATCTGCGTAGGCATATATTTTACAGCTGTTAACATAATTTAACAATTCATTCGAAAACAATATGAACAAAATAGGGCCTAATTTTGAGCCTTGTGGCACGCCACAATTCATTTCCGTTTCCTGGCTAAGACTTCCAGAGACTTTAACAAAATATTTTCTATATTTCAAATAATTTTCGAATAAATTTAAACAGTTTCCACGTATTCCTAAGTTTTCTAAAGTAGACAGTAGCTTCACATGAGAGAGGGTGTCAAATGCTTTGCTAAAGTCTATAAATAGAGTTAAACAGTGATTATTTCTACTTAACTGTTCGTTAACATCGTTTGCAAAGTTTCCCAGCACTTTGTTTATATTTTTGCCCTTTTGGAATCCATATTGATGCTGACTAATAATATGATGTTTTTCTATATAATTATTCATACGTTTTACTATAATTTCCTCCAGCATTTTTTCAATAACTGGTAATATCGAGATAGGACGGTAGTTATTGAAATCCGATTTACATCCACTTTTATAAATTGGTCGAACACAGGATACTTTGAAAATATCTGGAACTATTGAGGTGTTTATTATTAAATTAATTAGTTTGCTTATAATTGGAGTCATCACATTTG